>BSBN01000111.1:9687500-11017500 GCA_027924645.1 Cunninghamia lanceolata
ATAGTCAAGTGGATGCAAGCCTCCTTCAAATGGTATACAATATCCATCAATCAAATCCACCTACTAAATACAAATTTCTTGAGCACATTGTAAGATCCATGCTAGATTAGTTTTTAATGATCAAATGAAGTCAAAGTGAAGCTCCCACTCCTAGTTCCAATAGAAATATATTTAGGTTAACAACCTACTTGTGCTATTTTTTTCTAGTGCACTTTGTTGGGATGTTCAGGACAACAAGCTTCAAATTTAGTGTCAACAAGATAAAAATAGACTATTCGATTAGACCCATAAGATAAAGATGTATCATAATCAAAAAAACTACAATCATTTTGTGTACTACTTTTTGGCTCCATTGTAGCAAACCATTACAAATAATCCAATGCCTAGATTGCCTGAGTCTTGTAGAAATTGTATTCAATTGGGAAAAGAAATATAATTGGATGACTAATACTTCATGGAGGAATAAACTATCCTAAGATTTTATGGATCAAGAGTAAAGCCCCATAAACTTCTAATACATGTGACAGATGATTTTTGAATTAGAAAACATATGACAAATGGAGAGTACAGATTGACTACACTTTGTTAGTTAGCAAAAGAAGAGCATATTTCCTTCCTTACCTTTTTCATGTGGAGGGTTCACATTCGAGAGAAAAGCATTCACTGTGGCACATGAAAATTTACAACTTTTTAAATTTGATGTTGACTCTCACAAGCAGTATGACCCATGTGATGTGATTAAATTAAGGCTTGTGGCCAATAAGAATGCTCCAAGTATAATTCAACATGGAAGTAAACCCCTGTTAGAAATGTTGAGAAACAAGAATTCTTGGAATGAGGTCAAAAAAGTCATGGAAGAAACTACGGCTCAAAGAGGTATTTATTTTGAAACATTGTCATCAGAAATAATGAGATCACATCCAATTCCACAAACACAGAGAGATCCAAAGGTTGCACTAGAAAACAAGACATATGACAATTTCTATAGAAAAGGTGCTATAAAATCTACATATACAAAAATTCCATAGACTCTCAAAGAGGCTTGTATAAAGGAATGTTGGTCACACCAAAAAATTAGTGCCTTTTGGTCTATGAGGAAGGATCTCAGTGATTGAAAAGCTACTGCGAAATTCAAAGAAAACTCAGAAGATGAATAGTTCAACAAATTGTGGGATATAGAGAATCCCACTGTCAATGAAGCATCTAATGATGAAAGTGATGATGAGGATGAAGAACAACCTAGAAATCGTAGTGTCTTTGCATTCAAACCTCATATGAGTGAGACCACAATAGGAGCATATACTACAAGGGCATCAATAGCCCAAAAATTAGGCTATGAAGGTGGTGGTTTGGGGCCCACGGGACAAGGCATTTGGATTGTACAAAATGTATACCCTAGAAAACCTAATGATCTTTGACTTGACATTGGAGGTGATGAACAAGCCAAAGGACATACACATACAGATCAAGAGATTAGATTTATTCTAGCTTTAAATCCTCAGAGTGAGATACAATCACTAACAGTACCACAAGGTTTTTCTATTCTACATGTTTCTCATTCTTTTCCTACAGGAGATGGTGGACATTCTAGTGGTACTGGTGGCAAATCTATTGATGGTATAGGTAATAGTAGTAGTATTGGTCATAAAGAGCTAGAACAACAAACTCACAAGAGGCCATCAAAAAAATTAGATGATACTATAGACAAACTTCGAGAACAAGGCCTTTTGAATACTAAGAAGCAAAAGATTATGATACGTTTTGATTCCACATCCACATCAAAAAAAAAATTCTAGAAGGTACCCTCCCTCCTATCATTAGTGTGACTGGGACAAGAATGGCTAATCCTTAGCCTCAATTAATTACAGATGTGGCCGACACTACAACTACAGCTTTGCCATTCAAAGTTATGTCAAGTGTCACAGATTCTAATTACAAAGTTGAGTTTGAAAAAAAATCCAAAATATCTAAAACACACTTGAGAAAAATGTGCTAGAGATAGAGTCTACTGCAACTTCAAATCCTACAACATTGAAGATATTAACTACATTTGACCTAGAAATTAAAAAAATGGATTACATGATTATTGTGCCCAAAGTTCAAAATAAACCATAGGACTAGATGCAACACCCTGACTATGAGGTGAGCACCATCCAAGTGGATTTTTTTGGAATGAAAATTCTGTCAAAATTAATGTATAAAAAAACAACGAAGTGGTGAACACATTATTACTAAAGCAAGAGAGAGAACAAAAAAGGTATGGTTGTTTTTTAATTTCCAAGTAACTTTGTTGAATATAATGTCTAAAAATCAAAGTTGTAATCTAGATAGGTCATAGGTTCTAGTAATTGAGTTACAATAGAAGAAAAACATATTCAGTGATGTTAATTCCATTCAAATTGCTCATTTTCATTTAACTTTGTGATTTACATAACAGGTTGCAAACTCAAATAGAGAAGTTACAGGGAGACATAGAAAATGAAAAAGCCAAGAGGAAAACAACAGAGAACAAGACCAAAGAATTAGAGAAAAAGATAAAAATGCTAATTCTACATCTACAAGTGAAGTGGATAAATAGACAGAGGTGGAAGTGAATAAATTGTAGAAAATGTTAAGTGAAAGTAAAAAATTATGATATTGAAAAAGCCAATTTAGAAAACTTAGACCAAACCTTGAATCAAGCCAAAGATAAACTATAGGCAGCAGAAAAAAAAGGACATATGTGGGAAGAAAATGTGGAGAAATAGAGAAAAAACTCTAAAAATTTGTAGATAAAACTGAAGAATGTAGAAAATGAAATAAAATCCTCAAAAAATATATTATCTAAATTTTATAGAAACACAATGATTTATATAAAACATAAAATGTGGGAGAACACTATGAAGAGGATTGATGACATGTATAAAATGTTTGAATTCACTAATGATCTACTAGTATGTAGTAATTTACACTCAAAGATTACATTGCTGAAAATGGATGCATGGCAACTTCAAAACTATCAAATGCAAACAACATTTTGGAATCAATCTACAATGCTACTAGCAAAGAATTGGAGTCAAAAGGAATTGAGAACCATATTGATTCCATAATAAAGGCCTCATCTATCATTGAAAAATGTTAGAAGATGGAAGAAGCACAACATTTTTGGAACAAGCTACAGTATTGACAAAGAGGATGCAAACAAAGGAAGAATACTTCAGAAAGCTTGGTTTGTCGAGGGCTTTTGACACATCATGCCGATACATTAGAAAGACTACTTTCAGAAAGAATATGGAGGATAAAATGAAGTTGAATAAGGACCAGTTTCCTCAAAATCTTGATGAGGCAAACTTTTTGGATTCTATCTCACCACTGATAACCTAGAATGCAACTTTTAGTGAAATATTGAAGCCAAGTAAATATATGAATTATAATTATAAACTTTTATCACACTTACAACTCTCTCAAATTGGGTTAAGAAAAGTTACACTTCCATCAGATGAAGAGTGGAGCACTCTACAAAAGATGATAAAATGATTTAGTAATATGTGTTTCCAATAGAGCTTTATGCACAGATGGTTTTGAGAAAGTTATTATAAATTGTAAATGTAATACTTCAATGTATTCCTTCAGACCTTCATTTGAAAATATATATAACACTAAAATCTATTTATGTGTTCATTGTTCAAATTATTTGTACTATTTAATTACCTAGTTCAGGAAAAACTTTGGTTTCTACATACACATTAAAAATTTGTTAATGTTGTATATTAATATGTTATTGTTGTTGATTACTATGTAATGCAATAAAGGAAAACAAATGAAACACTACCGTGGTTATAGAGAAGAAAATTTACTTTGCATTTAGTTCAATGCTTGTAAAACTTATCGGTATCACAAAACAATACTATGAAAATATTAATTTTTTATATCGAAAATGAAGAATGTACATCACTGATAGACAAATAAAATATCATCAACAACATTTTGGAGTTTAGAGCATGAAATACAATATAAATACCTAATAATTGCTAATTCCCTTCAAATTGCCAAATCATCTCGTCATCCTCATTCTCCTCCCTTTGACCATGATATCTAGTGTCATCCTAATCATGTTCATTTTCTTCTATCTCCAAATCTCCACTTAAGAGTGTCTCATGAACACCACTACCACTACATGTGGTTTTGGTATTCATTGTGTCACTATCATTTGTGTTATTATTGTTTGAAGTGTTGCACAACCCTCTTGTTTCACATAAGGACCTCTAGATTTCGAGTGCCCTATCAAAAGGAAAACTCTAGATATCATGTCTAGTTGTATACATTCTCATGTAGTTTTCCAAATTCTTGTCAAGTTTATTTTTTATCTTTGATTTCAAGAACCCCAATGCACTAAAAACTCTCTTATCCTCCATCGATCCCAATATCATGGTTTGACATAAATTAACAAGTTTTAAAAAATTTGATAATGCATCATGCAATATTTCTCTTTGACTTAAGGTTTCCTAAATCTTTGTTATCAAGGGATCTTGATGGGGAGCCTCCATGAGTTTAAATAGTTCCACCATTGAAGTTGCAAATCAACTTGATTACTCTCTAAGCTTAATTTGATTTGAAATTCTTTCTATTTGTTGTCCATCAAGTTCTGTACTTCTATAAAAATGATCTGAGCATTAAGGTCTTTATCTTGTTTTTATGATCACTTGGCTCATAGTTGACCCAATACTGAGGATACACTATAGACATGGCTTCAATTATTTTATCACAAGGGAATCAATCTCTAATCTTTGATGTGAGAGATTTCACAATATTGTTTAAAGTAGTACTTACAAAAATAATAATCTTGTCAAAAGCTTCCCTTGAAATAGGTTCTTCTCTGATAGTACGCTTGACCTTGTTAAAATAGTTCATTGGTATCTCAAATCCCTTTACAGAGACACATAACTCCCTGCTAGCATTAAACTACAAAAAATTAGAAGGATTGGTCACATTTGTTATCAAGTGCCAGCTACTAAATTTTGGACTTATGAAGGACTTGTCTAATAGATATAGATTATCAAGGGTCATGCATATCATTTGATGCAGTTTAGTATATTTAGAAATATACAAAGTCCTTTCTTGGGATTTTTTAATAAGCACATTCATTTCCTCCAGCATAGGAACAATAACAGCTAAAACAAGGAGTGTCTCTATGTCACTTAACCTAGGTAAGAGGACATGAGCCCTATCAACTAAGAAGTAATGGTCTTGCATTACACCAATCAAGATTGATATTTTACAAAAAATATTTTCACTTGTTCATGCAAAGAGATCCATCTGGTATCAACATCATTAAGAAGCTTATTTCCTACAGTTACTCCCTCAACAAAATGTTGAAATTCCAAAAACCATTTGGGACTTCGGCATAAGTATGAGTAGAGCTTACACACTAGATCTTCAACTTTTGATACTGCAAGAAACTTGGTCACCATTTTAAATACTAAATTCATACTATAGGCCATGCGGTGGATGCCAATCATGTATGGTGAAATAGAAGTTTGTAGCTTCACACACAAACTGTTCCTATGACCTTGCATCACTGAAGCTCCATCTGCCCCTACACACATCACCTTTATGGCAATTGTGTAGTCATCCATACCTCCAATTTCAATCAAAGATTTCTTAACTATCTCAAATAGATTTTGTGATGTTGGATTATCCTTCATTTATAAATAGAGAATAGATGAGGTTGGTGGACATGATTTGCCATAATATACACATGCATACATACCCAAGAAGTATTATCTATTATTGTAACATCATCTAGAGATAATGCAATAAAAGTTGACTCTTATTTTTTCTTGTATATCATATTTTTCCACAACAACAAGACAACTTGCCCATTCCCATCCACTATTTATTGACCAATGTGTGTTAGGAAAATTAGGAACATCCATAAAAGATAATAAACTATTATATTCTGGGTAGTCTATCATAGGACACCTTCTAGTCAAAATATGAAAACCAACACCCAACTGAATAGTTTTTTCCATTTATGCTTCTCCCGTCATCTTTCCAAATTGAGCTTCAATTGAACCTCCACCTGCATGAATCTTCTCCTTTCTTTGCATATGTGCATCATATTTGAGGGCATTATTTACATGAAGATATTTGTCCTTCATTTTCCATCTTATCACTTATTTTTTTTGTCCATCTGTAATTTATTTTTCATAAACTTTGCCAATATGTTTTTCTATGGTGTAAAGTTTTAGTTGTAACCTCTTGTCCCTACGATATTTCTAACTACAAATATTACACTTTCATTCTATGGGAGGTTCATCTTTGTTTGCATTCTCTAGTGGTTCAATGAATGGGAATTTTGACACCCAATCAATCTAGAAACTCCTTGACATTTCCCACTCACACCCCTTTTTTTATTTAGCTTTTCTTTCCCCTTGTGTGCACTTGTAGGATCCTCATCTTCATTGATTTCTATAACTTCATTAACTTCATTATCATTTTTTGAGTTTGATTTATTCATATTATCATTCATGCTATGTTGGGTATTCCCTGGAACATCAATATCATCTATGTCATTGTCATCATTCCGGCTACCTTGGGTATTCCCTCTAACATCATATGTGGCATTCTTGTCATTCCTAGTACATTGGGTATTCTCTACCCCTAGAACATCATTTGTGGCATTGTCATCATTCCTTGTACCTTGGGTATTCCCTGGAATATCATCCATGACATTGTCATCCAAGTCAATCTATGGTATAGGTTTTGATGTTGTAGCTCCATCAGATGGACCACCAACATAGCCAAAGTATGACTTTATGTTTCTCCATTTTAATGAACTTAACCTCCCTTCATCACTCTCAGACAACTTCTTCCTGCTCGACATCTCTCACAAATTGAAAGCTATAGAAAAAAATGTCATTTTGTTCAAGAAGGAAACATAGATGATAGAATATAGATCCTTGATTCCCTAGGTCCTAGATTAAGATATCTCCCTAGTCCTAGACTCCTAACTACTACTTAATAAATATCATTTGTAATAAATTACAATGAGACCAAATAAAGACATAAATAATCAACATGAATATTACATTATTACATAGTAAAGAAATGATCACTTACCTTTTCTATGAGTCAGCAATGCCTGTAGCTATAACTTCTCTATGATCCAAAATGAATCAAGGATTTGAGAGCTTAGATATGAACAAAATATCTAAAGGATTAATTAGAGTTTCAAATGCATTTATATCAATGCATATTTGGCAAATACTATACCTAATTTTCAAATGGTAGTGTAATAATTTGGCAAATCACACATACTATTAATAGGACACTTGTAAATGTTAGGTGAAATGGACCTCCATAAAACACATATGGTAAAATTGGTCCTCATACATGTGAACCATTTAATTATATTGGCAAAATTGGTCCTCATGCATGTCAACCATTTAATGATGTTGGAGAAATGGGTCCTCATGCATGTCAACCATTTAATGATATTTGCAAATATGTGGGTGAATTAAAACATGCCTTAGAAATTCCTGGAAAATCACTATTAGAACTGCATAGAATGTCGTGGCTAAAATACTAACTATGAATGACTCAAAAATTAATAGGGTAGCAAATTGAAATGCATTGGACCAAAAATCTAAAAAAACTAGGTGAATTGGCCCCCCACCAGTAGGAATGTATTCGTCAATTCTCAATTCCCAGATATGAACTATTTGCCAATTGTTGAAGATTTTCCACTAAAATCTCCCTGATGAACATGAAAAATACAATAATAAATCATTAATCATCAAGATACCAATAAAATACAAGGCCCCCAAGAGGGAGGAAAAAGGAATACAAAAGGTCCCACATTTAAGAAATAAAAAAAAAACACCGTAAACCACACCAAAAGAGATTACTAAGAAAGAAATCAAAGGAAAATAGAAAGAAGAAGATTGAAATTACATCAAGCTACGTAGACAAAATTAGTCTATAATATACACAAGTATATAATATTATAGTGTATTAGGTAGTATAAATAAGATATTGGGATACATATACTTTGTAAGTCACCCACAAGTTAATTAGAATAAAAGTAATTATCCCACATGTGTGGGTAAGTGGTATTGGTAGGTAGTTGAGTAGTATATACACCATTTCAAAGTAGAATAAAAGTAATAGTAATAGGAAAAATAGATGAAAGGTCTAGATTACTATTGGTATTGTCCAACACATAAATATACTTTTTATTTAAATGAACTGAAATAGATTTTTTCAGATAGATGGGTACTAAAAACACCAATAGTTAATAAAAATGAGGATGAAGTTAAAAACCAAGATGGAGTAGAGATGAGGGATCATCATGAGTATACATTTTCTTTAAATGAATTGAAATAGGTTTTTTTCAAATAGATGGGTACTAAAAACACCAATAGTTAATAAAAATGAGGATGAAGTTAAAAATCAAGATGAAGTAGAGATGAGGGATCATCGTGAGAAAATAAAAGGTAAAAATACATGAACTTTTATTCAATAAAGGAAGATTCTATTTTTTAATTTAATGGATGCATTTAACAGGAAATGGTTATTATTTTTCTATAAACCATAGTAACAAGTATAACTAAATTAGCATGTATTTATTCAAGTAAAAACTTGTAGAAATAAAAAATCAAGGACAATCAAGGAGTGTGTAGGGATATTTGGTACTTTTAATATTTAAATCTTTGTATAGATAAATTCATTTGGTATTCAAATTTAATGATTTAGATATGAATGGGTGAGATATTATTTTTTTATATCTTTGGTTATAATCTTTAGAAACTATCAACAAGAATGCACAAAAGAAAAATATAAAGCTTTGGTATAGAAATAAAAAATCATATTGCATAATATTACATATAATGGAGACTGAACCAATGTTAAGGTAAAGAAAGTTTAGGAATCTAGAGGGAATCATGCATAGAGGGGAAATGGATGAGAAAGAGGATGGACTGAAAAGTAAACATAGGAAAAACCTATTTCTCTTCATGAGAAAACAAAACTAGTGGCAATAAAGTGTAAAGACCTAGACATAGCAAAGGATACAATAAATAGGCATCCACATCATTGTGAGAGGCAAGAATTTTGAGGCCAATGCCATAAAGGTATAATACTAGAGGGGATTAGCAGGATAATCATTATGGATATAGATGGAACTGTAATGTGTAAAATTTGGATGTTTGGTTTTTGGTAGTTTTTGTATGTATCCTCCTTTCACCCTTTCATTCAAGGACCTAGGGTCAAGATACAAGTACTATCCTACCCTAGGTCACTATGAGATGTAGGGAAACTTAGATTTTTATGATTTGATTGACAATTATCTTCTCTTATGCTCAATTATATCTCAAAACCCTAATTATGCAAATATGATAGCAGATGGACAAATATCAAAGAATGCTGCTACATAAAGATGTAAAATGATAAATAAATGTGCACCTATATTTGGGGTTCAGAAGTGGAATAATCAAGGACTAAATAGAGGGCACCCAAGTCTAATGCCCTGCTTTTTGTCAGGATCTGTAAACAAGATCTATAACATGTTCTATTAGGGTTAGCCAATAGAAGATATCAATTAAATGCAAATAAAGATTAAATAGAGGAATCGAAATACATAGAAATAATAATAGCGAGAGACAAGTTTTAATGTGGTTCACCCAAACTCGGGCTACATCCACCAATAGAGAGTCTAATATTATTCTTTAGTAAATCAAACCGATTACAACTAGCAATCCTTGCAACTCAATACCACTGCAAAATGCTACAATACATTAACAAAAACCCTAACCCTTAGCCGCTTTTATCAAGCCTTATGATGGTTACAAAAATAGGGTTTTTTATGTTGGCAAATAGAAAAAATAACTCTTGATTCCTTAATAAAATAATTTAAAAATGACAACCCAAGGAAGCTACTAAGGGACACTAGGATGTCAATTTTTTGCTCTGCATGTCAAGCTAGGGCTTTCGTGCCCTAGCCTGATCCTCTGGTTTTTTCTTGGTCATGTGAAGTGTGGGGAGTGCATGCGTTTTGGGGAGGTCTGGGGTTGTGTTTTTTATCAATGGAAAGTTTTTTCATCTGCATTGGTGTATCTTGCTCCTTGAGCGTGCGGGGGTTTTGTGCCTAGTTGGAGGCCGTGGGTGGGGTTTTTGTGCCTAGTTGGTTTGGGTTTGTAGTTCGACGGTAGTGCTGGGTGGTGGATCGGTTAAACCCTAGTGGTGGTTCTTTTTTCTCGGGGGCCTGCTTGCCTGCCTTGGATCTTGTTTAGTTTCAATGACGATCGGGGAGTCTTCAGGGGCTAGTCCCAAGATGGATTTTTTCTCAGCAGTGGTTGGTGCAAATTCTCCTTCACACGCTTCAAAGGTTTTTAATAATAACTTGTTCTCACCAGATCCAGGATTGGTTGGTTCGGGTCTGTCTGGTGGTACTCAGATTACAAAGATCAATGGATGTCTTGAACGTTGTGAGGAGAGGCTAAAATTGGTTATCCCACTGGAGATGATTGCGGAAGATATTGATTATTATTCAAAGCATGCATTGCTATGCAAGTTTATGGGGATGCGGGTTTCTTTACAATTTCTTGAATCATGGGCCCAACGGACTTGGATGCTAGAGGGAGAAATGGAGGTTATGCTTTTAGCAAATAACTTTTTCATGGTTTCATTCAATTGCTTGGCAGATTGCAACAAGGCCTTTGAAGGAGGCCCCTATTTTCATAATCAGATTGGGTTATTCATTAAACCTTGGCATGTGGGATTCAATCCTGCTGAAGAGCTTCCTAACTGGGTTCCAGTGTGGGTTCAGCTTCCAAGGTTTCCTGTGGAATGTTGGCGGGATGATGTTTTACACTTGTTGGCTTCAATGCTAGGAAAATTGGTTGGTGCTTCACAGTAGACTCAAGTTAGAAAGGTGATGACTTTTGCTCATATCTGTGTTGAGATTGATTTAAGTAAACCCTTACCAGATTCAGTGGATATGTGTGCAGGTCCTTACTCTTGGGTGCAGCAGTTGGACTATGAGACTCTTCCTTTTCGGTGCCGTCTCTGTCATGAATATGGTTATTTACAGAGGAGATGCCCTAAGGCTAGGCCTGTGGCCTCCCAGCCTTCTCAGCCTCCCCGCAATCCCCCTAGAGTTGAAAAAGGGAAGGAACCCATTCCTGGTGATGTGGATGGGGCTGATGGTTTCATTCCTATCAAGGCTCAAAATAGGAATCGAGGTCAAAAGAGGACTTTGAAGGAAAGGCAAGATGAAGATTCTTTCAACAGATTTGAAGTTTTAGAGATCTCAGCTAGCAGGAAGTGAATCCAGGCTTAGTAAATATGGATCAGGGTGCTTCAGGTACATGACAGGAGGGCCTTCTTTTTGGAGCTACTCAGGTTTTGCAGGATAATAGGGCTTTGCAAATGGACACAGATGTTCAAATGGAAGTCCAGGTGGAATTGGTTCCTATTATAGTAGGGAAGAAGGGTGGTGAGGATGGATCTCCTCTTGTTTCAAATGTAGGTACTGAGGGGGTGAAGATTAATAAGTCTTCTTCTTCTCATTTGGGTCTTCATCAAAAGGATCCAAAAAAAGGGGCTGGGGAGAAGTCTTCCAAGCTTGGTAGAAAAAAGGATTTGGATAAGATTAAATTAACAGGGGAAACTTTGGTAGAGTCAGGGTCTGTTAAGACTCTAGATTCTCATTTTTCGAGCCCCTTGAAATGATTGTTCTATCCTGGAATGTAAGGGGCTTGAACAGTTGCCCTCAACAAAAAGCTATTCATGATTTGGTTAGAAGTCAATCTCTTGATGTTCTTTTCCTGCAGGAGACTAAGTTATCAGTGGAGTGTATGTTTGGTTTAGTGCCTAAGTTGTGGGGGAGTGGAGAGTGCCAGTGTATTGGTGCTCAAGGGTCTGCTGGAGGAGTGGCTTGTTTATGGAATCCTTAGAAGATCCGCCCTCTTTGGTGGTTGTCCTTTCAGTCTTCTATCTCTATGATTGCTTCTTGTTTTGAGACAGGGGAGTCTGTTCTCTTCTCCAATATCTATGCACCTACTGAACTTTAGGGTAAACAACTGTTGTGGTCCCATATCCGATTTGTTCGAAGCATGGTTCCTTTCCATCCGTGGATTATGGCTGGAGACTTCAATGCTATTTTTGAGTTGGCTAAGAAGAGGGGTGGTATTGCGAGGCTTGAGCCTTCTGCGCTGCTACTTTAGGATAACATTTCAGCTTTAAATCTTGTGGATATCAAGCCCATTAATGGCCAGTTTACTTAGAATAATCAGAGGATTGGGAATAACTGCATTGTAGAATGACTTGACCGCTTTCTGGTTTCTTGCTACTGGGTTGGTGGGTTGTGGTCTTCTAGCTCTGAAATTTTGGATTGGAGGGGATAAGATCATTGGCCTATCAAGCTGGCTATTTCTTCAGCTTGTGTGCCTCAGTCTCCTTCTTTCAAGTTCTAGCTTATGTGGTTGCATGACTCCTCTCTCCATGACTATATTGTTGAGTGGTGGAGGTATGTAGACCTACTTATGGTACAGCAATGTATACTTTTGCTAAGTTACTTCAATTTGTCAAATATTAGCTTAAACATTGGAATCGGCAGTGCTTTGGAAACATTTTTCATGCTAAGACTATTGCCCAGGCTGAGTTGGATGGTATTACGAGGTTGATCAGGGAGGATGGAGTGACTGAGGACCTGCTTCGGGAAGAGACTAGGGCTTTGAAAGCATTAGAAGAGTGTGAGCTATGAGAGGAAGTTTTTTGGAAACAAAAGGCTTGGATTGAGTGGCTTCAGGAAGGGGATAAAAATACCGCTTTTTTCTTTAACTTGGTGAAAGCCAGGAGACATGGCAATTCTATTTCTACTCTGGTGAATGACAGGGGTGAAACTCTTTCTTCTTTGCAGGAAATCACATGTGAAGCTATGCAATATTTTGATTCTTTATTTAGGGAGGACTCGCAGGGGGGTTCTGATGAGGAAGCTCAGGTCCTTTCTTGTATCCCTTCTTTGGTTTCTAGGGAGATGAATGAGCATCTTATGAGTGATATTTTGATTGAGGAGCTAGAGGGGATCGTGTTTCAAATGAAGAGGGGGAAAGCTCCAGGCCCTGATGGTTTCCCAATTGAGTTCTTTAAAGAAATCTGGGAGATTATCAAGTTGGACTTGTTGGCAGTTGTTCAAGAGTCTCATAAGAATAAATAGATGTTATGGGCTTTGAATTCTACCTTCCTTGCTCTCATCCCAAAGTGTGATGGGGCAGATAGGTTAAGTCAATTTTTTCCTATCTCTCTTTGCAATATGATTTATAAAATTATCTCTAAATTGATTGCTGATAGGTTGAAAACGTGGCTTAAAGTGCTGATTTCTGAGGAACAGAGTGGTTTTGTGGCGGGACGTCAGATTTTGGATGGGGTTGTTATTGCAACCAAAACCATTCACTCTATGGCTAATTCCAAAGATAAGGCAATGTTCATCAAGCTTGATATGGCTAAGGCTTATGACCGTGTTCGATGGTCCTTCCTTCGAAAGGTTCTTGGTGCTTTTGGTTTTGGGGATGAGTGGATTTATTGGGTTATGAGTTGTGTTACTTCGGTCTCCTTCTCTGTGTTAATAAATGGTGAGCACTCTGAGCTTTTTGGCACCTCTCAGGGTTTGTGGCAGGGTGAACCCCTCTCTCCTTACTTGTTTCTTCTTCTTGTTGAGGGTCTAGGATGCTTGATAAGAAGGAATGTGGAGTTAGGTTTCATTCAAGGCTGGGGGTGGGGAGGTGGTTTACCTCCACAGTCTCACTTGCAATTTGTTGATGACACTGCTTTGATGGGTATGGCTACAATTAGGGAAGCTTCGAATTTGCGCAAGGTGTTGGATGTTTATCTTCTAGCTTCGGGCCAATTGATTAATGAAGATAAGTCTTCCATCTTTTTCTTCAATACTCCAAGTTCCATTCAGGGGCAAATTGCTCATATCTTGAGATTTCAGACTGGGGTTCTCCCTTTGACCTATCTTGGTATTCCCATCTCTATTGGAAGACTTCCCAAGGAGTCTTGGTAGAATATTCTGGATAAATTTCATTTGAAAGTTAATCATTGGACCCATCGCTAGTTGTCCTTTGCGGGTCGTGTTCAGTTGCTCAAGTCTGTGGTGCAGGCCCTCCCCATTTATAGATGTATGATTCAGGTGGCCCCTTTGGGTTTTGTTAGGGAATTGGATTCCTTAGCAAGATAGTTTTTATGGGCTGGTAGCTTATTGTCCTCTAAATGGAGCCTTGTTAGATGGGACATTGTTTGTAGCCTGAAGCAGTTTGGTGGCCTTGGGTTAAGGCAGTCGTCGTTGTCAGTGATGGCATTGGCTGCTAAATTGTATTGGTGGTGGTGTGTGGAGTAGGATGGGATCTGGGCCAGGATATTAACTCAGAAATACTTCCTGGGGATCCCCCAAATTGATATACCTCTGTATCCACTGGTGGGGAAAGGCTCCGGGATTTGGAGTACGCTCAAGAAAGGGGTTGCTCTGGTCAAGGATGGTTTATTTTGGATTTGTAAAAGAGGGACAAAAGCTCATTTTTGGTTTGATTCTTGGGATAGTTTTCCTCCCATTGTTTCTTAGTTTCCTAATTTGCTGACTTTGTGCCAGAGGTTCTGTGAAGTTGGTTGGTCAAGGGTGAGTGACTTCAAGTCCTTTTCTTGTCATGGGCAGTTGGTGGTGGCAAGATGGAAGAATCTTGATGAGTGGCTTGTTGTTGGTATGGAGGAGGAGTGTGCTAAGCTTCATAGTATCCTTTCTTGTAGATGTTGTAACTCCCTCCATGAAGGGGATGTTCTTTCTTGGTCTCCTAATCCTAAGGGTGTCTATACTGTTGCTTCTGGATATCGGGTGTTGTTATCTAACCAGCTGGATGGGGTGGATGTTCACTGGTGGAAGAATGTGTGGAATAAGCTTTCTCGGCTGAAGTGTAACTACTTTATTTGGACTTTGGCTTGGAATAGGTGCTTGACTTGGGATAATATTCAGAAGCGGGGTTTTCAAGGTCCTTCTATGTGTGTTATGTGTGGATGTGGAGAGGAGGACTCCTCTCACTTGTTTTTCTGTTGTCCCTTGACTTTACAGCTTTGGCATTTTTGGTGGGAAGTTTGGAAAAGCCCCTGTGTTCATGCTTCCTCCCTAGTGGATTTTTGGATTAGTCTGGGTAGACCTCCTTCTATGGCCTCTTTCTTGCAAGATGTGTGGTATGTTGGGCCTTCCTTCATACTATGGTAGATTTGGTTGGAACGGAATTGCATAATATTTCAAGGTGAGAAGCTGTTGATTCAACAAGTTTGGCACAAAATTATGAGTATGATTTAGGAGACAGTGGAATCTAAGTGTGATGTGGTGTTCCCTTTGGAGAAAGGAGATGCTAAGTTGGTGGATAGATTGGGTATTCAGGGGTTGTCTCCAGCTTCTGCTTGTGTTAGGAAAGGAAGGCGAGTGAAAAAGAAAGTGCAAAGGGTGGGGAGATGGCTTCCCCCTCCATCTGGCATTTTAAAGCTCAATACTGATGGTTCTTCAAGGGGCAATCCTGGGCCTGCTGGGATTGGTGGGACTGCCAGGGATTTTTCAGGATCGGTGGTTTTTTTCTACTCTGTTCATGAAGGATGGCAAACTATCAACCTTATGGAAGGTTTGGCGATCCTTTATGCTTTGGAGAGGGCTTATGCTTTGGGATGGCGCAAGGTTATCTGTGAGTCTGATTCATAGGTTTTGATTAATTTGCTGAATACACAGAAGGTTTCTGATGTTAGTTGGCAGTTGGCTATGATGGTGCAACAAATTCTGCAAATAAGTTCTTTGATGGAGATGGTGTCTTTTGTCCATATTCCAAGGGAGTGGAACAGGGCAATAGATTGTTTGGCTAAGTGGGCTTCTGAGCATTTAGATGGCTGGAAGATTGATGAATGGGAGCAGGTTCCTCATCAGCTCCGACATGACTTGGAGAAGATTCTTGTTGAGGATGGGAATGGTATTGGTGAAGGATGATGTTGTTTCATGCTTTGTATGGCTGTTTCTTATGGATTACTGGGGCCTTGGCCCTTTGATGCTTTGTAATGTTCTTTTCTGAATTTCAATAAAGTTTTTACCCCTTTAAAAAATAAAATAAAATAAAATAATTAAAAAATCGATGGAGGTTTCAGGGGCACTACCCCTTGAGCCCATTAAATAATTTGGGGGGAAAATGCACTAATAACAGTAGGGTAAATTTAACCTCCGAGTCTCATTAGGCTCCATATAACAAAATGTTCCTATTGTACCAAAGGTTTTCCCATCACAAAACTTTGAGGACTAATGAGTGGGCACCCTAGTCCAGGGAGTTGTTTTCTTCTCTGATATATAATTCTGACACTCTGTTGTACCCTCCTGCAACTTCACTTTGTCTGTAGCTTCAACCTGTAACTTGCAATCATGAAAACTTTGGGAGGGGGTTGTGGTGTTTGGAGGCTTTCCTCAGTCAAGCCCCAGAGAGACATTCAAGTCTTCCGAACACCATTGTCAGATAGAGAATGCATGCTCTTGAGAGGTAAAGGCAAAAACCAAATGATAAATTCTTAAAAACACAATAGATGTCACCTTGTAGTGAAGATCTCATTAGAGGAAGAAGCTCTTCATGCGATGAGGAGATGGATGCTCAAATATGCAAATACAAACACATAAACACAAATTTGCTCTTGCTACACAATCAAAGCCTTGAATCACCTTTAGAATGCATGAAGTTCACAATAACAATCTAGTTTACAAATGAATGTTGAAACATGCTTTTATATGCAAATACAAACACTCCCACCAAGAATTTCGTAATTCAAACTTATTGTGTCACCATAGTGTTGGCAAGAGACACTATATGGATTCATGGTTGTTGTCATTGATGGCAACAAAGGTCATCCCACATATCCGCAAGTCATGGTGTGTCTCTACCGGAAGTCTGAATGAAGATTGTTGTGGTCCGGTGAACAAGAACATAGCATGTGGCAAGGTCTGACAGATTGGTCCGGATCTCTCAGAGGAAGTGTCTTGGTGTAGTGCAGATTTGGGGAAGTCAAGAGGACTACCTTGAGTAATAGATTCCAAGGATTTAGCTTCCGATGATGGACAAGGAAAAAGATATGAACAGTTGAATACCAGATTCCTGAGTAACAGTGTGAACAGAGGAAGAACTGACTGACAGAACATCAGATTGCTTTCCGGATGTGTTTCTGACAGTGGTAAAGGTTATGAAGACATGGATTATATTTGGCCAACATGATTAATGATATCTACAAGTATATGCTTGATCCGCATTACTTGATGAGCAAGGATTCAGCTGACAGAATAGAGGTTGTGAGAAAATAGACTGTTCCGAATGCCGACTAGAAAGGTGATGAAATTACTTGTGCAGATATATATGTACGATGGATTTAGTTGTGAAAAGTGTAGTTGTATGATGTTATTGTGCAAATAAGTGCAGAGCAGAGTAGAAAAAGCCAGAGAGAGATCTGGTATGTGAAAGGAAAGCAGAATAAAGAGAAGAGGAAAGATGAAGTGCAGCAGATCAGTATACTGAGCCTAACCGGAACTGACCTCCAGCATATGTGGATGCTTCCAATCAGTTCAAGTATTATATAACATTGTTTTGTAGACAGTGTGTCCCCTTATAGGTAGTGTGCCTCTTTGTGAGCAGTATGCTCGGGCAGTAAGCCCTAATTGGCAAGTGTCATTTTGTAATTCCTTATTTTTCTAACAAAGAATAATCTTTGGGTTAATCACCCTATGGTTTTTTCCCTTAACAGGGTTTCCACGTCAAAAATAATATGTCATGTGTTTCTCATTTCATGGTAATGTTTGTTTGTTTATTTCAATGCTACATTGATTAATAAGAAAGTTCAAAAGAAGAACCAATTAGGATAACTAATTCACCCCCCCTCTCAGTTATCAACAATTGGTATCAGAGCCAAGTTCATCCTAATAGAGCCTAATAGCTTGAGGAAGATCTGGGAGTTCAAATGGATGCATATGGTTTAAGGGAGCAACTCAAGACTGCCCTTGAGGATCTTGAACAGTCAAACTCTGAAGTCAATGAATTAAAGGAAAGACTCAAACAAGCTGATGAATTCATGAGAGAACTTAAGGACAAATTAAGTCTCTCTAGGAAAAAGAGAAAAGAGCTACTCCAACAATTGGCAAGACAAAGTGAAGAAAGTAATACAAATGAAGAATTGACTGAGAAAACCAAGTTATGTGAAAAGTTATAAAAAGAAGTCATTATGATAAGACATGAAATGGAATCAGGAGTTATAAAGTTTACTCAAGAAATTGAAGAGAAAAGAAAAGCTGAAGACAATCTAAGACAATCTATTAAAGAGAAATCCGAAGATTGCCTCTAGATGGACAGGATTATCAGACATCTTGAATCTGATCTTGAAGATGCCAAAGGTAATGAAGAAAAACTTGAGGATCAAATTGTCTCTCTCAAAAGAGATCTTCAAACAGTAAATGAATATAAAGAGAAATTCAAGATAAGTTCTGCTCAACTTGAAGTTCTTCTTGGAAGTCAAAAGAGGGCAGATGACATGGTTTGGGATATGAGAAAGGAGAAAGCTCCGGATCCAATCAAAAGAATTTTGGATTAGAAAATCCAAGGAATAGGCCTAGAAGACCTCCAGTAAGACAGCCCAATGCTCAAAGATATCCATCCTTCAATGGATACTACCACAGCTACAATCACTTTGGTCACAAAGCTAATCAGTGTAGAAAGAGAATGAATCAGACTAATTCATCCTTCTCCGGATAGTGCTTTAACTGTAAAAGGTATGGACACAAGTCTCATGAATGCAGAAATATGCAAATAAACAAATCATTCAATGGTAGATGCTTTGCATGGAATAGAGTAGGTCATATGGCTAATCAATGCAGATCAAGAGGTTATTAGTCACATATGCAAGGAAATGTTATTTTCAAAATCTGTAATAGGTCTGGTCATAATGTAAAAGTCTGCAAAAGTAAGAATCAGGACAAAAGAGGTCCGGTGTATAATCAGAATCAAGACAAGGGTAAACAAAAGATGAATGCAGATGAAGTTAGGAATCAGATGAACAAGATTTGGGTAAAGAAAAGTTTAGAGAATGTAAAGGTTGGATCCGCACCAAACTCTAGTGCTGATATTCCTTCCAAAAATTAAAGGTGAGCTCTGGCTCAGGGGGAGACTCATAGAAAATCTTGTTCCCCCAGCCAATCAAGTGGTGCCGAATGTGGCACAAAATGCGGAGTAAAGGGTTTGAAGATATGAATCTTGAGATGATCCAAATAAGATTTTAGAAGTCTGCATGGAGATGTGAAGAAGTTGTGATCGATCAAGTAAGACCTATTCGGGGAGATGCTCTGGAATGATAGAGGATCTCAAAAAGGTCCGGAGAGATCCGGAAGCACATTGTCTTATTCTGCAGATTGGATAGAGTGTTTGGGATGTCCTTGTGATGTGTCATCTTATTTTGTTCATGATTTTGAGATCTGCATGATGTTCATAGATCAGGATTGATCTGGTTCTTCAAGTTATTCGAATAAGGCAAACCAGAATAATGTAGGTCGAGCATTTATTGCCGTCAGATATTAGGGTTTGCAAAGCAATATAAGGGATTTCTCATAAATCACTTGCTCATTCTACACTCAAGAAGAAGTGAAAAGTGGAGCTCTACAACAAGATTCATCAAGTTCACCAAAGATCTCATGCTGAAGTCATTACATACAGAAATCAATCCAACCACTTTGTGTAACCGAAGGCACATAAGGTATTTTCCATTTTCGATATCTTACTACAAATCTTTTGAGAAATGGCTACTCCAAATATAGTAAAGATCTCAGATAGGCCCCGACCTAAATTTAAGAAACACCCATACAAGTCATTGGAGGTAGATCCTTTAGGAGCATTCTCTAGTGTTCCTCATGGTATTTTACACACAGAAGACATTAGGGTTTACATACATGCAAGTATTGAGGAATTTGGGGAATTCAAATTAAGAGATTTCTATCACAAACAACTGATAGACAATGCCTTTGAGCTTAAACCAAAGTATAAGGGTATCCAGAAGAAACAGTTTGATCAATTCATTCATTTCTCCTGCTTTGAAGAAGAAGAATGGGTCCGATATGTATTGAGTAGGATGCATGACAACTTCCTATGGCTGGATAGACCCTGCAAGATCACAAAAGAGGCAATTAGGGTAGTGACTAGTCTATACTCTTCCGAAGGGATACCTATCCTCAAATCCATCAAAAATAACACTGTAACTGAGGCCACCGGATCAAAATTTGATAAGAGGGCAATGACCATTGAAGATATTTCTGATCTGGATATCAAGTATGCATCTATGATAATAGGATACAAGATTTATCACTCCAGTAGGGAAAATTCTGTATCCGGAATTGCAGTATACACTGCCTATGAGATGCTGAGGAAGAATGCAGATTATGATCTCTGTGAACTTTTTTTAAGCCAATTAATGGAAAATATACAGAAGATCAAAAAGGACAAAAAGAATTCTTTTATGTATGGTACTCTCATATTATGTCTATTTTTTTATTTCATGAATGAGCTGCCCAGATCAAGTGGATGGGTATGGCAGAATGACAAACCTATTGCAGTCCAGATAAGAGATTATTTACATGGGCTTGGGGATGCCAAAGAAAGAAATATAGCCCTGTGGGGATACTTCAAAAACTTCCAAAGCACGATGCAAGCAAGAGAAAGAATTCCCCAGTCTGTTGTTGAAAAATACAAAGACTCAGTTTTCTTTATAATGGATACTGATCAGTGCCTAATGGAGGCAGTGGAGCCAAGGATAGTTTGGATCATGCCCATGGGGTATGAGGTTGATGAACAGATTGTGGAACTGCATGTTCAACACATGCTTAGTCAGCCCAAAGATCCAAAGACAGAAAGGTTTGGAACCTTTGGGGAGCTGAGTGTGAAGATCCATGTGGAACTCAGAGAACCTGAGATAAAGAGGAAGGTGAGAAAAGAAGTAGAGCATATTGCTCAAGGCCTAGGCATCCCAAAGGAGGCACTTGATGCCAATTGGGAAAAGAGGAGAAAGGCTGAGGAAGAAAAGAAAGAGGCAGAAAAGAAAAGCAAGAAAAGTGCTCCGGTGGAAACCTCAACCCAGACCAGATCATCAAAAAGATCTACACCTGTCAAAACCAAAAGCTCAAAAAAATCTAAACCAGAAGGTCAAACATCTGGTAAAGGAGAGAAAAGGTCTAAAATAAAAGCCACAATGGCTTATACAAGTCAGAAAGATGAAGAGGAAATAGAATCAGATGAGGGAGTAAAAGAAATAAAGAAGCAGAAGAAGAAAGGATCTGGTAAACCCTCCTTAGGCCAAGACAAGGAAGAAATGGTAGAGGTATTTGTTGAAAAGCCCACCCTATCTCTAGAAAGTGTAATCAAGTCAGTCACGGTGGATGGAAACCTTCAACCAATGATTGAATTCTATGATGACTACAATGAGGCTGACCAAAAGATTCTACAGGAAGCCACAATCAAATATCTGAACATATACAATAAGGCTTTCATTGAGATTATATCTCTAATTCCTAAAAGCCTAGAAAAGGAATTAGAAATAAGAAAGAACAATGGCTAGGCAAAAGATCTTGAGATCCGGGAGCAGATAGCTATTCAGCTATATCCTCAAATTGATCCCAAGACAATGAACATAATATTCAAAGACTGCAAAGATGAGTTCAGGAGTAAAGCAAGGATGAATCAACTCATACTTGGTGAGACTGACAAGGTGGCCTTAGAGACGGAAGAAATCCTCCAGAAAGCCTTCAAAAGGTTTAATCTTCCTATTGTAGAAGACTTGGGTACTGATCCCTCATCCACAAGTGCTGCAGAAGAAATTTTTGAGAAAGCAACAGAAGAGATGGGCCCTAAACAAACCAACATTTCTCCTCCGGTTTCTCCTATAGTCTCTGGATCCAAAGAAGAAGAAAAACTATTGGAGAAAGAAGCAATGGTAAAATAAAAAGAAGCTGACAGTACCAAGGGTGCAGAGAAAGAGAAGACTCCAACAGAGAAAACCACAACTGATAGTGGTAAGAATGTGGAGAAAGAGAAAATTCCAATGGACAGCTCCAAGACTGCAGAAGAGAAGAAACATTTGTCTCCGGCAAGAGACACTGCACAAACTATCCAAAGATTTCTGAGCAAAGAAGTAATAGAGATTGATGAATCGGAGCTGCTACAAGGCCCATTCAACTTTGATTCCCTCTCTCCAGTGCAGACAATGAAGATAGCTTCATTTGCTAATGCTAAGGCAAATGAAAAACTCCTAAAGTCTCATATGGAAGACTGTGAGTTGATAGAGGCTGCTTCCAGAGTGCTTGAAAAGATTATGCCATCAGTCTAGATAGATCCAACAGCCTCCTCTTCTGGTAATCTCAAAACCTTAGTCAGCAGTGCTGATACACATTTTGATTCTCTAGAAAAATCAGCTGAAGAAAAGGTCCGGAAGGAATTTTTGGATAAAAGATTTTCAGAAGTACTAGGATTAATCTGTAATGATAGGAGAAATATGAGTATTGGAATAAAGAGCTTAGAAAATGCTCTTAAGGATGGCGGGGACATTTACAAATTTTGTATCTCCTGGTCAAAAGCAACAGTAGAAATTGAGAAGAAAATAAAAGAGGAACAGGACAAACTACTGAGTTTGTCTCAAAGTTTTGATCCTCTCTCTTCCTCCATAGTAACTCAGGAATGTCAAACTATTGCTATCACAAATGCAATAAAGAACTTTGAGAAGGAAAGGAAGAATATAATTAACTGGATGGGAGAACTTAGAAGGATTATTATCCCGAAGTTAGAAACTATGCATGAGGCCATAAGTGATGCTCAGACTACCGCCCAAACCAATGATCTGATAGATCTCAAGAGGGCAGAAGCTTTTACAATTTTGTTGAGTGGTCACATTTCAATTTTGGATAGAATGAAGCAAAGCTGGGCTACAAAACTGGTCCAATTGAAGACATCCTTTGCAGACATTCTTCAGTTTATGTATGTAATATGCAGCTAAGTATAGTAAATTTTTGAAAATTTTGGTGTGCGGACCCTACCCTTTTCCATTGATGTCAAAGGGGGAGTGAAGATCAGTGAAAAATGAGGAATCCAACAAAGGGGGAGTTTCAGAAATTGTATATAAAGATAGAGCATCAGCCAAGGGGGAGCATAGTCGTAGTCCAATTACTGCTTTAGTCATTTTTCACTAAGTGTTGCCATCAATGCCAAAGGGGGAGATTGTTGGCAAGAGACACTATATGGATTCATGGTTGTTGTCATTGATGGCAACAAAGGTCATCCCACATATCCGCAAGTCATGGTGTGTCTCTACCGGAAGTCTGAATAAAGATTGTTGTGGTCCGGTGAACAAGAACAGAGCATGTGGCAAGGTCCGACAGATTGGTCCAGATCTCTTAGAGGAAGTGTCTTGGTGTAGTACGGATTTGGGGAAGTCAAGAGGACTACCTTGAGTAATAGATTCCAAGGATTTAGCTTCCAGTGATGGACAAGGAAAAAGATATGAATAGTTGAATACCAGATTCCTGAGTAACAGTGTGAACAGAGGAAGAACTGACTGACAGAACATCAGATTGCTTTCTGGATGTGTTTTTGACAGAGGTAAAGGTTATGAAGACATGGATTATGTTTGGCCGACATGACTAATGATATCTACAAGTATATGCTTGATCCGCATTACTTGATGAGCAAGGATTCAGCCGACAGAATAGAGGTTGTGAGAAAATAGACTGTTCTGGATGCCAACTAGAAAGGTGATGAAATTACTTGTGTAGATATATATGCACGATGGATTTAGTTGTGAAAAGTGTAGTTGTATGATGTTATTGTGCGAATAAGTGCAGAGCAGAGTAGAAACAGCCAGAGAGAGATCTGGTATGTGAAAGGAAAGCAGAATAAAGAGAAGAGGAAAGATGAAGTGCAGCAGATCAGTGTACTGAGCCTAACCGGAGTTGACCTCCAGCATATGTGGATGCTTCTAATTAGTTCAAGTATTATATAACATTCTTTCGTAGATAGTGTGTCTCCTTGTAGGCAGTGTGCCTCTTTGTGAGCAGTATGCTTGGTCAGTGAGCCCTAATTAGCAAGTGCCATTTTGTAATTCCTTATTCTTCTAACAGAGAATAATCTTTAGGTTAATCATCTCGTGGTTTTTTCCCTTAACAGGGTTTCCACATCAAAAATACTGTGTCATGTGTTTCTCATTTCATGGTAATGTTTGTTTGTTTATTTCAATGCTGCATTGATTAATAAGAAAGTTCAAAAGAAGAACCAATTAAGATAACTGATTCACCCCCCCTCTCAGTTGTCAACACATAGGACCCAAATAACAGTCAGAAGATGATGGCCAAAATTTGCGAATGGCCAAAAATAAGGCAAGACTAGGGCACGGGCACCCAAGTCTTCTTCCATATTTTGGGCAGGGTTAAGTTCAAGGGATCCCCCTAGGTCCTATTTGCCAAGACACTTCAAGATCATTTCATCAGGTTATCAAAATATGATGTAAGATGTCCTAAATGCAGATAAAAGACTCGGGAGCTAAACCTTATGAGGGAAAAGCCCCCAAGGGGACATTTTCTAATGTTACATTTAGCCCCCACTTTAATGTATGTATAAATGTAAGGCCAATACATGCATTAAAGTATGCTCAACAAACACAGCAAACACATCAAGCACGGAGAAGACATGCTAGACAGATTGAAGACAATGACAAACACACAAAATATGGATAAGATAGTTACAATCATGCAAAACACGGAGAATACAATACACACATATAAGACACATTAATGCATAGAAGACAAGAATGATTTCTTTTCTTTTATTTTTTCTCATATATATGAAATGTAGATGCAAGTATAGGAAAGTAAGCACACCTCCCATAATATAGGTTGCACTCATAACATAGGTCTTTAGAATGCATATGGGGAAACACACACACACAAGACACACCAAACCTCCCAAAATGCAAGATGCACTCATCGTGTAGGTCTGTAGACTGCATATGGGGAAACAAACATGCCAAACAAAGAAAGCATGCCAAACACACACTTTGAAGACACAAAGAAAACACAACATCCAACTAATGGAGTGTTACTATTTCTATTTTCATCACCATCTCAGGCACATTATAGGCACACACTAACAATTATGTTTTTCCACAACAATTGCTGAAGACATGCTTAAGGGTTGAGTTAGTCACAGAACCATTCCCTACCTCCATAGAGGACTTTTGAAAATGACAGGATGGGCACTCTCCGCAAGAGATGCGCCACCCTTGCCTCTGCAGAGGGCTTAAACAATTGATTGATTGGTTGCAAACAAACTCATAGTGCAGGAAGTACTCATCGCACTAGTCTTTGGACTACACCTAAGGACAAGCACATTGCTAACATCTACAATGGACAAGTTACCATATATATACCCCCACCTTAAGGTGGTTGATATCATGCATCGATATTAAACACATTAAGGTAGGAGAAAAACATAGGGAACACAGAATTTTGCAAATCCCATGCCCTCTGGAGGTGACATGTACTTTACAATTATCAAATGTTCCCACAAGCACATTCCTGCAAGAAACATGTTAGTGTCTAGAAAATCATGTTAAAGAACAACATCAATGCATATTATTAACCACACAAAGAGCTAGGGTTATACTATGAATTCAGAGTTCAAGGATAACTGTGGGGCTATATTATGAAGGTTTCTGAATCGAGTACCACAAAGGCTAGATCCAAAGACAACCAAAGTGCATAGAGCATCAGTATTGTTAAGGTTTGTAAATCAGATAAAGATCATCAAAATCACTACACAGAAAGAACAAGTACTTCTGCTAGCCAAGCATCTGATAAGATATATAACCCCATCATCATATTAGGAACTAAGTCTAATTTTTTATTTCTCACTAAAGGGACACTAGGTCCCCATAACTATAAATGTTTTTCATCATCTTCCCTCTAGATAGAAACACTAGAGGGAGGGAAACAATAAATAAGAGAGGAGAAACAAGTGTCTTAGGGGAAATCACGTAGGGGGGTGCCCCCAAGTGACCAACTGCAACGCTATGTCCGTAAGACACAACACACAACAATGAAATCAGAGAGAGGCAATATAGAAGAATAATTATAAAAATAGGTCACAGCAGAGGTAGTCTCTTGGTATCCTAGACCTTACAAGAGCAGCAAGAGTCATCCCAGGAGGCCTAAACAACACATAACACATTACAGGGGAAGCACATCATGAGAGAGGTAAAGGGTTAGAAATACTTACCTATAGCGAGGTCTATTTTAGAAGTTATCAACCATCGAATCATTCTCTTCCCAGTCACAAACATAAGGTACCATTGCCAAGTTTTTGTCACCATTCTTTTATTAATTCTTAAATGCTTCTTGGTTTGACTCAATGTTAGGTGACTATTTTCTAGTTGAAGTTCATTAGTACACATATTCACTATCATCTTAGGTGGTGGGAGAAGCATATTATTTTGATTGATCTCAACATCCATCCTTGAGGGATTTAATGTGAGAGACTTCTTCTCATCCACTAGTGCTACATCCTTAGTGATGTTCAAATGGCTTGAATATTCAAACAAAGGAAGGACATTAAAGGTCTTCTCTTCCTTAGTGAAATCCAAGGTGTGTGAACAATAAACTAAATGAACAAGGTTGGTAGGATGATCCATAGAGGTTTCATGAATTATGATAGAGTTGTTATTGATGTTAGATGAAAGCTCATCATCTACCCATAGAATGACTTTTGTTGAAGGGATTTCTTCATTCACTAATGCTTCCTCTTGGCTAGAGAGAGCATCGGAATGGTAAAGTGGTGATGTCTCTTCATTTGCTAATGCTTCATCTTGGCCAGAGTGAGCATTAGAATGAAGATTTGGTGGTATGATGTTAAAAGATGTGTAAATGAAATCATCCTCTTGCATAAAAGTGTCCTCATGAGGAGGAACAACCTTGGGAGGAGGATCATATGATATCACTAAGTTCTCATCACATGTTTTATCAATAGGTGTTGAATCAAAATGTTCCAAAAAATCATCTAAGGCTTCATCTAACATTTTAAGATCATCACAATAGACACCTAAAATTAGCTCAGGTTGAATTAAGTAAATATTCTAATATTTATCTTAATTCATATTTTCTTTGTCAATTAAATAAATATTATAAGTTTATTTGATTGGTTCATTATCCTAGAATTAAATAAAATTATTTTATTTAATTAAATTCCCTAAATTCTTCTAATGTCTCAAATCCTAAATCCACCTCACAAAATCCACTTCATCAATCCACCTCATTAATCCACCTCATCTTTCCACCTCATCCCTTCCACCTCACAATGTTGTACATATAATTAAATATTCTTAATATTTAATTAGCTAATATCCTCTATTATCCAAAAATAAATCTTTAATTCAATTATTTCCAACTAACCTTCACCAATTGAATATTTAATTCAATTGTTCCCCACTATTCTCCACTCATTGAATCTTTAATTCAATTGTTCCCCATTATTCTCCACTCATTGAATCTTTAATTCAATTATTCCCCATTATTCTCCACTATTAAATTCTTAATTCAATTGTCATAACCCACTCTTCTCAAAAAAAAATTTAATTCATCTATTATGAATTAAAGATTCACAAAAAATAAGAGCCATTGATCTCATCTTTTGATCCTCACCCTCCATTGTCTTTTCAGAAAATCTATAAATGAGACCCTTCTCTAAGCAATTACGAAGAACTTCATCTTGCATAATAACTATACCCAAATTTCTCTTCTTCTCTCTATTTCTAGTATCCTCCATTATCATGTGTTGGAAGCTCACATTCAACACAAACAAGTATCAAAGCCATTATTCCTTTGTCATCTTCAACAAGCAAGCAAGCAAGGAAAGCTTCTGAGGGCTTCACAATCAAGATCAAAGAAAGATAGGCAAACAATGGAAGCTGCAGGGTAATAGGTTTTGTAAGTTTGTACTTCATTTATTTATAGCTGTTATTTGCATATTTCATTGATGTTTGGGTTTATTTATCATTATTGATCAATCTATTTCCCCATTAACATTTTGGCGCCCACCGTGATCTAACCCCATTCTTGTTTGAGAGTGTTTGTTGTGGAAAGTCTCATTGTAGGATTTAGGTGTTTCAAGGAACATTCGAGCATCAACTCTCGCAAATGGCCTCCTACGCACAAACCATGCTCATCATTGAGTCCAGAAGGCCTCAAAGGTAAGAAATCACATATAATTTCTCTAGTTTTGTTACTTAAAATTTTTTAAAATTTTTTTTACTTTTCAACGTTTTTTTTTTTGTAAAAAAAAAAACCAAACATAAAACATTGGGGTCTTTTTGTTGTTTTTATTTTTAACATTAAAAAAAAAATTAAAAAAAAAATGGCATTAGGTTTTATTGTTGTTTCGTTTTAATATTTTCAGTTTAGAAAATTAGCAAAAAAAAAAAAAAGAATAAAAAAAAAAACCCAACGACCCTCCCATCCCTCCCTACTCCTCGTCCCCACCCCATCACCATCCCCCTTCCCCTGCCCAAAGGCCCTGCCTACACCACCCCTCCGTACCCTCCCCCAAAACCCCCACCTGCAATCCCCCGCGTCCCCTCCCTTTGCTCCGAACCCTTCCCCCTGTAGCACCAGCCCCGCTCCGCCGCCGCACCTGCCGTGATGAAGGGGGTAAATCATAAAACACACAATTATAGAAATTGAACATAGAGAATAGAACTTTCTTTTATTGATCTGGGCAACTCATTACATTACAGGAGCTTAATTACAATAAGAGGAATCAGTCCTCTACAAGCTGCAACACACTACAGCTACAATCACCATGCTCTGGAATCTTCCGCCTTCTATAACCCCTAAATCAGCTAAGGTTTATGTTTTCTTGCCTATTCTTGACTCTACACTTGCCCCCTTAACTTTCCTACTGCCCAGGGTACCCAAAAATGGTTATTAATAGCCTTTTTGGCGGCCAACAACCTAATTTCAAATTTTGCATCTCCCTCTAAAAATAGGTCAACTTCCGGGAGCCATAACTTTTGATCCAGGACTCTGATTGATGAATCGTTTTATGCATCAGAAAGCTCACGAAGTGTTCTATGTGCTAAGCACCAGATCTAAAAGTTTTGGCCATTTTCGGGCCCGTACGGGGCCATTTAGTGCCTCAAACCTGAGTTTGAATAATTTTTAGGTATTTTTTGGGAAACAGAGATTTTAATATCTTTCAGCTCACAAATGATCTTCATGTGATTCCTTCACCAAAGGTCTTATATTTCTATTATGTAACTTCCTGTAAATTTTGACTTCATTCCATGCCCAATGCAAACTTTCTAAAAATAGCAGTTTACTATTTTTAACAGTTTGGAAAAATTGAAAGTTCTACATTATTATTCAGGCGATTATGGGACCAGAACCATAGATTTTTAGAAGAAATGGGTAGTATATCAACAATTTTGAAACATATTTTTTTTGGGTGATGCAAGATTGCCCTTACACCACTAGATGCTTTTACATCAGACACCCAGGGTAATTTGAGAAGTGACCCTATCACGTCTCAGGTGTTTGTGTGAGGAAAACCCAAACCGTCAACCTCTACCTTAGACAACCAAGAAGAATCTTGAACAGGCCTTCCTTTCCATTTCACTAGATATTCTTCATATTACCTATTTCGAGTACTCCTTCCCACACGGCTATCCAAGATCTCTTCTATCTCCTCTATTGAAGTAGATGCCGGAATACTCCATTGCACTTCTGTTAGTCCATCCTCTATTCCACCTTTATGATTTTCTGTTAAATCAATGATGTTGAAAATAAGGGAAATGTTGATCCCACTCAGCAGCTCTACCTCATATGCATTTCTGGAATCATGCTTCTTCAGGATTCTGCATGGTCTAAATTTCTTCATTTTTAATTTATGGTATGTTCGAACTGAGAATGTTTCTTTTCTCGAGTGAACCATGACTTCATCTCCCACCTGGAACTCCTTATACCTCCTCTTCTGATCTGCCTTAGCCTTGTACTAAGTAGTCATCTTATTAATGTGCTTTCTCACCTCTTCATACAAATTCTTCATATGTTCTGCAAAGTCTTTAGCCTTAGCACTTGTCTTTTCTCCATTATCCAGATTCCTTAACTCTGAAGTATTCTTGGACTATTTCCATATACAATCTGGAATGGTGATTTACCAGTACTCCTATTGACAGAATTGTTGTAAGAAAATTCTAATTGTGGTAAAATCAACCATCCCTTGGACTTATCCCCTACTAAGCATCGTAGTAGGTTACCCAAACTCCTATTCACCACTTCTGTCTGTCCATCAGTCTGTGGATAGTGTGCAGAACTGAACTTCAAATCTGTCTTCAACTTCTTCCACAATGTCCTCCAGAAATAACCAACAAACTTGGAATCTCGATCTAAAAATATGCTCTTTGGTAGACCATGGAGTCTCACCACTTCTCTAAAAAATAATTCTGCAATATGAATAGCATCATTAGTCTTCTTACAAGGAATAAAATGTGTCATCTTTCAGAATCTATCCACCACTACAAAAATGGAATCATGTCCTCTCTGTGTCCTTGGTAAACTAAAAACAAAATCCATACTGATATCATCCTAGGGCTTCTCTAGTATAGGTAATGGTTGATACAACCCTTTATTCTGACTTGCTCCTTTTGCCATCTGACATACTCTACAACTTTGCACAAACTTCCTCACATCCTACTGCAACTATGGCCAATAATAATTTTTACCAACAATTGAAATGGTCTTATCTCGACCAAAGTGTCTAGCCAATCCTCCACTATGCTTCTCCTTAATTAGGTTCTCTCTCATGGAACTCCTTGGAATGCACTAATGGCTTCCTCTAAACAACATGCCATCTTGGATTATGAAATCCAACCATCTTGTCCTATCTAAAGTAATAGGCTCTAGACAAGCTTTCCAAGCCTCTGCAAAATTTGGATCTTTAGAATACAAACTTTTGAGCTCATCAAACCCAACAACCTCTATCTTCATTTCTGTCAACAAATTTTGCCTTCTGCTCAAGGCATCTGCAACTTTGTTGGACTTCCCACTCCTATGCTTCAAAACAAAGGTATAACTCTACAAAAACTCAACCTATTTTAAGTGCCTTTGGTTCAACTTTCCTTGACTATTAAGATACTGCAAAGCTTGATGATCAGTATATAAAACAAACTCTTCTGGAAACAAATAATGTCTCCATTTCTTCAAAGCTTGAACTATTGCATAAAATTCCTAATCATAAACAGAATACTTTTTCTTGGCATCATTAAGCTTCTCACTAAAATAGGCAATGGGCTTACCTTCTTGGCTCAAAACAACTCCTATACCACTACCACTGGCATCACAATCTACCTGAAATACCTTATTGAAATCTGGAAGTGTCAAAACAGGTTGTTCTATGACTTTCTGCTTCAATGTATCAAAGCTCTTTTCTGATCCTTTAGTCCATCTAAACTCTTTTCTATCCCCTCTCATTATCTTAGTGAGGGGTGCACATATGCTACTAAAATTCCTGATAAACTTCTTACAAAAACTTGCCAAACCATGAAAAGATCTTACCTCCGTTCCACTCCTTGGTGTAGGTCATTCAATGATAGCCCTTACCATTTTTGGGTCCATCTTAAGACCTTCCTCTAAGACAACAAATCCTAGGTATACTATCTCTTTTTTTGCAAAACTACATTTCTTCAGACTAATCAGCAACTTCTCCTCCCTCAGTTTCTCTAGAACTCTTCTGATATGCATCAGATGCTCATCCCAAGTCTTACTAAAAATCAAAATATCATCCAAATAAACAATAACAAAACTTCCCAAAAATTCTTTCAGTACCTCGTTCATGAGCCGCATGAATGTGCTCGGTGCATTGGTTAGCCCAAATGGCATGACTAACCACTCATACAAACCTTGCTTTATCTTGAAGGCTATCTTCCATTAATCTCCTTCTCCTTCTCTGATTCTAATCTGGTGATACCCACTCTTCAGATCAATCTTCGTGAAGTACTTGGCTCTACTCAAACAATCCACTATGTCATCCATTCTGGGCAATGGAAACCTATACTTGATTGTGATCTTGTTGATGGCCCGGGAGTCTGTACACATCCTCCACTCTCCATCTTTCTTCAGTGCTAGTACTACAGGTAGCGCACATAGACTTAGGCTTTCTCTTATCAATCCCTTCCTCAACAACTCCTGAACTTGTCTGTTCAACTCTTCACTCTCTATAGGAGTCATTCTGTGGGCTGCCTTGTTTGGCAAACTAGCTTCTGGTATCAAATCCATTTGATGACTTATCTTCCTTACTGGTGATAAACCTTCTGGTACATTATCAGAGATAATGTCCTGGAACTCTTCCAACATATCTAAAACTTCTGTTGGTTCATCTTCACAGTTCTCTTGACTAATCTTAGGAATCAATGCAAAGCAATGACGCTCATGCTTCATATCCTCCAAAAATTTTCTACCATCTACCAAGCAAATTCTGGCAGTACTACATACCTTTTCTTCCACCTCCTTCAAGGGTTTCAACCTATGACGAACTCCATCCTTTGTCAAGGAATGTGTGTTTGCACGACCATCATGGACAATGCTCCTATCATACTACCACGGCCTCCCCAATAGCATATGACATGCATCCATCAACACCGCATCATGGTAATCACCAATTTTGAACTTCACTAAACATTACTCATTGACCAAAGCTCTATGGTCCTTCTGTAACCATGCAATCTGATATAAATGTGGATGCTTTCTTTTTGTCAACTTCAACTTGTCAACCATCTCCTCTGAAACAAGATTATCAGTACTTCCACTGTCAATAATAATATCACAACACTTACCTTCACATTTGCACCTTGTGTGGAATAAACTCTTCCTCTGATTGGGTTCTTTCTCTTCATTCAGCAAGGTTCTTCTAACAACTAGGGTTTCTCCCCTTTCAGCATCTTCAGAATGCTTAGAATGTGCATCTTCATCTACATGTGCAACTCATGTATTGCATTCAGGTCTTCTATTTGTCCTTCCTCGATGTTGCGGACACTCGTATGCTCAATGCCCTTCTTCCCCAGTTTGGAAACAGGTTCCTCTAAAACCTCCTCTTCCGAGTCCTTGCCCAGGTCTACCTCTTCCTCTTCCTCTTTGCTCACCATTGTTCTGGTCACAAGGGCAGTAGGTGTTATCCCCTCTCTGATTTTGACTAGTGCCAGCTTCTTCACTTTTCTTCTGATCTTCATTACAGCCTCCATAGGGCCTTTCACCAATCCTTCTGCCTTGACCTCTTCCCCTTTGCTTTCTGTCAAATTTTTTAATCAGCTTCTCTTCCACTTTCAAGGAAAACTGGTATGTATCTTCTATGGTGGTCATTCTGACTAGGCTCAGCTCCTCTTGAATACTCAGCCTCAACCCATTAATGTAATGGGCTACCTTCTCCTTATTGGGCTCTGCATGACTGGTTCTGATAGTAATTTTATAAAATTCTTTTGTATACTCTTTAACAGACTTGTTACCTTGCTTTAGTCCTTGCAGCTTCTTCAGCAACTCCATCTCATAGTCCACAGGAATGAAATGCTTCTTTAGTTTCTCCACCATCCGATCCCATCTGGTGATCTTTCCTTTTCCTCTTCTATTCCTTTCTAATTGGACCTCCTTCCACCAAATATTGGCATGGCCCTTCAATTTTGTTTTTGCAAATTTGACTGGATCTGGGTCTTCTACTTCTTCATACTTGAAGTATTCCTCCATGTCATTGATCCAATTAATAAGCTGTTCTGGATTCAAATATCTAGAATATGTAGAAACTTCAATCTTGGGCCTCTTTCCAATCTTTGAAATGGCCCACAACAACCTAACTTCTGCAGGATCTCCTGCAGCTTCTTGTTCTTCCTCGGATAACTCTTCTTCAGCTTCATCTTCGCTTTCCTCTCTCCTTCTCAGCTCAAACCCTCTTCGTAGCTCCTCTTGCAATGCATCGATTTGTCTTTGCAGGGCTCTAAAATCCTCTTCTATCAAAGCATTCCTCCCACCACAGTTTCTTCATGGAGGCATCTTCATTTCTGTAGCAAACCCACAACCTCTAGTCCCGGTGCAAACTGCCTCATAGTTGGTGATCTGTCTACACACTCAAGAACCCTTGCTCTGATACTTGATGATGGGGGTAAATCATAAAACACAAAATAATAGAAATTGAACATAGAGAATAGAACTTTCTTCTATTGTTCTAGGCAATTCATTACATTACAGAATCTTAATTACAATCAGAGAAATCCGTCCTTTACAAGCTGCAACACACTACAGCTACCATGACCAGGTTTTGGAATCTTCTACCTTTTGTAATCCCTAAATTAGCTAAGGTTTCTATTTTCCCACCTATTCTTGACTCTACACTTGCCCCCTTAACTTTTCTACTACCCAGGGTTCCCAAAATGGTTATTAATAGCCTTTTTGGTGGCCAACAACCTAATTTCAAATTTTGCATCTCCCTCCAAAAATAGGTCAACTTTCGAGAGCCATAACTTTTGATCCAAGACTCTGATTGACAAACCATTTTATGCGTCAGAAAGCTCACAGAGTGCTCTACGTGCTAAGAACTAGCTTTGCCAATTCTGCCCATTTTTTAGCCCGTACAGGGCCATTTAGTGCCTCAAACCTGAGTTTGAATAATTTTCAAGCATTTTTCAAGAAACAAAAATTTTAATATGTTTCAGCTCGCAAATGATCTTTGTGTGATTCCTTCGCCAAAGGTCTTATATTTCTGTCATGTAACTTCCTATAAATTTTGAATTCATTCCATGCCCAAATGCAAACTTTCTAAAAATAGCAGTTTACTATTTTTAGCAGTTTGGGAAAATTGAAAGTTCTACATTATTATTCAGGTCATTATGGGACCAGAACCATAGATTTTCAGAAGAAATAGGTAGAATATCAACAATTTTGAAACACATTTTTTTTTGGTGATGCAAGATTGCCCTTACACCACTGGATGCTCTTACATCAGACACCCAGGGTAATTTGAGAAGTGACCCTGTCACGTCTTAGGTGTTTGTGTGAGGAAAACCCAAACAGTCAACCTCTGCCTTAGACAAACAAGAAGAATCTTGAACATGCCTTCTTTTCCATTTCACTAGATATTATTCATGTTGCCTATTTCGAGTACTCCTTCCCACACGACTATCCAAGATCTCTTCTATCTCCTCTATTGAAGTAGATGCCAGAATACTCCACTGCACTTCTGTTGGTCCATCCTCTATTCCACCTTTTGATATTTTGTTAAATCAGCGATGTTGAAAATAGGGGAAATGTTGATCCCACTCAGCAGCTCTACCTCATATGCATTTCTGGAATCATGCTTCTTCAGGATTCTGCATGGTCCAAATTTCTTCATTTTTAATTTATGGTATGTTCCAACTGGGAACCTTTCTTTTCTCAAGTGAACCATGACTTCATCTCCCACCTGAAACTCCTTATACCACCTCTTCTGATCTACCTTAGCCTTGTACTGAGTAGTCATCTTATTAATGTGCTTTCTCACCTCTTCATACAAATTCTTCATATGTTCTGCAAAGTCTTCAGCCTCGGCACTTGTCTTTTCTCCCTTATCCAGATTCCTTAACTCTGAAGCATTTCTTGGACTATTTCCATATACAATCTGGAATGGTGATTTACCAGTACTCCTATTGACAGAATTGTTGTAAGCAAATTCTGATTGTGGTAAAATCAAATCCCATCCCTTGGGCTTAGCCCCTACTAAGCATCATAGTAGGTTACCCAAACTCCTATTCACCACTTCTGTCTGTCCATCAGTCTGTGGATGGTGTACAGAATTGAACTTCAAATCTATCTTTAACTTCTTCCACAATGTCCTCCAGAAATAACCAACAAACTTGGTATGTCGATCTGAAACTATGCTCTTTGGTAGACCATGTAATCTCACCACTTCTTTGAAAAATAATTTAGCAATCTGAATAGCATTGTTAGTCTTCCTGTAAGAAATAAAATGTGCCATCTTTGAGAATCTATCTACCACTACAAAAATGGAATCATGTCCTCTCTGTGTCCTTGGTAAACTAAAAATAAAATCCATACTAATATCATCCCAGGGCTTCTCTAGTATAGGTAATGGTTGATACAACCCTGTATTCTGACTTGCTCCTTTTGCCATCTAACATATTCTACAACTTTGCACAAACTTCCTCACATCCTCCTGCAACTATGGCCAATAATAATATACACCAAGAATTGAAATGGTCTTATCTCGACCAAAGTGTCTAGCCAATCCTCCACAATGCTTCTCCTTAATCAGGTTCTCTCTCAGGGAACCCCTTGCAATGCACAACTGGCTTCCTCTAAACAACATGCCATCTTGGATTATGAAATCCAACCATCTTGTCCTATCTAAAGTAATAGGCTCTAGACAAGCTTTCCAAGCCTCTGCAAAATTTAGATCTTTAGGATACAAACTTTTGAGCTCATCAAACCCAACAACCTCTATCTTCATTTCTGTCAACAAATTTAGCTCTCTGCTCAAGGCATCTGCAACTCTGTTGGACTTCCCACTCCTATGCTTCAAAACAAAGGTATAACTCTACAAAAACTCAACCTATTTTAAGTGCCTTTGGTTCAACTTTCCTTGACTATTAAGATACTACAAATCCTGATGATCAGTATATAAAACAAACTCTTTTGGCAACAAATAATGTCTCTATTTCTTCAAAGCCTAAACTATTGCATAAAATTCCTGATCATAAACAGAATACTTTTTCTTGGCATCATTAAGCTTTTCACTAAAATAGCCAATGGGCTTACCTTCTTGGCTCAAAACAACTCCTATACCACTACCACTGGCATCACAATCTACCTAAAATACCTTATTGAAATCTGGAAGTGCCAAAACAGGTTGTTCTATGACTTTCTGCTTCAATGTATCAAAGCTCTTGTCTACTCTTTAAGTCCATCTAAACTCTTTTCTATCCCCTCTCATTGTCTCAGTGAGGGGTGTACATATGCTACTAAAATTTCTGATAAACTTCCTGTAAAAACTTGCCAAACCATGAAAAGATCTTACCTCCGTTGCACTCCTTGGTGTAGGCCATTCAATGATAGCCCTTACCATTTTGGGGTCCATCTTAAGACCTTCCTCTAAGACAACAAATCCTAGGTATACCAACTCTTTTTTGGCAAAACTACATTTCTTCAAATTAATCAGCAACTTCTCCTCTCTCAGTTTCTCTAGAACTCTTCTGATATGCATCAGATGCTCATCCCAAGTCTTACTAAAAATTAAAATATCATCCAAATAAACAATAACAAAACTTCCCAAAAATTCTTTCAGTACCTCGTTCATGAGCCGCATGAATGTGCTCAGTGCATTGGTTAGCCCAAATGGCACAACTAACCACTCATACAAACCTTCCTTTATCTTGAAGACTGTCTTCCATTCATCTCCTTCTCCTTCTCTGATTCTGATCTAGTGATACCCACTCTTCAGATCAATCTTTGTGAAGTACTTGGCTCCACTCAAACAATCCATTATGTCATCCATTCTGGGCAATGGAAACCTGTACTTGATTGTGATCTTTTTGATGGCCCAGGAATCTGTACACATCCTCCAATCTCCATCTTTCTTCGGTGCTAGTACTAAAGGTACCGCACATGGACTTAGGCTTTCTCTTATCAATCCCTTCCTCAACAACTCCTGAACTTGTCTGTTCAACTCTTCACTCTCTGTAGGAGTCATTCTATGGGCTACCTTGTTTGGCAAACTAGCTCCTGGTATCAAATCCATTTGATGTCTTATCTTCCTTACTAGTGGTAAACCTTCTGGTACATTATCAGAGATAATGTCTTGGAACTCTTCCAACATATCTGAAACTTCTGCTAGTACATCTTCACAGTTCTCTTGACTAATCTTAGGAATCAATGCAAACCAATGATGCTCATGCTTCATACCCTCCAAAAATTTTCTACCATCTACCAAGCAAATTCTGGTAGTACTACATACCTTTTCTTCCACCTCCTTCAAGGGTTTCAACTTATGACGTACTCCATCCTTTGTCAGGGAATATGTGTTTGCATGGCCATCATGAACAACACTCCTATCATACTACCACGGCCTCCCCCATAGCATATGACATGCATCCATCGGTATGATATCACACAACACCTCATCATGGTAATCACCAATTTTGAACTTCACTAAACATTACTCATTGACCAAAGCTCTATGGTCCTTCTATAACCATGCAATCCGATATGGATGCAAACACTTTCTTCTTGTCAACTTCAACTTGTCAACCATCTCCTCTGAAACAAGATTATCAGTACTTCCATTGTCAATAATAATATCACAACACTTACCTTCACATTTGCACCTTGTGCAGAATAAACTCTTCCTCTAATTGGGTTCTTTCTCTTCATTTAGCAAGGTCTTCTAACAACTAGGGTTTCTTCCCTTTCAGCGTCTTTAGAATGCTCAGAATGTGCATCTTCATCTATATGTGCAAATCAAGCATTACCTTCAAGTCTTCTATTTGTCCTTCCTTGATGTTGCGGACACTCATATGCTCAATGCCCTTCTTCCCCACATTGGAAATAGGTTCCTCTAAAACCTCCTCTTCCGAGTCCTTTCCTAGGCCTACCTCTTCCTCTTTGCTCACCATTGTTCTGGTCACGAGGGCAGTAGGTGTTATCCCCTCTCTAATTTTGACTAGTGCCAGCTTCTTCACTTTTCTTCTGATCTTCATTACGGCCTCCATAGGGCCTTCCACCAATCCTTCTGCCTTGACCTCTTCCCCTTTGCTTGCTGTTAAATCTTTTATTCAGCTTCTTTTCCACCTTCAAGGAAAACTGGTATGCATCTTCTATGGTGGTCATTCTGACTAGTCTTAGCTCCTCTTGAATACTTGGCCTCAACCCATTAATATAACAGGCTACCTTCTCCTTATTGGGCTCTGCATGACTGGTTTTGATAATAATTTTATAAAATTCTTCTGTATACTCTTTAACAGACTTGTTACCTTGTTTTAGTCCTTGCAACTTCTTCAGCAACTCCATCTCATAGTCCACAGGAATGAACTACTTCTTCAGTTTCTCCACCATCCGATCCCATCTGGTGATCTTTCCTTTTCCTCTTCTATTCCTTTCTAATTGGACCTCCTTCCACCAAATATTGGCATGGCCCTTCAATTTTGTTTTTGCAAACTTCACATGATTTGGGTCTTCTACTTCTTCATACTCGAAGTATTTCTCCATGTCATTGATCCAATTAATAAGCTGTTCTGGATTCAAATCTCTAGAATATGTAGAAACTTCAATCTTGGGCCTCTTTCCAATCTTTGAAATGGCCCTCAACAACCTAACTTCTGCAGGATCTCTTGCAGCTTCTTGTTCTTCCTCAGATAACTCTTCTTTAGCTTCATCTTCACTTTTCTCTCTCCTTCTCGGCTCAAACCCTCTTCACAGCCCTCTTGCAATGCATCAATTTGTCTTTGTAGGGCTCTAAAACCCTCTTCTATCAAAGCATTCCTCCCAACATAGTTTCTTCGTGGAGGCATCTTCATTTCTGTAGCAAACCCACAACCTCTAGTCCTGGTGCAAACTGCCTCACAGTCAGTGATCTGTCTACACACTTAGGAACCCTTGCTCTGATATCACTTGATGAAGGGGGTAAATCATAAAACACACAATAATAGAAATTGAACATAGAGAATAGAACTTTCTTCTATTGATCTAGGCAACTCATTACATTACAGAAGCTTAATTACAATCAGAGAAATCAGTCCTCTACAGGCTGCAACACACTACAACTACCATCACCAGGCTCTAGAATCTTCTACCTTTTGTAACCCCCAAATTAGCTAAGGTTTCTGTTTTCCCATCTATTCTTGACTCTACACTTGCCCCCTTAACTTTTCTACTACCCAGGGTTCCCAAAATGGTTATTAATAGCCTTTTTTGTGGCCAACAACCTAATTTCAAATTTTGCATCTCCCTCCAAAAATATGTGAACTTCTGGGAGCCATAACTTTTGATCTGAGACTCTAAATGACGAACCGTTTTATGCGTCGGAAAGCTTGCAGAGTGGTCTATGTGCTAAGAACCAGCTCTATCAGTTCTGGCAATTGTTTGGCCTATACAGGGCCATTTAGTGCCTCAAACCTAAGTTTAAATAATTTTCAGGCATTTTTCAGGAAACAAAAATTTTAATATCTTTCAGCTCGCAAATGATCTTCATGTGATTCCTTTGCCAAAGGTCTTATATTTCTATTATGTAACTTCTTGTTTTGACTTCATTCCGTGCCCAAATGTAAACTTTCTAAAAATAGCAGTTTACTATTTTTAGTAGTTTGGGAAAACTGAAAGTTCTACATTATTATTCAGGTGATTATGGGACCAGAACCATAGATTTTGAGAAGAAATGAGTAGAATGAAACAATTTTTTTTTGGGTGATGCAAGATTGCCCTTACACCACTGGATGCTCCTGCATCAGACACCCAGGGTAATTTGAGAAGTGACCCTGTCACGTCTTAGGTGTTTGTGTGAGGAAAACCCAAACGGTCAACCTCTGCCTTAGACAACCAAGAAGAATCTTGAACAGGCCTTCCTTTCTATTTCACTAGATGTTCTTCATATTGCCTATTTTGAGTACTCCTTCCCACATGGCTATCCAAGATCTCTTCTATCTCCTCTATTGAAGTAGATGCTGGAATACTCCACTACACTTCTGTTGGTCCATCCTCTATTCCACCTTCATGATATTCTGTTAAATTAGCAATGTTGAAAATAGGAGAAATGTTGATCCCACTCAGCAGCTCTACCTCATATGCATTTCTGGAATCATGCTTCTTCAGGATTCTACATGTTCCAAATTTCTTCATTTTTAATTTATGGTATGTTCCAACTGGGAACCTTTCTTTTCTCAAGTGAACCATGACTTCATCTCCCACCTAGAACTCCTTATACCTCCTCTTCTGATCTGCCTTAGCCTTGTACTGAGTTGTCATCTTATTAATGTGCTTTCTCACCTCTTCATGCAAATTCTTCATATGTTCTGCAAAGTCTTCAGCCTCGACACTTGTCTTTTCTCCCTTATCCTGATTCCTTAACTCTGAAGCATTTCTTGGACTATTTCTATATACAATCTGGAATAGTGATTTACCAGTACTCCTATTGACATAATTTTTGTAAGTAAATTCAGATTGTGGTAAAATCAAATCCCATCCCTTCAGCTTATCCCCTACTAAGCATCGTAGTAGGTTACCCAAGCTCCTATTCACCACTTTTTTCTATCCATCAGTCTGTGGATGGTGTGCAGAACTGAACGTCAAATCTGTCTTCAACTTCTTCCACAATGTCCTCCAGAAATAACCAACAAACTTGGTATTTCAATCTGAAACTATGCTCTTTGGTGGACCATGTAATCTCACCACTTCTTTGAAAAATAATTTAGCAATATGAATAGCATCGTTAGTCTTCCTGTAAGGAATAAAATGTGCCATCTTTGAGAATCTATCCACCACTACAAAAATGGAATCATGTCCTCTCTATGTCCTTGGTAAACCAAGAACAAAATCCATACTAATATCATCCCAGGGCTTCTCTGGTATAGGTAATGGTTGATACAACCCTGTATTCTGACTTGCTCCTTTTGCCATCTGACATACTCTACAACTTTGCACAAAATTCCTCACATCCTGTTGCAACTATGGCCAATAATAATTTTCACCAACAATTGAAATGGTCTTATCTTGACCAAAGTGTCCAGCCAATCCTCCACTATGCTTCTCCTTAATCAGGTTCTCTCTCATGGAACTCCTCAGAATGCACAACTAGATTCCTCTAAACAACATGCCATCTTGGATTATGAAATCCAACCATCTTGTCCTATCTAAAGTAATAGGCTCCAGACAAGCTTTCAAAGCCTCTACAAAATCTAGATCTTTAGGATACAAACTTTTGAGCTCATCGAACCCAACAACCTCTATCTTCATTTCTGTCAACAAATTTTGCCTTTTGCTCAAGACATCTACAACTCTGTTGGACTTCCCACTCCTGTGCTTCAAAACAAAGGTATAACTTTGCAAAAACTCAACCTATTTTAAGTGTCTTTGGTTCAACTTTCCTTAACTATTAAGATATTGCAAAGCCTAATGATCAGTATATAAAACAAACTCTTTTGGCAACAAATAATATCTCCATTTCTTCAAAGCCTGAACTATTGCATAAAATTCCTGATCATAAACATAATACTTTTTCTTGGCATCATTAAGCTTCTCACTAAAATAGGCAATGGGCTTACCTTCTTGGCTCAAAATAGCTCCTATACCACTACCACTGGCATCACAATCTACCTGAAATACCTTATTGAAATCTGAAAGTGCCAAAATAGGTTGTTCTATGACTTTCTGCTTCAATGTATCAAAGCTCTTGTCTGCTCCTTTAGTCTATCTAAACTCTTTTCTATCCCCTCTCATTGTCTCAGTGAGGGGTGCACAAATGCTACTAAAATTCCTAATAAACTTCATATAAAAACTTGCCAAACCATGAAAAGATCTTACCTCCGTTGCACTCCTTGGTGTAGGCCATTCAATGATAGCCCTTACCTTTTCTGGGTTGATCTTAAGACCTTCCTCTGAGACAACAAATCCCAGGTATACCAACTATTTTTTTGTAAAACTACATTTCTTCAGATTAATCAGCAACTTCTCCTCCCTCAGTTTCTCTAGAACTTGTCTGATATGCATCAGATGTTCATCCCAAGTCTTACTAAAAATCAAAATATCATCCAAATAAACAATAACAAAACTTCCCAAAAATTCTTTCAGTACCTTGTTCATGAGCCACATGAATGTGCTTGGTGCATTGGTTAGCCCAAATGGCATAACTAACCACTCATACAAACCTTCCTTTGTCTTGAAGGATGTCTTCCATTCATCTCCTTCTCTGATTCAGATCTAGTGATACCCACTCTTCAGATCAATCTTCGTGAAGTACTTGGCTCCACTCAAACAATCCATTATGTCATCTAATCTGGGCAATGGAAACCTATACTTGATTGTGATCTTGTTGATGGCCTGGGAATCTGTACACATCCTCCACTCTCCATCTTTCTTCAGTGCTAGTATTGCAGGTACCACACATGGACTTAGGCTTTCTCTTATCAATCCCTTCCTCAACAACTCCTGAACTTATCTCTTCAACTCTTCACTCTCTGCAGGAGTCATTCTATGGGCTGCCTTATATGGCAAACTAGCTCCTGGTATCAAATCCATTTGATGACTTATCTTCCTTACTGGTGGTAAACCTTCTGGTACATTACCAAAGATAATGTCTTGGAACTCTTCCAATATATCTGAAACTTTTGCTGGTACATCTTCACAGTTCTCTTGACTAGTTTTAGGAATCAATGCAAAGCAGTGATGCTCATGCTTCATACCCTCCAAAAATTTTCTCTGATCTACCAAGCAAATTCTGACAGTACTACATACTTGTCTTCCACCTCTTTCAAGGGTTTCAACTTATGACAAACACCATCCTTTGTCAAGGAATATGTGTTTGCATGGCCATAATGGTCAGCGCTCCTATCATACTGCCACAGCCTCCCCAATAGCATATGACATGCATCCATCGGTATGATATCACACAACACCTCATCATGGTAATCACCAATTTTGAACTTCACTAAACATTGCTCATTGACCAAAGCTCTATGGTCCTTCTACAACCATGCAATCTGGTATGGATGCAGATGCTTTCTTCTTGTCAACTTCAACTTGTCAACCATCTCCTTTGAAACAAGATTATCAGTACTTCCACTATCAATAAAAATATCACAACACTTACCTTCACATTTGCACCTTGTACGGAATAAACTCATCCTCTGATTGGGTTCTTTCTCGTCATTCAGCAAGGTTCTTCTAACAACTAGGGTTTCTCCCCTTTCAGCATCTTCAGAATGCTTAGAATGTGCATCTTCATCTACATGTGCAACTCGTGCATTGCCTTCAGGTCTTCTATTTGTCCTTGATGTTGCAGACACTCGTATGCTCGATGCCCTTCTTCCCCACATTGGAAACAGGTTCCTCTAAAACCTCCTCTTCTGGGTCCTTGCCCAGGTCTACCTCTTCCTCTTCCTCTTTGCTCACTATTGTTCTGGTCATGAGGGGGGTAGGCGTTATCCCCTCTTTGATTTTGACTGGTTCCAGCTTCTTCACTTTTCTTCTGATCTTCATTACGGCCTCCATAGGGCCTTCCACTAGTCCTTCCGCATTGACCTCTTCCCCTTTGCTTGCTGTCAAATCTTTTATTCAGCTTCTCTTCCACTTTCAAGGAAAACTGGTATGCATCTTCTATGGTGGTCATTCTGACTAGGCTTAGCTCCTCTTGAATACTCAGCCTCAACCCATTAATGTAACTGGCTACTTTCTCCTTATTGGGCTCTGCATGACCAGTTCTGATAGTAATTTTATAAAATTCTTCTGTATACTCTTTAACAAACTTGTTACTTTAGTCCTTGCAGCATCTTCAACAACTCCATCTCATAGTCCATAGGAATGAACTGCTTCTTCAGTTTCTCCACCATCCGATCCCATCTGGTGATCTTTCCTTTTCCTCTTCTATTCCTTTCTAATTGGACCTCCTTCCACCAAATATTGGCATGGCCCTTCAATTTTGTTTTTACAAACTTGACCCGATCTGGGTCTTCTTCTTCATACTTAAAGTATTCCTCCATGTCATTGATCTAATCAATAAGCTGTTTTGGATTCAAATCTCCAGAATATGTAGAAACTTCAATCTTGGGCCTCTTTCCAATCTTTGAAATGGCCCTCAATAACCTAACTTCTGTAGGATCTCCTACAGCTTCTTGTTCTTCCTCGGATAACTCTTCTTCAGCTTCATCTTTGCTTTCCTCTCTCCTTCTCAACTCAAACCCTCTTCGCAGCTCCTCTTGCAATGCATCAATTTGTCTTTGCAGGGCTCAAAAACCCTCTTCTATTAAAGCATTCCTCCCACCATGGTTTCTTCATGGAGGCATCTATTTTTTTTATAGCAAACCCACAACCTCTGGTCTTGGTGCAAACTGCCTCACAGTTAGTGATCTATCTACACACTTAGGAACCCTTGCTTTAATACCACTTGATGAAGGGGGTAAATCATAAAACACACAATAATAGAAATTGAACACAAAGAATAGAACTTTCTTTTATTGATCTGTGCAATTCATTACATTACAAAAGTTTAATTACAATCAGAGGAATCAGTCCTCTACAGGCTGCAGCACACTACAGGTACCATCACTAGGCTCTGGAATTTTCTACCTTCTGTAACCCCCAAATCAGCTAAGGTTTCTATTTTCCCACCTATTCTTGACTCTACACTTGCTCCCCTAACTTTCCTACTGCCTAGAATTCCCAAAAATGGTTATTAATAGCCTTTTTGGCGGCCAACAACCTAATTTCAAATTTTGCATCTCCCTCCAAAAATAGGTCAACTTCCGGGAGCCATAACTTTTGATCTGGGACTCTGATTGACAAATTGTTTTATGTGTTGGAGAGCTCGCAGAGTGCTCTATGTGTTAAGAACTAGCTCTACCAATTCTAGCCAGTTTCAGGCCCGTACGGGGCCATTTAGTGCCTTAAACCTAAGTTTGAATAATTTTCAGGCATTTTTCAGGAAAGAAAAACTTTAATATCTTTTAGCTCGCAAATGATCTTCATGTGATTCCTTTGCCAAAGGTCTTATATTTCTATTATGTAACTTCCTGTAAATTTTGACTTCATTCCGTGCCCAAATGCAAACTTTCTAAAAATAGCAGTTTACTATTTTTAGTAGTTTGGGAAAACTGAAAGTTGTACATTATTATTCAGGCGATTATGGGACCATAACCATAGATTTTGAGAAGAAATGGGTAGAACATCAACAATTTTGAAACACATTTTTTTTTTGGGTGATGCAAGATTGCCCTTACACCACTGGATGCTCCTGCATAATGCCACTGCTTCTCGCCACCACCACCCGCTTCTTGTCCCCTCCACCCTGCCTGTGCTCCTCCCGGCCTCCCCTTCAGTCTCCTCCCTTCCCTGCGGCTAGCTCCACTGCTACGACGCCACTCCCGCTGCTCACTGCCTCTGCCACTGCCACCACCGCTCAATCCCTCTACTCTCACCTACCTCCTACCTACAGCCCTCCTCTGTTCCTTGCACTCCCGCCGCCACCACCGCCCATCCCTCTGCCCTCTGCCTACTCCACAACTACCCACCACCGCCCAACCTCCCCAACTCCACTCCTTCGCCCACCACCTGCCCAACCTCCACCTCTCTACCCACACACACACACACTCACAAGCAAAATAAAACAAAAAATTAACCAAAAAAAAAACCATATAAAAAAAAAATTTTAAAAAAACAAAAAAAACAGAGAGTTATTTTTTTCTCTTTTGATTGCCACTTAGCAAAATAGGCTATTTTTTCAAACTCACACAACTTTTGCATACGAAGTTGAAAACTCGTAAACGAATACTCATCAGAAAGAGGACTTAGCAAACTTTGCAATTGTGACAAAATTTTTAGGTGACTGTACCATTTCACAACATATGTTCTATCTGCACATACATTCTTTCTTATGGTGCTTTTAACCACTGTTACGGCACATATGTATTACTGCGTTTCTGTTGACTATTTCTGCACATTTAGTCACTGAAGTGACATTTCTGTAGCAGGCAATGATCTTAAGGTTTTTAGAAGATTTTGCTAACGTCAACATATTTACAAGGGTACTCTTGATCGATTTTATAGGTTAGGCTACTGGTTTAGATTCATCTAGTTGCATTTACTAAACTCACACTTCAATTTTTTAAAAGATAGTAAAATGAATGCTCATACAAATTCCACATAGCCTTTAACTAGGGAGAGAGTAATTGAACCATTGCTATCTATTTAAACACTTCAAAGTTAACAACTCAGGCTATCATGGATTAAAATTGAACTCATCATTGCTATCTTGGTTAAAATTGGGCCACTGCTATCTTGCTACTCACTTCACAGTTTTGTGCTTGCCCAAGTAGATAGCTCATCTAGTTTTATTCATTTTAACTAGAGGAAAGAACCACTGTATACTATGTTTTTGGAAATGATACCAGGACTATGCTCTCCCCTATCTTGGGTGACCAAAACGCCATAAGTATCATTTTTGCATGTGTTTTTCGTTTAGAGGGGCCTACTCTTGGATACCACTTATCCAAGTAGGAATGACCCTAAATGGTAACAGGCTAGACGCCAAGCCCTTCCAAGCCACTATAAATAAATTGTGTTTGGAGTGAAAGCTTCAAACAACAAGTGAAGTTGTGTTACACCGACAACCAACCTCCCCCAAAACCCTCCAAGGCACAACCCTTGCAGGTTGGGAGACTCCATAATAGAGAGTAGTGCTGCCGCATGTGTAACCAATCGAACAGTTGCCCTCATTAAACACCTTTCGTTCTAGTGGCCAAAAACCCTTCTTATCCATTTCGAGCCTAGGATTTTGTACTTGTTCTTTTTTTTTAGTCCAAATAGAGTAAAAAAAATCACAAAAAAATAAAAAACACTATAAAAACTCTTTGTGCTTGTTGTGTTTTCTTGCCATAAAATTTAGAAAATCAGATCAGAAGAACATTCTTGAAACCAAAAAACCAAAAAAAAAAACACCAAACAAACCACCAAACAAGAAAAAGAAAAAATAGTCTAAGTGGTGCAATCTGTCTTCAAGAAAAAGATTTCACCAGTCTGAGGTACCCATTTTAATTTAGTCTCAGGATCAAAGATCAGGTTCCACCTTGCAATCAGTTTTCCATCCATTTCACACCAAAATCTCTCTCTCACCAAATCGTCCCATCCACCTTCTATCAGGTTTTCTAGTCCCACAATCAAAGTATCCCGTATCAGGTCAGCGTAGGTCCTTCCATATCATTGTGAATTCAAGTAAACCTAGTAGGGCTCAGAACTTTACTAGTGGTTCATTGCACGACTAGTCCCTGCACAGTAAGATAGGTATCGAGTATCCTTACTAGTGGCTACCGTCTTGTATCCGCCGCCTTACTTGACATCATTGAGTGAGAAGGTCCTTTCTCCAAGCCATATCCTAGGTATCCCATTCTTAGTAGTCTTCGTTGGCATCTGGCCAAAATCTCTTGTCCCATTCTTAGCAGTCTTCATAGAGAAAATGCTCTGTGACAACCCCCAAAAATATTTCCATCACCTTGCTAGTCTTGGAACTAAACTCCCGGTGGATTTTAATATAAGCTCAATCTTGGAAAACATAGAGGATGATCATGAAAGGGGAAAGAAAACCCTAGACCCAAAAGCAAATGATAAAGGAAAGAAAACCATAGACCAAAGTACTCCTATGGAAGAAATATGGAAAGAAATCGAGAATGTCAAGCACCAAATGTCCAATTGCCAGATAGGGACAAACACCAAAACCTACTCCTTGGCAGATATTGCACCGTACCCTTTTGATAAAAGTTTAATCATGAAACCATTTCCCTATCATGTATCGAGTACCCTTACTAGTGGCTACCATCTTGTATCTGCCACCTTACTTGACATCATTGAGCGATAAGGTCCTTTCTCCAAGCCATATCCTAGGTATCCCATTTTTAGCAGTCTCCGTCGGCATCTGGCCAAAATCTCTTGTCCCATTCCACCTCAACCCACATCACCTTGCATGGTTCTTACAAGATCTCAATACAAAAAACAAGTTGAAATGGCCGGCTTATCCAACTACATCTTCACATCTCCTGATAGTGATGAGGAAATCTCTGACAAAGATTATTAGAACACCATCCAAAGTAGGAAATTCCAATGCTTAGTAGAGAAAATGCTCCGTGACAACCCCCAAAAATATTTCCAACACCTTGCTAGTCTTGGAACTAAACTCTCGGTGGATTTTTATATAAGCTCAATCTTGGAAAACATAGAGGATGATCGTGAAAGGGGAAAGAAAACCCTAGACCCAAACACAAATGATAAAGGAAAGAAAACCATAGACCAAAGTACTCCTATGGAATAAATAAGGAAAGAAATCAAGAATCTCAAGCACCAAATGTCCGATCGCCAGACGGGGACAAACACCAAAACCTACTCGGCAGATATTGCACCGTACCCTTTTGATAAAAGTTTAATCATCAAACCATTTCCCTATCGATTCGAAGTTCCTAAATTTGACAAATACAAAAGAAAAGGGGACCCTAAAGACCATATCAGGGAATTCAATGCAGTATGCTTAGAAGTAGCTCACAATGAGACTTACTTAATGAGGTTATTCCCTAGATCACTAGGCGGTCAAGCTATGGAGTGGTTCTCACGGCTTCCACCAGGCATCAACAAATTTATCATGCACTTCTCTTATAATATCAAACATGAAGTATCTATGCTAGATCTATGCGACACCAAACAAAAGAGTGGTGAGTCATTCACCACCTTCCTACAATGATGGAGACAACTAGCAAGTAAGTGTTCTTACGATATACCTGAGAAGCAGCTATTGGAAATGTTTGTCCACAACCTCAATAACGATCTTATCTATCAAATACAAATACAATGCCATACATCATTCTCAAAAGTCATTGAAATGGGATTGTTCATTGAAAAAGCTATGATCACCAAGGGGCAAATCAAGTTATACAAAGACACACCTACCTCCAATTACATGACGGATAAATTAAATTTTTGGAACAAGAATAGGAATGTTGTCAATGATGGGGTAGTAGATGCCAAGGTGGCAGCCCCCAAGCCACAACCCATATTCACTCTCAAAGGAGAAGCAAACAATGTTGCACCTAACAAACCATTCTCTTGGGAACCAAGACCATGGTTTAGTTCAACTCCAAGGTGAAGGTTCACACCGCTAGGTGAATCCCAAGAATCTGTATTAAGTTATTGGCTAACAATGAATTCTCTCTACCGCCAACAAGTGATTATGAACCTATAATCATATCTCCCTATTGGAAGGATACAGACTATCGTGAATATCATAGAGGAAGGGGGCACACAACCAACAATTGTATTTGTCTCAAAAATGTTATCCAAGATGTGCTTGATCAAAATCAAGGAGGAACCCAACAGCATACCTCCAATGAATCACATGTGGCTTACAAGGATCCACTTATTAATCACGACAGGCTGTATAACAACAATAACAACCATGGCCACAACAACAACAACAACAACCACAACAACAACAACAATGGTAACAACAACAACAATCATAACAGGCCAAATCAGAATAGTGGGAATAGCAATGCCAACTATGCAAGTGTGCCATTTGACTATACCATCAATTGCCTATCTGAGCATGTCCCACAAATCAATGTCATCACACCCAACCAACAATTAGAACCTAACAAACCTAGTTGTAGTATCATTACCCACAGTGGTAAAGTCACGCTCAATACCACCCCTCCAAGGTTGTCATCGCCTTAATCCAACTTTTGTCAGTATAACATCATAGACCAATTACAGAAAATTCCAGCCCACATTTCAATCTTGGAGTTGTTGTGTCTTTATCCTTCCCATAAGGAGATCCTTGAGAAATCCTTAGTGGAAACCACTATCCCCACTAACTTGGCCCAAGAGAAGTTTCAGACCATGGTAGGAAATCTGACTTCCTCAAGCTCCATTTCATTTACCGAGCAAGATGACCTCTCTGTGTCTCAACCACATAACACCCCTCTACATATTGTCACCTTCATACACAAACACTGCATCAAGAGGGTTCTCATTGATGGGGGAGCCGGTTTAAATATTTGCACATTAAAGCTGGTCCTTGCATTGGGGTTCTCCGAAAGGGTAGTTGATCCAAGGAAGAAAATCACTATAAAAGCATATGATGAGGAAGAGAGAACTACAAAGGGAACAGTAGTCCTACCCATACAAGTGGGACCAGTAATAAAAGATGTTGTGTGCCAAGTCCTTGATAGGGAGCTCACTTATAATATTCTTCTAGGGAGACCATGGATTCATGCCATGAAAGATGTTCCCTCGACCTATCACCAATGCATAAAATTCCCACACAATAGCTAGCAAGTCACCATCCAAGGTGACCCTGACCCCTTCCAGCATTGCAACTCCTTCCTTGCAAAAACTAATTACATCATACCAAACAACAGAGCATCTATATCCCCTATCCCACATTAGGACCATACCACCAAAGCCTCCTCATCAAGGCCAAAAGAGCAAAAAATTACCATAAAAGAAAGTGGAATGGGAGAATACTCCATAGACCACAGCCTCAATCTAGCCAAGATGCCCTTGTCTCCTTAATCTTTTGGCCAACCCAAACATTTTCCAAAGCCATCTGAACCTATAACTCCCGCAACTCCCTTTGTAAAATGCGGGACCTTATCTGATGAAACAGAAGAAAGAGATCTCCTACAGTGGCTTTATACTAAAGAAGAGAGCATATCACAAGAACCACCTAGGCTCCCAATAGAACTCTATGGGCAAGGTGAAACTATCCTACACATAATGGGTTACGAAGGACAAGGCCCCATCAGCCTCAAAAAAGAAGGAATCATAGAACCCATTCAACCTTCTTCATCCTCATTAGCTAGAAATACAAATGGTCTAGGATACAAAGGCAAGGGCAAAGCCAAAGAAAATGCTTGTCTCGCGAAAATGATCCATATGCTTCAAGAGGACAATGACACAGATTACAATGAATATGAGTGGGATGAGCTAATAGAGCATTCCTATGATGACAAAGAGGTCGATACCATCCAAACTTTTAGCCCCTACCATGAGGGACAAACACTACCGAACAGACCACTAGAGTTTGATTTGCCCATCTATAAGATTATGCCTTTCAAGGAAGGTTCAAATTCCATCGTAATAAACAACTTCGAGGAAGGTACCATCCCGAACACCACCTATTCCTATACTCCTAGCATATCCATTCACACCATCAATGAATCATGCCTATCCTTTGATTCCATCCCCCTTGTACATCCTAAGCTTATTAACTAGAATTTGTGAGGAACTCCCCAACTAGACATGTTCCAAAATGATGATGCTTACATTGACTATATGAACCTTAGGGACCACCTACCCAAATGAGATCATAAACCTAGTTTCTCTATTGAACTTAATACCGTGGCTTATTTGGAGAGGGTGCCAAGCCTTCTAGTCACAAAAATGTCAAAATAAAAAATGGATCTAACGGTGAAAACCATTTTGTGGCAGTGTCAAATCGCAAAACAGTAAAAAGAAAAGACACATCTGAAGGTGAAAACCCAACTGAGGCACTTGATGATGGAAGGCTTGACACTCTCCCCATTGACATGCGTCAGGAGAAGTCTCAGATTGTTGTGGAACCTACAGAGCTAGTCAATATTGGTATAGAGGAATAGCCTAAGATTATTCATTTTGCTAAATCTCTTACTCCACCAGAAAAGACCAGGTTTGCACCATTCTTCAAGGAAAAGAGGGGTAGCTTTGCTTGGTCATATGCAGACATGCCAGGTCTAGACCCAAACTTGATTCTACACCATCTTCCATTAGACCCAGGAGTAAAACTAGTGAAACAAAAGATTAGAAAGATGCATCCACACATAACACTATTGGTCAAAGAAGAACTCAATAAATTACTGGATGTAGGGTTCATCAGAGCTATAGACTACCCGTAGTGGATATCCAACATTATGCCAGTGTCCAAACCAGATGGCTGAGTCTGACTATGCAATGATTTCAGAGACCTAAACAAAGCTTGCTGCAAGGATGATTTTCCATTGCCAAATATAGATATCATAGTCAACTTGACAGCAGGGCATACCATGTTATCTCTCATGGATGGTTTCTCAAGGTATAATCAGATCAGGATAACACCAAAAGACTAACACAAGATAGCTTTCACTTGTCCATGGGGCACTTTTTGTTGGAACGTCATGCCATTTGGGCTAAAAAATGCAGGGGCCACATATCAACATGCTATGACAACTATATTCCATGATATGATGCATGTAACAATGGAGGACTATGTCGATGACATCCTAGCAAAGTCACTCACAAGAGAATCACACTTGGATGTGTTAGAAAAAGTCTTTTAGAGATTAGACCAATTCAAAGTCAAGTTGAACCAAAAGAAATGTGTGTTCGGAGTCACTTCAAGCAAGCTACTAGGTTTTATCATGTTGGCAAACAAAATAGAGGTAGACCTCGCCAAGGTCAAGGCTATCATGGACATGCCACCACCCAAGACTCTAACTCAATTGAGATCACTACAGGGAAAGCTACAAGCAATCCGTAGATTCATATCACAACTGGCAGACAAGTGCCAACCATTCAGTCATCTCTTGCACAAGAACATTCCATTCAGATGGGATGAGAAATGAGAAGAAGCATTCAACAAGCTGAAAGAATATCTTATGAATCCACCCATTCTCATGCCCCCTATCCAAGGAAAACCACTAATACTCTACATATCAGCTACACCTACAGCTCTTGGGGCTCTTCTAGCATAACAAGATTATGAGAACAAAGAAAGAGCCATCTACTACATCAGTCGAACATTGGTGGACTATGAGTTAAATTACTCACAAGTAGAAAGATCATGTCTCGTGGTAGTTTTTGCTTCACAAAAAATCTAACATTACATGCTTGTACATCTAGTTAAACTCATTGCAAAAATAGACCCACTGAAGTATCTCCTAAGAAAAGCAGCTCTCACAGGTCACCTAGCAAAATGGGTAATGCTTCTCAGTGAATACGACATCGAATATGTAGACAGAAAAGCCATCAAGGGATAAATCATAGTTGATCAACTAGCAAAGGCACCATTGCAAGACACCACGCCAATGCAGTTTGAGTTCCTAGATGAATCCCTATCCAATGTGTCAACATCTTCCTAGAAACTATACTTCGACAGATCTTACACACACCATGGATCGGGGGCAGGCATCCTATTCATAACTCCTCAAGGCGACACAATCCTAAAGTCTTATCGGTTGTTATTTCCATGCACAAACAACATAGCGGAATATGAAGCCTTCATAATTGGCCTCAAAATGGCAAATGAATGGAAAATCTGAGAACTACATGTCTACGGTGATTCTTAGCTAATAATCAATCAGGGCAACGATGAGTACCAAACCAAAGATGAAAAGCTCATCCTGTACAAAAGGATGGTCAACAACTTCAAAGAACACTTTGGTACCATCTCCTTCAAGCAAATACCTAGGATTAAGAATAAAGTAGCAGATGCAATGGCCATCATTGCCTCTCTTCTAGAAATACTTGAAAATGAGTCACGGTATGAGTTCTTAGTGGAAACTATCCGGCAACCAGCTTTTGATCTTCTTGAGACCCATTCCATTTGAATTCTAGTCAGATCTGATTCACCTTGGTATGGTAAGACTTACACTTACCTCAAGGACAACATTCTCCCACCTGACCTCTCTTCTAACCAGAGATGAACTTTTATATGACAAACATCTCACTACACCATCATAGCCAATACCCTATACCAATGTGGTCTCGATGGTACTTTGCTCTATTGTTTAGAATGAGAAGAATCCATAACCACCTTGCAAGACATACACAAAGGGATTTGCGAAACACACTCTAGCGGTCCTTCCTTAGCCAAGAAACTCATGCACTTGGGTTATTACTAGCCAAACATGGAAATGGATTCATATCAGTTTGTCAAAAAGTGCAAGCAGTGCCAAATATATGGGAACCTAATACATGCACTAGCTCAAGAATTGAGACCTTTAACGACACCTTGGCCCTTTTGCCAATGGATACTTGACCTTGTGGGAAAGATCCATCCACCCTCATCCAACAGCCATAAATTCATCATAACTACCATGGAGTATTTTACAAAGTGGATTGAAGCCGTTCCCCTCACCACCATCACAGGTAAGCAAATCTCTTCATTCATCCTGAATTACCTCATCTGGAGATATGAAATTCCTTCATCCATTATCATGAATAACGGAAGACCATTCAAAAACTAGGATGTCCAAGAACTCTATGAACAATTCAAGATTCAACACTGCTTCTCTACACCATACTACCCCCAAGGCAATGGTCAAGCTGAAGCATCCAACAAGACCATCTTGAAACTCCTCAAGAAGACTATCAATGATACTGGCTGTGATTGGCATATCCAACTCAATCCTGCTCTATGGGCCTACAAAACTAGTATATGCACTCCCACAGGTGCTATACCATACAACCTTATCTATGGCTTAGAAGCTATCCTTCCCATTGAAGTTGAATTGCCATCTCTCAGGGTGTCGTTAAAAGGTCTCATATTAGATGAAGAATATAGAGTCTCCAGATTACAAGAACTAGAGTTGCTAGAGGAAAGGAGACAAAAAGCCTTTGACCATCTCAAAGCATATCAACAAATGATGTCAAGAAGCTATAACCACAGAGTTCACCCAAGAATCTTCAAAGTTGGAGATCTAGTCCTTAAGGAAAATCCCTGCAATCAACAAGATAGGGAAAAGAAGGGCAAGTTCAAACCCAACTAGCTAGGGCCTTATATAAATGTAGCTACTTATAGATCGGGGGCATATCAATTGGCAACATTAGAGGGTGAGCTGTTTGATGACCCAATCGATAGCATGCACCTTCGCCGGTTCTATACCTAGGAGAACCCCATTGTAAGGGAGGCACAAAATATAAAAAAAATCAAAAAATTAGAAAAAAGTACAAAAAAGTACAAAAAATTAGAAAAGAACAAAAGAAATTGTCCTGTGGTGAAAACCTGGTAAATAGGTGCCTTGGATAGGTATCATGATGAAAACCTGGCAAGTAGGCGTCATGTATACTTTCTAGCTTCCATGCCAATAAAAGCAAGTGGTGAAAACCTGGTAAACAAGCATTACTTGTGATAAACTGCCTTCTCCATCTTCAGGAAACCAATCACCTTGAGTCCATTTTTCCTTGTGTCCCATTTGACCCATATCTGTCCCATAATAAAATCTTGACAGTTACCTATCATGGCTTGATACTCTATCTCTTTGTTGGCCTTGTCAACCAAAGTTTTGTCCCATACCGCATCTATTGCGTACGCCTAAGCATAGTGTCTCTCATTGGTTTTCCATGGTCCAAGTCCATGAACCATGTTGCCTCTACATCATCACGTAGGCAAGGCCATATTCCTATACGCCCCCGAGGCTCACATGGTCCCATCTATCCCATTTCTTGTCATATTTCTTGTTGTCTCTCTTCTAGTCCATCCATGGTCCATTAGGGTTTACCCCAAACTACGTTGCCTCTGCATCGTCACGTAGGCAAGGCCATTTAGCAATGAGCCCCTAAGGCACTAGGTCAGTCCCTTAGGGTCCGTCCCACCAATAAGGATTGTGATACCTTCTACTAGATAAACAAGAGCAATAAAGCACGCTTCCCAAAACAACAAAAATCATGATGCAAAACATCAACATGTCCAAGGCAAAACAAAGCACCATACCAATACACTCAAGCTAATTTTATACCAGTTATGGCAAAAAGACACATCTAATGCAAGAACATTTTGTGATTGGTTAGATTAACTTACAAAGTCTTGATTTATGCTATCATGCCTTTCTATGCTACTCGAGGATGCCAAAATCTAGAGATGCTATGATGGGGGCATGATTATTTTCTTTGTCTACTACTTGTGGATTAAACTTTAGTAATGCAATGATTTCTGTCTAACGACATGATCGGCAAAAGATCATCGAGGACTCCGAGGTCTAAACATGAAAAGGGGCAATCCTTGTTTGTTGAAACGTAAGAAGTACTTAGGTCATCTAAATTCAATTTTGGCTAGATGCTTGTATTAACTTGCTAAATCAAAATCCATGTAAGTAATACTCAGGTCATCTTAGTTTAATTATACCTAGATGCTTGTATTTTCTTACAACATAATAAAGCCCAATGATGAAAGCACTTCAAAATACTTGCTATATCAAGGTGACAAATACCCATATCCATACCGTATCCAATTGTAGATCATATCCATTTCCATATCTATACCATATCAAATTGCATCTCATATCTGTATCCATATCCATATCCATACCGTTTCCAATTGCAAGTCTATCCTTAATCCATGCCAATCAAGTCAAGTCAATCTTGTCAAATGATCCAATCACAATCAGTGGTCTTGATCCTTGTCCGGTCGTAAACCAACTCGATCAATTAATCAATCAATTGTCTTATATAGGATGTTGCATTGTCAAAAATTAGACCAACACATGTGTCTTACATGACATGCTTCATTTCCTAAAACTAGACACTATCCTTCATGTTGCTCTAGGGATCCATCATTCCCCACCATGACAACACGCCCGCCATGTTGGTCTAGGGATATATTGTTCCCTGCCATGACAACACTGTCATATATCGTTATCATATCAAATGTCTAAGACATGATGTTATATTGTCGAAACCAGACCCGGAGTCTTATACGACATACTTCATTCTTGAAACCAGACATCATCGACCTATATCGTTGTTTTACCACTCGATAGGGGCAATACTTTGTTTGTTCCTGTATCATTTGTGCATACTTGCTTACTTGCTTGTGTGCGTTATCATTTTTATCTTGCATTCCCTATCATTCATCACTTTCCTCTGCATCCAACCATTTCATCTCCTGTCAACCTATCTCATCGTGAGATTGTCTGTCTCACACCTTCCACCTTCTCCCCGTCGAATCTCCCGAAGGGGCATCCTATCATCATAACCTGTACCAAGGGCAAAGTGGGGCATGTATTATTATCAGACTATTCTTATTCTTTGAAACAACATGATAAAACACATTGCTTCAAAGAGGGGCAAAATGTAGACACCTAAAATTGTCTTAGGTTGAATTAAGTAAATATTCTAATATTTATCTTAATTCATATTTTCTTCTGTCAATTAAATAAATATTATAAGTTTATTTGATTGGTTCATTATACTACAATTAAATAAAATTATTTTATTTAATTAAATTCCCTAAATTCTTCTAATGTCTCAAATCCTAAATCCACCTCACAAAATCCACTTCATCAATCCACCTCATTAATCCACCTCATCTTTCCACCTCATCCCTTCCACCTCACCATGTTGCACATATAATTAAATATTCTTAATATTTAATTAGCTAATATCCTCTATTATCCAAAAATAAATCTTTAATTCAATTTTTCCCCACTATTCTCCACTCATTGAATCTTTAATTCAATTGTTCCCCACTATTCTCCACTCATTGAATCTTTAATTCAATTGTTCCCCATTATTGTCCACTCATTGAATCTTTAATTCAATTGTTCCCCATTATTATCCACTTATTGAATTCTTAATTCAATTGTTCCCCACTATCCTCCACTATTGAATTCTTAATTCAATTGTTCCCCACTATCCTCCACTATTTAATTCTTAATTCAATTGTCATAACCAACTCTTCTAAAAAAAAAAATTTAATTAATCAATTATGAATTAAAGATTCACAAAAAATGAGAGCCATTGATCTCATCTTTTGATCCTCACCTTTTATTGCCTTTTCATAAAATCTATAAATGAGACCCTTCTCTAAGCAATTAGGAAGAACTTCATCTTGCACAATAACTATACCCAAATTTCTCTTCTTCTCTCTATTTCTAGTATCCTCCATTATCATGTGTTGGAAGCTCACATTCAACACAAATAGGTATCAAAGCCATTCTTCCTTTGTCATCTTCAACAAACAAGCAAGCAAGGAAAGCTTCTGAGAGCTTCACAATCAAGATCAAAGAAAGATAGGCAAACAATGGAAGCCGTAGGGTAAGAGGTTTTGTAAGTTTGTACTTCATTTATTTATAGCTGTTATTTGCTTATTTCATTGATGTTTGGTTTTATTTATCATTATTGATCAATCCATTTCCCCATTAACAATCACTAGTATATATATTATTGATCATGAATTTAGTGAGATCATCTAATATCTAAGGATATATTCCCATGAGGTTTGTGAAGCTATAAAAATCAGATATACAACAAATGATTTCATATGTGGAGCACATACAGAGATCAACATCATGAATGTATGCTATTTGTTCAAAAACTTGAGGATGTTTATTAGTTAATTTAGAGAAATGATCAATGTAAATGATGTATACAAATAGAGCTTCCAAGGAAGAATCCATGATATTTGTTTCAAATCAATGCAAGATCATATTTTAAAGGTTATCCAAAAGTGCGCAAAAGACAAGTGCAAAACTATATGCAAAAATGACCTAAAATGCTTTATTTTTTATACTTTTTCAATGCAAATAAGTGAAAGAAAAAGGTGTTGTAAGGAAATTAATCAGGGGAATCCAATAATATGTTTCATATCAGTCCAATACAACCATAATATCCTTTACAACACACTCTTGATGCAAATCTAAGATGGTGATAGGCCAAAACCTAGTGAAAATACACTAAAATATGCAATTTTTCATTGAATCTCAATGTAAAGGAGCATGACAAAGGATGTTTTGAGGAAAGTGATTATGTAAAGAAAATTATATTAGTAATAATAGCCACCTAATTCCAAAATATCCATCACAACACACTTATAGTGCCACTCAAGGTCAAACCCTAGTGAAAATATAGTAAAAATAGGTAATTTTTCACAAATTCTCAATTCCAAGACCTAGAAAAAGAGGTGTTGTAAAGATTTTTAGAAATTAAAGAAAATAATAGTGATGATATCAGTCACATCAATCCATAAAATTTGTGACGACATGCTTGGAGTGCAAACTAGGCCAAACCCTAGGGCAAAAATAGAAAAAATGTGCAATTTCTCAAGAAATTTTCAATACAAGATGCCAATACAAAGGTGTTGTAAATATTTTTAGGAGGGTAGAAGATAATACCCCTAATATTAGTCAATTAGTTCAAAAATATTTTTTACAACATGCCTATAGTGCAAATTTAGAGAGTTGATAAGGCTAAATCTAGTGAAAATCAATGTTTTTCAAGCCCTAGGTTTAAGATCTTTATGTAAAATGTTATATGAATGTTTTGAAAACTGATGTAAGATGAAAATTCAATTCTCTAAGATCTTAAAATAATTTATAAGACCTAACATTCAAAATGCAAGTGTAAATCTAGTGAAAAATCAATGAAAATGCTAGTTTTTGTTAAAATTTTCTATGCAAAAATTCAAATTTTTGAAATCTAAATGCAAATTTGTACTAAAATGCAACACTACATACAAATTAAAATTTGAATAATTTTCTTAGATTAGTATAAAAATATGAAAGAATATTTTAGTTACAAACCCTAGTTTTTGGAATTACTAGGTTATATGCAAAATTCACAATTTTAAACAACTAGCAATTTTATGATGAAAATGCAATGCAAGATATTGAATTTTTGTGATTTTCTATAATTTAAATCATATCTAATGCAAAATTCATAAATTTGATGAAATTCAAATTAATTGATGCAAAATAGAAGCCCTAAAATGTAAGTTTTTCAATTTTTTCCAATTTTTTAATTTTTAAAAAAGTTTTCCAATGCAATAAGATGAATCACTATATTAATGAATGAAATCACTATAAATATGAAGCACAACACTCATAATGGTGAAAACAAATCCAACAACATGGGTTCACCAAAATGTAAAGGGTAAAATTTGGATGTTTGGTTTTTGGTAGTTTTTGTATGTATCATCCTTTCACCCTTTCATTCAAGGACCTAGGGTTGAGATACAATGTATTATCCTACCCTAGGTGGCTATGAGATGTAGGGAAACTTGGATTTTTATGATTTGAATGACAATTATCTTCTCTTATGCTTAATTATATCTGAAAACCCTAATTATGCAAATACGGCAGAAAACAGACAAATATCAGAAAATACCGCTACAGAAAGATGTAAAATGATAAATAATTGTGCACCTATTTTTGGGGTTCAGAGGTGGAAAAATCAAGGACTAAAGAGTGGGTGCACATGTCCAATGCCCCTCTTTTTTTTAGGATCTACAAACAAGATTTGCAACCTATTCCTGTTTTACCAAAGGTTTCCCCATCACGAAACCTCAAGGATGAATGAGTAGGCGCCCTAGTCTAGGGAGTTGTTTTCTTCTCTGATCTACAATTCTAGCACTCAATTGTACCCTACTAAAACTTCACTTTGTTTATAGCTTCAACCTATAATCTGCAATCATGAAAACTTTGGGAGGGGGTTGTGGTGTTTAGAGGCTTGCCTCAGTCAAGTCTCGGAGAGTCACTCAAGTCTTCCAAACACCATTGTTAGATAGAGAGTGGGTGCCCTTGAGAGGCAGAGGCAAAAACCAAATGATAAATGCTCAAAATCTCAATAGATATCACATTGTAGTGAAGATCTTGTGGGAGGAAGAAGCTCTTCATGCCATGACAAGATGGATGCTCAAATATGCAAATGTTAGGAAACCATATTTAACCCTTCACTTTACATTGTTGGTATATTGTTGCTGGACGCATATTCTTTGTACGCCATCTCGTGAGTATATTACATATTATCCCACATTCGTGGGAAGTAATAGTTGTTTCAATTAGACAGTATATAATTATGTGTTGAGGCCAATGAAGGCATCCACAAATTTATTGTATTGAGCTTGCTCAAAGGAGGTTGCACCCTCAAAGTGGCCTATGATCAATAAATTCCTTTTGTGTTCCTACTATTTATATATATTTTTTATTTTGTGCAATTTTCATTATATTTTTGCAAGAGGTTCCTCTTAGCAAATACCAACACATAAACAACACAAATCTACTCTTGCTACACAATGAAAGCCTTGAATCGCCTTTAGAATGCATGAAGTTCATAATAACAATCTAATTTACAAATGAATACCTAAACATGCTTTTATATTCAACTACAAACACTCTCACCAAGAATTTTGTAATTCAAACTTACCGTATCAACATAGGACCTAAATAACGATCATAAGATGACACCCAAAATTTGGGACTGACCCAAAATAGGGCAAGACTAGGGCATGGGTGCCCAAGTCCTCCCCCTATTTTGGGTAGGGTTAGGCTCAAGGGATTCCCCTAAGTTGTATTTTCCAAGACACTTAGGGATCATTTCATTGAGATGTCAAAATATGATGCAAGATGTCCTAAATGTAGATAAAAACCTGGGAGCTAAACCTTATGAGGGAAAAGCCCCCAAGGGGACATTTTCCAATTTTACAAGAACCAAAGAAGCAAATATAAGCAACATTGGTTTCATAAAAGTGATGACTACTTAGAGAAAAATAGGAGGAATTTTTACAGTGTTGCATTGAATCAAAATTGATATGAATTAAGAATGTGATGAGTACCATCAAGCACTTGACCTACTACCAAGATTGCATATTGATGGTTGTATGATCGATTATGGCATCATATTTGTATTGATTACCAACATTTTTATCTTTTGGCTTCTTCATATGTTTCGAGGATAAAAAAATGTTTAAGGGGGATGGAATGTATTGTACCTATAGATATTGTGATATAGTGTATTGGGAAGTAGTAAATAATGTATTAAGGTGCATATTATTTATAATTCATTCCATTAGTTAATCACAATAGAAATAATTATGCCACATATATGGGTAAGTGGTAGTGGTAGGTAGTTGGAGTATATAATGAAGGAAAGAAACTCATTTGATCATGTAAAGAAAATTCTAAGTGTTTATATCTCATATTGATTTATATAGTGTAGAGTGGCTTCCTTAGAATAAGGAGCGTTATATGGTGTTTCCCTACCTCAAGGTTTTGATCTATTTTATGAATACATTAGAGTATTTATATTATTTAGTTATGAGATCTCTCTTCTAATATTATGTTATTTCTATTTTCATATTGAGGTTCATAGAATAGTCCCAATAGTATTAGAATCATATATGGAAACTAAACATAAATTGTCCTCCTCCATGTCATCATAGCAAGATGGGATATAACTGAAATCACAAGACAAAAACCAATGGCAAAAGGGGAAACAAGGAAAGCACAATGAATAAAAGTGGAATATATAAAATAACACAAGGATCATGAACAATGGATAATGGCAATCAAAATAGAGGAATAGAAAGAAAAAGGACAAAAAGACAACATGGTGACAACAAGATAAGGCATAAAGGAAAATAAAAGGAAAACAATAAATCCTTAAAAGTGTATAGTTAGGATGATAGCTTGCATCGATGGGTTTGAATAGTGTGGTCCTATTGTGGTCCTAGGCTTATTTAACTTGTAGTGTCAAGTAGAAGTGGTAAAGCATGTAATGGTATTGGATATGCAAAAGGGAGAAGGGTATAGCTATATTTCTATGAGTTGTTTAGAGAATTCTTTTATAGGGACCTTAGATTTTGAGGGATAGTCAGAAGAGAAAAATGTGTAGGGATTGGGAAATGAACAAGGTGGAAGAGATAGGATAAGGTAGAATCTCATATAGTGGCAATGGATACTAAAGTAAAAAGAATAGGAGGCATTCAAGCTCACTACGCTAATCCTAAAATGAATTATATGATAGATTGAATTAGGATGTGATATAGATAATGAGTGGGACATATCAAGTCTAGCATAGTACTTTAATTTTTAATTATCCTTCAAGTTTATTTGATGTGGAATTTAAGTTTAGGTTCATATGCTTCATAATGTTGCCTTAGTAGCTTAAGATAAAGCCACCACTTAGTAGTATTTCATATATTTTAAAAATTTTGATGTTGCTACCATGATCTAGACCCATGCAACTAGTAAGATGCAAGGGTTCATCACTAAAATTAGAATAGGTATTTATGGACATTTCTTTTCAATTTTAGATGCCACACTTGTATCTTAGGCTAGAGCCTTGACTCATGAGTACAAAAATCTACATGCTAAATGATACTCATGTCTAGACAAGGAAAGATGGAGAGTGCAACCCACTCATAAGATATTTCATTAGATAAATGGATAGCACGAAAAGTTGAATTTGAGGTAAATCTTTTGTATGCCTCTGGTGACTATCAACTAGAACTTAAAATTATGCCAAGTAGGCTAGGTCAACTGACTATCCACTCTTTCTAGTCTACAACCTTGCTATGGTAGCTATTTCTAATGATTTATGGTAGATAACAAGGCATATTTGCTAAGTTAATGTTGGTCTAAGGGAGCAATAGCATAAAACAAAGGAATCCAAAATTGCATACAAAATGGGCTTATGCCACATGGCTCATAGTTGGAAAAGATGGTGGTCCCAATACATTTGTGAGGCAAGGTCAATATGCTCCCAAGGTGCATAAGTGGCACAAAACAAAAAGGGATTGTGTGTTTATTTGTTATTGGCTACAAAATATTTGGCCACTTTGGTGAGTTTTAATTTATGACATGTTAAAATTTCCACACCATGATCTCACCATTAAGTTGGAAAGGTTCCACCCAAAATTTCCAATATTTAAAACAACTTGTGCATGTTTTTTTTTTCCCAATGGGATTTCTAAGCCATGATCACACATAAAAAATAAATGAGAATTTATTTCCACAACAATGGATTCCCAATGGGTTTTTCAATAATACAATGGCATGGTTAAGGATAGCATAGGGAATGCTCATTTAATAAGGTGAAACTTGTAGTTACAATATTAATATGTGCTAACATAGGCATGCAAATGTTGTTCCTTGATTTTTTATCTCTTAATAGAGTACATAAACATTGTAAGGTCTAACAAGGATCCAAAAGGCAACTTTTCTATTTTCTTGTAGCTTAAGTGTAATGACCAAGGTTTTCATGGGGTAGTTTTTAAAATTAGGTGCCTTGTTTTCTTGCAAGAGTAAAATTTCACAAATTTCAAACCTGCTGAGAGGAACCTCCTACAACATAACAATGAAAAATGCATGAAATAACAGAAATAGAAGAAACACAGAAGGAATTTATTGATTGTAGGCCACTTTGAGGGGGAAACCTTCTTTGAGAAAACTCAATAGAATAAATTCATGGATGCCTTCATTGGCCTCAACACGTACTTATATACTAAGTCTAATCTAAACAACTATTACTTCCCATGAATGTTGGATAATACAATATACTCACGGGACAACTTACAAAGCATATGTGTCCAACAACAATATACTAACAAAGTAAAGAGAAGGATTAAGCATAGGTTCCTAACATCCCCTCCCCCTTAGAAAAGATTTGTCCACAAAGCTTAAGATGTGGAAATTGTTGCTGAATCTAAGGAGTGGTTCTCATGTAGCATCCTCTAGTTGCATTTTGTTCCACTGAATTAATACCTCTGTGATGGATCGAAAGCGAAGATGACAAGTGTGCCTGTCAAGGATTGCCTCTGGCTCTAAAATGATGGATCCTTCATTATCTAGTTCTAGTAAAATAGTTTGTGCGAGTTGATGTTGGTGCCAAGAACTTTCTTTCGACAAGAGACATGAAAGACTGGACGAATGCAGGAAGAAGGAGGAAGTTCCATTTTATAAGCAACTAACCCAATCTTCTGAAGAACCTTATATGGACCATAGAACTTTGGAGCTAGCTTATGATGCCCTTTGAGTTTTAGGGATTATTTCTTGTATGGCTATAGATGAAGAAAAAACATAGCACCAACTTGAAAAGTGCGCTTAGAATGGTGTTGATCAGTTGCTATTTCATTCTATTTCTTTCCATGTGAAGATTATCCTACAAAATGCAAAGAATTTGATCTCAGGTTCAGAGTACCGTGTCGACTGCCTATACTGGTGAATTAGTGGGGGTGTATGGAAGGAGCACTGGCGGTGCCTGACCATAGACTGCTTCATATGGAGTCACTTTAGATGCAGTGTAGTAGGAAGTATTGTACCACCATTCAATGAGAGGGAGCCACTTTGCCCACTGATGTTGTCATTCTAAGGTGAAGCAACAAAGATAAGTTTCTAAACATTTGTTGATAATTTTAGTCTGACCATTTGTTTGTGGGTGATAGCCTAAAATCATCTTCAGTTTGGTGCCAATGTGTCGAAATAGTTCTGTCCAAAAATGACTGGTGAAAGTTGTATCATGATCTGAGACAATGGAAGAAGGGATGCCATGAAGATGGAAGATCTAGTCCATTGAAATTTGTGTGACTGAGGAGGTGGTATAGGGATGGTTGAGGGCACAAAAATGACTATATCTAGAGAGGTGATCAATAACAACCAAGAGCACTATCTTCCCTCCAAATTTAGGGAGCCCCTCAATGAAATCCATACAAGTATTTGTCCAAATCCGTGTAGGGATAGGCAAGGGTTTGAGCAATCCAGGAAGGAGTGTAATTTCACCCTTGTTTTATTGGCAAGTATCACATTCAGCCACCATCTATTGAATTGCCCTTTTCATTCCTTTCCAAAAGAAGTTACGTTGTGCCCAATCATAAGTTTTGAAGAGCCCAGATTGCCCTGCTGATGGAGAAGCATGGAGTTAATAAAATTTAGGTTGTTGAAGATTTGTGCTCTAGGGAAGCACTAGACAACCCTTGTATCTCATAGAAACACCATCCCAAGAGTAATTTGGTATAGTAGAAGGGTTATTGGTCAACTACTGAATGATTTGGGATAATGAAGAGTCATTGACATAGCCCTACTAGATAGATTCCAACTAATTTGGAATAGGCATAGAAATAGCTGAAAGAGTAGCTTGGTCATCAAATGTGTGAGAAAGAGCATCTGCCACAATATTGTCCTTACCCTTCTTGGAAGTGATCTCATAGTCATAACCCATGAGTTTTCTAACCCATTTCTATTGTGCTAGGGAGGAGACCCATTGTTCCAGGAAATATTTCAAACTCTGGTGATTAGTCTTGATGCAAAAATGATTCCCTAGTAGGTATGGCTACCACTTCTGTACTGCATGCAAAATAGCCATCATTTCCTTCTCATATGTAGAGAGTACTAAATGCTTACCAGAAGGGGCTTTTCTGGTGAATGCAATGGGATATTCATCTTGAAGGAGAATGGCACCAAGTCCATTACCGCAAGCATTTCTCTCAATAGTGAAGGTCTTAGAAAAATCTAGCATAGCTAGAACATGTGTAGTACACATAACTTGTTTTAATTTTTCAAATGCACACTCAACGGCATCTGTCCATGTAAAAGCATCCTTTTTCAACATAGTTGTTAATGGAGCTACAGTATTCCTGTAATCATTGAAAAACTTGTGATAGTAGCTGGTCAGCCCCAAAAAACTATGGAGGCTCTTGAGTGTTTGAGGATGCGGCCAATTTTTCATGGCATCTATTTTGGCAGGATCCACTCAAACCCCTTGGGCTAAAATAATATGCCTGAGATACTCCACCTCCTCTTGCCCAAATACATATTTAAACTATTTTGTACAGAGATGATGATTAGAGAGAAGTTGCAGTACAAGATCTAGATGTTGGAGATGCTTAGGCCATGTTTTACTATAGATGAGGATATAATGGAAAAAGACTTGAATGAATTTCCACAAGTAGGGCCAAAATATTTTATTCATCAATGCGTAGAATGTGGAAGGAGCATTAGTGAGGCCAAAGGACATGACCAAAAACTCATATTGGCTATCATGCATGCAGAAAGCCATTTTAGGGATATCATCCTCATGAACCCAAATTTGGTGATACCTAGAGCAAAGATCCAACTTAGAGAAAAACTGAGCACCATGAAGCTCATCAAGAATCTCATCAACAATAGAAATAAAAAAATTATCCTTGATTGTGATGTGATTAAATGCTTGAAAGTCAATGCAAAGGCACCATGACCCATCTTTTTTTTAGACAAGAAGAATTACTGAAGAAAAGGAACTAGTACTAGGGCGAATAATACCTTGCTTTAGTAAGTCCCGAATGAGCATCTCAATCTCTATCTTTTAGTGAAATGGGTAGTGATAGGGCCTAATGTTGGGAGGAACACATCCAGGAAGGAGCTGAATACAATGGTCCTCTGGTCGTGAAGGTGGCATTCCCACAGTTCAACAAAGACACATGCATATGTATCCAAAATTCGTTGTAGATCTAAAGGAGTAGTGGAGACTGCTAATGGTGGCATTTGAATGTAATGGACATGAGTGATGACACCATGTGAATTCTTCTTAAGGAGTTTTTCCATGTGATGTGAACTGATGATGTTGAGAGACCCTGGTTTTAATCCCTTCAATGTGTGTTTTTGCCCCTTGTCTAGAAACTACATCCAAAGTGCAATAAAATCCCATAAGATGGGTCCAAGCGTGTGTAACCATTGAGCCCCCAAAACCACATCACATTCTCCTAAGGGCAAGGTAAACATGTCAGAATGTAGGTTATAATCTCCAATAGAGATACACACATTGAGACACTTCCCTTTACAATGTAATGTGCCTCCATTGACAATCATGACTTCAAAGCTGGAGTAAGGATGGAAAAAACAATCAGCCTATTTGGTGATCCAAGGGTCAATTAAGTATTAGTGCTACCGGAAATAATGAGTATTGTAAGAGGGAGCTTCTTGAAGTAACTATTAACCTGCATGGTTTGTGGGGTGGTGACTCTGCTAAAGCATGGAGAGAGATCTCTGGGTGGTCTTCCTGAGAAGTAGGATCAACAAGCGGCTGCTGAGTTTTGACCTAATCATCTACTGTATCCTGAGCATCCTCATCAACTTTAGTTGTAGGTAGATAATCCACATCCAAGAGATAGAGCTTTTTCTCAACACATCTATGTCCCTGAGTGAATTTATCATCAAAATTATTACAAAGCCCTTTTTCTCTATGTGCCTACATCTCTACTTTAGACAAATGCTTGACAGGAGTTGTTCTAGGAGTTGGCGTGATTGGAGGTCTTTGGGAAACCATATTTTTGAATGAAACAAAAGTGGATTTGGAGTGTTGTTGAGCTATGATCTTGTCCTCCACCAACTTAGTCAACCCTAGGGCTTCCATCATTGTGCTGGGATGGAACATTTTAACCTTAGATCAAATTGTATCCTTCAGACCACTAACAAATAAACTCCTGAAGAATTCATCAGACAATCCCTCTATGTGATTGTCCAGTTTTTGAAATTCTATCTGATATTCTCTCACAGTGCCAGTTTGGTGAAGTTTAGTGAGTGCTCTTGTGAAGTCATCAAAAGTACTAGGGCCAAATCATTGCAAAATAAGTTTACAAAAATCTATCCATTTCAACTCTTCACAAGCCTTGATGTACCAACAGAACCATTGAAGGGCTTCATGTTCCAAATGAAATGATGCAAGTGGGACTTTGTTGACATCAAAAGTATTATGTAGACTAAAATATTGTTCTGGTTCGTAAATCCATCCAGTCAAATCATCACCATTGAAGCGAGGAAAATGAAGCTTCGGTCCATGAAAATTGTTGAAAGAAGAAAACTCTGCAGAAGACTCTGGCTGCCGTCTATTATTCATGGCTGAATGCTAAAGATTAAGGTCAAGAATTTTTTCATCTAGATTTTGAAGTTTTGTCTTCAGGGCTACAAGTTCATCCTCCATGTTTTTTTCTCCTGTGTTGGTGACAACCATAACTAGGAGTTTTTTTTGGAAATGGGTAGAAAAACAAAAATAGAAACTTTTTTAGTAAAGGAAAATTTGGATTTGGTAAAAGCTCTAATGGGTAATTGGGGTTTGAGTAGGTTTTGGACACTTTTTGAGGGACAAGGAAGCAGAAAATGGGGATTTTAGAAGTAGAGTGAAAGAATGGGAAATTTTGTCCAAGAGGGATAGGAGCACAAATATGAAATGAACACTATGGTAAGATTTGAAGGCTATTGGGTGAGAATCAAAGAATTTATGGAAAACCCTAAAAATAGACAAATATGGGATTTGTGGATTCGATAAAGTGGAATTTGGGATAGGGTCCTCAAGGAAGGAAATATGTATAATGGAATTTTAGGGGATCTAGTGGAGTTTTAGAGGAAATAGAGCTAAAGAAAGGAAGATATGGTGAAATGATCAGCAATAGGATCTACAAATAGCTCTAGACAGATTCAATCTGTGATTTGCTAGCTGGCACTAGATATGGGCCCCAGGTATGTTCAGCTTGCTAAAGGTTCAGATGATTCACTCGACTACCAATGCTATCTAATGGCATGCATATTGGGGTAGTACCCCTCACTCCATGGCTCAGGTAAAACTGATAACCACTTTGCCACAAATGACAGCTTTTGGTTTATCTCACACATGGAAACTAGTCAATTAGGTAGGGGCTGTTGCCCTTTTTGCTGATAGGTCCTCTCAATGGGCTAGCTACTTCAAGGTTCCTGTGGTACTCCTCACAATAAATTTTCATTTTGATCTAGGTGTCTTTGTTTCCTTCTTACATATTTTAGAAGTTTTATAGTTCACTAACTATTTAGTTCACCAATCCAATAGTTTACTAATAAGAAAGCTCAGAAGTTGATAAGTCACCAATTGGATGAAATTAGTAAGTATCAATAAATTTAGAAGTTTTGAAAGTTCTTGATTTGTAGATTTCATGACAAAGTGAAGAAGAGATTTCTTTAGCAAGTTTGGAAAAGATGAAAATCATCAAGAGAAGGAAAGTGAGAAGTATCAACTAATTCATAAGTTTAGGAAATTGTTGATTCATCGATAAGTACTTGAGTGTTGTTTTTGTAAGCTTGTGAAGTTGAGGATTTGCATATAAACTACCCTTCATCCCTTAGGTTTGTTAATCACTTATTTTTGCAATAACTATTGGGGAGAAGAAAGATAAGATAAGTTTGTAATGCCCAAACATCACTGACAAGTTCATACATGAGCCTCGATGGAGTTAGCGATAAGGGAGATTGGCTGATGCGATATATACCAGTGAATTTCAATTACACAAATAATTAGGGTTGCATTAAATATTAAAATGTGAGTATCCCATTTTGGTAGATCTTTGATGATCCATTGTGGCTAGTGAGGTCCATTCAGTTTCTTAACAAAATGGTGGTGGTTCAACTTCTTTTCTGGGATATCATAAATATAGTCATCTACTCCTTATGGAGGGTTTGATTTCTTGAAGAGGAGAAGTGTCACAAAAGAATTTTGTAGAGAAGACTGGTGTATCAGCTAGGAAGTGTGATTGTGTTAATAATTCATACGCCTATAACTATTTTGTTGCTATAAAAATAAATATATACAATTGTTCTAGGTGTGGATATTGTTTTGTGTTGATGTTTGAGTTTTGCTACCTAATTCAGTAGTTTCATAAAATCCCTGAATTTTGTATTCCACCAAGTGGTATTAGAGTCAGTTTCCTGTTGAAACTGTGGAGGTGTCATAGAGGAGGATTCTAAGAAATTTGTTGTGGGTAGTGAAGAAGAGTGTGGGCCTGCAACTACATAGAATTAGGTGGAAACATGGCATAGAGAGGAAGTGGTAGAGGAATAGCACCATGAGCTAGCGACTTGGCAATCATGGAGATGATGAGATGCATTACAAGATGATTGGATACATTAGAAGCAGCCTAGAGAGATGTAATGTTGCTAGATGATGTTAGTGGGGATGAAACCAAATTTGAAGCACTAGAGGTCAATATAGAAGATGATGCTGACAACACACTATAAAGGCAATTAATTTAGGTGATGTCTAGAATCATTAGCAAGCCTCTCTTGGATCCTCCAAGCTATAATGGTATTTTAAGACCAAAATAATTGATTGACTAGGTAGCGGAGATGGACAAGTATTTTGGTTTTGAATCAATTGAAGACCCCAAAAGGGTAAAATTTTCTTGCACGAAGTTGAAAGGTCACGCCTCTTTGTGGTGGGAACATGTTTAGATAGAGACAAAGGAAAGGCAAAGAGAAGATTAAATCATCAGAATGCATGGTGAAAAAACTAAAGGTGGAATTTCTACCCGGGGTTACTAAATAAGCCTGTTCAAGGAAATTGCAAAATTTGAAGTAGAAGGAAAAGAATGTTCAAGAATACATGGAGGAATTCTATATGGTGAATATCTGAGCAGGTCATGTGGATGATGATGTTGAGAAAGTTTCCAAGTATTTGAATGGATTGCACTATACTATCCAGGATGAGATGAGTATGTTGAAAATTAATATTATGGATGAAGCGTATCAATATGCCTTGAAGGCTGAAGATAAAATAGAAATAAATCAAAATAATTCTAGAGATAAAGGGAAATTCACACATGGGAGAGGATAGCCAAGTGTTGGAAGAAGATATCAGAACAAACTAGGAGAGATCAACTCTTTATAGGCTAACACCCAGGAGAATAAAAATAAAGGAGATTCATCTCATGGAAGAGATGATTATTCTAGAGGTAGAGGATGATTTGGAAGAGGCATAGGAAGTGGATTCAGTGGTACTTGTTTTTAGTGTCGAGAGATTGGACTTAGGGCATTTGAGTGCCCTTAGATCCAATAGAGTATTGGAAAGGGAAAGGAGACAAGAGTTAACATAACACATGCTAAAAGTGAAAGTGTGGCCTCACCACCATGTGGAGAAGACCTGAAAGGTTGGGAGTCTTTAATGTTGAGAAGGATTTTGTTAAATCCTAAGAAAGTGTAGTATGAACTAGTACAATGAAGGAATTTATTATGAACCAAATGCAAGGTAGTAGGTAAATGTTGCAAGGTGATTATTGATAGTGGTAGAATAGACAATATTGTGTCCAAAGAGATGGTGAACAAATTGAGTTGATGAGATTGAGACATACTAGTTCCTATAAAGTTTTATGGTTGTAGGAGGAACATTAATTAATGGTAAAAATACAATGCCATGTAAGTTTTCAGATTGGTAATTATAAGGATGAAATTTTATTTGATATCATGCCAATGGATGCATGCCATATTTTTCTAGGTAGATTGTGGCAATTTGATAGATAGGCTATGCATGATGGGAGAACAAATACATACAAAACTATGAAGGATGGGAAAGAGTACACCTTGAATCCACTAAAGGATAGGGATGCGGGGTAGAGCTCGTGGTCCAAACATTTGTTTGATTTTAGGTAAGAAATTTTTGAAAGAGATGAAGAAAGAGAGGGCATGTTTTTCCTTCATTCCTAAGACTACTGTAGCCATGACAATGGAGAAAGAAGAGAAACTACCAGATGAGATTCAAGAAATTTTGAAACAATATTATGAAATAATGATAAAAGAGTTGCCTGATGGATTGCCACCAGTAAGGGATATCGGTCACTGTATGGATTTGATCCTTTGTCCAATTTTACCAAATAAAGCTCTGTACTGAATCACACTAATGGAGAATGCTGAAATAAATAGGCAAGTACAAAAATTGTTAGATAAGGGCATAATAAGGGAAAGCTTGAGTCCATGTGTTGTACCAATGGTGTTGACACTAAAGAAAGACAGAGAATGGTGAATGTGTACGGACTCATGAACCATAAATAAAATCACAATAAAATTAAAATTTTCATTACCACAGATGGCTGATATGATGGACTATTTAAGTGGAGCTAGATACTTCACAAAAATTGATCTAAAGAGTGGATACCATCATATTCAAATTTGAAAAGCTGATGAGTGGAAAGCTACATTCAAAACCAAGGATGACTTGTATGAATGGTTGGTGATGTTGTTCGAGTTGACAAACACTCCCAACACATTCACGAGATTGATAAATGAGGTATTGAAACTGTTTCTTGGTAAGTTTGTCATGGCATATCTTGATGATATCTTAATTTTTAGTAAAACCAAGGAAGAGCATTTGTTGCATGTCAAAACAATTTTGTAGAGATTAAAAGGAAGAAAAGTTGCTGGTTAATTTGAAGAAATGTAGATTTATGAAGGAGAAACTTGTGTATTTGGGGTTTGTAGTTTTTGGTGATTATTTGAAGATGGACCCAGAAAAGGTCAAGGCCATTGTGGATTGGCCTTCACCCTATAGTATGTTTGAAGCTAAGAGTTTCCATGGATTAGTAAGCTTCTATAGAAATTTCATTCATAATTTTAGTGGAATATGTGTACCTATTACAGAAACCATGAAAGGTAATAGGAAGGAATTTGTGTGGACAATAACTATAGTTGAGAAGAGTTTTAAAATTTTGAAGAGAAAGGTGACTAAACAACTAGGATTAGTGCTCCTTGATTTTGGGATTTTTTTTCAAGTAGATTGTGATTCTAGTGGGATAGTGATTGGAGGTGTCCTTAGTCAAGAGGGAACCAGTTGCATACTTCAACAAAAATTTGAATGAAGCCAAGAGAAAGTATTCTGTATATGACCAAGAATTTTATGCAATTATACAAACACTCAAGAAGTGGAGGCACTATTTTCTATTGAAAGAATTTGTACTGTACACTAATCATCACTCTTTGTAGTTTATTAATAATCAAGGTAAGTTGAATCAAAAGAACATAAAGTGGGTTGAATTTCTACAAAGCCATTCATTTTTTTAAAGCATAGGAGTGGGAAATTAAATTGAGTAGTCGATGCATTAAGTAGAAGGTGTTTGTTGGTGAGTGAATTGAAAGCAAATGTAATTGGTTTTTCTTCCATGAAAGAGTTATATATAATAGACCTAGATTTCAATGAAGCATGGACAACATGCATGAATCTAGTAGAGCAGGACAGAACGCCATGGCTAGAGTATTTTGTGCAAGAAGGTTTGTTGTTTAAAAGGAAAAGGTTGTGAATACCTCAAGGGTCATTGAGGGATAATTTGATGAGAGAAAAACATAGTAGTGGTTTGAGTGGGCATTTTGGTGTTGATAAGACATTGGCTCAGTTGAATGAGAGCTATTTCTGGCTAGGTATAGCTCTTGATGTAAAGAAATTAGTACAGGGTTGTAGAGTGTGCCAACATGTTAAAGGAGTGAGTCAGAACACTAGGTTGTACCAACTATTGCCTATATCGGAGAGATCATGGGAACATATTAGTATGGATTTTGTTTTGGGATTACCTCGCACAGAAAGAGGTAATGGTTCTATTTTTCTTGTAGTTGACATGTTTTTGAAGATGGTTCATTTTATTCCATGTCAAAAGTGTAATGATGCTTCTCATATTGGTTCCTTATTTTTTAAAGTAGTTAGGCTACATGGTTTTCCTCTAGGAGTATGGTTTTTTATCATGATGTGAAGTTTGTTAGTCATTTTTTATCCACTTTGTGGAGAAAATTGGACACACAATTGAGTGTCAATTCAACATACCATCTACGAATTGATGGTCAAACTAAAGCTGCAAATAGAAGTTTGGGTAATTTTATTGAGATTTTTGGTCAGGAATAAGTCAAACTAGTGCTTTTGGCTTAAGGAGAGCTTGCATACAATAACTCAATCAATAGGAGTGTGGGAAAAAGTCCCTTTCACATTATGTATGGTTCCAGTCCAAGAGGGGTGGATGAATTGTAGGATATTGCTAATTTGACTTGAAAGAGTGTTGTAGATGAAGATGTTGTAGAATATATTCATGATTAGCATAAACAAGTAAAAGAAACTTTGGAGAAGAGTGCCATCAAATATAAGGAGTGTCTTGATATGCATCGGAGAGAGAAAGAGTTTTACATTGGAGATTTAGTCTTGGCACACTTGTGGAATGAGAGGTTCCTATAAGGAACCTACAACAAATTGAAATGGAAATAGATTGAACCTTGTAAGGTCTTGCGTAAGTTTTCATCCAATGCCTATGAAATAGAACTTCTAATAGGTATAGGTATTTCACCCATTTTCAATGTGGTAGATTTGTATAGATACTATGAAGGGGAGTCAAGCGTTTAAATTTAGATATTCAAGATAAATGTGAATGGATAGATCAATTGCCTAAAAAGTAGTTTGAATATGTTGATGAAGTGATTGATTCTCGTGTGGCTAAACAAACAAGGGGTAAAGTATACATGGAATATCTTGTTGGGTGGAAGGGTAGACTAGCTGATGAAGCCTCTTGGTTACAAGCTTCTAAGTTGGCTAATTATGGGATTTCTATTCCAAACATACCAAAACGTTGTTAAGATGTAGTCTTAAGGAACATTTCTCTTACTTAGCATGGCTGATGTAGGAGCATTCTAGTTCACTAGCAATGCTACATCACCAAAACACATTTTATTTTCTAAGTTAGTTTTCTACTTTGTTTGTTTTCTTTACAGAATTGGTTTTGTGTTTCAGAAGGTAATTCAATTCATTTGGGTTGAGTCAGAAATAATTAAGTTTTGGCTAAGTTTACGCCTTTGCTCAGCATAGTTTCTAGTTCATGAACTATTTAGTTTGTTGATCTAGCAGTTTGCTGATAGCTTAGTTTACTGATGGATGATTTCACTAATTAGCCTTGAAGGCAAGTTTGAATTTCTCCAAGTTTTCTAAGGGGAAGCCTTTTAGCCAGAAAAGTTTCTAGTTCATGAACTATTTAGTTTGTCAATCCAGTAGTTTGCCTATTAGAAACCTTGGAAGTTGATAAGTCACCAATTGGATGGAATTCTTAAGTATCGGCAAGTTTGGAAGTTTTAGAAGTTGTCGATTTGTCAATTTGGTGACAAAGTGATTGAGAGACACCCTTCACCAAGTTCCAAAAAGATGAAAATCACCAATAGAAGAAAAGTGAGAAGTATCGGCTAGTTGGTAAGTTTTGCAAATCATCGATTTGCTAATAAGTGCTTGAGCAAAGTTTTTGTAAGTTTGTGAAGGACCAAGGATTTTCTGATAAAAAGTTCTTCATCCCTTAAGTTAGTCGATCACTTATTTTTGTGACAACCATTTGGGAGAAGAAAGATGACATAAGTTTGTGATGCCCAAACATCACCAATGAGCACACATGTGAGCCTCGGTGGAGTTAGTGATAAGGGAGATTGGCCGATGGAATATATACCAGTGAATTTCAATTACACAAATAATTAGGGTTGCATTAAATATTCAAATGACAATATCCCATTTTTGCAAATCTTTGATTATCCATTGTGGCCGGTGAGGTCCATTCAGTTTCTCAATGGAATGGTGGTGGTTCAACTTCTTTTTTGAGATATCATAAATACATTCATCTAGTCCTTATGGAGGGTTTGATTTCCTAGAGAGGAGAAGTGTTACAAAAGATTTTTGTAAAGAAGGTTGGTGTATCAGTTAAGAAATGTGATTCTATGAAGAATTTGTTCTCTTATAACTATTTTGTTGCTATAGAACTAAATAGATACAATTGTTGTGGGTGTGGATATTGTTTTGTGTTGATGTTTGAGTTTTGCTACTTAATTTAGTAGTTTGATCAAACTACTAAATTTTGTACTGCACCACTTAATAAACATTAATGTGACATGTTATTAAGTCATGGCATTTAAATATATTCAATGTGTACATAATTTCATATGGGAGAACAATTAGTATATATTTATCAACTTCGAAAGAGAAATAAAGAATTAGATCTACATTATCATCATATAGGGCATATGCATGTATTTGTATATTATCTTAAATATCACTCACAATTAATCTAGCCCAACAAGCAATTTGATCTAGTTGAACCTATGCATGCATAAGTCAATAAACTCTTAAACAATGTCTCTAGGCTCTCGCTTGATAGATTCAAATACAAAGGAGGCAAAGGCAAGCAATTTTTAAGGTCCACATTTTGACATATTATTCCTATGCAATATAGATTAGATCTGCATGATAATTCAATTTCATGGTAGTTGGGATGGAATCCATGATGCTTAGATTTGAACCAAATTCTTTTATAAGATGCTATAAATTCTAAGATATTCATTAGATTGAGGAGATTAATTTTCTAGAAGGTAGCAAATCAATTCAGGGCATCATGAACATCATTCTTCCATCATCAATTTTAAAACTAAATAGTCTTATACGTCTTTATATATATATAAAGAAAGGAAGGACCAATATATATATATATAAACAAAGAATGGAAGGACGGATAATGTAAGATGTTTTTAAAAGAACACAAGGAAAAAAGATTTGGAAAAAAAATAAACAAATGGCATTTTTTTTTTTTCAAGTACTTACATGCGAAGGAAGAAATTTGTAAACTTGGATTAACATTAAAAGGCATTAGGAGATTTGATGTAGTATAGGTAAAAGCAAAAGTTCATTCCAAATAGATATTGTCTTAAAAGCAAGGATATAGGGGGACGTAATTCTAATAATGTTATGTGTACGCAGATGCTTCCAATTTAGAGCGAAACATTTATAACAGCTGTCCATAAATAATGCCTAAAGAAGATTCCCTTTAGTTTAAGGTGCTTGAAAATCGGCTGGACGGTGACCGTATTGATTCCCTGCCAACTCACTGGAATGATTTACACAGTCCTCAAGATTAATTGTTTATGCCACTTTTGTAACTTTTTTCATATGCAAAGAAATTATTTTGGAGATAAAACTATGGGGAAACACAGGTTTTTCTAGTAGAACCGTCTAAGTAAATTTTTTAATGACTGCTATAGCATTACCACAAGTTAACCAATGCGTCATAGTCTAAAAAAAATTAATTGTAGTAAAAATTCAGAATCTTTTTCTTTTTGTTATGAATGACAGCGAACCCGTCATATGCTATCTCAGATTTGATTAAAAGAATGTTTCAACATTCCATTTGTTGAGTTCTTGATTGAGATAAGATTTCAAAATGTAGGTAAGGAATCCATATTTTTTAATACATCCATTGTAGATGGACGTTTTTTCTGTCTATTTAAGTTAGACGTCAAAAGGAAGTAGATAACGTAATTGGTCTCAGCTTTGTGAGCGTCCTAAGCGCAATGGCTAATAAGGATGGCATAGACGTAACAGAGCTCTCCCACCTCGCAATTCCAAACTGGTAAAATTTAGTTTCTCTGCAATTCTGCAATGTGATTTTGCACATATTGGGTTTAACTTTTGAATAATGATGAACTATTTTGTGTTTCCCAATTATATTATTGAGTTGTCTATCAAACAAATATATCTTTTGTCTGATTTTACATTAAGTTATGTTTTGACTAATTCTACTTACTATTTTACCACCTCATTAATTTTATATTTTTGGAATTTATATAATTCTTGGTTGTCTTTTGTATTAACATAGAAAGTTTTTCCATGGATATAGTTTGCGTTTATATTGGCTATTCTTAAACATCATCCACTTGATAGTCAAAGGTCAATTTTAGCCAATAAGAATAGAACAAATATTTACCACTTTTTAATATAAATAAGTTGTAAAATTACTATTGATTGTTTGACCATTAAATCGAATGATATTTAAGTAAAGTAATTTAAATTTAGATAGGAATCATTCAATACATTCTTATTTAATGTTGAACTATCAACTTATCTAAACAGCTTCTACTAATTTTTATAAAAAGTTTAATAAATATTATTTTTAAACTTCAGTATAAATAAAAAGAAGTATTAACATAGTATTAACATGCTGAGTATTTTCAACGTGAGACAACTTAACTCTTCCGTTGCTACATTATAGGAATTCTAAATTCAGGAGGAAAGAATCAATTAAAACATTTGCTTAGTGCAGAAGGTATAGGTATTGTTTGTTATTGAAGAATATGATTATGAAAATTAAATATAAATTACATAATCTGCGGTTCAGATTTCTTGGTCATCAATGCTATGTACAATAGATTTTGGTATATATTTATATACTTTAAAAATTAAAGTAGTAGAATTTTATGAAATTTAATTGTATAAATGTGATTTTAAATTTGAAGAAAGAAACAACTGAAGTAAATAGTAGTGTCAGAACATGTGACTTTCATCAGAAAAAAAAAGATACAATGAAACTTAATTTTGGGTATAGATTATATAAAACCATGTAGATTTAGGTGCATTGATGCAAGGGTTTACAACAATTAAACTTCTATTATTTTATTAGACTCTTGGAACATATTCTATTTTCCTCCATTTTTAGAATGATAATTAATAGTAAAAATTAAATTGATTTACTTTTTGAAGTTATTTTAAAACATATTATCATGGGATTCATTAAGTTTGTAATTTAAAAGATCAGAAAAGACAAGTGAATTGTTAGGTTAAAATTTGTAAGTGGTTGTTGGTTTATTAGTGAGAATATTTGACTTGTTAAGAGTCTATTTGAAATTTATTATTGTCAAGTATGATGGTTTAACACTATAACCAATAACTTTACCTAAACATCATTAGTCTAATGGTCTAACAGTCCATAGTAATATTGCACTTCATCCATACCAAAAAATTGTAAATATTTGTCCTATTTTTATTAGCAAAATTTAACCTTTAACTATTGAACTAGATTATATTTTAGAATAACTATAAAATAAACAAATTGTAATAGATATGCAGAATTATTTACACTAAATCTAAAGAAAAGATTAGACATTGTTTAATAAAATCTACATTACTCAATCTTTAGAAGTGAATACTAAAAGGCAGTCAACCTTTACACAAGAACATAGTTACGAATTTATACTTCAAAATAATAATAATAATAATTTAATTAATAATCCGTTCTCATTATAATTAATTTGGATATTCAAGATTTAAAAAAATAAATAAAAATCATCGATAAGCCTTTCCCATATGTAAACTTAGCTGTTCTGAAATACTTTTTTTTGTGGATACATCTTTATTACTGATGAGACGTAAAGCTATAAAAATGTTCTTCTATAGCAAGACACCTATAGCATGTCTCTTCCTCGATTATCCTTTGCAAAGAAAGAACATGACTTTATATATGGATAATCTTTTCACTAATTATTTCGCAGATAAGACCGGCAAGTGATCCGGACATTATATTCTTCTCACGACGTGTTATCTTTAAAGATGTGACCCTGTAATTTGAACATGATATTTAGTTTTTATACTTTGCCAACCTTACCTCCACGCTACCTAAATTGGCTTTTGAAATGTCCACAAATTTTAGAGAAACACCTACTTTCAATAAAGGTAACTAGCATTACATTTTGAGAATTCTTTGACATGCAATTATTTGTATTTACAATGGTATAAAGTAATGGAGTGATGGCAGGGAAGATCCCGTGGACAGGAGAAGCATTGCTGCAAGCCTAGTGAATATTGTATACCTACTCCAAACCAACAGAAATCAGGTTAAAGAATGGTGTTGCTTACTTCAATTTGAAGTGAAGGAAACTGTCACCGACGACCATGACAAATCTATATTTGGGGCTGTTTTTCAGTGGCGGGGAAGAATGAAAGCAGGTAAAGGTGGACCTCCCTCAGAAGTAGTTGCATTCAGAGGTACGCTTGTTCGACCCAACACTATCTTAGAAGACTTGGCCAACGATTTGAAGGTAGCCACTGCACACTTGGACTCCATATGCAGGGTTGATAAGGGCTTACAGTACCTGAAACAAAGCCTTCGTAGGAACGGATCCCACAATATTTGGATAGCAGGGCATTCGTTGGGAGCCGCCATTGCACTAGCTGCAGCAAGAAAATTGAAGAGGGAAGAACGCCATAATCTTGAAGCACATCTTTTCAATCCTCCATTTATTTCTCCAACATTTCCTCAGTTGAAAGTGTTTGAGAAGATTGGAAAGATTTTAGTCGCCGCATGTAAAGGTTCCCCTACCATTCACTTCAGTCATTTGCAGGAAATTCACAAATATATTCGAGGCACTTCTGAGGCTTTGGCACTTAATATGGGTTTGAAAGACGAGAGCAAATTACTTGAGTTGTATGGTGATTTCCTTGGGTTTAGCCATTGGATCCCCAACTTGTATGTGAATGGAAAGGATCTCATTTGTTGCACTTACCTTCACTATTTTGAGGTATGGAAGGGTATATACGAGCAGAAAAGTCATTTGGTCCAAGAAAGCATGAAGTACCTCTTCTGTTTTGAAGTGGTGAAAAAGAAAACCCCTTGGCATATAGTTCCCTCTGCTAAGGTAGTTACGGCAGCTCGACATTTTTTTCACAACCATCATGGTATTGATCAGTGGTGGTCGAAGAATCTCCAAGTTCGGAGCACTGAATATGTCCCTCCAATTGAAGTCACTCAGTACGTTCTTCAGAAGAGTGTAACCCCCCATGTTACTGAAAAAAAAAGAGATGATAAAGATGGTGGTGCCACCAGTCACTAAAGTGATGAAAATGTGCATTTCAACGGCATATTATTGTCTTTGTTTCATATATGTAAATTTATTTGAATAAAAAATTAGCCTGCATATTTGGAAAAATAAATTGTACTGGTATCTTTTTCTTCACGTACCTACATTACAGAAATATTGACATATCATTGAAGTGGGGAAACCCAAAGCGTATAGGGGGATTGGATGTGGGTGATATGGATATTAATCATCATAAAGTAATATATATCCTACATAATAATTTAAGTAGTCAAATTTTATTAGTACATGTCTTTTAGCAAGTACTACTGCTGCAATGAGTTTTTTTTAATCTAGTGATTAATTTATTTATAGTAAACTAATCAAAATAAAGTATTTTATTCATGTTGGACAACTTAGTCTATATGAAAAAATTTTAACAAAAATTATTGGAAAAATGATTTATCTTTATTGTGATTGGCTCAAGATCTTTTGCCAAAATACTATTTTGAGTAAAACACTAAAATTGAAACTAACAAATTAACTTATTTAATTAAATTATAAGTAACTAAATTAAATTCTTGGTGGGAATTTTGTGGTTTAACAAATAATTTTTGGTTATTAAACAAATATTTTTTTTAATGTTAAACAAATAAACTTTTTTTCTTAAAGTCTATGCCAATATTATAACAAAAATTGTGTAAATCTTAAAAGTTAAAATATTGTAGTGATTAAAATATTAATATGAAACAAACATGAGAAAAATTCAAATTAAACAAAAAATTAAAATGTTCGAGTGATCTAAATATTAAATTAACTTGTCTAATTAAATTATGAGTGACTAAATTTTTCTTAACAATTTGATTATTAAACAAATATAAAATAAATTAATAGATGATAAATGCAACATTAATAAATAAAATTTATATAAAACATAAATGTTTGAAAGTCTTGAAAAACAACCAAAAATTGTATAAATATTAAAAGTTAAAATATTGTAGTGATTAAAATATTAATATGAAACAAACGTGAGAAAAATTCAAATTAAACAAAAAATTAAAATGTTGTAGTGATCTAAATATTAAATTAACTTGTTTAATTAAATTATGAGTGACTAAATTTTTCTTGAGAATTTGATTATTAAACATATATAAAAAAATTAATAGCTGATAAATGCAACATTAATAATTAAAACATATATAAAACATAAATGTTTGAAAGTGTCCAACCAAAAATAAAATCACTAATTACAAAGTTCAAAGAAAATAAAAATAAGAATCAACCTATGCTAGTTATGCCGAGAGACGTAACTACAGTGGCAGCACATGGTGAAATGGCATGAGTGTGTTAAAGAAAAACAACTTTAAAAACATTAAAAAAAATAATAGCTGACAAATCCAATATTAATAATTAAAACAACAAAAAATAAAATCACTAATTACAGAGAAATGTCAAAAATAAAAACAAGAAGTGGAAAAATAACCAATCACTAATTATAAATGAGAAAATAAAAACAAGAAGGGGTATGAATTTCATATTGCTAGAATATTAATAATTCAAATTTATTGCTAAAATATTTTTAAAAATAAATATGCTCTTCCACATGGAAAAAATAAAATCAAAACATGGATGTGTACATAAAAAAAAGAATAGACTTGCAAAATAAATTTATAAGTGATGCAATGCTAAAATTAACAAGAGAGTAACTTATTTATTTAGTTTAATTGACCAATAAAACTAAAAACATGGATATAACCTAAAATGTAAACATACATGTGTACATAAAAATAAAATAGACTTGCAAATAAATTTATAATTGATGCAATGCTGAAGATAAAGGGTAGGGTAAATTATTTACTTTTGTTTAATGAGAGATATTTTAAAAATAAATATGTGCTTCCACATGAAAAAAAATAAAATCTAACAAAAAACATGGATGTATACATAAAAATAGAATAGACTTGCAAAATAAATTTATAAGTGATGCAATGCTAAAATTAATGGGAGGGTAAATTATTTATTTAGTTTAATTGACCAATAAAACTAAAAACATGGATATAACCTAAAATGTAAACATGGATGTGTACATAAAAATAAAATAGACTTGCAAATAAATTTATAATTGATGCAATGCTAAAAATAAAGGGCAGGGTAAATTATTTACTTTTGTTTAATTAGAGCTAGGGTTAGTGTTTTTCAATATTTAAAAGCCACAAACAAAATTAATATTTAGTTTAATGACCTTTCTTTTAGATTTTTACTATTGAATTAATTCCTTTAAAAAATTATAATTAAGTTTTTTTATCATTTGGATTAAATTATTGAAAAATATTCCATTAAAAACTAATTGTTAGAGCTAAGAATTGCCATTTCCATTAAAAACAAATTATTATAGATAGAATTCTCGTTGCATCCCACAAAAAAAAACTAATTGTAGGGTAAATTACTTTAATTTAATGTGGGGTAGGATTATAGTTCTTCAATCTTTAAAAGATGGGAATTAATTCCATTAGACAATTATAATTAAGTTTTTGGTATCATTTGGATTAAATTAAAAACTAATTTTTAGGATTGCAAATCTCTAAAGTAAATATAATAACTGTTTAAGTAAAACTAACATTATATAGTAATATGTATATATTTTACGTCCTCATTCTATATATATTGTAATATATTAATTAAATTATTAAACTAGCATAGATATCTTAAATACATCTGTCTATTTTATTAATTTTATTAATTTATTACAATATATATAGAGTGAGGAGCTAAAATATACACATATGGGCAATTCTAAACTCTAACAATTAGTTTTTAATGGAATTATTTTCAATAATTTAATCCAAATGATACCAAAAACTTAATTATATTTTTTAAAGGAATTAATTGGCATAGTAAAAATATAAAACAAAGCTCATTAAAGTAAATATTAATTAAATTTTTTGTGGCTTTTAAATTGAAGAACACTAACCCTAACTCTCATTAAAGTAAAGTAAATAATTTACCTACATTAATTTTTTTGTGGTTTTCAAAGATTTGTTTTAGGGAAGAAAAATATTAAATAAATTATAATTTATAGGTTCCATAATTTAAACTACATTTTAACTACAATTTTATTTTAATCAGTAGCATGTAAATAGAATAAGAGTAAATAATATACAATGTTAATCTAACCTTCTATAAATAATAGCAGCAGCATTAAATGGCTTTATTTTGAAATTCCCTGATAATAAAGCTTTGTTTTTTTCTTCCATGTAAATACTCATTCACTTTTTATAAAGTGGTTGGGATTTTTTTTTAAAGTTCTCAACTTGGAAAATTGCCCATAGGGATCATCTTAATTTTCATAATCTTTCAAATATATTGATAAAGTTAAATTTGATATTATAATTATTAATCAAATAGTATAATTAATTATATATTGATAGTAAGGAATGTTTATAATAATAAATATAGTAATAAATACAATAAATAAAATTATTTAATTATAATTATAATATTATTATAAATTTATTATAATTATTATATTATTATAATAATAATATAATAATAAAACTTATTTTGTAAATGTAAAATAATGTAAATTTTAGAAAAAATTATAATTGAAGATAGTGAAGAAATACATTGATGGTATGTTACTTTTAAAAACCATTTCTAGAATTAACATGGAACTAAGTTCGTGTTTGTTATAGAAAATAAGAGTGTAAAGTAGGGATACGTGCATTTTGTAACTCAAGAAATGTAGTTGTAGATGTTATTGTAAATGTATTAGTATGGAACATTCATTTATTATTGTATATATGTTCTGGGATATCATAAAAATGGATTTGTTGAAAAGTCGACAAAGCACGTGAGTTGTCTGACAAAGACTAAAGCAACAATTGCAAGACATACACAAAATGGACTATTGAAAAGGCTTTAGAAACCTTCAAGTAAAGCAATTGGTAGCTATAAAGGCAAACCCTACGACCTTAGCCAACATCCTCACTGCTCATGCCAAAGTGGGAGTGATTGAACAGGGTATGGATATCCATTAAGGCATATTGGAAGCAACTTTTCTAATAGATAATAAAGTTGGAAATACTCTGTAGACCTATAAGGAACTGTGGAGTCCTAGACAAGGCACGTGATCCTTTCAAGACTAAAATAAACTAACATAATCTAGAATGAAGTACAAATTTAGCATGTATTCCAAACTTGTAGTGAATGTTTTTTTTTGTTTTTCTTTGGTAAAAAGGATATGCAGCAAACATATTTTAGTTTATGTGCTGGAAATGAAAGAGTGACTGATGTAAATACCTCTAGCCCTGGTCGCACTCCCTCCAGTATACCTCTAATCTTGCTATTTGATATGCTTCCTTGACACTGGTCTACACTCCCCTCAGCTCCTACAATTTGATCACCTTCCCTTAGTAAAATCCAATCCCTAGCTCTTTTCTCTCTAATCTGTCACTATCTCCCTTAAACTATTTCCTTTGCCTCCTTTAATTTGGTCCCCCTCTCTTCGTCTATGTTCTCTAGGATTCATTACCATAAAGAGGGACGACATCCCTAACTACAGGGATGGCTGACAATGTTTTGTAAGGGCACCCATGCCCTCACATTTAATCTCCTCCCAATGTTTAAGACTCTCCCTACCTTACGCTAGCCAAACTCCTATCCAAACTGTTAGCTGTAGCAAATGGATGTGATTGCTTCCTCTATGGCATGCCTAAAGGAAGTCAATTTGATCACCTGTTGCATAGATGTTTTCTACAACATTAAACATATTTTGCCACCTCTCTTAACTCTTATGCCCTCATCTATTTGCCCTCCAAATAATTTCATGGTTACATTTACTCATACATCCACTTATCTTATCCTCCCATGTCCTCTCAAGAACTAGTAGGGAGGGTTGTTACACTCTCAAATGATTTTTTTCAATTTGGCATAGGAGACCTTTGAAGGAACCCAGTGATATGAAGAATAGTAAATATGAGTTGCTGCTAAAACTTTGGAACAAACTTGGAATTCGTCAGCTAGAGAAAGTGGCTTGGTAACCCAGAAGGTGAGCTTCTGTTCAGAAAGAACTGCTTGCTAGATATCTACAGAAGTGGCCTAGTAGGCAAAAGGGATGCTGATAAATTGAAAGATGTTGCCATGAGCAACCCAGTGCCACCCATATGATTGAATCCAATGAGGACTAGGAAGAATTAATTATCTGTAACATAGGGTTTATGCCATTGAATGGAAGAACCAGAGGCTAAACAAAAGGTCTTGAGACAACCAAGAGTAACTTTCAATATATTTTCCTCTTCTAGTAGGGTTAAGAAAGAGTCATCAACAAAATGACCATCGACAAATTGGCAAGATGAATTAGGCAAAGAAATTCCACGAACAAGTCCCTTTGGAACTGAATGGGAAAGAAGGTAACCAAAACCCTTAACAACAAGCACGTAGAGAGCAAGGCCAAGTGGATAGCCTTGACAAATGGAATGGAACAAGCCAAAAGTTTAAGATTGCCAGCCATTTATGGTGATGCAAGCAGAAGCATCAGAAAATAACATGTTCACAGACTAAATGAAATGCTGGACCAAATCCTAGTGCAACAAGCATGTAAAAAATTAAGCACCACTCAATGTAATCATATGCCTTGGTGAAATCAATTTTAAGGAAAATTTCTTTTTGATTAGAGCTTCTCGGCCATTCCATGCCTTCCCAAACTGCAATTATATTGTCCAAGATATACTTGGATTTAATAAATCTAGTTTATTCAAGGTGGACAATCAAAGGTAAAAGATGGTGAAGTTTCAAGGAAAGGGCTTTGGCAATGATTTTATAGGAAACATTGAGGAGAGTAATAGGCCACCAATTACAAATGTCCTTAGGGTCACCAGCTTTAGGTATGAACTTTGTATTTACTTGATTGATAAGTTTGCCTAAGGAGTTAGAATGAAATGCTTCAAGGTAAACATTATGTAAATCTTTTCCTAAACAATCCCAAAGAGTTTCATAGAATTCATAGGGAAACCCATCAATTCCTGGAGCCTTGTCATCAGCCATAGTGTAGACGGCTTCTTTGAGGTCTTCAATGGTCAGCAGTTGATCACATAAGCATGTCTAGGCTTAAGAAATCCTATTTGGAACAATAGCAAGGCAATCCTAAAGTGCAATTTAACACTCATGAGTATAGTCTTGAGCTATGAATACTTTTTCATAATGCCTAACAAACACGTAGAGAATATTAGGTATATTGGAAAGAACAATATTGTCCTCTTTGATTTGCTTAATGCTAGGCGAGGAATGTCTGCCTCGAAGAGCTAGAAAGAATTCCTTTGAGGCACAGTCCCCTATTTATACCTAGTGCAACCTGGCCTTGAGTTGTGCTCCTCTGGCAACATGATTATCAGTTATGTGCTTGTGATGCCTTAACTCCGCAAACTTGACTTGCAAAGAAGGTGAAAAAGGATTGGCTGCGAATGCCTCAGTGGCGGTTCTCAAAGAGGTTGTTGTAGCTTCATAAGACCATCTTCAGAAAATAGCCAACTGGTGACCATAGATGTCAAGAAACCTCGCAGTCCAGGTGATAGCATCATTCCACCACCTAATCTAGCTAGTAGTATTAGGTGGGTGGCATTCCAAATTCTAGATAGTAACAATAAGTTCCAGTGTGGGATGGTGAGTCAGCAAAGAGGTGTTAAAAAAATTGGGACTTACTGGTGTGTGACTGAGTGACGTGTCATTCAATGCAAAACTAAATTGGAAAGTGATCTAATAACGTCACTTCCACTAATAGGTTAATCCGGAGTGGGGTCGAGATGGTAAAGGAAACAAATTGAGCTGAGATCATGACACGATCAATGCATTTAAATATCATGTCAGACCCAGTTTGAAAGTTGCACCAAGTATGCCAAAAAGGATGAGACTGATGGCACCCAACATTAGGATCATAAAGACCCAATTTATTTCATATGTGGAACCATACCTCTCTCTCACTAGTTGCCCAATGAAAAGGTAGAATTCCATCCTTATCATATGCCATCTCAACCATATTGAAATCCCCACAAATAAACCAGGTGGAAACAAACAAGGAGTCAGCAATCCACCACCAAAGAAGAGATCTTTCCACCACATCATTTAAGGCATAAACATTGATAATCCCAAAGGAATGATTATCAATGTTCAGAAGAGTCCAGGCTAATCGGTGGGTGGGGTCCACCCCATGAGCCACCACTGAATCTTGCCACTAAGGGGACAAAAGTGTAGCAATGCCACCTTTCCCTACCCTATGGTCGATGCAAAAAATTTTATTGGCTGGGCAAATAGAACATCAAGCTGAAGAAAGGAAAAAACATGCAACTTTAACTTCTTACATCTACACAAAACATCAATTGCATCATATTGTTGTAAAGTAGCCCTAACAGAGTACTTCCTAGTGATGTCAGTTAGACCTCAAACATTCCAAGAGAGGAATTTTATAGCAAAGCCTCCACCATTTCCTCAGAATCTGGCTCTTTGAAGGAAGAAAAATGATTCTTCAAAAATTATGTGGGGTTTGTTCCAAATTGAATAGGAGGAGATAGAAGTCTCCTTTTCTTCTAAGCAATTTCTCCTTCTTCAAGAGGTCAAGAACGACTATTAGAGCACCTTTAAGGAGACCCAATTGGCAGAGTGGCCTTGACTAAACTAGGTTGCGATGAGGTCAAAGGCCTTTGCTATAATGACGCAGTATTAGAACCCTTGAGGGTGTCTTTTCCCTTCATAGAAGAGTTTAAATTATCCTTAGGTGACCCAACAAATTTGGTAGTCCTAGCAGGAGCATTGGATTTTTACTTCTTGTTGGTAACCGTAGCCCATGTTTCTGCTAGCTTGGAAACAACTTCCATTGGACAAGGCTAGGTAGCCTCCCTGGGCGGAGTGTGAATACAAGGTTCTGCAAGAGGGTAATCCCTAATCTTATATTCAGCTGACTTACAGTGATAGCAAGTGTTTGGCAAATTAAAATAGGTAACTTTTTGAGTATGTTGAAGAGGACTAATTTGAATATCAATGGATTCTTTCAAATCCTGCGAAAGATCCACTTCTACACAGATTCACTTTTGTGGGTGAGTTTAAAAGAACTTATCTAGATTAACACAAATTACTGTCCCTAGAGTGGAAGCAATAACATGTAAAAAATGCAAACAAGGCAAGGGCAAACCTTGGAATTCAATCCAAAATGGAACCTATAATTTGGTGTCATCTAAAATAACAAAGTCACGGGTCCACTATTAGAATACAAGCAAGGAAGATCGGGCATACCATGGACTATGGTTCAAAATTGCTTGAACATGACTAACTTCCGCAAAGTGGAAAAGGAAAAATCCTTTTGTCAGATTTTGAACCATATCAAGGAGGACCCCATGAGGGACCCAAGCCTTTTGAACCTAGTCTTTGAGCATAGTTTTAGGGGGAGTCCTCCCAACAAAGTATCCAATAAGAGTGTGTTCTAGTGTAAAGGTTGACTGATTTTTAATATTTACTTCTAAAGATTGAGTGATGTAGATTTTACTAAAGTTGTTTAAGATGTTTCATCTTTTCTTTAGATTTACTATTAATAATTGTGAATGTCTATTACAACTTAATTTTTTATAGTTATTCTTACATATAATCTAGTTTAACAGCTAAAGGTCAAAATTCGTAAATAAAAATAGGAAAAATATTTACAACTTCTTGGTATGGATGAAGTACAAAATTACTATTGACTGTTAGACCATCACACCAATGATGTTTAGGTAGAGTGATTTGTTATAGTGTTAAACCATGATACTTGACAACAATAAATTTCAAATAGACTCTTAACTGGTCAAACATTCTCACTAATAAACCAACTACCACATAACAATATATTTAAATTTTAACCTAACAATTCAGTTGTCTTTTCTGATTTTTTAAATTACAAACTTAGTGAATCCCATGGTAATAGGTTTTAAAATAACATCAAAAAGTAAATCAATTAAAATTTTACTATTAATTATTACTCCTCTAAGAATGGATAGAAATAGACTATGTTTCAAGAGTCTAACAAAATAATAGAAGTTTAGTTGTTGTAAACTCTTACATCAATGCACCTAGATCTACATGGTTTTAGTCTGAATATATAATCTATCATCATTATTGTTATATTTCTCTTGATAATAGGTCAGATGTTCAAATCTAAAAATTATTGTTATCTTTCTCTTTATAATAGATCATGCACCTAGATCTGCATGGTTTTAATCTGAACATAAAATCTATCATCATTATTGTATCTTACTCTTGATAATACTTCATATGTTCAAACCTGAAAAATATTGTTATCTTTCTCTTTATAATAGATCATATGTTCAGAACCCAAAATTAAGTTTCATTGTATCTTTTTTCTGACCAAATCACATGTTCTAACACTACTTTTTACTTCAATTATTTCTTTTTTCAAATTTAAATTCACATTTACACAATAAAATTTTAGAAAATTCTACATTTTTAATTCTTAATGTATATAAAAATATACCGAAATCTATTGTACATAACATTAATAATCAAGGGATCTGAACCACAGATTATGTAACTTATATTTAATTTTCAGTCATATTCTTCAATTACAAACAATGCCTGTACAACAATGCCTGTACCTTCTGCAATAAGAAAATGTTTGGATTAATTTTTAGAATTCCTATAATGTAGGAAGGGAAGAGTTCAAGTTGTCCGCACGTTGAAAATAATCAGCATGTCAATACCTCTTTTGATTTATATTGAAGTTTAATAAATTCTTACAAAAATTAGTAGAAGGGGTTTAGATAAGTTGATAGTCCAACATCAAACAAGATAGTATTGAATATTTCCTATCTAAATTTAAATTACTCCATTTAAATATTATTAGGTTTAATGATCAAACAATCAATAGCAATTTTACAGTTTATCCATATTAAAAAGTGGTAATTATCTGTCCTATTCTTATTGGTCATAATTGACCTTTGACTATCAAGTGGATGATGTTTAAGAATAGCCAATATAAACCAAACTATATCCATAGAAAAAAATTCTATGTTAATACAAAAGACAACCAAGAATTATATAAATTCCCAAAATATAAAATTAATCAGGTGGTAAAATAGTGAGTAAAATTAGTCAAAACATAACTATAAGTTAGAGTAAAATCAGTCCAAATATATATTTGTCTAAAAGACAACTCAACAATAATATAATTGAGAAAACATAAAATAGTTTATCATTATTCAGAAGTTAAACTCAAGAGGTGCAAAATCACATTACAGAGAAACTAAAATTTACCAGTTTGGAATTGCGAGGTGGGTGAGCTCTGTTACATCTATGCCATCCTTATTAGCCATTGCCCTTAGGATGCTCACAAAGCTGAGACCAATTGCGTTATCTACTTCCTTTTGACGGTTAACTTAAATAGGCAGCAAAAACGTCCATCTACAATGGATTCCTTACCTACATTTTGAAATCTTATCTCAATCGAGAACTCAACAAATGGAATGTTGAAAATTACTTTTAGTAAAATCTGAGATAGCATATGACGTGTTCCTTGCCAACCATACCAAAAAGAAAGATTCGGGATTTTTACTATTACTAAATTTCTTTATAGAGTGACGTATTCATTAACTTGTGCTGTTATAGGAGTCCTAAGAAATTTTACTTGACGGTTTTACTAGCAAAAGCTATGTTTCCCCCGAGACTGAGCAGGTATATTCTCAGATTTCGGTCACCATCGAGCTGACATGCAAGCGCCTTAAACTAAGGGGAATCTTCTTTAAGCATTATTTATGGACAGCTGTTATAAAAGTTTCGCCCTAAATTGGAAGCATCTGCGTACACATTACATTATTGGAATTACATTCCCCCTATATCCTTGCTTTTAAAACAATATCTATTTGCAATGAACTTTTGCGTTTACCTATACTAAATCAAATCTCTTTATGTCGAAGTTTACGAATTTCTTCCTTCACATGTAAGCACTTGAAAAAAATATGCGATTAGTTTTAGTTTTTTCCATCTTTATTTCTTGTGTTCTTTTATAAACATCTTACATCATCCTTTGTTCGTGTATATCGCTTGTTTGAAAAAGATAAATATACTAGATATCTTTCAATTTGCTTTTTGTTTTATTTTATTTTATTTTTATAAATTAGGTATTTCATTTCCCATTAAATATATTTCTTATTTTTTACATTTATAAATTACTTGGAGCTATAATATTTGCATTTTGGTTTAAAATAACAAAAACATCTTTGAAAGTGGTATCAGGATTAGTGGTGTATTGATTGTGGCATTTTATTATGATCCACTACTACCATGCATTCAATTTTATTCAATTTTATTTGATTTATTTACTATTTTTTAATTTTTTTGGATTTTTGTTTACTGGTTACAGGAATTTGAATCTTTTAGCCCTTGCTGTGAGTGTAAAATGACTCTCAGCCTAATTAATTTAGATTAATTACAATTTAGATAAACGTAATGTAGTAAGACTATTTAGTTTTGAAATTGATGATGGAGAATGATGTTCATGATGTCCTAAGTTGATTTGCTACCTTTTAGAAAATTAGTGTCCTCAATCTAATGAATGTCTTAGAATTTATAACATCTTAGAAAACTATGTGGTTCAAATCTAAGCATCATGGAGTCAAATCCTGACTACCACAAATTTGATCTAATATATACTACCTAGGAATAATATGTCAAAATGTGGAGCTTAAGAATTGTTTGCATTTGCTTCCTCTATATTTGAATCTATCAAGGCAAAGTCTAGAGACATTGTTTAGGAGTTTGTTGACTTGATACATGCATAGGTTCTACTAGATCATATTGTTTGGTGGGCTAGATTAATAGTGAGTTATATTGAAGATAACATACAAATACATGCATATGTCCTATATGATTATAATGTAGATATAATCTTTTATTTCTCTTTCGAAGCCAATAAATATGGCCTGACAATTCTCCCATATGAAATTATGTGCACATTGAATATCTTTAAATACCATGACCTAATAATATGTCACAAACATTTATTAAGTAACTAATAATGACTTGTAGAAAGGAGAAAGGATGTTGGAATTTGAATTTAAAAATTGAAGTCATAGAGATATTCTTGTGTCCTTTGGGCTTGAAGTAGGTCAGTCTTGCATGTTGCAAGAAAATAACTAGAGGAATAAAGTGATGGTCTCAAGGTAAGGAGGAAATGTATAGAATCTATATTTCCACAAACTTTAGAAGGTAGACTCAAATACTAGGCCGAAGTATGTTAACCTATGACAAAAGAGATAAAAATCATGATCAAGGACCAACTCTCAAGGTAGGGTAGCTCTTCTTGTTCTTTGGGCTCTGCCTGACCAAGGAGGGTAATCTTCGAGGTTGATTACATGGTAATTAAAAATAAATAAATTAATATACTTGTTATTTAGTAAACCATACCCTATGCATATGAAGATCTCAATAACCTGTCACTAGATCCCCACTATCTTTGTTTACCAATAGTAAAACCTACAACCTCTTTTAAGAAAATAACACGTATATTGTGTCTAAAACAAATTATGAAAAATTTATAGCCTCGATAATGTATGTAGTTTAATAACATACTTCATACATGAATGTAAGGATAAGCAATAGTACATAACCCTCTTTTTTTTTTTTAACATGGGATTTTGTATGATGTTGCAAAGTTCATGAACGATAGGTTATGCAAGTTGAAAGAACAAATGAAACAAACAAATATGAAAAGGTTGATTTTTTTAATGTTTTGAATTCTATGTGGTAGAGGAAATGACTGCAAGATGTAGCTTGATCTTATTTGGGTGACAAAGTCAAGCTTGAAATCCCAAGTAAATATAGATGTATAAACCATGTGCTCATTTGCATAATATGACTTGAAAGAATCAAACAAAGAACTAGGATTGCATCAAAGTCTTATATAATCTTTGTTATATACTTGTTTTAAATGCACCTCAAATGTATCACGAGACTTCAAAAAAGAGGTTTACTTTAATAATCATTAAGCTTACATATATGTCTCATATATTGTATTAAAAATCCCCCCTTGAGAAAGCTCAAGAGAGTTTTAAAACTTTAGTCCAAATCAACTAGTTACATCCAATAATCATGCTACTAATTGTAGCATAATAGATGATGTAAATATTCTAAAATAAGTAAGAAGAAAATGGAGACATCTATATCAAAAAGAAACTACATTCTAATTGCTTTGTTAAAGGTTTATAACAAATACCAACAGATGAAATTGAAACTAACTATAATACTTCATGCCCTAAAGTGCACATGGGAACAATAGAAAAATTTGAAAATATCAAAGCAATCTAAATAAACCAGTCCTTGTTACATTTACACTAGATGCATATATAGCTTCATGAGCTCTCCAGGGAACATAACCTCATTTAACACTTGTACTACTCTTTGCACACTTTTCTCTCATACATCATATTTTCCTAGCTCCTCACTAGCTTATTGCAATTGCCAATCCAAGTGCACTTTGAAGTCCCAAATCCACAAAAATAAAACACAACTCAACCATGGATGAGAGGAATAGCCAATATAAGTTTGAAAATATTGAAATTTTACACTTCCACGAAAACAAGACACCTAGTTTTTAAAAATACCATGTGCAAACCTTGGTCATTACACTAAAACCACAAGAAATTGGAAGAGTGGCCTTTTGAATCCTTTTTGGACCTTAGAATGTTTCCCTACTTTATTAAAAGAACCAAAATGAAGCAAGAAGACTTGCATGACTAGCTTAACACATAGTCATGCCCTAGCTACAAGTTTCAGTTTCTAAGAATGAACATTCCCTATGCAAGCCTTAGCTATGATTGTGTACTATTGAAATAACCCATTATGCATCCATTGTAGTGGAAAGAAATTCTCATTCAATTTTTTGTATGTGATCATGGCTTAGAAATTCTAGTGGAAAAGAACGTGCACAAGTTGTTTTGAATATTGGGAATTGTGAGTGCAACATTTCCAAATCAATGGTGGCATCATGTTGTGAAAAGTTTAACATGTCATAAATTAAAACTCACCAAAGTGCCCAAACATTTTGTAGCCAATAACAAATAAACACACAATCCCCTTTGGTCCTATGCCACTTATTGGTGCAAGTTACTCTCTCGCTTAGCACAAATCACACAACTCACAACATAATACAAATTGCAAATAAAAATACATGATTTATTTTATTGTAATTAAACTCTCATGCATCCAATAGATTACACAAATCTGAAATATCAAAACTACATTCACATTCATGGCCGTCAATGACCTCTCTGTCACAAATCTGCACACATAGCCTTCACGGATTCTTTTGCAAACAGCCACTCCTTCCCACCTCTATCTCTTCCCATGGGCTGAGATTTCCTTCTCTAAAATCTGCCATACGTTCTCACTTTCTCCCTGAATTGGTTGAACTTACAAATACCTCGTCTTGAGGCATCCTTTCCCCTTAATGCCGCTGTGGCCACTTTCCTCTGCTTATGGTGTTGTTCAACTTCCTTGAAAATGGTGCACCTCTTCACACTTCCGTTATTTTCCTCTGCAGCCAACTCTTTTACAACCTCACGCCTTAGTTTTATAGGCCATAATGTTTGGAAACTGAATAGACACCAACTCAACACCCTCCAAGGCTGAGTCGACTTCAATCACATGAAGGAATTTTAGTTTTAAACATTTCATTGAGTTGGCCAAATCTCCCAGCCGCAGCCCACCAAGTAAAGCCAATGTAAACTTTAGCAAATAATTAGGATATTATCAATTTCAATGAATCAAGAAAATCGGCCCTCCACGCATTTAAACCTTCACCCAATTCTCTGAGGAACTTCAATCTATTAATGAATAAATTGCATCCATTTTACTGTTGCATAACAACTTAATGAATAAAGGAAACATACTATTCTTCAATCGCACAAATGACTGGCTACACACTATAGAGACTATACATACACATTCATCAACATTTATTCGCCATTACGAACTCATGAAGAGCTTGCCACATATACACCATCGACAAGTCGCCAACATTGAAAATTTTATCCGATTGACAAGGAATGCTCAAATGTAAACCAATGGTGAGAAAAGAATCTCAAACCACAATAGATCCTGTGCATCCACCACTTCGTGATATTTTTGTCAAACAAGTATAACAGTGACACTCTGCCTCCTTCAAAATGACTGTGACTAACCATTTGTGAGAAAAATTGAACCAACAAACTTAAAAGATATTGATTGCAACAATTTACCAATGATCATGCCCAAACCAATTGAAGAGAATCCATTTACACGACTATGACAGGATGTGTGGGATCGGGTGTTGGAAAGGAAAAATCTTCAAGCTCTCCAATTCACCTAAAATTTTCCCCACAGGTGTATTAAGACCCCCTCAAATGCCTATCTTCAAGCATTTTTTCCTATCTTCAAGAATTATGAAATTTTAAACTTTTCGTAAACATGTTAGCATAAACTCTTGGCATTAAAATATCCCAAATGGTGAAATATATTCCATTGATTCTTTTTGCACATTTGGAGAAATGCCTTCAAGAACACATATGTCAAAAGATTTATCACCAAACCTTAAGGATATCCCAAAACAATCATTTCAGTGAAATCAACTTGTTGTGTGTTGAAACTAGAATCGTGCGGAAACTCAATTCTTGCAAACCTAATTACACAAAGAGTTCCCAAAGCTAAGAGATTCCAAATAATGACCACCACACACTAAAATTTGAAGAAACAAACTAATTTTTTTTATTAATGCTGATTGTGCATGCACCCAAATGCTCTTGCATCACTTATGCACCTTGGGAGGATACTAACCTTGCCACATAAATGTATTTGACATACTATCTTTTCTAACTATGAGTCATGTGGAATCAAGCCATTTTCTATGCAACTTTTGAATCTTCCTTTATATTATGTTATTTCTCCCTTAGACCAACAAGAAGTGACAAAATATGCCTTGTCATCTACCATAAATCATTAGAAATAGGCGACATAGCAAGCTTGTAGACTACAAAGGGTGGATGGTCAATTGGCCTAGCGTACATTCCACAATTTTAAGTTATATTTTCTAGTCACTAGTTGCATACAAAAGATTTACCTAAACCTCTATTGTTGGTGCTATCCATTTACCTAATGGAATATCTTATGAGTAGATTACAATCCCCATCTTTTATTGTCTAGGCATGAGTACCATTTAGCATGTAGTTGTAGATATCTCATGAGTCAAGACTCTAGCCTAAGCTATACATGTGACATCTAAAATTGAAAAAAGTTTGTCCATAACTACATATTCTTTTTTTTAGTGATTAACCCTTACATCTTACTAGTTGCATGGGGTTAGATAATGGGTTTGACATCAAAATCAAAAAAATATGATGTAAATATGGTTATACTACTAAGTGGTGGCTCTAGCTTAGGCTACAGAGGCAACATTTGAAGCATACAAATCTGAACTTAAATGGTACATCAAAGAAAATTCAAGACTAAATAAAAACAAAATGAAGTACTATGCTAGACTTGATATGTCACACTCATTATCTATATCCTATTCTAATTCAATCTACCATATAAGTCACTTTAGGATTAGCATTGCTCTAGGATTCCTTCTATTGTTTTTATTTTAATATCCATGGCCAAAGTATGAGACTCCACCTTATCCTAACACTTCTACCTTGTCCATTTCCCATTCCCTACATATTTATCTGTTCTCACTATCCCTCAAAATCCAAGGTCCACACCAACAAATTCTCTAAGTAACTCATAGAAATATAGTTATACCCTTATCCCTTCTACATATCCAACGCCATTACATGCTTTACTGGTCACTTCTACTTAACACAACAAGTCACTCAAACTATATTGATCACCACAAACAATTGATCATCAACACCTTTAGTGAGAATGCACCCATTTAGAAATAATTTTCAAAACACTTCAATAAAAAGACTTCAAAATAAAAAAATTATACCACTAATCGATCATAAATATGTCAGAATTTTAAACTTGATTATGTATACATTGATGCTTTGATTAAATAGAATAGGTTTTAAACCAATCACCTTTAAATTTAAAGACATGTTTCTCCAAATTACTCTTGTTAACCATTTGGCGCTCAAATTTTACCTTAAAGGTCATTGTAAAAGTTGCTTACTAAACATATCCTAAACATCTATAGATTTAAACTCACAAGTATTTTAATAATAATTTGTATGTATAGATATTAACCAACCAATTTACTTGACACATTTATCTATTGCTTTTTTTAATAGTCTTTCCTAAAAAAAATTAAATCGAAAGATACAAATTCCAATAAAATGTTTTACCCATACAAACAAGTGTCATGTAGTGGCTAGTACATACCTCTAACTTGTTAGTGTAATTTGATTAGTTTTTAAAATCTTTATTCATAAATTTTTCTATATAATTTAAAGGAAAATGGGTTGTATACCATAATACGAATTGTAGTAGATCCAATAGAATTCTCAAATAAATTTGATGATGGTAGGAAGGATATTAATAAAATAAAAGAAAAATGTGATAATGATAAGAAAAATATAGATAAGAGTAATTCTTACTTGAATTGTATATCAGTATTGTTGAAGATATTTCAAAAACTAAAATAAAATAAATTTGAAGTGTTTGTATGTCTTAAGTAAATAAAATAGTTATATGGAAATAAGATAATTCTATCCTATTTATCTATTTGTGTATCCATTGGATATGAAGTAATATAAGTAAATATACCCTTGCTCAAGGAGTCTCTTAACCCTACTAAGGCTAACTGAAAGTATGCCATCTAGATCCCTTGCCTTATGATTTACATGGCATCCCATGGAGATCTAAGATTAGCTACTTGATAACATACCATAATAAAAATGTCATTGCAATAGCCTCAAAGAAAATTAATGGAGGAAACCAATAATGAGGTAGAAGCCTTAGCCATACCCTCCCTATCCAAACGACAATCCCCATAGAATAAAAATACAAGAATGAAATCACTCACCATCATCAATGTACTAAAATAGAGAAGGTGCTAGAATTGGAAGATTTGTAACAAATTGCAACAAGTCTAGTTGAATCTAATTCAATTTGGAGATATAATCATTGAACATTTATATAAGGAGATAAATATTCTAGTTGATTACCTTGCTAACATTGGAATTGATGGTAGTAAAGATTAAATTATTGCAAATGATAAGAATATATGGGTAGGACTCTTTAATTCTTGGGAATGAGTATAAAAATCCATCCTCTTGACTATGGGAGATAATCTAGTACACCACGATCAATAGAAATGACTAGTCACCCAAGCAACATTCATGACTTGGGCTTCCTCCTACAGATTCTAGTTTTTTATAGTAAAAAGGGTCAGATGATGAATGTGGTTGATTTAGTTTAGATCCTCCATTCTCACCAAACATTCAAGGACATCTCATCAAGTTGAGTCTCTACTAAGCGAGAGCATTCACGTAACAGGTTGTGCTGTCACTTCGAACAATGTGGAAGCTCAGTTGTTATCAATCAATATGCCAATTTAATGCTTATGTACTCTAAAAACCCTAAGTATGTAAAACAGTAAGCAAATTGATGAATTACAACAAATCCTTTCAGATTAAGATAGTAGACAGAGGATTATAACTGACCATTTTTCAAAGTTTGCGATGCAGAATAGTTGAGGACACCTCCAATAGTACCCATGTCCAAGGTAATGTTTTCTACATAAAATCTAGATGTCCTCCCGACATTGATATTCATTGCATCTTTTGTTTCTACCCCAGAAAAGGTGGAGGACACCTCCACTAGTGCCCTAGTCCAATGCTAGATGATCTTCGGGGTGCAGGAAGCACTTTAGATGTTGATTGCTACTATCCAAATTATTTCTATGTCTGCAACTCTGGAGGACACTGCCACTAGTGCCTGTGTCCCAAAATGTTCACCTTTGTCCTCTATCTTTCAGATCCTGAATCCCTGTCTTCTGCAACCTCCTTCTATAACTCCACTCTGTGAAACTTGATACCTATAACATGTAATCACAAAGGAGTGTATTTCAGGGTTGTGGTGTTTAGAGGCTTGCCTTGGTCAATCCTTAGAGAGACATTCAAGTCTTCCGAACACCATTGTTAGATGAGAGTGCATATCCCTGCAAGATAAAGGCAAAATCACAATGATAGATGATAAAAAAACACAATAGATGTAACTTTGAAGTGTATATCTCACATAAATGAAGGCTCTTCAATCACATGAGAAGATGAAGACAAATCTACAATCGCAAACATAATAACAATGCTATGCTCTGCAATAATGAATATCTTAAAATCACAAATATGCCTAAAGTTTGCAATCATCTTCTAGTTTACAAATGAAAACCTAAACATGCTTATATATGCAACTACAAACATTCATGCTTAGAATTTCATAATTCAAACTTGAGATGTCAACATAGGACCTAAATAACGGTCATAAAACTGACATTTAAAGTTAGGGCAGACCAAAAATAGGAGGGTGGAATTGGACCCAAGAGATTTTCCCCTTATCATGATAATTTAGAGCATCTTGCACCTGATAATTTAGATGCTCCAAATGCATTCTAAGGACCCGAGAGCTAAACCTTAAGAGGGTAAAGGCCCCAAGTGGACATTTTCTGGGATAACATTTAGCCTCCACTTTAATGTATGTATAAACACATGGCCGATAGATGCATTAATGTACAGTTGACAAACACAGCAAACATGCCAAGCACGGTGAAGACATGCTAAACACATTGAAGATAGTAACAGACACACAAAACACAAAGAGGATAATTACAGGTATGCAAAACATGAAGAAGACAACATTGAAGACATGCAAAACATAAAGAATACAGTGAATGCAATGATTATTTCTTTTTCATTTTATCATATATGAATGTAAATGCAAGTACAAGGAAAGTAAACACACAACCCAAATGTAGGAGGAGCTCATCGCCACCATTCTTGAAACTGCACTTTGAGAACAAACATGCTATACAAATCCCAAAGCATAGGAGGACCTCATTGCCACCGGTCTTGAAACCATGCTTGGGAACAAATACGCCATACACACACATGGAAGACATGGAGAAAACACCATAAACAAGTGATGGAAGAAACCTATTGCTAGGTTTGCAGCCATCACAGGCACATTATAGGCACACACCGATGATTGGGCTTCTCCACAAAAATCACTGAAGACGTACTTAAGGGTTAGGATAGTCTTAGATCTGCCCCGCCTGCTCAAAGGACTTTTAGAAAATGATAGGATGTGCAATGTCCTTGAGAAATACACCATCCCCACCTCCAGAAAGGGCTAAACATAAAAAGGATATGCATGATGTTCCACCTCCGCAGAGGGCTTAATGATTGCATTATAAAAGAAATATGTGCACTCACTCAAAGATACAACATCCCACCTCCATAGAGGACTTACAAGCATGCTTTGTTAGTACCAAAATCATCAGACAACTTACCTTATATATGCTTTCACCTTAAGGTGGTTGATATTGTGTACCGATATCAAGCACGTTAAGGTAGGAAGAAAACACACAAGGGAACAAGAGTTTTCACAAAGCCCATGCCCTCTAGAGGTGACATGTACTTTATGATTGTCAAATGTTCCCACAAACACATAATTTCCTGCAAGAAAAGTTGTTAGCATCCATATAACCATGATACACAACAATGCATGTAATCATTCATATCAAGAACCAAGCAAGGCAAGATCCAAGATAGACAAAGTGTACGAAGTAGCAATATTGTTATGCTTTGTTAGTGCAATAAGACAACATCAAGATATCACACGGAGTGATTCTACTAGCCAAGCGCCAGATAATATATATCAACCCCCTCATCATATATGGACTAGGTATATTTTTTGATTTCTTGCTGAAGGGACACTAGGTCTGTATCAATATTATATGTGTTTTGTCATCTGCTATCTAGATAGAACCACTTGAGGAAGGTAAACAATAAATCAAGAGAGGAGAAACAAGTGCCTTAGGGACAATCACATAGGAGGGTACCCCCAAGTGACCAACCACAATGCTATGCCCATAAGACACAAAATAGAACAATGAAAATAGAGGCGAAGCAATATAGAAAAATGATGATACAAATAGAAGAAGGGTCACAATAGAGGCGGTCTCCCAGTATCCTTGACCTTACAAGAGAATCAAGGGTCATCCTAGGAGGCCTAAACAACACATAACACATCATAGGGGAAACACAACATGGAGGTAAAGGGTTAGAAATACTTACCTGTAGGGACAACCAAACTAGAGGTCATCTTGGATCTTGAGCTTTACTTTAAATGTTAAAGCTTTATCTCTTCTTCTCTCTTCCACATTTTCATGAGCTTGTGAGGGTATCCTTATAGGAAAGGTATCTATCAATGATGGTGGATAGGGAGCATCACAATTTTCTATGTTGGTTAAATGGGGTGATGTAGGAGTTTTTATAATACCCATTCCAGCTGAGTGAGGTTGTTTAGGAACCCAAAAAGTGCCCATTTCAGTCCATATATTGGGTGTTGGAATACCTTGGTTGTGAGGAATAGTTTGTTCTTCAATATTGTGTGAATTTTCATTGTTTTCCAATGTCTGTGTGGGTTCATGTAAAGGTGTGTGATATGTTTCTTTGTTTAGGATGTAGTTAAGAAGTGTTTGAACATCAGTTGGTAAATTTTTAGTTTCAACAAATTGAAGTAAATGTTCACAAAGGGAATCTGCATCATCCAATGCTTCACCCTGGCCAGGGAGAGCAGGAAGGGATGGCATAGTAGTGTTAAGGAATGTGTCAATGATGTCTTCTTCTTGTGTCAAAATATCTTCACCAAGTGGAGTTATGTTGGGACAAGTCTCTTTATTAGATGAATTACCCAGGGCTATGTCAGTCTCATAGGTCTTAGAAAGAATGTCCATTATGTTGTCATGAAATAAAGGGATAGATGGAATGATGTTTTCACTACTACTTTCCCCATGGTTAATTTTAGAAATGAAATTAGTGATATTTTCCAAAATTGAAGGGAAAACACCCACAATAGTGAGATTGCTTTCAAAATAGGCTATTGTTCGAAGAATATCACATACATAGTACTTATGACCACGTCAATACCATAGATGTATACTATTTGGTGAAAGACTTGAGGATGCTTATCAATGAATTTGCAAAAAATATCAAAATTCATAATGTACTCAAATAAATCTTCCAAAGATGAATGATGAGAAGAATCCATGGTATATTAATGCAAAACTATGTGTTAGGGTTCAAACAGATCAGAGAAATAAACACTAATAATTATATGCAGATTAAATAACCCAAATATAACAATGAAGAATAACACAAAAGAGATCAACTAAAAATTTTAACGTGGTTCACCCAAAATGGGATACATCCACAAAAACTCATCCATCCAATGATTTTATTATCCAATACAAAATAAATTACAATCTCGTGAATTCCACATGTGCAACATACATCCTAGCTACTTATAACAAGATTTTGGAAGCTTCTAGAATTAGGTTTTTACAAAGTTTTTTTCTTTTGTTGGTTAACAAAAATTAACAACTAACCTCGAGCATGCAAAAAAAGGGGAAATTTTTTTCAAGGGGTACACCCCCGAACCCCCGCTTGAGGCCCGGTCTGGCCCCAAAACCCAGCAAGGATACGTTGCAAGTTTACAATATTTGCATGATCAGTAACCACATACCAACAATCTCCCACTTGGAGACTAATCAAGCTCCACACCAAACAATCTCCCACTTAGAGACTGATCCTCGACGACACCACTGCACTTGTAGCTCCCACTAAATTATAGGCCTAGCTAGTTTCTTATGTCCACCATTATCAATCATTAAGGCCAATGGAAATTGATGAGGAAATTAGTTTCTCCTATGTAACCGCTTTTATGAACATATCTGTAAGATTCTCACTTGTGTGATTTTTCTCCAGCTTTAATTGTCCATTCTCTAAAACTGATCAGATGAATTAGTATCTGAGCAGTATGTGCTTAGTTTTTGAATGTAGAGTTGAATTCTTAGAAAGATGAGTGGCACTCTGGCTATCAGTGTACAAAGGGCTATCTTCTTGTTGTTGCCCCAAATCCTCTACAAAATGTTGTAACCAAATCATCTCCTTGCTAGCTTCCGTAGTAGCAACATACTCAACTTCAGTGGTTGAAAGTGCAACAACCTTTTGCAGCCTTAAAATCCAACTGACTGTAGTACCTCCTACAATAAAAACATACCCTATAGTACTCCTCCTACTATCAATATCACCCTCCAGATCAGAGTCAACATATCCTTTTACAACATAATTTGTTCCTCCAAAACATAGTTTCTTTGAAGTAGTACCTCTCAAATATCAAAGAATCCATTTTACCACATTCCAATGTTCCATTCCTATATTGCTCATATACCTACTCACAACTTCCACTACATGTGTAATATCTAGCCTTGTACATACCATTGCATACATCAAGCTACCAACTGTTGATGCATATGGTATCTTAGATATTTTGTCTTCCTCCTCTTGTGTCTTTGGACACATCTCCTTAGTCAACTTAAAATGATTGGGAAAAGGTGTACTAACTATTTTTACATTCTGCATGTTAAACCTTTTCAACACCTTCTCTACATACTCACTTTGATACAAAAATATTCTCTGTTAGTCTTGTCCTATGTGATCCTCATACCAAGGATTTCTTTTCTGCACATAAATCCTTCATAACAATAGAATTTGCTAATTTCTGCTTGAGTTCATTAGTATGCTGCATGTTAGACCCGGCAACAAGCATGTCATTGACATAAAGCAACAGGATAGTATAGCTTCCATTACCCAATTTTCTAAAATAAACACAATAATCAGAATGACATCTTTTGTAACCTTGTTCAACCATAAAACTATCAAATTTCAAATACCATTGCCAAGGTGTTTGCTTTAGGCCATACAAACTCTTCTTTAACCTACACACAAATTCTTCCTTACCCTTGACCTCATATCCCTATGGTTCCTAGATGCATATTTCCTCTTCCAAATCCCCATGGAGAAATGTTGTTTTCACATCTAGCTGTTTAAGATGCAAGTCTTCTACAGCCACAAGACATAGAATAGTTCTAATAGAAGTCATCTTTACACCTGGAGAAAATATTTCATCAAAATTTATACCTTTTTTCTGTGCAAAATCTTTTACCACGAGTCTGGCCTTATATCTTTTCTTACATCCATCTTCTTCCTTCAGCTTGTAAACCCATTTATTTAGCAATGCCCTTTTACCTATAGGCAATTGATCTAAGTCCCATGTTTGATTCTGCAACAAAAAATCCATTTCCTCTTTCATGCATAGCTCCCACTTCTTTTTGGTACTTATTTGCATTGCTTCTTCATAACCCTCAGGTTCACTAGAATCAGTTAATAATATACAATATAATGATGGAGAAAATCTTTTTAGAGGTCTATATATCCTTGTAGAACATCTAAGAATTGTAGGAATTTGTGGGATAACTTGTTGTTGCAAAGCATCAGATACCACTGGCATTTTATTTTCTAGAATCACATCCAACACCACATATTCCTTTTTGGCATGTTCATGCTTCTTTTCCTGCAACTGATCCTTATACATGACCTTATCATTGAATATAACATCTTCACTCCTAATGATTTTATGATTTTCATAATCCCATAACCAATAACAAAATTCATCTACTCCATATCTAATGAAGGTACATTTTTTAGACTTAGCCTTAAGCTTGGTTCTATTTTCAATATCAACTTGGACAAAAGCTTCACAACCAAAGGTTTTTAGAAATGAATAATTTACCTTTTTACCCATCCATGCCTCCTCTGGAATGGCACCATCCAAAGGATTTTAAGGTCCCCTATTTATTAAATAAATAGAAGTATGTACATCATCTGCCCAAAAGTGTAAGGGTAGTCTAGCATGCAATCTCATGCTCCTTGCACGCTCCACAATGGTCCTATTCATCCTCTCAGACACACCATTTTCTTGTGGGGTTTCAGGAACCATTTTTTGCCTATAGATTCCATTATACAAATAGTAATTTTGAAATTATCTGCTGCAATACTCACCTCCATTATCAGATCTAAGACACTTCAACTTTTTTCCTATCTCATTCTCAACGAAAGCTTTCCACCTTTTAAATGTTTCAAATATTTCTGATTTTCATTTTAGGAAATACACCCATGTTTTTCTAGTTGCATCATCAATAAAAGTAACATAATAGCAAGAGCCACCCAGAGAAGATACCTGAACTAGTCCCCATATATCTAAATACACAATCTCTAATTTCTCAATCTTCTTCTCTTTCCCAACTTTGAGAAATCATTGTTTATGATTTTCCATAAACACAAGTTTCGTAGAACTCTAAGTCAATCTTCTTTAGACCTAGTAGCAAATTTTTGGAGTGAAGTAGATTCATCCCTTTTTCACTCATGTGCCCAAGTCTATGGTGCCACAATTCTATTTTTGTTCCTGTAGCAAATGCTATAACTATCTCAGTAGAAACTATTTCTGTATCAGTTATGGTAGAATAAGTATTACCAGTACACAAATACAATGGGCATACCTTTTCACCTTTAGCTACTACTAATGCACCTTTAGTGACCTTCTAGACTTTGTCTGAAAGTGTAACTATGCAGCCTTCACTACCCAGTTGTCCTGCAGATATTAAATTCCTTCTCAAATTTGGAACATGCCTTACTTTCTGTAGAAACCATTCATTTCCATTCTACAACTTGATTTTTATCTTTCCTTTTCCAACAATTTGACAGGGTTTATCATCACTCAAATATACCTATCCAAAATCACCTTGAACATAATCTACAAAATATTTTCTATGAGGTGTGGCATAAAATGAAGCCCCTGAATCTATTACCCAGGAATCATTAGCATTATCTAAACATGTAATTAAAGCATCCTATAATTTATTACTTACAACATTAGCTTCCTTACTGTCATCATGTTGTCCATCTCCTTGTTTTCCATTTCATGACCAACAACCCTTCTTCAAGTGTCCTAGCTTTCAACAGTGCCAGCAATCCACTCTTCCTCTAGATTTAGATCTACCTTTCTTCGACTTCCCTTGTGACTTCCTATGATTTGTTGGGATTTTTCCTCCCTCGTTTGTTCTTCCCCTATTATCTACAGTGAAAGCATTACCCGATGTTGAACTCTCACATATGCTTTTCTGTCGCATTTCCTCACTAAGGATAACACCAACAACATCATCAAATTTTAAAGTATTTGGACTAGAGACAGAGTTACTTACAACCATTACCAAACTATTCCATCTTTCTAGAAAAGAACATAAAACCAAGAGAGCCCTCACCTCTTCATCAAATTTCACTTTAATAGAAGTTAATTGACTGGTAATCGTATTAAACTCATTTAAATGATCTGACACAGATCCACCTTCAATCATTTTTAGATTAAACAAATGCTTCATGAGAAATACCTTGTTAGAGGCTGAGAGTTTTTCATACAATTTAGCCAAAGCTTTCATCAGTTCATCTGTTGTCCTTGCTTCTGTTATATTGAATGCCATTGATGGTGCTAGGCACAACTAAATGGTTCCTAGTGCCTTTCTATCTAAAAGTTTACAATCCTCATTAGTCATTGCTCCCAGTTTCTTGGCTTTTCCTTCCAATGGCCTCTATAAATCCTTTTGATAAAGATACTCTTCCATCTGCATCTTGCATAACTGATAGTTTTTCCCATTGAATTTATCTACCCTCAATTTACCCCCATCTCCCATTGCTCCCACTTAGCTATGAGACTCCCACTCAACTGTGAGACCTTCCTGTAGACAATAATCAAACACAACCCACTCTAATACCAGTTGTTAGGGTTCAGACAGATCAGAGCAATAAATGCTAAAAATTATATGTAGATTAAATAACCCAAATATAATAATGTAGAATAATATAAAAGAGATCAACATAGCATTTTAACGTGGTTCACCCAAAATGGGCTACATCCACAAAAACTCATCCATCTAACAATTTTATTATCCACTGCAAAATAGATTACAATCTTGTGAATTCCACACCTACAACATACATCCCAACTGCATATAACAAGCTTTTGGAAGCTTCTAGAATTAGGGTTTTACAAAGTTATTTTTCTTTTGTCGGTTAACAAAAATTAACAATCGACTCCAAACGTCCAAAAAAAGGGGAATTTCTTTTTTTTTCAGGGGCTACACCATCGAACCCCTGCTTCTCGGGGGTTGCCACCATTTAACCACCAGTTGGGTCACACCCCAACCTTGAACCCCAGCACAGATACATTATGAATGTATAGTATTTGCATGATTAGTCACCACATACCAACACTACGTATGAATATGACCTAAAATGCTTGATTTTTCAGCTTTTTTCAATGCAAATGAGTGAAAGAAGAGGTGTTGTAAATAATTTGAAGAGGGACAGAAAATAATATGTCTCATAATAGTCCAATGATGCAACAATATCCTTCACAACATGCCTTTCATGCAATTATAGGGTGATGACAAGTCAAAACCTAGTGAAAATACACCTAAAATATGAAAATTTTCACCAATTTTCAATGTAGAAGCCTAATAGAAAGGGTGTTGTAAGAAATTTGAGGATGGATAGAAGATTTTAACCCTAACATCAGTCAAATAATGCAGCAAAATCCTTCACAACACACCTATAATGCAATTCTAGAGAGACAATAAGGTCAAATCTAGTGAAAATGCAAGGTTTTTTAAACCCTAGACATGAAATTTTGCAATAAAGACACTATGATGAAACACTATAGTTATAAATCAGTTCTAAATGAGTGTTTAAAATAGTAGTAAAATCTTAAACAAGATTTTAACTACAAACCCTAGCTAATGTAAAAACTAGGTTATATGAAAAATGTATAATTTCAAGCAATTTTTAACAAATTAAGCATGAGAATGCAATGCAAGTGGATACTAAATGATGAATTTCTATAATTTAAATCATATCTAATGAAAATAACAGAAATTAAATGAAATTAAAGCCACTTAATTCAAATTATGCCAAAATACAAGCCTAGGATGCCAATTTTTTCAAAATTTTCAAATTTTCCAATTTTTTTTGTAATTTTTGAAATACAATAAAATGAATGAATGAAAATCTATCCCACAACACTCAGCAAGGTGAAAATTTTGAAAAACATAGGTTCACCAAAATATTTTGTAGTAAAAAGGAGGGATGATGAATGTGGTTGATTTAGTTTAGATCATCCCTTCTCACAAAACATTCAAGGACATATCAACTAAGTTGAATCTCTACTAAGCGAGAGCATCCACCTAACAGGTTGGGCTATCACTTGGAATGATGTAGAAGCTTAGATGTTATCAATCAATATGCCAATTTAATGCTTAAGTACTCTAAAAACCCTATGTATGTAAAATAGTAAGCAAATTGATGAATTGCGATAAATCCTGTCAGATTAAGATAGTAGGCAGAGGATTATAATTAACCATTTTTTAAAGTTCGAGATGCAGAACAATCAAGGATACCTCCACTATTGCCCCTATCCAAGGTACTATTTTTTGTAGGGAATCTGGATCTCCTTTCGACACTAATATTCATTGCATATTTTGTTTCGACCCAGGAAAAGATGGACACCTCCACTAGCACCCTAGTCTAATGCTAGATGATCTTCAGGGTGCCAGAAGCTCTTCAAATTTTGATTGCTACTATCCAACTTATTTATGTGTCTACAACTTTTGAGGACACTACCACTAGCACCCATGTCCTAGAATATTTACCTCTATCCTTTGTCTTTCAGATCCTGAATCCTTATCTTTTGTAGCTTGCTTCTGCAACTCCACTCTACAAAACTTGGTACCTGTAACCTGCAATCACAAAGGAGTGTAGTTGGGGGTTGTGTGTTTAGAGGCTTGCCTTGGTCAAGCTATGGAGACATTCAAGTCTTTCAAACACCATTGTTAGATGAGAGTGTGTATCCCTGCGGGATATAGGCAAAATCTAAATGATAAATGATCAAAAACACAATAGATGTAACCTTGAAGTGTAGATCTCACATAAATGAAGGCTCTTCAATCACATGAGAAGATGAAGTCAAATCTGTAATCAAAAACACAATAACAATGCTCTACTCTACAAAAATAAATATCTTGAAATCACAAATATGCCTAAAGTTTACAATCATCTTCTAGTTTACAAATAAAAACCTAAACATGTTTATATATGCAACTACAAACATTCCTACTAAGAATTTTGTAATTCAAACTTGAGATGTCAGCATAGGACCTAAATAACGGTCATAAAACTGATATTTAAAATTACAGAAGACCTAAAATAGGGTAGGACTATGGCGCTAATGCCTAAGTCCACCCTTCCATTTTTGTTTAGGGATCATCAAAATAGCACCCCCTAGGTCATGTTTGTCATGAGACTTTAGGGTTTTTTCATTGGGATTCAAAATTATCGTGGAAGATGCTCTAAATGCATTCTAAGGACCCAAGAGCTAAATCTTTAGAGGGAAAATTTGCCAACAGGACATTTTCTAAGATAACAGTAGTTATTAAAATTTATTGTACACAATACCATTATTGAATGTGAAATGAAGCCTTGCACACTCAATGAAAGACTATAATATGAACAAGATTTGAATTTGAACAATAGCTACTAGATTCTTTATATGGACACTCACAATGGATCTATTGTTCTTCCTACATTCCCAATACATAGAGAAATGCCCTTCCATAGGAGAATTTTCAACAACAATCTACACATTGTTTTCAACATGGGCATTGCAAAGGTTATGGATGCTATGAAGGACATCATAAACATAAACTACACAAAGCTCAACATGAGAATCTAATTTAGTTCTTTGAGGTGGAATCATGTTTTTTGTCAAATATCCTTCAACTAGCATGCTCCATAGTGGAAATGGTTACATTAAAGATATCTTTATAAGGTAGCAATAAATACTTGGGCTAACTCAGGTGGAGACCATAGATTAGTAGTTTTAGCATGGTATGCTGGCCATGGTAGGTACAAATTGTAATAACCACCCTAGTTGCTACCAATTGTTTTACTCATCAACTACTATTTTAAATGTTGAAGCATCTTATATCTGATTTAAAAGTGCTATATCAGAGACTTACCACCCATAGTCATGGAAATAACTCTAACCCACAACTCATATACTCGCACTAGAGTATAGTATGCTCCAAAGGTTAGGGTCATCCCTAGAACAAAACCTAAACCTTGAGGGTTCATTTGCAATGGCCCTACCTACATATACCCTCATGGGAATCAAAGGCTCCGTAGTTCATATATCAATAGTAGAGAGGCTTCATCCTCTCTTTTGATATGAAATCTCTAATCTCACTCTTAAATCATTGCTTTTAAGTAAATCCCATGATTCCAATTCAATTCATATGTAATTTAGTGTGATAGAAAATGCAATCCAATCAAAGGTTAGTTCAATACCAACATCAAGGTATGGAAACACACATAATCACCTAGTGACCAGCTCATACAAACATTACTTTTTCAAACTTAGTGACTGGCTAAAGCATGCATTCCTTGTACACAATGTGACTATCTATCACATGGGTTACACATTCAAGTGTGACTGACTCATAAGTACAACCTATATATACAAAGTGAATGATGAATCTGACAAGTGTCATTGTACCTCATCATTTAATCATATTTCATATGTCAAAATCTAGGGCTATGTCCTCGGGTATCTGCAATTAGGGATTCTACAGTTACTAGTTTCTCTAGCTAATTCAAATGACTTTTACTAATTTAAAGAGATTGATATATCTTCTTACTAAATGAATTCAAAGAATGCTGAAAACAAAATTGAACAATAAATTAGTCAAAGCAAATCTATAAACTGCAACATGCATCTATCTATCAAAATCAACAAGTATTCTATAAAGCAAAATCTGAAACAACAAAACAGTGGTACTAGCCTTCTGCCTTGGTGGTGAGAGTGGACCCTTGCTCCACACCCTTAGGGCTGAAGGCTATAGTAAGGAATCGGCACAAAAAAGTAAGATCACAACTTAATTCAGTCCAATTCCATTCTCTTTGCATTCTGAGAAATATTGATATCCAAATTGAGATTATAGAAAATTAGAATAATGAAAGTCACCCTTTTCTACTGCTTCTGTAAGGATATATAAAATGAGTGATGACATATCACTTATCTTATCTACTAGTTCTTCTATGAGATGACATCCATCTCTTTATTATACTAGCTATCTAACTATGGAAAATAACCATGCAATAAAAATAGATTGAGTGGAACAAAAGTCCACTCTGAATCTAAGTTTGAGTCTTAATACATTTCGGCAGCGAGGCCCTAAAAATATGGATATTAAATCAATTTCATCAGTAACTCATGCAAAAACTAAAAAGAGATAAAAACTCCCAGTAGTTAACTAGAGATGGCCCTTAATCACTTAGGTGATGATTTGAGTAATATCAAGGGTATTACGATCATTGCTAAAAGTGCCTAATCGACAACTATGCTAGAAATCTACTCTATTCTAAAGAGGTGCCAGAAATGTATGTCTCTGTCTACAGCTCTGGAGATATGTCTGTAGCTCTGGAGATGCTCCAGACTTTAGTCCAGCTCTAGAGAGGATTTCCCTCTTTACTTCAAAACTTTTGATGTCATGGTATTATGGTATTGTCTCCAGAGATCATTTAGGACTACCTCCGGAGATGCACAAAATTGCCATCCCAAACATCTACACCTGTTGATTCAAAAGGAGAAGTTTTTCTACATATATTCCATCAATTCCATGCACATTAGTCCTTTAATTAGAAATCATGATCTTAAGTAATTTATCTTCAATTAATCATTATTTAGAACAATCTTGCTAGCCTATTCAGGTGCAGACATCAAGAAAGATGGGATCAGAAAGGAGAAAAAGAGAGGTAAAAAGATGTATTTTATGGGTGCTACTTGGCACTCATCATCCCCCCATACCTAAGGTTTAGCAGGTCCTCCTGCTTCTCACAATCTAGATTTATTCTGGTGGAGTAGCCTGTTAGTCAAGCTGTAGTCTTGTGCATAGGTAGACCAAGTGGTGTGGTTGGTATTACCATTTCCCATGTACTGATCAACCTGCTTTAACCACTCTTACAATTTCTCATCTTCCATTTATTTGGCCTAGACAAGGAGTGGTTCAATTATGAGAGGGGGGCTGAAACGCCCACCTATCCACTCCTATTTATGCTTATCCATCATTTTGGATATTAACCTTGCCTTCCTCATAAATAACCTTAAGTTTACAGGGGTGACCACCTCTCTCATTTTCTGCTCTAAGGTCAGAATATTCCACATTTTCTTTGCTATTGCAAGCACTAGAATAGCTAAACTATTCATAAAAAGACCAAAATCAATGGAACACTCTTGCAAATTTTTTAGGTATAATGGCAAAATTTTGTTCTAACTTTCAGAGTGGTAGACATATGCCCTGAATTAGATCTCAAAAGCTTGAGGGTTTGGACACTCCTTTCTGATGAAAAGATTTGTTTCTATATCCTTCTTGAGGTGAGCCTCCATTCGCTCATTCCAAATCTGATGATTCCTTATCATTGACATGAATGCTTTGAGCTGGAAATCTCCTACAAAATAATTAAGAATGAAGGTCATATCATCAACACAGAATCCATGTAGATATAATTCACACAAAAATTTTTTGTCTTCATCAAAGCTCCTTGTATAGGCTTCTATGAACCCTTCTGTTGTTTCTGTGTTCTCAGGTAGATCTGACAGAACTGAAGACAACTTTCTTCGCATGACCCTTTCTTGTAAAAACATAGCATAATTGGCACTTGGAGGTCTGCAAGATAAAATCTCAGAAGAAATGGAGGCTATCTAAATGATTCTTTCCTCCAGGGTTTCCACTCTTTTTGTCATGGCAGTAACTACCCTCCCTAGTTGCAGCATAGGCTTAGAAGCCTCATATTCTCTACATCTCCTTTCCCAATGAAATAGGGCCTTAGGAATATCAATGGGTATTGGACCCACATATGGATCTTTTTGTACCTCCTGTACACTGGTTGCCCTTGGGCTAGCCAACTCTTGAATATACTCTTATTGATCATCTATTTTGTTGTTGGCCTAAGTCAATTATTTATCTTGGCTCTGTACTTTCTTAATTAATGTTGCAATTACTATGAGACCATTGTCTTTAGCCTTGGTAACATCAGAGATACTTTGTACTGCCTCTATCTCCTTTTCCTTCATGATTTTAGATGTCTCTGTCTTCTGGGCTTCCAGTTCTGCTTCCCTCTCTTGAATTATTTGGTCTCTACTTTGGAGCTCTGTTTGCAATTTTTCAATTACTTGTTTTTGCTCCATCTCTATTTCCATTCTGACCTTCTTGAGGTTAGTGATAATCTAATTTTTCCCCCAAAGTAATCCTTTTAGATTATCAATTTCTTCCAACACTTCCTGCTCTTTTGAAATCTCAATATCCTCTTGATTAGAGGGATGAGAGAAAGTTCATGTTTCTTCTTCTATTTGCTGCATTAGGATCTTCCATAGGCATATGTCTTATACTATCAGCTGCACCCACTTGCTCTATTTCATCTTTCCCTGTAACCTCCTTGTCCCAAGGTTCTTCTAGGTTTTTCTCTATTTGTGCTGGCACTGATGAAGGCCTAGCTTTCTCCTCAGAAGTTTTGAAACCCAGAAGCACTTCAGCTAGGAGAGCAGTATCTTTCTTAGTTTGGGAGAGCTGCCTTTTTCTTTTGCTTCTCTATAGAATAGGTGGGGTAGGTGCCTCCGGAGGAGGTGTCTCATCCTCAGGATATGAGGAAATAGTAAAAGTTTGTCTGTGTTCTATCTCTGGAGCAAGATATTATTCTAAAGCTGGACTTAAACCAAGATGGACAGATGGTTCTAGAGAAACTTCTCTCAGTCTTTTCTTTCTCACTAGAGGTATCTCATCAGAATCATGGGATGCTTCTTCATCCCAATAGTGTATTCTAGAGTCATCTTTCTTTGGGGTTTTCTTTGCTTTCTGCCCTGACCTCTCCCCTGTTAGTTCCTTAGGGAAAGATTCCTCAGCCAGAGTCATCTTCCTCCTGGCTGAGCAAGTCATATATGGAGTTTTCTCAAGAGCAAGATCTTTAATTTCTTTGCCTTTCTTCTTCTTATTAGAAATATGGGTTGAGGATGAAGTTGCCTCCAGTGAGGACTTCTTTCCTTTTTGAATAGTTGTAGAGGAGGTTGAAGGTTTTGTCTCCTCTTCTTGCTGGGTAGAGGAACCCTCACCCTCTGCTTGTGCCCTCAATGGCTCTCTGTCCTGGGGATTTTGTTCAAGATATGTTTGCCATAATTCTTCCCCATCAGCTCGAGACAGAAAGTGGTGTTTAACTATCAGAAAAATGAGGCCATGATGTTTCTTAGGACCCTTGTTTTGCTAATATTTTTGTGCAGTTGCCTTAATGGCAGAGTACATGAAGTTGGGAATGTTTATGCTAAATTTAGGGTTTCCATTCCCATGTCTCAAAAAAATCAACATTTTTCGTTATTGGTCCTAAAACTAAGGAAAATTGACCATCACATGTGAAATATTTCATCAGCCATATAGCTACAGATTGCTAAGGGTTTGGAAGTGAGGACCTAAGAATTCCTTTAACCTCATTTTTATTTAAATGCAATTGTATTACATGTTCACCTTCAACAGAGAAATTCCTAATCAAATTAGCATATAAGGTTTTGAGATGATAGAACCTCTCACCTTGTTCAGGCAACCCAAAAATATGACTGATAGTGGTTGCAGAGAGATTGATTTGGACTCCCCTTGTTTTCAAATGATAGAACCTCTCACCTTGTTCAGGCAACCCAGAAACTTGTCTTGGTCTTTTCTTTCTCACTAGAGGGATCTCATCAGAATCATGGGATGCTTCTTCAGCCCAATAGTGTATTCTAGAGTCAGCTTTCTTTGGGGTTTTCCTTGCTTTCTGCCCTAACCTCTCCCCTGTTAGTTCTTTAGGGAAAGATTCCTTAGCCAGACTCATCTTCCTCCTGGCTAAGAGAGTCATGTATGGAGTTTTCTCAAGAGCAAGATCTTTAATTTCTTTGCCTTTCTTCTTCTTATCAGAAATATGGGTTGTAGATGAAGTTGCCTCCAGTGAGGACTTCTTTCCTTTTTGAACAGTTGTAGAGGAGGTTAAAGGTTTTGTCTCTTCTTCTTGCTGGGTAGAGGAACCCTCACCCTCTGCTTGTGCCCTCACTAGCTCTCTATCCTGGGGATTTTGTTCAAGAAATGTTTGCCATAATTCTTCCCCATCAGCTTGAGACAGAAAGTGGTGTTTAACTATCAGAAAAATGAGGCCATGATGTTTCGTAGGACCCTTGTTTTGCTGATATTTTTGTGCAGTTGCCTTAATGGCAGAGTACATGAAGTTGGGAATGTTTATGCTAAATTTAGGGTTTCCATTCCCATGTCTCAAAAAAATCAACATTTTCGTTATTGGTCCTAAAACTAAGGAAAATTGACCGTCACATGTGAAATATTTCATCAGCCATATAGCTATAGATTGCCAAGGGTTTGGAAGTGAGGACCTAAGAATTCCTTTAACCTCATTTTTATTTAAATGCAATTGTATTGTAGGTTCACCTTCAACAGAGAAATTCCTAATCAAATCAGCATATAAGGTTTTCAGATGATAGAACCTCTTACCTTGTTCAGGCAACCCAGAAATATGACTGATAGTGGTTGCAGAGAGATTGATTTAGACTCCCCTTATAGCTGTCTAATTGTTCCTTAGGTTTCTTAGGAACTCATCAACAATATCTTCTTGAAAGCCCTCAAATTTTTCTAGAAATTCCAACCATCATGCATTCATCAGAATGTCTACTATAACTTCATCCTGCAAAAGGCCTATAGTATTTTCTAGTTCTGATTTCTTTTTTTTGTGAGAAAAAGTGGCAAAGCCACTGAAATTATATTAATCATATAATAAGAATTTAAAAATGCCTGATTAAATAAGGCATACTGACAGGAAAGAATCAGGTGAAGAAAACCTTTAGTTGTAGCCTGTTTGAACATTTGAAATACAAAAGCAACTCAAAAAGATGAGTCTGAACAATAAAAGTCTTTGACTATATACATTACATGGAGGACTTCTTTGACAAGACGACACTATACCAAACTATACAATTGATACATTCAAGAAATGACAAAAACAAAAAACTTCCACAAAGCACGATAACTATTAGTTATCCTCCTGCAATTCTTCATCAATAAAACCCTACAGATGACGAGCCTCCTCTACTGCCAGTTGAGGAGGAGAAGGTGGTGGGGGAGGAATGTAATGTAGAAGAAAAGTCAAAGCATTAAATACCTCTATAGCATCATCTGCCAACTGTCTCCCAAGGTCTCTCCTATGACAGTGGATAGAATTATGAAAAGAAATAACATAATTGTTTTGAAGGCCATGTAACATTGCATTGAAGAGGTAGTGGAGCATAGGACGACGGAAGAGATCCCTGCGATCAAACAAACCACCAACAAGAGAAGAACGTGAGTACAAATCGTAATCCTCTATAACTTCATTAAAAGTATCCACAGGAAGATGAACATCTTGGACAAACAAAAGACCCAAATTCCTTACCAAATCAAAGCTTTGCAAAAAAATCCATAGCATTAGAAAGGAAATGCGACACGGCTTGGGATGGATATATAGTTCTAGGAAAATATAAAACTTCTAAACCACAAACCTGAGTAATGGCTCTTTCAACAACATCCTCATATATCTTAAAAACTTCCTACATGGAATTTGGGTTAAGAAGACCTAGAGAGGGCCTTTCCCAGTTCCAGATTGGCAAGAGAATTCTTTTGTTTCACTGGATGGAGCCCATACTAGAACACAATACTTTAGATCTTAACAATAAACCAGATAAAGAGAATGAAGCAAATCTAATGCAAAACTTACAAAAGGTTGTAGATATCGTCCCAAAAAATTAAGATATAAAGGAGAATTACTTCAAATTCAATGAACAAAATCATTCCTGTCAGATATACCGTTAAGCGAGAGTTGCCACCCTGCATGTAAAATTAAAACCAAGGTACTACACACCAGATGACAATGCCCTTAAACCACAAGGTGGCATCATCTGTCAGAGTGGAGCCGTAGAATAGAGGTGATTCTAACTTTAGCACAAAATGCTTTATTAAGAAATCGTTCCACTAAATACTTCATAATATGCATACCAAATTAGTTTGGACTTTCCTTAGCCAAAAGACTATTAATTCTGAGAATCAACAAAAGGGAGTTAGAATCCCACTCCTTAGAGGAATCATCAATGCAAAAAGCATAATTAGCTAAAAAATCCACTAATAAATTGCCTTCCCTATACAAATGAACTATTTTAAAAGAATGAAAGTGATAAAGCAGATTCCTTCCAAATTTTAAAATGTAATCAATTTTCCAATTTGGTGATGAAATAAAAGAAAATGCTCTTATAATATTCGAAGAGTCCCCTTCCACAATAATATTTGTTATATCACATTTTAAAGCTAGATTTAGACAAGCTATTAATGCCAATGCCTCTGCCTCGTTGTTTGAACACAAGCCAAGCTTAACTGATAAAGCTCTTAGGACTAAACCATTATGGTTCTGATTTCTTCTTAACCCCCATTTCTAAATTCTTTTCCTATCCTTCGTGCTTACAATCCTTCCTCACTCCATAGGCTCTAGAGAACTATTTCAGTTGACTCTGTTCTTTAGGGTATGTTACAGTTTAAATGAGGATTGTTATGTCAATTCGCTTAACGACTTAGGCTTATGGAGAAAGAACAGAAAATTAGTTAAAGTGTTTATGTGGTCGTAAATGAAGCAGAGTGATGGGACACTCCGTAGGAAAGGTGAAAGTACAACTAAGATGGCAGAATGCATGAATTTGGAAAGGAAAAATGATGGCAGGAGGACGTGTCATAATGATGGCACCCAAAAATAGAATAACAAGACAATTGCTATTTAATGCTTAATTAAGATAAAATTAACTGAACCATTTTTAATGATGAGGCATGATATAGTTGGCTAAGATGTTGTAGCGTTGATGAGACTGGACGTGATGTGGCCCCTGAGCAACTTTTTGTGGCTTGAGATGATATCAATTACCTTCATTATCACGCAACCTGCAATCATTCCGGCTCAGTGGTTGGAGAATTCATGTATCCTAGGTGATGTCAACAAAGTCTTTACAAGTACCCATGCAAATGCGAGAAATGATTTCTCATGAGATGCGTGTTGATTTTATTTTATTTCTGCCATAAAGTAGAGGATGAGTCATGATGACCTCATCAAATGATGCTTCTACTTTATTGCCTAGAGAGGTGGGTCCCCTCCCACTTATTATGGTTGTAAATAACTCTTTATTGGTGGAGTGCTGGAGGTGCTCCTAGTTTACGAAGCACTGGAGGTGTGTTTGAGTAACTCCCGACACCTGATCACCTCCGTAGCTTGATTATTCTCAATTGGCATGAAGAAGGGAACCACCATTTCCTAGTTTTCAATTCCCTTGGTCGAGAAAGATAGCCATTTACTGGTTTTCCATCTTCCTCTATTTTTTTATTTTTTGTATTTTTTTTTAGAAGGCCACCATTTGCTGGTTTTCAACCTTCATTTTTTTCAAAAGGCCGCCATTTACTGGTTTCAACCTTTTTTATTTATTTTATTTATTTTTTTATTCGACTAGTTCAAAACTGTGATAGAGGAGGTATCCCCTGTATCAAAGAATAGACCATTGAGGAACTCTTCTTTAGTGGATGACCTTTTATAGAGTCTGATTCAGTGGCCATTCACTAAGAATGTGTCTGTGCTTCCATCAATAGGTTCCAACATTACTGTTCCATTTTCAAAAACTTCCTTTATCTGATAAGAACCCATCCAATAAGTTTGTAATTTTCCTTTGAACTCCTCAAATTTAGAATCATAAAGAAGAACCCAATCACCTTGTTAAAATGTCCTCCTCTTGATGTGTTGGTCATGTCATTACTTCCTTCGATACTGAACCATTTCTTTTTATTGAATGGCCTTTGTCTGAATTTCATCCAACTCATTGAGCTGAAGAATTCTATTTTGTTGAGCTATGGACAATGGTAGACCAATATCCAATGTAGTTTTAAGTGTTTGGAGTTCAAATTCTATAGACAAAATAGGATTTTTCCCATAAACTAATTCATATGGTGAGAACTTTGTTGTGGATGTCCAAGTGGTATTGTAAGCCCAAACTGCTTTAGGTAATCTGTTAGCCCAATCTTTTTTGTTCATTGCTATTGTCCTGGTCAGAATATTTTCAAGTTCCCTAACACATAAGCTCCCATCCTTTTCTCGGTTCACAACCAACTATAATGACAATCAAGCATCCCATACTACTTGTTGTCATCAATGGCTAAGGAGTAGGTGTAACAACATACATATTCACAACCAACTATAATGACAAGAAAGCATCTCATACTACTTGCTTTCATCACTAGCTAAGATGTAGGTGTAACAATATACATCACATGTAGCTATTAAGAGGATTTCCACAACTTGAACCATTGAGTTGATGGATCTTGATATCTATCATCTCGATGATACTAGCAGAAGTTGATCCAACTTGGTATGGGTTAGCTCCTAACATCTATCAATTGCATGGTATTAGTGAAATCCAGCTAAGCCCTATCATACCAAAGGGTATCTCTTGGCATTCGTCACCTCCATGGTACTGGTGGCAACCAACTAACCTTAAGATATGGTAGATAGCACATGGCATCCTCCATGATACTGGTGAGAACCAGCTAAATCACACTTGTATCATAACCTAGATGGCTCATGGTATATATCAACCAGCTTATCCTAAGATACGACATATAACACTTGGCATCCATCACTTGCACGATACTGGTGACAACCAACTATCCACACCTGTATCAGACTTGGTTCTGACATGCAAGTCATCTTATAGCCAATAGAAATACAATTAGAATGTCACAAGGATTAACAAACACTAATCAAGTTGACTTGGTTACATGCCACATAGAGGTCCATAAACCAATACACAAGGTCTTTTTAGGTCCAAGGGTCTAAATTATAATTCAACACTCAATAAACATATTGGACCAACATGAGTTGGATTTTATGTGGTCATATATGCACAAACATATACAATAAAGCAATAACAAGGGCCATTCCATACATTCATTTTTCACTTGTAAACATAGTATGCATTATAAATAAGTCAAACCCACAATAGTAATATTAGACAAGTTTAAAGTCACCTTCTATGCACATTAGAGACGAACCATGAAAATGGTAATTCTAAAATTCCATCAAAGATTGGGGTAGATTTAGAGAACTTAATCCAAAAACCTCAAACTATAGGAACTTAGTGTTGATAGACTGCCTTTTTCTGACTCGGGCCTATATAATACGACTTACTAATTGGAAGGTGGGTTCATAGATTTATCATATAGTTTCAGACTTAAGATGAAACATATCAAAGAGGGAAGGCTGATCAATTTTAGGAACACCCCATGCCTCAGAGTCATTCCCTAAACCCCTCCCCTACAGAGTTGAGGTCCAGGGTCATCCTTCACCTAAGAACTGCCTACATACCCACTTCCAAATGGGATCAAGGTCATAGTTCTCCTCACTTTAAACTCTCAAGATTAAATCACATAGGTTCCTACCCTCAAAGTTTCATTGCCACAAAAGTAGCTTTCCTCCTAGAAGTGAAATTGAATCAATACTAAAGAGGGATAAACATATAAGGGTTTAAGATCAGACAGTGTAATATATCATTAGTTGCCAATACCCATTCCAAAAAAAGCTATGACTCCACCAAGGTCAACGAATAATAACAACTCTCAAATCTTTTTCTTTTCCATATCCTAATAAGGTTTCTCTAAATGATCCCCAACAATCAAATAATGCCAACCAATATGTAGGGAAACATGGCCATGATCCCTATTTAGTCAATTGGCTTAAATAGGAACAATACCAGAGTCATACTAAGGACAATCATTTCTTAATAAATATATATCTAGGTTATCTAGCCACATTTGATATCCTAATGAATATACCATACATATATCTATCACTTTCCTGTAGATCATGAAGTTGACACTTTGAGAATAAGTACATAATATATAGTGTTGATTATAACTAGGGGATATCATAACCTCTTGGTTTGGATTCCATACAGACCTCATGAATCACACTAGAAGAGATCTACATAATCGTATATAATAATTCATTTTATTGTTTCCATGTAATTTATCACAAGGAAAGGAAGTTAGGTTGTTAACTATCCAAAACAAATATCCATTTTTTTTAAAGCATTGCACTTCTTGAATAGAATATATGAAATAGTAGCATGCTCCTAATCAATCACTACATATGCTATAGTATGAAGAATGTTCAGTTACACAATCTAAAATATTGAAACTAAAGTCACCTATAATCGCAACATTTAGAAAGAGCAATGACATATACACTTATGTTATTTAATCTATTATAATTTATGCTTTACATGCACATACATCCATAACACTTCTAACATTGTTGTAATCACAACCTTCTATAGAAGGAAGCATGACAACCTAAACAATATAAAATACATCCAATCATCCTAGAGTACATGACATCAACAAACATCACACCTTCCCAATGCAACCATTATACAAAGGTCCCTGTATGGCTCTCAGTGTTGACCAACTAAAAATATGACTCATTGAGATCAAGTATCATTATTAAGTTAGAGTTACACAATATCACAATCATTCTTACCTGCCATTTGGAATATACTCCTACTTGTAGGATAATGTCATACCTTAGCAATATTTAGTGATATCAACTATCACACTTGAACTATGTTATGATATCATTTAGGGAATGTCATGTCCTATCACAAATGGAGAACTCGAGTCAATAAGTTATGGACAAGTTCTAATATGACAACATCATTCTAGGGCAATGGCCTCCAATGCATATTTATTTTTACAAACTAACTATACATTGCTAACTGATAGAAAACCATTCCACCTTAGAATAGAGGTAGACAGATAAATCCTTTACCCCAAATCTAAAATGAATTAACACAAGTATTAACTTACAACATCAAAATTAGTTTAATATAGTATAGATCAAGTGCATATAAATGAAGTCATTCTCATTTACAATAATATACAACCATAACCCAAGGCTCGTATTATGTAAATATTGAACAAGAAAGATGATTCTAATAAGACTTTGAAGAGGTTAACATTCTAGGTAGCATATTTAGACTCCCCTTAGATATAATAGAGAATTCTACAATGATACTATCATGTACCCAGGCCCAATGATTAAGACAAGGTAATAGTGTCATTTACACGTGAATAACAAGCATACTTCAATCCCTTAGTTTACCAAATATCTATCTTGGTCTATGATTAATAATAATATCAAATGTTCACTTTCACTATTAATGCATATTGGTATAACATTTCTCTATGCCCTAAAAAATAAATTTAAATCTATGCTCTAAGATATAGTAGCATGCTAGATAGAGATCACCATTTTCAATTACATTTAGAGTACAACACTAATCAATTTGAGGTCTCAATTATACCTTAGTGCTAACCATTTTACAACATAATCCAAAGGTTCTAGTACAATATTGAATGCAACCAAGGTCTTATCATTGTAGCTTCCTTAACGGAACAATTCTCTGACTATGTCAGGATTATAGTGGTATATGGACTATATCATGTTAGAAAGCATGAGAAACCTTGACCTTTCTCCAAGCATTATTAGTGTTATTATTCATATCCATACAAAGATGTGCTCTTTAACATTCTTCTTGTATATACTAAAAATTATTATATGTAATCATATTACATAAGATCATCAATAGATGCTACAATATCCATATAAGTGGAACTCAGTGTTTGATCCCTAAGCGTCGCTAGATCAAAATCACAATAGAGAACCAAAAATCATGTACACACTGATCTGATGATTAATATGGTTTCTCAACTCATTCTTCTCCACTCTCTTTATTCTATGTATTACATAGCCTAAGGCCTTAAGAACACTATTTTTATATTGCACGCCTTCATACTGTTTCTAGGATAAAGTATGATAGAAAATAATGAAATTTTGATTCTTTGGTGTGGATTTAGATTTACATGCAAAATAATCAATGTTAACATCTCTAACAATAAATAGAAAACATGAAGTAAGAAACATCTTATCGAAAGACCAGTATGGCATTGGGGCAGGTCTACCCACTAGTCATATATCACTGAACAACAGAGAGTGTAGAGGAATGAGAGAAGAAATAGAAGTCCAAAAGTCCTCCAGTCACTCTATATGTCAAGTAGTTGTCTGTGTACTCAATATCCATCCCAATGTGCTATTTCTGATCAACCTCTACATCGTTAACATGAGAGTGAGTTGAAAGTGTGATATAGATGATGACATAGGAAATACTTCCCATAAACACCCCCAAGAGATCAGCTTTGTCCATGGTTTACACTCAACATACAAGTTTCTAAAATGTTTTGCATACAAATATGTCGATTAAATACAACTTAAAAGTTTTTGAGGCCCTTTCAATAGATCCATTTTGTGAATAGTGTTCTTTCATAGGCATAGCAAATGGCAGCAAGGTTGTGGTTATATAATCATGGCGTTACCATGAGACCAAATTTCTTTGAGATGTGTTGTGGAACAATTCACGTGCTCGCAAGTTTCCATGATCCAGACATACCATATCAAACCATTTATGTTCTTTATCTATACCAACCTCTAACCATGCTCCTCACCTCACGACATACCTCTATCCTTTATTCTTTCATGGATGCCCAAATCTCTGATAAGTAGATAAACAGCTTCAAACCCAGCAACTTGTAGCTGCCACAAAACAGTGCTTGCTCTGTGAATTTATAAATGAGAGTATCCTTCAAAACAAAGATTCATGTTATGATAAAAGAATTTGTTAAACTCCTTAGAGAGAGAGAGATTGTGTGATTCTGGAAGATGGATAGAAACTTTCATCAACATTCAGTTCTTCTCTTTTTTACCCCATTCCTGTCTAGACTTCAACAATGAATGAGGTGAGGTGTGAAGGCAAGATGCCATTCCTTCATAATGGCGTAGTAGGTGACCATCCTGCACCCATTCATTTTCCATTACTATATGTCTCTCTCATAGAAAAATGGTCTCCCTCCATTTGTTTCCCTCATTGACCACTTTAAAGATATATCTTGTTTGATTTATTGTTTTCTTTTCAACATATTTTCTATGCTAGGTCTCCCTCCATGAGGGATGTGACACAAAGTTCAAAGATGTAGTGTCTATCGATTCTTTTGAAAGGATATAAATAAAAATCATCAAAATTTCTCAAAATTTGAAAGTAATATGGGAGGTCATGGGTGTGTGCAAGAAGTTGAGTCCACTTTTTGGCTAAAAAGTAGAAGTGTTTTCCCTGATTTTCAGAATTTTTCACATTTGACCTAAAAATTTAGAGCACTTAAAGGTTAAATCTTAAAAAAAGTTAGTAATATGAAATGTAACACTCGGAATGTTGTTTTCAAATATGTAATTTATTTTAATACTCAAATGATACAAATTTATTTTCAATAGGCATGTCTAATACCATTTTTTAAAAGTCACTCTTTTTAACATACCATGCAAGTGTACATCAACCATATTTTGACCTAAATAATTGTATTTTTCTGAATCCTTTTGGGAAAAGATCAATAACACACTGGAGATTTCTCATGATATTTTTTTGTAATTTTTTTTACATAATTTTTTAAAATTATTTTTTATTGGTCATAATTGTTGTTTTAAAAATCCCTTGTGTACGTCACACATAAGATTACCTAAACTTATATTTTTTGATTTTTTAATTTTTTTCAAATTGAAAATAATTGTTTGAAGATTGCTCATGTATAATTCTTTTTCCAAAAAATTATCTTAATAAAAAAATATTATAATAATAAGAAAACCTGATATTTCAAGTTTATGGACCAGTTTCATCAAACATTATTTGAAAAATAGAAAAAAAAATGAAATTGTAAAAAATTACATATTTGGAATCTACACGATCTCATCTATAATGGGTTTTAATTTCATAAAACAATTATGAAAAAAACATCTTCAGACATATGTCCAAAGTCACTCTTTTCTAGTGACACTGACATGACCTTCAAGTTGTAGGTAAAAGAAGGTCCCAAGCTAAGGGTCGGGTCCCCAAAGCCTTTTCCTGAACTAAAATCCATAGCAAAAACCATGCCTAGAATTCAAATTTTAAGAAAAGGGATCTTGCTTTAGAAACAAGATTCTGTTTATATTTTTATTATTTCAATGGGTGCAAAATAAAATGGGATCCTATTTTGGATATGCGATCATGTATCCTAAATAGGATTATGTTTCTTAAATGGGATCCCATTTCATTTTTAACCTTTTTTTTAATTTTTATTGATAAAAAATTATTGTCTTTTGCAACTTGACATCTTACATGACTGTGTATGACTAACAATGACTAATTCTACAATATTTTTATCAAATCTTGTCTTCTACATGCTGTTGAACTTGTAATTTCATTTGAATTTTGGAAGGAGGCACCATTGGGACAATTTTGGAGTGGTGTTGTGTTCATTTTCTATTCATTTGAAGGAGGAATAAAAAGGAAAGACTTTTACTATTGAAATTCATTTGTACTTTAGAATTTTGTAATCATGGGATCGTAATGTCATCAAAACAGGAAAGATAGGAAGGTATTGACCCCTAAAGAAATTCAAGCAAAGAGAGAGAAGGAGGAAAAATGACAAAGAGATAGAAGAATGAGGATGCGAGCAACAAATAATGTTGAAGCATCTAGTTCCATCAGTATTGAAGATAAAACTTTCAAGAGACCATTGATGTAGATGATGCAAATTTGCAAGAGGTGAATGTGGAACATAATTTGATTATAGAAACTAATACTATTATGTCTTCAAATCCACCTTTCAATGCTATGGAGAATGTGATAGTAGGCAAGAATCCAAGTATGTCTTCAAATCCACCTTTGAATGATATGGAAAATGTGATTCTAGATGATATTCGTATTGATGATTTGTAAAAAGATGGATATAACAATGTTGAGATCAATTTTATTCATAGACGAGTTCTAGAAACAAATATTAAAAATTAAATCCCTTTTGTTGCTCAAAATGAAAATCCTTGTGTTGGTGAAAATGAAAATCCTTTTGTTGTTGAAAATGAAAATCCTCAAGTGTTTTTGAAAACGAAACTATTTTTAAAAATATTGAAAGTTCTATTTTGGATTTAATCTTCTTGGTAAGATTTCTTGGAGACAAATAAGAATGTATGCTAATAGATTATACAAACAATATTTTATCGAAAAAACTACCATTTGAATGTCAATTGATGAGAATATGGAAAATGAGAAAAGTAATGAAAAAGTTAGGCATTTTTGTGAAACCAAAAAGAAAAGATGAATCACTTCAACATGCCAAATATCTACTATTGCTAATTCCATTGAGTCTATTGGAAAGAAGAGTTGATCTAAAAATAAGAATGCGATAGGATGAGCTATAACAACTGAACATATAGTTAATAAAACAACTTTGGATAAAAGAATGTGTTTGATTAGTTCATCTGGAAATGAGGGTCCAAAACTATTTAAAAAAAATAGGCCCCCAGGCATGAGGCCATTAACAAGCTAGAAATAGTAGATTAACAATACTTAAACTGTAGAGCAAAAAACAACTAATCAAAAACCACAGAAGCAACCACGACAACAAAAAATAATAGAAACAAAGAACTATGGGCTATCATTTGCCTCAAACTTAGCAAGGAACTTAACCATCTCCTTGCAATCTGCCAAACTATCGATTCCTACCTGCTTAACCTTATCATCCAGGCCTTTAATTGCAACAAAGATGGAAGGAGCCTGGTGTAGAGATTTGGCTGCAAACTCTACCATAGCCTTCCAATTCTTCTACATGGTTTCTGTTTGCCTCTAGAGGCACTGAATATCCTCAACATTCTTGTCACACAAGGTGCAGCTCCCCTTATTGTCTTGATCCATAGCAACCTTCATAGTGTCACCCAAACCTTCGACACTGGACTCATTCATAGAGGAGAAATGACTGGTGCCCTTAACCTCATGGATAGACTTTGTGGGGATTTCATCCTCGCCTTCCTCCATAGTCTCCTCAACAAACTCCAAATCATCAGAAACTTCCACCCCTTGTGGTCTCACCAGTAGCTTACCAGTGATTCGTTTGGACCGATGAATCCTTAGATTGACAACCTCTCCGCCTTCACTTCTACCCATAGGATCTAACCTAGAATCAATATTAATAATATTCAAAGGAGCATCTATGGCAGCAACACATTTACCTTCCTTTGATTTTTCTTTAGGGTAGTCTCCATTTCCTCCACCTCCACCCTATGTCTTTTGGCAGTCTTCTTTTCACTCTCCAGTGTGGTATACTTCTGCTTCTTGTTCCTAGAAGTAGGAGTGGTCCCAACAGGGTTATCTTCCCCAACATGAGGGCCACCTTTAGTGATTTTAGGGGTCCCCATATAAACCTTCAGTTTGCCTTTATTCTTGGGAGTGCACGGCTATGGGTCCACAAGAATTTTGACTTTGATAGGTTTTGGTGGGCATAGAGCAAGGTGGAATTGATATAGTCTCAGAATAAGACTTGGTGTATGGGGATAAGTGAGTAGGCAACATTCTTAGCCCTGAGTTCACTAACAGACTAAATGGAATTGTCTAAAGAAGCCAACAAAAAGAAAGGAGAGATAATCTCAATTCTATTTCTGAAATGATTGAGAAGAAGAAAGTGGTAGTGGTAATGTACCTAAAATCTTCCCTCCAGTGTGAAAAATTTCATTAACATTAGACAAATGTGTCCCCAAGGCTCCGGCAACTTCTCCCTCTCAAACCCTCCATGTAGTTTCACAGGCTTCTCACCTTCACGGAAGAAAAGATTCATGTGCTCTGGGTCGGGGACTTTGCTTCTCCTCGAGTGCTTCTTGCCTTTTGTAAGTAACCCAGTGGCTTGCCCTATCACCTCTTCTGACACTTGGAAGCCAATATCACCAATTCTAATCTCCTTGGTTTCCTCATCCCATGTTTTAGCAAACTATCGTGATAGATTTTCATCATGGCCCACCATTCCTACCAAGAAGGGCACCACCTCCCCTTCCTATATGATATGCCACACGATGGGGTCTTGCTTAAATTCCTCCACTGAGCTGGGTTCAATTTTCACAATATCTCCTCCCATTTCTTCATACTATAAATCATAGAAGCCACTAGAATGATATCATTCAGAATAGCAATGCTTACAACCGGCGGTCTTGAAATTAGCAAGAAGCCCCATTAAAATGGTAATTTTGCTATGAAGGGATAATTATGGCAGCATAATAATTGATGTGATATGCCACATCCTCGGCACCTAGATACATCTCCTTGGGGGGGATTTATCTACCACCTCATGTGAAGATAGGCAATGCTGGCCACTGGCTTAGCCCAACCATAATTCACCATGAAGATAGCAATCCCATCCATCCTTCGTATCCCTGCCACAAAACCATGCATCATCCCTTTTAAGCAATAAAATATGTTCTCTAGATATCCACCAATACCAATGTCCTTGACCTATTATCATACCAACCAGACTTTCCCATCAACCTCCTAATGGTATGGCAGGTGATGTTTGTCCTGAGATCCACATGGACCTCTCTCCTCTGGCTTTTATTAGTTAAGGGCTATCTACTAAGTTGTGGCCTAGCCACATCACTACTAAATGTCCAGTCATCATCCCCATCTTCGCTAACTACCATGTAGGCAATCATACCACTCCATCTAGGGTTGGTCAATCTTGTGGACCACTAATAATCTCAGACCTTTCCTATCCCGCCAAGAATAATTTGAAAATTTGAACCATTCATCCTGCCTTCCATGCAGACGTTATGGCTATTCAAAAGATCAAAAGAGAGAACTTCAGCCCTTCCCTTATCCTGGCAACACTAGAGGGCAACCAAAAAAATAAACCACTTATGCTTCATGGCTATTTCCATCCTATAAAATTAAATTGTAGATCTCTTGAGGTAATCTCGACATGTTCCTCCAGCACCACCACCCCTCTTTGCCACTACCTGCATTAGCCAAGGCATCAGCCACCGCATTTCCTTTTCTATAAATGTGGGTAACCTTATACTCCTCCAAACCATTAAGAAATACCTTGATGTCACCCATAATATCCTCCAAATTCCACCCAATCTGAGACACACCCAAGGCAACATTAACAATTAACTGAGAATCACCTTCGACATGTAGTCTTTTGATATTTATGTAGATAGCAAGCTTAATTCCCTAGAGCATGGCTATAGCTTTCACTTTGTTATTGCTCTTAATACTAATGCCCCCTGAGAAGGCAGTGACATAAACCCCCATGTCCATTCTTATAATGCCACCACCACTTGCAACACCTAGATTTCCCTTGGCCACACCATCAAAATAGAGCTTAAAGCACCCTTGCTATGGTAAAGCCCATTTGGTTTTTTCTCTGGCTAACCTTCTAGAATTTTCCACTTGACAAGTATTAGAGTTAATGTTCTAGTTTTTTTATTAAACTCTACTCTTCTCTCCTCGGGGGTCTATTTGCAACTTTAAACTTACAAGAATTAATGTTTTCCACCAGCAATTTGGAAAAACACTAAAAAACTTCCAAAGGAGTTCTATTCTTTTCTCTGAAGATTCTATTATTACGTTCCTTCCATAGACTCTAGACAAGGTGAGGGGGAATTTGAATCCAGTGTTCTTTAGAGATCGGTAACACCAGGCTAAAAGGAGGCTTCCATTCCCAAACCACCATTTGTATGTTAACATTCAAGGACCAGCTTATGTTCATCTTTTGAAGGGTTAAACCCCAACCCGCTAGGTAAAACTACAATGAAGAAAGAGATGAGCCAATGACTCTTCCTCCCCTCCACAAAGTATGCATCTGATTGGCATTTGAAATCCTCTTTTCTTTAGGTTGTCCAGAGATAGGACCTTATTGTGCATTAGGGTCCACCAAAAGAAGTTAACCTTTGGAAGAAGTTCAGGGATCCAGATCTTTTTCCACACTCCAACCTCTCTTGGGTCTAATAGCAGTCTATAGGCACTTTTGACCATGAACAAGCCCTTGTTATCATTATCCCAAACCATCTTATCTCTCTTTGGAAAGAGATAAAGTCTATAATCTTCAAGATCTCTTTGGAGTTGAGAAGCCACCTTCTTCTCATAGCCATCTTGAACAAGTGGAAACCATCTTTCGAATTCGGATACCCGCACAAGTCTTTATGTATTATGCAACTTTGAAGCTAATAGACTCACTGACCCTACCTGCAACCCTGCCATACTCCATATCCATCAGAGGTTTATCCTTCAGCCATCTATCCTTCCAAAAATTAACCTCCCTACCATCGCCAATCTTCCATCTTAGACCTTATCGAAGAAGGCCCCAAGTTTTGATAGTCCCATTCCATATTACCAAGCCTTTAGGGAGACTTACTTCCAAAAGAAGTCTTCTACCCTGTCCTCCATTGAGATACTTGGCCATCATGATTTCCCCCCAATAAGAGCTACCTTGAGTAAGGTTCCACCAAATCTTGGATAATAGAGCCCTATTCATCAAATGAATTCTTCTTAGGCCCAATCCCCCTTGCCATTTGGGGATACATACCTTCTCCCAACCCACAAGAGAAACTCTTCTTTTCTCTTCCACCCTCGACCGAAGAAACCTTTTTTGGATCTATTCTATCTTATCAGCCATGTTCTTGGGGACTTTAAAGAGACTTAATGCATAATTAGGCATCCCCTGAAGAGAGGCCTTGAGAAGTTGAAATTTCCCTACCTGACTCAAGAGAGCACCTTTCTAGCTAGCTAGCTTTCTCTAAATTCATTCCATCAACCCTTTCCAGAAATCCATAGTAACCTTAGTGGTGGTGAGGGGAAGGCCCAAATAAGTCACTGGAAGCCTTTCACTTGAGCATCCCAAGACTCTAGTTATTTTTTGCTGAAGATCTTCTTGAGTGTTCAGGAAATAGATATGACTCTTCTCAAAATTAATGCTCTAACTTGAAACCCTCTCATAATTTTTTAGAAGTTCCCTCCACCTTCTAGATTCAACAACTGAGGCCAATTCAAATAGAATAGTGTTGTTGTCTCTTAGATTTGCACCCTTGCTGAGTTGTAGAACTTGGCAATTTGGAGAAACATGGGATCTTTCCAAGTCTGTGGGTCACCTGTGATGGAAAGAACCTCTAGAGAAGGCCAGCTTCCTATTGATACTCCACCTAAACTACTTATACTAAGGTCTTTGTAGAGAAAAGGGTAAGAAAGATTACATGAAAATGAAACCTAATGTCTAAGGTGATGCACCAAAAGATCATCAGAAAATACACAGAAATGACACACTTTAGAACCAGTAATAATAAGAATCCTTACACAAACCAGAAAAAATCATAACCCTTGCATCATTGTTTTGTAAGGAGGCTAAATAACAGTAGTCTTGTTAAGGAGAAAGAGGTTTTCTCACTACCCAGGACACACAATATCAGAATGAAATAGGAAGGTATAAACTGCTTATTACTACCAAAAGGTGTTACAATATTGTATATCTCTGAAAATGGGTTACAAAACTGTTCACTTCTGCAAAAAAACTCAGAAAATTACAATATATAGAGTAGTGAATAATCAGAACCCTTTGAAAAATGAATAAGGAAGAAGACTATATACTTCTGAAATAGCTGTAAACAGATAAACATCCACCACCTCCATTCCCGTGCATCTCATAAATGCCCACAAAATATCTCTCTAAAGTCCTCCGAAGTCTGCTCACAATGCAAAAAAAGTCAAGGGATGCCATCTACTATCATAAAGGCACCTGAAAATGTCATAGAATGCCTTTAAATGCTCTATGTGGCTTCTAACATATGTTAGATCTATGTCATAATCCTCTGCAGCATCATAAATAACAGATAAATATCCCAATAAAAGACATAAATACACATTTTCTGCATCTAATAAACATTTAACTAAGAGGTTTATAATTTCACCACCTTAGTAAATGTTTTACAATTTATAATCATACAGACCTATGCAGAAAATAATGACATTTATGACATAACCATCTAATTCCTGATTTATGCAAAAAATGTCATAAAAATGTTTGTGACTCCTAGGCACAAAATGACATGATTCCACATCCACGACATATCTACACGTCACAAAGCTATAGCAACACAATGCTTTCACAACTCTAGCCATTTCCTTCATTACACATCTCTCATATCATGCCATTACTCTTTCAAACCACCTTATAACTACCAACATATCCAAACAAACATGCATTTTTATTCACCCACTTACCCTCTATATCACCTTGCAACTCCATCATGAACATGCCTTAGCCTCCATATGGCCGTCGACCCATATGCAATTATAATGAATTTCTTTGACTTTTAAGGAGAAACAAGAAGGTAGATAAAACATGTTACATGACCCCCATCTTGTATCATTGTTAGGATTGAAAAGATACCAAGTCCTCCCCATGGTGCAAAATAGATAAGAATGATTTGTTTGCAAATAAAAGTCAAAAAACACACATCATGGATGCCAAGGGATATTAGGTCTATTCGACCAAACAAGGAGAAAAACCTAAAAACCACTTTCATTTTGCCTTTAATCTCTGGCATTTTGCTTGGCCGCCACCATCATGGATGGTTTAAAGGTAGAAATATGCCATGAAATGGGTCTTTTTTTGTTGATTCTTTGGTGAAATGCAAGGTAAGTCGCATTCTGTGAGGCTTTTTTTAACTCCATTCTGTAGTCAATTTTGGGCCTCCAAGGTCAAGATTTTCTTTTGCTCTAGCTACCTTTTTGACTTGCATTGATAGATTTTCTGTTGTGTCTTTTGATGGCCGACCCTTGTATTGCATTGTGGATGCTTTGAAATCCTTGTTGGAAACTGATATGAGGAGAAGAAAATATTTTTTACTGGTAAAATGCAAAAAACACAGAGGTAACTCCTTTACTTGGTGATTTTCCTTCCTTTTTGAGTCTTTTTCTATTGCATCTAGCTGCCTGGGTCACGATTTGACTAGTTTTTGAGCATTTTATGCTTGAAACTTTGTATTTTTCTTGTCTGCTATTAAAATGTGAAAACAAAATTGTATTTCCTTCGCAAATCACTGCTAATAGGCATGATTTTGGTATTTTCTGAGTATATGTTTGAAATGAATCTTACAAACCCTTCATATTCTGCATTTGTTGGCTGTTCATGGGATCCATCTTAACACAAAACATGACACACTGACATATTGCCTTGCTTCTTGAAAACTATATTTTCTGTGTGTTGTGGCATGTGAATGTCTTCTATTTAACGTTTTCCAGAAGTAAAATTTTCCCTAAATGTTAAACCTTCTTTTAGCTGGAGAAATTTTACCTATTAAATGTTTTCTAGAAGATATACATCTTGTGGTGAATCTCTGTTCATTCCATCGATTATCTACTCTTTGATTGTCCAGAACTCCATGCTTCACTGCAATCTTTGCAATTTCACTTTGTTCCCACAGTTTGAAAATCGCAGCAACCAATTCTAGAAGGATGAATCCTGACAGGTTTCACATATTGAGGAACAATTGTTGGTAGCAAGTCAGCATCTGCTTGTGAAGGGCCATATGCCGAGCAGTCAGTAAAATGAGTAATCAACCCATCTAAAGGACTATCACATTTTCTTTCACATTGTTTTTTTATTTGGAGGATAGAAGTAATCTGTCTGATTAACTTCAATGTCAGAGTTAACAAGACCCTAACAGTTTTCTTATCTTCACTTGATTTGTCCAAAGGTAGGTTTTCATTCATTCTACTACCTGCCACAGACTCCAAATTAACTTCTATACTTTTCTCTCAAAAATGAAATATTTTTCAAAATCTCCAACAGCTGCTTCCCTCTGATAAATGCCTCTTTGCTCCTCAAGGAAATGTTTCAGCATATCAGGATCTTGTTTGTTTCCTCTTTGCCAATGAACAATTCCTCCCTCCTGTGTATGTCTGTTCACTACAGTATCCATTACCCCCACTCTCATATATGATACATTTTCTATATCCCTGCCATCAGCAAATTCTACCTGATTGGATTGTGTGTCATTTAAAACATGAGAATGAGTGTATGGCCCTACACTATGTGAGTCATATGAAGCTGGAAAATTTGCATTTTATGAGTTTGATGACTGTGTATGATCTTAAAACTCCACTTTTTCAGTGATTTTCAGAGGTTTCTGTTCATCTTTCACATGTCTCCTGATAAGACTTTTGCTTCATACTCACAAATGACTGCTGATTACTTCATTGTCTTGCTGTTATACTGTAGCTTCACGCATGGCTATGTTCTTTTAGCTATGCCTTTGCATTTGTATATTGCTGCCAGAAGGAACCATTTTGGATATTTTTTGAGTATATGGTTTTTTTTTTTAGAAAACAAAAATGACACAAACCTTCATTTTCTCCTTCGATTGCTGCACACGAAGGGCTTCCGTAGCATTTTGTATTAACTCTTTGGCTATTCCTGTTGGGTTCAACTGTAAGAGAACTCTGAGCATATGAACTTTGAAAAATTTACACTTTATAAGTCTGATGGCTATATAAGATTGAGCTCTATATCACTGTCTTGGAGTCTCTTTTCTTGGGTAGGGTTTATGCAAGCCTTTTTAGATTTCATACCACAATCCTTGACTGTCTTTTCGTACTCTTGACTATTTCTTTCAGGCTCCGTTTGTCACTTTCATACAGTGTAGCATACAGCTTTCAGTTTCTATGCTTCTTTGTAACCTCACCGTCCTTTACCATGATCTCATCTTGACTCAATAAAGGTGCAAGTATGTTAGGGTCTTCATCAACAACATAAGACCTTCAAATATGCCCAAGTCTCTTCTACCTGTGCATATTCAACCCTAAACCCAATTGTGGTGCTCCCAAAACTTAAAACACTGTCAAAATTGTAAATGATCAAGTATACCTTCTATCATACCTCTTTTGGACTGGTCCTACCTTTATTTGTGTATGTTAAACCATTGAGAACAACAACTATGATATGTTCTTGTGGCTGCGACAACTCTCAGTACTGTGCTTAATGATGACTCTCTAAAGTATGTGTGCATATATCCTTTCTTTACTCACATATATTGATAATGTAGATAGTGAATCTTATTTTATTCTGAGCATGACATGATTCATACAGAGGACTAAAACATGGACTGTCTATGCTTTTTTTTGTAACCTCACCTTCAGATACCTGATACTCCTTTGTAGATGACTTCTATAATGCTTGAGTTTCTCTAATCTCTTGTGTACTACCCTCTTTACATTGACTATCCATTTACTATACTATTCCACATGAAATTTACTACCCTACAGTGCTTATATTTCCTATTTGGTTTGTATTGTCATTGCACCTGTTATAGCTTATGACTTTTCACGAGGTCTTATGAGATAAATCTTCATGATGTCATTCCAGATGTGGCATCAGCTATATAGGATACTCTTTTGTGTTCTAATTATGTTTGACATGCTAAAACTCTTGGGATTGTATGTCTATGGCATCCATAACTATGACTGTCTTTTGCTGTTGTTCTTGAAACCAGTTTGCTGCTCCATCGTGCTTGAATGTCCTATTTTTCTAGGAATCCTCTAATTGTTTGCTGTCCTACTCAATATGCTAGCTTTTGACAGTTGTGATTTGCCTTCTGAATGCGCTCTTAGAGTTGTGCTTTTTGCATTTGTTCATCGCATCTGTTTATTACATCTGAAATGTTCTGTAAGGTCTATGAGCTGAGCTCAACCCTTGTGGGAGCCACATTTCCTCTACTCATAATGTAATTGATGAATCAAAAGGAAACATAATTACACTTGTATCTGCACATGAAGCAAAATTGTTAGAAAATAAATGCATGCTTGCAGTCAATATTCTTGATTTGTTCTCTCAAAGTTTCTATGACACTAATTGGTTTACTACATCTGAAAACACAAATTGTATATTTATGTGTACATATCATGTGATGTATGATGCCTCACCATTGCTCTTACATCAAGTTTTCCAACATTTTATGCAAATGACGGGGTAGCAAGGAGACAGTAGCTAGATGCGGGGGCACGCAGACAATCCAAGATGACACAAGATGCGGCAACAGTCTGAAGGCTCATCATTTACGCAATGACGAGTCACCCTACCTCACATGCTATTTGCTTTTTGGTCTTTCATAAATGTATAGTTTGTCCTTTTTCATTTTGCAATGAATCAGTTAGTCTCACAGCTTGTGTGAGAACCTATACACTGATTTTTTCAATATATTTTGCTAATTTTTTAAAAGATTTGTACAATCTCTTAAGTTCTAAAATACATCTAATTGCAACAATACAATTTCATCTCAATTTGTATCAAATGTGCTTGGGTTTAACACAGCAAAAGTAAAATGTACCTTTTCCTCTGTCAAAACTGAAAAACTCTACCTGATTGAGCTAGTAGTGAAATCTAGGTAACATCTTTGGTGACATCTGCTAAATGTTTGCCTGCTAAACATCAGACCAGTTGCTTGAAGCTTATCCATTGGGCATAGAGTCACACATGCTTAACAAAAACTGGAAAACACTTTCTTTCTTTCTGTAATTAACCTCAAACCATCAACTCTTCTAAACCATCAAGTGTATGGGTATGATCAGTGATGGTGAACCAAAACACTATTACTGAGGATATGCATCTTCTTGATGAGTTAGAGGGGATCAATAAACAAGAATACCCCCTTCTAACTACTGTGATTTATTATAGCTCTATGAAGACAGGGATGATGTGTGACAGCGAATACATGTATTTACTATTTCATATGATGGCTGTCTTTTCATATAGCTATAGTACATTACAATAGTTTCAAACCCTTCCCAACCAGACTAGAGAAAACTAACAATGTGCGGAAATGCACTTAGGGAAAAGAAAACTGCAACTAATCTATTGTGCAGCAGCACTTATTCAACAACTGAAACTTCATGAAATATGTACAAACAAGTCTAGATCCTACCTCAGAAGCAATGTTTGAGGTGAATCCCATTGACTAGGATTGGCTCGACATCACCATCCAACTTAGACAGTTGGAAAGCATTATGTTGTTTGCATTCTGAAACAAAATATGGCCCACTCCAAAAAGTGTCGAACTTGGAGTGCTTCCTAGGTTTGCTTTTCAGCACATCCCACTTCAGCACTATGTCACCCTCTTGGAACATTCTTGGAGATGCACTTTTGTTGAAAGACCTTTTCATTTGGGCTTGATAATGCTCTATGTTTCTCATAGCATCATTTCTAGTTTCTTCAAGCTCGACCAGTTGAGCTAGCCTCATCGTCATAGGGCCTTCCTCTAGCATGTCCAGCTGATTTACCAAATCAAGTGCTGGTAACTCAAGTGTGATAGGAACTTCCTTTCCATACACTAACATGAAAGGCGAATGTCCTGTCGACCATTTGGTAGTGATTCTATCAGCCCATAGTGCTGATTTTAACTGTGTGTGCCAGGATCTCTGGTTGCCCTCCATGGTCTTCTTGATGATCCTAATCAGGTTCTTATTTGTAGATTCTGCTTGGCTGTTGCCTTGTGGATAGTAATTTGAGGACGTATTGAGATAAATGCCACTCCTCATAGCCCAATTAGAAATTCTGGAACTAATGAAAGCAAGGGCATTATTCGAAATGATGGACTCAGGCACCCTAAATCTAATAATTAGCTCCTCATAAAAATTCAAAACAACAGACTCATTAGCTTCCTTAAGTGTGACTGCTTCAGTCCACTTAGTGAAATAATCAGTGGCTGTAAGAACCCACTTATGGCCAGCACTGGATGAAGGGTTTACAACCCCAATAAAGTCTAAACCCCACCTCATAAAGGGCTGCTCCACCTAAACTGGCTGCAGAGGTAAGGCTGCCAACCTTTCTTTTCTGGCGAACAGAGCACACTCCTTGCATTTTCTAACCCATAAGTGTGCATCCTTAAACAAACTAGGCCAATAATAGCCACCTTTCATTACCTTAAGAGTTGTTTCTTTAGGTGAAAAATGGCTTCCAACTGACCCTCCATGAAATTCATGCAACACCTTTCCCACTTGGTTAGGCCTAATGCATCTCAGCAATACTCCATTAAAATCCTTCCTAAATAGCAAGTCATTAATGAGCACATAAAGTATGGACTGCGATCTGAAATACCTTCATTTGGCTCTATCCAAACCCTAAGGACACTCGCCAGTCTGCAAGAAATGAGCCATTTCCTGCACCCAATCAGCAACATGATCTGAAATAGATGTTTGTTCTTGATCTTGCATTGATAGAATAGCTTCTTGATCACGTTCTTCTTTGCTAATAACACCATCAGCAAGCTATTCACACAGCCCTTTTCCTCTAACCAACTTGGTAACCTTAATGTACACGTCATACTCCATGACCTTAGTCACCCAACCAGCCCTCTTATCATTGAGATCTCTACTTAGCAGAAATTCTTTCACGCTCGGATGAGCAATCATTAAATTAATCTTGTTATTTGATAACATGTGTTTAAACTTTTTTAAACTTCTTATAATAGCAAGTACATGTTTTTCAACAAAAGTGTACCTCAGCTCATAGTCTTTCAACACCTGACTGAAAAAAACTAAAGCTTGTTCCATTTCTTGCTCATTTTTTTGTACCAACATGGCTAAAATAGAAACAATATTACCATATGCATACAAGGTAAAATCCTTAGAAAAATTAGGATTTAGCAGTGTAGGTGCAGCAGCTAAAGACTCCTTGATAAGCTCAAAACTCTATTTTCTGTCCTTAGTCCAGTTGAAAGATATGTTCTTCCTCAACATAGCAGTCAATGGGTTTAACAAATCAGCAATATCAATGATGAATCTCCTGACGAAGTTGATCCTACCAATGAAACTTCGTAGGCCCTTCTTGTGTGCTGGTAAAGGTAGAGCCAAAAATACACTTATTCTCTAAGGGTCAATGGTGATACGTTGCTTCGACACCACATAACCAAGCAATCTGCCCTCATGGATGGCAAACACACATTTTTTGGGATTAAGTGATATCCCAAACTCCCTACACCTCTCAAAAATTTGTCTTAGGTGATTGAGATGATCTTTGGCCTCCCTCGAGAAAATAGTAATGTCGTCCAGGTAGACTAGGATGATCTTGTACATCAACCCCTGAAAGGCCATATCCATTGCCTTTTGAAAGGTTGCTCTAGTGTTGGACAAACTGAAAGGCATCTTTTTGTAAGCCATAGTCCCCCATTTTGTGGTGAAGGTTGTTTTGTACTGGTCTTCCTCCTTGACTAAAATCTGATTGTAACTAGAATAGTCGTCTAGCAAGGAAAACATTTCTGATCCTGAAACTACTTGGAGTATCTGCTCCATGGAAGGTAAAGGATGACGGTCCTTCAAAGAAGCTCTATTTAAGTCATGGAAGTCCACACATAGCCTTATCTCCCCGTTTTTCTTCCTAACTGACACAAGGTTGGAAACCCATGAGGTGTGCTTTATAGGAAAATTTATGCAACTCTCAATCAGCCTATTCAGTTCCATCTTCATGAGAGGCTCTAATTTAGGATTCAAAGGCCTCTGTTTCTGCCTTACTGGCTTAGCATCAGGTTCCAACTCAATAGTGTGTTGAGCAAGTTGGGGATCAAACCCCTTTAGATCACCATATTCCCATGCAAAAATGTCATTAAATTCTTGGAATAGCTGAATAAATGCACGTCTTTCCTTTCCTGTACATACCTTGCCCAATTTAAGGAGTTTGCCCTTAAGGATCTCAAATTCTTCATAATGGTCCTGCTGAACTTGTAGGCTGGACCTGGGTTTTACAGCTTCATCATCAATGTTAAAGATGGATTCTAAGGTGACCAAACCCTTTGGCATCTTGTTATTTTTTAGCTAAATGATTTGGTCACCGTACTGGTGATGTAGCTTCCCCTGGTTTGCATGAGAAAATTTAGCTTCCTCCCTCAAGAAGGTTACAATTTGCTGATCACTATCAAACACCTGCTAATGTATGTTATTATCTGCACAGCAGGCCTAACAACAATTTTGATATGCTATTTTTTCTTACCACTACTGATTTCCTTGGGAATGTCAAATTCTGCCCCTACAACAGCCAGCCTATCAGCATGTTTATTCTAATTTCTGGGTATGGAGATCAAATTGAATGCATCAAAACCTTCCTAAAGGTCCCATACTCTATGATTGTAAGACTTGAGCAGGTCATTTTTCATGACATTGAGCTTTCTGACCTGATTTACAACCAGTTCGTTGTCCCCATAAACTTTTAGATAGCTAATACCTCTTTGTCTGGCCCATTCTAGGCCTTGAATCAGAGCCTCATATTCAGCCATGTTGTTAGTGCAGCTAAAATAGAATCTGAAGGTTGAATAGTACTTTTCAGCCTTAGGGGAAACGAGCATGCATCCACCTCCAGCATCATTTCTACTCCTTGAGCCATCAAAAAATAGCTCCCAGACTTCATTTTCTTGCTGCCCATTCTGCTATTCTGCACTTTTTTCAATGTTGGGCAGAAATAAATCAGCCTCGTGCATCATATATACTCCCAAACTAACCTCGTCCAAGTGTTCAAATGGTTCAACCACTTGAGTTTGGTCCACCCATTCATCAAGAAGGACCTCTAGTATGCCTTCAATCATCATATTGCCTTCTTGAACAACAGGCTATTCCATTTCTGATTCACTTACAATCAAGTTGGCATTGACGGGGCGTGTAGTGTGGGGCTCAATATGGTCTTTGGCAGTGGGCTTTGACTTGATAGTCACCTTAGTGTCGTACCTAGTTCTAAACAGCATATGAGACCAATCTGAGGATAGGTAACCTCCTATCTTTGCTGTAAAATCCCTTGACAAGCAAATGGCAAAATAAGGCGATAAGTCAATAACATATATATCCTATAGGATAGAAAAATTTGGGCAGGCATGCAGAGTTAAACTTAGTCCTTTGATGACACCCACTGTATTAACAGTGGTTCCATCCAGCTGAACAACTCCCTTTTCTAATGGCTCATATTCAATGCCCAACCTATCAACAATCTGTTTGGGCATGATGGAACTGCTAGCACCTGAGTCTATCATGCAGTTATGAACTAGATGATCCCCTATGATCAAAGATACGTAAAAGGGTGGGGGTTTGACCTCTGAAGCTTGTTGTTCTGCATCTTTCTCAAGGCTATTTGTCAAAACAGCTTTGGATTTACCTTCATCAAACTCTTGAGATAATTTTAAATTTGACAACGCTGATTGTAGCAAGTCCTTTTGGCCAGGGATACTCAGGGAATCCCACATAGTCATAGATACATTTATTTTCTTCATATGCTCAAGTATATTGAAAGGAGATGTACCTATTTTAGCTTGGCTTTTGGGGGCAGCCACGTCACCTTGAGCGCAAGTTGGCTGAACTAATGGATTAAGTTGTTCCTTGCCTGTCAAAGGCTGATCCTTTGATAGGACTTGAGTTCTTTCAGCCTTTGATGGGTTAGAAACACCTTGATTAACGTTCAACACTTGATGCCCATGAGTTTAAACTTTACCAGCTTGCTGCCCCTCATCAATAGCCCTTTTCTTGCTGCGTGTATTATCTGCAATTGAAGCACCAACCTGGTTCATACTGCAGAATTCTTCTCCCTACCAGTTTAGGAGTGTTGTTTCATGTGCCTATTCTCCTTGCTACTGAACAGTAGGTTCTACAGGCACATTAGACTGCACTGTTGGACTATTCTGAACCATTAGAGCTTGGTTAATCACCCCATTGGCACATGTATTCTGATTATGGGGCTGGTTACAAGAAAAGCACCAGTCATATTCTTGGGCAAAATTGTTTTGTGTGGGCACAATCTCCTTCTAAGAACTGACAGCATTTGGATTGTAGGTCTGATAAGGTCTAGAGTTAAAGGCTGACCTTGGACCTTGATTAACAGGCTGATAAGGTGGCTTATTTTGCTAATTTTGCTGATAATTGGACTGGAATGTGGGCTGATAAGGTCTAAAATTTTAACCTTGCTACCTCTTGAAGTTCACAATCTCATTACCAAAAGACTGCAGCAGTCCTTTGATTTCCTGTAATTCAAAAGACTGAGTTTGGATAGCTTTTCTGACTTATTTAGTGCATTAGGTGCTGGTAACGCTGGCACAATAGGTATAATAGTTATAGGAGGCACATGTATTGGCATTGGCAGCTGAATAGCTGGAAAAATCAGCAAAGGAGGTCTAGGGGTGATTTTACCAGCCTGTATGAGGCTATTTTCAGCTCTAATGGCTATGGCATAAGTCTAAGGTAAGGAATTTCCTCCCATGGATTGAATCATGACAGAAATGTTGTTGTGTAAAGCTCTTAAATAATATAAGAATGCATGGTCAGTTGTAGGCCTTACCATTGGTGGGATTCTATCCCATGTTTTCTGAAAATGGTGATTGAAGTCTAACATAACTTCATGACGAGCTCTTTTTATTGTGGACAGCTGCTCCACCAATGACAAATGATCTGATTTGTCCTCAAAGAAACTGCACAACTCCTCTCCCAGATGATCTGATAAATCTATGGAGTTCACCAGCAAGCTTCTAAACCACTGCAAAGCCTTCCCTTTGAGAGAGGCTGCCAATAACCTGATTGCGACATTCTCTTCTGTCACATGATGGACAACACATAGGTTTGCAATGTCTTTTATGTGTTCAGCCGGAGTAGTTTGATCTTCACCATTAAAATATGGTAAACTTTTCAAGGCAGCAACAGGAATAGCATCATGCTGAGTTAAATTCAGGGGGCTCCTCTAGTTGAATGCAACAAAAGGCTGATTTCTGACTACAGGAATCATTGTAGCTAGAATTCTTGTGACAGTATGAATTCCAACAGCAAGAGGAGTAGACTTGGATCTTCTTGAATAGACACGAGTTTTCTTGGATTTCTTAGCTGTTATCCCTCTTCTCCTAGGTGGGGATAATTGTAAATATTCAAAAGATGAAGAACTGCTTCTGGTTTGTATCCTTCTCATAAGTAGAAATATACTGATTTGCTAAACCAAAGCTTAGAGTCACCAAATATGCAAGTTTGAACCCCTTATAGGTCTGAAAATCACTAGCTTTACATCAAAGCTAGTAATAAACTGTACTATTTAAACTATTTCTAATTCCACAGTCCCATCAGGTGTGCCAAAAAATTGTTGTCTCTCAGATTTGCACCCTTGTTGAGTTGTAGAACTTGGCAATCTGGAGAAACATGGGATCTTTCCACGTCTGTGGGTCACCTGTGATGGAAAGAACCTCCAAAGAAGGCCGGCTTCCTGTTGATACTCCACCTAAACTACTTATACTAAGGTCTTTACAGAGAAAAGGGTAAGAAAGATTACATGAAAATGAAACCTACTGTCTAAGGTGATGCACCAAAAGATCATCAGAAAATACACAGAAATGACACGCTTCAGAACCAGTAATAATAAGAATCCTTACACAACCCAGAAAAAATCATAACCCTTGCATCATTATTTTGTAAGGAGGCTAAATAACAGTAGTCTTGTTAAGGAGAAAGAGGTTTTCTCACTACCCACAAACTGATTGTTATCCCTTGCACATCTCACAACCTGCAAAAATTATGTAACCCTTGCTTAAATGCACCAACATGAAAGACAACTCCAAGGACAAAGAACATCACCAAGATCTGTACTAACATTGAGGACACACAATATCAGAAGAAATAGGAAGGTATAAACTTCTTATTACTGCCAAAAGGTGTTACAATATTGTTTATCTCTGAAAATGGGTTACAAAACTGTTCACTTCTGCAAAAGAACTTAGAAAATTATAATATACAGAGTAGTGAATAATCAGAACCCTTTGAAAAATGAATAAGGAAGAAGACTATATACTTCCTAAACAGCTATAAATAGATAAACATCCACCACCTCCATTCCCGTGCATCTCATAAATGCCCACAAAATATCTCTCTAAAGTCCTCCAAAGTGTGCTCACAATGTAAAAAAAGTCAAGGGATGCCATATCCTATCATAAAGGCACCTAAAAATGTCATAGAATGCCTTTAAATGCTCTTTGTGGCTTCTGACATATGTCAGATCTGTGTCATAATCCTCTGCGGCATCATAAATAACAAATAAATATCCCAATAAAAGACATAAATACACATTTTCTGCATCCAATAAACATTTAGCTAAGAGGTTTATAATTTCACCACCTTAGTAAATGTTTTACAATTTATAATCATACAGACCTATGCAGAAAATAATGACATTTATGACATAACCATCTAATTCCTAATTTATGCAAAAAATGTCATAAAAATGTTTGTGACTCCTAGGCACAAAATGACATGATTCCACATCCACGGCATATCTACACGTCACAAAGCTCTAGCAACACAATGTTTTCACAACTCTAGCCATTTCCTTCATTACACATCTCTCGTATCATGCCATTACTCTTTCAAACCACCTTATAACTCCCAACACATCCAAACAAACATGCATTTTTATTCACCCACTTACCCTCTATATCACCTTGCAACTCCATCATGAACATGCCTTAGCCTCCATAAGGCCGTCGACCCATATGCAATCATAATGAGTTTTTTTGACTTTTAAGGAGAAACAAGAACACAGATAAAACATGTTACACGACCCCCATCTTGTATCATTGTTAGGATTGAAAAGATACCAAGTCCTCCCCACGGTGCATAATAGATAAGAATGATTTGTTTGCAAATAAAAGTCAAAAAACACACATCATGGATGCGAAGGGATATTATGTCTATTCAACCAAACAAGGAGAAAAACCTAAAAATCACTTTCATTTTGCATTTTATCTCTGGTGTTTTGCTTGGCTGCCACCATCATGGAGGGTTTGAAGGCAGAAATATGCCATGAAATGGGTCGTTTTTCTGTCGATTCTTTGGCGAAATGCAAGGTAAGTCGCATTCTATGAGGCTTTTTTAACTCCATTTTGTAGTCAATTTTGGGCCACCAAGGTTGAGATTTTCTTCTACTCTGGCTGCCTTTTTGACTTGCATTGATAGATTTTCTATTGTGTTTTTTGATGGCCGACCCTTGTATTGCATTGTGGATGCTTTGAAATCGTTGTTGGAAACTGATATAAGGAGATGAAAACATTTTTTACTAGTAAAATGTAGAAAACACAAAGGTAACTCCTTTACCTGGCGATTTTCCTTCATTTTTGAGTCTTTTTCTACTGCATCTAGCTGCCTGGGTCACGATTTGACTAGTTTTTGAGCATTTTATGCTTGAAACTTTGTATTTTTCTTGTCTGCTGTTCAAATGTGAAAAGAAAATTGCATTTTCCTTCGCAAATCACTGCCAATAGGCATGATTTTGGTATTTTCTAAGTATATGTTTGAAATGAATCTTACAAACCCTTCATATTCTACATTTGTTGGCTATTCATGGGCTCCATCTTAACACAAAACTTGAAACACTGACATACTACCTTGCTACTTGAAAACTATATTTTCTGTGTGTTGTTGCATGTGAATGTCTTATGTTTAACGTTTTCCAGAAATAAAAATTTCCCTAAATGTTAAACCTTCTTTTAGCTGGAGAAATCTTGCCTATTAAATGTTTTCCAGAAGATATACATCTTATGGTGAATCTTTGTTCATTCCATTGATTATCTACTCTTTGATTGTCCAGAACTCCATGCTTCACTGCAATCTTTGCAATTTCACTTTGTTCCCACAGTTTGAAAATGGCAACAACCAGTTCCAGAAGGAAGAATCTTGATAGGTTTCACATATTGACAAACAATTACTGGCAACAAGTCAGCATCTGCTTGTCAAGGGCCATATGCCGAGCAGTTAGTGTCCAAAGGTAGGTTTCCATTCATTCTACTACCTGCCACAGACTCCAAATTAACTTCTATACTTTTCTCTCAAATATGAAATATTTTTCAAAATCTCCAACAGCTGCTTCCCTCTGATAAATGCCTCTTTGCTCCTCAAGGAAATATTTCTGCATATCAGGATCTTGTTTGTTTCGTCTTTGCCAATGAACAATTCCTCCCTCCTATGTATGTCTATTCACTACAATATCCATTCCCCCCACTCTCATATATGATACATTTTCTATATCCCTGCCATCAACAAATTCTACCTGATTGGATTGTATGTCATTTAAAACATGAGAATGAGTGTATCGCCCTACACTATGTGAGTCATATGGAGCTAGAAAATCCACATTTTATGAGTTCGATGACTATGTATGATCTTAAAACTCCACTTTTTCAGTGATTTTTAGAGGTTTCTGTTCATCTTTCACATGTCTCCTGATAAGACTTTTGCCTCATACTCACAAATGACTGCTGATTACTTCATTGTCTTGCTGTTATACTGTAGCTTCACACATGGCTGTGTTCTTTTAGCTATGCCTTTGCATTTGTATATTGCTACCAGAAGGAACCATTTTGGATATTTTCTGAGTATATGGATTTTTTTTAGAAAACAAAAACAACACAAACCTTCATTTTCTCCTTCTATGGCTGCACATGAAGGGCTTCTGTAGCATTTTGCATTAACTCTTTGGCTATTCCTTTTGGGTTCAACTGGAAGAGAACTCTGAGCATATGAACTTTGAAAAATTTGCAATTTATAAGTCTGATGGCTGTATAAGATTGAGTTCTATATCACTGTCTTGGAGTCTCTTTTGTTGGGTAGGGTTTATGCAAGCCTTTCTAGATTTCAAACCACAAACCTTGATTGTCTTTCCATACTCTTGACTATTTCTTTCAGGCTCTGTTTGTCACTTTCAGACAATGTAGCATACAACTTTTAGTTTCTATGCTTCTTTGTAACCTCACCATCCTTTACCATGATCTCATCTTGACTCAATAAAGGTGCAGGTATGTTAGGGCCTTCATCAACAACATAAGACCTTCAAATATGCCCAAGTCTCTTCTACCTGTGCATATTCAACCCTAAACCCAATTGTGGTGCTCCCAAAACTTAAAACACTGTCAAAACTGTAAATGATCAAGTATACCTTCTATCATACCTCTTTTGGACTACTCCTACCTTTATTTGTGTATGTTAAACCATTGAGAACAACAACTCTCAGCACTGTGCTTAATGATGACACTCTGAAGTATGTGTGCATATATCTTGGTGTTGGTGTGCATATATCCTTTCTTTACTCACATATATTGATAATGTAGATAGTGAATCTTATTTTATTCTGAGCATTACATGATTTATACAGAGGACTGAAATATGGACTGTATTTGCTTTTTTTTTTTAACCTCACCTTCAGATACCTGATACTCCTCTGTAGATGACTTCTATCATGCTTGAGTTTCTTTGATCTCTTGTGCACTACCCTCATAACATTGACTGTCCATTTACTATGCTATTACACATGAAATTTACTGTCGTACAGTGCTTAGATTTCCTATTTGGTTTGTATTGTCATTGCACCTGTTATAGCTTATGACTTTTCACGAGGTCTTATGAGATAAATCTTCATGATGTCATTCTAGATGTGGCATTAGCTATATAGGATACTCTTTTGTGTTCTAATTATGTTTGACATCCTAAAACTCTTGGGATTGTATGTCTGTGGCATCCATAACTATGACTGTCTTTTGCTGTTGTTCTTGAAACTAGTTTGTTGCTGCCTCATGCCTGACTGTCCTATTTTTCTAGGAATCCTCTGATTGTTTGCTGTTCTACTCAGTATGCTAGCTTTTGACAGCTGTGATCTACCTTCTGAATGTGCTCTTAAAGTTGTGCTTTTTGCATTTGTTCATCACATCTGTTCATTGCATCTGAAATGTTCTGTAAGGTCTATGAGCTGGGCTCAACCCTTGTGGGAGCCTCATTTCTTCTACTCATAATGTAATTGATGAATCAAAAGGAAACATAATTACACCTGTATCTGCACATGAAGCAAACTTGTTAGAAAATAAATGCATGCTTGCAGTTGATATTCTTGATTTGTCGTCTCAAAGTTTCTGTGATGCTAACTGGTTTACTGCATCTGAAAACACAAATTGTATATTTATGTGTGCATATAATGTGATGTATGATGCCTCGCCATTGCTCTTACATCAATTTTCCCAACATTTTATGTAAATGACGGGGTAGCAAGGAGACAACAACTGGATGCGGGGGCACATAGACAATCCAGGATGACACAAGACGCGGCAACAGTCTGAAGGCTCGTCTTTCAAGCAATGATGAGTCACCCTACCTCACATGCTATTTGCTTTTTGGTATTTCATAAATGTATATTTTGTCCTATTTCATTTTGCAATGAATCAGTTAGTCTCACAGCTTGTGTGAAAACCTATACACTTATTATTTCAATATATATTGCTGATTTTTTAAAAGATTTGTACAATCTCTTAAGTTCTAAAATACATCTAAATGCAACAATACAATTTCATCTCAATTTGTATCAAAGGTGCTTGGGTTTAACATAGCAGAAGTAAAATGTACCTTTTCCTCTATCAAAACTAAAAAACTCTACTTGATTGAGCTAGTAGTGAAATCTAGGTAACAAGTGTCATCCACAAATTGTTGGATAATTGCATTTTGGGCTGTTGAGGTAGGTTTGATCCCGTAGAGAGTCCTTTGCATTAACAGATTACAAGCATTTCTAACCAAAAACTCAGAAATTAAAATAAGTAGGTAGAGTGAAAATGGGTCACCTTGTCTAATTTCCCTTCCAAAAGGAAAAAATATCTAGGAGAGCCATTGACTAACATAGAGAATCTAGCTGTGGATATACATTCCTTGAAAATGTTGATGATTCTTTCATTAAATCCAAATTTTCTGACTCTAAACAGAAAGTCCCATCTAACCCTATCATAGGATTTGAACATATCTAATTTGAAGATCATACTTGGGGTGTTTCTCTTATGGACAGAGTGAATAATTTCATGGGTGGTGATGGTTGCATCCAGAATCTACCTACCTTGGACAAAGCCTTTCTAATTCAGGGCAATGGGTTTGTCCAGAAAGGGATGCAACCTAAGGACCAGAATCTTGGTGAAGACTTTGTAGACTGTGTTGTAAAGACTAATAGGCCTGAAGTCGGTCATGGTTTTAGCATCAATCTTCTTTGGGATTAAGACAATAAAGGTGTTGTTCAATTACCATAGGAGTTAGCATGTCCTAAAGAAATCCTGGGCCACCAGGAAGACATGATTTCCAACTATCTCCCAAAAGGTTTGAAAGAAGGCCAAAGGAAACCCATCTGGGCCTAGGGCTTTGAAGGCACCCATGGAGAAAGTAGCAACTCTAACCTCCTCAAGAGTAATAGATTTGGTCATTTAGTAGTTGTCATCCTCAGAGATAGTGGTAGGAATGACATCTAAAATAGAGTCAAAATCCTCCTCAAGAAAATTCGCCTGTTGATCAGTCAATAATGATTCAAAGAACTTAATAGCCAAATCTCCAATCTCCCCTTCCTCCTCCACCAGCCTCCCTTGGTCATCCCAAAGCGACATGATCGTGTTTCTCTTCTTGTACCATAGGGTTGATTGGTGGAAAAAGGATGTTTTCCTATCGCCCTCCCTAATCCATTCAACTCTAGACTCCTTTTTCCAATAGAACTCCTCTTCCTTGATCATTCGGGTCCATTCCTTGGAAAGGTTCTTTTCTAGGAATTGCAAGTCTTCTGATATGTCTCGTTGTTCTATTATGCTTTGAACTTCTTTCAGTTTTTCCATGATTCTTTTCTTTCTACTCAAGACATTGCCAAAAGTAAATGTATTCCATCATTTCACCTTATTTCTCACATTAGCCAGTCTCTTTGCCAATCTGAACATCACCGGCCCTTGGACCAGGATCTTCCACCAATTTGAGAGATAGTCTCTAAATTCTAGATGAAGGGCCTACATCATTTTAAAACTAAACGGGAAGGGGCCTTTACTACACTTTCTAGCCCAGTTGAGTAACACAGGGCTATGATCTGATCCCATTCTAGAGAGAGTTGACAGATGCAACATATTCATTATGGCCCAATAAGAAGAAATTAAGAACCTATCAAGATTAACCTGAATGATATTATTCCCTTGCCACCTATTAGACCAGGTGAAGGCCTGTCCTAACAGATCAACATCATGAGGCCAGCTTTCCCAAGGAAGTCTGCCAGATTGTACACACTGTAAGAGTAATCTGTTAACCCCTCAAATTTATCTGAAGGGTATAGGGGGAGTTGAGATCCCCCACCACCATCTAGTTAATATTTCTATCTTTCTTAATTTTATCCACCGAATTCTCCCAGACTCCCTTTCTGCTACTACAAGTATTGGGGGCATAGACATTGATTAGTGTCCACTACTCAAGATGACAATGAAATGAAGCTTCAACATGGTGCTTGAAGCAAGAGATTATATTACCAGTAAATTCTTGCCTCTAAACGATAGAAATGCCACCTGAAGCCCCAGTAGCTCCACTAATAGCATAGTTCACATTGGGCCAGATGTTTTTGAGAGCAATCTTTAAGTTTTCCTTTGTCATTTTAATTTCTTGTAGAAGAAGAATATCGACTTTCTTATCAAAAATGCAGTTCGTAACGAGTAACTACTTCTAAGGGATATTAAGCTCTTTTATATTACATGAGATGATCTTCATTTCTTTGTCTTCCTAGGGGGGCACCAAGGTGGACTACTTGCCCCTAACAATCTCCTGCTCCATCTCTCTCTATCTGGTCTTCATGTGGGAAGGTCTTCCTCTACTACTATCCCCCCCACATCAGCTGTCTTCTGACTACTACCTTTCCCCTTTTTCTTTGTAATGGACCATCCTTCCTAGTCTTCCATCTCTCTGCTTGAACCTACACTGGGGGATGGGGGGAAGTATTTTCCAAACACACTCAGTCTGGGTTTGGGAGAACCCATCATTCCACCAGGGATGTGAGTTACATTTGCCATGCTCTTTTGTGAGATGGCAATCTTCCGAGGCTGAAACCTGAACCTATTTCTCCTTCTTCCATGGTCTCCTAGCGCTTATCAGGAGCTAAGGCCTCTCTGTGATCTAGAGAGTCCACCAGCTCCTAACTCTTTTGGGTCTATTCATCAATAACAACTGAGAGTTCTAATCCCATAGGGTTCTCCTCCACTTGAATCAGAGGAACTGGGGTCTCTTGTGGAGGGCCTTGTGTTGCCAGAGGGTCCTATTGCCCTGTAGTGCCCCTCCATATTCACTATGGTTGCGTTAGGTATGTTTGGAATTTATTTTAGCAATACATGTATCTTTTTTTTTATGATGGAAAGGACTCCTTAATAATATCTAAAGTGTTATGGTTAGAATAATGGATAGTCTTCTTTATTAATTGTAGCATATTCTTATTTTTAATAGAACAGATTCCCACATCATGTTTCCTTTTCTTTAATTAGCATTCTTGGTTTAGTGTTTCCGCGGGAGGTAGTTAGGGTTGCCTCTATGCTATTTAATATCTATTTATTTTACAGAGTGTGTTTTAAAAAAAAAAGATGCTCTGTATTAGCTTTATATAGAAAAATACATTAGTTAATGAGAGGGAGGAAAGGACATGTTCTCGGCGAGGGGTTTGATTGGTACTACCATGGAGTGAGGTCCGAAGAAGATTGCCGATTGGGGATACCAAGAATTTAATTAGGTCAGTGAAAAATTATCACAAGCTCCTTGCCTAGGTACATTTTTATGGGTTTATATATTATTTCTATTGATGATTGAAACAGAAGTGTAGGAAAGTTTTGGGGCCTCTTATGTGTTTACATAGTTTTACATAAAAAATTCTATGATTTGTACATATTCATCAATCCATTACATTGCAGGTTATGTTTCTCTTGAGGGATTCAATCACTAAATTGCATGCTTGATTTGGGTATAAGTCTTTATTCCTTTTTGAATTCCCTTTATACACTAGTTGTTTGATTGGATTGTATGTTTATTCCCTCATGCGTAGTTTTTTTTCTTTTATGAATTAATTCCTAGGTCTAAGAATTCCATTGGTTACCTAATCAATCTATGTGCATTCTTCAATACTTTTCTACCAAGAAACTTATAATTTTTCTTCAACCTCCGTATCTCTTATTCTTGAGGTCGCATCTCTTCTTGGTTTTCTCTTGCCTACTATTGCTTTGATGTCTGGGAGCAGAACATAAGTCATGCAATCTTTTTAGGATCCAATCAAACTATAGTTCTGCAGGTCAATCATGCACACATTTCAATCAACCTTAGCCATAAGGGTTACTCATGTGATTGAAGTTATATGTAATTATCTCTCTCCTTTTAACCTATGTTACACCTATTTTTCTAAATATCCTACAACAATTCCATTCCATGAAATGTCATCTCTTTGGAGCATTCATTCATATAGTTTCATGTATCCACACATGTTTACCGTAGTAGTTATCTCTCACAACAATCAGAGAAATAAGTTTTATACAGATGACAAAATTGATTGCCTATTATTCCCCATGATGGTAGAAGAATAATTATTTTTCTCTTTTTCTTAGCACCTTTGTAATGCCTTAAAACCGGAAAGTTGTTGGTGATTGGATCTTTGTTATCTTAATATTTTTAATAGTGGTGTTTAATATTAATTGATTGGTTGATGCTTTCTTCAAGGGGGTGAGAAATTAGCAACCAAATTATAGACTTTCCTTTATTTCTAAGCAGGATCTGAACTTTGTTTAGCTATATATAATAGTCTTCACATTACATGAGTTGTTAACCCTTAAAATCCTTTCCAATGAAACCATAATGTGCATATCTTGCATCCATTGCATTCATAGAGAATCACCTCTATTTGAGATGTTTTGTCAAGCAGTTCACGTATCCCCTCTTTACTATTTACTCTATGCATGCATGTTTATTAGAGCATTTCCAACTATAATATCTGACAAAATCTCCCTTCCATTACACTTTGATGGATGACTATATTAATACTAGAGATTCATAATTATTTATTAGGCGATTTTTCTATTATTAGAAGATTGTGTCGTTTTCTTTTATAAACATTTTTCCCTCAGGATTTTTTTATTAAATTACCTCTATTCTTAACGAAATGTTATGATAATCTTAGTGAATCATTTTCCTAATCAAATAATCTATTTGATAGGAGAGAGTAATGAGTTTTTACTCCGGTAGGAATGCATTATATAGAGTTTTTTATTGTATTTGAAACTATTCATATACTAGGCAATACTAGTTATTAGCCGATAAGCTTCTTATTCAGGCATTTATGCCATCAATTTAGTCTTTAGATTTTGTCATAGGCATCTCAGATGGATACACTTGTCAGTTTAATTTTAGACCTCTATTGAGCTCATTTTATCATTCAATTAAGAGTCAAAGTCTTTAAGATGTTTTCTTTTTAATCCATTACTAATTCATTAATTGGGGTTCTTATTAGAATTGTGGGTTGGATAACCAGATAGTTTGGTAAAGTGAAAAGTTTGAATAAATATGTTTATCAACTCTGAATGTATGTTATATGCTCAATGTTTATGGTCTCTATGAAGTCATTCCTGGCTGTGGTCTAAGAATATGATAGGTGGTATCAGTATTCAACTATCTCTGTGCTTTAGGACATAATTAACTCTTTTATGCTCTGCATTAAACATTCATAAATATACTTAAGGTATCCCTGTATATTGCTTTCTAATGCTCTAGATGTTATTATGCATGGTGAGATATATGTATGTGGAAATGACTAATGGATGGAGGTTGTATCTCACAATAAAGATTATTGTTGTTTATAACTTATTGTATGAAATGTAAACCCTTATTCGAATTTAAATGGAAAGGCTTTACCTCCTTTTGTTCTCTTTTATTATCTAGACTTGTAGTTGTATAAAATATAGGTTTGTAAGATAGTATTGCTATTGGGATTTATTCTTGGGTGATTGTTATAGTAGTGAATCTTTTGCTACATTCTAACATGATGCTTTCAAATTTAATCGCTAGGGTTTACTTAATTCATTTTATTATAACCAAATAATCTTTTTAAATAGATAACTAGAAGAAATTGTATATTTTTTTGTTTAGGCTATGATTCTCTAGTTAGTTGATTTTTAATATTCTTCCTTAGTACATTTATTTCTTATAGAATAATATAAATTCTATAATCATTAATTTAATTTACTTCTTTTGTATTAGATTAAAAGAATGTTTAGACAAATAAATTTTGGTAAGAATCACACTGAAAATTTGTGTGTTAGATGTTATTATGATATTTTGTCCCTTGAGCCATGGTAATCATTACAAAGAAAGAAATCTATGCAGGTTTTAATATTATATGTTTAGCAATACGATCTGATTAAAATCATAGGCGAATGTGATCTTAAATAGGTTATTTGTTATATTAGTAAACTAAAAGAGTTTTTGTTTACTCTTCTTAAGATCAATTTGAAGTCGTTGTTGCAATTATCTTGTAGACGTATTTCCTGTATTGGTTGTATTGAGCTTCTTGAATCAGTATGTTGTAGAGATTGTATCATTAGAGGTTATATACCTTATAGATCTTGAGATTATAAATCTTCTATTACTTATGTTAAACCAAATTATATGTTGTATGATAGCATCTCATGGTTGTAATTTCTAGTCCTGAACTACAAAGTCTCTGCACTACGTGTACGTAGGCAAATCCATCAAGGATGAGCCCCTGAGACTTTAGGTCAGCCCTTAGGGCCTTATGTTGTCACTTCATGGAATTGATTTTTGTGTAACCATGCAGGACTAATGTTTCTTTAGATGTGTAGTATGAGACCTTTACCCATGCAGGACTCATAAGCTAAGGAAGCACCTTTCCAATTGGTGTATGGATGATCATCTGGCACTAGGGTAAATGGGTATACATATGTATACTTTAGATTTGATATATTGTATCTAACATTTCAAATAGGATAAATGTGATATACTCTGTTATGTAATTTATGAGCTTTACTAAGTTAAGATTCGTAAATTTTATCTATCATGCAATTAATTTCATTATTGTTATCTATCAATATTTTCAGAGATAAGAATTACAAAACATGTGTGTGTAGGTGTTCAATTGATGCATTTAGACTTAGAACAAACCATGGTTATTTTGATTGTGTTCGTGTGTAGTAATGAGTTTTTTTATATGGTTGAATGTTGCTTAATTTTCAATAATGCAATCATGTTATCCCTAGAGATGTTAGTTAACTTGTTGAATTAGACTATGTTATAGTTTGTTAACATTATTTCTATAAAGAAAAAAAATTTGCCTTTTTATTGCTTTAGTTGACTTATCTCTAGGTTGCATGGTGGGGTGTTACATTTGGTATCAGAGCCAATTTTTAGCACTGGGATCTCTAGTTAAGGTTGACACCCATGCTTAGTTATAGTAATTCCTTTTATGCATGTGATAGGAACTTTTGTGTTAGATACCATGCTTTAATCTAAACCCCAACTTGATGTAATGGATAGATGATCATGATATTGACTTTAGCATTATGTGATATGTAGAAAAAGTAGAGTGAAAGGAAACTAGAAAAGGGAGTTGATAACTACTAATGTTATGATTTTGCAAAGGGAATCACATTGGTTATGGAAATAAATGTACTTATAGTAGTAATGAAATTCTATATGAAAATATAATCTTCCCTGTAAACATGGAAAACTAGTAACTATGCATTGGTTGAGTGTTGTGAATACCCTGTACATGCTTTGTGTGCCCATGGGATGGTGATACTGGGTACCCATCCATGGGGAATGTGTGTATTTTTGGTGTGGGATTAGCCATACCATTAGGTGTGTTTGTATGTTTGTTACTCGAATTGAGGGCCAACCCCTGTGTGGTTGAAAATATATATATAAAAGAGTAGCCAAAAGTTAGATTCATAGATTCTCTTCTTTTGGTTCTCTAGTCCCTCAATTTGTGAAGGGGTAGTAGCAGCCACAAAGTTCCTTGGGTCGAGTGTACATGGTACACATATGATGGTGAAGAGCAGTCCCTCGCTCAACCAAACCTGAGGAAACATACTCACAACTTTCCCTTATGATGGATCAGGGTACTTGATCCATATGTGTTAGCCTAATCCCCACATTTTCTGAGCATCTGGATGGTATTTCTTGGGGATCATTTACCTTGTCTTCATGAAAGGTATGATATGCCACACGAGTTATCAGTTGGGGGCTGGGGTCTAGGACCTGCATGGACAACCCAATTGGAACTATGTGATGACATGAGTCATCACTTGGGGGCCAGGGTCTAGGACCTGCATGGATAATCCAAAGTGAGACCATGTGCCCCATGTATGTTTTGAGGTCTAGCATGTGGAGGGAGATTTGATACCCATGCTGAGATAGATCTCATATTTGCACATGTTCTAACATGATGCAATAGGTATGATGCCACACCCCACTGATGTTCCGACACAGTGCTAGTGATGATGCCATGTTGTTGATGGTAGCGAACTAAGCTTGAGGAAATGATGCCATGTGCTTAGACACGTGAAGGTGCACTATGAGATTGTGTTATAGCCTACTTGTGTGATGAACGTAATGGGGCCTTGCACACTTGTAGAGGGATACTCATGTTTGGTTTCGACAGTGTTTGGGTTAGTTAGCATATGGGTATGTCCTAGCCATGTATACATCTAGCTATGGTGAGTACCTGTGTGTGCCTTTTCCATGAGGTGTCGCTATGCGAGGTGTGTTCTGCGCGTGCATACTTCCGTAGAGCCACAGACACACTTCCATGTGGTATACGACCAGTACATGCCTTCTTCGATTGGCATATGACCATGCCATGCAAAAACTCAATGCGAGATGTGGCCGAGGTGCACATTCCATGCAGGCGGCCAAGGAGTACATGGGCCACTTGGCTAGTCCATGCCGCATGACGACGTGATGTAAGGTGTAGCCGAGGAGTACACTTTGAGCCATGTGGTTGGCATGCTCACTCCGCACCACATGAGGGCTACTATTATAGCCTAATGTTGTTCCCTCCTTCCTCATTTGGTGGCTAGTATCTAGGAACACAGTGTTGTATAGTGCAGTTTTAAAGATTGTGGATTTTCTCTATGGTTATTGATGATTTTCTACTAATTATGAAGGCTAACCCTTTGTTTATATTTGATTTTGATGGTTTAGCCACACTTTGTGATTTTATTTTCTTGAAGCCTCATGGTTACATTTGATTGGTGTTGATATTGCTTGCATTTCTTGCTTTATTATTGAAATTGAATTTATATTTTTCTTTATGACTTTTGTGGCTAAACTAGTTTATCCTTATTGTTTTCGATGTTAGCCATGTGTCATATTGTGAATCCCTCTCCAAGGACATATGAGATGGACTTGGTGAGCATATACGAGGAAGCAGACGAAGGGAACCTTGAGGATGGGGTTATGTGAGGCTGTTATATAGCTAGGACCCACTAACCACCTATGTGTGATGACCATCTCTTGGAGGCTAATCACCTTACACAAGAGAGAGGTCATGATGGCTTGTTTGGATGGTCTCACCCTATGAGTGTGGCCTAACACAAACAAGTCATTGAGTGTGAGGTATGGATTATGTGAGATGGATTTTAGCTCTTGGCTTATGGATTATGTATTTTGGATTAGTATGGTGCTTTCCAGTGTCCAGATGGACCCTTGTGTAGCCTTGTGATGTGATTCCCGGTAATGTGAATTTGTGTGTATATGAAGAATGTATGATAAATCATGAATATAGTACTTATGAAATAATAAATTGTGTTGGGATTTAGTATGGTACAATAATTAGATTGAAATCTCTTGTTATAAATGATGGATATTTTATGGAAAATGTGTGTTTTATGTGTATAAATATATGGATATTTTTTTAAAATGTAGCATTCTAACCCATTGATTTTCTTAACAGCGAAGTGGGAGAGGAATTACGGTAATAGTATGTTTGAAAATTGAATACTTTATATGTTTATAATGTGAGGATTTCCACTAGTTAGGATTAAAAAAAAAAAGGTGCAAAGTTTTCTGTCCTAAAGAAATTGATTGAGTGTCAATGCTAACTTATAAGGATTTTGAGTGGTTTAGGTATTATGGAGGTATTTTTTTTGAAATGCAAGTTGTGGTTGTGTTGCTACAAAAACATTGAAAACTAGAACGGTAGATTATATATGAAAGAGAGTATATAAGTTTATATTTTAGAGAAATAAATCTTTCCCATAGGTAAATTAGTGTATATTATTTTTATTAAATGAATTAGTTTTGATGTTGTTATTAACGTGTAATGTTTCCACTTTAGTTGCGACTTCCAGGAGTAAGTTGAGTTTTAGGGGGGGAGGATGTAGTGCCCCTCCATATTCACTATGGTTGTGTTAGGTATGTTTGGAATTTATTTTAGCAATAAATGTATCTTATTTTTTTTAATGATGGAAATGACTCGTTAATAATATCTGAAGCATTATGGTTAGAATAATAGATAGTCTTCTTTATTAATTGTCGTATATTCTTGTTTTTAATAGATCAGATTCCCACATCATGTTTCCTTTCCTTTAATTAGCATGCTTGGTTTAGTGTTTCCAAGGGAGGCAGTTAGGGTTTCCTCTGTGCTATTTAATGTCTATTTATTTTAGAGAGTGCATTTTCAAAAAAAGATGCTCTATATTAGCTTTATATAGAAAAAGACATTTGTTAATGAGAGGGAGAAAATGACATGTTCTTAGGGAGGGGTTTGATTCGTACTACCATGGAGTGAGGTTTGAAGAAGATTAACGATTGGGGCTACCAAGAATTTAATTAGGTCAGTGCAAAATTATCACAGGCTCCTAACCCAGGTACATTTTTATGGGTTTCTATATTATTTCTTTTGATGATTGAAACAAAAGTGTAGGAAAGATTTCAGGCCTCTTATGTGTTTATGTAGTTTTGCATGAAACGTTCTAAGATTTGTCTGTATTCATCAATCCATTACATTGCATGTTATATTTCTCCTGAGGCATTCATTCATTGAATTGCATGCTTGATTTGGGTATAAGTCTTCATTCCTTTTTGAATGCCCTTTATACACTAGTTGTCTGATTGGATTGTATGTTTATGCCCTCATGCATAGTTTTTTTCTCTTTTATGTATTAATTCCTAGATCTGAGAATTGCATTGGTTACGTAATCAATCTGTGTGTAGTCTTCAATACTTTTCTACCAAGAAACTTATAATTTTTATTCAACCTCTGTATCTCTTATTTTTGAGGTCGCATCTCTTCTTAGTTTTCTCCTGCCTACTATTGCTTTGTTGTGTGGGAGAAGAACATAAGTCATGCAATCTTTTTAGGATCCAATCAAACTATAGTTCTGTAGGTCAATCATGCACACATTTCAATCAACCTTAGCCATAAGGGTTACCCATGTGATTAAAGTTATGTGTAATTATCTCTCTCCTTCCAACCTATTTTACACCTATTTTACACCTATGGTTATTGATGATTTTCTACTAATTATGAAGGCTAACCCTTTGTTTATATTTGATTGTGATGGTTTAGCCACACTTTGTGATTTTATTTTCTTGTAGCCTCATGGTTACATTTGATTGGTGTTGATATTGCTTACATTTCTTGCTTTATTATTGAAATTGAATTTATATTTTTCTTTATGACTTTTGTGGCTAAACTACTTTATCCTTATTGTTTTCGATGTTAGCCATGTGTCATATTGTGAATCCCTCTCCAAGGACATATGAGATGGACTTGGTGAGCATATACGAGGAAGTAGACGAAGGGAACCTTGAGGATGGGGTTATGTGAGGCTGTTATATAGCTAGGACCCACTAACCACCTATGTGTGATGACCATCTCTTGGAGGCTAATCACCTTACACAAGAGAGAGGTCATGATGGCTTGTTTGGATGGTCTCACCCTATGAGTGTGGCCTAACACAAACAAGTCATTGAGTGTGAGGTATGGATTATGTGAGATGGATTTTAGCTCTTGGCTTATGGATTATGTATTTTGGATTAGTATGGTGCTTTCCAGTGTCCAGATGGACCCTTGTGTAGCCTTGTGATGTGATTCCCGGTAATGTGAATTTGTGTGTATATGAAGAATGTATGATAAATCATGAATATAGTACTTATGAAATAATAAATTGTGTTGGGATTTAGTATGGTACAATAATTAGATTGAAATCTCTTGTTATAAATGATGGATATTTTATGGAAAATGTGTGTTTTATGTGTATAAATATATGGATATTTTTTTAAAATGTAGCATTCTAACCCATTGATTTTCTTAACAGCGAAGTGGGAGAGAAATTACGGTAATAGTATGTTTGAAAATTGAATACTTTATATGTTTATAATGTGAGGATTTCCACAAGTTAGGATTAAAAAAAAAAAGTGCAAAGTTTTCTTTGTCCTAAAGAAATTGATTGAGTGTCAAAGCTAACTTATAAGGATTTTGAGTGGTTTAGGTATTATGGAGGTATTTTTTTTGAAATGCAAGTTGTGGTTGTGTTGCTACAAAAACATTGAAAACTAGAAGGGTAGATTATATATGAAAGAGAGTATATAAGTTTATATTTTAGAGAAATAAATCTTTCCCATAGGTAAATTAGTGTATATTATTTTTATTAAATGAATTAGTTTTGATGTTGTTATTAACGTGTAATGTTTCCACTTTAGTTGCGACTTCCAGGAGTAAGTTGAGTTTTAGGGGGGAAGGATGTAGTGCCCCTCCATATTCACTATGGTTGTGTTAGGTATGTTTGGAATTTATTTTAGCAATAAATGTATCTTATTTTTTTTAATGATGGAAATGACTCGTTAATAATATCTGAAGCATTATGGTTAGAATAATAGATAGTCTTCTTTATTAATTGTAGTATATTCTTGTTTTTAATAGATCAGATTCCCACATCATGTTTCCTTTCCTTTAATTAGCATGCTTGGTTTAGTGTTTCCAAGGGAGGCAGTTAGGGTTTCCTCTGTGCTATTTAATGTCTATTTATTTTAGAGAGTGCATTTTAAAAAAAAGATGCTCTATATTAGCTTTATATAGAAAAAGACATTTGTTAATGAGAGGGAGAAAATGACATGTTCTTAGGGAGGGGTTTGATTGGTACTACCATGGAGTGAGGTTTGAAGAAGATTACCGATTGGGGTTACCAAGAATTTAATTAGGTCAGTGTAAAATTATCACAGGCTCCTAACCCAGGTACATTTTTATGGGTTTCTATATTATTTCTTTTGATGATTGAAACAAAAGTGTAGGAAAGATTTCAGGCCTCTTATGTGTTTATGTAGTTTTGAATGAAACGTTCTAAGATTTGTCTGTATTCATCAATCCATTACATTGCATGTTATATTTCTCCTGAGGCATTCATTCATTGAATTGCATGCTTGATTTGGGTATAAGTCTTCATTCCTTTTTGAATGCCCTTTATACACTAGTTGTCTGATTGGATTGTATGTTTATGCCCTCATGCGTAGTTTTTTTCTCTTTTATGTATTAATTCCTAGATCTGAGAATTGCATTGGTTACGTAATCAATCTGTGTGTAGTCTTCAATACTTTTCTACCAAGAAACTTATAATTTTTATTCAACCTCCGTATCTCTTATTCTTGAGGTCGCATCTCTTCTTGGTTTTCTCCTGCCTACTATTGCTTTGTTGTGTGGGAGAAGAACATAAGTCATGCAATCTTTTTAGGATCCAATCAAACTATAGTTCTGTAGGTCAATCATGCACACATTTCAATCAACCTTAGCCATAAGGGTTACCCATGTGATTAAAGTTATGTGTAATTATCTCTCTCCTTCCAACCTATTTTACACCTATTTTACACCTATGGTTATTGATGATTTTCTACTAATTATGAAGGCTAACCCTTTGTTTATATTTGATTGTGATGGTTTAGCCACACTTTGTGATTTTATTTTCTTGTAGCCTCATGGTTACATTTGATTGGTGTTGATATTGCTTACATTTCTTGCTTTATTATTGAATTTGAATTTATATTTTTCTTTATGACTTTTGTGGCTAAACTAGTTTATCCTTATTGTTTTCGATGTTAGCCATATGTCATATTGTGAATCCCTCTCCAAGGACATATGAGATGGACTTGGTGAGCATATACGAGGAAGCAGACGAAGGGAACCTTGAGGATGGGGTTATGTGAGGCTGTTATATAGCTAGGACCCACTAACCACCTATGTGTGATGACCATCTCTTGGAGGCTAATCACCTTACACAAGAGAGAGGTCATGATGGCTTGTTTGGATGGTCTCACCCTATGAGTGTGGCCTAACACAAACAAGTCATTGAGTGTGAGGTATGGATTATGTGAGATGGATTTTAGCTCTTGGCTTATGGATTATGTATTTTGGATTAGTATGGTGCTTTCCAGTGTCCAGATGGACCCTTGTGTAGCCTTGTGATGTGATTCCCGGTAATGTGAATTTGTGTGTATATGAAGAATGTATGATAAATCATGAATATAGTACTTATGAAATAATAAATTGTGTTGGGATTTAGTATGGTACAATAATTAGATTGAAATCTCTTGTTATAAATGATGGATATTTTATGGAAAATGTGTGTTTTATGTGTATAAATATATGGATATTTTTTTAAAATGTAGCATTCTAACCCATTGATTTTCTTAACAGCGAAGTGGGAGAGGAATTACGGTACTAGTATGTTTGAAAATTGAATACTTTATATGTTTATAATGTGAGGATTTCCACTAGTTAGGATTAAAAAAAAAAAGTGCAAAGTTTTCTTTGTCCTAAAGAAATTGATTGAGTGTCAATGCTAACTTATAAGGATTTTGAGTGGTTTAGGTATTATGGAGGTATTTTTTTTGAAATGCAAGTTGTGGTTGTGTTGCTACAAAAACATTGAAAACTAGAAGGGTAGATTATATATGAAAGAGAGTATATAAGTTTATATTTTAGAGAAATAAATCTTTCCCATAGGTAAATTAGTGTATATTATTTTTATTAAATGAATTAGTTTTGATGTTGTTATTAACGTGTAATGTTTCCACTTTAGTTGCGACTTCCAGGAGTAAGTTGAGTTTTAGGGGGGGAGGATGTAGTGCCCCTCCATATTCACTATGGTTGTGTTAGGTATGTTTGGAATTTATTTTAGCAATAAATGTATCTTATTTTTTTTAATGATGGAAATGACTCGTTAATAATATCTGAAGCATTATGGTTAGAATAATAGATAGTCTTTATTAATTGTAGTATATTCTTGTTTTTAATAGATCAGATTCCCACATCATGTTTCCTTTCCTTTAATTAGCATGCTTGGTTTAGTGTTTCCAAGGGAGGCAGTTAGGGTTTCCTCTGTGCTATTTAATGTCTATTTATTTTAGAGAGTGCATTTTCAAAAAAAGATGTTCTATATTAGCTTTATATAGAAAAAGACATTCGTTAATGAGAGGGAGAAAATGACATGTTCTTAGGGAGGGGTTTGAAGAAGATTACCAATTGGGGCTACCAAGAATTTAATTAGGTCAGTGCAAAATTATCACAGGCTCCTAACCCAGGTACATTTTTATGGGTTTCTATATTATTTCTTTTGATGATTGAAACAAAAGTGTAGGAAAGATTTTGGGCCTCTTATGTGTTTATGTAGTTTTGCATGAAACGTTCTAAGATTTGTCTGTATTCATCAATCCATTACATTGCATGTTATATTTCTCCTGAGGCATTCATTCATTGAATTGCATGCTTGATTTGGATATAAGTCTTCATTCCTTTTTGAATGCCCTTTATACACTAGTTGTCTGATTGGATTGTATGTTTATGCCCTCATGCGTAGTTTTTTTCTCTTTTATGTATTAATTCCTAGATCTGAGAATTGCATTGGTTACGTAATCAATCTGTGTGTAGTCTTCAATACTTTTCTACCAAGAAACTTATAATTTTTATTCAACCTCCGTATCTCTTATTCTTGAGGTCGCATCTCTTCTTGGTTTTCTCCTGCCTACTATTGCTTTGTTGTGTGGGAGAAGAACATAAGTCATGCAATCTTTTTAGGATCCAATCAAACTATAGTTCTGTAGGTCAATCATGCACACATTTCAATCAACCTTAGCCATAAGGGTTACCCATGTGATTAAAGTTATGTGTAATTATCTCTCTCCTTCCAACCTATTTTACACCTATTTTACACCTATGGTTATTGATGATTTTCTACTAATTATGAAGGCTAACCCTTTGTTTATATTTGATTGTGATGGTTTAGCCACACTTTGTGATTTTATTTTCTTGTAGCCTCATGGTTACATTTGATTGGTGTTGATATTGCTTACATTTCTTGCTTTATTATTGAAATTGAATTTATATTTTTCTTTATGACTTTTGTGGCTAAACTAGTTTATCCTTATTGTTTTCGATGTTAGCCATGTGTCATATTGTGAATCCCTCTCCAAGGACATATGAGATGGACTTGGTGAGCATATACGAGGAAGTAGACGAAGGGAACCTTGAGGATGGGGTTATGTGAGGCTGTTATATAGCTAGGACCCACTAACCACCTATGTGTGATGACCATCTCTTGGAGGCTAATCACCTTACACAAGAGAGAGGTCATGATGGCTTGTTTGGATGGTCTCACCCTATGAGTGTGGCCTAACACAAACAAGTCATTGAGTGTGAGGTATGGATTATGTGAGATGGATTTTAGCTCTTGGCTTATGGATTATGTATTTTGGATTAGTATGGTGCTTTCCAGTGTCCAGATGGACCCTTGTGTAGCCTTGTGATGTGATTCCCGGTAATGTGAATTTGTGTGTATATGAAGAATGTATGATAAATCATGAATATAGTACTTATGAAATAATAAATTGTGTTGGGATTTAGTATGGTACAATAATTAGATTGAAATCTCTTGTTATAAATGATGGATATTTTATGGAAAATGTGTGTTTTATGTGTATAAATATATGGATATTTTTTTAAAATGTAGCATTCTAACCCATTGATTTTCTTAACAGCGAAGTGGGAGAGAAATTACGGTAATAGTATGTTTGAAAATTGAATACTTTATATGTTTATAATGTGAGGATTTCCACAAGTTAGGATTAAAAAAAAAAAGGTGCAAAGTTTTCTTTGTCTTGAAGAAATTGATTGAGTGTCAATGCTAACTTATAAGGATTTTGAGTGGTTTAGGTATTATGGAGGTATTTTTTTTGAAAAGCAAGTTGTGGTTGTGTTGCTACAAAAACATTGAAAACTAGAAGGGTAGATTATATATGAAAGAGAGTATATAAGTTTTTATTTTAGAGAAATAAATCTTTCCCATAGGTAAATTAGTGTATATTATTTTTATTAAATGAATTAGTTTTGATGTTGTTATTAACGTGTAATGTTTCCACTTTAGTTGCGACTTCTAGGAGTAAGTTGAGTTTTAGGGGGGGAGGATGTAGTGCCCCTCCATATTCACTATGGTTGTGTTAGGTATGTTTGGAATTTATTTTAGCAATAAATGTATCTTATTTTTTTTAATGATGGAAATGACTCATTAATAATATCTGAAGCATTATTAGTAGATAGTTTTGCATGAAACGTTCTAAGATTTGTCTGTATTCATCAATCCATTACATTGCATGTTATATTTCTCCTAAGGCATTCATTCATTGAATTGCATGCTTGATTTGGGTATAAGTCTTCATTCCTTTTTGAATGCCCTTTATACACTAGTTGTATGATTGGATTGTATGTTTATGCCCTCATGCGTAGTTTTTTTCTCTTTTATGTATTGATTCCTAGATCTGAGAATTGCATTGGTTACGTAATCAATCTGTGTGTAGTCTTCAATACTTATCTACCAAGAAACTTATAATTTTTATTCAACCTCCATATCTCTTATTCTTGAGGGCATCTCTTCTTGGTTTTCTCCTACCTACTATTGCTTTGTTGTGTGGGAGAAGAACATAAGTCATGCAATCTTTTTAGGATCCAATCAAACTATAGTTCTGTAGGTCAATCATTCACACATTTCAATCAACCTTAGCCATAAGGGTTACTCATGTGATTAAAGTTATGTGTAATTATCTCTCTCCTTCCAACCTATTTTATACCTATTTTTATCCATATCCTACAATCATTGCATTCCATGAAATGTAATCTCTTTGAAGCTTCTTTCATATAGTTTCACACATCCACACATGTTTACCATAGTATTTATCTCTTGCAACAATCAGATAAATAAGTTTCATACATATGACAAAATTGATTGCCTATTATTCGCCATGATTGTAGAGGAATAATTATTTTTCTCTTATGCTCAACACCTTCTTAATGCCTTAAAACCAATAAGTTGCCGGTGATTGAATCTTTGTTATCTTAATATTTTTAAAAGTGATGTTTAATATTAATCAATTGGTTGATGCTTTCTTGAAGAGGGTGAGAAATTAGCAACTGAATTATAGACTTTCCTTTATTTCTAAGTAGGATCTAAACTTTGTTTGGCTATATCATAGTCTTTGCATAACATGAGTTGTTAACCCTTAAAATCCTTTCCAATGAAACCATGATGTGTATAGTCTGCAGCCATTCCATTCCTAGATAATCATCTCTCTTTGAGATGTTTTGTCAAGCAGTTCGCATATCCCCTCTTTACTATTTACACTATGCATGCATGTTTATTAGAGCATTTCCAACTATAATATCTAACCAAATCTCCCTTCAGTTATGCTTTGATGGATGACTATATTAATACTAGAGATTCGTGATTATTTTTTAGGTGATTTTTCTATTATTAGAATATTGTGTCGTGTTCTTTTAGAAACATCTTTCCCTTACGAGTTTTTATTAAATTACCTTTATTGTTAAAGGAATCTTACGATAATCTTCGCGAATCATTTTCCTAATCAGATAATCTATTTGATAGGAGAGAGTAATGAGTTTGTATTCTAGTAGGAATGCATTATATAGAGTTTTTTTATTATATTTGAAACTATTCATATACTAGGCAATACTGGTAATTAACTGATAAGCTTCTTATTCAGGCATTTATGCCATGAATTTGGTCTTTAGAATTTGTCATAGGTGTCTTAGATGGATACACTTGTCAGTTTAATTTTAGACCTCTATTGAACTCATTTTATCATTCAATTAAGAGTCAAAGACTTTAAGATGTTTTCTTTTTAATCCATTACTAATTAATTAATTGGGGTTCTTATTAAAATTGTGGGTTGGATAACGAGATAGTTTGGTAAAGTGACAAGTTTGAATAAATATGTTTATCGACTCTGAATGTATGTTATATGCTCAATGTTTATGGTCTCTACGAAGTCTTTCCTAGCTGTGGTATAAGAATATGATAGATGGTATAAGTATTCAACTATCTCTGTGATTTAGGATATAATTAACTCTTTTATGCTTTGCATTAAACATTCATAAATATACTTAAGGTATCACTGTATATTGCTTTACAATGCTCTAGATGTTATTATGCATGGTGAGATATATGTATGTGGAAATGACTAATGGATCTCACCCTGTGAGTGTGGCCTAACACCAACAAGTCAATGGGTGTGAGGTATGGATTATGTGAGAAGGATTTTGGCTCTTGGCTCATGGATTATGTATTATGGATTAGTATGGTGCTTTCCAATGTCCAGATGGACCCTTGTGTAGCCTTGTGATATGATTCTTAGTAATGTGAATTTGTGTGTATATGAAGAATGTATGATAAATCATGAGTATAGTACTTATGAAATGATAAATTGTGTTGGGATTTAGTATGGTACAATAAATAGAATGAAATGTCTTGTTATAAATGATGGATATTTTATGGAAAATGTGTGTTTTATGTGTATAAATATATAGAGATTTTTTAAAAATGTAGCATTTTGACCCATTGATTTGCTTAATAGCAAAGTGGGAGAGGAATTCCGGTAATGATATGTTTGAAAATTTAATACTTATATGTTTATAATGTGAGGATTTCTACTAGTTAGGATTTAAAAAAATAGGTGCAAAGTTTTCTTTGTCCTGAAGAAACTAATTGAGTGTCAATGCTAACTTATAAGGATTTTGAGTGGTTTAGGTATTATGGAGGTATTGTTTTTAAATGCAAGTTGTGGTTGTGTTGCTACAGAAAGATTGAAAACTGCAAGGGCAGGTTATGTATGAAAGAGAGTATATAAGTTTATATTTTAGAGAGATAAATCTTTCCCATGGGCAAATTAATGTACATTATTTTTATGAAATGAATCTGTTTTGATGTTGTTAGTAACGTGTAATGTTTCCACTTTAGTTATGACTTCCAGGAGTAAGTCAAGTTTTAGGGGGGGAGGATGTAGTGCCCCTCCATATTCACTATGGTTATGTTAGGTATGTTTAGAATTTATTTTAGTAATAAATATATCTTTTTTTTTTAATGATGGAAATGACTCCTTAATAATATCTGAAGCATTATGGTTAGAATAATGGATAGTCTTCTTTATTATTTGTAGCATATTCTTGTTTTTAATATAACAGATTCCCACATCATGTTTCATTTCCTTTAATTAGCATGCTTGGTTTAGTGTTTCTAGGGGAGGCAGTTAGGATTTCCTCTGTGCTAAATAATGTCTATTTTTTTAGAGAGTGCATTTTAAAAAAAAGATGCTCTATATTATCTTTATATAGAAAAAGACATGTTCTTAGGGAGGGGTTTGATTGGTACTACCATAAAGTGAGGTCTGAAGAAGATTGTCAATTGGGGCTACCAATAATTTAATTAGGTCAGTGCAAAATTATCACAGGCTCTTTGCCCATGTACATTTTTATGGGTTTCTATATTATTTTTGTTGATGATTGAAACAGAAGTGTAGGAAAGTTTTGGTGCCTCTTATGTGTTTATGCAGTTTTTCATGAAAAGTTCTAAGATTTGTATGTATTCATCAATCCATTACATTGCATGTTATATATCTCCTGAGGCATTCATTCATTGAATTGCATGCTTGATTTGGGTATAAGTCTTCATTCCTTTTTGAATGCTGTTTATACACTAGTTGTCTGATTGGATTGTATGCTTATGCCCTCATGCGTAGTTTTTTCTTTTATGTATTAATTCCTCGATCTGAGAATTCCATTGGTTACGTAATCAATCGATGTGTATTCTTCAATACTTTTCTACCAAGAAACTTATAATTTTTATTCAACCTCTGTATCTCTTATTCTTGAGGTCACATCTCTTCTTGGTTTTCTCCTGCCTACTATTGCTTTGATGTGTGGGAGAAGAACATAAGTCATGCAGTCTTTTTAGGATCCAATCAAACTATAGTTTTGCAGGTCAATCATGCACACATTTCAATCAACCTTAGCCATAAGGGTTACTCATGTGATTAAAGTTGTTTAATTATCTCTCTCCTTTTAAACTGTGTTACACCTATTTTTATACATATCCTACAATAATTGCATTCCATGAAATGTCATCTCTTTGAAGCATTCTTTCATATAGTTTCGCACATCCACACATGTTTACCATAGTAGTTATCTCTTGCAACAATTAGAGAAATAAGTTTTATATAGATGACAAAATTGATTGCCTATTATTCGCCATGATGGTAAAGGAATAATTATTTTTCTCTTTTGCTCAGCACCTTCTTAATGCCTTAAAACCAACAAGTTGCCAGTGATTGAATCTTTGTTATCTTAATATTTTTAATAGTGGTGTTTAATATTAATTGATTGGTTGATGCTTGCTTGAAGAGGGTGAGAAATTAGCAACTAAATTATAGACTTTCATGTATTTCTAAGCAGGATCTAAACTTTGTTTGGCTATATCATAGTCTTCGCATTACATGAGTTGTTAACCCTTAAAATCCTTTCTAATGAAACCATGACATGCATAGCCTGCAACTGTTGCATTCCTATAAAATCACCTCTCTTTGAGATGTTTTGTCAAAAAGTTTCACATATCCCCTCTTTACTATTTACACTATGCATGCATGTTTATTAGAGCATTTCCAACTATAATATCTGACAAAATCTCCCTTCGATTATGCTTTGATGGATGACTATATCAATACTAGAGATTCGTGATTAATTATTAGGTGATTTTTCTATTATTAGAAGATTGTGTCATGTTCTTTTAGAATTGTCTTTCCCTCAGGATTTTTGATTAAATTACCTTTATTGTTAAAGGAATCTTATGATAATCTTTGCGAATCATTTTCCTAATCAGATAATCTATTTGATAGGATAGAGTAATGAGTTTTTACTCTGGTAGGAATGCATTATATAGAGTTTTTTATTGTATTTGAAACTATTCATATACTGGGCAATACTGGTAATTAGCTGATAAGATTCTTATTCATGCATTTATACAATGAATTTGGTCTCTAGAATTTGTCATAGGTGTCTCAGATGGATACACTTGTCAGCTTAATTTTAGACCTCTATTGAGCTCATTTTATCATTCAATTAAGAGTTAAAGACTTTAAGATGTTTTCTTTTTAATCCATTACTAATTAATTAATTGAGGTTCTTATTTGAATTATGGGTTGGATAACTAGATAGTTTGGTAAAGTGAAAAGTTTGAATAAATATGTTTATCGACTCTGAATGTATGTTATATGCTCAATGTTTATGTCCTCTACGAAGTCATTCCTAGCTATGGTATAAGAATATGATAGGTGGTATCAGTATTCAACTATCTCTATGATTTAGGATATAATTAACTCTTTTATGCTCTGCATTAAACATTCATAAATATACTTAAGGTATCATTGTATATTGCTTTACGATGCTCTAGATGTTATTATGCATAGTGAGATATATGTATTTATAAATGACCAATGGATCTTAGCCTATGAGTGTGGCCTAACACCAACAAGTCACTGAGTGTGAGGTATGGATTATGTGAGATGGATTTTGGCTCTTGGCTCATGGATTAGTATGGTGCTTTCGAGTGTCTAGATGGATTATTGTGTAGTCTTGTGATGTGATTCCTGGTAATGTGAATTTGTGTGTATATGAAGAATGTATGATAAATCATGAATATAGTACTTATGAAATGATAAATTGTTTTGGGATTTAGTATGGTACAATAATTAGAATGAAATGTCTTGTTATAAATGATGGATATTTTATGGAAAATGTGTGTTTTATGTGTATAAATATATGACATTTTAAAAAAAATGTATTATTCTGACCGATTGATTTGCTTAACAACAAAGTGGGAGGGGAATTATGGTAATGGTATGTTTGAAAATTCAATACTTTATATGTTTATAATGTGAGGATTTGTACTAGTTAGGTTAAAAAAAAAAGGTACAAAGTTTTCTTTGTCTTGAAGAAACTGATTGAGTGTCAATTCTAACTTATAAGGATTTTGAGTGGTTTAGGTATTATGGAGGTATTTTTTTTGAAATGCAAGTTGTGGTTGTGTTGTTACCGAAACATTGAAAACTAGAAGGGTAGATTATTAATGAAAGAGAGTATATAAGTTTATATTTTAGAGAGATAAATCTTTCCCATAGGCAAATTAGTGTATATTATTTTTATAAAATGAATCAATTTTGATGTTGTTATTAACGTGTAATGTTTCCACTTTAGTTGCTACTTCCAGGATTAAGTTGAGTTTTAGGGGGGAGGATGTAGTGCCCCTTTATATATATATGTTAGATGTTATATGATTACAATATTCGTGGTTAGATATTATCGTTGTATGAAAGTTATTTTCTATTCACTGTGTAAAGTTGGTTACTGTCGATGTAAAGAAAATTATTGTCATATAAAGTTTATAAGTTCATTATTGTTTGAAGTTGATTATTGAATGTATTCCATTTTATAGGAAACACACCAAATTTTTGATTAGTAGCTTGTTGTGGTTGGCCCTTGGCCACCATAGACCAACGCACTACCATATGAATTGCAATCGAATCAACATTTCATTATAACATATGCCTAAATTAGTATCATTTCCTCTAAGGCATAAAGCATAACCTTGCACTCTTTACTATGGCGGCTAGTCTTCATTTACATGGACACACACACAAATATATATAGTTACATAGAGGTATTATATTGAGTGAATGAATAATCCTTTCAATAGTGTATATTTTTTATATTTCATCAATAACGATAGTCAAGAATGTATTTGTGTCACCACTATTATAGATAGGTTTGCTAATAATTTTATAGTTGAATGGCGTTGTGTGTAATGAAAAGATAATTAAATACATACTTATGAGTTTTATAATATATTTTCTTTCAGATAATTATGAAATAAGTTTTAGATTAAATTCTTTATTGCATGTTAATTTCTTAATGAATTTCTAAGAGGGAAATAATGAAATAGTTGTTAACTTATTATAAAATTATCGTTCTATTTTACTGGTGAATCTTCATAGCTATATATATATATATATATTTCCTTGGCATTAATTTTTTCTTGTTTATAGAGTAAGTTAATTATCCCTATTCTCATTATTATTTGTCTATACTATTCTATTTTATCTTATTTAGTTTTCCTTTAACAAAATAAGTTATGGTAATTTATTAGTGAAATATTGGTGGCATTATAAGAATATAATGACTATACAATGATAAAAATTAAATAATGAAATTAATATGAATATTATATTAATACTAGCATATCTATAGTTAAAAATATATATATAAAGTATGCCGAGAGATATCCTTCTAGAAGCACCTATTCCACCCGTGTGGTAAATTGATTAAAAATAGGTGCCTCTAGAAGGATATCTCTTAGCATACTTTAGATATATTTTTAAGTATAGATATGCTTGTACCATCTAGAGTGGCAAGTTTAATTCTAACTATATTATATATCTTAATAATTATTATAATTATATAATATATTATTATAATATAGGTTAGATAAATTATTATAATATATTATATATTAATTATATATAATATAACCCTAACCCTAGTTTTACCTTTAGATCTACTTAAACCTAATTATATTCCTAATTCTAATAGTAGTTTTATATATAGATATAAATGTAAATGATTTTTGGTGTTTTATTGTAACTATAACCCTAACCCTAACATTCAAGCAACTACTAACCCTAATTCTAACCTTAACCTTAACCCTAACCTTAATTCTAACCATAAATCTATCCGTAATTTTAACCCTAACACTAAATCCAACTATAATTCTAATCTTGATTTTATCGCTAACCCTAATTCTTACCCCAATACTAATTCAAACCCTAATTCAAACCCAAATTATAACTATAACCCTAACCCTAACCTTAATCCTTATAGTAATGCTAACCCTAACTCTAATTCTAACTGTAACCCTAATTATAACCCTAACCCTAATTCTACCCTTATATTTGTCCCTATATAATATAATAGGTATGCTAGATTTATATATAATATAACCTTAATCCTAACATTAATCTTGAAAGTAATTCTAACCCAAAGCTTAATTCTATTCCCAACCCTAATAGTAACCATATTTATAACCCTAATCCTAACCTGAACCTGAACCCTAACCCTAACACTAATTGTAGGCCTAACTTCTCATTTGAACCCAAATTGTAACTATAACCCTAACCCTAACGCTATTCCTAACAATAATTCTAACCAGGTAATTTTACCCCTAGATCTACTTAACCCTAATTATATTACTAATTGCATCCCTAATATCGACCTTAATTCTAACCATAGTTGTATATATAGACATAAATATAAATGACCTCTGTTGTTTTATTGTAACTATATCCCTAAGCCTAATGTTCACCCTAATTCTAACCCCATTTCTAACCCCAACTCTAACCCCATTTCTAATCATAGTTTTAACCCTAATTCTAACCTAAACTCTAACCCTAACCCTAATTATAACAATAATTCTAATTTTAATCCTAACACTAAATGTAATTGTAACCCTAAATCTAATTATAATTCTAATCTTGATTTTATACCTAACCCTAATTCTCACCCCAATACTACTTATATTACTAACTCAAACCCATATTATAACTATAACCCTAACCCTATCCTTAATTTTGATAGTAATGTGAACCCTAACTCTAATTCTAACTGTATCCCTAATTCTAACCATAGTTCTTGTTGGCAAGAGACACTGTATGGATTCATGAGTGTTATCATTAATGGCAACAAAGTCCATCCCACACATCCGCAGCACATAGTATGTATATACCGAAAGATAGATTGAAGAGTGCTTTGGTTTAGTGAGCAAGAACAGAGCATGCAGCAAGGTCCAACAATCAGGTCTGGATCTCTCAGATGGTGTAACTCAGCAAGTTGCGGACTTGGACAAGTCAAGAGCAGTACCATGACTACTACATTCCAGAGATTGAGCCTCCAGTGATGAATGATTGAAAATATATGAGCATCTAAGTGTTGGGTTTCTAATAGGTAGAGTAGACTAAGGAAGAACTGACCGACAGAGCATCAGACCTTAATCCAGATGAGAAATCAATGGTGATCAAGCTATTTGAGGGATCATACACGGTTGGCTGACATGATTGATGACTTCTATGTCTATGTCTTTGATATGCATCACGTATTAAGCATGGATTCAACCAACAAATTGGTGCTTTGTAAATATCTTTAATATTCTGGGTGCTGACTAGAAAGATCTTGAAATCCTTGATGCGGATATATATACCAAAATGATTTTGGTATGAAGGTGTGTGTATGATGATATAGTGTGCGAGGAAAGGTAGAGAGAAGTGTGGAATCTCCAATACAAGTCCGGTATGTGATAGAACAATAGCACTAAAGAAAAGGAAAAATGAAGTGCAATAGATTAGTATATTGAGCCTAACTAGAACTGAACCTCAGCATATGTGGATGCCTCTCTTCATTTCAAACATTTGGTTACCTTCTATAAACTTTGTAAATAGTGAGTCTCTTGTAGGCAGTGTGCCTCTTGTAAGCAATGTGCTCAGGCAGTGAGCCGTAATTGGCAAGTGTCATTTTGTACTTCTTATTCTTTTAATAGAGAATACAATCTTTGGTTAGTCACCCCGTGGTTTTTCCCTTAACAGGGTTTTCCATGTAAAAATCCTTGTGTTATGTGTGTTGATTTCATTCTTGATCTCATGATTATATATGCTTATATGTTTTGATGTTGCACTATTGTTAAAGAAGAAAAGAAAGTTAAGATATTTAAGATAACTGATTCACCACCCTTCTCATTTACCTACCTTGTTTCCAACAATTGGTATCAAAGCTAAGTTCCTCTAAACAAAGCCTAACAGTTTGAGGAAGATCTAGGAATCTCAATAGATATGTATGGTATGAAGGAACAACTTCAATCTGCCCTAGATGATCTTGAGCAATCTCACTTTGAAGTCAATAACTTGAGAGAAAGACTCAAACAAGCTAATGATTTCATAAATGAGCTAAAAGAAAAACTGAGTATCTCTGTGAAGAAGAGAAAGGAACTTCTTCAACAATTAGCAAGTCAAAGTGAAGACAATGATACTAATGAAGATCTAAATGAGGAAAACAAGCTATGTGAGAAGCTATCAAAAGAGGTCATTATGATAAGGCATGAGATGGAATCATGAGTTATGAGATTCACCCAAGAAATTGAAGAGAAAAGAAAAATTAAAGATAACCTAAAACAATCTCTCAAGGACAAGTCAAAAGACTACCACAAAATGGACAGAATAATCAGGCATCTAGAATCTGATCTTGAAGAAGCTAGAGATAATGAAGAACAACTTGAGAATCAGATAGACACTCTTAAACAAGATCTTCAAACAACAAATGAATACAAAGAAAAATTCAAGATAAGCTCAGCTCAACTTGAAGTTCTTAGAGGGTAGATGACAAGCGTGGTTTGGGTTATGAGAAAGGTGAAAGCTTTAGATTTGGTTAGAAGAACTTTGGTTTAGGAAATCAAAGAAATGGGCCTAGAAGACCTCTGGTAAAGCAACCAAATGCTCAAAGACATCCAACCTTCAATGCATACTGCTACAATTGCAACAACTTTGGTCATAAAGCAACTCAGTGTAGAAGAAGAATAAATAAGACTAATTCATCCTTGTTCGGACAGTTTTTCAACTGTAAAAAGTATGGTCACAAATCTTATGAATGAAGAAATATGCAAGTTAACAATTCATTCAATGGTAGATGATTTGCATGGAATACAATGGGACATTTGGCTAATCAATGTAGATCAAGAGGGTATCAGTAAAAAATGCAAAGAAATGTTGTTTGTTACAATTGTAATAGATCCAGTCATCTTGCCAAATTCTGCAGAAGTAAAAATTAGGATAAAAGGGGTCCAGTGCATCATAATCAAAATCAAGACAAAGGAAAAGGCAAAGTAAATGTGGATGAAATTCAAAGGGAGATGAGCAAGATTTGGGTGAAGAAGAGTACAAAAAAATGATGGGGATGGATCCGCACCAAAATCTGGTGCTGATATTCCTTCTGAAAACTAAACAGATGAGCTCTAACTCAAGGGGAGTGACAAAGAAAAACAAATCCCCCTGCTAGTCAATTGGTGCCTAAATTTGGCATATGGAAATTTGTGGATTAAAGGGTTCTCAGAAAATTATGTAAATAACCCCTGCTAAAAATATGAAAGATCCGCATGGAATTTTGCAAAAGTTTAATCATCCAAAGTTCATCTGGTTTGACAGCCATCCAGTAAATGAAGGATTTTCACAGTTAGATCTGGTATGATTCTAAATTGAAATATCTTAATCTGCAGATAAATGGAACGATTGGAGGAAAGGAGATACATTGTCAATTATCACTAAAAATAATTCTAAGTGTATCTCAGTGATTCAGAAATATCTCTCTCAGAACAAGGCAACTGGAATAACTTAAGTTATGCATTTATTGCAATAGGAAATTAGGTTTTGCGTAGAGATAAAAGGGTTCTTTTATTCATCATTTGCACATTTCCATTGTAGAAGAAGAAAGGAAGAGCTCTACATCAAGATTGTTTCAACCTTCTCAAAGATCAACCGTAGAATTTGATTCAACCAACGATCTTTTCCGGCTCATATTGTGAACCCTAGAAGCGTAAAAAGGCATTTCCATTCTTGAATATCTCTCTCTAAATCTTTTGCAAAAATGGCTACTCCAAATGTTGTTAAGATCACTAATAGGCTGCGCCCAAAGTTCAAGAAACACCCCTACAAATCCCTAGAAGTTGATCCCTTAGGCACCTTCTCTAGCATTCCGCATGGGTTTCTACACATAGAAGATGTTAGGGTGTACATACATGCCAATATTGAGGAATTCCCCATGATAAACAATTAATAGATGAAACGTTTGAACTTAAATCTCAGTACAAGGCCCTCTGGGATAAGCATTTTGGACATTGCATCCGGTTTCCCTATTTGGCAGAATACGTGAGAACATGTGGTTGATGAAGCCCTTCAAGATAAAAAAAGATGCCATTAGGGCAGTAACTAGATTGCACTCATCTGGTGGGTTGCCTGCACTCAAATATGTCAAGAACCAGACAGTAAATGAAGCTACTAGATCCAAGTTTGACAAAAGAGCAATGACAATAGAGGATATCGCAGATCCAGATATAAAATTTGCCTCTATGATAATTGGTTATAAAATCTATCATTCCAGCAAGGAGAATACTGTGTCCGGAACTATAATTTATACAGCATATTAGATGCTAATGGAAAATGTTGATTATGACCTATGTGATCTTCTTTTAAATCAACTATTAGAAAAATTGCAAAAAATAAAGAAGGATAAGAAGAATTCATGCAAGTATGGTGGGCTAATATTGTGTCTATTCTTTTACTATATGAATGAGCTACCCGAATCAAGTGGTTGGGTATGGAAAAATGATAGACCAGATGCCATATAAATCAAAGACTATATGTATGGGCATGGTAATGCTAAGGCTCAAAGTACTATACTCTAGGGATACTTTAAAAACTTTCAAAGTATGATGCAGGCTAGAGAAAGAATTTCTCAAACCATAGTTGAAAAATATAAGGATACATTATGCTTCATGGTAGACACTGATCAATGCCTAATGGAGGCAGTTGAGCCCAAAATAGTTTGGATTATGCCAATGGGCTATGAAGTAGATGAGAAAATCTTGGAGCTACATTTCCAACACCTGATGAGTTAGCCTAAGGACCCTGAAGTAGAAAAGTTTGGAACTTTTCAAGAATTAAGTGTAAAGATACATGTTGAGCTGAGACAACCAGAAATAAAAAGGAAAGTCAGAAAGGAAGTAGAGGAAATTGCTGAAAGATATGGCATATCAAAAGAGGCAGTTGATGCAAATAGAGAGAAAATAGAAAGAACCAAGAAAGAGAAACAAGAAGCTGAAAAAGAAAGTGTTTCGGTGGAAGCCTCCTCCCAGACTAGATCCTCCAAAAGCTCTGCACCTACCACCTCTAAGAGCTCAAGAGCCTCAAAACTAGAAACCAAGACATCTAAAAAGGGAGAGAAGAGAACAAAAACCAAGGCCACAAGGTCCTACATAAGCCAAAAGGATGATGAAGAAATAGAGACTGATGAGGAGGTTAAGAAAATGTAGAAGAAAAAGAAAACATCTGGGGAATCCTCTGCCAGCAAAAATGAAGAAGAAGAGGCAGAAGAATTTGTTGAAAGGGCCACTCTTTCTATTGATGATGTCATCAAGGCAGTCACTATGGATGGGAACCTCCAACCAGTCACAAAATTTTATGATGATTACAATGATACTGACAAAAGAATTTTGGAGGAAGCTACAGTTAGGTACTTGAATATCTATAATAAAGCATTCATTGAAATCATTTCACTAATTCCCAAAAGTCTAGAGCAAGTACTTGAACTTTGACAAGAGAATGCCAAGGAAAAGGATTTAGAGATCTGGGAATAGATTGCAATTCAGCTCTATCCTTCCATTACTCCAAAACAAATGAGCATGATCTTTAAGGACTACAAGGATGAGTTCCGGAGCAAAGCTAGAATGAACAAACTTATGCTTGAAGAGACTGATCAGGTAGCTAGAGAAATAGAAGACATCCTCTGGAATGCCTTTAAAAGATTCAATCTTCCTGTTATAGAGAAAATAGATGAAGAACCTTCTGCCATGGATGTTGAAGGATTAAGTGCATCAAAAGAAGAATCTGCTGAGAAAATTGTTGAAGAATCAAAAGAGATAGATGAAGAAAAATCTAAGGACTTGGATTCCTCTGTTTTGGAAGAGGAAGTCCATGAAGAAGTTAACATCTCTCCTCCGGATCCCCCTACAGACTCAAAAATTGAAACTAAAGGAAGAAAAGAGGAGAAATTGAGTCAAGAAGAGGAGGTAAAGGGAAGAGAAGAAGAACAAATTAAGAAGATCCCTAATGACAGTTCTGGGGTTGCAAAAGGAAAGAAGACTTAGTCTCTGGCAAGAGACACTGTAGAAGCAGTGAAGAATTTCTTGACCAAAGAGATAATGGATATAGATGAAATGGAACTATTCCAAGGACCTCTAAATTTTGATTCCCTCTCTCCGGTCCAGACAATGAAGGTAGCATCTTTCGCTCAAGCTAAAGCAAAAGAAAAGCTTCTAAAGTCTCACATGGAAGACTATGAGCTGATAGAGATTGCATCTGATGTGCTAGAGAAGATCATGCCATCCTTCCAAAAGGATTCTTCAGCCTCTCCATCCGGTAACTTGAAATCTCTGGTTAAATCTGTTAGCACCCATTTTGATTCTTTGGAGAAATTGGCAGAAGAGAAAGTCTGGAAAGAAATTTTGGGAAAGAGATTCACTAAAGTGCAAGGACTCATAACTAATGACAGGAGGACCCTAGATATTGGGATAGAGAGCCTAGAAAATTCTCTTAAAGATGGTGGAGAAATGTATAAATTTTGTCTATCCTGGTCTAAAGTGACAAAGGATATTGAAAAGAAAGTGAAAGAACAAGAAGATAAACTATCAAGTTTATCTCAAAATTTTGATCCCCTCACCACATTCATAATGAATCAAGAGTGCCAAGCTATTGCCATCATAAATGAAATAAAGAGGCTTGAAAAGGAGAGGAAGAATATAATAAGCAGGATGAGTGAACTTAGAGGGATACTTATCCCTAAGTTAGAGGCCATGCATGAGGCCTTAACTGATGCTTAGACCACAACCTGGACCAGTGATCCAGTAGACTTAAGAAGGGGAGAAGCTTATGCATTTTTTTTTAGTGGTCACATTTCAGTTTTGGACAAAATGAAGCTGAGTTGAGCAATAAAATTTGTACAGTTGAAGACCACCTTTGTAGATATACTTAATTAAATGTAAGTATAACATGTATATATACTTATGTGGCTATGTATAGGTTAATTTTTGCTAATTTTGGTGTGTGGATTCCACCCTTTGCCATTGCTGTCAAAGGGGGAGTGAGGAGTAGTGAAAAATGTGGAATCCAACTAAGGGGGAGCTCTGGTAAAATAGTGCATAAGATAGAGCATCAGCAAAGGGGGAGTTTTCTGCAACACTTAGTCATTTCTCACTAAGTGTTGCCATCAATTCCAAAGAGGGAGATTGTTGGCAAGAGACACTATATGGCTTCATGAGTGTTGTCATTGATGGTAACAAAGTCCATCCCACACATCCACAACACATAGTATGTATATACCAGAAGACATATTGAAGAGTGTTTTGGTCCAGTGACGAAGAATAGAGCATGCTACAAGGTCTGACAATCAGGTTCGAATCTCTCAGATGGTGTAACTCAGCAAGTTGTGGACTTGGATAAGTCAAGAGGAGTACAATTACTACTACATTTTAGAGATTGAGCCTCCGGTGATGAATGATTGAAAAGATATGAGCATCTAAGTGTTGGGTTCCTAACAAATAGAGTAGACTGAGGAAGAACTGGCTGGTAGAGCATTAGACCTTAATCCGGATGAGAAATTGATAGTGATAAAGCTATTTGAGGGATCATACATGGTTGGATGACATGATTGATGACTTGTATGTCTATGTCTTTGATACACATCACATATTAAGCATGGATTCAGCTGACAGATCAGTGCTTTGTAAATATCTTTAATATTCTGGTTGCCGACTAGAAAGATGTTGAAAGCCTTGATGCGGATATATATATCAGATTGATTTTGGTATGAAAGTGTGTGTATGATAATATAGTGTGCGAGGAAAGGTAGAGAGAAGTGTGGAAGCTCCAATACAAGTCTGGTATGTGACAGAACAACAGCACTAAAGCAGAGGAAGAATGAAGTGTAGTAGATCAATATATTGAGCCTAATCAGAACTGAACCTCAGCATATGTGGATGCCTCTCTTCAGTTCAATTATCTGGTTACCTTCTATAAACCTTGTAGACAGCGAGTCTCTTGTAGGTAGTGTGCCTCTTGTAAGCAGTGTGCTTGGGCAGTGAGCCCTAATTGGCAAGTGCCATTTTGTACTTCTTACTCTTTTAACAGAGAATACAATCTTGGGTTTGTCACCCTATGGTTTTTCCCTTAATAGGGTTTTCCACGTAAATATTCTTGTGTTATGTGTCTTGATTTCATTTCTGCTCTCATGATTATATATGATTATATGTTTTGATGCTACAGTATTGTTAAAGAACAAAACAAAGTTAAGATATTTAAGATAACTGATTCACCCCCCCTCTCAGTTATCTTCCTTGTTTCCAATAGTTCTAACCCTAATGATAACCCCAATTCTATGCCTAACCCTAATTCTAACTTGACCCTAATTCTACCCCTAACCCTCATTTTATCACTAATCTTAATTCTATCCTTAACTCTAACCCTAATTCTAACTTTACCCTAATTCTACCCCTAACCCTCATTTTATCGCTAAGCTTAATTCTATCCTTAACTCTAACCCTAATTCTAACTTTAACCCATGTCATAAACTCATTCCTCACCTCAATATTAGTGCTCCATTGTCCCACACCAATATTTAAAAGTCATATTGCATCACATGGAATTGAGCCCTGAATTTCAAATTTTAAAACTTATAATTTTGTTGAGTCTTACCCATTTTTTTGTCACCATGAGCTGATTCGGTACATATTTTGTATGATATATCACTTTGAGGGTCTTAGATATGTGATTTCTAATGGCATTATCATTTTTTAGATTTTTTGAGGGATTCTATTCTTACTTATCAATATGAACCATTATTATATCTTTTCTTTAAGATTTTGGTTCTATGTTGAGATCTCTCCTTTACCCATCCTAGCCACCCTTTCCAATCCCATTAGGTTTCCATTTTCATATTTAATATAACACTTATTCTAATCCTAAACCTAATTGTAAACTCCAATGTTAGAATTAGGGTTAGGATTGGGTAATTTCAAATGATTTCATTGGTACAATATTAATTCCCAAATTTATATTAATAGATAAAACCATTTGGTATTGAGTAATTCTTTAAATACATCATTTGACATCATAAGCAAAAACATATAATATGAAGTATTCCCATGCATGTACATTACCACCCTAGTACTTTTACACATAAGAATAGTATTTGTCAACATAATATTAGTATCTATTTCTTTGCAAATACTCTTACCTTTCAAAATTACACAAATCATTCATATCATTGTTGTTTGATTTGAGTTGCACAAATCATTCATGTTTTGTTTGGATCTCTTAGCCTTGTTTTAGGATCTTACTTTTGTAACCCCAAAATTGCACTCATTTGGTTCAAACTTTTCTTATTTAAAAGCAAAAAAAAAAATCATATATTAAAAATTTTAGTAACGATTCTAATAAGCATGTAGTCTAAATATTTCCATAATGTGGGTGCACTTCTTTCGAATTTGTAATCTATTTTATATTGTGTTGTGAATTTTTACAATACAATTTAATTGCATACCAAAACCCAATTTGTTAATAGTTATATTTTCAATCCAACCTTAGAAATGTTAGTTCTTGTTAAAAAAAAAAATGGTATGTAGCTTGTTAAACACTTTTTAAGGGTGTTTATTCTTCATATTTGTTCACCTTAATAATATTTCATGCACCCATGGGAGATAGAATGCCAACAATTGACATAATTATAATGTTGGAAAATTGTAAGACTCTAAGCTCTTTATAGGCAGTATTAATTATGTTTGATAAAATAATTTTGAATGTTTTATATTTAGTTTTTTTTCCAAAAGTGGTTGTAGTAGTTATTATAAAGGCCCATGAATAATATAATTAATTAAATTTATATATTTAGTTTTTGCTTCATCACCAAAGACACTAAGATAAAGAATAAATATTAATTTAACTTTTAATATAAACTCAATAAAATAGACATTTTGTGGGCTTGCATAAAATATTTTTAAAAAGAAAACTAAATTCATATAATCAAGGATTTTATGGGTGTTGGATTGACCCCATGTCATGTGTCATGTTTTTTGGGGAATATATATTATGATGTTTTTAAATTATAAAATGTAAATAAAATAACTTTAAGTTCCATATTATGAAAAATTATTTAATTTCATTTTTTTAATATTCTAGCAATGCTATTTTTATTTTGTGCTTATATTTTAAAAAAGAAAACTAAATTCATATAATCAAGAAAGGGGATTAAAATAGTATTAAAAGTAAATGGGAATTTTGGGTGTTCCATTGACCCCATGTCATGTGCAATGTTTTTTGAGAATATATATTATGAGGTGTCATCTGCCATGCTTTTTTTGCTTTATAAGTTGTAATTTTTTTTTAATATTGCAGCAATATGAAATGATTTATGCATACACATTACCACCAATCTAAAGCATACAAATAAAAAGAAAGCCAAAATAATTTTGAGAGATGATTATTTAAATTTTTATCAATAGTTATTTTGATTTTAATTTTTTTTGTTGCTTCTTGATTTTCATGATTTTATTTTTTCAGTTCCTTCCTCACTATAAATTATCTAATTGTTTTTGGTATTGGAGAGTTGTCAAACATTTATGTTATACGTATATATGTTTTAATTATTAATTTACATTTTTTGGCTATATTTTTGTAATTTTTATGATTACTATTTTTATCAGCACTACTATTGCAATCATTTTTGGTTTTCAATTCTTATCTAGTGATTAATCTATGGTTAGTAAACCAATCAAAACACATTATATATTTCTTGTCGAACAAATTTATGTCAACATGAAAAAAAATTAACAATGAAAAATCAATTATCTCTATTTTGAGTGAAACAAACACCTAAAACTGAGGAGAAAAAATCTGGTTAGAAGCAAGGAGGTCGCAATGCTAGCAAACTAACTTTTTAAATTTAATTATGAGTGAGTAAATTTTTGCAAGAAGTTTCAACATGCAAACCGTTATGTGGATGAGGTGAACAATTTCCTACTTTTTAAATTTTGTGTGTTTTGGGGTGCTCAATAGTATTTATAAAGATACACATATCTGCAATTGGGTGTGTCTTCACTTCAATTATGTTCCTACATGGTCATGTATATGCTTGTTTTATTTGACCTTTTCCAAAATTTTAGATATTAACATTTACTTGGATTGTTTATTATTATAGATAAATGGCTCGCTCTTTTGTGAAAGATCCTCTCTGGCACATTTTTCCTTATAGATTTGATGTTGATGAATTAACCATAGGGCAGATAGATTGATTGGAAACACCCAATGCCCATATCTTCAAAGTCATTGCTCCTGGTAATTTAATTTCTTCATATTTTCTATCATTCTGCTCATTTAGGTTTTCTAAGATTGCTCCAAAACTGAAGGTGGGAAACGATGGTGTAGCTGAAGATGCTATATGACAATGAAGATGAAACTATAGTTGTTCCAAACAAGGTTTTGAAAAATGAATCATTTGTTGGTGTTCTTGCATCAATGGCAGAACACTTGGTGTCCATGTTAGGAAATATAAACTTTATTTAGTATTACATTAATATGAAATGATGGTTTTATTTTTTGGTAGGGTTTAGGATGATTTGAAATTTACACATGCTTGGACACTAAAATTTATTATCACATTAATATGAAATGGTGGTTTTATTTTTTTGTTGGGTTCAAGAGGATTTGAAATTTACACATGCCTAGATGCTGAAATTTAGTTTCGATTTCTAATGATTTTGTTGTCAGTACCTATAATTGAAGGTTTGTGGTGTCAAGAGATTATGTAGCCACTTCAATAATAGATTCTACAAGGACCATCTTCTCTACACATAATCGATATCTAGCCACTTCAATGTTGGATTTATGTAGTCTTTAGTACAGTCTTGAAGTTGAGGTCATTTCCACTTTTTTCATCTTGCTTTCTTTTGACCCAATGCTTCAGAGCTAGGAGCAGTTATAACAAAGAAAGATCATTGTTGGAGACTGAGAGGAAACCTAGCAGATATGGATTTCACTTCAGAAGTATTGATTGAAAAACTCAAGGAATTTTAGACTTCAAAAGAGTTTGACAAAGAAGCCCTCATAGAAGCACATGAGGAAACTTGTGATTTTGATATATCTATTTCATAGAAGATTTTATGTTAAAGATGAATCCTTGAAGATGAAATAGATAGTAAATTTTCAATAAAGTTTATTATTTAACATGTCTATTAGTTAATTGGATTTTATTGAAGCACAGAGTGAAATTATTCTCCCTTATCTTATTTATTTTAAAAACATTTATTGTGCATGGAGATCTTGATATCTCTCATTCTTACTTCTAATTGAACACAATGGTGTTTGACAAAGATTTTAGGTGAAAGGAGACATTAGCAAGGTAGAGGAGTTCTTTAAACATGTAATACTACCGGTCCTACAAATGGAGAACTAATTTCACTTTATGCCCAATTCATATGGGAAACTCACAAAGATGGAGGCAGAGCCCAAGCTTACTTTGATCAAGCAATCAAGATTGCCCCTCATGACTGGTAACCAATTGCTTATTTCCTTTTAAGCTCTTATGCCAAGTTAACAATGAATAATTCAACAATGGTTGATTTTGGCAGCTATGTATTTGCCTCTTATGCCAATTTTTTATGGAACTTGGAGGAGAGAGATGGTGATGAATAGGAGCATCTCCCAACAAATTTTTAAAAACATGAGAGCAGTGCCTTTCTAAATTAAAACTCAAAATATTAGGAGGTGATTAGGCAATGCTGCCATGGATCAATTCATGCGGGGCCTATATTTTAAGGCTGCATGGCCATACTTAGTGGTTTTTGTTGTAAAATTCAATTAAAATTTTGGGAACATTGTATCACATAAAAGGGAAAATTTTAAACAGTCTGCCAAAAATTATATAAGATTATGGTAAGATATATATCTGATGTTTGATTTTTTTAAATAAAATATATTTTCATATTTGAAGAACAAATATGAATGAATAACCTTCACAAAATTTAACTTGATAGGTAGTGTTTAGGCTCCCACCAGGTGCACCTGAAATTTGTCAGAAAAATGTAAAATTAAATTCAACAAAGTGAAACTTTTATCATTTACTATCCATTGTTTTTAAAAATTCACTTCAAATTTCTAACCTCCTTTTGAACACCATTTTAGAAGCAATTACAACAGCTTTCTATTTAACCCCAACATAAGACCACTTTTGACAATATAGAAAAGCTGGATCAAGAAAAAAAAATTTACAGTTATACATTTGAAATTATCTTTGAAATATTAAAATATATTTTATTTTAAATATAAATGAAATTTAGATAAGACTATTTTTTTTAAAAAATTGACAGTTTATCCCAAATCTCCCTTTCATATGATTTAGTCTTTCAAAAACATTTATAATAAAAATATATAAATACTATGGCCTAACAGTTAAGTCCTTTATATAGGGGTGATATGCAGATTTAACGGTTTCTAGCCCTCCCTACCCAATCTCTACAATTGCGTCATGGAGTCCTGGAAGCCACTTATTGAAGGTAAGATTGAGTTGTTTCCATGTGATAGAGGATTCTTTATTGTGACATTTGCCTCTTCAGAGCAACAAGATTTAGTTCTCGAGGGCAAGGTTTCATTATGGGGGGAGCATTCCCTCTTCATCAAACTCTAGACTCTCTTCTTTAATCCCCTCACTGAGCCACTCAACATCAAACCTATTTGGGTCTGTCTCCCAAATCTCCCTCTCTAGTTTGAGGAGGACTCCTGCTGTGAGAGCATAGGCAATGATATAGGTCGTTTCCTTAAGGTTGACTCAATAACCTCTTTCATGGGGCATTCCTGGATCACCTAACTATAAATGCTTCTTAGGAAAACAATTTGTCTCGAGGGGATTTTTCTGTTGAGGAGGCTTGTTGATGATGTTTTCTTGACAACAACATTAGAATAAAACACCAAGTGCTCTACCCTCTCTTGAATAAGGCATCTTGAATGCTAAACTACATGATCAAACAAGAACACTCTAAGGTTCCTTGTACGTGATTTGCAATGGATATCCTCGGTGGTGTGATGTGATTTGTTGTGTCACAAAGGGACTTACGTAGAATTGTCATCTCACTATATTCAAACAAGTTACTTCATGGAACTTCTTAAATTGATTATAATAAAATGAAAAAAGAGAAAGGGTTGAGGGGATTCTAATCTAAGAACAATAGTAGAATGAACATGCTACAATAGACAAATTCCTCGTCTAACCTTACTCCACTTCACCATGAGAACCAATAATTACACGAAGCAGGTGCAATCTCCAAACGTAACTCAATGATTTTCATAATGCAAACCTCCATCCAAACACCCACAACTAGCATAGTTTGAATGAGTATTCACAATCAAACTTAACCAAATGTAGTTCAGGCTAACTTTGCACGATGACTTGCTAGCGACAAACCATCAAAAGTATTCAAACCAAGGAGGAGTTCATCAAATATCGTTAGCATATACATCACATCAATGAACTTTATCTACCCTACTATCTAAGCTTCTTGGAAACACATCTCCATCATATTCAAGAATAAGAAACCATGTGAACATTCCTTGATTTTACAAGATCACCATATGAACAATAACAATGAGCTTGTATTGATTTAAGAAGTGTGTTGTTTACAACAATCTCATATATCTCTTTAATGACTTTGAAGAGCTCTTTCTACTCTACTCCTATTGCCATAGTATCTACTCCTACTCTATATTCTTCTAATGATTCTCTCATGTTACAAATGAGAGTAGTGAGCCTTTTATAGACTCCACAAATTGTATGAATGGCCAGGATGGATTTGACAATCAACGGCCGAGATTGAGACAACAAGGTAGTTTGTTACAAAATTTGCTATTTTTAGAACATGAGAGAGGTAATGAAGGCATGTTTCCCAATGTAATAAGCATCTTCAGAGCATCTTTATGGTGGGCCCTCTTGAATGAATGACATGGTAAAATGTGATTGGCTTGATAATGTGTAGGTGCCACCTTAGCATCTTCAAATGAACTAGTCTGGTTCACCTCATGTTCACTTTACTTAGAATATTTTCTTCGTGTTATCTTGATGTAACTCATGGATCACTTTGATGATCATGCTCATCTCTCATCTTGTGATGTTGTTCTTGTAGGACTCTAACTCTTGGAGTGTTGAGGTGGAAGATGTCTTGTGTGTGACTTCTTATAGTAGACTAGCATATGATGGATGCACATGAAATAGACAACTCTGGGTGATGACTCTTTCTCATGCATGGTAAAGTGACAACCTTCCACTGATCCTCACCTCGTACAGATGATGCTCTTGATGATGAACTACACTTGTAACCTTGATCATCTTAGACTAGCTCCCCTCTGCATGGCGTTGATGCCTTCCTCATCCAAACATACTAAGTCTTGATGTAGGAGCTCCTTCATGTGGTGATGATGAAAAGTTTGAACAATGTTCCTCCACCTTAAAAACTTCTTATGTATGAGCTCTCGTCATTCATCTCCTTGGATCCTCCATCACCTACAAGAAGGAACACATGAAATTATGACTTGCTATAAAGGATTTTCAATAACAAATTACATTCATCTTATGTATGTGGGATCAAAAAATGACATTTCAAAACATACCCTTTCACTTGAAATCCATGCCTAAGTCTCTGGAGTGCCTATGTTGGGTGGGTTTGGAGGGTGTGTATAGAGTGTGTGTTGTGGACAACACCTTGTCCAGATGAAGGGCTCAAGGCCACTTAGCAGGGGCAGTTTTGAGGGAGGTGTGAGGATTTTTCATGACTTAGAAAATTTTGGCTTGGTTTTGATAATTTAAGAGCTCCTTTGCTTGCTTCCTTGATAATTTAAATTCATTGCATGAGATAGACAACCTTGGGAAGAAGGGAAGACTTGAATAGAGTGCATCGAGTGAATGATGTGGAGAACATGCACGATGGTGGAAGTCACTTGGCAAGGCAAGTTTGGAGGTGATAGGTGGAGGATGCCATGTGAATGACATGATGTTATCCGAGTGAATGGTCCAAGACTGCCTAGCATGGGCATGCTTGAAGGCAAGTTAAGGAATTTCGTACATAGACAAATTTTACTTCATGATTCCTCCTTGTCCTTATCACCTTGCAAGGTTTAACTTCTATACATACTTAGGCAATGTTAGAAGGCAAATTTGAAATGTTTGATAGACTTATCCTTATGTCATAGTGAAATCCACCTAGGATAGGCGGCCTTGAAGATGTTGTGTGGAGTGGCCAATATAACCCCTTCAAACTTGCCTTATTTTCCCTTAACAACTTCCACTTTTCATTGATTGACCTTGCAACTTACCTCTAGTGGATGAGTGAATTGAGGAGGCTTGTGCAGAGTGATCAACATCCAATTCCAAGATCACCCTACACAAACTCTCATAACATTCTTCTTGAGTGGATCTAGAGGTGATAGGCAGTTGATGTGTTATGGTTGACATGTAGTCCAAGTAGGGAGTTGAAGGCCACCTAGCAAGGGTGGGTTTGAATGGTAAGCTTGGATTTTTCAACTCTAAACTTCATTTGATGCTTGTTTCTTCCTTATGATGACTTTTTTCTTGAACTTGCTTAAGACTTAGCCATTTTGAGGTGTTTGTGAAGTGAGAAGGCAAACGTTGAGATGTTAGGTGACCTTGTCCATCTACAATGGTGAAATCTGCCTAAGAAGGGTGGAATTGGAGGTGTTACTTGGATTTTGCAAATTAAAACATTTTTCACCCTGCTAGGCTTGATTGCCACAGCTATGAAGTACTTCATTTTCATCAATTCATTGCTCTTTTCTTGCAAATTGCATTGTCTTCACTCTTAGTGGCTTTGGAGGCAGTGTATGGAATGTTTGGTGTGGGACAAGATAAATTCCATGGGCACCTCTTGAGGCCACCCATGTAGGGCGGGTTTAAAGGTGAGCTTTGGACTATTCCTCAAAATGCCTCAAAATACATTCAAACCTATGAACTTTCTCCAAATACTCATGATCTCATTGTACTTCAACTCAAACTATTGCAATCTTGATAGGTTTTCTCCCTAAGAGGGTTTGAGGGTGATGTCTGGAGTGTGTGATGTAGAGGAGGTGAGTTGTCCAAGTGTAGAGCTCAGGGCCACCTAGCTTGGGTGGCTTGGGGGGTAGGATGTGGATTCCTTCTCTTAAAGTTCATTCCTCTCCTCATGAAGATCCCTTTCTCCAACTTCCTTAAGACTTAGGTAATTTTCAAACTTTTCTCTTTGAATGATCCTCTCAAGGATGTGAAGCATCATGATGAGTTAGAGAGTCAAGATAGGGTAGCTACAATGCTTAGACATCAAAACTCCAAGCTCACCTCTCTAGGCCACCCAGGTAGGGCAGGTTTGAGAGTAGGTCTTGGATTTTTAACACTTAGAATCCTCTTACACCTTCAACTTGACTATCTCATCCTTGTGGTGTCATTTTGATCATACTTATCAAACAAACTTTGCAATTTATGTTGTTCTTCACCCTTGGTCAGATTTGGAGATAGTGTTTGGAGTGCTTTATGTGGCAGGTGATATAATCCACAAGGACCTCTTGAGGCCATCCAAGTAGGGCGGCTTTAGAGGTGACCTTTGGATTTTAACTTAAAACTCATTCAACTCTTTCAAACTTTCAAGCTTCCATTAGAATTTCATCATCTTCTAATGCATAGTACTTGAAACACTTCAAAAACTTGATCACTTTCTCCTTAGGTGGGGTTGTATGTGTTGTCTAGAGAGATCCATGTGGAGATGAAGACATCATCCATGTCCTCATGCTAAGACCACTCAGGTAGGGCAGGTTGAGGACTGACACTTGGAAAGTAGCTTTGACTTCACTCAAACTCATAAACCTTGCTTACAAATATCATATCTCAGTGCTCTTGTGCATGAAAACCTAAATACTTAACCATTTTTCTTCTAGGGCAGTTTTGGGGGTAGTGTCTGGAGAATGTCATCTAGAACAGAACAAAGTCCATGAATCCATCTTGAGGCTGCCCTGGTAAGGTAGGTTTGGAAGTAACCCATGGAACTTTGCTTGAAATGCCCTTGACTCTATCTAACTTAAAAACTTTCATATGAATTTCATCATATCCTAGTGTCTTGTGCAAGAAAACCTTGAAAACTTAACCATTTTTACTTGGGCAGATTTGTGGGTGTCATCTAGACTGAGTCTTCTGGAGGTGAAGACAATGTCCAAGAGGACCTTGTGAGGCCTCCCATGCTAGGTGGGCTAGGAAGGAGTGCTTGGATAGTGTCATGTGAAACTTTAGAATCACTCAGACTTATGAAATTTCTTTGAATTTTATCATCTTTGTCCTCAAAACCTTGTAAATTTGACAACTTTTCCCTTGGGAAAATTTTAGGGTGGTGTCTGGATAAATACATGTACAGGACATCAAATCCATGAGCTCATGCCAAGGCCACCTAGGTAAGGCGGGTTTAGACATGGAGTGAGGAATTTCTTGCCTTAGTCAAATCTTGGGTTTTCCTGAATGGAAGTATATTGAAAATATGTTTAAGTATTATTGAGTTTCTTATACTTTAAATATTTATCAATATACTTCCAGGATGTTTGAGATAGGTCCTAGATCCATAGGATTTAACACGCAGATTCTAGATTTTTGAGGATCCACCAGATTTCAGACTTAGTCCTTTTTTCATGATTTTTAGGATATTAGACTTAGTCATTTCCAGGGTCTTAGTGACATGCATCAGGATGAAGGCATATAGATCTCTTGGCAAGAAACTATTGAGACTTGGATATACAACACTATCAAAATCCTACAAGCTCAGAGAAAAACTAAACCTAAAGCAAAACAAAGAAAGAAAAAAAAAAAGAGGGGGTCCCCATTTGCAATGGGGCAATGTGTGATTACATCACAACATCTAGTGCCAATCTGAATAAATGGTCCTAAACATTTTAAAGAAAAAGACTCAATCCAAACCTAGAAACTTCAGATAATTAACCCTAATTTCATCACTTAGTTGGGACATATACTTGAAAGGCAAAAAAAATGATGAATTGGGTTAATACACTTCATCCTTTGATTACCACTGTGTGTGCAGTCTTTGACAAACATTGATTCTCCCAAGTATTCCAATGATAAACAAGAATCAATGAATTGAAACATTTTGCGTACACCCACATGTTAGGTTAAACAAACATGAATACACAATCAAGAAATCAGAATCAAAAGCTTAGAACAACCATTCATAATTCAAAGACAAAAGTGTGTGCAATTGTGTTCATTTCCATCCCTTAGAAGCTAAGATCATCTGAGTTCACTTGTCTTAAGCTAGGTAAGTTCATGGGCAGCAGACGAATGAAGGATATATATATATATATATATATATATATATATATATATATATATATATATATATATATACAGGCTAAATGGATAGTCATGATATGAAATGGCAATGGTAATGGTAATGGAAATGATATGATGGATAGGTGGGATGAGACATGTGTCTCTATGCATGATGCATGTTCGCCAGGTTTTCATCATGGTACTTATCCAAGGTGCCACCACAGGTGGTTTTCACCTATGGACGAAAAGATTTCTCTTTATTATTTTTTTCTCTTTTTTATTTTTTATTTTTTTATTTTTATGAAATAGGATTATAATTACACATGGCACTTGTTTGTCAAGTTTTTGCCATGGTAATAGATAGGAGTGACTCAAGTGTCCAGTTTCATGAAAAAATGATAGTTCCTACAAAACCATGTCATATTATTGTGTTTACTGATGTTGGCAAGTAACAATAGCTATGATAACACCTAGATGGAAAAGTGAACGGCTAGAGTCGACTATGATGTGGATTGTGCAAACAAGTAGATGGAAAGGCATCCAAAACATAGACCAGGCGAGTGGTGGGATATGTAGGCTAGCAGGAGATGGATTGGAATAGAGGGTATGTAGTGGAATGAATAAAATGGAAGGGAACCATAATCAACGATTGCACGCACTGAACTAAACTTTGAATCTTGCAAGTGGAAGGGAGGTGTATAAAGGAATGGGAACGGTGATTAGTGAACAGGTGAAGTGATAACTTCAAGACCCACACAAACTTAGAAGGTTCTTCTTTGGTTTTATTTCATGGGATGAAGTAAACTGGAACTTAGATGGAATGAAACTGGGATGGAATGGATGAATGGATTTCTTGGATGTGGAAGCCTCTTGGGATTTGACTTCTTAGATTTAAGTACCTAGAATTTTACATGGCTCTTTTCTTTTTGAAGTACGGAATGAAATAGCGTTTGAATATGCTCTACTTGGATTTGTGTCATTTGTACCTTGAGGCACAAAGATCTTAAAATTTTCATGAATTTTCTTTATTTCATGGGTAAAGGCATCCAAATATTTATTTCTTGAAACTATGGGGTGGGCGGAGGGATTGAAAGCTTCTCATTTAGGAGACACTTACATTCACTGATCATGATTAGGAATTTTGTAAATGGATAAGGGGATATGGGTATATGAATTAGGCAAATGGAGGTAAGATGGATGGCGGAAAGTGTGTGGCCATATGCTTTTAGGACTTTACATAGTAACAAGGGTGGTATCGATACACATGTAATGGGTGGATAATGGAAAACAATGTTTTAGGTGGAACGGATGAGAATACCAACAACTTGACCTTGCTTTCTGTGTAGTGACTAAGGTTATATGAATGGATATTGACATGGATGAACTACTTGAATACGTTGTTCATAGAGGACTCAAACATTTATCCTGATGACTCATTACTTGGAGTTTGAGGTGAAAACAAGACTATATGGAGGATTTGGACATTAGACTTGAGTTCATTATTTGATGGAATGAGTGAAACGGATGGAGACTTTTATTGTGTACATGAAGTGGCATGGTGAAGCAAATGGAATGAGTAGATGGAGGTATGGAGAAATGCATACAATGGAATGAAGTGAAACCATGAACCACCTTAAGATTTGTCACTTAATTCAAGGTCACCAAGACTCACTTAGAACTTTGGGACTATTAAGATGTGTAAATTTATGAGGCCCTTAAATACTTTAAGTCATGCTAAATAATGGATTCTTCTTCTCATGAATCAAGCAGTAACACTATTCAATACTAATCATGGAGTCCACAATAAACTTCTGATTCATGACTCAAGTTTCTGAAAAGAAGACTAGGAGATATCAATGATTCAATAGAAAAACATGTGTAATAGCAAGATATCTGTGTCAAGACACAATTCATAATTCCTTTCTAAGTCAAGCATAGATCCTAACCTCATGAAAGAGTTAGAGAAAATCATCCTTAGATTCAAAAGACTTTCATGAATGTTTATCAAAGAAATGAACTTAAACATTTTCCAAATTATGTTTCTTGAAGCTTCATCACCTTTTCACAACTTGGGAACCCCGAAAAACAAACCTAAACTTAAAGCAACAACATAAACTATAGAAAGCAAACAAAATCAAAAACCAACTGAACATGGCAAAAATTACTCTAAAGAAACATAAAGGAAAACCTACTCTAAGCAAAGCTATGTACAAAGACCAGACACAACTCAAAAGACCTAAGTATATACACAACCCGACATGGTTTCTCAATATGAAAAGCAACAATAAGGAACATGTGATAGTTTAGATTTTGGCAAATTTATCCTTAAACTCAGAAATATATTCTCTCACAATATAATCCTCAAACTCAAAATTTTTTTTTCACAAAATCAACAATTGAGGCAAATCATTAGGACCATGATTAATCCATATATAATTTGTCTTTCCAAAATTTCCATAGTCAAATTCATATTCTTCAAATTCATAGTTTGGAAATTCATAATCATCAAATTCAAAACCTTTCTAATCAATAGCAGGGAAAGATACAACCTAGTGTTCTTCGCCTTTGAATGGATATTTATACTCGTTGCTTGCCAGCATGTCTGGAGGTCGAAGTTGGTGGTGGATCATCCCACTTGCATCTGCAACATGCAAATCAACATTATGATCATCAGTGGGCATATCAAGATGTGAAGGTGAAAACAATTGAATTTCAAAACCATGGAACATTTCACCTGTAAGTTCGTCATAGATTTTCAATTTAGGGCTTAGCACCAATGTGAATTGCTTCGCGTCCTTGACCTCCACTTCCTCAATTTGTTCATCTTGAGACAACATCGGCTGGGACTCTTGGATGGAAGAGTCTAGCACCCCTCTGAATTATTGTTCATTTGATGGTTCCTCAATGATGGATTAAAGTACTTCTTGTAATGCATCCAACTGATTATCTTCCAACAACTCTTTTTGTACTTCATGCAACTCATTTTCAAAGATCTCCTTATGTAGCATGAATGAGTGTTTATCAAGAAATTCTTCTTCTTACAATGAACTCGAGTCACTTTCTTCTTTGATGGAGGAATCGACATCTTGTTCGATGCTTGCATTGTTTAGAACTTCTTCAATAGGCTCATTCTTACTTGGAAGAAGATATGCATATTAGCTCCCTTATTGATTATCAAGATTACTTGTATTGTAGTCACTATTAGATGGGATGGAAAATTCTTCTCCTTTAGATGGTGAATTGATTTCTCGAAGACATTTGTTCCACAAGTCATGTAGCCTTAGATGTACTTCTTCCGATGTTAATTGCTCCTCCACTTGATGAATAGCTTCCTGACAGGAAGAACATGTAAGTTCTGAATGAACTATGTTATGTATTCTACAGAAACCATCAGGAATCAACATGTCTTCCACAAGCAGGTCCTTCTCAATGCTTAGTCTCTTCTTGATCATCTCCCTAAAACTTTTGAAGACTTCTCTTTCATCAAACAAGGCGTTAGACACCACCTTTGCAGAAACAATCGGCTCATGTACCTATGAAAAAGAAATCTTGCCTTGCAATGCTAGTTCCATCCTTGACAAAAATGTTAGGCAATATAGCTCCTTGTGTCCATTGGTGTTGTGGATTCTGCATCCTTTCTTTGATGTGAAGTCACTCAAACTCTTAGGATAGAGTTGTGCATTCAAATTCCACCAAAGCTATAAAATATTGACTTGAGCATGATCCACATTGAATTGCCTTGAAGATCTTGAGAAATCCATGTCTATTTTTTTTATTTTTCTGATCTTTTACTTTTTTTGTATTTTTTCTTTTTCTACTTTTTTTTGGATTTTTTATTTTTCTACTTTTTTTGGATTTTTTGCATAAGAGAGATCTTGATATCTTGAATTCTTCCTTGAAAGATCGCTTGGTTCCAATTCCACAATTTAGAGTTCATCCGCGTGCTTGAAGCAATGTAATTCCTTATTCATGCCCTCCTTCTGTAAATTCTATTAAGCGTTAGGAGGAGAAGGGTGTGCAATGAATGGAGCAATGTCTTTGAATGGATCAATATCTTTGATCAAGCCCTCCTTCTAGAACTAATTCTATTGAGTGATTGGAGGAGAGGTGAGCATAAAATGAATGATGACTGGAGCAATGAGTTCTTTCCCTGTTCTGCCCTCCTTCTAGCGCCAATTTTGTTGAGCGTTAGGGGGAGAAGGACATGCAACAAATGGAGCAATGTCTTCGAATGGAGCAATATATTTGTTCAGCCATCCTTCTAGCACCAATTATGTTGATGATGTTTTCTTAACAACAACATTAGAATAAAACACCAAGTGCTCTATCCTCTCTTGAACAAAGCGTCTTGAATGCTAAACTACGTGATCAAACAAGAACGCTCCAAGGTTCCTTGTACGTGATTTGCAATGGATAGCCTTAGAGGTGTGATGTGATTTGCTGTGTCACAAAGGGACTTAGGTAGAATTGTCACCTCACTCCATTCAAACAAGTTACTTCATCCTTATGAAATGGAACTTCTTAAATTGATTATAAGAAAATGAAAAAAGAGAAAGGGTTGAGAGGATTCTAATCTAAGAACAATAATATAATGAACATGCTACAATAGACAAATTCCTCGTGTAACCTTACTTAGATTCACCATGAGAACCAATAATTACATGAAGCAGGTGCAATCTCCAAAGGTAACTCAATGATTTTCATACTATAAACCTTCATCCAAACACCCACAATTGGCACAATTTGAATGAGCATTCACAATAAAACTTAAGAAAATGTAGTTCAGGCTAACTTTGTATGATGACTTGCCAGTGACAAACCATCAAAAGAAAGAACCAAGGAGGAGTTCATCAAATATCTTTAGCGAATACATCACATCAATGAACTTTATCTACCCTACTATCTAAGCTTCTTGGAAACACATCTCTGTCATATTCAAGAATAAGAAACCATGTGAACATTCCTTGATCATACAAGATCACCATGTGAATAACAACAATGAGCTTGTATTGATTTAAGAAGTGTGTTGTTTACAACAATCTCATATATCTCTTCAATAACTTCGAAGAGCTCTTTCTACTCTACTCCTATTGCCATAGTATCTACTCCTACTCTATCTTCTTCTAATGATTCACTTGTGTTACAAATGAGACTAGTGAGCCTTTTATAGACTCCACAAATTACATGAATGGCCAATATGGATTTGACAATCAATGGCTAAGATTAAGACAACAAGGCAGTTTGTTACAAAATTTACTATTTTTAGAACATGAGAGGAAATCAAGGAATGTTTCCCAATGTGATAAGCATCTTTAGAGCATCTTTATGGTGGGCCCTCTTGAATGAATGACATGGTAGAATGTGATTGGCTTGATGATGTGTACATGCCACTTCAGCATCTTCAAATGGACTAGTCTGGTTCACCTCATGTTCACTTTACTTAGAATATTTTCTTCTTGTTGTCTTGATTTACCTCATGGATCGCTTTGATGATCATGTTCATCTCAAATCTTGTGATGTTGTTCTTGTAGGACTCTGACTCTTGGAGTCTTGAGGTGGAAGATGTCTTGTGTGTGACTTCTTATAGTAGACTAGCATATGATGGATGCACAAGAAATAGACAACTCTAGATGATGACTCCTTCTCATGCATGGTAAAGTGACAACCTTCCATTGATCCTCGCCTCGTATGAATGATGCTCTTGATGATGAACATCACTTGTAACCTTGATCATCTTAGACTAGCTCCCCTCCACATGGTGTTGATGTCTTCCTCATCCAAACATACTAAGTCTTGATGTAGGAGCTCCTTCATGTGGTGATGATGACTAGTTTGAGCAACGTTCCTCCACCTTCAAAACTTCTTATGTATGAGCTCTCGCCATTCACCTCCTTGGATCCTCCATCACCTACAAGAAGAAACACATCAAATTAAGACTTGATATAAATGATTTTCAATAACAAATTGCATTCATCTCATGCATGTGGGATCAAAAAATGACATTTCAAAATATACCCTTTCACTTGAAATCCATCCCTAAGTCTCTGGAGTGCCTATGTTGGGCAGGTTTGGAGGGTGTGTGCGGAGTGTGTGTTGTGGACAAGACCTTGTATGGATGAAGGGCTCAAGGCCACCTAGCATGGGTGGGTTTGAGGGAGGTGTGAGGATTTTTCATGACTTAGATAATTTTGGCTTGGTTTTAATAATTTAAGAGCTCACACAATTGCTTCCTTCATAATTTAACCTCCTTGCATGAGATAGACAACCTTGGGAAGAAAGGAAGACTTGAATAGAGTGCATAGAGTGAATGATGTGGAGAACATGCACAATGGTGGAACTCACTTGACAAGGCAGGTTTGGAGGTGATAGGTGGAGGGTGTCATGTGAATGACATGATGTTATCCGAGTGAATGGTCCAAGACCACCCATCATGGGCAGGCTTGAAGGTGAGTTAAGGAATTTCATACTTAGACAAATTTTACTTCATGATTCCTCATTGTCCTTATCACCTTGCAAGGTTTAACTCCTATACATACTTAGGTGAGGTTAGAAGGAAATTTTGAAATGTTTGATAGACTTATCCTTATGTCATAGTGAAATCCACCTAGGCTAGGCGACCTTGAAGATGTTGTGTGAAGTGGCCAATATAACCCCTTCAAACTTGCCTTATTTTCCCTTAACAACTTCCACTTTTCATTGATTGACCTTGCAACTTACCTCTAGTGGATGAGTGAATTAAGGAGGCTTGTGCAGAGTGATCAACATCTAATTCTAAGATCACCCTACACAAACTCTCATAACATTCTTCTTGAGCGGATCTAGAGGTGATAGACAGATGATGTGTTGTGGTTGACATGTAGTCCAAGCAGGGAGTTGAAGGTTGCCTAGCAAGGGTGGGTTTGAATGGTAAGCTTGGATTTTTTAACTCTAAACTTCATTTGATGCTATTTCTTCCTTATGATGACTCTTTTTCTTGAACTTGCTTAAAACTTAGCCATTTTGAGGTGTTCGTGAAGTGAGAAGGTAAACGTTGAGATGTTAGGTGACCTTGTCCATCTTCATTGGTGAAATCCACCTAAGAAGGGCAGAATTGGAGGTGTTACTTTGATTTTGCAAATTAGAACATTTTTGACCCTTCTAGACCTAATTGCCACACCTATGAAGTACTTCATTTTCATCAATTCATTGCTCTCTTCTTGCAAATTGCATTGTCTTCGCTCTGAGAAGCTTTGGAGGTAGTGTATGGAATGTTTGATGTGGGACAAGACAGAGTCCATGGGCACCTCTTGAGGCCACCCATGCAGGGCAGGTTTAGAGGTGACCTTTGGACTGTTCCTCAAAATGCCTCAAAATACATTCAAACCTATGAACTTTCTTCAAATCTTAATGATCTCATTGTACTTCAACTCAAAATATTGCAATCTTGATAGGTTTTCTCCCTAAGCAGGTTTGAGGGTGATGTTTGAAGAGTGTGATGTAGAGGAGGTGAGTTGTCCAAGTGTAGAGCTCAGGGCCACCTAGCATGGGTGGCTTGGGGGGTAGGGTGTGAATTCTTTCTCTTAAAGTTCATTCCTCTCCTCATAAGATCCCTTTCTCCAACTTCCTTAAGACTTAGGCAATTTTCAAACTTATCTCTTTCAATGATCCTCTCAAGGATGTGAAGCATCATGATGAGTTAGAGAGTCAAGATAGGGTAGCTACAATGCTTAGACATCAAAACTCCAAGCTCACCTCTCTAGGCCGCCCAGGTAGGGTGGGTTTGAGTGTAGGTCTTGGATTTTCAACACTTAGAATCCTATTACTCCTTCAACTTGACTATCTCATCCTTGTGGTGTCATTTTGATCATACTTATCAAATAAACTTTGTAATTTATGTTGTTCTTCACCCTTGGGTGGATTTGGAGATAGTGTTTGGAGTGCTTCATGTGGCAAGTGATATAATCCACAAGGACCTCTTAAGGCTACCTAGGTAGGGCAGCTTTAGAGGTGACCTTTGGATTTTAACTTAAAACTCATTCAACTCTTTCAAACCTTGAAGCTTCCATTGGAATTTCATCATATTCTAATGCATAGTAATTGAAACATTCAAAAACTAGATCACTTTCTCCTTAGGCAGGGTTGTAAGTGTTGTCTGGAAAGATCCATGTGGAGATGAAGACATCGTCCATGTCCTCATGCTAAGACTACTCAGGTAGGGTGGGTTGAGGAGTGACACATGGAAAGTAGCTTTGAATTCACTCAAACTCATAAACCTTGCTTACAAATATCATATCTCAGTACTCTTGTGCATGAAAACCTCAATACTTAACCATTTCTCTTCTAGGGTAGTTTTTGGGCCAGTGTCTGGAGAATGTCATCTAGAACAGAACAAAGTCCATGAATCCATCTTGAGGCCACCTTGGTAGGGCAGGTTTGTAGGTGACCCATGGAACTTTTCTTGAAATGCCCTTGATTCTATCTAACTTGCAAACTTTGACTAGAATTTCATCATATCCTAGTGTCTTGTGCAAGAAAACCTTGAAAACTTAACCATTTTTGCTTGGGCAGATTTGCGGGTGTCATCTGGATTGACTCTCCTGGAGATGAAGACAATGTCTAAGAGGACCTTGTGAGGCTACCCATGCTGGGCAGGCTAGGAAGGAGTGCTTGGATAGTGTCATGTGAAGCCTTAGAATCACTCAAACTTATGAAATTTCTTTGAATTTTATCATCTTTGTCCTCAAAACCTTGTAAATTTGACAACTTTGCCCTTGGGAAGATTTGAGGGTGGTGTCTAGATAAATGTATGTGTAGGACATCAAATCCATGAGCTCATGCCAAGGCCACCTAGGTAGGGTAGGTTTAGACATGGAGTGAAGAATTTCTTGCCTTAGTCAAATTTTGGATTTTCTTGAATGGAAGTATATTGAAAATATGGATTTTCCTAAATGGAAGTATATTGAAAATGTGTTTAAGTATAAGTCAGATATTTATAAATATACTTCCATGATGTTTGAGATAGGTCCTGGATCCATAGGATTTAGCATGCAAATTCTAGATTTTTTAGGATCCACCAGATTTTAGACTTAGTCATTTTTTTAGAATTTTTAGGATATCGGACATAGTCATTTTTAGGGTTTCAGTGACATGCATTAGGATGAAGGCATATAGACCTCTTGGCATGAAACTATTGAGACTTGGATACACAACACTATCAAAATCCTACAAGCTCAGAGGAAAACTAAACCTAAAGAAAAACAAAGAAAGAAAAAAAAAAGAGGGGGTCCCCATTTGCAATGGGGTGATGTGTGATTACATCACAACAAAATTGAGATCCCTTTTGGCACTGCTACTGTGGATGTGGTGATGACTGTTGTTGCGGTTCCCTCACTTTCTCAGGATTCTTCTGAACACTTTTCAGCTCAGTTGATGGCTCCTCCTAGTTTGGATAGGCCCTTTGCTCCCATTCCGACTTCCTCTTCAGACTTGGCATCTTTGTAGGAGGATTCTTTGGCTTTAGTTGGGGCTCTTCTTAGCCCCTCTTTGCTCATGCCTTCGAGAGAGGCCTCCCTCTCACCTGATGCTATTGTCCTTATTTATGTGCCTTCCTAGACTATGGTCCAGCGTAAGAAGCGAGGTCCTTTGCTATCCGATGGCAAGGGATTTAGATTTGGTAGGATGGGATATGGTGTTGTGTAGATCCTTTTTTATTTCTTTCCAACTGGGCTACTATGCCTGTGCTATTGATCTGTTGTTCCTAGTCTACTGCTTCTGGGATCAGGTTCTTTTGGCCGTTGGTTTCCTACAGCTTGGCTGTAGTTGTTCTATTTTGTCCCCTATTTTTCTACCCTTGTGGCCTCATTTGTAAAGGGTTTAGCCCCTAGTTAGCTGCTTATCTTTATCAAAAAATAGTTAAGACCTTTATAACCCCAATCCATAAAAATGATGTTTTTTATTAAGAGCACCTATAAATATAAAGATGTGGCAATTGAAAGTATTTGGTGGCCTTTAATATGGTATCCCGAGAGATGCATTCATTGTTTTCACTAAACAAAGAGATATATATTCTCTGTTATCTTTTTCTTTCCTTTAAATGGGTATCATAGTATGTTCTCTTTTCAACCAAGAAAGATGTATCTATATTTTCTTTCTCTTTTTCATTACCTCAAATAAGAGGGAAATGAAGAACTTGAATAGAGTGTAGTTCTTTACATGCTCGTTAACTGTAAAATGTGATGGATAGGGACCTAATCAATTGTTGGTGATTGTTCTTTTTAGATGACTTGGTCAAGGCTTAGAACATTGGGATTTAAGTGGCTTGGGGTTTAGAGTTCAGTGTGGGGGCTTAATGGTTTGTCTCTTATCAAGATCAAATCTTCCATAAAATCAAATCAAAAATGTGAAAACTCAAATCTTCTCACAAATCAAAACTTTGCCATCTAAATATATCAAATCATATTAATGCATCTAAGTTACAAATATATTATTGGGACACATCAAATCTTAAGTTACTAATATTATTATTTTCCTATCTATGAAACCCTTGTACCTCTTAAAGATGCAAGTTCTAGTATTTATTATAAACTATTTTATAGTAACATTTAAAAAAGATATCATTATGTTTTAGTTTTAATATTAAATTACAATATAATTAATCATCAATTAAATTTAAATATTTTAAATTGATATATTTTTTGAAAATATTTTTAATAAATTCATTCACATTATCTACATAATACTTTTTTTACTTAGTAATGCAATCTATAAATATTTAACATATAAACATACCTTTTTTTTTCTTTATATGTTAATTTTTATTAAATTATTTTTAAATTAATATTACTTTTTTTATTAAGGAGGTTTTTTAAAAGGGCTTAATATTAATAATAAATTAATATTAATATTAGTATTTATATTTATAAAATATAACTTTATAATAATATATTTTTAACAAACATTATAATTTAATTTTACATAATTATTTTTAAAAACTTTCTTACAATAATAAATTAACTTCAAATCTATTTTAAAATAATTTAAACCACACTAAACAAAAACAAAATACATGTTGCTAGATATATTTTTAGTATTTTCCTTATGAACCATTAAAAAGGACATAAAATAGACTAAACCTAAGAGCTTTTATGATTAGTTATTCCTTCAAAATTTTCCTATATTTACCATTATTTTTGTTGGGATTCTCTGTTTTTGAAAAAACAAAGTATTGGGTATTGCCTTCCAATTTCTTAGAAATTTGGCTTTCCTCTCTCTACATTTGTACTCACAACTTTAGATGTACCAACTTTCTATAATCAACAATGAAGAAAAGATTCTACAATGACTAATATAATTGTGACTGACTTGATAATCTTATGAACAAGAACAAAGACATAACATATATACAATAATAAATGGAATACTCTATACTACTACATTTACAATAACATCTATAACTACATTTCTTGAGTTACAAAATGCACTCACCCCTACTTTACACTCTCATTTTCTATAACAAACCCCAACTTAGTTCCTTGTTATTTCTAGAAATAGTTTTTAAAAGTAACATACTATCAATGTATTTCTTCACTGTCTTCAATTATAATTTTTCTAAAATTTACATTATTTTACATTTACAAAAAAAGTTTTATTATTATATTATTATTATAATAATAATATAATAATTATAATAAATTTATAATAATATTATAATTATAATTAAATAATTTTATTTATTATTATATTTATTATTGTAAACATTCTTTATTATCAATATATAATTAATTATACTATTTCATTAATATTTATAATATCAAATTTAACTTTATCAATATATTTGAAAGATTATGAAAATGAAGATTATCCCTATGGGCAATTTTAAAAGTTCCAGAACTTTAAAAAAAAAATTTGAGCCACTTTATCAAAAAAGCAAAGCTTTATTATCAGGGAATTTCAAAATAAAGCCATTTTTTGTTGCAAAATAAATTTATGAAGTGATGCAATGTTGTTGCTATTATTTATAGAAGGTTAGATTAACATTGCATATTATTTACTAATTAAAATAAAATTGTAGTAAAAGTGCAGCTTAAATTATGGAACCTATAAATTATAATTTATTTAATATTTTTCTTGCATAAACAAATCTTTGAAAAACACAAAAAAAAAAATTAAGGGTAGGGTAAATTATTTACTTTAGTTTAATGAGAGATAGGGTTATGCTTCTTCAATTTTAAAAGCCACAAAGAATTTAATTAGTATTTAGTTTAATGAGCTTTGTTTTAGATTTTTACTATGCCAATTAATTCCTTTAAATCATTTGGATTAAATTATTGAAAATGATTCCATTAAAAACTAATTATTAGAGTTTAGAATTGCCATGAAAACTAATTGGATGGTAAATTACTTTAGTTTAATGTGGGGTAGGATTATAATTCTTCAACCAAGATTACAGAATTTTTCTATGGGAATTAATTCCATTAGACAATTATAATTAAGTTTTTCATATCATTTGAATTAAATTAAAAACTGATTTTTAGGATTCTTCAATCTTTAAATGCAAATATATAAAGTAACTATTTAAGTAAAAATAGCATTTTATAGTAATATGTGTATATTTTAACAACCAAATTTCGCACCAAGAATTTAATTTAGTTACTTATAATTTAATTAAATAAGTTAATTTGTTAGTATTGCCACTTCTTGGCTTGTGACAATTTTTTCTCTTCAATTTTAGGTGTTTGTTTCACTCAAAATAGTATTTTGGCAAAAGATCAAATTTTGAGCCAATCACAACAAAGATAAATCATTTTTCCAATAATTTTTGTTAAAATTTTCTCATATAGACTAAGTTGTCCAAGATGAAAAAAAACTTTATTTTAATTGGTTTACTATAAATAAATTAATTACTAAATTAAAAAAAAAAATCATTGCAGCAGTAGTACTTGCTAAAAGGCATGTACTAATAAAATTTGACTGCTTAAATTATTATGTAGGATATATATTACTTTATGATGATTAATATCCATATCACCCACATCCAATCCCCCTATACGCTTCGGATTTCCCCACTTCAATGATATGTCAATATTTCTGTAATGTAGGTACGTGAAGAAAAAGATACCAGTACAATTTATTTTTCCAAATATGCAGGCTAATTTTTTATTCAAATAAATTTACATATATGAAACAAAGACAATAATATGCCGTTGAAATGCACATTTTCATCACTTTAGTGACTGGTGGCACCACCATCTTTATCATCTCTTTTTTTTTGAGTAACATGGGGGGTTACACTCTTCTGAAGAACGTACTGAGTGACTTCAATTGGAGGGACATATTCAGTGCTCCGAACTTGGAGATTCTTCGACCACCACTGATCAATACCATGATGGTTGTGGAAAAAATGTCTAGCTGCCTTAACTACCTTAGCAGAGGGAACTATATGCCAAGGGGTTTTCTTTTTCACCACTTCAAAACAGAAGAGGTACTTCATGCTTTCATGGACCAAATGACTTTTCTGCTTATATATACCCTTCCATACCTCAAAATAGTGAAGGTAAGTGCAACAAATGAGATCCTTTCCATTCACATATAAGTTGGGGATCCAATGGCTAAACCCAAGGAAATCACCATACAACTCAAGTAATTTGCTCTCGTCTTTCAAACCCATATTAAGTGCCAAAGCCTCAGAAGTGCCTTGAATATATTTGTGAATTTCCTGCAAATGACTGAAGTGAATGGTAGGGGAACCTTTACATGCGGCGACTAAAATCTTTCCAATCTTCTCAAACACTTTCAACTGAGGAAATGTTGGAGAAATAAATGGAGGATTGAAAAGATGTGCTTCAAGATTATGGCGTTCTTCCCTCTTCAATTTTCTTGCTGCAGCTAGTGCAATGGCGGCTCCCAACGAATGCCCTGCAGTTAGACCATTAGAGCAATGATGTTTAGGTAGATTGATTGGTTATAGTGTTAAATCATGATACTTGACAATAATAAATTTCAAATAGACTCTTAACAAGTCAAATATTCTCACTAATAAACCAACAACCACTTAAAAATTTTAACCTAACAATTCACTAGTCTTTTCTGATCTTTTAAATTACAAACTTAATGAATCCCATGGTAATATGTTTTAAAATAACTTCAAAAAGTAAATCAATTTAATATTTACTATTAATTATCACTCCTCTAAAAATGGAGGAAAATAGAATATGTTCCAAGAGTCCAATAAACTAATAGAAGTTTAGTTGTTGTAAACCCTTGCATTAATGCACCTAAATCTATGTGGTTTTATATAATCTATAGCCAAAATTAAGTTTCATTGTATCTTTTTTTCTTGACACTACTCTTTACTTCAGTTGTTTCTTTCTTCAAATTTAAATTCACATTTATACAATTAAATTTTATAAAATTCTACTATTTTAATTTTTAAGGTATATAAATATGTACCAAAATCTATTGTACATAACATTGATAACCAAGAAATCTGAACCACATATTATGTAATTTATATTTAATTTCATAATCATGTTCTTCAATAACAAACAATACCTATACCTTCTGCAATAAGCAAATGTTTTAATTAATTTTTTCCTCCTGAATTTAGAATTCCTATAATGTAGGAACGGAAGAGTTCAACTGGTCTCACATTGAAAATAATCAGCATGTTAATACCTCTTTTCATTTATGCTGAAGTTTAAAAAATAATATTTATTAAACTTTTATAAAAATTAGTAGAAATTGTTTAGATAAGTTGATAGTTCAACATTAAATAAGAATGTATTGAATGTTTCCTATTTAAATTTAAATTACTCTACTTAAATACCATTCTGTTTAATGGTCAAACAATCCATAGTAATATTACAACTTATTTATATTAAAAAGTGGTAAATATTTGTTCTATTCTTATTGGCCAAAATTGACCTTTGACTATCAAGTGGATGATGTTTAAGAATAGCCAATATAAACCAAACTATATCCATGGAAAAAAATTCTATGTTAATACAAAAGACAACCAAGAATTATATAAATTCCCAAAATATAAAATTAATCAGGTGGTAAAATAGTAAATAAAATTAATCAAAACATAACTATAAGTTAGAGTAAAATCAGACAAAATATATATTTGTTTGATTGACAACTCAATAATATAATTGGAAAACATAAAATAGTTCATCATTATTCAAAAGTTAAACCCAATACGTGCAAAATCACATTGCAGAATTGCAGAGAAACTAAATTTTACCAGTTTGGAATTGCGAGGTGGGAGAGCTCTGTTACGTCTATGCCATCCTTATTAGCCATTGCGCATAGGATGCTCACAAAGCTGAGACCAATTGCGTTATCTACTTTCTTTTGACGTCTAACTTAAATAGACAGAAAAAACGTCCATCTACAATGGATGTATTAAAAAATATGGATTCCTTACCTACATTTTGAAATCTTATCTGAATCAAGAACTCAACAAATGGAATGTTGAAACATTCTTTTAATCAAATCTGAGATAGCATATGACGGGTTCGCTGTCATTCATAACAAAAAGAAAAAGATTCTGAATTTTTACTACAATTAAGTTTTTTTAGACTATGACGCATTGGTTAACTTGTGGTGACGCTATAGCAGTCATAAATTTTTTTACTTAGACGGTTCTACTAGCAAAACCTGTGTTTCCCCAGATTTTCCAATATTTTTTTCTCCAAAATAATTTCTTTACATATGAAAAAAGTGACAGAAGTGGCATAAACAATTAATCTTGAGGACTGTGTAAATCATTCCAGTGAGTTGGAAGCGAATCAATACGGTCACCGTCCAGCCGATTTTCAAGCACCTTAAACTAAAGGGAATATTCTTTAAGCATTATTTATAGACAGCTGTTATAAATGTTTCGCTCTAAATTGGAAGCATCTGCGTAGTACGTACACATTGTTAGATCTAGGGCACACAACTGAGAGGGGGGGGGGGGTGAATCAGTTGTATAAAAACCTTACTTCTATTTCAAACCCTTGATTCTTCTTGGTTAGTTAGCAGCATATCAATTAATCATTCATCAAAGCAGAAAGCATAAACACCGAAGCAGATAAACATCAACACATTAGACACCAAGATTTTTGACGTGGAAAACCCGGTTAAGGGAAAAACCACGGGGTGATTAACCCAAGGATTATTCTCTGTTAGAAGAATAAGAAAAAATGCATGGCACATGCCAGGGCTCACTGCTCGAGCACGCTGCTCACAAAGAGGCACACTGCCTACAAAGAGACACACTGTCTACAAGATAATAAGAATCACAACCTTCAACTGGAGAATGACATCTTCACCATGTCTGGATCAGTTCCATTTAAGCCCGAAACACTTCTGCTCTGCCTTTCGCTCTTTCGCTATCCCACACTCATCTGGTCCACATCCACACAACAAAACGAACTCACAATCCTTTATTTATACAAGACATCGACTTAGGAACAATCATCTAAGTCAGCAATCAACCATAAGAACATCTGCAAGATGAATAACACATCCAGTCGGCCACCATAAGAACATTAGCAGGATGAACAACTCATCCGGTCGGCTAGTCAGAACAAGAACTTCATCTGGTAGAACATCTTCAATTCCGGGCTCTGCCATCAATGCGGACCAACAACACAACCTAAATATGATCCAAGAACCTTCACAAGCCTGCCTGAATGACCAGGTACATCCGCACTTCCTCTATTCACTGGAATCTCTTCTCTTCCTCATTCGGAACTTCAAGAGCATAGTCTATCGCCACTGTCATACTACAAGAGGTGCTTCCGGACCTCCAAACAACATACCAATCAAGATGACACATCACCAGGACATCCCAAACACTCTGTCCAATCTGCAGAATAGGAAAATGCACTTCCGAATCTTATCGAACCTTTTTGTAATACTCTGTCATTTCAGAGCATCTCTCGGAACTGGTTCTACTTGATTGATCACAACTCCTTCACATCTTCATGCGGACCTCTAAAATCTTAACTGGATCATCTCAAGACTCATATCTACAAACCCTTTAATCCGCATCCTCTGAATCTCAACCTATTGAGTACTTTTGCCTTCTTCTCAACCCTGTTCTTCACTGTTCCTAATTGAGACTAATTTTCTCAATATCCTCAGCACATAGCTCATCCAATCCTTCTTGCTAATGCAATATGAGTATGTTGACATCAATGACAACACTGGCTAACGTCATACTTGCAACAATCTCCTCCTTTGTCATTGATGGCAACATATGATGTGAAAAACCATCAAGACAAGAACTTCTCCTTTCTGTCACAGCTCCCCCTATCAACAACAACTCTTCACATGTCTTCTCTTCCTTTACTGCTCCCCCTTTGATCATCAATCACTTGTTTTTCACATGTCTTCTCTCCCCCTTTGACATCAATGGCAAAGGGCTCATACTTGCAATACTAACACATTAGCATCATATTAGCTGCTCCCCCTAAGTAGCAGCTCCCATCATCAATCCGGATCACAAGATATGTGCTTGGTCTTAGAATGAAACACCGGATTCTTAGAAATATTTATTGCACTTGAGTTATCACAAAAAATTGTGATAGGCTCCTCATATTCTACTTTAATGTCTTTTAGCATCTGCTTCATCTATAAGATTTGAGTGCAACTACCTACTGCTGCAATGTATTCTGCTTCAGTTGTAGACAGAGATATTACATCTTGTTTCTTGCTTAACCAAGAAACCAATCTCTTTCCCAAAAAAAATGCTCCACCACTGGTACTCTTCCGGTCATCCACATCTCCTACCCAATCTGCATCTGTATATGCATGAAGAGAGAAATCATGATCTCTAGGATACCACAAACCATACTCAACTGTCCCCTTTAGAAATCTAAAGATTCTCTTGATTGCCATGACATGAGATTCTCTAGGATCAGCCTAAAATCTTGCCACAAGACCAATAGCCTGCATTATATATGGTCTAGTCTGAGTGAGATACAACAACCCACCAATCATTGATCTATACTTTGTCTGATCTGCCTTAGGAGAGTCATCATCTTTTCTCAATTTACATCCGGTTGCCATAGGAGTGTTCATTGGCTTTGAATCTTCCATACCGAATTTCCTCAACAATTCTTTCACATATTTGGTCTAAGAAATGAAGATCCCTTTCTTTGTTTGAGTAATTTGTAGACCCAAGAAGAAATTCATTTCACCAAGCATGGACATTTCAAACTCACTTTTCATCTAATTTGCAAAAGTTTTGCACATACTATCTCTTCCTCCAAAAATGATATCATCCACAAATACTTCAACAATCAAAATATTTTCATGATCAATTTTGAAATATAAGTTACTGTCAGCAGTACTTTTGTTGAATCCAATCTACACAAGATGTTTATCCAACCTTTCATACCATGCTCTTGGGGCTTGCTTCAATCCATACAATGCTTTCTTCAACTTGCAGACTATATCATCATTATTAGACAATTGAAATCCATCCGGTTGTTCAATGTAAACTTCTTCTTCCAAATCACCATTTAGGAAGGTGGACTTGACATCCATCTGATATACTTTGAAATCTTTGAAGGCAGCAAATGCAAGAAATAATCTAACTGCTTCAATTCTTGCCACTGGAGCAAAGGTTTTTTCAAAATCAATTCCTTCTATTTGAGAGTAGCCTTTGCAGACCAATCTAGCTTTGTTTCTGATCACTTCACCCACTTCATTTAGTTTGTTCCTGAAGACCCATTTGGTTCCAATCACATTCTTGTTTCTAGGTCTGGGAACAAGATCCCAAGTATGATTTTTCTCAATTTGTATCAACTCTTCCTGCATTGCTTTGGTCCAGTTTTCATCATTGCAAGCTTCATTAATTGTCTTAGGTTCAATCTTTGAAATCAGACAACATTCATTTGACTCTTGAGCAATTCTTCTCCTTGTTTGTACCCTTTTGTTTTTGTCACCTATGATCTGATCATCAGAATGATTTAGAGTTACATACTTTAGAATTTTGGGAGTTTCTTGCACTATCGTTTCTTGATCAGGCTCATTTAGACACACCTCTTCTTCCTGATTTACCGGATCATTCTGAATCTGAATTTCAGAGGAGGATTGAGCTCTTTCCACCAAAGAATCATTCTAATCATCTTCATCACACTCATAGAATCTTGAGGGCTTCTCAATTCCTTCATCAACCTTCACATTTGTACTTTCTATCATCTTTCTCAATCTCTTATTGTAACACCGGTATGCTTTGCTTTGAGTGGAGTAACCTAAGAAAATTCCTTCATCACTTCTAGCATCAAACTTTCTTAGATCTTCATCTCTTTTGATATAACACTTGCTACCAAATACTCTGAAATATCTCATAGTAGGAGTTACACCAAACCAAATTTCATAAGGAGTCTTACCAGTATTGCTTCTGATTTGAACTTGATTAAGAGTGTAGACTGCAGTGCTTACAGCTTCTCTCCAAAACATTTGGGGAACATTTGCTTCCATCATCATTGTCCTGGAAGCTTCCTGGATGGTCTAGTTCTTTCTCTCAACAACTCCATTCTGCTGTGGAGTTCTAGGTGTAGACAACTGTCTCCTTATCCCATGCTTCTCACAAAAGTCTATGAATTCACCGGATGTGAATTCACCACCTCTATCAGACCTTAGACATTTTAGTTTCAATCCAGTTTGATTCTCTACCATAGCTTTGAAGATTTTGAACTTCTCAAGGGCTTCTGATTTCTCTTTTAGGAAGGTAACCCACATCATCCGGGAATAATCATCAATTAATAACATGAAATATCTATCACCTTGCATACTCTTGATTCTTGTTGGACCACATAGATCAATATGGATGAATTCCAGTAATTCGGTACTGGATTGATCCTTGCTTTTGAAAGAGGCTCTGCTCTGTTTACCTAGTTGACATTCTTTGCACAAACTATTTGTAGGTTTCACCAATTTAGGAAGATCTCTTACAGCCTAAGTATTGCTTATCTTGATGATGTTATCAAAATTCACATGACACATCCTTCTATGCCATAACCAACTCTGATCAACTTGAACAAACAGACAACTTTTATTAGAACCAACTATATGGAAGATATCACCTTTTGTTTGAGTATCGGATGCAATCTCAGTTTTGGAGCTTTCAAAGATCCTGCATCTTCCATTCTTGAACTAGAGGTCATAACCTTTGTCCACCAATTGACCAACACTGAGAAGATTGTGCTTCAACCCTTCAACATATAGTACATTACCGGTTTTGCTCTTTGCATCAAAGGAAATAGTTCCTCTACCTCTGATTTTGCCAGCAGAATTGTCTCCAAACCTTACCATTCCTCCTTCATACCTTTCCAAATCTAAGAACTTGTTCTTGTCACCTGTCATATGGTGAGAACAACCACTATCAATAACCCAATCATCCTTTTCTTCAACTTGGGCAGCCAAAGCTCTTTCTACAACCTTATGACTGACAGATTCAGAGGATATTGAATCTTCTTCCTTGATGGCAATAAACACCCATTCATTTCTGGATTTGCTTCCCATTTCTGATTCATCATCTATTACTCCTTCATTATCATCTTCTTCATGAACATAATAGCAGTTCTTTTGAAACCTTTGTCTATTAGCATTTGACCTGGCAAATCTTTCTAGACATCTTGAAGCAAAATGACCAATCTTATTACAGTTGAAGCACTTAAAGGGTAGTTTTCCTTCATACTTACCAGATCCTCTTGGCAGTCTCTTTGCAATGAGGGCTTCAAGTTGAGTTATTTCTTCTTCTTCCTCTTCCATGTCTTTCCTTGCTTGATCATACCATGACAGCTTCCTTGAAGAATTCTCTCCCGGATCAAATCTTTGTTTGCCTTTCACATAGGCACTGGCCTTAAATGCAGATTCAGTCTTGGGGTGATTATCTCCAAATTTAGTCATTTCAAATGCAACCAGTTTGCTAGCCAATTGCTCTCTTGTGACAGTTGTATGGGCTCTGAATTCATCAATGGCAGCAACCTTGATCTTGTAGGTAGCAGGAAGGGATCTAAGAATTTTGCAAACAATTTCATTTTCATCTAGAACTCCACTAGCATTCCTTATTCCACACACTAGTTCATTTACCCTTGGCATAAAGGTAGTGATGTTTTCATCATATCTCATCTTCAATCTTTCAAAATTCCCTTTCAGACTTTGCAACCTTGCACTCTTGACAAACTCATCTCCTTCATACAGAAGTTCCAGTTTAGTCCAAATCTCATATGCAGTTGGTAGGTCAATAATATTTTAGAGATCTAAGTCATTCAATGCGCTTAGAAGAGCTTCTTTGGTCCGCAAATTGTTTTCAGCATCTGTGATTTCATTCGGAGTTGATGGACCACCCTGTGCAGGTACATATGGTTTTGAAACCATAGCCAAGTATGCTTTTCCCATACACTCCAAGTGACATTTCATGTGACCTTTCCAGAGAGTGAAATTGGAACCATCGAACTTTAGACTATCCTTCTTATATGATGACATCATGGATCTCCTCAAGCGGTTAAGCTCCTTTTAGAGGAACTTGGCTCTGATACCAAATGTTACATCTAGGGCACACAACTGAGAGAGGGGGTGAATTAGTTGTACAAAAACCTTACTTCTATTTCAAACACTTGATTCTTCTTGGTTAGTTAGGAGCATAACAATTAATCATTCATCAAAGCAGAAAGCATAAACACCGGAGCAGATAAACATCAACACATTAGACACCAAGATTTTTGACGTGGAAAACCCGGTTAAGGGAAAAACCATGGGGTGATTAACCCAAGGATTATTCTCTGTTAGAAGAATAAGAAAAAATGCATGGCACATGCTAGTCAGGGCTCACTGCCTGAGCACACTGCTCACAAAGAGGCACACTGCCTACAAAGAGACACACTGTCTACAAGATAATAAGAATCACAACCATGAACTAGAGAATGACATCTTCACCATGTTTGGATCAGTTCCATTTAAGCCCGAAACACTTCTGCTCTACCTTTCGCTGTTTCACTATCCCACACTCATCTGTTCCACATCCACACAACGAAACGAACTCACAATCCTTTATTTATACAAGACATCGACTTAGGAACAATCATCTAAGTTGGCAATCAACCATAAGAACATCTGCAAGATGAATAACACATCCAGTCGGCCACCATAAGAACATTAGCAGGATGAACAACTCATCCAGTTGGCTAGTCAGAACAAGAACTTCATCCGGAAGAACATCTTCAATTCCGGGCTCTACCATTAATGCGGACCAACAACACAACCCAAATATGATCCAAGAACCTTCACAAGCCTACCTGAATGACCAGGTACATCCACACTTCCTCTATTCACTGGAATCTCTTCTCTTCCTCATCCGAAACTTCAAGAACATAATCTATTGCCACTGTCATACTACAAGAGGTGCTTTCGGACCTCCAAACCACATACCAATCGAGATGACACATCACCAGGACATCCCAAACACTCTGTCCAATCTACAAAATAGGAAAATGCACTTCCGGATCTTACCGGACCTTTTTGTAACACTCTGTCACTTCGGAGCATCTCTTGGAACTGGTTCTACTTGATTGATGACAACTCCTTAACATCTTCATGCCGACCTTTGAAATCTTAACTGGATCATCTCAAGACTCATATCTACAAACCCTTTAATCCGCATCCTCTGAATCTCAACCTATTGAGTACTTTTGCTTTTTTCTCAACATTGTTCTTCACTATTCCTGATTGAGACTAATTTTCTCAGTATCCTCAGCACACAGCTCATCCAATCCTTCTTGCTAATGCAATATGAGTATGTTGACATCAATGACAACACTAGCTAACCTCATACTTACAACACACATAACATTATTAGAATTACGTCCCCCTATATCCTTGCTTTTAAAACAATATCTATTTGGAATGAACTTTTGTTTTTACCTATACTAAATCCAATCTCCTAATGCTTTTTAATGTGTTTATCCAAGTTTACAAATTTCTTCCTTCGCATGTAAGTACTTGAAAAAAAATATGCCATTTGTTTAATTTTTTTCCATCTTTGTTCCTTGAGTTCTTTTAAAAAAATTTTACATTATCCATCATTCCTTTCTTTGTTTATATATATATATGTATATATGTATATATATATATATATATATATATATATGTATGTATATATATACATACATATATATATATATATATCTATATCTATATATATATATCTATATCTATATATATATATCTATATCTATATATATATATATATCTATATACATATATATATATATATATATATGTATATATATATATATCTATATATATATGTATATCTATATATATATATATATGTATATATATATACATATATATATATATATAGATATACATATATATATAGATATATATATATATACATATATATATATACATATATCTAGATATATATATCTAGATATATATATATATATATATATATATATATATATACATATATATATATATGTATCTATATACATATATATATATATGTATCTATATACATATATATATATATATGTATCTATATACATATATATATGTATATAGATACATATATATATATGTATATAGATACATATATATATATGTATATATATATATCTATATATATATATATATATTCTGATGTATAAGACTATTTAGTTTTAAAATTGATAATGGAAGAATGATGTTCATGATGCCCTAAATTGATTTGCTACCTTCTAGAAAATTAATGTCCTCAATCTAATGAATGTCTTAGAATTTATAGCATCTTATAAAACTATTTGGTTGAAATCTAAGCATCATGGATTCAATCCCAACTACCATGAAATTGAATTATCATGTAGATCTAATCTATATTGCATAGGAATAATATGTCAAAATGTGGACCTTAAGAATTGCTTGCCTTTGCCTCCTTTGTATTTGAATCTATCAAGCGAGAGCCTAGGGACGTTGTTTAAGAATTTATTGACTTGATGCATGCATAGGTTCTACTAGATCAAATTGCTTGCTGGGCTAGATTAGTAGTCTGTGATATTGAAGATAATATACAAATACATGCATATGCCCTATATGATGATAATGTAGATCTAATTCTTTATTTCTCTTTCCAAGTCGATAAATATAGACTAATTGTTCTCCTGTATGAAATTATGTGCACATTGAATATATTTAAATGCCATGACTTAATAATATGTCACATAAATGTTTGTTAAGTGGTGCTGTACAAAATTTAATGGTTTTATCAAACTACTAAATTAAGTAGCAAAACTCAAACATCAACACAAAACAATATCCACACCCACAACAATTGTATCTATTTAGTTATGTAGGAACAAAATAGTTATAGGAGTACGAATTCTTCCCACAATCACACTTCTTAACTGATACACCAACCTTCTCTACAAAACTCTTTTATGACACTTCTCCTCTCTAGGAAATCGAACCCTCCATAAGGACCATATGAATGTATTTATGATATCTCAGAAAAGAAGTTGAACCACCACTATTCCATTGAGAAACTAAACGGGCCTCACCAGCCACAATGGATCATCAAAGATCTGCAAAAATGGGATATTATCATTTGAATATTCAATGCAACCCTAATTATTTGTGTAATTGAAATTCACTGGTATATATTACATTAGCCAATCTCCCTTATCACTAACTCCATCGAGGCTCATGTATGTGCTCATTGGTGATATTTGTGCATCACAAACTTATCTCATCTTTCTTCTCCCAAATAGTTGTCGCAAAAACAAGTGATCAACTAACTTCAGGGATGAAGAGATTTTTATCAGCAAATCCCTAACTTCATGAACTTACAAAAACTCTGCTCAAGCACTTATCAGCAAATCGATGATTTCCAAAACTTATGAGCTAGCTGATACTTCTCACTTTTCTTCTATGGCAATTTTCATCTTTTTGGAACTTGGTGAAGGGTGTCTCTCATTCACTTTGTCACCAAATCAACAAATCAATAACTTTTAAAACTTCCAAACTTACCGATACTTATGAATTTCATCCAATTGGTGACTTATCAACTTGCAAGCTTTCTTATTGGCAAACTGCTAGATCGACGAACTAAACAATTCATGAACTAGAAACTTTTTTGGCTAAAAGGCTTCCCATCAACAAACTTGGAGAAATTCAAACTTGCCTTTAAGGCTAATCAGTGAAGTCATCCATTAGCGAACTAAGCTATCAGCAACTGCTAGATCAACAAACTAAATAGTTTACGAACTAGAAACTATGGTGACCAAAGGCCTAAACTTAGCCAAACTTAATTGTTTCTGACTCGACCCAAATGAGCTGAATTACCTTCTAAAAAACAAAACCAACTCTATAAAGAAAACAAAGTAGAAAACTAACTTCAAAAATAAAATGTGTTTTTGATGATGTAGGATTGCAAGTGAACCAGAATGCTCCTACATCAGACATGCCAAGTAAGAGAAATGTTCCTTAAGACTATATGTCAAGAACATTTTGGTAAGTTTGGAATAGAAATCCCATAACTAGCCAACTTAGAAGCTTGTATCCAAGAGGTTTCATCAGCTAGTCTACCCTTCGACCAAACAAGATATTACATGTATACTTTGGCCCTTGTTTGTTTAGCCACATGAGAATCAATCACTTGATCAACATCTTCAAACTACTTTTTAGGCAATTGATCTATCCATTCACATTTATCTTGAATATCTAAACTTAAACCCCCTTGTGTGCTTGACTCCCCTTCATAATATCTATACAAATCTACCACATTCAAAATGGGTGAAATACCTATACCTACTAGAAGTTCTATTTCATAGGCATTGGATGAAAACTTACGCAAGACCTTACAAGGTTCAAATTTTTTCCATTTTAATTTATTGTAGGTTCCCTATGGGAACCTCTCATTCCATAAGTATGCCAAGACTAAATCTCCAACCTAAAACTCTTGCTCTCTCGCATATCAAGATGCTCCTTATATTTGATGGCACTCTTCTCCAAAGTTTCTTTCACCTGTTTATGCTAATCACGAGTATATTCTACAAAATCTTCATCTACAACACTCTTTCAAGTCAAATTAGTACTATCCTACAATTCATCCACCCCTCTTGGACTGTAACCATACACAATGTCAAAGGGACTTTTTCCCATGCTCCTATTGATTGAGTTATTGTATGCAAGCTCTGCTTAAACCAAAATAACTAGTTTGACTTATTCCCTACCAAAAATCTCAATAAATTACCCAAACTTCTATTTACAACTTCAGTTTGACCATCAATTCGTAGATGGTATGTTGAACTGAAGCCCAATTGTGTGTCCAATTTTCTCCACAAAGTAGATAAAAAATGGCCGATAAACTTCACATCATGATAAAAAACCATACTTCTAGAGGAAAACCATGTAGCCTAACTACTTTGAAAAACAAGGAACCAATATGAGAAGCATCATTACACTTTTGACATGGAATAAAATGAACCGTCTTTGAAAACATGTCAACTACAAAAAAAATAGAACCATTACCTCTTTCTGTGAGAAGTAATCCCAAAACAAAATCCATACTAATATGCTCCCATGATCTCTCTGATATAGGCAACAGTTGGTACAACCTAGTGTTCTGACTCACTCCTTTGGCATGTTGGCACACTCTACAACCCTGCACTAATTTCTTTACATCAAGAGCCATACCTGCCCAGAAATAACTCTCATTGAATTGAGCTAATGTCTTATCAACACCAAAATACCCACTTAAACCACTACTATGTTTTTCTCTCATCAAATTATCCCTCACTTACCCTTGAGGTATTGACAACCTTTTCCTTTTAAACAACAAACCTTCTTGCACAAAATACTCCAGCCATGGTGTTTTATCCTAGTCTGCTAGATTCATACATGTTGTCCATGCTTCATTGAAATCTAGGTCTATTTTATATAACTCTTTCATGGAAGCAAAACCAATTACATTCACTTTCAATTCACTCACCAACAAACACCTTCTACTTAATGCATCAACTACCTAATTTAATTTCCCACTCCTATGCTTTAAAAAAATGAATAGCTTTGCAGAAATTCAACCCACTTCATGTTCTTTTGATTCAACTTATCTTGACTATTAATAAACTACAAAGCATGATGATTAGTGTAGAGTACAAATTCTTTCAGTAGAAAATAGTGCCTCCACTTCTTGAGTGTCTGTACAATTGCATGAAATTCTTTGTCATATATGGAATACTTTCTTTTGGCTTCATTCAACTTTTTGATGAAGTATACAATTGGTTTCCCCTCTTGACTAAGGACACCTCCAATCACTATCCCACTAGAATCACAATCTACTTGAAAAAAATCCCAAAATCAAGGAGCACTAATACTAGTTGGTTAGTCACCTTTCTCTTCAAAATTTTGAAACTCTTCTCAACTATAGTTATTGTCCACACAAATTCCTTCCTATTACCTTTCATAGTTTATGTAATAGGTACACATATTCCACTAAACTTATGAATGAAATTTCTATAGAAGCTTGCTAATCCATGGAAACTCTTGGCTTCAAACATACTGTAGCGTGAAGGCAAATCCACAACGACCTTGACCTTTTCTGGGTCCATCTTCAAACCATCACTAGAAACTACAAACCCCAAATACACAAGTTCCTCCTTCATAAAACTACATTTCTTCAAATTAATCAGCAACTTTTCTTCCTTTAATCTCTACAAAATTGCTTTGACATGCAACAAATGCTCTTCCTTGGTTTTACCAAAAATTAAGATATCATCAACATATACCATGACAAACTTACCAAGAAATAGTTTCAACACCTCATTTATCAATCTCATGAATGTGCTGGGAGTGTTTGTCAACCTGAACAACATCACCAACCATTCATACAGGTCATCCTTTGTTTTGAATGTAGCTTTCCACTCATCACCTTCTCATATTTGAATTTGATGGTATCCACTCTTCAGATCAATTTTTGTGAAGTATCTAGCTCCACTTAAATAGTCCATCATATCGGCCATCCGTGGTAATAGAAATTTGTATTTTATTGTGATTTTATTTATGGTTCATGAGTCCATACACATTCACCATTCTCCATCCTTCTTTAGTGTCAGCACCGTTGGTACAACACATGGACTCAAGCTTTCCCTTATTACTCCCTTATCTAACAATTTTTGTACTTACATATTTATGTCAGCATTCTCCATGGGTGTGATTCAGTACAAATCTTTATTTGGTAAAATTGCACCAAGGATCAAATCCATATAGTGACCGATATCCCTTACTGGTGACAATCCATCAGGCAACTCTTTTATCATTATTTCTAAATATTGATCCAAAATTTCATGAATCTCATCTGGTAGTTTCTCTTCTTTCTCCATTGTCAAGGCTATAGTAGGCTTAGGAATGAAGGAAAAACATGCCCTCTCTTTCTTCATCTCTTTCAAAAATTTCTTACCTGAAGTCAAACAAATGTTTAGACCACTCTCTACCCCCTCATCCCTATCCTTTAGCCAATTCAAGGTGTACTCTTTCCTGTCCTTCATAATTTTGCATGTATTTGTTCTCCCATCATGCATAGCCTATCTATCAAATTGCCACAATCTACCTAGTAAAATATGGCATGGATCCATTGGCATGATATAACATAAAATTTCATCCTTATAATTACAAATCTGAAAACTTACCTGGCATTGTTTTTTCACCATTAATTAATGTTCCTTCTACAACCATAAAACTTTATAGGAACTAGTATGTCTCAATCTTGTCAACTTAGTTTATTCACCATCTCTTTGGACACAATATTATCTATTCTACCACTATCAATGATCACCTTGCAGCATTTATCTACTACCTTGCATCTGGTTCATAACAAATTCCTTCATTATACTAATTCATACTACTCTTTCTTAGGATTTAACAAAATCCTTCTCAACATTAAAGACTCCCAACCTTTCAGGTCTTCTCCACATGGTGGTGAGGCCACACTTTCACTTTTAGCATGTGTCATGTTAACTCTTGTCTCCTTTCCCTTTCCAGTACTCTACTGGATCTGAGAGCACTCAATTGCCCTAAGTCCAATCTCTCCACACTAAAAACAAGTGCCACTGAATCCCCTTCCTGTGCCTCTTCCAAATCATCCTCTGCCTCTAGAATAGTCATCTCTTCCATGGGATGAATCTCCTTTTCTTTTATTCTCCTGGGTGTTAGCCTATGAATAGTTGTTCTCTCCTAGTTTGTTTTGATATCCTCTTCCAACACTTGACTATCCTCTCCCACATGTGAATTTTCCTTTACCTCTAGAATTATTTTGATTTATTTCTATTTTATCTTCATCCTTCAAGGCATATTGATACGCTTCATCCACAATATTAATTTTCAACATACTCATCTCATCCTAGATAGTATACTGCAATCCATTCAAATACTTGGAAACTTTATCAACATCATCATCCACAAGACCTACTTAGATATTCACCCTATAGAATTCCTCTATGTATTCTTGAACATTCTTTTCCTTCTACTTCAAATTTTGCAATTTCCTTAAACAGACTTATTTGGTAACCCCAGGTAGAAATTGCACCTTTAGTTTTGTCACCATGCATTCCCATTATTTAATCTTCTCTTTACCTTTCCTTTGTCTCTATCTAAACATGTTCCCACCTCAAAGAGGCATGACCTTTCAACTTCACGCAAGAAAATTTTACCCTTTTGGGGTCTTCAATCGATTCAAAACCAAAATACTTGTCCATCTCCACAACCCAGTCAATAAATTCTTTTGGCCTTAAACTACCATTATAGCTTGGAGGATCCAAGTGAGGCTTGCTACTAATTCTAGACATCACCCAAATTAATTGCCTTTCTAGTTCGTTATTAGCATCATCTTCTATATTGACCTCTAGTGCTTCAAATTTAGTTTCATCCCCACTAACATCATCTAGCAGTAGTCCTTCTCTCTAGGCTGCTTCTATTGCATCCAATCATCTTGTAATGCCTCTCATCATCTCCATGATTGCCAAGTTGCCAGCTCGTGGTGCTCTTCCTCTACCACTTCCTCTCTATGCCATGTTTCCACCTAATTCTCTGTAGCTCTAGGCCCACACTCTTCTTCTCTACCCACAACAAATTTCTTAGAATCCTTCTCTATGACACCTCCATAGTTTCTACAGGAAACTGACTCTGATACCATTTGGTGAAATACAAAATTAAGGGGCTTTATCAAACTACTGAATTAAGTAGGAAAACTCAAACATCAATACAAAACAATATCAGCACCCAGAACAATTGTATCTATTTATTTTTCTAGAAACAAAATAGTTACATGAGTATGAATTATTAACACAATCACACTTCTTAGCTGATACACTAGCCTTCTCTACAAAACTCTTTTGTGACACTTCTCCTCTTCAATAAATCAAACCCTCCATAAGGAGTAGATGAATGTATTTATGATATCCCAGAAAAGAAGTTGAACCGCTACCATTTTGTTAAGAAACTGAATGGACCTCACTAGCCACAATGGATCATCAAAGATTTTCCAAAATGGGATATTCTCATTTTAATATTTAATACAACCCTAATTATTTGTGTAATTGAAATTCACTGGTATATATCCCATCGGCCAATCTCCCTTATCGTTAACTCCACTAAGGCTCACGTATGAACTTGTCGGTGATGTTTGGGCATCACGAACTTATCTCATCTTTCTTCTCCCCAATAGTTGTTGCAAAAATAAGTGATCGAGAAACCTAAGGGATGAAGGGCATTTTATATGCAAATCCCCAACTTCACAAACTTACAAAAACTCCACTCAAGCACTTATCAGCGAATCAGCAATTTCCTAAACTTATGAACTAGCTAATACTTCTCACTTTCCTTCTCTTGATGATTTTCATCTTTTCCAAACTTTCTGAAGGAATCTCTTATTCACTTTATCATGAAATCTGCAAATCAAGAACTTTCAAAACTTCTAAATTTATCGATACTTAAGAATTTCGTCTAATTGGTGACTTATCAACTTCTGAGCTTTCTTATCAGCAAACTACTAGATCGGTGAACTGAATGGTTAGTGAACTATAAATCTTCTAAAATATGTAAGAAGGAAACAAAGACACCTAGATGGTAATGAGGTCCAGTCTTCCCTAGTCCCCATGGTACCAGAGGGCATGTCATGCTAGCGTCACCGGTCACGTGAAAAAAGTTTACCAGGCACCCAACAAAAAAAAAATACCAACACATGGAATTGAAAGTAACTACAATACTTGACACCCTAAAGTGCATATGGGATCAATGGACACATTTAAAAATCTCTAAGCAATCTAAATAAACTAATCCTTGTTACATTTACACTAGATCTATATATAGCTTCATGAGCTTTACTAGGAACACAAATTCATATAACATTTCTAATACCCTTTGTACACTTTTCTCTCATACATCATATTGGCTTAGTTCCTCACTAGCTTACTATAAATGCCAATACTAGTGCACTTTCAAGACCAAAATCCATACAAATAGAACACAACTCAGCTATGGATGGGAAGAATAGCCAACATAGGTTTGAAATTTGTGAAATTTTACTCTTGCAAGAAAATAAGGCAGCTAATTTTAAAAACTACCACATGAAAACCTTGGTCATTACACTTAAGCTACAAGAAAATAGAAAAGTAGCCTTTTGGATCCTTGTTAGACCTTAGAATGTTTCTATACTCTATTAAAAGATAAAAAATCAAGAAACAACACTTGCATGCCTATGTTAGCACATAGTAATATCGTAACTACAAGTTTCACCTTATAAAATGAGCATTCCCTGTGCTATCCTTAACCATGCTATTGTACTATTGAAAAACCCATTGGGAATCCATTGTTGTGGAAATAAATTCTCATTCATTTTTTTATATGTGATCATGGCTTAGAAATCCCATTGGAAAAAAAACATGCACAAGTTGTTTTAAATATTGGAAATTTTGGGTGGAACCTTTCCAAATTAATGGTGAGATCATGGTGTGGAAATTTTAACATGTCATAAATTAAAACTCACCAAAGTGGCCAAATATTTTTTAGCCAATAACAAATAAACACACAATCCCTTTTTGTTTTGTGCCACTTATGCACCTTGGGAGCATACTGACCTTGCCTCACAAATGTATTGGGACCACCATCTTTTCAAACTATGAGGCATGTGACATAAACCCATTTTGTATGTAATTTTGGATTCCTTTATTTTATGCTATTGCTCCCTTACACCAACATTAAGTTACCAAATATGCCTTGTTATATACCATAAATCATTAGAAATAGCTAACATAGTAAGGTTGTAGACTACAAAGAGGGGATAGTCAATTGACCTAGCCTACTTGCCATAATTTTAAGTTCTAGTTGATAGTCACCAGAGGCATACAAAAGATTTACCTAAAATTCAACTTTTGGTTCTATCCATTTATCTAATGAAATATCTTATGAGTGGATTTCACTCTCCATCTTTCCTTGTCTAGACATGAGTACCATTTAGCATGCAGATGTCTATACTCATGAGTCAAGGCTATAGCCTAAGATACAAGTGTGGCATCTAAAATTGATAAGAAATGTCCATAAATACCTATTCTAATTTTAGTGATTAACCCTTGCATCTTACTAGTTGCATGGGTCTAGATCATGCTAGTGACATCAAAGTTTTAAAAATATATGAAATACTACTAAGTGGTGGCTTTATCTTTAGCTACTAAGGAAGAATTATGAAGCATATGAACCTAAACTTAAATTCCACATCAAAGAAACTTGAAAAATAATTAAAAAAACCAAGTACTATGCTAGACTTGATATGTCCCACTCATTATCTATATCACATCCTAATTCAATTTACCATATAATTCATTTTAGGATTAGAGTTGAGCTTGAATGCCTTCTATTATTTTTACTTTAGTATCCATGGCCACTATATGAGATTCTACCTTATCCTATCTCTTCCACCTTGCTCATTTCCCAATCCCTACACATTTTTCTCTTCCCACTATCCCTCAAAATCAAAGGTCTATATAAAAAAATTCTCTAAACAACTCATAGAAATATAGCTATACCCTTCTCCCTTTTGCATATCCAATACCATTACATGTTTTACCACTTCTACTTGACACTACAAGTTACATAAGCCTAGGACCACAATACGACCACACTATTCAAACCCATTGATGTAAGCTCTTATCCTAACTATACACTTTTAAGGACTTATTATTTTCTTTTTATTTTCCTTTTTGCCTTATCTTGTTGTCACCTTGTTGTCTTTTTGTCCTTTTTATTTCTTTTCCTCTATTTTTATTTCCATTATCCCCTGTTCATGATCCTTGTGTTTATTTATATTTGCCACTTTTATTCATTGTGCTTTCCTTGTTGCCCCTGTTACCATTGGTTTTTGTCTTGTGATTTCAGTTATATCCCATCTTTCTATGATGACATGGAGGAGGATGATTTATGTTTAGTTTCCATATATCTAATACTATTGGGACTATTCTATGAACCTCAATAGGAAAATAGAAATAACATAATAATAGAAGAGAAATCTCATAACTAAATAATATAAATACTCTATTGTATTCATAAAGTAGATCAAAACCTTGAGGTAATCAAACACCATATAATGCTCCTTATCCTAAGGAAGCCACTCTACACTATATAAATAAATATGAGATCTAAACACTTATAATATTCTTGACATGCTCAAATGAGTTTCTTTCCTTTATTATATACTCCTCAACTACTTACCACTACCACTTACCCATATATGTGGCATAATTATTTCTATTATGATTAACTAATGGAATGAATTACAAAGAATATGCACCTTAATATATTATTTACTACTTCCTAATACACTATAACACAATATCTATAGGTACAATACATTCCATCCCCCTTAAACATTTTTTATCCTCGAAACATATGAAGAAGCCAAAAGATAAAAATGTTGGAAATCAATACAAATATGATGCCATAATCTCTCATACAACCATCCATATGCAATCTTGGTAGTAGGTCAAGTGCTTGATGGTACTCAAATCACATTCTTAATTCATATCCATTTTGATTCAATGCAACACTATAAAAATTCCTCCTATTTTTCTCTAAGTAGTCATCACTTTTATGAAACCAATGTTGCCTATAATTGCTTGTTTGGTTCCTGTAACATTGGAAAATGTCCCCTTGGGGGATTTTCCCTCGTAAGGTTTAGCTCTCAGGTCTTTTATCTACATTTAGGACATCTTGCATCATATTTTGACATCCCGATGAAATGATCCCTAAGTGTCTTGGCAAATAGGATCTATGGGGATCCCTTGAGTCTAACCCTACCCAAAATAGAGGGGAGGACTTGGGCACCCGTGCCCTAGGCCTGCCCTATTTTTGGGTCAGTTTGAAACTTTGGGTGTCAGCTTGTGACTGTTATTTGGGTCCTATGCTGACACGGTAAGTTTGAATTATGAAATTCTTGGAGAGACTATTTGTAGTTGCATATAAAAGCACGTTTAGGCATTCATTTGTAAACTAGATTGTTATTATGAACTTCATGTATTCTAAAGGTGATTCATGGCTTTCATTATGTAGCAAGAGCAGATGTGTGTTGTTTATGTGTTTGTAATGACTGAGAGGAACCTCTTGCAATAATATAATGAAAATTGCAAAAAATATAAATAAATAGTAGGAACACAAAAGGAATTTATTGATCACATTCCACTTCAAGGGTGCAACCTCCTTTTAGCAAGCTCAATACAATAAATTTATGGATGCCTTCATTGGCCTCAACACATACTTATATACTAAGTCTAATCAAAACAACTATTACTTCCTATGAATGTGGGATAACACAATATACTCATAAGACGGCTTACAAAGCATATGCGTCCAACATCAATATACCAACAATGTAAAGAGAAGGGTTAAACATGGGTTCCTAACATTTGTAGATTTGAGCATCCATCTCCTCATGACATGAAGAGCTTCTTCCTCCTGTGAGATCTTCACTACAACATGACATCTATTGTGTTTTTTAGCATTTATCATTTATTTTTTTCCTCTACCTCTCAAGGCCACACACTAATGGTGTTCAAAAGACTTGAATATCTCTCTAGGGCTTGACTGAGGCAAGCCTCTAAACACCACAACCCCCTCCCAAAGTTTTCATGATTAACGGTTATAGGTTGAAGCTATAGACAAAGTGAAGTTACAAGAGGGTACAATAGAGTGTCAGAATTGTAGATCAGAGAAGAAAACAACTCCTTGGACTAGGGCACCTGCTCATTAGTCCTCAAAGTTTTGTGATGGGAAAACCTTTGGTACAATAGGAACAGGTTGCAGATCTTGATTGCAGATCCTAAAAGAAACCAAGGCATTGGACTTGCACACTGGCTCTTTAGTCCCTAACTATTCTTCTTCTAAACCCCAAAAATAGGTGCACAATTATTTATAATTTTACATCTTTCTATAGCAATATTTTCTGATATTCATTTATTTTTTGCCGTATTTGGATAATTAGGGTTTTGAGATATAACTGAGCATAAGAGAAGATAATTGTCAATCAAATAATAAAAATCCAAGTTTCCCTACATCTCATAGTGACCTGGGGTAGGATAGTACATTGTATCTTGACCCTAGGTCCTTGAACGAAAGGGTGAAAGGAGGATACATACAAAAACTACCAAAAACCAAACATCCAAATTTTACCCTTTACATTTTGGTGAACCTATGTTGTTGGACTTGTTTTCACCTTGATGAGTGTTGTGCTTCATATTTACAATGATTTCATTAATTCATATAGTCATTCATCTTATTGGATTGGAAAACTTACAAAAAAATTGAAAAATTGGAAAAATTAAAAAATTTACATTTTAGGGCTTCTATTTTGCATCAATTAATTTGAATTTCATCAAATTTATGAATTTTGCATTAGATATGATTTAAATTATAGAAAATTACAAAAATTCAATATCTTGCATTGCATTTTCATCATAAAATTGCTAGGGTTTTGTTGAAAATTGTGAATTTTGCATATAACCTAGTATTTCCAAAATCTAGGGTTTGTAGCTAAAATATTGTTTCAGATTTTTCTACTAATCTAAGACACTGATTCAAATTTTCATTTGTCTATAGTGTTGCATTTAGTACAAATTTGCATTTAGATTTCAAAAATTTAAAATTTTGCATAGAAAATTTCAAGCATTTTCATTGATTTTTCACTAGATTTGCACTTCCATTTTGAATGTTAGGTATTGTAAATCATTTTCAGATATCAGATAATTTAATTTTCATCTTACATCAGCTTACAAAATATTCATATATCATTTTACATCAAGATATCAAACATAGGGCTTGAAAAACATTGATTTTCACTAGATTTGGCCTTATCGACTCTCTAAATTTGCACTATAGGCATGTTGTAAAAAATATTTTTAAACTAATTGACTGATATCAGGGGTATTATCTTCTCCCCTCCTAAAAATATTTACAACACCTTTGTATTGGCCTCTTGTATTAAAAATTTGGTGAGAAATTGCACATTTTTGCTATTTTTGCCCTAGGGTTTGGCCTAGTTTGCACTCCAAGCATGTTGTGACAAATTTTATGGATTGAAGTGATTTATATAATCACTATTATTTTTTGTACCTCCTAAAATTATTTACAACACCTCCTTCTCTAGGACTTGGAATTGAAAAATTGTGAATTTTTTTCTATTTTTACTATATTTTCACAAGGGTTTGACCTTGAGTGGCACTATAAGTGTGTTGTGATGGATATTTTGGAATTAGGTGGCTATTATTACTAATATAATTTGTTTTCCATCATCACTTTCCTCACAAAACCCTTTTTCATGCTCCTTTGCATTGAGATTCATTGAAAAAATTACATATTTTAGTGTATTTTCACTAGGTTTTGGCCAATCATCATCTTAGATTTGCATCAAGAGTGTGTTGTGAAGGATATTATGGCTATATTGGACTGATATCAGACATATTATTGGCTTTCCCTGATCAATTTCCTTATTTCTTTCACTTATTTGCATTGAAAAAGTATAAAAAATCAAGCATTTTAGGTCATTTTTGCATATAGTTTTGCACTTGTCTTTTGTGCACTTTTGGAAAACCTTTAAAATCTGATCTTGCATTGATTTGAAAACATATATCATGGATACTTACTTGGAAGCTCTATTTTCATACATCATAGACATTGATCATTTCTCTAAATTCACTAATAAACATCCTCAAATTTTGGAACAAATAGCATACATTCATGATGTTGATCTCTCTATGTGCTCCACATTTGAAATCATTTGTTGTATATCAGATTTTGATAGCTTCACAAACCTCCTGGGAATATATCCTTGGATATTAGATGATCTCACTAAATTCATGATCAATAATATATATACTAGTGATGATCTTAAAATATTCTAGATGAAGCCTTAGATGATTTTTTTAAAGATTTCAATTCAACACCTATTGCTAAAACATGTGATGATAACTTAGTGATATCCTATGATCCTTCTCCCAAGGTTGTTCCTCCTCATGAGGACACTTTGATTCAAGAGGATGATTTCATTGACACATATTTTAACATCATACCACCAAATCTTCATTCTAATGCTCACTCTGGCCAAGATGAAGCATTAGTAAATGAAGAGCCATCACCACTTTGCCATTCCAATGCTCTCCCTGGCCGAGGAAGTATTAGTGAATGAAATCCCTTCAACAAAGAGCAATCCATGGTTAGACGATGAGATTTCATCTAGCAATAATAAGAACTATATCATAATGCATGAAACCTCTATGCGTCATCCTATCAAGCTTGTTCCTTTAGTTGATTGTTCACACACCTTGGATTTCACTAAGGAAGAGAAGACCTTTAATGTCCCTCCTTGGTTTGAATATTCAAGTCATTTGGACATCACTAAGGATGTAGCACTAGTGGATTATGAGAAGTCTCTCACATTAAATCCCTCAAGGATGGATGTTGAGATCAATCAAAATAATATGCTTCTCCCACCACCTAAGAGGATAGCGAATATGTGTACTAATTAACTTCAAATAGAAAATAGTCCACCTAACATTTAGTCAAACTAAGAAGCATTTAAGAATGAACAAAAGAATGGTGACAAAAACTTGGCAATTGTACCTTATGTTTGCGACTGGGAAGAGAATGATTTGATGGTTGAACTTCTAGCATGGACCTCTATATAGGTAAGTATTTCTAACCCTTTATCTCTCTCATGATGTGCTTCCCCTGTAATATGTTATGTGTTGTTTAGGCCTCTTGGGATGACCCTTGATTTTTTTGTAAGGTCTAGGATACCAGGAGACTGCCTCTGTTGTGACCTTCTTCTATATTGTCTCTCTCTGATTTCATTGTTGTGTGTTGTGTCTTACAGACATAGCGTTGTAGTTGATCACTTGGGGGAACCCTCCTATGTGATTGTCCCTAAGACACTTGTTTCTCCTCTCTTATTTATTATTTCCCTCCCTCTAGTATTTCTATCTAGTGGGTAGATGACAAAAAATATTTATACTGATGCAGACCTAGTGTCCCTTTAGTGGGAAATCAAAAATTGGACTTAGTTCCTAATATGATGATGGGGTTATATATCTTATCAAATGCTTGGCTAGTAGAAGCACTCATGCTTTCTACGTAGTAATTTTGATGATCTTTATCTCATTTACAAACCTTAACGATAATGATGCTCTACACACTTTGTTTGTCTTTGGATCTAGCCTTGGTGGTACTCAATTAAGAGATCTTTGTAATATAGCCCCATAGTTTTCCTTGAACTCTAAATTTGTAGTATAACCCTGGCTCTTTGTGTGGTTAATAATATGCATTGATGTTGTTTATCATGATTTTGTAGACACTAACATGTTTCTTGTAGGAATATGCTTGTGGGAACATTTGACGATTGTAAAGTACATGTCAACACTGGGGGGCATGGGCTTTGCGAAAGTCTGTGTTCCCTATGTATTCTTCCTACCTTAACGTGCTTGATATTGATGCATGATATGAACCACCTTAAGGTGGGGGCATATATAAGGTAAGTTTTCTATTGTAGATATTAGCAATGTGCTTGTCCTCAGGTGCAATCTAAAGACTAGTACAATGAGTACTTCCTGCACTCTAAGTTTGTTTGCAATCAATCAATCAATCATTTAAGCCCTCTGCAGAGGTGGGATATCATGCATATCCTTTTTATTTTAATCTCTCTATAGAGGTGGGGGTGGTGTATCTCTTGCGGATAGTGCCCATCCTGTCATTTTTTAAAAGTCCTCTATGGAGGCGGGGAACGATTATGTGACTAACTCAACCCTTAAGCGTGTCTTCAGCAATTATTGTGGTGAAGCACAATTGTCAGTGTGTGCCTGTAATGTGCCTAAGATGGTGACGAACCTATAAATAGGAACACTCCATCGCTTGTCTGTCATATTTTCTCTGTGTCTTCAAAGTGTGTGTTTGGCATGCTTTCTTTGTTTGGCATGTCTGTTGCCCCATATATAGTCTAAAGACCTGCACGATGAGTGCATCCTACATTTTGGGAGGTTTGGTGTGTCTTGTGTGTGTGTTGGCCCATATGCATTCCAAAGACATGTGTGATGAGTCCAACATGTATTATGGGAGGTGTGTTTACTTTCCTGTACTTGCATCTGCATTTCATATATATGAGAAAAAAGAAAACAAAATAAATCATTCTTGTCTTTTATGGATTAATGTGTCTTCTATGTATCTATTGCATTCTCCATGTTTTGTGTGATTGTAACTATCTTCTTCATGTTTTGCATGCTTGTCATTGTCTTCAATGTGTCTAGCGTGTCTTCTCCATGCTTGGTGTGTTTGGTGTGTTTGTTGACCATACTTTAATGCATGTATTGGCCTCGTGTTTATACATACATTAAAGTGGGGGCTAAATGTAAGGTTAGAAAATGTCCCCTTGGGGGCTTTTCCCTCATAAGGTTTAGATACCAGCTCTTTTATCTGCATTTTGGACATCTTGCATCATATTTTGACATCCCGATGAAATGATCCCTAGGTGTCTTGGCAAATAGGACCTAGGGGGATCCCTTGAAGCTAACCCTACCCAAAATAGGAGGGGAGGACTTGGGCACCCATGCCCTAGTCTTGCCCTATTTGGGATCAGTCACAAATTTTGGGTGTCGGTTTGTGACCGTTATTTGGGTCCTATGCCGATACAATAAGTTTGACTTATGAAATTATTGGTGGGAGTGTTTGTATTTGGATATAAAAGTATGTTTCGGCATTCATTTGTAAACTAGATTGTTATTGTGAACTTCATGCATTCTAAAGGTGACTCAAGGCTTTCATTGTGTAGCAAGAGCATATTTTTGTTGTTTATGTGTTTGTATTTGTAGATTTGAGCATCCATTTCCTCATGGCATGAAGAGCTTCTTCCTCCAATGAGATCTTCACTACAAGGTGACATCTATTGTATTTTTGAGCATTTATCATTTGGTTTTTTGCCTCTGCCTCTCAAGGGCATGCATTCTCTATCTGACAATGGTGTTTGGAAGACTTGAATGTCTCTCCATGGCTTGACTAAGCCAAGCCTCTAAACACCACAACCCCCTCCTAAAGTTTTCATGATTGCAAGTTACAGGTTGAAGCTATAGACAAAGTGAAGTTGTAGGAGAGTACAATAGAGTGTCAAAATTGTAGATCAAAGAAGAAAACAACTCCCTAGACTAGGGTGCCTACTCATTAGTCTTCAAAGTTTCATGATAGGAAAACCTTTGGTACAGCAGTAACATGTTATATGGAGCCTAATCAGACTCAAAGGTTAAATTTACCCCACTTTTATTGACTTGGTTTTCCCCCAAATTATTTAATAGGGTCAATGGGAACTGCCCTCGAAACCTCCAACAATTTTTTATTATTTTATTAAGGCATCAAGAGTTATTTTTCTATTGACCAGCATAAAAAAAAACCCTTTTTGTAACCGTCATAAGGCTTGATAAAAGTGGCTAAGGGTTAGGGTTTATCTTGATATATTGTAGTATTTTGCAACGGTATTGAGTTGCAAGGATTGCTAGTTGTAATCAGATGGATTTACTGGATAATAATATTGGACTCTCTGTTGGTGGATGTAGCCTAAGTTTGGGTGAACCATGTTAAAACTTGTCTCTCGCTATTATTATTTCTGTGTCTTTCCATTCCTCTATTTAATCTTTATTTGCATTTAATTGATATCTTCTGTCAGCTAACCCTAACAGAACAAGTTATAGATCTTGTTTGCAGATCTCGACAAAAAGCAGGGCATTGGACTTGGGTGCCTACTCTTTAGTCTCTGATTATTCTTCTTCTAAACCCTAAAAATAGGTGCACATTTATTTATCATTTTACATCTTTCTATAGCAACATTTTCTGATATTTATCCATTTTCTATCGTATTTGCATAATTAGGGTTTTGAGATATAATTGAGCATAAGAGAAGATAATTGTCAATCAAATCATAAAAATCAAAGTTTCCCTACGTTTCATAGTATAGTACATTGTATCTTGACTCTAGGTCCTTGAATGAAAGGGTGAAAGAAGGATACATACAAAAACTACCAAAAACCAAACATCCAAATTTTACACTTTACAGTTCCATCTATATCCATAATGATTATCCTACTAATCCCTTGTAGTATTATACCTTTATAGAGTTGGCCTCAAAATTATTGCCCCTCACAATGATGTGGATGCCTATTTATTGTATCCTTTGCTATGTCTATGTCTTTACACTTTATTGCCACTAGTTTTGTTTTCTCATGAAGAGAAATAGGTTTTTCCTATGTTTACTTTTCACTTCATCCTCTTTCTCATCCATTTTCCCTCTATGCATGCTTCCCTTGAGATTCTTGAAGTTTCTTTACCTTAACATTGCTCCAGTCTCCATTATATGTAATATTATGCAATATGATTTTTTATTTCTATACCAAAGCTTTATATATTTCTTTTGCGCATTCTTGTTGATAGTTTCTAAAGATTATAACTAAAGATATAAAAAAATAATATCTCACCCATTCATATCTAAATCATTAAATTTGAATACAAAACATATTTATCTATACAAAGATTTAAATATTAAAAGTACCAAATATCCCTACACACTACTTGATTGTCCTTGATTTTTTATTTGTACATGTTTTTGCCTGACTAAATACATGCTAATATAGTTATACTTGTTACTATGGTTTATAGAAAAATAATAACCATTTCCTTTTAAATGCATCCATGAAATTAAAAATTACAATCTTCCTTTATTGAAATAAAAGTTCATGTATTTTTATCTTTTATTTTCTCATGATGATCCCTCATCTCTACTTTATCTAGATTTTTAACTTCATCCTTGTTTTTATTAAGTATTGTTGTTTTTAGTACCCATCTATCTGAAAAAACCTATTTCAATTCATTTAAAGAAAAAGTATATTCATGATGATCCCTCATCTCTACTTCATCTTGGTTTCTAACTTCATCCTCATTTTTGTAACTATTGGTGTTTTTAGTACCCATCTATTTGAAAAAATCTATTTCAATTCATTTAAATAAAAAGTATATTTATGTTGGTTTTTAACTTCATCCTCATTTTTATTAACTATTGGTGTTTTTAGTACCCATCTATCTAAAAAAATCTATTTCAATTCATTTAAATAAAAAGTATATTTATGTGTTGGACAATACCAACAGTAAGCTATACCTTTCAGATATTTTTTCCTATTGAGATTACTTTTATTCTACTTTGAAATGGTTTATATACTACTCAACTACCTACCAATACCACATACCCACACATGTGGGATAATTACTTTTATTGTAATTAACTTGTGGGTGACTTACAAAGTATATGTATCTGAATATCTTATTTATACTACCTAATACACTATAATATTATATACTTGTGTATATTATAGACTAACATTGTCTATATAGCCTGATGTCATTTCAATCATCTTCTTTCTATTTTCCTTTGATTTCCTTTTCGGTAATCTCTTTTGGTGTGGTTTTCGGTGTTTATTTTTTTATTTCTTAAATGTGGGACCTTATGTATTCCTTTTTCCTCCCTCTTGGGGGCCTTGTATTTTATTGTTCTCTTGATGCTTAATGATTTATTCTTGTATTTTTCATGTTCATCAGGGAGTTTTTAATGGCTAATCTTCACCAATTGGCAAATAGTTCATATCCGCGAATTGGGAATTGGCGAATACATTCCCACTGATGAGGGGCCAATTCACCTAGTTTCTTCAGATTTTTAGTCTAATGCATTTCAATTCTCTACCCTATTAATTTTTGAGTAATTTATAGTTAGTATTTTCAACATGGTATTCTATGCGGTTCTAACAATGATTGGCGAGGAATTTCTGAGGCATGTTTTAATTCACCCACATATTTACTAATATCATTAAATGGTTGACATGCATGAGGACCCATTTCTCCAACATCATTAAATGGTCGACGTGCACGAGGACCAATTTCACCAATATAATTAAATGGTTCACATGTATGAGGACTAATTTCGCCAATACCATTATAACTCCATGCTAATCCGAGGGCCTTATTCACCTAGAAAATTACAACATATGTGTTTGATGGAGGTCCATTTCACCTAACATTTACAAGTGTCCTAATAATAGTATGTGTGATTTCCCAAAATATTACACTACCATTTAAAAATCAGGCATAGTATTTGCCAAATATGCATTGATATAAATGCATTTGAAACTCTAATTAATACTTTAGATATTTTGTTCATCTCTGAGCTCTCGAATCCTCGATTCATTTCAGATCATAGAGAAGTTACAACTATAGGCATTAGCAAGTCACAGAAAAGGTAAATGATCATTTCTTTACCATGTAATAATGTAATATTCATGTTTATTATTTATGTCTTTATTTTGCTTCATTGTAATTTATTACAAATGATATTTATTGAGTAGTAGTTAGCAGTCTAGGACTAGGGAGATATCTTAATCTAGGACCAAGGGAATTAGGGATCTATATTCTATCATCTATGTTTCCTTCTTGAACAAAATGACATTTTTTTGGTAGTTTTTAATTCGTGAGAGATGTCGAGCAAGAAGAAGTTGTCTAAGGGTGGTGAAGGGAGGTCAAGTTTATTAAAATGGAGAAACATAAAGTCATACTTTTGAAATGTTAGCGATCCATCTGATGGAGCTACAACATCAGAACCTATACCATCTATTGACTTGGATGACAATGCCACGGATGATATTCCAGGGAATACCCAAGGTAGCAGGAATGATGACAATGCCACAGATGATGTTCTAGGGGTAGAGAATGCCACATATGATGTTGGAGGGAATACCCAAGGTACTGGGAATGATGACAATGACATAGATGATATTGATGTTCCAGGGAATACCCAACATAGCATGAATTCTAATATGAATAAATCAAACTCAACAAATGATAATGAAGTTAATGAAGTTATAGAAATCAATGAAGATGAAGATCCTACAAGTGTGCACAAGGGGAAAAGAAAAGCTAAATAAAAAAAGAGGTGTGAGTGGGAAATGTCAAGGAGTTTTCAGATTGATTGGGTGTCAAAATTCCCATTCATTGAACTCGTGGAGAATGCAAACAAAGATGAACCTCCCACAAAATGCAAGTGTAAGATTTGTAGTTGGAAATATTGTAGGGACAAGAGGTTGCAGCTAAAACTTGACACCATAGAAAAACATATTGGCAAAGTTTATGAAAAATAAATCATAGATGGACACGAAAAAATCAGTGATAAGATGGAAAATAAAGGACAAATGTCTTCATGTAAAGAATGCCCTCGAATATGATGTACATATGCAAATAAAGAAGAAGATTCATGTAGGTGCAAGTTCAATTGAAGCTCAATTTGGAAAGATGATGGGAGAAGAACAAATGACAAAAAACTATTCAGTTGGGTGCTAGTTTTCATATTTTGACCAGAGGGTGCCCTATGATAGACTACCCAAAATATAATAGTTTATTATCTTTTATGGGCATTCGTAATTTTCCTAACACACATTGGTCAATAAATAGTGGATGGGAATGGGCAAGTTGTCTTGCTGATGTGGAAATATATGATTTATAGGAAAAAATAAGAGTCAACTTTTATTGGATTATCTCTAGATGAAGTTACAACAATAGATAATACTTCTTGGGTATGTATGCATGTGTATACTGTGGAAAATCATGTCCACCAACCTCATCTACTCTCTGATTATAAATGAAGTATAATCCAAGATCACAAAATCTATTTGAGATAGTTAAGAAATCTTTGATTGAAATTGGAGGTATGGATGACTACACAATTGCGAGAAAGTTGGTGTGTGTAGGGGTAGACAGAGCTTCAGTAATGTAAGGTCATAGGAATGGTCTGTGTGTAAAGCTACAAACTTCTATTTCACCATACATGATTGGTATCCACTGCATGACCCACATAATGAATTTAGCATTTAAAATGGTGACCAAGTTTCTTGCAGTATCAATAGTTGAAGATCTAGTGTGTGAGATCTACTCATACTTCTACCAAAGTCCCAAATGGTTTTTGGAATTTCAACATCTTGTTGAAGGAGTAACTACAAGAAACAAGCTTCTTAAGGATGTTGATACTAGATGGATTTCTTTGCATGAACCAACGAAAAGCTTTTTTGTAGAATATCGATCCTTGATTGGTGTAATGTACGACCATTACTTCTTAGTTGATAGGACTCCTAACCTCTTACCTAGGTTAAGTGACATAGAGACACTCCTCATTTTAGTTGTTATTGTTCCTATGCTGGAGGAAATGAACATGCTTATTAAAAAAGCCCAAGAAAGAACTCTGTATATTTTTTAAGATACTAAACTACATCGAATGATATGCATGACCCTTGATAATTTATATCTATCAGACAAGTCCTTAATAAGTCCAAACTTTAACAGCTAGCACTTGATAACAAATGTGATCAATCCTTCTAATTTTTGGTAGTTTAATGCTAGCGGGGAGTTATGTGTCTTTGTAAAGGGATTTGAGATACCAATGCACTGTTTTAACAAGGTCAAGCATACTATCAGAGAAGAACCTATTTCAAGGGAAGCTTTTGACAAAATTGTTATTTTTACAAGTACTACTTTAAAGAATATTGCAAAATCTCTCACCTAGAAGATTAGAGATTGATTCCCTCGTCATGAATTGCTTGAAGCCATGTCTATAGTGTATCCTCAATATTGGGTCAACTATGAGCCAAGTGATTATAAAACAAGATAAAGACCTTAATGTTCAGATCATTTTTATAGAAGTACAGAACTTGATGGACAACAAATAGAAGGAATTTCAAATCAAACTAATCTTAGAGAGCAATCAGGTTAATTTGTAACTTCAATGGTGGAACTGTTTAAACTCATGGAGGCTCCCCACCAAGATCCCTCAATAACAAAGATTTAGGAAACCTTAATTAAAAGAAAAATATTACGAGATGTATTATCATACTTTTTTAAACTTGTTGATTTCTGTCAAACCATGATATTGGGGTCGATGGAGGATGAGAGAGTTTTCAGGGAATTGGGGTTCTTGAAATCAAAGATAAGAAATAAACTTGACAAGAATTTGGAAAACCACATGAGAATGTATACAACTAGACATGATATCCAGAGTTTTCCTTTTGATAGGGCACTCACAATCTAGAGGTCCATATGTGAAAGAAGAGGGTTGTGTAACACTTCAAACAATAATAGCACAAATGACAGTGACACAATGAAAACTAGAACCACATGTAGTGGTAGTGGTGTTGATGAGACACTCTTAAGTCAAGATTTGGAGATAGAAGAAAATGAAGAACATGATCAGGATGACACTGGATATCATGGTCAAAGGGAGGAGAATGAGGATGACAAGATGATTTGGCAATTTGAAGGGAATTAGCAGTTATTAAGTATTTATACTGTATTTCATGTTCCAAACTCCAAAATGTTGTTGAAGACATTTTATTTGTCTATCAGTGATGTACATTCTTCATTTTTGATATAAAAAATTAATATTTTCATATTATTATTCTGTGATACTGATAAGTTTTACAAGCATTCATCTAAATGCAAAGTAATTTTTCTTCTCTATAACCATAGTAGTGTTTCATTTGTTTTCCTTGATTGCATTGCATAGTAATCAACAACAATAGCTAATTAATATACAACATTAGCCAATTTTTAATGTGTATGTAGAAACCAGAGTTTTTCCTGAAGTAGGCAATTAAATAGTACAAATAATTTGAACAATGAACACATAAATAGATTTCAGCATTATATAGATTTTCAAATGAAGGTCCAAAGGAATACATTGAAGTATTACATTTACAATGTCCAATAACTTTCTCAAAACCAACTCTTCATAATGCTCTATTGGAAACACATATTACTAAATCATTTTATCATCTTTTGTAGAATGCTCCACTCTTCATCTAATGGAAGTGTAACTTTTCTTAACCCAATTTGAGCAAGTTATAAGTGTGATAAAATTTTATAATTATAATTCATATATTTACTTGGCTTCAATATTTCACTAAAAGTTCCATTCCAGGTTATCAGTGGTGAGATAGAATCCAAAAAGTTTGCCTCATCAAGATTTTGAGGAAACTAGTCCTTATCCAACTTATTTTTATCCTCCATATTCTTTCTAAAAGAAGGCTTTCCAATGTATCGGCATGATGCGTCAAAAGCCCCTGGCAAACCAAGCTTTCTGAAGTATTCTTCCTTTGTTTGCATCCTCTTTGTCAATACTGCAGTTTGTTCCAAAAATGTCACGCTTCTTCCATCTTCTCACATTTTTCAATGATAGATGAGGCCTTTATTATTGCATCAATACTATTCTCAGTTCCTTTTGATTCCAATTTTTTTCTAGTAGCATTGTAGATTGATTCCAAAATGTTGTTTGAATCTGATAGTTTTGAAGTTGCCATGCATCCATTTTCAGCAATGTAATCTTTGAGTGTATTACTACATGCTAGTAGATCATCAATGAATTCAAACATTTTATACATATCATCAATCCTCTTCATAATTTTCTCCCACATTTTATGTTTTATATAAACCATTGTGTTTCTATAAAATTCAGATACTTTCTTTTTGGAGGATTTTATTTCATTTTCTACATTTTTCAGTTTTATCTACAAATTTTTAGGGTTTTTCTCTCTTTCTCCACATTTTCTTCCCAAATATGTCCTTTTTCTGTTGCCTACAGTTTGTCTTTGGCTTGATTCAAGGATTGTTCTAATTTTTCTGAATTGGCTTTTTCAATATCATATTTTTTTACTTTCACTTAACATTTTCTACAATTTATTCACTTCCACCTCTGTCTTGTTCTCTGTTGCTTTCCTCTTAGCTTTTTCATTTACTATGTCTCCCTATAACTTTTCTAATTGAGTCTGCAACCTATTATGTAAATCACAAAGTCAAATTAAAATGAGCAATTTGAATGGAATTAACATCACTGAATATGTGTTTCTTTTATTGTAACTCAATTACTGGAACCTGTGACCTATCTATATTACAAATTTGATTTTTAAAAACTATATTCAACAAAGTTACTAGGAAATTAAAAAAAACCATACCTATTTTGTTCTCTCTCTTGCTTTAGCAATAATGTGTACACCACTTCATTGTTTTTTTATACATTAATTTTATCAAAAAAAATTATTCTAGAAAAATCCACTTGGATGGTACTCATCTCATAGTCAGAGCATTGCATCTGGTCCTCTGGTTTATTTTGAACTTTGGGTACAATAATCATGTAATCCATTTTTTTATTTCCAGGTCAAATGTAGTCAATATCTTGGATGTTGCAGGCTCTGAAGTTGTAGTAGACTCTATCTCTAGCACATTTTTCATGTGTGTTTTAGATATTTTTGCTTTCTTTTCAAACTCAACTTTGTAATCAAAATCTGTGACACTTGACATAACTTTGAATGGCAAAGGAGTAGTTGTACTATTGGCCGCATCTCTAATTAATTGAGGCTAAGGATTAGCCATTCCTTCCTAGTCACACTAATGATAGGAGGGAGGGTGCCTTCTAGAAACAATTGTTTTGATGTGGATGTGGAATCAAAACCTGTCATAATCTTTTGCTTCTTAGTATTCAAAAAGCCTTGTTCTCTAAGTTTGTCTATAGTATCATCTAATTTTATTGATGGCCTCTTTTGAGTTTGTTGTCCTGGCTCTTTCTAACCACTACTACTACTATTACCTATACCATCACCAAATTTGCCACTAGTACCAATAGAATGTCCATCATCTCCTATAGGAAAAGAATGAGAAACATGCAGATCAGAAGACCCTTGTGGTACTATTAGTGATTGGATCTCACTCTGAGGATTTAAAGCTAGAATAAATCTAATCTCTTGATCTATATGTGTATGCCCTTTGTCTTGTTAATCACCTCCAATGCCGAGTCGAAGATCATTAGGTTTTCTAGGGTATACATCTGGTACAATCCAAATGCCTTGTCCTGTGGGCCCCAAACCACCACCTTCATAACCAAATTTTTGGGCTATTGATGCCCTTGTAGTATATGTTTCTATTGTGGTCTCACTCATATGAGGTTTTAATACAAAGGCACTAAGATCTCTAGGTTGTTCTTCATCCTCATCATCACTTTCAGCATTAGATGCTTCATTGATAGTGGGATGCTCTATATCCCACAATTTGTTGAACTCTTCATCTTCCAAGTTTTCTTCAAATTTTGTAGTAGCTTTTGGATCACCAAAATCCTTCCTCATAGACCAAAAGGCACTATTTTTTTAGTGCGACCATCATTCCTTTGTACAAGCCTCTTTTAGAGTCTGTGGAATGTTTGTATATGTAGATTTTATAGCATCTTGTCTATAGAAATTGTCATATCTCTTGTTTTCCAGTGCAACCTTTGCATCTCTCTATGTTTGTGGAATTGGATGTGATCCCATTATTTATGATGAGAGTATTTCATAAGAAATACCTCTTTGAGTAGTAGTTTCTTCCATGACTTTTTTGACCTCATTCCAAGAATTCTTGTTTCTCAATATTTCTAGCAGGGGTTTACTTTCATGTTAAAATATACTTGGAGCATTCTTATTGGCCACAAGCCTTGTTTTAATCACATCACATGAAATTTAAAAATTTGTAAAATTTCATATGCCACAGTGAATGTTTTTCTCTCGAATGTGAACCCTCCACACAAAAAAGGTAAGGAAGGAAATATGCTCTTCTTTTGCTGACTAACAAAGTGTAGTTGATCTGGAGTTTCCATTTGCCATATGTATTCCAATGCAAAAATCCTCTTTGTCACATGTATTGGAAGTTTGTGGGGTTTACTCTCGATCTATAAAATCTTAGGACAATATATTCCTCCATGAAGTACCAGTAAGCCAATTGTATTTCTTTTCCCAATTAAATACAATTTCTACAAGACTTGGGCAATCTAGGCATTAAAGTATTTGTAATGGTTTGATACAATGGAGCCAAAAGGTAGTCCACAAAATGATTGTAGTTGTTTTGATTATGATACATCTTCATCTTATGGGTCCAATCCAGTAGTCTAATTTTATCTTGCTGACATTGAATTTGAAGCTTGTTGTCCTAAAACATACCAAAAAGGTGCACTAGAAAAAAAATAGCACAAGTAGCTTGTAAACCTAAATGTTTTTCTATTGGAACTAGGAGTGGGAGCTTCACTTTGACCTTGTCTTAAAAATTGATCTTCCATGGATCTTGCAATGTGCTCAAGAAAACTGTATTTAGTAGGTGGATTGCATTGATGGATATTGTATACCATTTCAAGGAGGCTTGCATCCACTTGGCTATTATTATCCAATCTAAGGAAAAACATTAGAATGGAAACAGTATCCTAAACCCATGGTTTAAATATATAAATTTTATAAGGAGGCTTATGATTCTGATTGAGTAGGGCACTATCCAATGTTAGAGATTTGATAAATTTTTAATCATTTTCACTAACTGCTTCATAAGTACTAGCAAGTATTTCTAGGTTGATGTGCATTGTTCCACATTCTTCAGTGGTAAAACCCAACAATTTGCCAAAATATTTTCCATTAATTGGAAGTATTACTTCATGGCTATCTTTTATAACCATTGCTTTTCTATTTTCATCATAATTCTAGGCACAGAGCATGATAAATTTAGGGCAAAGGAAAACCTCAGTGAACATCAAGCGTCCCAATCCAACCACCCATGGTTCAGTCAACCCACTATTTGGTATTAGTTTTTTGGGGTTAATTTGCACTTGATGTACCTTGTTCTCCAATGAATATCTAAGTGTTGAGGTAAACCTTCCAAAGATTATAGGGTCATAAATATCATGGTATTCATCTATAAAACCTGGGGTTTTAAGTAGTCAGGCGTAGTTTGTTTTATCTCTTTCTTTGGTTTTCCTAATTTTTGGTTTGGTAGTGCTAGTAGACATGCTTGTAAACAATCAACCCTAATTTCTAAACCCTAGTCCCCAAGATTGAAAAAAATGAAGTTTCAAGGAGAAGAGTAATAGAAATAGTAATAGGAATGAAGTATTTATGTATTTCACTTATCTGAAATAGATGAATACAAAGACTAGCACTGAGTGACTCCATGGCATCGCACAATTGATATTAAAATTTCTAGTGCATTGCAATCCCCTTGAGTCCTTGACCCTCTCACTTCCAAACAATATCAATTAAAATTGATAAATTCTAAGTGCCAACTGTGAAGTAAAGCGAGTGAAATGTGTTACATTCTTTTCTTAAAGTTATAAATTTTATTTTATTCTCGAGGAAGTTATTTTTTTTAAAAGTTATTCTATTTTATTCTATTCTTCACTTTCAATACAAGTTTGTAGTTGTAGTTGTACTACTACCGATTACTCCCACAAAAAAACAAATTAAAAATTTAATACTTATACATCACGTACGTTGAGTCATGGAATTGAAAACAATCATATAATCTCAACTGTTGATCTTTGTAAATCTAACGACTCTTGATTGATTCTAGAGGTTTGAGTTCCCAAGACTAGTACTCCAAACTTTCGCTCTGGAATTCAACTATAGCCGTCCATCTGGCATTGAAACGTTCATCAAATGGGTGATACATGGTGCTAAAGTCTGAATATAATATAGGTTAGATATATTATATAATAATTATAATTAATATTATACAAAATATTATAATATAGGTTAAAGGTTAGATATATTATTATAATATATTATATAATAATTAAAATTATATATTTTATTACATAATAATTATTCATCCATTGATCTTTGTAAATCTAATGGTTGTAGATTGATTCCGAAGGTATGAGTTCGCCAGTCTAGCACTCTTGACATTTCATTCTGGAATTCAACTACAACCATCCATCTAGCATTGAAACATTCATGCAAGGGTTTTACTTATTTTCCTTAAAACCCTAAGTCTTATAGTTGAGAGTTTACTTTATGTTATATTTTGTTGTTGACTATCTAGCCTAGGTTCCCGGTTAGCTAAGTTATAACTTTATGTCTTTTATGTCATGAGTTAATCAGCCCCCAGGTCTTGAGTTACCTGTTCTTGCTCATCAAGTCATATGCATTAAATTTAGTCTTATATCCTTATAAGGGTTCAAAAGTGCCACTCGGCAGGATATTGCAAGCCCTCACAATGGTGAAGATTACATCATGTTTGCACCGTAGGGCTACGAGGTGAAGATAGGTGTCAAGGACATACATCGTGGCCTATGGACATAATATTGATGATTCAATTGAATGAAGGATATGGTACCAGGTGTCCAAGGATCAAGTGAAGTAGTGGGGCTATAGATATTGAAGATCTGATGGTAGTGCATCCTCACAGGAGAATCTTGTCTAAGTAGAAGGTTCTCCACACTATTGTGAGATTTTGACACGTAGCAAACTCTTGGAAAGAAGAATAAGGTTTGCATAATGGATTTCCATGTGGAAGCCTTAGCGTGCACCTGCATAGCCAAAAGGAGGTCAACTATTTTCTACTATGCCGCTGTAAAATGATGCCACTTGACCACGTAGGAGAAAAAAGTTGAAAAGTCAACAAGAAGGCATGTTGGAGATGGAGTAATTTGATTGGCCGCCGAGCTAGCTTCTTTTCACATAAAGGCCTAGATTTCCAAATCTAGCAATTGATTCACGACCATCAATCTCATAATATGAATTCTGCATCAATTGTTGGAATTTAAATTTTCTATGTACACATATCATGAATTCGCAGTGATGGCTAAAAAGATGTGCATTTATGCACCAAGCCCTAGTCTATAAGCTTGATTAAAGTTGAAGGTAAGGGTTTTTCATAGTGTTTTCATAAACATGAAGAGGATTTTTGCACAATGAGCAATTGCATGAGAAAATATTGTGATTTCAAGATTTTGCAACTAAAACCTATAAGTTATTCTTGCGTACTGTGTCTTTTTGAAGGTGATTTCTAATTTTCTACATAGTAAAGGATATTTTGAGCATTCTTAGAAGAGAAAATCCTAATCTGGTGAAGTGTTATTTCAAAAAATGAGTCAAACAAGTCAGCCTTCGACTTCTAAGAGGAGTCTGGATGAGGCCATTGAATACATATGGTCTAGGTGGGCCTAATGATAGACTGTTAGATTTGTGTTCTAGGTGCCAGGATGCTAAATTGCCTATGCATGGGTGGACTCTGTTTAAGCACTGGCATGATAGGAAGGAGTACAAAGCACCTATTTGTAATGCCTAGAATTTGGATGTGGTGAAGTTAATGTGCCCTAATGTATTTGTAAGTCCCAACCTGGTAAGGGTTGTTGTACAGAGATATGATCCCACTTCTAGAACTATTAGGGTAGGGAATAATGAAGTCATGATTAGTACAACAAAGCCATTCATCACAAAGGTATTTGGCCTCAACCCTGCTGCAAACAAAAAGATTGATTTCAACATCCTAAAGGATGAATACAAAAGATCTCAGCATGCATATAGAGTATTCAAGTTGCCTAATCACAGAGCAAGGGGAATTAATGGAAAGTTAATTAGAATATCAGATAGTGAAGAATCATTTGATGTTTCACAATTCATGCATTACTTTGTAAAGACTTACCACACTCTGTGCCATATATTGGGAAGAGATGCATTAGATAAGATCCCAGTTCCTATGATGATGTTAGATGCAAATGTACAAGATATTTCAACTACTGAAGCATTTGGTTATGCAACATATATAGTAGACAAGATGCATGAGCAATTATTGAAGATTAAGAATAATTTGTATGTTGTATATGCAAAGGCAGAATTTAAATGGTATTCAATTATGTGCCATATGTTTTTATATGCTGGAACATGGATGTGGCATCAGGCTTTGCATGTCAGAGAATTAGAATAGGATGGTACTCTTCTCCCTATCTAATTATGGACTCATTTGTTAGATATGCATTGTGAAAATTCAGACTATGTGATTTTTGAAGAACATTTTGTGAGAAGGCTATTGAAGTTTATGGAGCCTAAAGGTGAAAGGTTTCCAAGGGATGTATTATATTTTCTAAGACCATTGGATAAAACCCTTAAACTAGGAATTCAACATAATTGGGGAGATTGGTTCCTACACACCCACACTACTTGTATTAGAGTTTATGGGAGCAAGGTTGCCCCACATATATTGCCAAAGTATGTGCCAAGGAGGATTGCATATTTAGAAATTATCTAGCAATTAAATGAATTAGATAAAGAACACCTAAGATTGCAGAAGAAAAGGTTATTTTTCCCTACTGCCACCAAGTTTTGTGACTTCTGGGCTACAAATAAAGATGCTCTGGATCAAATTGATTAAATTTTGGAAGGTTACAAGATGGGATTTGAACACCCAAGGGTATTTGATCTAGAAGGTTTCATCAATAGGGTGAGACTTAATGGCAAAAGGCCACAATTCACCCATCAGGACCTATATGATGAGAATATAGTGAGAAAATGTGCTACCATGGAGGAACTTCATTTATTGAGGGAAAAGTGGAGAGAAGTGATGGAAGGAGAATGAATGAGAAAAAAATTAAATTCTGCATATCCTGGGGCTTTTGCAGTGGAAAATGACCCAATAATAAGGATTCAAAAAATTCTTGCCAATACAGAGACTCTAATTGAAAATGCCCCTATAGGTGAAGAGAGACCTACATATGATCTAAGGAGTACAATTAAGCCATATAGAAAAATAAATGAGTCTCCTAATTCACCTCTAACCAAAAACTTAAAAATCACTGACTTTGAGCATGAAGAAGAAATAGAGTTTGTCGACTTGGAGGAGGAAATTAATGAACAAGAACAATAAATTTCTCAACAGGTGAATTCACCTGAGAGAATAAGGCCTTATGCCTCTCTAGATAAGAGGTTGGCAAGGTTACTTTCTAGTAACCAACTAGATACAGTCAACATCAGAGTGCTTGCTTGTGCACAATTTTTAGAAGATGATACCTTTGTCAATATCCCTAAATTTTAGGGGTATGTGTTGAAAGTGAGAAATGAAGAATTTGAAAAGAAAGTGGAAGAAGTAAAAAGAGGAGTTGATCTTGATAAGTATGAATAAATAACACACAGGGTGCTCAATGAATTGAGAAGGGATATCAGTAGGATGACCCCTGATGAAGGGAGAGCTTTGGTGGAAAAGAGTGGTTTGTTGCTACTTCCTCATTGGACTTTGGCAGATGCAATTGCATTTGATACTATCACAATGATGGGCATAGATATCTCTGATGATCAGGTAGATAAGCACTCTCTGGTGCAGGGTTTAATCCTGAATTTAAGACCTTGGCAATATGGGCATTGGCCTCAAACAATAAAAAGCCAACGATGGGTTTAGGTGAATTAGTAGGAGATGTGATAATAAAAAGAGTATCATATACTTCAGTTCCTCAAGATGCAAGCTTGAGTGTTCACACAACTCAATTTGTTGAGGCTGTCACCAATAAACTGCAGAAGGACTATGATGAGCTTTTATTGAAATATGGACAAGCAATGGTAGAATTCAATAAGTACAAGGGACAAATGTTGTTATCACCATGTACTTCAATTCAGAATGTTTCAGTCCTTATGGATGCTGCAGATTCTTTCCCAATAGATAGAGAGACATTGCTCTTAGAGATTAAAGAGTTGAAGGAACAAGTAAAAAGTTTGAAAGATGAGAAGAAGACCACTGTTAAGGAAATGGTTACAAATTTGATTAACCATAGGCTATCCAAGATTACAGCCAGGGTTGATGATACATGGAAATCTTATTCAAGTTTGAGGACAACCCAAGACAAACATGAGAAGGATAAGGAAATCTTGATGGACATGATTAGGGTATGGCTACCTAGAACTAGAGAAATAAAGGAAATTCATAGATGTTCAAGATTTGCCCCTAATGCTCCAGCAAAAATAATATTAACCCTTGACATGTTGCTTTTGTTAGAAGAGGTAGTGGCTTTCCAGCTAAAATTGAATAAAGTTTTGAAGGAGAAAAGATAGTCAATTGAGAAGATAGATAAAAATATTATGCCAAGCATATTGGAAAATGATGGACAAGTAAAGAGTTTGGACAAATGGAAGGCTAATTTTGAAGATATAGCCAGGCAACTCGTATCTTCAAGTTGTGTAGATGGTGATCCAAATATGAAAATTTTAGGTTCTAGACTTGATAAGCTACATGCATTGGAGTTGAATTTTTAGGTATTGTGTACGGAGTCAAAAACCTTATTGGATGCTAGGTATGTAGGGCATAAAATGAAAAATAGCAAAATTGATTCATTTCCAATGGCCATTAGAGAAAGCATGTGCAGTTTGCATGGAGAAGTATGGATAAATGTGTCTAGGGTGAACAAAGATCCAATCATGTGATATGTCTTCTTTGATGTGGGAAACTTTGATAATGAAATATAGAGCAATTTCTGAGAAGTTGTCCATATTCTGAGTAATAAGTTTCAATTTTTTGCATGTTGAATGTTCCTTCTCATTAAACATTATATGTACTTTGAATGTAATATATGATAATAATTATATAATAAATATATGATAATAATAGATTCTAAGGGTTAGTTCATTGTTAAATTGCTTAATATAATATTGTCTATAGAAAAGAGGTAGCAACGACTAAAATGAATGTTGAAAACAAAAGAAGTAATACACCAATATTAAAATATATTATCCTTGAAGATTAAATTCAATAGTTAACAAAATAAACCGCACACATCAATAGTAATGTAGGGATTAATTAATCATCCAAATGTAATAACAAAAATATGATAGAAACACAATTCTACAACTTCATATGTTAATTTAATAATAACTAATAGAATAAAAAAACACATCAATAATAATGTAGAAAGTAATTTTAAATCATCAAAAAATAATTATAATAATAGGATAGAAACACATTTTTTTATTGGTAAACCACACCATGTGTGGGAAATTATATTAATACAAAAATATTTACATTCGGTTCAAGCCTAGAGGGCTCTTCGCAGATTAATACAAAAGCACTCATTATGCCAAAAAAACAAATATAGTGCAAATAAAATTCCCAAAATTAGCCCTATAATCTACCAACCCAGGATCCAAAAACACACAGTACCAACCACCAGCTCAAAAACTTGCCACCCTACCATCCCAGTCCCCAGCGTGACAATTACCAAAAAAGTGGACTCAGGATTGGGAGCCCGACCACTCCTATAGCCAGTAGAATTCCCTAGTACTCATAATGGCTACGAAGTGATCAATCCATACCAGAGTCTTCTCTCTATCCATTGCAATTGCCTACCGAAGAAAGTCTCTCCCACAAGCCGCCCAAAGCCTATATCTTCCCAGTTGTTGCTCATTCATATTTAGCAGTAACAAATGCCTAGCTATGCCCTCCTCTTCCTCCTATAGCTTCTCCAAGTCCCTCGGCAACAGGATCCTAACCCCCAATTCTGCAAAAACCATCACATCTACGTCATCCACAAGAATATCTAGAGTGAATACCTCCTGTAGAATCACCAACGCATCCACCTTTGCCTCACCCAAGTAAAACAAAGAAGTAAAAAGTGTGAGGAAATATTTTTATGTACCCTATATCTATCCTCCAAGACCAAGAAGTCTTTACCTAGGACTATCTTCATTGCCTCAAGGAAGAGTTTGTTCTACTACTTACAAATGATCATCAGTCTATAATTTGTGAAACAACCCAGAAAGGCAACTTGATGCTTATTGTAGCAAAGCCTTATCAGAGTCTCCATCCTGTGTTTTAAACAATTGAAACAAGTGCCATTTTGTTGGAGACCTCCAGGATATAAAGGAAGTTTGTTAATGAACACGCGCCTTAGGTTAAAGATGCATTTATTCGTTATCTAGATTTTTGTAGCGTCAATCTTTGGTTCTGTTGTCATTAATAATTATAATTCATTATTGCTCACGCTGGTAGGGATGTCAATAGCTCTCATGGGAGAGCCATTTAATGCCGAGGAAAAGTACTACTGAGCTTCATTAATTATATAATAATTATTAACAATATATAACTATTATTTTAGTATATTATATTATATAATATGATTAACATCATATCTTATTAATTTATATTATATATTGTATTAGTATTAGTATTAGTATTAGTATTGATATTAATATAATATATGACAAAATAACCACCACCAAGGGGATAAAATAACAACTTAAGTTGGGGAAACTAGCTACACAGGTCAACAATCAATTAGAAGGATAAACCCTAAATGCCTTAGACAACACCAGATGTAGTGTTTTTACATGGAGATTTTGCAGAGTGAAACATGATAACATAAAAACCATAAAATTTTGAATTGACATAACACATCCGTTTATCTTTTCTCTTTTTATACATCACTATACATTGCCATTTAACTCATTTCTTTTTTCCATGTGATGAATGTTATTTAAATTATTAATATTGAAAGTTTGAACCATCTATGATCTATATACATTGTAATTTTCCATTAAACTCATGTTAATACTCAATTCCAAACCATAATTACTTCTATATTTTTTATTTAAATTTAACATCACCCTTCAAAAAAGATTGGGGAATTACATCATACATGAACATCTAAGTTTCTAACCAACATCAAATAGATGCAAAAAGGAAAAAACACACACAGAGACTGTTGAATCCAGAAGCTCTTCACGCAATACTGTCATGAACTATGGACAACTCATGCTTACCATCTAACCAACCTCAAAGTTTGAAACAAAACTCCTATCCTTCAACCTTCAAACCTTGCTTTAATCCTCCAAAATCTTTTTGGTTCCTCTTTTCGACAATGCTTAATGAATATTTTACTATAGTCCATAATTATCCTATTAACAGGCAATGGCTACATTACAAATTCAATTATGTCCTCATTCACAATGACAGTAAATGATTTACTATAGAATCTTGCTTTATATGTACAAGAAACCACTAGGTATGGGTAACAATAAGGCCAGTAAAGGAGAATTAAATTGATTTTCTCAAGGTCATTGGCAATTGAGTTACAATACCAATTCCATGTGGACCAATTCAAATTTCTATTTTCTCATACATGCAGGCATGTGTGGGAGATTCAACCCATGACCTAGAATAGAATACATCATTTACAAATGTTAAAAGTGTCGATTCTTGACATGATTTATTCCACTTGATGAATGCTTGTATTTCTTCATTCTAAGACATGCAAAGCGATAACATCCTACATAGCCACACACAAACAAAATTTTCTATCATTCTTATTACTTTTCTACATCTATGAACTAAGAACTCTATCACACAGTTAAATTCAAAATCATGAATGATCACAAAATAAGTACTTGGTAACTTACTTTCTTCGCACAATTACTGTAATGAAATTCATTACTTTGAACTTTTACAATTTATTGATTCTTCTACTATCTGAAACTTAGTAATGCAATATAAGGTTGAAACAATAAACATTATCATATATACATGACATGTACTACCATGACAAATGGGTAATAAATAACAAGAAACTCCATTTAATTGACTCTATCGTACCCTGGAAATTCACATTGGCTAATCTATGTGGTATGTCACTTGCCATTAATGAACTCAATTGGCATTGGCTAATCTAGTCAGTTAAGTGGTACTTTCAATGAAATCAATAGTATGACTCTAATTAATGATAAAGTAAATTGTTCCACTTGTAGTGTTGTAAATTGTTCCATCATCTGGTGAACCATTGAACAAATGATGAATGGTTGTAGTTGAATTCCCAAAGGTAGATCTCCAATGGTACACATTACCAACAAAATCCTCTAGAAATTGGAATCAACTAGGAGTTGTTAGATATTAATAGATCAGAGGTTGAGATATATATAAAATATATAATATATTTATATTGATTATTGTATAAAGGTCAAGGTGGTGGCAGAGTGCAAGCCCTCAACTGTGGAAAATTAGAAATTTGGGTGTGTCAGTACTTTAGCCTAAAATAGAACTTAAGACTCATTGATATGTGTGGCAGAAGTGACATGTATCCTTTCATAATAAATAAGGAATGTCTTAAACTCTTTTGTATAATATAATATATTAATATGGATTATCGATATAGATTAAAATTATTGACAACATTTTAATTCTTTTGTCTTATTATCTATTATTTTTAAGTGATAACAAAATTCTGAAACGTTTATGTTTTATTACTTTATGGTTAGATCGATTGGTTGATTCTCGAAGTATTAAAATTTAGAATATACGTAAAAAATAAGTTTAATCAAAATCATTCCTTGATTCCTTCAGAAAAGAGATTAACAATGTGTGTAATTAATGAAATTAACAAATTAGAATTAGAAACATCTCTCATTATATTAAGTCAAAAAATGTTAACAACTATTACAGAAAGATGACAACATAAAGATTACATCCCTTTATAATAAATGTTACATGGTGAAAGAAGAAACCCTGGGCCCCTTGTTGGATAAATATTTCCAGTTGACAGATAACTGAACATTGTATATTTCCCTTGTATTTTCCTTACAACACAATGAAGAAGAAACCTTCACTTGAGCCCTAGTCGCTAGACTAGGAAGAATATGTGAATGAAATCAAGAGTAAAACTAGAGATTTCATCCAAATTTAAGAAGAGCTAACATGGTGAAAGAAGAAGCTTTCAACAGTTTGGACTATTTGGAAGGAAGCTAGAAGAAAAATCATACTAAGCTATCCACTAGACACATGAACTAATGGATTGGGAGAGACCACTGTCCATAATCCATCACTAAGCTACCAGAAAGATATGGCAATGGATTGGGAGAGAACACTAACCACAACCCATCAGATAGATGCAAGACTATCTATCATACAATGTTTCTAGATGTATTTGCCTGAGGAGCCAAGGGATTTTCGAGCTACGCTCAAAGAAGAATGATGCCACAAGGCATCATTCTCCTTCCTCTTTATTTCACACATAGTTGGTTGTTATCTTTCCAAATCCTCCCATGTCATACATGGAGTTCCCATGACTCATTTTATTTCATCTTACAAGAACTAGGTCCTTCAAGGTAAGGATAAAAACCCAACTATGTAAACATTCTAACCATTTCCTCTTCTAGAAAAGAATGCATTCTAACTGAATAATTCCTAAAATTAGCTAACAAGGAACAAGCAAAAGTTGAAATTGATTTTCGAAAGTGACTTTCTCTATCCCTTTATAGTGATGACTGTTGGGAAATTGGGAATTCAAGAAATCATTACCTATCCATTAGTCTATCTTACTAACCTTGCAAATAAATCTCTAGACACCAAAATGTCACTTCAGAATCATATCATGCTCTGAGAGCGTTTGGGCATCCAATTAAAAAAATCCTCCTATGGACTTGTCATCTTACACATATGGACTTGACATCTCACATTGAAAAGTACATTGGCTCCCTTTACAAAGATTGAATTTTGCATCCACTTGATCTCCTTGGGTGACTAATGTGACCACCAAAATGTCAGCCATCAGAGTAAATTGTTCCACTTGTAACTTGTTCTTTCATTTGATGAACAAATGATGAACTATTGTAGTTCAATTTTGTAAGGTAGATCTCCAATGCTACATATTGTCAACAAAATCCTCTAGAGTCAACCTGGAGCCATTAGATATATATAAAAATAAAATATATTTATATTTATATTTATTATTGTATAATGGTAAAGGTGGCGGCAGAGTGCAAGCCCTCAACTGTGAAGATGGGACTACCTCTTAATTTTTCAATGTACATGAAACATCACGATGTAATCATGAGATACCACATGGCATACAACACAGTCCACTTGTCTCTATTCTAGAGACTTTATGTAGAATTTTGGGTGTGTCAATACTTTAGCCTAAAATAAAACTTGTGTCATCGATCTACAATTATTTGATGATAAAAAACTATTAGAAATTTAGAATATTTAACATTTATTGACATGCATGGTGGAAGTGACATCTATATTTTCATAATAAATAAGGAATGATGTGAGAAGTGTAATTACACATTTTTCAGAGGGCAATTTATGCAGCTCATTTATTAATCATACATCAATACATGCCACCAAAATCAATCCAATTTATGGAAACATTTTATTAGCTTTGCAACCCTCGCACCTACCTTATTCTCCATTTTCACTAGTGTACTTTGGAGGAACTTTGGACTGTGTCTTCTACAGGTGTTAAATACAGGCATTTGCAACTAGGTTAGCTAATTTTAGAGGGCAATTTATGCAGCTCATTTATGAATTGTACAAAAGTACATGCTGGCAAAATCAATGCAATTTATGGAAACATTTTATTAGGTTTGCAACCCTCGCATCTACCTTAATCTACATTTTCACTAGTGTACTCTTGAGGAACTCTAGACTGCATCTTCTTTAGGTGTTGAACATGGGCATTCGCAACCAAGTTAGTTAATTGGTGCTCTTTCTTGCCCATTTCTTATAGTGATAAATATGAATTCTTTAAGTCAACTACGTGGGAAGAACAAGAGTCTAGACTGTTTGTTTACCCCAAATCTTCTAGAGATTTTTTTGGCACCCTTAGCAATTACAAAAGCTTTTGTTTACTAGTTTCTCAAACAAATAAAAATGATGCTTTTGTTTAGTGAGAATAGTTTCACTAAGGTGAAGGATACCTAGCTAAGATATATAGATTTGGACTTGGAGGATTTCTATGTTCGATTAGAGCAAAACCCCAAGTCACCTATAGCTAAGAAAATCCTAACAAGTAGGTTAGCTCCTACTTGGGGTTTCACACCTATTGTGCCATGTCCAGACCTGGTTGTTGCGTGTGCAAAGAACTATTATCCTGATATTAAGGTTCGGTCATCCTTTATTTTGGAGAAGATCGAGAGGTAGCTTAAGGGGAAATTTTGAGAGCATGCTGGTTCTTCTTCTGTGCATAAAGAATCATGAACAAGAGAGCAAGGAACCTCCCAAGCCTCTAGAATTCAGAAAACTTAAGCTGGTGTGGAGAGAAGTCATCACAGAGTTGGTTCTATTGCAAGTATGTGCCTAATCAGTGTTGTCATTGATGTTAACATATTCTTGTTTCCATTGGTGTCAATTGTATCCTATTCCATTACTTGTTTAGAAGACTTGTATGTTGAGGATATTGAGAAAATTAGCCTCTCTAGAAGAAACAAGTAAGCCACAGAGAAGTGTAGTACAGATAGTGAGTTATATACTAAAGAATAGTCTGGTAAACTGCTCTACATTTGTTCCTTCTTGAAGATCATGGTCCACGGATTGGAAGCAAGTTATATGTATGTTGAGAATGCTACATTTCAGGTCTAAGTCATTCGCATGAAGATCTGAGTGAGTTGTGTTCACCAGAGTGAAGATTGCTTTTTCTGTAAGTTTATTTGAGATAGGAAGATGGTATTTGGCTTTGCATTCCTCCATAATAAAGTATTTTTCTCTATGGTTCTAAAGGGAATTCTGGAATGATGATAAGTACCTACAGTTGCAATGGTTCATGGTTTGGTGGTTTGCAAGCTATCTTTTTTTATGATAGTTGAAGACAGTAAAGTTCATGTACTCCGGTAAGAAGATTCCTATGAATAAAGTGGTTAAATTTTATGTGGTTGCTCCTAATGCTTATAGCATGCTTGTAGATATCTCCTAATCATGTTTCTATCTGGACTTTGGTCCGCATTAAGAAATTGAGATGGTGTGTGAAGATTGTTCCTAGATAACATAGCATGTAACCAGTCTTGGCCGACCTGGTTGATCCCAGTCACTACAGAGATCTCTAGAAGATTGTGGAAGCGTGTTGTGGCATGAAAGATTGTGTTTGAGTCCCAACTAAGGCATGGCATAATCTACATTTTATTCCCTTTGCATGATGTTGCAATAGGTTAGGACCTATTTTGTAAATGTTTGTAATATTGACCTTAGAGATTGTTCCAATGGTTGGTTCTGACCTTGATGATCATTCCAAGGTTGATGTAGTGTACAAATACTTGTAGCTGAGTCATGGAAAAGGTGTCCTTGAGCGTAAAAGATAAGATATTAAGAAAGTTCCAAAGGAAGAGCAGAGAAGAGGCAGAGGAAAGAAGAGGAAGAGCAGAGCAGAGGAAGAGTAGGGTAGAGGAAGAGCAGAGCTGAGGAATTGTTTATTTTCAATAAAGAAAGGTGTTGATCATGGAAGTGAATCTGGTAGTAAGCCACTAGTATAGTTTAACAACCCTCAGGGTTTAACAGACCTTATTGTAATCTTACTAGGTTTAGGGTTGAGGCAATGAGCCTACTAGACCAAGTTGTTGTTCATGGCAGTAAGCCAGTATGTTTAGGCCCATGGGGTGACCAAGCCTAAACATCACTATTTCAAGATTGCTATATATATTTAGAGTTAATCCTCTCCGTGGTTTTTCCCCACCTTGGGGTTTTCCACGTAAATCTAGTGTCTTTTGTGTTTGATGTTGTATCTGTGGTTAAGTTTCCGATTTCATGCACTCATTGTTAAATCATAATAATTCTAGATAAGTGATCAATGTTTAATTGAAAAAAGTGTTTAAGTTTTGTGACAACTGATTCACCCCCCCTCTCAGTTGTTCAGCATATGTCAACAATTGGTATCAAAGCCAAGTTCCTCGGAAGAAGTTTAACAACTTGAGGAAGATCCAAAATTTCTTACAAGAAGGAAGCACCACATTTTGATAGAACTAATTATGTTCTCTAGAAGGCTCAGATGAAAAGCTATCTTCTTTCTCTTGGTGTTAAAGTTTGGAAAGCCACAAAAATAGAATACACCATACCTCAAAATGGTCCGATGACTGAAGATGAAATCAAAGAATGTGAGATAGATATCAAGGCAAGGGATGCTCCGCTAAGCTCATTAACCGACTCAATACTAACGAAAGTGGTGGATCTTGAAACTACGAATAAGGTATGGGAAAACTTGAAAAATATGTATGAAGGAGATGATTCTATGAAGGAAGCCAAGTTACAAAGTCTGAAAGTGAAATATGAAAGCTTGAAGATGAATAATGATGAAAACATATCAGCTTTTATGCAAAGAGTTGATGAACTTGTTAGAGGGATAAAAGACATAGGCATAACTCTTGAAGAAAAGGAAATTGTTATGAAAATACTCATATCTCTGCCCCAAGTCCTACTATCACAAGGTGGTCGTGATTGAAGAATTCATACAAGTAAAAATAGTTAACAGGGATCAGTTTCTTGGTAAGCTTACTTCTTTTGAAATGAGGGAGTAAGATGATGCTCTACCAAAAGTTGAGACTACCTTCAAACCCAATACTCTTGAAAGTACTTCTAGACTAGAAAAGTATAAGGTAGAATCTGATGATGAGATAGATGAAGTTGAAGCCAAATTTGTGGACAAGCTGCAAAGAGGATCTGATAAGTATAAAGGTAAATTACCTTTCAAATGTTTTTCTTATGGTAAAGTAGGTTATTTTGCTTCCAGATGTCCTAAAAGGATTGAAAGAAATAGAAGATATGAGAACAAACCTAGGACCCAAAAGAAGTGTTATTATGTTGAAGATTTTGATGATGATGATGAAGGAGTATCAGATAATGGTGAACCGGATAATGTTAATCCCTTTATAAATGAATACTTGTTCATTGCTATTAAGAAAGATCTTGTGTCTACTAATTCTTCTAGCTGTATGAAGGAAGAAAAATTAGTGGAAAGTGATTTGGCTGCTCAGATCATTAAGGAAAAAGATGAATGGGTTATTGATAGTGGTTTCTCTCACCACATGACTAGTGACAAAATTAAGTTTGTAAGTTTGGAAAGATATGATGGTGGACTGGTTAGGTTTGGAAATGATACAACTAGTAGAATTTGGGGAAAAGGATCTATTTCTTTTGATAACAAGCATAATACTAAAAATGTCTTATATGTGAAAGGATTAAAGCACAATCTTCTGAGTGTGTGTCAGATGTGTGACAAGGAATATGACTTAATATTCAAGGACAATGGATGCAAGATCAGAGAAAGCTCTGGAATAGTCATTGCAACTGGTAAGAAGACCAGAGGTAACATCTATCACTTGAAGGGAACTAAGAACTATTGCTTGTTGACTCAGATTGATGAGAGTTGGTTATGGCACAGAAGGTTGTGTCACATAAATTTTGACAATATTATGAAGATAAGTACTGTACAGATTGTTAGAGATTTTCCTATGCTTGTGAAGCCTACTAATCTAGTTTGCAAGGAGTGTCAATTTGGGAAATAGACAAGAACAAGTTTCAAAAGAAAGGATCAATTAGTTGGAGGACTACTTGAGCTAGTGCATACAGATTTGTGTGGACCTACCAAAGTAAGAAGTTTGCAAGGAGACAGGTATTTTATGCTGCTCATTGATGATTATTCTAGAATGACTTGGGTCACCTTTTTGAAAGAGAAAGTTGAAGCTCTAGATAAATTCAAGGCATTTAAGGCAATGGTGGAAAATGAGATGGATTTGAAAATCAAATGTTTGAGATCTGATAGAGGAGAGTTCAGATCAAATGAATTCAATTTCTTTTGTGAAGAGCATGGAATAAAGAGACAGCTATCTGCACCTAGAACTCCACAACAAAATGGAGTTGTTGAAAGGAAAAAAAGAATAGTTCAAGAAGCTTCTAGAACCATGATGAAGGGAGCTCATCATCTAGAAGCATATTGGAGAGAAACAATTCACAACGTAGTATATATCTTAAATCGAGTTCAAGTAAAAGGTAACAGTTCAAAAACTCCCTATGAATTGTGGCATGGTAGAGTACCTACTGTGAAATATTTTAAAGTTTTTGGTAGTAGATGTTATATCAAATGAGAAGAAGATTTAGGCAAGTTTGATGCTAGATGTGATGAAGGAATCTTCCTTGGTTACTCCACCAAGAGCAAGGCCTACTGGTGCTATAATAAGAGGCTGAGTAAAATTATTTAAAGTGCAAATGTCAAAGTTGATGAGTGTAAGGAAAGGTCTTCGGAACCAAGTGGATATGAGTCAGATGATCCAGATGTTTTAGAAGTGGTGCAACATGAAGATAGTACAGATGAAGAAGAACAAGCTTTGGTAAGTTCTATCAAAACTCCAAGATATGTAAGAATCAGTCATTCTGAAAATCAAATTATAGGAGACAAGAGCAAAGGGATCTTAACCAGAAGAAAAGCTACAAAAGAACAAGTAAATTTCTATTTGATCTCTAAAATTAAACCTAAAACTATGGATGAGTCTTGCAAAGATGAGAATTGGATAAAGGCCATGGAAGAAGAATTAATGCATATAGAGAAGAATCAGACTTGGGATCTTGTTCCCCAACTAGCCGACAAGAATGTAACGGTAAGAAACAAAGCAATATTGGTATGCAAAGCATATGCTTAGGTTGAAGGAATAGACTTTGAAGAAACTTTTGTTCTAGTAGCAAGGATGGAAGCAAGGATGTTTCTAGCTTTTGTAGCATACAACGATTTCAAGGTTTATCAAATGGATGTGAAGTTTGCCTTCTTAAATGGAGAGTTGGAAGAGGAAGTCTATATTGAACAACTGGAAGGATTTCAGTCATCAGAGCAAGAAGAGATGGTATGCAGATTGAAGAAAGCATTGTATGGATTAAAACAAGCTCCCAGGATTTGGTATGTATGGTTGGACAGGTACCTGATACAGATAGGGTTTAGTAAAGGTATGACATATAGTAATCTCTACTTAAAGATCAATGATGAACAAAACCTAATTGTTTCAGTCTTTGTTGATGACATTATTTTTAGAGGCAATGAAGGTATGTGCTCAATTTTTGCTAGAGAAATGCAAAGTGAATTTGAAATGTCTATGTTTGGGGAGATGAACTTATTTTTAAGTCTACAAATAATTCAATCAGATAAGGGTATCTTCATTTCTCAATCTAAGTATATGAAAGAGTTAAAGAAATTTGGGATGGCAGACTCTAAACTAGTATGCAAACCTATGATAACTGGTTGTAAGTTGAGAAAAGATGATAACTCACCCTTGGAAGACCAGGAAAAGTATAGATCTATGATTGGAGGATTACTTTATTTGACTCAAACTAGACCTGACATAATGCATGCAGTATGTCTTGTGGCAAGATTTCAGGCAGAACCCATTGAATCACATGTGATGGCAGTCAAGAGAATTCTAAGATATTTAAAAGGTACAATAGATTATGGTTTGTGGTACACAAGGAACAGTAACTTTGTTCTTAGTGTATATACTGATGTAGATTGGGCCAGAGATGTGGATGATAGAAAAAGTACAAGTGGAGGTGTATTCTTCTTGGGAAAATGGTTAGTATCTTGGTTGAGCAAGAAACAAGATTCAATATCCCTATCTACTGCAGAGGAAGAATACATTGCAGCAGCATGCAATTACACTCAGGTGTTATGGATGAAGCAGACTTTGAAGGACATCAAAGTTGTGTATGAGCAACCTATTGCAATCTTTTGTGACAACAGAAGTGCCATAAACATATCAAAGAACCCAATGATGAATTCAAGGACCAAGCACATATCCATTAGGTATCATTTCCTGAGAGAAAAAGTAATAGAGAATGATGTCAAGTTAGAGTATGTTTCTACCAAGGATTAGATTGTAGACATCTTTATCAAGCGTTTGCCCAAGGATACTTTTGAGTATCTTAGAGAAAAGTTAGGGGTCATCATCCCTCCTTCTCCAAACTAAGATGCACAATGGTTCATCAGTTTGGAGGTCTTCAAAGGTCTAGATTGATGCTTTTAGGGGTACTTCTAAGTAGGCGTAGTTAGAGAGTTTAGAGGAAAGATTAGATCATAGTAGAAGAGTGCATGTATGTGCCCTTTGCCATTGATATCAAAGTGGAGAGAAGTCATGTGAAAAACTTAGAGTACAAGTGTGTAAGAGAAAGGGGGAGAATTTTGGAGAAAGAAAGAGTGCAGGTGTGTAAAGAGAAAGGGGGAGAATCCTGTCTTGATGGTTGTTGTAGTTTTTCACATCATATGTTTCTATCAGTGACAAAGGAGGAGATTTTTGCAAGTATGTTCCTAATCCATGTTGTCATTGATGTCAACATATTCTTGTTGTCATTGGTGTCAACTGTATCCTATTCCATTACTTGTTTAGAAGACTTATATGTTGAGGATATTGCAAAATTAGCCTCTCTGAAAGAAACAAGTAAGCCACAGAGAGGTGCAATACAGATAGTGGGTTGTATGCTGAAGAATAGTCTAGGTAAACTACTCCATATATTTTCCTACTAAAAGGTCATGGTCTACAGATTGGAAGTAAGTTAGAGGTATGTCTGAGGATGCTACATTTCAGGTCTGATCCATCCGCATGAAGATCTGACTGAGTTGTGTTCACCAGAGTGAAATCTACTTTTTTTGTAAGTTTAGTTGAGACAGGAAAATAATATTTAGCTCCACATTCCTCCACAATAAAGTATTTTTCTCTGTGGTTCTATAGGGAAGTCTGGGATGATGATAAGTGCCTACAGTTGCAATGGTTCATGGTTTGGTGGTCCGTAATCTATCTTTCTTTTATGACAGCTGAAGATAGTAAAGTTCATGTACTATAGTGAGAAGATTCCTATGAATAAAGTGTTTAAGGTTCGTTTGGTTGATCTTGATGATTATAGCATGCTTATGGATATCTCCTAATCATGTTCCTATCTAGACTTTGGGTTGCATTAAGAAATTGAGATGGTGTGTGAAGATCTTTCTCAGATAACGTAGTGTGTAACAAGTCTTGGCCGACCTGGTCAATCCTAGTGATTACAAAGATCTCTAGAAGATTGTGGAAGCATGTTCTAGCATGGAAGATCATGTTTGAGTCCTAGCTAAGGCATGGTATGATCTGCATTTCATTCCCTTTGCATAATGTTGCAATAGATCAGGACCTAGTTTGTGAATGTTTGTAATATTAACCTTGGATATTGTTCCAATGGTTGATACTGACCTTGATGATCATTCCAAGGTTGATGTAGTGTATAAACACATGTAGTTGAGTCATGGAAAAGGTGTCCTTGAGTGGAGATGATAAGATATTAAGAAAGGTCCAAAGGCAGAGCAAAGAAGAGGCAAAGGAATGAAGAGGAAGAGCAGCGTAGAGGAAAAGTAGAGCTAAGGAATTGTTTATTTTCAATAAATAAAGGTGTTGATCATGGTAGTGAATCTAGCAGTAAGCCACCAGTAGGCTTTAACAGCCCTCAGGGTTTAATAGCCCTTATTGTAATCTTGCTAGGTTTAGGGTTTAGTTAGTGAGCCTACTAGACCTAGTTGTTCTTCATGGTAGTAAGATAGTATGTTTAGGACTGTGGGGTGACCAAGCCTAAAAATCACTATTTCAATCTTGCAATATATATTGAGAGTTAATCCTCTCCTTGGTTTTTCCCCACCTTGGGGTTTTCCACATAAATCTGGTGTCTCTTGTGTTTATGGTTAAGTTTCTCTTTTCATACACTCATTGTTAAATCATAATAATTGTGGATAAGTGATGAATATTTAATTCAAGATAAGTTTTTGTGACAACTGATTCACCCCCTCCCCCCCTCTTAGTTGTCTGATGGATATGAACAGGTTCACAATCTGGTAGTGCTAGGGATGGAGACTAGCCTGAAGATAATAGGAAACTAAAAGGTGTATGTGTATGAGATGGTCAATCCGCATTCATGAAACCATGAGAAAAGAAGAAGTTGGATGCTTTACAACAATTGCAGGTAGATCACATGACTTCTCTTGTGTCTCCTTCACCTAGTAATGATTCTTCTATTTTTCAATAGATTGCTGATTATAGTACTTTTCATTCCTTGTTTGAGATTCCAGCCTCCCCCATATAAAATGAAATTACTGTACAAGATACTCCTAATCAGTCAGATAGAGTTGTCCTGGGTTGAAGTGAGTGTGGTACATTTTTGTCTTCCCCTTCTTGGCTAAAGAAAGTTGTTGAGAAAAAGAGGATCATGAGACATGCCCCAATGGAAAACACAAACGTTGATACTGTAGCTAAATTGTTGCATCCTACACCTAAGCCTAATAATGCTAAGAGGATGTCTTAGATGGTAATAGATTCTTCCTTAGGACATAGGATTTTGGAGATTATAGACTAGATTGGGGATAAAAATGAAAATGAAGTCACATAAGAGGATTTCAATTTGACCAACATTGACATGGGTCCTCCTACTATGGAAGGTTATTTATATCATGAAAAATTCTCTCTACGCATGCGAACAAAGAGATTTAAAGCTCAGTAGTAGGAGAATGAAAAGATGCAAGCCCATGTGAATTCTCTGACATCTTTCATTCAACCTATTTTGAATAGTACTTCTCAATCCTCTGATGCAACTCCCAATGTATCTATTAATGGAATGGATCCTAGCATGTTGTAACAAATCATGAGATATAAAACTCTAGGTAAGGCCATCAAGAAATGGGTGGAGAAACTCACCACTGATGGTTTGTTGTACATCAAGGAGGTCATGAAATTATATACCCTCATTTATGATAAAAGGAAAAGGTTAGTTATTGTTGCAAGTATGAGGTAAACCAGTGTTGTCATTGATGTCAACATACTCATATTGCATTGACAAGACGGATTGGATGAGCAGTGTGCTGAGGATATTGAGAAAATTAGCCTCAGTCAGGAACAGTGAAGAACAGTGATGAGAAGAAGGCAAACGTACTGTATAGGATGAGAACCGGAGGATGCGGATTAAAGGGTCTGTAGATATGAGTCTTGAGATGCTTCAGTTAAGATTTCAGAGGTCCGCATGAAGATCTGAAGGAGTTGTGGCTGTCGGTATGGAACCGGTTCCGGCAAGTGTTCAGAGGTGACAAAGGATCACAGAAAGGTCCGGTGAGGTCCGAAATTGTATTATCCTAATCTGTGGATTGGAAGGAGTGTTTGGGATGTCCTTGTGATGTGTCATCCTGATTTGTGTATGATTTGGAGGTCCGGAAGTACCTTTTACATTATGACAGTGGCGACAGACTGTGTTCTTGAAGTTCTGGATGAGGAAGACAAGAGATTCCAGTAAGTAAAGGAAGTGCGGATGTATCCGGTCATTTAGGCAGGCTTGTGAAGGTTTTTGGATCGTGTTGAGGTTGTGTTGTTGATCCGCATTGGTAGTAGAGCCCAGAATTGAAGATATTCTTCCGGATGATGTTCTTGTTCAGACTAGCCGACCGGATGAGTTGATCATCCTGTGAATGTTCTTGTGGTGGCCGACCGGATGTGTTATTCATCTTGCGGATATTCTTATGGTTGATTGCCGACTTAGATGATTGTTCCTAAGTCGATGTCTTGTATAAATAAAGGTTTGTGAGTTCATTTCGAGTGTGGATTGAGTGGATGAGTGTGGGATAGCGAAGAGAGGTGCGAAAGACAGAGCAGAGGTTTTGGGCTTAAATGGAACTGATCCGGACATAGTAGAGATGTCATTCTCCAGTTCAAGATTGTGATTTTTATCACTTTGTAGACAGTGTGTCTCCTTGTAGGCAGTGGGCCTCTTTGTGAGCAGTGTGCTCGGGCAGTGAGCCCTAATTGGCATGTGCCATTCATTCTTCTTTATTCTTCTAACAGAGAATAATTCTTGGGTTAATCACCCCATGGTTTTTCCCTTAACTGGGTTTTCCACGTCAAAATCTTGGTGTTCAATGTGTTGATGTTCATCTGCTCTGAGTTTATGTATTATGCTTTCATAGATGGTTAATTGATATGCTATTAACTAACAAAGAACAATCAAGTGTTTAAAGTAAGAGCAAGTTTTATACAACTGATTCACCCCCCCCCTCTCAGTTGTATGCCCTAGATCCAACAATTGGTATCAGAGCCACGTTCCTCTGAAAGGAGCTTAACCGCTTGAGGAGATCCAGGATGTTGTCATACAAGAAGGATAGTCCGAAGTTCGATGGAACCAACTTCACTCTCTGGAAAGGTCGCATGAAGTGTCACTTGGAATGTATGGGAAAAGCATACTTGGCTATGGTCTCAAAACCATATGTACCTCCACAAGGTGGTCTGACAACTCTGAATGAGATTACAGATGCTGAAAATAATCTGCGGACCAAGGAAGCCCTACTAAGCGCATTGAATGATTCAGATCTCTCAAATGTTATTGACCTACCAACTGCATATGAGATCCTGACTAAACTGGAACTTCTGTATGAAGGAGATGAGTTTGTCAAAAGTGCAAGGTTGCAAAGTCTGAAAGGGAAATTTGAAAGATTGAAGATGAGAGATGATGAAAACATCACTACCTTTATGCCAAGAGTGAATGAGCTGGTATGTGGAATTAGAAATGTTGGTGGAACTCTAGATGAAAATGAGATTGTCTGCAAAATCCTAAGATCCCTTCCTGCTGCCTACAAAATCAAGGTTGCTGCCATTGATGAATTCAGAGCCCACACAACTGTCACAAGAGAACAACTGGCTGGCAAACTAGCTGCATTTGAAATGGCCAAGTTTGGAGATGATCCTCCCAAGACTGAATCTGCTTTCAAAGCCAGTGCCTATGTGAAAGGCAAACAGAGATTTGATCTGGGAGAAAACTCATCAAGGAAAATGTCATGGTATGATCAAGCAAGAAGAGACATGGAAGCAGAAGAAGCAGAAACAGCTCAACTTGAAGCCCTCATTGCAAAGAGACTGCCAAGAGGATCCGGTAAGTATGAAGGAAAACTACCCTTTAAGTGTTTCAACTGCAATAAGATTGGTCATTTTGCTTCAAGATGTCCGGAAAGATCTGCAAGGTCTAATACTAACAGACAAAGGTTTCAAAAGAATTGCTATCATGTTCATGAAGAAGATGACAATGAAGGAGTAACAGACGATGAATCAGAACTAGGAAGCAAATCCGGAAATGAGTGGGTGTTTATTGCCATCAAGGAAGAAGATTCAATACTCTCTGAATCTGTCAATCACAAAGTTGTTGAAAAAGCTTTGGCTGCTCAAGTGGAAGAAAAGGATGATTGGGTTATTGACAGTGGATGTTCTCACCATATGACTGGTGACAAGAATAAGTTCTTAGATTTGGAAAGGTATGAAGGAGGAATGGTAAAGTTTGGTGACAATTCTGCTGGCAGAATCAGAGGTAGGGGAACTATTTCCTTTGATGGAAAGAGCAAAACAGGTAACATACTATATGTTGAAGGATTGAAGCACAATCTTCTCAGTGTTGGTCAGTTAGTGGACAAAGGCTATGATCTCTGGTTCAAGAATGGAAAATGCAGAATCTTTACAAGCTCCGGAACTGAAATTGCATCCGGTACTCAGACAAAGGTAATATCTTTCATCTGGTTGGTTCAAATAAAAGTTGTTTGTTTGTTCAAATTGATCAGAGTTGGTTATGGCATAGAAGAATGTGTCATGTAAATTTTGATAACATCATCAAGATAAGCAATACTCAGGCTGTAAGAGATCTTCCAAAATTGATGAAACCTACAAATAGTTTGTGTAAAGAATGTCAGCTAGGTAAACAAAGCAGAGTCTCTTTCAAAAGCAAAGATCAGTCTTCTACTGGATTGTTGGAATTAGTACATATTGATCTCTGTGGTCTGACAAGAATCAAGAGTCTGCAAGGTGATAGATATTTCATGTTGTTAATTAATGATCATTCCCGGATGATGTGGGTTACCTTTCTAAAAGAAAAATTAGAAGCATTTGAGAAGTTCAAAATCTTCAAAGCTATGGTAGAGAATCAAACCAGATTGAAATTGAAGTGTCTAAGGTCTGATAGAGGTGGTGAATTTACATCTGGTGAGTTCATTGACTTTTGTGAGAAGCAGGGTATAAGGAGACAGTTGTCTACTCCTAGGACTCCACAGCAGAATGGAGTAGTTGAGAGAAAGAACCGGACCATCCAGGAAGCTACCAGGACAATGATGTTGGAAGCAAATGTTCCTCAGATGTTTTGGAAAGAAGCTATTAGCACTGCAGTCTACACTCTCAATCGAGTTCAAATCAGAAATAATACCGGTAAGACCCCCTATGAACTCTGGTTTGGCATCACTCCCACTGTGAAATATTTCAGAGTATTTGGTAGCAAGTGTTATATTAAAAGAGATGAAGATCTAGGAAAGTTTGATGCTAGAAGTGATGAAGGAATTTTCTTGGGCTACTCCACTCAAAGCAAAGCATACCGGTGTTACAATAAGAGACTGAGGAAGATGATAGAAAGCACTAATGTGAAAGTTGATGAAGGAATTGAGAAGCCCTCAAGATTTTATGAATCTGATGAAGATGACCAAGACAGTGTTCAAGGAACTCAATCCTCTCCGGTGAGACAGAGTCAGCCTGATCCGGTAAATCAGGAAGAAGAGATAGGTTTGAATGAGCCTGATCAAGAAGCAGCAGTGCAGGATACTCCCAAAATTCCAAGGTATGTAAGACTGAACCACTCTGAAGATCAGATCATAGGTGACAGAAGCAAAGGTGTACAAACTAGAAGGAATGTTGCTCAAAATCAGGATGAATGTTGTCCGATTTCAAAGATTGAACCTAAAACAATAAATGAAGCCTGCAATGATGAAAACTGGACCAAAGCAATGGAAGATGAATTGATGCAAATTGAGAAAAATCATACTTGGGATCTTGTTCCCAGACCTAGAGACAGGAATGTAATTGGAACCAAGTGGGTCTTCCGAAACAAACTAAATGAAGCTGGTGAAGTAATCAGAAACAAAGCTAGATTGGTCTGCAAAGGCTACTCTCAAATAGAAGGAATTGACTTTGAAGAGACTTTTACTCCGGTGGCAAGAATTGAAGCAGTCAGATTACTTCTTGCATTTGCTGCCTTCAAAGACTTCAAGGTATATCAGATGGATGTCAAGTCTGCCTTCCTAAATGGTGATCTAGAAGAAGAAGTCTACATTGAACAACCGGATGGATTTCAATTGTCTGATAATGATGATATGGTCTACAAGTTGAAGAAAGCTTTGTATGGATTGAAGCAAGCCCCAAGAGCATGGTATGAAAGGTTGGATAAGCATCTTGTGCAGATTGGATTCAACAAAGGTACTGCTGATAGTAACTTATATTTCAAAATTGATCATGAAAACATTTTGATTGTTGAAGTGTTTGTGGATGATATCATTTTTGGAGGAAGAGATAGTATGTGCAAAACTTTTGCAAATCAGATGAAAAGTGAGTTTGAAATGTCTATGCTTGGTGAAATGAATTTCTTCTTGGGTCTGCATATTACTCAAACAAAAGAAGGGATCTTCATTTCTCAGACCAAATATGTGAAAGAATTGTTAAGGAAATTTGGTATGGAAGACTCAAAGCCAATGAACACTCCTATGGCAACTGGATGTAAGTTAAGCAAAGATGATGATTCTCCAAAGGTAGATCAGACAAAGTATAGATCAATGATTGGTGGATTGCTGTATCTCACTCAAACTAGACCAGATATAATGCAGGCTGTTGGTCTTGTGACAAGATTCCAGGCTGATCCTAGAGAATCTCATGTTATGGCAATCAAAAGAATTTTTAGGTACTTGAAAGGAACAGTTGAGTATGGTCTATGGTACCCTAGAGATCCAGATTTCTCTCTCCATGCTTACACAGATGCAGATTGGGCAGGAGATGTAGATGATCGAAAGAGCACCAGTGGTGGAGCATTCTTTTTGGGGAAGAGATTGGTTTCTTGGTTAAGCAAGAAACAAGATGCAATATCTCTGTCTACAACTGAAGCATAATACATTGCAGCAGCAGGTAGTTGCACTCAAATCTTATGGATGAAGTAGATGCTAAGAGACATTAAAGTTGAATATGAGGAGCCTATCACAATTTTCTGTGATAATTCAAGTGCAATTAATATTTCTAAGAATCCGGTATTACATTCTAAGACTAAGCACATATCTATCAAGTTTCACTTCTTGAGAGAACAAGTGAACAAGGAAGAAGTCATATTGGAGTATGTTCCCTCCAAGGATTAGATTGCAGATATCTTTACTAAACCTCTTCCCAAGGACTCTTTTGAATATCTCCGGGAGAAGTTAGGGGTCATGGCCCCTCCGGTGATGAACTAGGATGCACTGATGTGCATCAGTCCGGTGGATATCACAGTCATATCTTGTGATCCAGATTGATGATGGGGAGCTGCAACTAAAGGGGAGCAGCTGGTATGATTCTGACGTATGAGAATTGCAAGTATGAGCCCTTTGCCATTGATGTCAAAGGGGGAGAGAAGACATGTGAAAAACAAGTGACTGATGATCAAAGGGGGAGCAGTAAATGAGGAGAAGACATGTTACTGATAGGGGGAGCTGTGACAAAAAGAAGAAGTTCTTGTCTTGATGGTTTTTCACAACTGATTCACCCCCCCCCTCTCAGTTGTATGCCCTAGATCCAACAGTTATAGAGTTATGAAATATAAAGAGGGAAGACAGTTGTTGGTTTTTTCCCAGACTGGATGTTTTTTTCCCAGTTATCCCTACAAGGTAGCCATCAATGATCAATAGGATCTCTGGGCTAGGGGACAACAATGTAGGATATAGACTCTATAGATATCTCGTCTTCTTCTTCAGGCTCTGCAAAACCTAGGGGGGTATTCCCTATTCAACATCCATAAGATATTCTTGTGAACTGGGGGATGTTGACACGAAGTAGATAAATCCCCCTTTATGTAGACCAAAATTGTAGATAAGTGCCAAGGGGCTAGCTTTGGGCCTATGTTCAGTTGTGAGACAGAGGATTTTGATCCTAAAACTACTTCTAAGGTCCTAATGGTTTGGTTTTGAAGTTTTAAATTTGATTTTGTATTTTGATACAAAACTAGGACCTAGGGTGTAACCTCAATACAAGACTAGACTGGTGCCTATTCAGGGCTCAGAGTCAATAGACATACACATGTGAATGGTTAGCATAAAGATATACCAAAGACTAGATTTCAAGGGGGTTTGTTTAGTGTCTTCCTTATAGATACTTCCCAAGACTGAGTATTCAGTTATCTCTGCTTACAAACATCCTTACTACAGTATATTCCTCCCAGCACTTGATCTAAAAACATTTAATGTACTCCCTGAGCAGAAGTAAGAAATCAATAATTCAATACAGTAAACCTATATTCTAGAACCATAGACACCCCTTAGAAACATACTCAATTTGGAGACAGATAACAGAACACATGCAATATAACATTACTCATTTAAATCGACATGAAACTAGTAAATTTATGCATGAGACATACAACATGAGACTCATAAACTCACAAGACATCTAGAATAGGGCCACCAATGAAGTTGTATCTTATCACAACACCAAAATTTGTCCATCTTTCAACAATGAAAATGAGTCACACAGCCTACTATATACAGCAAGGAAAGTATACTCAACATTAATTGTACATGGTTGACTCAAAATTTCACCAGATACATTGCATCATGAAAAATGGCGCTTGACATTGAATGTAGCAGGTGGGAGAGGAGACAGTGAGTGGTTGGACTTGAGACCTGCACCACCACTTGGGAATTCACATCTTTAATCGAGTGGATGATCCGTCCATGCCTTCGCCCATACCCTATAACATCCACCATTAAAGGCATACCAACCCGCGGCCTTGGGAAATTTAGTGGACTGTGTGCTTTTAAAATTTTCCTGCCAAGATTCATGACCTGACTTTTCAAAATATGTGGGAACCAATTATCCCACATTCACCTTGCAATGACCTCCTCAATACTTTATAAACTAGGTCATGAGCACATATGATGTTGCACAAATTTACCTTGTGCGACCAATGAACCATCTACCAAGACCCCATCATCATGACCCATGCCATCGACAAACCTCCTGCATGATATCTTGATATGTAATATCACCCCTATATTTCATATCACCCTGATATGAAATATCACCTCACAAGAAACATCACCCGGCCGACCACATCACCTAATATAAAATATCACCCCAAGGGAAAAATCACCCTAATGACCAACCTCATTGGTACAACCTGATGCATTGGAGAAAAATCCTCCTCATCATATTCATACCAAATACCTCATCGATGATCCTTCCGTACTTACTCATGTCCTCATAGGTAGTCGGCAGGACCCTCATCATAGCTGTTGATAATAACTGTCATGCCGAAGACCACATGATGCATCCCACTGGATCCAGATGACATCATCGTCATATTGCAAAGGGTGATATTCAGCGGCAGGGGTGATATTTGTAAGATGACTGATGCTTGAGAATATGACCCCCCACAAGAAATATGAAGTCAGCCTGATAGGAAGATATCAACCCTCACTTAACAATGACATCCGCACTATCAGGGTGATCTTGTAAGATGAGGTGATATTTGAAACATGACCCCCCCGCAGAATATGATGAAGCTGTTTTAGACAGGCACTTCACAGATCAAGTGATTGTGAGGTGATAAAGCAACATTGGGGTGATATCGTAACATTAGGGTGATCTTCACTAAGATGATGGATATTCAAAATATCACCCCCCACAAAAATATCAGGCTAGACCAGAACTCTAATAATCTATAACTTCCTCACTTGGCCAAATTTCAGGGTGATACAAAAGGCAAACCTGCTTAGAATTTTACATTCTTCCACATGACAAGCTTCCTGAGGCAAGATTCAAACTCTGAGTTTTTTAGGTTTTAGGCCTCAAAATCACAAACATACCTTACATGATGCACATACACACTGAAAAATGCTAAACCCTAACTTAACACAACCTCATGCTTTGAAAACTAGGCTCCATGTGCAGGCACCAACATTGGCTCCGATTGGGGACGTGCAGGCACAAGGCTACAATGAGAACCAGATCACCTCCGGGCAGACCAGGAAAAACACTAACATCTAGGGCCTTTACAGAAAATTTACATAATTTACAAATGTGCACAGAAGATGATCACTTATGAAATATAAGTTTAAGGAATTGACCATGCACAGGAAATTCTAGTCTCTCACCATCTAGGGCCTATAGAAAGTAGGAGTCCTCTGCATGAATATTTCTGATCAGGTATGGGCCCATCCATCAGGGCTCAATTTTGCCATGCTTGCCCTTATCCTAACTCCTTGCATTCCAAATAAGGACTAAATCATTTACCTAAAATTTCCTTTCTGTAGTCCTTTTATCAAACATATATTTTACACTTTGTTGTTTCTTGATGTTTGTCTTGTGTGCCTCCCTTCTTATTTCATCTTGTACAACCAACTGATCTATCCTTTCAGTCATTGAATCTTCAATCTTTTCATCATTCTCTTGTATGAATCTATAAATTAGCAAGAGATTATTTATAGGCAGTCTGGCTGTTGTGCCATATACTAGCTCAAAAACTTTACCTCCCAATTGATTTCTCCACTGTCATTCGGTCAACCCATAGTGCCATCTTCAGCTTTGAATCCCATGCTCTTTTGTTCCTGTCTACCATCCTTTTGATGATTTTCATGAGGCTTTTGTTACTAGACTCTACCTGACCATTTCCTTGTGGATGATATGGTAATACATATGACAAATTAATCCCATATTTGTTGCAAAAATCAACAAATTCACCAGATCTAAAGCACATGGCATTATCTGTGACTAGTTTGAATGGTACTCCAAACTTGATAATAATGTTTTCCAGAATAAAATCCATAACCACCCTACTTGTATATTTTTTAGTTGGAATGGCTTCAATCCATTTGGTAAAATAGTCAGTAGCAACCAAAATCCAACTATGTCCTCCACTTGATTTTTCTAAGATCTCCCCTATAAAATCAATTCCCCACTACTAAAATGGAGCTTCCATAGTTACAGTTCTAAGGGGTAGTGTACCTTCATACTTTAACCTTCCTGAGAACCTTTGTTAAGGATCACATCTCCTCACTAACTTTTGTGCATCTAAGAAAAGAGTTGGCCACCAATACCCTACCCTAAGAATTTTGTGAGATGTTGTCTGGGCAATATAGTGTCCACCACACACTCCTTTGTGCATGTCATTTAAAACATTCTTAGCTTCATTTTCATCTACACACTTAAGTAGTACACCATCAAGATTCTTCCAAAACAACTCCCCTTGAATAATGATGTACTTGATTGCATGCAGTTTCAAGGTCCTTTTCTGACTGTCACTGAGATGGGAAGGATATTTTAGATTCTGTAAGTAATATATAATGTCCTTGTACCATTTAGACTCTGACACATTTACAATTTCATTCTGAACTATATTCACTTGGCATGCTTCCAAATTGGACTATGTAATTATTCTAGCCAAGCCTTGTCCCCTTACCAGTTTAGTGATTTGTATCTCTATGCTAAATTCTTGTAATTTGTTTATCCACTTGCATCTTCTTCATGTTACCTCCTGTTGAGTAAAAATATCCTTGACTACTGCATGAGGTACATATGCAACTATTTGAGATCCTACTAAATATGGCCTAAAGTTTCTGACTGCTTTAACCAATGCATATGTCTGCTTCTCCATGACATCATATTTTAACTCAACTGCCTGCAATGCCATGCTAAAGAAGGCAATAGGTTGTTCAAAACCCTCTTCATTTTTCTATAATAAATATGCTGCAACAAGATGGAAAGAAGCAAATGAAAACAACTAAAATGGCTTAGAAAAATCAGAAGATTTTAACACAAGAGCCATCTTTATAGCCTCTTTGATGTTCTAAAATGATTTAATTGCTTCACCTTCGCAATTAATAGTTGCACCCTTCTTCGACATCTTAGAAACATCCTTTGTGATTTCTGCAAAGTTGGGGATGAATCTTCTAACAAAATTAATCTGTCTAAAGAAGGACTGAATACCTTTCACTATTTTGGGAACTTGAATCCTATCAATTACAGCAACCCTTTCAGGATCAATCCTTACTCCATCCTTGGAAACAATGTGTCCCAAAATCTTTCCTTCCACTACCCCAAAAGCACATTTCTTTGGGTTGAGTGAAATTCCATATTCCAGTGCTCTAATAAAAATCTATTCTAAGTGCATGCAATGTTGCTCTTCCTTTTTTGAATAGGCAGTCAAATCATCCTAATATATAGCCAAGATTGAATCAATTAATCCTGCAAAAGCAACATCCATGGCCCTCTGAAATGTAGCACCTGCATTTGTCAATCCAAATGGCATTATCACATATACATATGTCCCCCATGGAGTGGTAAAGATAGATTTATATTGTTCAGATTCTTTTACCTTCACCTGATTGTATCCTAAAAATCCATCCATCATGGATAAAAGTTCACATCCAGTTACCTTTTGTAGTATAGCCTCCATGTTAGGCAAAGGATAATTGTCCTTTAAAGAGGATACATTTAGATTTCTAAAGTCAACACAAAGTCTTATATCACCATTCTTTGTCCTAATTGGGACACTATTAGATACCCAAGCTGAATGTCTGATGGGCACAATTATTCCATCCTCCCTAAGCTTCTTGAGTTCTTCTTGCATTTTTGGAGCTAGAGTAGGATTAATAGGTCCTGGTTTTTGCTTGAATGACTTAGCTCCAGGCTTCAATGGGATCTCATGTTGGAATAAATCTTCTCTATAAGCCTTTAGGTCCTCATATGACCAGGCAAAGACATGCTTATACTTCTTCAACAGTGCAATCGGCATGTTCCTGATGTGTGGTTTGAGTTGTTTGCCAATATATACCCTTTTGGGGGCATGAGATGTCCCCAAGTTTATCTCCTCTAAGTCATCCTTATTTGTAGGAGATGCGTTTATAACAAATTGGTCCCTGTTGTCAAATGCTCTTTCTAAAGCATCCAACCCTCTAGGGATTTTATTTGTTTTCATCTGAATTACTTCCTTCCCTAAAATAGTCTCCTTTCCATCTACAACCTCTACAAAATTCTGAAATTCAATCTCTTGGTTCTCATATTCATCTATGCACTGTAGGAATCTCAATAAATCTTTATCATCATCAAACACTTGCCAACTACATATATTTTCTCGTACCGCAGGTCTAATTTTGACATCAACATGTGTGATATTAGATAGAGTTATATCATGTGGCCTTATGGCCACATTAGCTAAAAAATCTACCATGACATTCTTTGATCTTTCAATCCAACTTATTGAAAAAGCATCAAACAATTCAATTGTATCCCAGACAACATGTTTATATTGTTTTAACCTATTATTTTTTGAAGCATACTTATCTCTAACCTGGGAAACAATTAACTCTGAGTCTCCAAACACTCTCAACATCTTAATCCCATGCTTCAGAGACACATTCAATCCAAGTAACAAAGCTTCATATTCTGCAATATTATTTGTGCAAGCAAACTTCAGCAAGAAAGAGAATTTTAGAACCTTACCAGCTAGAGACAAAAACACAACTCTAGCATCAAAGCCTTCCTTTGCACAAGCTCCATCAAAATACATGGTCCATAGATCCTATCGATCAAGCTCTTGAATGCAAATGTCTCTCCCCTTACCTCCCTGATCATCATAGACAACTCTGAAATTATCATAGTCAGTATCAACAAAACACACATACTCTTTTGAATCTTGATCCTCAACTGTTTCTAGTGATCTTTCTTCTCTGATCAGTTTGACATCTTCGCCATTCATTGGAATCATGGCATATGATAGATCTAATTGCATACTTCCACCAATCAGTGCTTCCCATCTTCTTGATAACAGCATACCATATTGTGGCTTTATATCAACCACTATTATGTTCATTCTATGTGTTTTTTCTAGATATGCTTCTAGCCTAAAATCTACATCCTTCATAATTCCAATAACTGGTACTTCTCTAGCATCCATTGCATAGCATCTACTACATGCCTTGTCTATTTTCAATCCAACTTGTTGCATGATAGCCAGAGGCATGATATTTGTTGATGCTCCAGAAACAAGCATACAATTTCTGATTGTTTTGCCATTAATAATAAGGGAAACATGAAATGGCTCAACTTTTGATGGACATTTTGTCATGGTCACCTCTAGATAAACCTCAGGTACCTCATCCTTTTCAACACATAGGGCTTGTTTCTTTCCTTGAGTTTGAATATTCTGATCAGCCTAACAAGCTACCCTTGAAATTAAGGACACTACCTTATTCCTGATTTCTTCACCCTTCATCAGTTCCATCAAAGGAATAGAGACCTTTATCTGGTACAAGACCTGAGTTATGTCAAAAGGAGCATAATTTTGTATAACAATTGTAACCTGATCCATGGTCTTAGTTTTATCCTAAGCTGACCCAGCCTTTATTTTAGTGGTCTTCTAACCATCATCCATGACCTAAGAATTCTTTCTTTGGTCCTCAACTTGGGGAACTCTATTTTCTAGTCCTTGAGGATCATGACCTATTTTTTGTTTAAAATTTTTCTTATTGTTGTTCCATTGTGTCTTTTGTAGTCCAGCCACCTTATGATCATGCACTGGTTGATTGACAAATGTATTTTCTAGTTGATGTGGATTACCAACCTGAGCCCTACCTCTAAGGTTATAGTTACTTTTGACTTGAGCTACTACTGCAGCTGTGAGAGCTCTAATCTCTTCATCAGAAGGTCTCTTCAAGTTATTCAGAAAATTGTTTGAGTCCTAAGCATATGCATAGTTGTTTCCATCATCATCATCATAGGGAAACTACTGGCAAACCTGAGTCCCATAACTTGTACTTTTATCTGTATCATAAGAGGAATACTCCCTATTTGTGGATAACATATTTACAGTATCATCCTCCATACAATGTGGCTCATTACATTCATCACAGGGAACAACATTATTATACAGAGACTGAGCAATCATACATTGTGATAGTGAGTGAGGCATCTGACATATTATTCACCATGGGGTGTCATCAACAATATTAACAGCCTTCTTCAAAGGATCGAGATTTTCCTTAGCATTTTGAGCCCTTTGATTTGTGTTGTTATGTGGAAACATGGGTTTACCATTATGCCAATTAGTGTTATATGGCATATCATGAAATGATGGTCTCTTTTCTTGTCTCTGGTAAACCTGTCTATCAGGACCTATTCCTTTTTCATTTTTAGCAAGTCTGTAACTTAAATCCTTAACAATAGTAGTCAAACTATCTAATTTATCCTCAGAAGTAGAGGCATTATCTTGAGTACTTTGAGGTTTGTTTGGATTTTGCAAAATCTTCACATCATCCCTTCTGTTTGTCTTCCAGATGCTTTCCTATTATTTTCAATATTTGTTGCAATCTTGAAAGCATCCCTGAGGCTATTTGGACCCTTATCTCTTAATCCATATGTTGTTTTGGCATCAAAAGCATTTATATATAATACTATGCACATTGGCTCATTAGGCCTCATGTGATGTGGCAATTTGTTCAACACTTTAGTGAATCTAGCATTGAAATCTGTAACCTGCTAATTTGACCCCTTAGTGATACTAGTGAATTCATTTACAAAAAAACTTGGGTCAGTCCTGTCACCATACTTGATGAAGGGGGTAAATCATAAAACACACAATAACAAAAATTGAATACAGAGAATAGAACTTTCTTTTATTGATCTGGGCCACTTATTACATTACAAAAGCTTAATTACAATAAGAGGAATTAGTCCTCCATAGGCTGCAACACACTACAACTACCATCACCAGGCTCTGTAAACTACTGGCAAACCTGAGTCCCATAACTTGTACTTTTATCTGTATCATAAGAGGAATACTCCCTATTTGTGGACAACATATTTATAGTATCATCCTCCATACAATGTGGCTCATTACATTCATCACAGGGAACAACATTATTATACAGAGACTGAGCAATCATACATTGTGATAGTGAGTGAGGCATCTGACATATTATTCACCATGGGGTGTCATCAACAATATTAACAGCCTTCTTCAAAGGATCGAGATTTTCCTTAGCATTTTGAGCCCTTTGATTTGTGTTGTTATGTGGAAACATGGGTTTACCATTATGCCAATTAGTGTTATATGGCATATCATGAAATGATGGTCTCTTTTCTTGTCTCTGGTAAACCTGTCTATCAGGACCTATTCCTTTTTCATTTTTAGCAAGTCTGTAACTTAAATCCTTAACAACAGTAGTCAATCTATCTAATTTATCCTCAGAAGTAGATGCATTATCTTGAGTACTTTGAGGTTTGTTTGGATTTTGCAAAATCTTTACATCATCCCTTCTGTTTGTCTTCCAGATGCTTTCCTATTATTTTCAATATTTGTTGCAATCTTGAAAGCATCCCTGAGGCTATTTGGACCCTTATCTCTTAATCCATATGTTGTTTTGGCATCAAAAGCATTTATATATAATACTATGCACATTGGCTCATTAGGCCTCATGTGATGTGGCAATTTGTTCAACACTTTAGTGAATCTAGCATTGAAATCTGCAACCTGCTAATTTGACCCCTTAGTGATACTAGTGAATTCATTTACAAAAAAACTTGGGTCAGTCCTATCACCATACTTGATGAAGGGGGTAAATCATAAAACACACAATAACATAAATTGAATACAGAGAATAGAACTTTCTTTTATTGATCTGGGCAACTTATTACATTACAAAAGCTTAATTACAATAAGAGGAATTAGTCCTCCATAGGCTACAACACACTACAACTACCATCACCAGGCTCTGGAATCTTTTCACCTTCTGTAACCCCCAAATTAGCTAGGGTTTCTATTTTCCCGCCTACTCTTGACTCTACACTTGCCCCCTTAACTCTACTACCGCCCAGGGTCCTCAAAATAGCCATAAATAACACTTTTTGGTGGCATCTAGCTAAATTTCAAATTTTACAACTCCCTTTAAAAGTAGGTAAACTTCCGGGAAGCATAACTTTTGATCTGGGTGTCCGATTGACGAACTATTTTATGCATCGGAAAGCTCGCGATGTGAACTTTTCGGGACATTTAGGGAAGTTTTAGTGCCTCATATCTTGTTTCAAAAATTTTTAGGGGCTTTTCAGAAAACAAAAACTTTAATATCTTTCAGCTCACAAATGATCTTTGGTTGATTCCTTCACCAAAGTTCTTATATTTCCATTTAGTAACTTTTTGCAAGTTTTCACTTCAATCCGTACCCAACTGCAAACTTTCTAAAAATAGCAGGTACACTTACCAAAATAGGCAGGTCAGTATTTTTAGCAGTTTTGGAAAAACTAAAAGTCCTACATTATTATTCTGGATATTATGGAAATAGAAACACTAATTATGGAAAGAAATAAAAACAACTACAATGATTTTTGAATTAACTTCTTTTTGGGTGATGCAATATTGCCCTTACACCACTGGATGCTCCTGCATCAGACACCCAGGGTAATTTGAGAAGTGACCCTGTCATGTCTCAGATGTTTGTGTGAGGAAACCCAAATGGTCAACCTCTGCCTTAGACAACCAAGAAGAATCTTCAATAGGCCTTCCTTTCCATTTCACTAGATATTCTTCGTATTGTCTGTTCCAAGTGCTCCTTCCCACACGGCTATCCAAGATCTCTTCTATCTCCTCTGTTGAAGTCGATGCCGGAATACTCCACTGTTCCTCTGTTGGTCCATCCTCTGTCCCACCTTCATGATATTCTGATGAATCAGCAATGTTGAAAACAAGGGAAATATTGATCCCATTCGGCAGCTCTACCTCACATGCATTTCCTGAATCATGCTTCTTCAGGATTCTACATGTTCCAAATTTCTTCATTTTCAACTTATTGTATGTTCCAATTGGGAACCTTTCTTTTCTCAGGTGAACCATGACTTCATCTCCTACCTGGAACTCCTTATATCTCCCCTTCTGATCTACCTTAGCCTTGTATTGAATATTCATCTTATTAATGTGCTTTCTCACCTCTTCGTGCAAATTCTTCATGTGTTCTGCAAAGTCCTCAGCTTCGGCACTTGTCTTTTCTCCGTTGTCTAGCTTCCTTAACTCAGAAGCATTTCTTGGGCTATTGCCATATACAATCTGGAATGGTGATTTACCAGTACTCCTATTGATAGAATTGTTGTAAGCAAATTCTGCCTATGGTAAAATCAAATCCCATCCCTTGGGCTTATCTCCTACTAAGCATCGTAGCAGGTTACCCAAACTCCTATTCACCACTTCAGTTTGTCCATCAGTCTGTGGATGGTGTGTAGAACTAAACTTCAAATCTGTCTTCAACTTCTTCGACAATGTCCTCCAGAAATAACCAACAAACTTGGTATCTCGATCTTAAACTATGCTCTTTGGTAGACCATGTAATCTCACCACTTCCCTAAAAAATAACTTTGCAATATGAACAGCATCATTAGTCTTCTTACAAGGAATAAAATGTACCATCTTTGAGAATCTGTCCACTACCACAAAAATGGAATCATGCCCTCTCTGTGTCCTTGGTAAACCAAGAACAAAATCCATACTAATATCATCCCATGGCTTCTCTGGTATAGGTAATGGTTGATACAACCCTGTATTTTGACTTATTCCTTTTGCCATCTGACATACTCTGCAACTCTGCACAAACTTCCTCACATCCTGCTGCAACTATGGCCAATAATAATTTTCACCAACAATAGATATGGTCTTATCTTGACCAAAATGTCCAGCCAGTCCTCCACTATGCTTCTCTTTAATCAAGTTCTCTCTCATGGAACTCCTCAGAATGCACAACTGGCTTCCTCTAAACAACATGCCATCTTGGATTATGAAGTCCAACCATTTTGTCCTATCTAAAGTAACAGGCTCTAGACAAGCTTTCCAAGCCTCTGCAAAATCTGGATCTTCAGGGTACAAAATTTTGAGCTCATCGAACCCAACAACCTCTATCTTCATTTCTATCAACAAATTTTGCCTTCTGCTCAAGGCATCTGCAACTCTATTGGACTTCCCACTCTTGTGCTTCAAAACAAAGGTATAACTCTACAAAAACTCAACCCATTTTAAGTGCCTTTGGTTCAACTTCCCTTGACTATTAATATACTGCAAAGCCTGATGATCAGTATATAAAACAAACTCTTTTGGCAACAAATAATGTCTCCATTTCTTCAAAGCCTGAACTATTGCATAAAATTCCTGATCATAAATAGAATACTTTTTCTTGGCATCATTAAGCTTCTCACTAAAATAGGCAATGGGCTTACCTTCTTGGCTCAAAACAGCTCCTATACCACTACCACTAGCATCACAATCTACCTGAAATACCTTATTGAAATCTGGAAGTGCCAAAATAGGTTGTTCTACAACTTTCTGCTTCAATGTATCAAAGCTCTTGTCTGCTCCTTTAGTCCATCTAAACTCTTTTCTATCCCCTCTCATTGTCTCAGTTAGGGGTGCACAAATGCTACTAAAATTCCTGATAAACTTTCTGTAAAAACTTGCCAAACCATGAAAAGATCTTACCTCCATTGCACTCCTTGGCGTAGGCCACTCAATGATAGCCCTTACTTTTTCTGGGTCCATCTTAAGACCTTCCTCCGAGAAAACAAATCCCAAGTATACCAACTCCTTCTTTGCAAAACTGCATTTCTTCAGATTAATCAACAACTTCTCCTCCCTCAGCTTCTCTAGAACTCTTCTGATATGCATCAAATGCTCATCCCAAGTCTTACTAAAAATCAAAATATCATCCAAATAAACAATAACAAAACTTCCCAAAAATTCTTTCAGTACCTCGTTCATGAGCCGCATGAATGTGCTCGGTGCATTGGTTAGCCCAAATGGCATGACTAACCACTCATACAAACCTTCCTTTGTCTTGAAACCTGTCTTCCATTCATCCCCTTCTCTGATACGGATTTGGTGATACCCACTCTTCAGGTCAATTTTCGTGAAGTACTTGGCTCCACTCAAACAATCCATGATGTTATCCATTCTTGGCAATGGAAATCTATACTTGATCGTTATCTTATTGATGGCTCGAGAGTCTGTACACATCCTCTATTGTCCATCTTTCTTTGGTGCTAGTACTGCAGGTACTGCACATGGACTTAGGCTCTCCCTTATCAGTCCCTTCCTCAACAACTCCTGAACTTGTCTATTCAACTCTTCATTCTCTACAGGGGTCATTCTATGGGTTGCCTTGTTTGGCAAACTGGCTCCTGGTATCAAATCCATTTGATGACTTATCTTCCTTACTAGTGGTAAACCTTCTGGTACATTATCAGAGATAATATCCTGGAACTCTTCCAACATATCTAAAACTTCTGCTGGTACATCTTCACATTTCTCTTGACTAATCTTAGGAATCAATGCAAAGCAATGACGCTCATGCTTCATACCCTCCAAAAATTTCTTACCATCTACCAAACAAATTCTGGCAGTACTATAGACCTTTTCGTCCACCTCCTTCAAGGGCTTCAACTTATGACGAACTCCATCCTTTGTTAGGGAATATGTGTTTGCACGGCCATCATGGACAGCACTCCTATCATACTGCCACAACCTCCCCAACAGCATATGACATGCATCCATCGGTATGATATCACACAGCACCTCATCATGGTACTCACCAATCTTGAACTTCACTAAACACTGTTCATTGACCAAATCTCTATGGTCCTTCTGCAACCATGCAATCCGATATGGATGTGGATGCTTTCTTCTTGTCAACTTCAACTTGTCAACCATCTCCTCTGAAACAAGATTATCAGTGCTTTCACTGTCAATAATAATATCACAACACTTACCCTCACATTTGCACCTTGTGCAGAATAAACTCTTCCTCTGATTGGGTTCTTTCTCCTCATTCAGCAAGGTTCTTCTGACAACTAGGGTTTCTCCCCTTTCAGCATCTTCAGAATGCTCAGAATGTGCATCTTCATCTGCATGTGCAACTTGTGCATTACCTTCAGGTCTTCTATTTGTCCTTCCTTGATGTTGTGGACACTCATATGCTTGATGCCCTTCTTCTCCACATTGGAAATAGGTTCCTTTGAAACCTCCTCTTCTAAGTCCTTGCCCAGGTCTGCCTCTTCATCTTCCTCTTTGCTCACCATTGTTCTAGTCACGAGGGTGGTAGGTATTATCCCCTCTTTGATTTCGACTGGTGCCTACTTCTTCACTTTTCTTTTGATCTTCATTATGGCCTCCATAGGGTCTTCCACCAGTCCTTCCACCTTGACCTCTTCCCCTTTGCTTGCTATCATATCTTTTGTTCAGCTTCTCTTCCACCTTCAGGGAAAACTGGTATGCATCTTCTATGGTGGTCATTCCGACCAGGCTCAACTCCTCTTGAATAATCGGCCTCAACCCATTAATGTAACAGGCTACCTTCTCCTTGTTGGGCTCTGCATGGCCTGTCCTGATAGTAATTTTATAAAACTCTTCTGTATACTCCTTAATAGACTTGTTACCTTGCTTTAGTCCTTGCAGCTTCTTCAGCAACTCCGTCTCATAGTCCATAGGAATGAACTGCTTCTTCAGTTTCTCCACCATCCAATCCCATCTGGTAACCTTTGCTTTTACTCTTCTATTCCTCTCTAATTGGACCTCCTTCCACTAGATATTGGCGTAGCCCTTCAACTTTGTTTTTGCAAACTTAACCCAATCTGGGTCCTCCACATCTTCATACTCAAAATACTCCTCCATGTCATTGATCCAATCGATAAGCTGTTCTGGATTCAAATCTCTAGAATATGTAGAAACTTCAATCCTAGGCCTCTTTCTGATCTTCAAAATGACCCTCAACAACCTTACTTCTGCAGCATCTTCGGCAGCTTCTTGTTCTTCCTCAAATAGCTCTTCTTCAACTTCATCTTCACTTTCTTCTCTTGTCCTCGGTTCAAACCCTCTTCGTAGCTCCTCTTGCAATGCATTGATTTGCCTTTGTAGGGCTCTAAAAACCTCTTCCGTCAAAGTATTTCTCCCAACATGATTTCTTCATGGAGGCATTTTGGTCTCTGCAGCAAAAGCACAACCTCAAGTCCTGGTGCAAACTGCCTCATGGTCGGCAATCTATCTACACACTCAGGAACCCTCGCTCTGATACCACTTGATGAAGGGGTAAATCATAAAACACATAATAACAGAAATTGAATACAGAGAATAGAACTTTCTTTTATTGATCTGGGAAACTTATTACATTATAGAAGCTTAATTACAATAAGAGGAATCAGTCCTCCACAGGCTGCAACACACTACAACTACCATCACCAGGCTCTGGAATCTTTTCACCTTCTGTAACCCCCAAATCAGCTAGGGTTTCTGTTTTCCCGCCTATTCTTGACTCTACACTTGCCCCCTTAACTCTACGACCACCCAGGGTCCCCAAAATAGCCATAAATAACACTTTTTGGTGGCATCCAGCTAAATTTCGAAATTTACAACTCCCTATAAAAGTAGGTAAACTTCCGGGAAGCATAACTTTTGATCCGGGTGTCCAATTGACGAATCGTTTTATGCGTCAGAAAGCTCGTGATGTGAACTATCACGCTAAAAATCCGTAAATGTATTTCCATCAACTTTTTAGGATGTTTAGGGAAGTTTTAGTGCCTCATATCTCGTTTCAAAAATTTTTAAGGGCTTTTCAAAAAACAAAAACTTTAATATCTTTCAACTCACAAATGATTTTTGCCTAATTCCTTCGCCAAAGGTCTTATATTTCTATTTAGTAACTTTCTACAAGTTTTTGCTTCAATCCGTGCCCAACTACAAACTTTCTAAAAATAGCAGGTACACTTACCAAAATAGGCAAGTCACTATTTTTAGCAGTTTTGGAAAAACTGAAAGTCCTACATTATTATTCTTGATATTATGGAACTAGAAACACTAATTATGGAAAGAAATGAAAACAACTACAATAATTTTTGAATTAACTTCTTTTTGGGTGATGCAAGATTGCCCTTACACCACTGGATGCTCCTGCATCAATACTGTTCCTTGAAAATCCTTCTGAAATCATCCCATGATGAGATACTCTATTCAGGCAAGCCTTTATACCATTCCCTAGCTTCATCAGCCAAGGACTGCATAAACAAATTCATAAAAACATCTTCATGCTCAACCTCAAATTTATCCATGACATTCTGAAAATCCTTCAAGTGGTCTTCACCTAATACAACATTATTTCCTGATAATTTTGGCACCTGTGGCCTCACATGTTTGTCAATGGGATTAGGGCAACTAAGAATACCATGAAAAACTAACTGTCTAAACCTGTCCAGCTGCATAGGTCATCTGTAAAATTGATTAACATTCACATTTCTATCAGCATTTTGATTTCTCACATTATTTAATGGTATTCTAGTATTGTTTACATTCTATCTTTGATCATTTTGTTGATGCTGGACCTCATTTCTATGCTAGTTTCTCAAGACATCTGCATTATCAAGGGCAGGGACTGCATCATGCTGAGTAGTTCTTAGAGCTTGTACCCTCATCCTTATGTCATCTCTAATTTTCACAGCTTGTAAATATTATAATTTAGCCCTCAGGCTTTTGATTTCTTCAGCTAATTCTTCATCTCTAGGCATCAAGAAGATGGTCCTTTTCCATACTGGTCATCATCACCATCCCTTGGGGATTCAGTCTCTTCAAATCTATTAGAGGGATCTAGGAAAGGGTGTTCTTGGAACACTTCTGACCTCATTCTTAATCCACCACCCTGTTGTCTCTCATATGCATCTTGAATATCAGCTTCTACATTTGAAAAATAGGGTAGCTGATGTTCTAAAGATCTAAGATTATCTTGGATATTATCATTATTTCTGGGAGAACCTTCATGACTGACTGGGATAGTCCCCTTTTTCCTGTACATCATTTTTCTAGGTAATTCTTCAAACAGAGGATTACGCAAGGATCTTCTACCTTGCATACAAATTTTTACTTTACTGGCTGGGAGATTGTTCGAAGTAGCCACCTACAATTAGAAATTATTTTCTTTTAAATCAGGGTTCTTACACAAAGCTCCCTAGCGGAGTTGCCAAATCTGTTGGTTTTTCCCTAGACTGGATGCTTTTTCCCAGTTATCCCTATAAGGTAGCCATTAATGATCAACAGGATCTCTGGGCCAGGGGCCAATAGTGTAGGAGATAGACTCTGTAGATATCTCCTCTTCTTCTTCAAGCTCTCCAATACCTAGGGGTATTTCCTATTCAACATCCATAAGATATGCTTGTGAACTGGAGGATGTTGATACAAAGCAGATAAATCCTTCTTTATGTAGACCAAAATTGTGAGATAAGTGCAAAGGGGCTAGCTTTGGGCCTATGTTCAATTGTGAGACAGAGGATTTTGATCCTAAAACTACTTCTAAAGTCCTAATGGTTTGGTTTTGAAGTTTTAAATTTGATTTTGTATTTGGATGCAAAACTAGGACCTAGGGTGTAACCTCAATACAAGACTAGACTGGTGCCTATTTAGGGCTCGGATTCAGTAGACATACACATGTGAATGGTCAACATAAACATATACCAAAGACTAGATTTCAAGGGGGTTTGTTTAGTGCCTACCTTACAGATACTTCCCAAGACTGAGTATTCAGTTATCTCTGCTTACAAACATCCTTACTGTAGTATATTCCTCCCAACGCTTGATCTAAAAACATTTAATCTACTCCTTGAGCAGAAGTAAGAAATCAAGCATTCAATATAGTAAACCTATATTCTACAACCATAAACACCCCTTAGATGCTTAGATCCAAAAGTAGAACACATTCAATTTGGAGACAGATACTAGAACACATGCAATATAGCATTACTCATTTAAATTGACATGAAACTAGGAAATTTATGTATGAGACATACAACATGAGACTCATTAACTCACAAGACATCCAGAACAGGGCCACCAATGAAGTTGTATCTTATCACAGCACCAAAATTTGTCCATCTTTCAACAACAAAAATGAGTCACACAACCTGCTATATACATCAAGGAAGGTGTACTCAACATTAATTGTAAATGGTTGACTCAAAATTTCACCAGATACATTGCATCATGAAAAATGGTGCTCGATATTGAATGCAGTAGCTAGGAGAGGAGAGAGGGAGTGGTTGGACTCGAGCCCGGTGCCACCTCCTGGGAATTCATATCTTCAATTGGGTGGTTGATCCATCCATGCCTTTGCCCATACCCTGTAACATTTACCATTAAAGGCATACCAACCCGTGGCCTTGGGAAATACAATGGACTGTGCGCTTTTAAAATTTTCCCGCCAATAGTCATGACCTGACTTTTTAAAATATGTGGGAACCAATTATCCCACATTCACCCCGCAGTGACCTCCTTAATACTTTATAAACTAGGTCATGAGCACATATGATGTTGCGCAACTTTACCTTGTGTGACCAATGAACCATCCGCCAAGACCCCATCATCATGACCCGCACCATCGGCGAACCTCCTGCATGATATCCTGATATGCAATATCACCCTGATATGAAATATCACCTCGTGGGAAACATCACTCGGCTAACCACATCACCTGATATAAAATATCACCCCAAGGGAAAAATCACCTCGATGAACAACCTCATCGGTGCAACCTGATGCATTGGAGAAAAATCCTCCTCATCATATTCATACCAAATACCTCACCGATGATCCTTCCGTACTTGCTTATGTCCTCATAGGTGGTCGGCGGGGCCCTCATCATAGCTGCTGATAATAACTATCATGCCAAAGACCACATGATGCATCCCACCAAATCTTGATGATGTCATCATCATATTGCAAAGGGTGATATTCGGTTGCAGGGGTGATATTTGTAAGATGAGTGATGCTTGAGAATATGACCCCCCACAAGAAATATGAAGTTGGACTGACAGGAAGATGTCAACCCTCACTAAAAAATGACGTCCGCACTATTAGGGTGATCTTGTAAGATGAGGTGACATATCAAACATGACCCCCCCACGGAATATGATGAAGCCGTTAGACAGGCACTTCGCAGATCAAGTGATTCTGAGTGATAAAGCAACATCAGGGTTATATCGCAACATCAGGGTGATCTTCACTAAGATGATGGATATTCAAAATATCACCCTGCACAAAAATATCAGGCTAGACCAGAACTCTGACAGGCTATAACTTCCTCACTTGGCCAAATTTTAGGGTGATACAAAAGGCAAACCTACTTAGAATTTTACATTCTTCCACATGGCAAGCTTCCTGAGGCAAGATTCAGACTTTGAGTTTTTTAGGTTTCAGGCCTCAAGATCACAAACATACCTGACATGATGCACATACACACTAAAAAATGCTACATGGACAGAAACCCTGACTTAACACAACCTCATGCCTTGAAAACCAGGCTCCATGTGCAGGCACCAACAACAGTAATCTACTCATGGTGTCTACAGAGATAAAAGATATGATGGAAATTGATGCAAATATTCTTGTAGCTGAAAAAATAAATTAATGATCCAAATGAGAATGATTCTTTATCTTGGCTAGATGCACTAGAGTGGAAGAGGTCTGTGCTAGGGGATTTTAGTGGACAAATAAGAAGAATTTTGAATCAATGTCACATTGATATGGTTGATCTTAAAAACAATTGTACCATCTTAGATGTAGAGATTTCATATGAAAGCAGAGATAACTTCAACTTGCATAATGTCAAGGAAGTAAAGCAAAATTTTAAGAAGATTCTTACTAAAGAGCTTGTTGGTTCTAATGTAGTTAATGGTGAATCACTAGGGAAGCTTGGACATATAGCAATGTATCTCAGACCTTTCAAGCATGGAATTGATGATATCTATAAGAGACTAATAGATGCAGATAGAATGATAAATAAGTGGAAACCTTAGGGAAACATTACCTATGGACCAAGTTACAAGATTCTAAATCCCTTCATTGCTAGGTACATGAGGTACAAGGTAAAACTAAGAGGATCATCTCAGGTGGGCTCGACTGTTGCTCAAAACGAAGACCAAACTACTGCCATGTGATGGCATTTCTTATTTTTATGTTATTTCTTTAAACATGCTCTAGATACTCTTGTGGAAAAATACTTATTATTATTTTATGTTTTAAATTAGCTGTCCTCAAGAAGCTCTTATTATTTCAAAAACAATTATTTTATGACAAGACTATATATACTAAGCATGTCGATCTGTATTTAGGATCTTTTGGCAAACTGTGTGTGAGGGCAATTTTGTGTTAATCTATATTTCAGTTATTTTCAATATATGAATTGTTATTGTCAATTTTTGTTAATCTAAATTGTTCCTTCGTTGACACTTGTCTCTATTCTGGAGACTTTATGGAGAAAGGTGGGTGTGTCACAACTACAACTCGGAATAGAACTAATGGTGTTGATCTCTGATATTGACTATCCATCGATCTAAATGTAAATATTTTTTTAATCTATAAATTCATGAAGTAAATTAGTCATTATAATTTGGCATTTGATATTTTCTCTAGCCACATGATGATTTTTCAAAAAAATTTCCAGCACATTCGCCAAATAATTTATTTTACATTTTTTAATACCTATATAATTTGCCACCTAATTTATTTTATTTTTTGGAATACAACTATAATTCGCCACCTAATTTTTTTTTATTTTTGGATACAACTGTAATTCACCAGGGAAATTAATTTTTTTTTCAAATCTATATATACAATTTTCCAGCAAAAAACTACTATCGAAAAATTTGAAAAAAATCGCTAATGATTTTTTTTTCAAAAATAGGCATAGATTCGCCAAAACTTTTATGGCCTCAGGCTAGGATTCACCAGGATTTTATAAGTATTTTCAGGGGGGGGGGGGTTCCTTAAAGTTATCCCTGATGTTCATTGTGATATGTTTCTTCATCTCTTGGAGTAATGACCTAAATATTCTACTCTATCTCATCATTTTACCATATATTCTCTTGGGGGTATGTGATGCTTGTTCCACTTGTTCTCTTATCTTTTTTAATTTCTTGAGGACATAGCCTAGATGTTCCCCATCTTTACACTTTATTCTACTCCTCTCATCAAAATCCCTGGTCTTTCTCATTACACCTTTCCTCTTAGCCATCAACCTTAAAATGGTTGTCTCTTTTATCTATGCATCATTTTTCACTAATTTACTTAAAGGAGGGAATGCATCCTATATCACTTGCTCTTGGTCCTTCATATTTTTAATTTTGACACTTCACCTTTGACCTTGTTTATGACAAGCCTTATCATTTATTTGGGCATAGCCTAACCTTTTATCCACTTGAGTGGTCACTTATAACCATTGACAATATAATTTGTATCATGTTTCTAATTGGGTGGAAACCTATAGCTAGGGTGTCCACTACCAAATAGTCAAGGGTAGCAACCTCAAAGCCATTTTTTAAGTTACTAGTTGGGAATTAACCTACAATTAGGGTGGATACTTTAAATTAGCTAAGGCAAGCAACCGGAAAGCCATTACTTCCATTGGTTTTTTTGTCATCATTAGAACATTTTTGTAGTCCTACCCTAGCCTCTTCCATGGATGGCTACCTTACAACCCTTTTCATTGTTATCTTATTTCTAGTACTTAGTTTCTAGTTACCCTTTACCATTCACCAAAGCCCTTCTCCTATTTACAATGTGGATCACTATCATTCTTTCTCTCCTAATTTTTTTTGGAATAGATCTTCATAGATCTCTTTCAAAATGAAAGATTTAAAATTTTTCTCCTTGAAATAAAAAGGGTCAAAAAATTTCTAATATTTTGAACTATATCATAAGCATGTAATGGCATAATAGACATTTTAGATTCACATTAAATTTAATATTTTATTTCTTATGTCTTTTCATGTGCATTTCTTTTCCCTATTTACTATTATTTGTATGTTTCTAGTCCATGAATTACATGTTTACTATTGTTGACATACAATAACACCTCTCTCTACTTGAAGGGATAGGTACATCTACAACTATGAATCTATGCCACAATGTAAGTCTGCCATCATTTAGTATTAAATTGAGGACCTACTTGCACTTGTAACTGAAGCTTCTTAACATAGTCAATCACTTCATTGAGAATGGAAACTTCATCTATTTTCCAAAATAGAAAACCAAGTAAAGATCTTACAATGACAAAAGGTTCTCATATGTGCTAAATTGCAACTATATTTTATAGCTAAGGCGAAATATCATTTCCTTATCTTTGAATATTGAAAAGAAAATATTATCCTTTAAAAACCAATTTGTCAACGTGGTTATTATGCTACAAAAGAACCCATTTCAAGATGTGGACCAAAAAATATCACATCTTATTTCTGATGAACTGTTTGAACTAGGTCAAAATTGATTAAATAAAATATTGTTTAGTTTTAAAACATAATATATCACATTGGAGTTGGGAATGATATTCTATAGGGTTTTCTTCTTTTCATTGATTTGTTTGTTAATTTCTATTTTATGCACAAATAAAAAATGTTAAATCCAATTTAGGTTCACCTACTTGACAACAATTATTATAGTTCAAAAAAATTATAGAACTAAAATATTAAACCTTTTCTAACAAATTATGAACTTTGGTAGCATTGCTTCTTTTGGAAGATTTGGAATTATAACCAAAATCTTCTTAGACCTTTTGTAATCATAACAACAAATGAATTGACAAAAATTTCAAATGATTTTGTATTAAAAATCTATACAAAATTGACTCTTTTCTAGTGGACGTTTTCGCTAGGTTTTCTTGCTTTGCTAATGTTTTTTGTCATATTGTGCTCCTACATGATATTATTAAGTTTGCCTACATTTATTGTAGCATGGGAAACATTGCTTAGCTTGTAGGCACTTTTTACCCACTTTTTATGGCCTCATCCTTTCATTCCTTTGCAACTTCTACTACTAGAGCTAAAGGCTTGATGGTGACACTCAATGGCTCCCCCACTCAAATAGCCTCAGGAGTTTCTCCCCAAGGTGTTCAACGAGGTACATCCCATGAAACACCTCTGGATGTTATTCTTCCCTTTCCTAATTTTGATAATGCTTGCAAATGGTCAGAGAATTTCAATTTAATAGGGTACTTTGTGAGTAGAGTCCCCCCTAAAAGCACGCATAGAGAATGGGTTAGAAAGTTTTGGACCGCACTTGGGATCTGAATTAATGTTGTGTGAATCCTTACCAAAAGTTTTCTTCCTTTTTTTGTTTCACCAAGGAACAAATGTTGAGGTTGTTCTCAGTTGGGTCCCTTGGCTTGTTCATTCCTCCTTGCTAGTTTTCAAACCCTGGACCCATCACTTTATCCTCTCTAATGAAAAGTCCACTTGGGTGCCTATCTAGGTTTATATTTGTAGTTACCCTTGCCTTGCTAAAACATTTTGCAAAATATTGCTTCTTTGTCAGGCATTGTCATGTATTTTGAACTAGAAAGGTTCTATTCAACTCATCCCCATCGATGAGTCTATGTCAAGATAGATCTCTCTAAGGACCTTAAAGACACTATGGACATATAAGTTGGTCTGACCTGCTATTCTCAGTGAGTTCAGTATAATAATTTTCCCAACACCTACAATCTGTGCCAGTACTTTAAACACAAGATATGAGATTACCCTTTGGCTGCTCCACATTTGAAGCCCTCAACTCAACCCTTATCTAGCCTAGAACATCCAACTAAAACTGAGGAAGCATGGTCTTTTGTGACCAACAAGTACAACAAGAACTTAGGTAACTCCAAGATGGATCCCAAAACCTTTGGTTTGGGAGCTATGATTGGGAACATTTCTCTTAAATCCCCCAAGGTCAAAAATTTTCCATCATGTCCCCTCCTGAAGAGTCATTTGGATGGGTGAATACTCTCAAATCCATACTAGCATCCACTAGGGTTTCACAACCACTAGTGATATCAGCTCGCCACTCTTCCCCTCCTCCCACTAGATAGAGGAGATATCATAGCTCACCTTGGTGCCTAGAAGAAGGAGAATATGTGCAACTAAAATGGTAGCCTATTCATACAATCTTCAAGATTAGAATCTTTGAAGGAAACAAATCTTTGTTATAGAACAGTTATTTTGCTCTTAAGGAGTTGGATAATGAGGATCTATGACCCTTGACCCCATTTATGAATTGTATTTCCTACAATGTTTGAGGTCTAACACACCTCTCATGAAAATACTTAGTTTGAGATGCAAGAGCTCAATTCCTAAATGTGGACATCCTTTGCCCTCAAGAGGTTAAAGTGTCTTTTTTCTTTCTATGTCTTGTCAAGTTATTTTGGATAGCCAATCATTTTTTCTATAGTAACCATGAAGCTAGTTGTAAAGGGGTGATCACCTTCCTCTCTCCTACATGGCACTAGCTATTGGTTGATCATGGATGTGACCACACTCACCATGCACTATGGATGCTTTTCAAAGTCATTGTTATTTATGTTTATGCTCCTAATGATCTTATGGAGACATCTTCTCTTTGGAAATGGATTGCTCATTCAATTCTAGCTACCACTTGGGTTCTATGTGGGGATTTTAATATGGTTGAATGTGTATATGATAAATACAGTGGACAATTGGTGAGAGAGAGGCTTTGTTTATTATGCATAATAAATTAGGACTTTTTGATCCCAATGTGGGCCATTGATAAAATAATCACCTTGGTACACCTAGGGTAATTTGAGGGTGGGTTCTAATAAAATTTTAAAGAGGCTAGATCAGGCTATGATTTCAGCCCTATCATTCTTCTCTTTTGCTAGGTATTATTCCTTGCTAGTTGAGCCACAAGTGGACATTTTCCTTTCAAGTCACTTCCTAATATGGTTTTGTATTGATTGGACCACTTTCATGCCTAAAGCTTTGAAGACACATTTTTTCTCAACACTTCTCTCCTTCAACATAATGCCACATTTGCTCACATTTAACATGTTTGGAATCTTGAGCCCTGCCCCATGCATGGGATCAGTTGGATAACTTGGCATAATGATTTCATCACCCACACCTCATAGTTTATCTACATTTATGGGAGATAACTTTCTCAATTTCTCTGCTACTCCTATGAGGCCACCGCTGAAGACCTCTGCTCCACCACCACCATTTTGAAGGTACAAACTTTTGACCCCACCACCAAGCTTTGGGTGGCACAACTTCAGTAGTAAAAATCAAATACGAAGCCTAGAAAATTCTAAGAAGATTCATGGAAAATCCTCTTATAGACAGATTTTCAGAAGCACTCTATATTTTATGATGAAGGTTTCATGGTCATACACCTTATGGTTTTGGAGAAGTAGTCATTTTGTGACTTATGTTTGCAAATTAGTGAAAGTTAAAAATCTCAAGTTCTACGATGGTTGAGACCAAACGGCTTGGTGTAAGTCTTAGAAATGTTGAAATGCATAGTTCTGCATGTTTTTAGGAGATTCTAAACTCCTAGTAGTAAGTTATGGCAATTTCTAGTTTTCTGGCATTCATTGTGTCCTATTGCATTTACTTCAGTAATTCCTCTTCAAGAATCTAGTTGTCCAAATTCATAGGACATTATTCATGGCTCTAGTTGCTAAACATTTATAATTTTCACCCTTAGTTGTATTCATCGATGGAGGTAGGGTGTCACTGTTAGTGATTTGATGAAATGTTGTGAAAGAAGTGTATGCAGATTTATGTAGTGAATCAAATGGCATTGTTTGGAGAACATGTGTTTGGTGTATCTCACATATTTGCTTCTTTCAATTATACTTCTATGTATACATGACTTATTTGTCTATAAAGGAAGGACTTGCGGATTTGACTAGTGATATGAAGGTTGAAGTTTGTAGAGGTGAATCATTTGTCACCCACAAGAGGCCAATTTGTAATTATTTCTTATCAATTTCTTTATCAGATGTTGGGGTTGGTGGAAAATTTATGTATATCCATTCATAGAGATAAAATAATATTCATCCAATAGAAAATAAACCTGTTGAAACTGATACTGATGTTTGGATGTTTGAAACAGAAGGAAACGTGCGATTTGGGGAGAATTCAATACCATATGGATGTAATTGTTTGTTAAAATGCTCAAGACGCCTATCAACTTGGGAGATAAAGATAAAATATATGTAGATTGTATGAGGTACGATTCAATGCCAACTTGAGAACTATTGTGGTTGTTGTTTAGAAAGGATGAGTCAGCTTCACCCAAGTGAAAAAGTCATTTCCTTGTTGTCTATTCCTCTTCTAATACTCAGGGCAATATTTGAATACAAGAGCATAATGTTTGAAAGGTTTTTTTCCATCAAAGGTTGAAATGCCTCACTTTGAGGCTCATTAAAAACTTGCAAACTAATATTGGGAAGGTAGCGCCCAGCAAGATAGAGGAAAAGGGGGAGAGGCATGGAAGAGAGAGAGAGCACCGATATTGGTGTCAAGTTTGCCAATAAAGAAGAGGTGTGATTGAGAAGAGGAGAGGACCTAGCATGGGAAGGAAGGGAGGAGGGGCAGTCTTTAAAAGAAAGACACATGGTGTTGTGAAAGGGGGCCGGTATAGAAGAATTTGGAAGGCACCAATATAGGGAAGGAAGTCAACATACAATGAGATCTAACAGTGCCATGAACAGAGTACATCGTCAGGGTTCTAAATAAGAGATAGTGTCTACCAAAGAGGGACATCAGTGTGAGTATTTAACCCATGAGTGGGGCGTGAGAAAAATGAGAGTGTCTTAGATTTGAGAGAGGCTATTGGTGGTTATGATTGTAACTATTGTTGTCAAAGATCTCTAGATTTGTTTTGGTTGGATTGAATATCAATAAATCTAGATTTCTTTGTCCTTCTATTGCAATCTTGTATTTTGTATAAGTTTGAATTCAGAGCAAAGAGTCTCCACTGCTTGTGTTCTAAGTATTTGTGTTTGTTGCTTTGGCAAGATGTAGGTCCTCTTGCATTAAGATTCTTGTCCATTACTACATCAACATAAGGCTCCGTTCAGGATGCCCGGCTTGGAAAGGCCTAGACATGGGTGCCCTTCTTACAATGTGAGAGCCTATCACTATTCAAGATACTTTTGTCATAAAAAGTATTTGGAGAGGCTAGGAAGGTATCAAGCCTTGGCTTCAGTGGAAAGGTGATGAATTCTGCAATGGCTTATCTATTAATCAACAATCCATTTAGTGGTCCCCTATTCTTAGTTCTCAAGAATGGCCTTTGGCCAAATTGCCTTCAATTCATGCTCTGCATTTTTTGAAACGCAGAGTATGTGTGTTGTCTAATTTCATTCATAGATCTACCAAGAATTTTTTCCCTCGCCCAAGTTCAAGCTCAAATTCAAGCTTACCAATTAACACCATGAGACTATTTAGGCTATTATTGACTCTATTCCCCCTAAGATGCTTCAAAAAATAGGTGTGTAGTCAGTCAAACTTTGGTGGAATGAGTAGAAGTTGTACCTGGATACCCCTTTTAAAGGTTACAAACCCTGCAAAGGCTATTTGTGGATTTCACCACATCTAGCCATGGTGGAATAGCTCAACCTTTGCTAGCAACTTCAATCCTCTCTTAGAACTTGGCATCACTAGTTCTACTGTATTTGGTTAGTTGTGTTGGAACCCAAGTTGGCTCATTTTTCTTGGTACATTCTTTACTAGGGGCCCTAGATGGGGGCTCGTCTTGTCCATATGGGTGTTCCCTACCATCATTGTCCTCTATGTGGATAGCTTGAGAGCCTCAAGAATTTGTTTTAGTTTTTTCTCTAGGTTCAAGAAGCTCAGAGTTGGATTCATAACTTGTTTCAGCAATTCTAACCTACCCCCTTATCTTAGTATATGGTCTTGTTGGGAGATTGGCCTTACCTCTTGCATAAGTACACCTAGATTTGGCATGCTTCCAGGGTGGAGATTTTATTTAGTATTTGGAAAGAAAGAAATGTTGCCTTGTTTTCCAATTGCACTACAAATGTTCATTTCTCTCTATATAGTAAAGCTATGATTTGTTCTAATTTCTTAATGCAAATTCAAGTGCAAGTTCGTAAAGTTACACTTGAGGTTTCTCATTTTCAAGAGCTATTGGATCACTAGGGAAATGCCCCTGCACTATGGCTAGGGTTCTGTCAGATCCTACCTCTCTTTCTAGAGGTTGAAGACATGGGCATAGCTAGTATTCCAAGAGAGACTATGGCTCCCACTCCCATGGGGCTTAGTCTCAGCCATCTCATGATTTTTCTACTTGTGGTTGGAACTAGCCCTCCAGGTAGCCCTCGGCCTCTTCACAAGGGTGTGGAGGTGTTGGATGACCTAGTTCTAATAAATTCCTATATTTGTAACAAAATATTAAAGTGACAATAAATTAACATATTTACAGAATTATAGTAGTATTCAATAAAGAGGGCCACCATTTAAATACTAAGAAAGTAGTTTGAAAGATGCCTATCATTCTTGAAAGATTAATAAACTAAACCATTTCCCATAGACAATATTTAAAAAAAGAATCATTTTTGAGCTAAAGAGGTACAAAATAACAATGATAGCCCCCAAAGGTCAGGTGTGAGGCTGTCCAATAATCTAGGGAGGCACCTATTGAAAATATAATTGCCCCCAACATTGGGAGTGTTAGAATTTCAATGATCTCATTCTACATACATGACAAGAAGTTTTGCAGTAACAACTGAGCATTGACTTAAATGCATACAATTACACTATTGGTCACTTAGAATCAAGATTATAAAATCTTGATGGCCACAATTGTAAAATACCCCAAATCTAGATGAACTTGATGCCTCTATTATTATTTTTTAAGGCGAAAATGAAAACTTGGGTGTAGCCTATAAACAAAATCTTACATTTTAGGCATAAGAATCCAAACATCATCCACCTAGATATTGTTATTCCAACCTAGACAAACTAAGGACCACATATAACTAGACAATTTAACAATTTTACCTTTGGACCAAGGGGTGATTCACAAGCACTGCTAATTCTAACGAGAAAGTTTAAACAAAGGACTCGTCATTTTGTTGTCTCTAGTAGAAGTGAATGCTTATAATATTAATTTGAGATAACCTAGACATAAGTGTTGGTAGATTATTAAGGTAAGGAATCTGGGTACAAGATGGTGTAGAAGATAACACGCTCCACTACAATAGTCACAAACTTAAAACACAATGGATGCAAGATTACAACACTCCACATAGATACAAGTCTTCCTCTATGAATAAATTAAACATCTAACTTTTGGGAGAACACAACACACCCAAAAGTAAATAGAAGCATACATTCTCCATTGGTTTTATTAATTTCCAATCTGAACACAAAATGAACAAATATGCAATGTTTCATCACACATATGGCCTATCAATGCTCTTCCCTTGTGTCTTCAAATAGATTTGCACCATAACTTTTACCTGTATGTAAACTGAACACAAGTGACTGCCCTCCCTTCCAATACTGGTGCACTTCTTCTCTACCCAAATAAACCAAGATATTAAAGAGGCATATATGATTTTCCTCTACTTGTCAACACCATCTCTATGGTCGGCCCTTCTATGCAATTTCTTCCTGTGGTTGAACCTCTCTATCTTCTTTGACACTAATCCCTAATTCATTTATATCAATATCCTCTCTCATAGATCAGGAGGAAAATGGCATGAAATGCCCCCATTGCATAGAAGCTGAGGTCACACCTCTCAAAATAGAAGAAAATCAAGTTTTAAAGTGAATTCTTTACCATTCCATATGAATAGAATGTGAGGTGACATTGTAACATTAGATAATTCCAAACGATACTAATTTTTTGACCTTTGCACACCTCTTAATGTAGTCTTTCTATTTTACATATTATATAAGGCAGAATTTAACAAAGTTTATAGCATTGTGAGATATGAAGAAACATGAAATCAAAGATTAGATGTATTCATAACAATAGACCTTTACTTGTAACAAAACCATACCAGACATTTAGTAATAATAGACATTTATGCCTATAAGTCTGCATCGTTACCTATTGCTAATACTCCCCAAACATTAATATTGTCCCTTATAGGTTTTGTTAGTGATTGACAAAATGGTAATTAATCTATGTTGATGGATAGACACCTACTTACAATGAACCCCAAGCATCTATGCTACCCAACCAATGTATGATGAAGAAATTGATACAAAATTGTTACAATTTGGCCTCCTATGGTTGATAGATGATTCATCTCTATTAACTAATCCAATGTGAAGTTCCTTCCTTTCTAGAAAAATCAATCATAGAAGTATCATTGAAAGAAGTAAATATGTGAGCTATACCAAGCAATGCCACTCGATAATCTGCCAATGAAGTTGAAAACTAAATTTTGATATAACATTTTACCAGGAGCTCGGGTTCTTCTAAAAACTTGCAAAGGTGTGTATGTCAACTTTACCTACATTATTACTAAACCATTCTACACCAAACTTCATCAAACTCAAGATTTTAAAGTTTCACCAATCTGCGAGCGCATGTCACGAAATAATTATATCTTGGAAACTAGAAGGAGTTTACTCATGAAACCTTCATCATCGATTCTAGAATGGAGTCAAAAATATGCTTGTAAGAGGATTCAACATCAAACCTTTCCAATCCACATGAACAATTATTTTTGTGAAGACTACATGTTATGTAATAAAGTCCAAATATGGTGAAAACTCAATTTCACCAAATCTAATCACACCATGTGTCCCTAATGTTGTGAGATGCTAATACAAAACAAAGAAAACCAAAACTAAATGAAATGTACATTGAAATTATTTTTGGGTGCATGATGCTGATTTCTTGTTCTCCTAGGATGTGCCTACACCAAACACACTAGGTAGGAAAACTTTGTGTGTGGGACTCACAAAATGGATTTGGGTAATAGAACTACCCTTTTAGGTTGTAAACAACTTGTAGCAAATTCCATTTCTGAATCATGTGCACAAAGTTATTTCTTCTTCCTCTTTTTCTAGCACCTCGTCGGAACAAGCATCATCGTCCTCCTCCCTCAACTCTACTCACCACTCTTCTATCCTCTCATGGATTTGCATCCACCATGTACCATCCTCTTCTACCAAATACTCTCTACTCCCCTCTCCTTCTTTGCGAGATCCAACCCACCACAAACCAAGCACCTCCACTACAATCTTCCCACCCACTCATCTATACACAAGTCAATATGAATGACTTTATGGAAATTAAAGATTTCCATATCCTCCCCTATATTCGCTTCATCATACTCTTCAATTTCTCCTCTTATAAATGAAGGTAAATAAAAATCATGACTAAATTCACAAATTTTATAAAATAGCTCATCCTTCTTTGTTTCTATGACATCGTCCTCTATGCCATTTTCTATGATGTTGTCTTCAACTGCTACAACATATTTCCCTCCTTCATTCATTCTGATCTTCTCAAACCATTCGCCCTCTATCACTGAAATGTGTGCTATAAATCTTGTTCACCTTTGCCATTCACTGCAACCTCTTCACTACTCACTTCATTATTTCCTTCCTCAATCACTGCTACATCCAATTCTACTTCTTCATTATTTTCTTTCATGCCTTCATCATGCCATGTTGCTGTGCTTCCATCCTATCTAGCCTCACATTTATATTAGCCATCATTAAGGAGATCTTCCTATTTTCATACTACCTCCAACCATTCCACATAATAAGGTTCTTCACAAATACCTTCATCTCATCTACTGCAATCTTTCACCATCCACATACCACATTATAAAATATGCAAAGAAACATCTCCATGGCTTCCTAGCTCTAAATTGCTCAAGGCTTCTCTCTCTTACCTACAATGTGTTGCAAGTATGTACCTAATCAGTGCTGCCATTGATGTCAATATATCTATGCTGTCATTAGTGTCAATTGTACTCCTATTTTGTTGCTTTCCTATAATAAGTGAGATGATTTATTGAGGTTATTGAGAAAATTAACTCCTCTAATAGAAACAGTGAGTTGCAGTGGACATAATGTATTGCATACTGAAGAACAGTCCAGAAGATTGCTCCACATTTCATGTAGGATGAATATCTTTGTCTAGGGATTGGAAGTTATTTAGAAGTCTATCTAAAGTTGTTATATTCCAAGTTTCAACCTTCAGTATGAATATTTGAGTGAGTTATGTTCACCAGAGTGAAAACTACCTTTTCTCTATGTTTGGTGGTGATAGGGAGAAACTGTTATACTCTGCATTCCTCTGCATTGAAGTATTTTGGTCTACAGTTCTCTAGTTAAGTCTAGAATGGTGATAAGTACCTTCAACTAGAATGTTTCATGATTTGGTAGTCCGCAATCTATCCTTACCTTATGATAGTGGCTGACAGTGTTGTTCTTGTGCTCCAGTTTGAAGAATCTTCTTGGTAGAATGGTTAGAGATCATGTGGTTGTTCCTGCTGATTAAAATATGCTTGTGGATGTCTACTGATCATGTTCCTATTTTTGGATTGGTCTATAAAGAGAAAATTGGATTGTGATGAAGCATGTTCTTAGCAAATCTAGTGTTCTCACCAGTCTTGGCTGACTTGGTTGATTTCACTAATTGCGGAGATACCTTGAAGATTGTGGAAGCATATTGTGGCGTGAAGAATTGCGTTTGAGTCCCAGCTAAGGTGTGACATGATCCACATACTTTACATATTTTCCTTAGCAATATTTGTATTAGATCTAGACCTATTTTATGTATGTTTGTAATGCTGACCTTGATGCACATTCAAAGGTTGTTGAATTGTATAAAAGCATGTAATGTAGTTGTGAAAAAGTGTGAGTATGTGAATATGAAGAGATAAGAGCAAAGGTGTGAAAGAGAAGAGCATAGAAGTTTTATTGTGATTCAAAGGAATTGAACCTAGGCATGGAGTAGATGGTATTTAATTAGTTCACCATATTTGGTAGTGAGAAACCCCTTGGCAGTGAGCCACCCTTTGGTAGTGAGTCATTTTTGTAGTGAGCAATTTTAGCAGTGAGCCTCTGATTTTCAGTATTGTTATAACACATATATTTTTGTGGGCTAACAACCACCGTGGTTTTTCCCTTTTAGGATTTTCCACATTAAAATCTAGTGTCTATTGTGTTGAATGTGTGATTGTGATCAAGTCTATGGTTTCATGCTTTGATGGTTAAATCTGATTATTAGTAATTAAGTAGTTGATGTTTTATGAAGTTAAGTTTTTGTGACAACTAATTCACCCCCCCCCTCTCAGTTGTCATGTATATTTCAAAAATTGGTATTTGAGCAGGTTCCTCAGAAGAAAGCCTAATAGCTTGAAGAAGATCCAGGATGTCTTTTAAAAAGGAAGCACCATAGTTTGATGAGACAAATTATGTTCTATGGAAGGTATGAATCAAAAGCCAACTCCATTGTCTTGGATATAGAGTATGGTTCAAGCTAGAGAATCAAAATATACCATGCCTTCAAATGGTTTGACAACTAAAGATTAAATCAAATATTATGAGTTAAATATAAAACCTAGAAATGCTTTGTCGAGTGCTTTGTCCGATACTAAACTGATAAAAGTCATGGATCTAGAAATTGTACATGAGATTTGGGAAAAGATGAATAAACTCTATGAAGGAGATGATTCTGTAAAAGAAGCTAAGATACAAGGTTTGAAATCAAAATATGAGAGTCCAAAGATGAATGAAGATGAAACCATTATAGGCTTCATGCAAAGAGATGATGAACTTGTCAATGGAATAAAAGGTATGGGAGGTACTATTGGTGATAAGGAAGTTGTGATGAAGATTGTTAGATCTCTACCAAAGTCATATAGTCACAAAGTAGCTGCAATTGGAGAAGTAATGACTTTGAAAACTATTGATAGAGATCAATTACTTGGAAAGCTTATAGCCTTTGAGATTAGAGAGTTTGGAGATGTTCTGCCAAAAGTTTAATTTGCTTTCAAATCTAGTACTCTAGAAAAGATCTCCAGAGCTAAGAAATACAAGGTGGAACCTGATGATGACTTTGATGAAATTGAAGCTAACTTTGTTGATAAATTTTAAAGAGGTTCCGATAAGTTTAAAGGCAAACTACCTTTCAAATGTTTTTCACGTAGTAAAGTAGGTCATTATGCTTCCAGATGTCCAGGAAGAATGGAAACGAATAGAAAAAGATTTGAGAACGGACTTAGAGCTCCAAAGAAATGCTACTATGTTAGAGACTTTGATGATGAAGGTGTGACTATTTATAAATTTGATGATGCTAGTACGAGTGCAAATGAATGCTTGTTTATTGCTATTAAAGAAGAACATGTGTCTACTAATCCTGCTAGTTGTGTGAAGGAAGAAAAACTAGTGGAAGAAAGTGCTTTGGCTGTTCAGGTTGAGAAAGACAAGGATGAATGGATTATTGATAGTGGATGCTCAAATCACATGACCGGTGAGAAAAGTAAGTTTGTATGTTTGGAAAAATATGGTGGAGATAGCTCAGGTTTGGAGACAATGCAGCTAGTAAGATTTGTGGAAAAGGATCTATTCCATTTGATGGAAAGCATAATATTGACAATGTTCTATATGTGAAGGGCTTGAAGCATAATCTTTTGAGTGTTGGTAAGATGTGTGAGAAAGGGTATGATCTAAGATTCAAAGACAATGGATGCAAGATCATAGAAAGCTCTGAAACTGTAATTGCTACCAGTAAGAAGACCAGAGGTAGCATCTATCAATTAAAAGGACCTAATGATTACTATTTATTAGCCCAAGTAGATGAGATTTGGTTGTGGCATAGAAGGTTGTGTCATATAAATTTTGATAATTTGGTAAAGATAAGTTCATGTCAAACTGTGAGAGATTTACCAAGACTTGTGAAACCCACCAATACTATTTACAAGGAATGTTAGTTGGGGAAGTAGACAAGAACAAGTTTCAAGAGTAAAGAGCAATTTTCTATTAGTTTGCTAGATCTAGTCCATTCAGATTTTCGTGGTCCTACAAGGATAAGAATTCTACAAGGTGACAGGTACTTCATGTTGCTTATTGATGATTATTCTAGAATGACTTGGGTCACTTTCCTGAGAGACAAATCTAAAGCCCTAGAAAAGTTCAAATCCTTCAAAGCAATGGTTAAAAATGAAATAGAACTAAAAATCAAATGCTTTAGGTCAGATAGAGGAGGTGAGTTCACATCAAATGAATTCAACAATTTTTGTGAAGAGCAAGGAATAAAGAGAAAGTTGTTTACACCTAAGACTCCTTAGCAAAACAAAGTTGTGGAAAAGAAGAACATGACAGTTCAAGACATTGCTAGAACAATCACAAAAGAAGGTGGCTTGTCGGATGTCTTTTGGAAAGAAGCTATACATATTGTTCTCTACATTTAAAATAGAGTTCAAGTGAAAGGTAATGGCACTAAGACTCCCTATGAATTGTGGTATGCAAGAATTCCAGTAGTGAGATATTTCAAAGTCTTTGGAGGAAAATGCTAAATCAGAAGAGATGAAGACCTAGGAAAATTTGATGCAAGATGTGATGAAGGAATCTTCCTTAGATACTCTACCAAGAGTAAGGCCTAGTGGTGCTACAACAAAAGGTTGAAGAAGATTGTTGAGAGTGAAAATGTGAAGATAGATGAAGGCAAAGGAAAAATAGTAGATCAGAATGGCTATGACTTAGATGAACCTACTACTATAACTCATGAAGACAAAGTTAAACAAGAAGACAGTCAAGATGAAGAAGAAAATGCTCTAGAAATTGTTGCTAAGACCCCCAGGTATGTAAGAATCAATCACTCTAAAGATAAAATTATTGGAGACAAAGAAAAAGGAGTACTAACAATGAAAAGAGCTACAGAAGAACAACTAAATTACTATTTGCTCTCTACAGTTGAACCAAAAATGGTGAATGAAGCCAACAATGATGAAAATTAGGTAAAAGCAATGAAGGAAGAACTAATGCAAATAGAGAAGAATGAGACTTGGGAACTAGTCCCTAGACTTGCTGACAAAAATAATTATTGGAACCAAATGGGTTTTTAGGAACAAGCTAAATAAAAATGGAGTTGTAAGGAATAAAGCAAGGCTTGTGTGCAAAGGATATTATTAGATTGAAGCGATAGATTTTGAAGAGACTTCTACTCTGGTAGCCCAGATTGAAGCAATCAGAATATTTCTGGCATTTGCAGTTCACAAAGATTTCAAAGTGTATCAGATGGATGTGAAGTCTACTTTTTCTGAATGGTGAGTTAGAAGAGGAAGTCTACATGGTGCAACCAGAAGGATTTTAGCTATCAAATCAAGGTGATATGGTATGCAGGTTAAAGAAATCATTGTATGGACTCAAGCAAGCTCCTAGGGCATGGTATGCAGGGTTAGATAAGTATTAATTGTAGTTAGGATTTAGTAAAGGTACTGTTGATAGTAATCTTTATTTCAAGATAAATGGTGATCAAATTTTGATTGTTGAAGTTTTTGTTGATGATATCATCTTTGGAGGAAATGAAGGTATGTGTATGAAATTTGTTGGTGAAATGCAGAAAGAATTTGAGATGTTTATGGTTGGTGAAATGAATTTCTTCCTAGATTTGCAAATCAATCAATCAGATAAAGGAATCTTCATTACTTAGTCTAAGTATGTGAAAGAGTTGTTGAAGAAATTTATGATGGAGGACTCTAAACTAGTATGTACTCCCATGGTGACTAGCTGCAAGTTGAGAAAAATTGATGAATCACCTAAGAATGATTAGAAAAACTATAGATCCATCATTGGGGGATTGCTTTATCTAACTCAAACTAGACCTAATATTATGTATGTAGTGTGTCTTGTTGCAAGATTTCAAGATGATCCAAGAGAATCACATGTGATGGTAGTAAAGAGAATCCTAAGGTATTTAAAATGCACTCTAGATCATGGCTTATGGTATCCAAAAGATAATGATTTCACTCTTAGTTCTTATACAGATGTTGATTGGGCTAGAGATATTGATGATAGGAAGAGTACAAGTGGAAGTGCCTTCTTAGATTGGGAAACAAATTGGTTTCATGGATGAGAAAGAAACAAGATTCAATTTCCTTGTCAACTACAAAAGTAGAGTATATTGTAGAAGCATGTTGTTGTACTCAAGTGTTATGGATGAAGCAGACTTTAAAGGATATAAGAGTTGTTTATGAAGATCCAATTGCAATTCTGTGTGACGATACAAGTGCCATAAATATTTCCAAGAATCTAGTGATGCACTCAAGAGCAAAGCATATATCCATAAGGTATCACTTCTTGAGAGAAAAGGTGACAGAGAATGAAGTAAAGTTGGAATATGTGTCCACAAAAGATTAGGTTGCATATATCTTCACCAAACCTTTGCCTAAAGATACTTTTGATTATCTTAGAGAAAAGTTAGGGATAATTACCCTTCCTGCCCTAAACTAAGATGCATGAGAATCCATCAATCTAGTGGTGTTCAAAGTCTCATTGTTTAATCTGGATTGATGTTTTGAGAGATACTTCTCAGGGGGAGTCGCTAGAGGTCTTGGTAACAATTTAGTTGGATCAAAGAAGCAGAATGCAAGTATGTGCCCTTTTCCATTGATGTCAAAGGGGGAGAGGAATGATATGAAAAACACATGAGGAGAAAGAATGTAGATGCAGATGTGTAAACAAAAAAGGGGAGAATATTGTCTTGATGGTTCTTTCAGTTTTTCACATCATATGTTGCCATCAATGACAAAGGGGGAGATTGTTGCAAGTGTGTGCCTAATCGATGTTGTCATTAATGTGAACATATCTGTGTTGTCATTAGTGTCAACTGTGCTCCTATTTTATTTCATCCCTATAATAAGTGAGATGATTTGTTGAGGATATTGAGAAAATTAGCTCCTTCAGTAGAAATAGTGAGTTGTAGTGGAAACAGTGTATTACATACTAAAGAACAGCCCAGAAGATTGCTCTGCATTAGATGTAGGATAAATATCTTTGCTTATGGATTAGAAGTTATTTAGAAGTCTATCTAAAGTTGTTATATTCCATGTTTGAGACACCAGTATGAAGATTTGAGTGAGTTATGTTCACTAGAGTGAAAACTGCTTTTTCTGTATGTTTGGTGGTGATAGGGACAAAGTGTTATACTCCGCATTCCTTTGCATTGAAGTATTTTGGTCTGTAGTTCTAGAGTTAAGTCTAGAATAGTGATAAGTACCTTCAACTACAATGGTTCATGATTTGGTGGTCTACAAGCTATCCTTACCTTATGACAGTGGCTGAAAATGTTGTTCTTGTGCTCTGGTTTGAAGAATCTTCTTGACAGAATGGGTAGAGATCGTACAATTGTTCCTGGTGATTAAAATGTGCTTGTGGATGTCTCCTGATCATATTCCTACCTTTGGATTGGTCCACAAAGGAAAAATTGGATCGTGATGAAGCATGTTCTTAGCAGATCTAGTGTTCTCACCAGTCTTGGCTGACTTGGTTGATTTCACTGATTGTAGAGATAAGTTGAATATTGTGGAAGTATATTGTGGCATGAAGAATTGTGTTTGAGTCCCAGCTAAGGCATGATATGATCCACATACTTTTTTACATCTTTTCCTTAGCAATATTTGTATTAGTTCAAGACCTATTTTATGTATGTTTGTAATGCCGACCTTGGAGATTGTTCCAATAGTTGATGAATGTAATACTGACCTTGATGTACATTCCAAGGTTGATGAATTGTATAAAAGCATGTTATGTAGTTACAAAAAAGTGAGTATGTGAATATGAAGAGATAAGAGCGAAGGTGTGAAAGAGAAAAGCAGAGAAGTTTTATTGTGCTTCAAAGGAAATGAACCCAGGCATGGAGTAAATACTATTTAATCAATTTACCATATTTGGTAGTGAGCCACCCCTTGGCAATGAGTTGTTTTTTTAGTGAGCAATTTGGGCAGTGAGCCTTGTAGGCAATGAGCCTCTAATTTTTAGTATTGTTATAACTCATATATTTTTATGGGCTAACACCTATCGTGGATTTTCCCTTTTAGGGTTTTCCATGTAAAAATTTGGTATCTACTGTGTTGAATGTGTGATTGTGATCAAGTCTATGATTTCGTGCTTTCATGGTTAAATCTGATTATCAGTAATTAAGTAGTTGATGTTTATAAAGTTAAGTTTTTGTGACAACTGATTCACCCCTCTATCTCAGTTGTCATGTGTATTTCAACATAATGATCCTCTTGAGCTATACTCTACCACTCTTCACTATCCACTCATAGGTCCTAGCATAGGCTACCACACATTCAATACTCTGTCTATACAAAAAGGACCTCTGGCTCTGATACCATTTGGTGTAGAAGGTAGCACCCTCTACTACACTACTCACAAACTCAAAACATAATGGATGCAAGATTACAACACTCCACTTAGATACAAATCTTCCTCTATTAATTAATTAAACATCTAACTTTTAGGAGAATACAACACACCCACAAGGAAATAGAAGCATACAAACTCCATTCGTTTTATTAATTTCCAATCTGAATACAAAATGAACAAATATGCAATATTTCATCACATATATGGCCTATCACTACTCTGCCATTATTCCTTCAAATAGATTTGCACCATAACTTTTACCTATATGTAAACTTCACAAGAAAATGCCCTCCCATCCAATATTGGCACACTTCTTCTCTACACAATTAAACCAATATATCAAAGATGCATATCTGATGTTCCTCATCTAGTCTACACCTTCTCTATGGTTAGCCCTTATCTGCAATTTCTCCCTATGGCTGAGCCTCTTTGTCTTCTTCCACACTAATCCATGATTCTTTTTATCTATATCCTCTCTCATTGATCAGGAAGAAAATGGCATGAAATGTCCCCAATGCATAGCGACTAAGGTGACACCTCCCAAAATAGAAGGAAATCATGTTTTTAAGTGAATTATTTACCATTCCATATGAATGGAATGTGGGGTGACATTACAATGTCAAATAATTCCAAACAATATTGATTTTTTAACCTTTGTACACCTCTTAAGGTAGTCTTTCTATTTTACATATTATATATGACACAATAACAAAGTTTATAGAATTACAAGATATAAATAAACAAAAAAATCAAAGTAAATTTTAAATGTTTTCATAACAATATATCTTTACTTGTGCCAAAAACATACCAAACATTTAGTAATAATAGATAATTACAACTATAATTGTTTAAATTCACCGAAATCTGCATTGTTACCTATTGCTCATACTCCCCAAATATTAATATTGCCCCTTATAGGATTCATTGGTGATTGACAGAATGGTAATTAATCTATGTGAATGGATAGACACCTACTTGCCATGAACCCCAAACATTTGTGTTACCCAACCAACGTATGATTAATAAGTTGATACAAACTTGTTGCAATTCAGTCTCTTGTGTTAGGTAAATGATTCATCTCTATTGAATAATCAAATGCACAAGTCCTTCCTTTCTAGATAAATCAGTCATAGAAGTATCATTGAAAGAAGCAAATATGTGAGCTATACCAATTAGTGCCACTCAACAATCCCCAATGAAGTTGAAAACTGACTTTTGAGGTAACTTTTTACTAGGAGCTTAGATTCTTCTAAAAACTAGCATAGATGTGTATGTCAACAATACCTAGCTTCCTTCCAAGCCATTCTACACCAAACATCACGAAACTTGAGATTTTAAAGTTTCACCAATCTACAAGCACAAGTCATGAAATAATTATAACTTGGCAACCACAAGGAGTCTGGTCATGAAACCTTCATCATCAATTCTAGAATCAAGTCAAAAATATTTCCATAAGATGATTCAACATCAAACCTTGCCAATCCACTTGAACAATTGTTTTCGTGAAGACTACCTATTATGTGTTGAAGTCCAAATATGGTGAAAACTCAATTCTGCCAAATCTAATCAACCACATGTCCCCAATGTTGTGAGATGCTAATAGAAAATGAAGCAAACTAAAACTGAAAGAAACACACTAAAATTATTTTTGGGTGATTCTAATTGCTTGTTCGCCTGGGATGCTCCTGCATCAGACACACTGGGTAGGAAAATCTTGTGAGTAGGACTCACAAAATGGAGTTGTGCACAAAGTTATTTCTTCTTCCTCTTTTTCTAGCACTTCTCCAGAATAAGCATCATCCTCCTCTCGCAAGTTTACTCACAACTCTTCTCTCCTCTCATGGATTTGCATCCACCATGTACCATCCTCCTCTACCAAATAGTCTCTACTCTCCTCTCCTCCTTTGTGGAATCCAACCCACCACAAAGCAACTACCTCCATCAAAATATTCCTACCCCCTCATCTACACATAAGTCGATATGAATGACTTTATGGAAATTGAAGATTTCCATATACTCTCCTATCTTCCCTTCATCATACTCTTCAATTTCTCCTCTTATAAATGAAGGTAAACAAAAATCATGACTAAATTCACAAATTTCAGAAAATACCTCATCCTTCTTTGTTGTTGTGACATCTTCCTCTACATCCTTTGCTATGATGTTGTCTTCAACTGCTGCAACATATTTCCCTTCTTCATTCACTACGATCTTCTCAACCCATTCACCCTCTATCACTAAAATTTGTGCCAACAAATCTTCTTCACCTTTGCCATTCACTGTAACCTCTTCCCTACTCACTTCATTATTTCTTTCCTCAATCACTACTACATCTAGTTCTACTTCTTCACTCTTTTCTTTCATGCCTTCATCATGGCATAGTTTCTCTACAAACACTTCTTCTCCATCATGTTTGATAAATTCACCACATTGCCATGCATCCATCCTATCCAACCTCACATTTATATCATCCATCATCAAGGAGATCTTCCTCTTTTTATACTACCTCCAACCATTCCACATCACAGGTTTCTTCACAAATACCTTCATCTCATCTGTTTCAATCTTTCACCATTCACATACCACATTCTACAATCTGCAAAGATACATCTCCATGGCTTCATAGCTCTTAATTTCTCAAGGCTTCTCTCTCTTATAGGCAACAATCCTCTCAAGATTTTCTCTACCACTCTTCACTACCCATAGGTCTTGGCATAGGCTGCATCATGTTTGACACTTTACCTATACACACAATACCTCTAGCTTGATACCATTTCGTGCATAAGGTAACCCCCTCCTCTACAATACTCATAAACTCAAAACATAATGGATGCAATATTACAACACTCCACTTAGATACAAGTCTTCCTCTATGAAATAATTAAACATCAAACTTTTAGGAGAGCATAACACACCCACAAGCAAATAGAAGCATACAAACTCCACTTGTTTTATTAATTTCTAATCTAAATACAAAATGAACAAATATACAATATTTTATCACATATATGGCCTATCACTACTCTACCCTTGTGCCTTCAAATAGATTTGGACCATAACTTTTACCTATATGTAAACTTCACAAGTCAATGCTCTACCTTCTAATATTGGTGCACTTCTTCTCTACCTAAATAAACCAAGATATCAAAGAGGCGTATTTGATGTTCCTCTACCAATCTCCACCATCTCCATGGTCATCCCTTCTTTGTAATTTCTCCCTATGGCTTAACCTATTTGACATCTTTCACGCTAATCCCTGATTCTTTTATACCAATATCCTCTCTCATCTATCAAGAGGAAAATGGCATGAAATGCCTCTATTGTGTAGTAACTGAGGTGACACCTCCCAAAACAAATGAAAATCAAGTTTCTCAATGAATTCTTTACCATTCCGTATGAATGGAATGTGAGGCAACATTGCAATGCTAGATAATTCCAAACAATAATGATTTTTGACCTTTGCACACCTCTTAAGGTAGTGTTTCTATTTTACATATTATATATGGCACAATAACAAATTTTATAGCATTACGGGATATGAAGACACATGAAATTAAAGTAAAGTTTGGATGTATTCCTAACAATAGAATTTTACTTGCACCAAACCATACCAAACATTTAGTAATAATAGACAATGATGGCTATAAGTGTTTGAATTTGCCCAAATCTGCATCGTTGCCTATTGCTCATACTCCCCAAACATTAATCTTGTCCCTTATAGGCTTTATTGGTGATTGGCAGAATGGTAATTAATATCTATCGATGGATAGACATCTACTTTCAAAAAACGCAAATATATGCACTACCCAACCAATGTATGATGAAGAAATTGATACAAACTCGTTAAAATTCAACCTCCTATGGTTCATAAATGATTCTTCTCTATTAACCAATCAAATTTGCAATTCCTTCATTTCAAGAGAAATCAATCATAGAAGTATCATTGAAAGAACCAAATATGTGAGCTATACCAAGTAGTTCCACTCGATAATCTACCATTGAAGTTGAAAAATGACTTTTCATACAACTTTTTACTAGGTGTTATGTCAAAAAATGTCCCCTTGGGGGATTTTCCCTCTCAAGGTTTAGCTCCAGGGTCCTGTTTATGCATTTAGAGAATTTTCATGTTAATTTGACATCCCAATGAGAAAACCCTGAGTTTTCATGGCAAATGGGACCTAGGGGGTACACTTGACATAAGTCCTACCTGAAATTAGGGGGAGGACATGGGTGCCCTCACCCTAGTCTTGCCGTATTTTAGGTTAGGCCCAATTTCAAAGTGTCAGTTTATGATCATTATTTAGGTCTTATGCTGAAACAGTAAGTTTGAATTACAAAATTCTTAGGGGGAATGTTTGTAGTTGCATATAAGCATGATAAGTGATTCATTTGTAGAGTAGATGGAAATTGTGAACTTTATGCATTCTTGTGATTAGAGCATTCAAAATATTCATTGTGTTGCAGAGTAGAGCATTATTATTGGGTTTGTATTTGCAGATTTGGCATCCATCTCCTCATGGCATGAAGAGCATCTTCCTTCCATGAGATATTCACTACAAGGTGATATCATTTGTGTTTTCAATCATTTATCATTTGGATTTTGCCTCTATCCCATAGGGATATGCACTCTTTATCTAACAACGGTGTTCAGAAGACTTGAATGTCTCTCTAGGGCTTGATTGAGGCAAGCCTCTAAACAACACAACCCCAACCCATTTTTCTATGATTGTAGGTTACAGGTTGTAGGAGCAAAAAAAGTGGATTTGTAGGAGAGTAGTACAAAATGTCAAAATTGTAGATCATAAGAGACAACAGGGACTTGGACTTGGGCACCTGCTCATTAGTCCTCCAGATCTCGCAACTAAAGAATCTCTGGAACATCAGGAACATGTTATAGACAAGATTCCTAGATCCCAACAGAAATGGTTGCATTGGACTAGGGCACCCGCTCATTAGTCCCAGAATTTTCCATTTTCTAAACTTTGAAATATGGTATGCATTTTATTGTCAGTTGATATTTCTATGTGCAAGCATTTTTCGTAATTTGTCTGTTTGCTTTTGAATTTGCATAATTAGGGTTTTGAGCATAATTGGACTTAATTGAACAACTAAATCACACAATTCCAAATTTTGCCTATGTTCTAAGTGACTGAAGGCCTTTAGTAAACTTCTTACTTGACTGAAGTCCTTGAATGTTTAGTGGAGAAAGGAAGATTTACACAAACTATCCAAATCAACCCTAAGTAAAATCATCCTCATTTTTCCTCTTAAACACAAGGATCTCAAGTTCTTCTCAAAACTTATAGAGATACATATTTCAACATTACCTAGCTTCATGCCAAGCCATTGTGTGTAAAAAATTCACAAAACTCAAGATTTTAAAGTTTCAACAATCTGCCAACACAAGTCGTGAAACAATTATATCTTGGAACCCAGAAGGAGTCTACTCACGAAACCTTCATCATCAATTTTGGAATGGAGTGAAAAATCTTCCTGTAAGAGGATTCAACATCAAACCTTAATGTATTTTCAGGATGGGAGTCTTACCAAATTGCCAACCCCAACAACAAACTCACATTACTTTCAACCAACTTGAATTTCATAATTTTACACATTCTAGTGTAGCTATAGGAATCCAAATGTATTCACCATTTGAAGATTACAAGGAAATAGAGGATTCAAACATTCAATTGAGTGACATCAAATTACCAACATATAGATTAAAATAAAATGTTTTATTGAATTCAATTCCCAGTCTCCAATTTGATTTTTGTAACTCTGTTGTTTAATATCTCCTCGTTATCTATTTTAACCTCCTAATATCAATTAGTCTCCTCTTTAAATTGGTAAATCTACACATTATAATCTCCTTCACTTCATTTGACCACCCCAATTCTCTATGTCACCCACTCTGCAATATCAATCTACTGTTACTTGCTCTTTTGTCCTCTTAATCCTCTTTTTACAGCTTGGTCGAACACCAGGGCAATGTCATTCTACCCTCTTTATTGTGTTTTAAAACAATGAGAAGTGAATCATCAATTCTCTATTTTCCCAATTGACTGATTTTATTTAAATATTCATAGAAACTTGGATATTATTTTCCAATGGCTGGGCAATCACAAAAATCCCATGCTTTGATCTCACATTTCAATGAAAGGAATAGTCTCCCTACTCCCAAATGATGCCTCCTTTGATGGCATTAATAATAAATACTATCCAAAGTGGATGTTAATAATATCCATGTTTAGGAATTTCACTAAATTTTGGTTTCTTGACTAGTCAAAGAGGAATGCCATATGCCAAACCATACACCGTGGGTTTCAGTTTTTACAAAATTATCTAAGTGAAATCTTTTGATATTGAATTCCTCATCCATCAGCCCCAAATTGATTCTTTCTTACCCATCATTCATTGCTATTACTATTTAATTAATTTCAATTATATTTCTCTTTAATTCTTGTCACTCCAACCTTCAACATCGACCCTCTATGTCTTCTATGATGTGGTTGGGAATGTAAACATGGTGTTGTCCTCTAAAAACAAAATTCAAAATGAAAAATGAAAAAACACTCCACTCCAAAGTAGTTAATATATATTACGATGTGTTTTTCTGTTTACAGACTTGGTATACTCATTCCAGATAGTTGAAATAAACCATAAAAACTCCATAAATGTTTTACTGACACCACCACAATGCCTTTGAAATACTTTGACAATATAGACAAATGAATAATGTCATTGAGACAACACCTCAATGAATCAGAACTAAACCAAAATTGACGCAAAAACTGACCTGATACGAAGTCTCCAGCAGTTGCGACAACACTGCCATGCCATAAAACAAAAGTGAAATAAAAAAATGAAAACCCAAATCAAATTTGAATCAAACATTCTTTTTGTTTGATGTAGGATAGCATGTGATCCTAGGTGCTCCTATATCAAGCATGTCATGTAAAAAAAATGATTCATGAGTGTGGAGCTCATGAGCATTTTGGCAAATTTGGGACTGAAATCCCAAACCTCCCCAAATCTACAGAACTAACCCATGAAGCCTCATCTACTAATCGGTTCCTCCAACGAACCAAATACTCCCAATATTCTTTTCATCTTATTTTTTTGGCTACATAGGAGTCAATGATTTTATCTACTTCTTCAACTTGTTTTGCTAGAAACTACTAAACCCATTCACATGCATCTGGAAAATCTAAATGTACACTCCCATGTCCACTTGTTTCTCTCAAATAATACTTGTACAAATCAACAACATTAAATATTAGGGAAATATCAATACCTATTGGATGTTCCAACTCATATGCATTCGATGAGAATTTTCATAAAATCTTACATGGGCCTATCTTCTTCCACTTTGTAACTTACTATAAGTTCCTTGTGGGAACTTCTCCTTCCTCAAGTGTGCCATCACCAAATCTCCAATCTAAAACTCTTGCTCCTTGCGATGCATATTAGATTACTCTTTGTCTTTGATGACACTTCTCTCCAAATTTTTCTTCACTTCTTTGTGCAAATCATGAATATATTCCGCAAAGTCTTCCACTACAACACTTTTTCTACCCAAATCTACACTATCCATCAATTCATCTACACCTCTAGGGCTATACCCATATACAATCTCAAATGGACTCTTACCGAGACTTCAATTGACTAAGTTATTGTGGGTAAATTCAGCTTGTGCCAATGTCAAATCCCATTGAGTTGGTTTGTCACCCACCAAGCATCTCAACAAATTTCCCAAGCTCCTATTCACAACTTCAGTTTGACCATTAGTTTGTGGATGGTAGGCAGAACCAAACCCCAACTATGTTCCCATTTTCTTCCACAAAGTGCGTCAAAAATGACAAACAAATTTAGTATTCCGATCTAAAATAATACTCTTTGGCAAGCCATGCAATCTGACTACTTCTTTGAAAAACAAAGTAGCTATGTGGGAAGCATCATTACAATTTTGACATTTGATAAAGTGAGCCATCTTAGAGAGTCTATCCACCACAAAAAAAAAATTGTTACCTCTTTGTATTCACGGTAGCCCAAAAACAAAGTCCTGGATTTTTTGTTCCCACGATCTTTTGGGTATGGGCAATGGCTGATACAAACTTGTATTTTACCTCATACCCTTTGCATAGTGACACACTCTAGAACCTTACACCATCTTCTTTACATCTGCACTAATATCTAACCAATAATAACTCTCATTTAGCTATGCTAGAGTTTTGTCCACTCCAAAATGACCACTCAAACAACCACTATGTTTCTCCCTTATCAATTTTTACCTCATTGAACCATGAGGTATACACAATCTCTTTCCCTTGAACAATAAATCTTCTTGCACAAATACTCCATCCATGGAGCTCTATCTCACTCCAAAGGATTATTATATGCTATCCAAGCCTCTTTGAAATCAGCATCATCTTCATACTGTTGGAGTCCATGACAACACTAAGAGTGGGCGGTGAATTAGTGTTGTCTAATTTTTTAAAAAAATTTACACCTTTTAATTTACAAGATAGATAATAAAGGAGACATCAATAATCTATCAAATTTATATGCATAAGTATGATGATGAAAAGAGTGAACAATACCTTATGTGTGAAACATATAGAACACATACATAGAGGCAAATAATAACACAAGGATTACTGAAGTGGAAAACCCTCATGGGGTAGGTAAACCACTCAAATGTGCCTCACCAGCTTATTCAAAACCCCACTGGTTACAACAAGGTCTTACTGACCATACAAGCTTCACTAGCAAATACAATCATCATCATCAGAACATAATTCTTATTGTGCAAGAAATGATTGCAAGTCAATCTGATTTGCACCATTACATAACATGTCTTCTTTGAGTTTCCATATCTCTTTACAACTATCCTCAATCCAATCTGCATATTAGTCTCATTATCTCTGCACAATCAATTCACCTGATTCAAAGTATCTCTGTACAAATAATTCACTTGATTTAGATTATCTCTATACAATCAATTACATATTGTCTTGACATGGTTCAATCTGTAAGTTTGTTGCATAATGTTTTCATCCTTGTTTGATTCATTCATCATTTTACAGTCCACACAAACTCAAGCTTCTGTAATATATATGAAAGTAACTTTTGATATTCCTCTCCTCTACATATTCATCTTCATTTTCTTTCAATGAAGAACCTACAATAAAAAAATTTCATATTCCCATTCTTTCCCCTTTCAATACATCTGCAAAATATATTTTCTTTTCTGTATCACCATTCCCATTCATAAAGAAAATAACCATTCATCTTCCATTATCTGCAAAATAAAAGATTAGAAATCATAAAAAAAAAAACATTTATCTTTTGCACAAATCTTTAATCAATCTTCCCCAAAAATAATCTATCTGATAACTTCAAATCTATATCAATTCATCTGCATGAAGAAAAAATAATCTCCCTAAAAGAACTTTATACATCTGTTCCAACTTCTTTATACATCTATTCCAACTTCTCTCCAATTTTCATCTTCATTAAATTGCATCTATAAGAAAATTTTCAATAATATTTTTGTCATTCTATCTGACTTCCTACATTAAAAAAAATTGCAGAGCCTCCAAAAATAATGAATACAAAGTATATTCAGATTGCCACAAAAAAATTTCTTAATCTCCCATAATCACTTGTCAAAATAAAATTCATTTACTCCATTAAATCTTATCCAAAAAATAATAATAAAAAAAAATCCTCCTTTGCATAAGAGAGAGAGGTTATAAAATAGAAATAAATCTTCAATAAAAATCTCCAAAAAAAATGCATTTAAAAGCACTCACAAAGATGCCTTTTGAACTTGCTAAAAATAGCCTAAATACACTACAGATTTAGTACCTTGATTGCCTTCTGCATGTCAAATTGAATGCACATGATGAAGGAGTCTAACTTTAAATAATGTCCACTGATCATACATTTTGTGCTCACAACAATTTAAATGGATCCTTTGATTTGTTTTTTCTGCTCAAAACACATGAAAGAAGACCTTTTCTAATGGTAAAGAGATTAGATGAGGACCAGTCACCATAATGTCTAAAGGACCCTTCAGTGGGTCACTTTTAAGTGACTAACCTGTGATAACAGATCAACTTCATTTTATAACAAAAAGTGCAACTCAATAGATATGGGCAGGATAAGAAATAATGTATGCCTTTTGTTAGGGTTTATTAATGTTTTTAACTCTCAAGAACTCTAATCAACATGATCCATTTGAAAACTCAAGAACATCTTGAGCATATATCTGCCAAGTAATCCTTTGATGTACAAGCAAGATGACTTCAATCTTGATTTCTTGTATGAATGAAACAAAAACTAACATCACTCCATTGAAACAACACATTCACAACTTTGTCTTTGAGGCACATCAACAACTTATCCATGAACATATCTAAAAATATCCTGTCAACCCTAGCACTACACAACAATGACGAGTTTCTTATTTTCAGCTGATATCATCTGACATTATCAACTAACAACTACAATGCACACCTTCACTTAAAGGACACAAGATCCAATAGCTCAACATGTAAGGAACTAATGGCACATGATTGCATAGTGCTTGGTACCTGGAGTTTAAATCTCTACATATATTATCATATGAACTTATCATGAAGACTGTCATAAAATAACTCTCATGAATCACCAAGTGATCTAGCAATATGAATCAAGACCTCATTATGAAAACAATCATCAACATCCAAGAATATGAAAGTAATCTATGCCAATATGAAAAAATCTGTCATATGAAGACCAATCACAAAACACAAGGACCACTAACCTCCTGATGTCTTGACCAACATTAAACGAGAGAAACACATCCTAACACATAATCCAATCAACATGAGTGATCATATGAATATAACAAGTTTGCATCATCAATTCAACACTTTTGTTATGCAAATCCTAATCAAGACACACTTTTTGACATCAATGACAATCAGTCTCCATCACATACAACTCCTGCATAGAGTCAAAGCCAACAACATTTACTCTCATTTCATTCAACAACAAGCACCTCTGACTTAATGCATCAACCACTCTATTTGATATACCACTTCTATGTTTCAATACAAATGAATAGCTTTGAAGAAATTTAACCCACTTTACATGATTTTGACTAAGCCTACCTTTGTTGTTTATAAATTGTAATGCATGATGATCATTGTATAAAACAAACTCCTTTGGTAGCAAGTAATGTCGCCACTCCTTAAGAGCTTGCACAATGGCATAGAACTCTTGATCATATAAAAAGTACTTTCTCTTTGCTTCACTCAATTTCTCACTGAAATATGCTATTGGTCTACCCTCTTGACTCAAGACTCCTCCAATCACTGTCCCACTTGAATCACAATCAACTTGGAACACTTTAGAAAAATTAGGAAGTGCTAACATAGGCTATTCCATCACTTTATCCTTCAAAAGTTTGAAACTGTGCTTAGCTACATTTGTCCACAAAAATTCCCTCCTATTACCATTCATAGTTTTTGTAATAGGAGCACAAATCCCATTAAATTTTCTTATGTACTTCCTATAGAAGCTCACTAGTCCATGGAAGCTTCTTGCTTCATACTCCTTGGCAAAAGCCAATTTACAATTGGTTTTACCTTTTCTAGATCCATTTTCACACCACATTCAGAAACAACAAAACCCAAATACACAAACTCTTCTTTCATGAAGCTGCACTTTTTCACATTCACTAACAACTCCTCCTCCTTGAGTCTTTATAAGACTACCCTAACATGTTCCAAGTGCTCTTCTTTTGTTTTACTAAAAACTAAAATATCATTCAAATACACAATAACAAACTTACCAAGGAATGGTTTCAACATTTCGTTCATTAGCCTCATGAAGACCAGTACTTGGAAAATTTGTCAAGCCAAATGGCATCACCATCCATTCATATATTCCATCCTTAGTTTTGAAAATGGTCTTCCACTCATCTCGCTCTTATGTGAATTTGATGGTACATGCTCTTCAAGTCAATCTTGGTGAAGTATTTAACCCCAGGGTAAGTGCAAAAAGATGGGGGGCCAAAAAGAGGTCTTAAGTGGCCACTTTTTTTTTTCTAAAATCAAGAAATGCTGGCCTTGGATGAGAAATTGAGCATAGTTACACTCAAAATTTAGAGATACAACCAAAACAATGTTCATAGTACTCCGAGTCTACTTTCTAAACTACTATTTTTTTTTGAAAATAGTATAGATTAAGGGGTTCAACAGAGGGACCCACAGAAATTGGTGTTGTTTCTATAAAAAAAAATAACATAGCATGTTTTGTGGCTCCCTCAAAAGGTCAAATTTTTTTGGTATTTTTAAAATTGCTTCATGAGAAAGTATCTAACAGCATGTAGTTTATGCTCAATTTTTCCGATTTTTTTTTAATGAATATTTGATTTTTTACTAATTTTCAAAGTGGACACATCCTAAAAAATAGAATTTTGGCTGTGCTACCCCTATAAATTTTGAAAACTAATTGAAAATCATTTTTTTCTTTTTCTAATATGTGTAGAATGGATTCTAGTTTCAAAATATGTAATTTTTTTGAAATTTGAATGAATAGTTAATTTACAATGAAAAAAAGACCAAACTGTGGTTTTTGCCCAAAAATAGACACACAAAAAAAAGAAATTAAAGATGAAAGGCTTAACATTGTCAAAATGTGAAAAAAATCACATCATCAAATAACTAAGAGAAAGCCTAACATTACCTAGGTGTTCAATTTGTTTGACCTTGAAACACGTGCAAATTTCAGGGTTAGCATGAACGAAATTATGTGAAATCCTATAGAGTATGGAAAAACACGTCTCTGGACATTGGGAAGGCACTCCAAGCCTTTGGGTTGGAAATCCAAAGGAAATCCCAAGCCCAAGGCTTGGGATTCCCAAAGAAAAACATAACGCGAGCGCGTTATAACGTGCTCGCGTTATGTTTTACTTTGCATTTTTCCTTTTCCGCAAAAGTTTGTGCATTGTTTGTCATGTTTGAAATAATGCGAGCGTGTTATAATGCGCTCACATTATGTCCCCCTTGATTTTTTTTATGTTCAAGGTTATTAATCATGTACGTATATATGTATGTATGTATGTATACCTATATATGTATGTATGTATCTATGTATGCCTATATGTATGTATGTATAGTGTCGAGGGTAGAGAAGAGTAAAGATGTGGGTGAGCCAGATAGAGGAGGAGAGGGGTGGATAAGGATTGAGTGATTAAGGTTTAAGGTTGAGGGTTGAGGGTTTAGGGATAGGATTTAGAGTTTAGGGATAAGGGATTAGAGTTTAGGACCTTAAGGGATTAAGGTTTAGGGTTGAGGCTTTAAGGATAGCATTTAGGGTTGGGGGTCGAGGGATTAGGGTTAAGGTAGAGTGTTGAGCGTAGAGGGATTAGGGATAGGCTTTAGGGTTGAGGGATTAGGGTTTAAGGTATAGTTTTGAGGGTTGAGGGTTTAGGGATAGGGTTTAGGATTTAAGGTTTAAGTGTTAAGGGTTGAGGATTTAGGGATAGGGTTTATGGTTTAGGGATAAGGGATTAGGGTTTAGGGTTTAGGGATTAGGGTTTATGGTTTAGTATTAATGGATTAGGGTTTAGGATTAAGGGATTAGGGTTTAGGGGTGTACAATTAAGGGGTAGCATAAGTAAACTAGTATTTAGGAAGGGTTGGGAAAATTTTGTGAATCATCATAGGCTGGAGATTAGAGATTTTGTTGTGTTCAAGTACATATCCAAGTCATAATTTAAGGTTAAGATATTTCAAAGAATAGGGTGTGTGAAAAACATCAATGCTCTTCATCTTATGAATACCAACATTGATATAGATAAAATATGTCGTTCTTCTAACAGAGTATGCAGTTCAAGTCAACTGATGGGCAGTAAGTTGTCGAATGAGTTGGTTTAATGGGTGTGCCTCCTTCTTCAAGGCCCAGGTGGGCAGGAGTGGGATGTACAATTAAGGGGTACCATAAATAAACTAGAATTTAGGTAAGGTTGGGAAAATTTTGTGAATCATCATGGGTTGGAGATTGGAGATTTTGCTATGTTCAAGTACATATCCAAGTCATATTTTAAGGTTAAGATATTTCAAAGAATAGGGTGTGTGAAAAATATCAATGCTCTTCACCTTATGAATACCAACATTGATACAGAGAAAAAATGCCCTTCTTCTAACAGAGGATGCAATTCAAGTCAACCAATGGGTAGCAAGTTGCTGATCTTGAATTGGTTTCTAATGAAGAAAACAATGATGATGTTGAAGCAATGGAAGAAAATCAAAATTGTAAGTCTAATTTAATTTATTTCAACTTTCGAAGCAGGCATTTGAATTGTAGCTTTACCTAGAGGATTGGTATAACAAAAACTTTATTATGTTAAAAGCCTTTCTTTGAAGAACCTTAGACATTATGGACCCTATCATCTAGAAAAGCACATGACAGTGAACTCTACCCAACATTTCAAATCAGATATTTACCTTTTTATTCAATGAAAATGAAGTCACGGAATGTAAACCGACCATGCAAACTAGTAAGATCAAATTCTCTGCCTTCTATTCTTATTACTCTTACTTTATTAAGAGAAGAGTGTCAAAAAGAATGGGTTTAATTGTAAGCTAACATAACGCAAAGCATTTTTGTTATTACATTTTTCTGAGGGATCTCTAATAGTCTAATATAATGCAGTCTTCTATAATATGAACATTTGCATTTGTGTGAATGATAAGCTTTAGTATAGTAGAGTATTAAATCAATGCAATTAGCTATTTATTGGGTTAAAATAACTTAGCTTTTGTAATTGTTTGGGAATGCAGGAGTTGCCAAAAATAGTTGAATGTCATCTACAATTACCAAGAGAAAAAAGTTTAGTAGTTCTTATGGATAGAGCCAGTAAACAATGGGATATTATTTGCCTGTTTCATAACAATATACCTCCCCTAAGTGCGAGGTGGACAACAAGAAACATAGATGTACCCCAATGCAAAGCTTTTCTCATAGTCTATACATCTATTGGCATAATGAACCCCAGATGGGCCAGAAAAACATGCCATATAACATTACTAACATTAAAAAAGTTCATAGCCATTTTTCTGACATATTCCTGCAAATCAGATATCCTTAAGAGAAGAATGTCAAAAATGATGGGTTTAACAACCTAACATAAGGCAAAGCAGTTTTGTTGGGTTTAGGGATAGGGTTTAGATTTGAGGGATTAGGGTTTAGGGTTGAGGGATTATGGTTTAAGGTATAGTGTTGAGGGTTGAGGGTTTAGGGATAGGGTTTAGGGTTGATGGATTAAGGTTTAGGGTTGACGGATTAGGGTTTAGGGTTGACGGATTAGGGTTTAATGTTGAGAGTTGAGGGTTGAGGGTTTAGGGATAGGGTTGGCGGTCAAGGGATTAGGGTTAAAGTAGAGTGTTGAGGGTACAGGGATTAGGGATAGGGTTTAGGGTTAAAGGTTTAACAATTGAGGGTTGATGTTTTAGGGCTGAGGGTTAAGGGATTGGGGTTTGAAATATAGTGTTGAGCATCGAGGGTTTATGGATAGGTTTTAGGGTTTAAGTTTTAAGGGTTAATGGTTGAGGGATAGGGTTTAGGGTTTAGGGATAAGGGATTAGGGTTTAAGGTATAGTGTCGAGTGTTGAGGGTTTAGGAATAGTGACAGTGTTTAGGGTTTAGGGATGAGGGATTAGGGTTGAGGGATGAGGGATTAGGGTTGAAGGTTGAGGGTTTATTGATAGTGTTTAGGGTTGAGCGATTAGGGATTAGGTTTTAGGGTTGATGGATTAGGGTTTAAGGTATAGTGTTGAGGGTTGAGGGTTTAGGGACAGGGTTTAGGGTTGATGGATTAGTGTTTAATGTCGAGTGTAGAGGGATTAGGGATAGGGTTTAGGTTTGAAGGTTTAAGGATTAAGGGTTGAGGCTTTAGGGATGAGGGTTTAAGGCTTAAGATATAGTGTCAAGTGTTGAGGGTGTAGGGATAGGGTTTAAGTTTTAAGGGTTAACGGTTAAGGGATAGGGATTAGGGTTTAAGGTATAGTGTTGAGGGTTGATGGTTTAGAGATAGGGATAGGGTTTAGGTTTGAGGGATTACAGGTTAGGATTGATGAATTAGGGTTTAATGTTGAGAGTTGAGGGTTGAGGGTTGAGGGTTTAGGGATAGGGTTGATGGTCAAGGGATTAGGGTTAAAGAAGAGTGTCGAGGGTAGAGGGATTAGGGATAGGGTTTAGGGTTGAAGGTTTGAGGATTTAGGGTTGAGTCTTTAGGGTTGAGGGTTAAGGGATTAGGGTTTAAGATATAGTGTCGAGTGTCGAGCGTGTAGGGGTAGGTTTTAGGGTTCAAGTTTTAAGGGTTAAGGGTCGAGGGATTAGAGTTAAGGGTTGAGGGATAAGGGTTTGACGTTGCAGGTTGAGTAGATTAAGGTTTGAGGGTTGAGGGATAAGGGATAAGGATTAGAGTTAAGGGTTCTATGGATTAGAGTTAAAGTAGAGTGTCAAGGGTATAAGGATTAGGGATAGGGTTAGAGGGTTTAGGGATAAGGGATTAGAGCTTAAGGTATAGTATTGAGCCCATTGAGGGTTTAGGAATAGGGATAGCATTTAGGGTTTAGGGATGAGGGATTAGAGTTGAGGGATGATGGATTAGGGTTGAGGGTTGAAGAATTAGGGTTTAGGGATAAGGTTTAGGATTGAGGATTGAGGGATTATGGTTTCAGGTATAGTGTTGAGGGTTTAGGGATAGGGTTTAGGGTTGAGGGATTAGAGTGAAGGGTTGAGGGATTAGGATTTGACATTGAGGGTTGAGGCTTGAGGCTTTAGGGTTTAGGGTTTAGGGATAGGGTTGAGGGTCGAGGGATTAGAGTTAAGGGTTAAGGGATTAGGGCTTGACATTGACAGTTGAGGGTTGAGGTTCAATGGTCAAGGGTTTAGGGATAGGGTTGAGGGTCGAGTGATTAGGGTTAAAGTAGAGTATTGAGGGTATAAGGATTAGGGATAGGGTTGGAGGGTTTAGGGATAAGAGATTAGGGTTCAAGGTATAGTATCGAGCCCGTTGAGGGTTTAGGAATAGGGATAATGTTTAGGGTTTAAGGATAGGGTTTAGGGTTGAGGGATTAGAGTTAAGGGTTGAGGGATTAGGATTTGATGTTGACAGTTGAGGGTTGAAGCTTTAGGGTTTAGGGTTTAGGGATAGGGTTGAGGGTCAAGGGATCAAAGTTAAGGGTTGAGGGATTAGGGTTTGACATTGAGGGTTGAGTACATTAAGGTGATAGGGTTAAGGATCGATGGATGAGGGTTAAAATAGAGTGTCGAGGGTATAAGGATTAGGGATAGGGTTGGAGGGTTTAGGGATAAGGGATTGGGGTTTAAGGTATAGTATCGAGCCCGTTGAGGGTTTAGGAATAGGGATAGTGTTTAGGGTTTAGGGATAGGATTTAGGGTTGAGGGATTAGAGTTAAGGGTTGAGGGTTGAGGCTTTAGGGTTTAGGGTTGAGGGTCAAGGGATCAGAGTTAACGGTTGAGGGATTAGGGTTTGACGTTGAGGGTTGAGTACATTGAGGTTCGAGGGTTAAGGGTTTCAGGATAGGGTTGAGGGTCGAGGGTATAAGGATTAGGTCTAGGGTTGGAGGGTTTAGGGATAAGGGATTAGGGTTTAAGGTATAGTATCAAGCCCATTGAGGGTTTAGGAATAGGGATAGTGTTTAGGGTTGAGGGATTAGAGTTAATGGTTGAGGGATTAGGATTTGACATTGAGGGTTGAGGGTTGAGGCTTTAGGGTTTAGGGATAGGGTTGAGGGTCAAGGGATAAGAGTTAAGGGTTGAGGGATTAGGTTTTGACATTAAGTGTTGATTACATTAAGGTTCGAGGGTTGAGGGTTGAGGGTTTCGAGATAGGATTGAGGGTCGAGGGATTAGGGTTAAAATAGAGTGTCGAGGGTATATGGATTAGGGATAGGGTTGGAGGGTTTAGAGATAAGGGATTAGGGTTTAAGGTATAGTATCAAGCCTATTGAGGGTTTATAAATAGGGATAGTGTTTAGGGTTTAGAGATGAGGGATTAGAGTTGAGGGTCGAGGGATTAGGGTTTAGAGATAAGGTTTAGGGTTGAGGTAGACAAGGAGCGACTGAGAGACATAGAAAGGGAAAAGGTAGAGAGGTAGAGAGGTAGAGAGGTGAGGGGGAGAGATAAGTGAGATATAGAACATGAGCTAATGGAACTAGAGGTGAGATATTGCAAAGGTGCTATCGAAGGTGAGATAGACACAAATATTTATGGATCAATCTATAGTAGGACAAAACGTGAGTGTTATAATGTGCTCATGTTTTGTCCTTCTATAGAAATGGTAAAAAAGTGTTGACCCCTGTGATCCAGGCCCACATGCTTTGTTTTCATGTTGATTATGCACGTGCTCCAACAAAAAAGAAGTGCTTTCATGTTGTTGGGAATTTCACATGCACATTTTACACATTCTACCAACTTTGCATGATCTTTCCACCACCTTTTATGTTTTGCCAACTTGAGAAGGAGGAAATAACATAGTTTTCACACCAAGTTTGATATATATGTATATATATATTCAAGTTTCAATTTTTGTAGTGTTGCAATGTTAATTGTGATTCAATTTTAGGAATTTAACATTATAGATTGGTTAATAGTATTATTGTTAGTAATTATATTTCAGTGTTATTCAATTTAACATTGAAAAGGAAGCAAGTGGTGAAAAACTCAAATTGTTGAGGAGTTTGATGCAAGAAGAAAAAAACACTACATAATTGGTTACTCTCTCCATTTGAATCTTCATTTTTTAGGTATGTCAAGTCTTTACATGCATGTTCTTTACATTTTCCTTAATTCTATTTGAATTACTTTATCATGCTTTATCATACATGTTTAAAATAGACACATTCCCAATCAAGAAAGTAGCCTAGAATCTCACATTTTGCCATGTATATTTTCTACACTTGGGCTCTTTAGTAATTATGTGTAATAAACAAACCTTAACATTCCATGATGTCAAACTATATAAGAATAAATCCTTACAACATAATAAAAATATAATCCCACTATTATCTTGTATTCATTTCTTAGGAACTAATATTGGTCTCTTTATCATGCTACAGACAAATTCTCCATCATGCCGAGGAAACGATCAAGAATTAAACCAATGTAGGAAGAGATAGACGCTAAGAATGTAAAGAAAGTAGTGGCTATGAGGGAACTTTGTGAGAAGAGGAAATTGGGCACGATAAATGAAGACATGCCAATTGAAGAGGAACCACAACCATAACAAGGAGATATGGTATTGGGGGCACAAAGAGAACGAATGCAAAAACTTTGTGCTACGAGAGATTTGAATACCATAGTTGGAGACACGTCCTCTACCTCAAGTCAACATGTAGGGACAACATATACCACATCTCAAGTTGAGAGTACATCATCACTCATAGATGATGAAGGAGGTATGCCATCATTCCTATGTCAACCTCAAGATATGTCATCTATTCCATCTTTGATCGAAGGTATGCCATCTAGCCCATCTCATTTAAATATTGATGAAATCCCTAATGTTGAGATGAATTTACCTAACTTAACACCACCTAGAATTTTGCATAGAAAGCCAAAGTATTTGATTTATATTGATGAGAATATTTTACATCCAATGGAAGGTAAGATTCCAAAACGTACTTGTAGAAGATATGCTCATAAGATTTGGAGATTGTTCTTTGAAAAGTTAAATGAGATTGCAAGATGTCAACTATTCATTGAAATGATGCGAAGTATAAAGCATAGGTCCATCATGAAGATTCTTGGGTTGAGAACATCAGAGGCTTCAAGTGAAACATCTATTGTCAAGAATCTAATGAGTGTGTATAAGAGTGTGGGTAACACCTCACACACAAAAGATAGTAATGCAACACGGCATGTGATTACATCGACTATAGTAAGTAGTCAAACAAGGAAAGATCATCTCATTAGAAAGATGAATCAAGAATTGAGAATTAATAGGAAAACTTTATCAAGAGCAGTTGGAAGATGCCAAAGAATTGAGGACACTAATGCCAATGAATTATGGGCGTTCTCGAAGAGACTACCATGAAAAGATAAACCAATTGTTGAAGCATTGAGATCACTAATTGAAGACTTTTAGAAGAATTACAGAAGGGTATTTCCAAATCAAAGGGATGTGGTAAGAAGGAGAATCGGTAGTCAGAACCATGAGCCACATCCAAAGCATTTTTTGGATGAGACTCAAACATAGTTTTATGGTAAATTTCTAGAGAAGTATCCTCAAATTAAAATTTGTCAAAGATATTTTGAAATGCTAAAACCTTTCTATGTCAAGATAAATCACACACGCACTACTTGTTGTTGTAGATTACATATTGAATTTTCTAACCATTTTGATGTTTATAGGTTTATATGTTTAGATATGCATTCTAACAATGTTTTACAGGGTTGTGTCATACGTGCCCCACCAACATCTTCAAGAGACTTCATATCAAGAATTTTATGTGATAGAGAGGAAGGTCAAATATTCTACAAGAAATTATGCTTGGATGGCACATGTCTTCATTGTGGTGGCTTGCAACATTTTCCAATATGTGAACATATGGAAAGAACACATGCGGTTGGAAACAAACTAGTAGAGTTTGGCAAGTATAAAACAGTGGTATACAATAGAAAAGATGGTAAAGAAGCAAAGAGGTGTGAATTGGTTATTGAAAAGATTCTAGTGTATTAGTTTATGCCTATATTTCATGACAGCATAGTGTATGAGTATGCAAGACATGCCCATAGAGCTTGATGGTTGGACTTGCAATTCAAGCTATGCAAGGACATATTTCTGATTGGTAGCATTGTTTCAGTCGTCAACTTTGTAGAGAACTACAATCTATAGCCACAGCGTGAGGTGCAATCACAATATTACAACTCCACACAGGTTTCTATATTTGTGCACATCGCATTCATTCATGTGAATGATAGTACAAAGGATGATAGAAAGATCATAAGGGAGTATAATTTCTATATTAGTGATGATCGTATGCATTCTATGCAGTTGTTCTACAATGGTTTGGCTAGAAGGGACATATAGTTTCGTCAACATATCATATGGTCAGATAACTGTGCATCACAATTCAAGAACTCGTAAAACTTCTATTGGCTGAGTAGGAGGCATAATTTTATAGGTATTCAGCATATGTGGAACTTTTGTGAGGCCAAGCATGGAAAGGGGGAGCATGATGGTGCAGGAGTATGTATCAAAAGAGCCATCGCAGGAGAAGAGTTAAAGTATAAAAACAATGCAAATTTGACATATGCAAAATTGATTGTCGAGTGGTGTAATGCTTCCATGGGTTCAGGTCATGAAGGTAAGTCTTCAGTTAGTAGATTTTTTTGGTTGACAGATGATACTAACATTGCACCATATGAGGACTATTCTACACTGACATGATCAAATGAGATGCACTCTTTCAAAATCTCAATTGCAGGTTCATGGAGTATCCGTACATGAAAGATGTCATGCTTTTGTTCTTCCTGTACAATTCAAGCCTGGGATGAGTGCGAGTCAAAGGAGTGGGTTGACGAATGGTAGTTAAGTTATCTTAGCCTACTTGGCATGTATCGACCCCCGACGGCACTAGAACTAACATAGATGGAATCATCAGTTGACTTTGACCACATATCAGATCTAGTTCAACAGGTAATATATCTATTTGCATAGTTTTTGAAATTCCTAATATCATCTTACTTTGTAGTGTTTTTGTAATGTTGACTAATTTCATCTAATTTCCTACACATATCAATGTAGGGCACGTATATGTAGTTATTGCAGATGAAGATAATGAAGAGTGAATAAATTATTACTTATGTCATCATGTTGAGGCCAAAAAGAAATTGGAGGCCCCAGTTATAGATGGAGAATACATCGAATACCGTATAGGCTCAGTGGTTATTACTAGAACATGGCTTAGAAGGTACCCACATAAGAGTGTTAATGTTCAGTTGTTTTAGGACTTTGATACACATCGAAAGATTCTTCATTATTCAAACCTTGTCGTGGCATCCAATGTTCATTTAATACAATATCAGGGTAGACCTTTGAACAAAATCTTGTGGAAGGTGCATGAGTCTCACCATGAAGTAATACTTGACACAATAAAGAGTAGAGCAAACCTAGATGGTTCATTGGATTAATTTGTAAGTATTCACATTGATTTTGTAAAGTCATGTTACATTGAATTGTAAGTATCCACATTAATTTGAAAGGTTTGTCTTTTTTAATTTCCTGCTACATTTTTACACATATACACATTTTTACATCATCATGTTATTCTTCATGGGGTTAGACCTAAGTGATGGATGAAGTTGATCTTAGGAATAATGTATAAAATCTAGGTAATGTATTAAATATAGGTGTCTCTAGGTGTCTTGGTTTCTAACTAGAGGGGTCAAAAAATGAAATTTTGTTTTGATTGAGTCAATTGTATGTAATAAGGTGTTCGAAGATCATTTCATTTGTTTTTAAGTCACTTTGAGTCATTTGGGGTCAGTTTGAGTCTCTGAGTCCTATTGCAAAAAAGTGTCAATGTTGTCAAGTTGCACAAAGCAACTTTTGCATTTTTAATGTCCTGCTCCTGATGCAACCAAACTAATAGTTCCAATACGTCCAGATGGGTATCTTTAGGCTAAGCATGGTTCTATTTTTCACCCAAACATGTCGAAACCATCCAACCTACATTGTACCGATGATATCCCTAAAGAGTCCAAAGTGCAAAAATGCAGCAATCTTTGACAAGATGTTACTCAAAAATCGTGTCATTTAGAAACATTCTATCTAAGGAAATGCGATCATGTAGAGTAACTCTACAATAACCTTTCTCAATTTTTTATATCTCTGAGACATTTGCCCGCGGTGAAAGGTTTTCTGTTGCCCCAAATATTGTTAGAAGGAGGCAATGTAAAGTTGCAAAGGGGTGTAACTTTCATCCTGCTCTTGATGCAACCAAATTGACTATTCCAATGCATCTAGATGGGTACATTTATGCTAGGTATGGTCCTATTTTTCACCCAAACATGTCAAAACAGTCTAAGCTACATTGTACCGACAATATCCCTAAAGAGTCCAAAGTGCAAAAAGGCAGTAATCTTTGATAAGATGTTACTCAAAAACTATGTCACTTAGAAACATTATGTCTAAGGCAATATGATCACATAGAGTTCCTCTATAATAGTCTCTCTCATTTTTTTATATCTCTGAGGCATTTGCCCGTGGTGAAAGACTTTCTGCTGCCCTAAAAATCGTCAGAAGGAGGAAATGTAAAGTTGCAAAGGGGTGTAACTTTTGTCCTTCTCCTAATGCAACAAAAATGACTATTCCAATACATTTGGATGGGTACATTTACATTAGGCATGGTCCTTTTTTTCACCCAAATATGTTGAAACAGTCTGAGCTACATTGTACCGACGATATCCCTGAAGAGTCCAAAGTGCAAAAAGGTAGCAATCTTTGACGAGATGTTACTTGAAAATCGTCACTTAGAAATATTATGTCTAAGGAAACATGATTACGTAGAGTGCCTATACAATAACCTCTCTCAGTTTTTTATATCTTTGAGGTATTTTCCCATGGTGAAAGGTTTTTTGCTACCCCAAAAATTGTCAGAAGGAGGCAGTGTAAAGTTGCAAAGGGGTGTAACTTTCATCCTTCTCCTGATGTGACCAAACTAACTATTCCAACGCGTTCGGATAGGTACATTTATGTTAGGCATGGTCCTTTTTTTCACCCAAACATGTCGAAACAGTCTGAGTTACATTGTATCGATGATATCCCTGAAGAGTCTAAAGTGCAAAAAGGCAGCAATCTTTGATGAGATGTTACTCAAAAATCATGTCACTTAGAAACAATCCATCTAAGGAAACATGATCATGTAGATTGCCTCTACAATAACCTCTGTCAGTTTTTTATATCTCAGAGGTATTTGCCAGTGGTGAAAGGTTTTTTGCTGCCCCAAAAATCATCAGAAGGAGGCAATGTAAAGTTGCAAAGGGGTGTAACTTTCGTCCTGCTCTTGATGTGACTAAACTGACTATTCCAACACGTTCCTATGGGTACATTTACACTAGGCATGGTCCTTTTTTTCACCCAAACATGTCGAAACAGTCTGAGCTACATTGTACCGACGATATCCCTAAAGAGTCCAAAGTGCAAAAAGGTAGCAATCTTTGATGAGATGTTACTCAAAAACTATGTCACTTAGAAACATTTTGTCTGAGGTAACGTGATCATGTAGAGTGTCTCTACAATAACCTCTCTCAATTTTTTATATCTCTAAGGTGTTTTCCTGTGGTGAAAGGTTTTCTGCTCCCAAAAAATTGTCAGAAGGAGGCAGTGTAAAGTTGCAAAGGGGTGTAACTTTTGTTCTTCTCGTGTGGCCAAACTAACAGTTCTAATGCATCTGGATGGGTACGTTTAGGCTAGGCATGGTCCTATTTTCACCCAAACATGCCGAAATAGTCTGAGCTACATTGTATCAGCATATTAAATTATTAACAAATATTGAATCATATAAACACATAGAAATCATTTTAAAGCATAAACTAACTCCTCCAAGTCAAGGCGCAGATTAAGGTATAAGAAAGTTGAAATATGCACCTAGCAAAAGATAGCCTCATATTTGTCATTTTAATGGCCTCAATCAATTGTAGATGTCTTAGTGCGCCTACATGAACTTAGCCCATTCCTTAGCCTTTCAACACTTTCAAACAAGGTGAGGTCTTTTATCCCTGATTCTTGCCTCCTTCACAAGACTAGATGCTAGTTGAAGGTTGCTCAAGTGACAATATGCACCTAGATTCTTTTTCTTATTTTCTTCATTTTTGAATCTAAGTAACATCAGATTTCATAGTTTAAGCTTCCTCATGTTTAGGCACTGATATGTGATGTTATGACCATGGAATAGCGCCTTGATGCTAATAGGTGTTCTCTCTAAGTTAAGTGCTCATCAAAGGTAAAATGAGTTGAAAATTACGCCTAAGGTTTTCATGTTTGTTAATCAATGCTTAAATATTTAAGAAAGTCCCCTTCATCTTAGGCACAAATGTAAGGTTGTTCAGAGTTGAATGGGTGCCTAAGCTAGATGAAGACTTTTTACCCACCTCATCCTTCAATCATTATAATTGTTCTCAAAAGACATCATCAAAACATGAAAAAACTCCAAGACTTGTAGTTTTAAGTTGATTTCCTCTAAGGTGCCAATGTGAGGTTGTTTTGATGGCAAAGGGTACCTTGATTCATGATGTTGAATCTCCTTCCTCCTAGGCACCAAAATGGATAGTTTAGATAAGAAAAGGCGCCTTAGTATACTTAACTCATTTCTTGGCAATTTGATACTTTAATCACTTGTTCAAACCTATAGGAGACCATTTTAGACTTAGGCGCTAGATCTTAGGATTTAGAACATCTTCCTTCAAGGTGCCAAAATGAGGTTATTTAGACACAAAAGTGTGCCTCCATATAAGATCCTTATTCTCCTACCACTTAGGTGCTCATTCATGATGATCCAACTGACAATAGGCACCTAGACTTCCTTTGGTAAGATTTAGTCATTTTGAAGGTTCTAACACTATGCGCTACAGTTGGAAGTGATTTGAAGTTCATTTTCCTCTAGGTGGGTGGAGACAAGAAAAGGCACCTAGCCTTCTTTTGACGATTTTCAAAGTCTTCCTAAGTTATATTATGTTATATTGACCCTTAGGCGCAAATGGATGATCTAGGATGACTCTAGGTGCATATCTAAGGTGATATATTTCTAGGCACAATCTTCACTAAGTTAGACTTCACTTTACATTAAGGCACCAAAATGGATAGTTTAGAGAGAGGTAAAAATGCACCTAGAGGTATGATACTTAGTTTGATGTGTTTGATCCAATCCTTTTTCCCGCCCTCATATCAATTAAATATGACCCTCGATTATGATATGGCGCTCAAGCTTATGAGAGTTTACCAGAAACACTAGTTGAGTTAGGTTGAAGGACCGGTGAACTAATGACTTAAAGACCCTTTAGTAGGTTGATTTAAGTGATAGTAACTTCTGATTATAAGTCAATATTAAATTAAAACAAAAGTGTACTTTACACACGACAAGCAATTGAGGGTTTTAAAGTCTTATGAAAAGTAGATTATTTTTAGGGTTTAATGCCCAATATGCAAACCCTAACTATCAATAAGATTATGATTATGAAAACTTGTGTCTTCTCTAACTTCTTATTGCAAGAACAAAACCACATCCACCATGAATATGATTCATTTTTTTTTAAATACAACTTTTATCTTTTAGTTCCAAAATGAGGTTTCGGTGATACTTGAATAACAATAGCTAGCTTATTGGATCAACAAACATCCTATGTAATACAATTGGACTTTAAATACTTGAAGTAACCATCTACAAATATCCATTCAAACGTGGATTTATAATGCAAGTATGGACGCCATCAATAAAAAAGATTTGTACTAACCAAATATCCATATAGGCATACATCAATATCTGTTGATATACGTATAACATATATACAAAATAGCCATATAGGCTTACAAGAATGTCATATAGGCATACAATGGCAACTATATGCAATACAAAATATATGTCTACAAATTCCATATAGGCATACAACAAAGGAACACAATAAAAAGTCATTCCCCTCTGCCTGGTGAAGAGAATAGATCACGGGCAACCTTTGATCTTCTAGGGGATGGAGACGCGTATGTGGGTGGTCTACTACGAACTTGAGGGATGCTCCTCCTATTTAGTTCTTCTTGCATCTTTTGCTATTACAATAATAAGTATAAACATTAATATATAGAAATTCCATGTTATAAAAAATAAAATATTTAACAAAATAATCACTTACCGCTACCATATAATCTATCTCCTCACTTGCCTTAGTAGCAGGAATAGGCCGTGGTGATGTCATGTCCTATAGAAACCATCTAGATAGAAATTAAACTTTAAATCAATAATCTTTTGATTTTTCAAAAATAAACAAGTATAAGAATGAATGTAAATTGAAATTTACTAATCTGCCTCATACCCCTGTCGATGGTATGGAGCTATGAATTGCAGCGGTCACACCATGCTCCATTGTCCTATGAACATCGGGAGGTGTCTCCGCAGCATGCATCATCTAGAAATAAAACAACATTATTCAATTATGAAAACTATAATAGTGATGCAAATCATGGCTCCTAACATACACACACGTTCATCTAAACATGTAAGTACACACAATAAAGCACACAAGTCACATACAAAAATCTAGTAAGTACAATTCATTCATTAAACTATTTATTTTATTACCTCCGTGAAGCTTTGAAGTCCACCACCGCTGGCACATGTTGCCGTGAAATCTCTAATATTAACCTATTCAACATCCAAAATTAGATATTAGAATACCATTCATATAATGATGCTATTCACATATAATATTTATAATTGTTTACTAGTTACATACCCCAACAGTAGATGATGTAGTGTAATATGTAGGTGGAGAACCACTGAAAATTGCATCAACTCTATGACCCTAAAATTTTATTAAAATCATCAAACTAAATTAGTTAATCTTGCATTTCAAAAATGAAATTTAATAAATTAAATTCAATAAACTTGCTAATATTTACCTAAGTATCAAGGCTGAAAGTCTCACTCAGGAGAGTATCTGTCATCACCATCTGGTCAGCTGCAGATGTAGCCTGTGCACCTGCATCATGACTATCCATGGGGTCATAACCACAGATTGACCTGCAAGTCTGACAAGCATGGGGTGTGACCCTACTCCTCACACTATCTCCCAACCCACGCTGCACTATAGGACTGGCATGCTCTATGATGCTCTGGGTCAAGGCACTTATGGGTTGAAGTGTATCGATCTCAACACTCTCCATCACAGTGGAAGGGATAGAAACATTCTCATGGGCTGGTCTGATAATTACTCATCTCACTAGCCACTATGGGTCAACACGTGCCCCTGGTCTATCTTGTGCTGACCCCCCACCTCTACCCTGGAAGTCCCGCATATCAAAATAGTTTAGCACTTTATTGAGGACAAACTCGCAGTAGAGTTTCCTCAAAAAGTATTGTAGGACCTCATTATTATTGCATGGAGGATGGTCAAAAACCATCCACCATCTCTATCCAAAATTGTCCCTTATCGCTTCGTTGTTGCACCAATGGATAGGGAACCTCTTGCATGTAATAGGCGGAGGTTGATTTGTTTACGGATTTGTGAAAATGGAACACAAGTCTAATTTTGAAATTTGTAATTTTTTCACATCTTCATATGATAGCTTGTTTGCATAATAGTCTCTAAACTCTCTCCTCTTATCCGACCAACTAGATATTTGCTTGCTAATTGAATCTACATTTGATAACATAGACTCAAGAGATTAAGCAAGCGTGGACCTATGCAAGGTTGAAGTGGAAGGATCTTTCAACCTTGCAATTATGTTTTCAATTTGCCCCATTAGATTTTCTTGTGTTCCAGGGGCATGTCGAGGAATAGATGGAGGAGTTTGTTGTTCGGATTGTTCTTTGGCAAGTACTTCCTCTTCAGGATTCTTTGGATTTTGAGGAGGAGGAGGAGGTGCATTAACATTTCCTGACAATTAACAAAATTTACATCAAAAATTAACACAAACCTACCTATTTAGAAACAAATTCAAACCAAAAAAAAAAAAACTCATTCCTTTGGCCTGCACGACGTCATGGCAGCATTTTGGTAATGAATTGGTAACATTTTGGTGTTGAATTGAGTATTCCAAAAAGCGAGTGTGCTTCTTAGGGTTTGCAGGCTGCGGGTGTAGAGGAAAATAAAGAAATAAAATGAGCACAAATGCTCTTTTTTAAATTTATAATTAGTCATAACACGCTCGCATTATAACGCAAGCACATTATGGTTTGGTTTTGATGAGCCTTAGGCTCATCATTACCAAACCATAACGTGAGCGCGTTATAATGCGCTCGTGTTATGTATTAAATTTTTTTGAAAAAAATTTGACCACTTTTTGGCCCCCCAACTTTTTGCACTTATCCCCCACTCAAATAATTCATCATATTGTCCATTCTTGGCAAGGGAAACCGGTACTTGATAGTTATCTTGTTTATAGTTCTTGAGTCCATACACATCCTCCATTCACCATCCTTCTTTGGTGTCAACACCACTAGATCAACACGCGGACTCAAACTCTCCCTAATCAGTCCCTTGTCCAACAACTGTTGTACTTGCCTTTTTTTTTTTGCATTCTCCATAGGTGTCATTCTATATCCAGTGCGTTGTTGGGCAAACTTGTGCCAAGAATCAAATCCATACAATGGTTTATGTTCCTCATTGGTGGCAATCCAACAAGTAGTTCCTTCATCATTATGTCATCATACTCTTCCAAAAATTTCTAAATTTCCTTTGGTATTTCATCTTTTTCTTTCACTATCCCAATGTTGAAGCTGCAATCTTTGGTACTATAGAAAAATATGTTCCTCCTTCAAATATTTTAGAAATTGTTTACCGGAAACAAAATAGACCTTGGAGCTACTTCCCACTTCTTCTTCTCTTTCTTGAATTGGATTTAGTGTATATTCTTTGCCATCTTTTGTGATTTGGTATATATTTGTCCACCCATCATGAACAACTATTAGATCAAATTGCCAAGGCCTTCCTAAAAGCAGATGGCATGCATCCATTGGCATCGCATCACACATTATTTCATCCATATATCTCCCAATCTGAAAATGCACAAGGCATTGCTCACGTACCATCAAACTATGATCTTTTTGCAACCATGAAACTTGGTATGGCCTAGGATGTTTGAATCTTTTCAAATTCAATTTTTCCACCATCTCTTCGGATACAATGTTATCCATGCTACCGCTATCCACTATGACTTTACAACACTTTCCACCCACTTTACATCTTGTTCTAAACAAGTTTCTTCTATGCATTGGTTCCAACTTCTCTTTTTTAGGATTGATCAAAATCCTTTTGAGCATGAGAGACTCTTCATCTTGAGGCCCTTCTCCATGATTTGGTGTAGCCATATTTTCATTTTCAGCCTGTGCTACATGAATTCTTGCTTCCTTTCCTTTGCCATTATTTTTTTATATTTGTGGGCACTCAAATGCTCTATGCCCTTGTGCACCACATTGGAAGCATGTGGCTCCAAACCCTCTTCCTCTACCTCTACCAAAGTATCATCTACCATGAAAAATAATCTCCTCTTCCCCTAAAAGATTCTCCTCTTCCTTTATTTTCTTTCACACTCACATGAGATGAACTTTCCTCATCTTGTTTATTTTGGAAGTCTCTACCACCATTGTTTTGGCCTCTCTCTTTAAAATCTTCCCCTACCACATGAATTATGTTGGTGTTTTCTTGCAAGTTTCTCTTCCACTTTTAAGGCATATTGATATGCCTCTTCTACACTATTCACCTTCAACATGCTCATTTCATCTTGAATGGAATTATGGAGACCATTTACATACCTTGAAACTTTTTCCATGTCATCATCCACATGTCCAGTCCAAATGCTCAAATGGAATTATGGAGACCATTTACATACCTTGAAACTTTTTCCATGTCAGCATCCACATGTCTAGCCCAGATGCTCAACCGATAAAACTCCTCAGTGTACTCTTGCACATTCTTCTCTCTTTGTTTCAAATTTTGTAGCCTCTTAAACAAACTCAGCTGGTAATCTACTGGCAAAAATTTTTCTTTCAGCTCTATCACCATTCTCTCCCATGTCTTGATTTTTTCTTTACCTTTTCACCTTCTTTCAAGATGCACATGTAACCACCACATGGAAGTGTGTCCCTTCAACTTTGAACCAGTGTACTTCACCCTCTTTGGGTCTTCAATTGACTCTATGTCAAAGTATTTTTCCATCTCAGATATCCAATCCAATATCCCTTTTCGATTCAAAGTACCATTAAAAATTGGGGGGTCCAATCTAGGCTTGCTATAAAGCCTCGCCATTTCAAAAACCCACTTTCTGCTTCATCTCTATTATCATCTTCCGCATCAAATTCAGATGCTACTTCTTCAACCTCATCATGACATCCACCACCAAAATTCCTCTTCGCTACGTAAATTCTATGGCTTCCAGCCTTGCTCCTATTATGTATTCCAAGCCTCTTATCATTTCTCTAAAGACCTCTTGGTCTACCATTTGTGGTCCTCTTCGTCCACCACATACTCTTTGTGTTATTTTCATTACCCTCTGCAATTGTGGGTTTTGATGTCCTCTCACATGCTGACAATAATCTCCTAGAGTTCTTCTCCAACACAACAATCTACCATGCTCTAATACCAAATGATGTAGGGTGCTGCCACAATAATGGGTTACACTTTCTGGGACATCCTATTTTTTGTTGAAACCACATATTTTTAGAAAATATAATGATTTAAGCCTTGAAAGGTTCCATTTAAAGGATTTTAATAGAAGAGGGTTTGATCAAACCCCCTTAGATTCAAACCCCTTTGTATAGAACCCTACTAGTTTTAAACCATGCCTATAATGAAATCTCCTCTACACCTATCAAAACACTGATAAAAAACTACTTTTGATTTATCTTTTAGGAGATCAAATGAATTCATTTAAAATTTATGTTTTGTAAGTATATAGTCCTTAATATAAGCTTCCCCAAAAGTATAATTTTAAGTATATTTAATTTGATTATTATATTTATTTTTTATTTCTTGTGAATTTAGGTTTTTCACTGACCATCAAGTTCTTTGTTCTACACACATGGAAAATTAGTAAATTAGTGAAAAAAAATTCTAAAAAATATCTATGCCCTATGTATTGATGTCCTTGTTTCAACAAAAAAAATTGAATTTCGATACATACAGAAAAAAGTTATGTTTTACGGAATACACCTATGCCTAAATTATAATTGGTTTGATTTCAAAACTTAATTAAAAAAAAATATTCAACAAAACATTATGAAACCAAATGCATGCCCTATATATCGTTACCAATCTAAATTCAAAAGAATCAAAATTTTATCCTTTGTACAAAAAACGTTATGTGCTATAGAATACACATCACTTTAAAAAAATGTTGTTTACTATTAATAACTAGTTATCAAAGGAGACACAAAAAAATTACAATTTAACTCCAACTTTTTTTAAAAATATATATTTAGAATCTACATACAAAATCTCACAAATCACTAGTTCGCATCATCTTCAAATTCCTAATGGTTTAGTGGCTATAGGTGTCAAAACATGAAGATTTAGTTCAAAATATTGATTTCAATGTCAAGTTTGGCCAAAAAGTGTAACCCATTATTCTGGGATGACCCTACAATCTCAAGATGAGAGTATTACCAAACTACCACCCAACAACAAACTCACACCAATTTCAAGAAATTTGCATTTCATAATTCTGCACATTCTAGTGCAGCTACAAGAATCCAAATGTATTCACCATTTGAAGATTACAAGGAAATAAAGGATTCAAACATTCAATTGACTCACATCAATTTACCAACATATAGATTAAAAAAAATGTTTTATTGAATTCAATTCCCAGTCTACAATTAGCTTTTTACAACTCCCATGTTTAATATCTCCTCATTCTCTATTTTAATCTCCCAATACCAAGTAGTTTCCTCTTCAAACTGGTAAATATAATCTCCTTCACTTCATTTGACTGCCCCAATTCTTTATGTCGCCCACTCTGCAATATCAATCTACTGTTACTTTCTCTTTTTGTCCTCTTAATCCTCTTTTTACAGCTTGGCCAAACCCCGGGGCAATGTCAGTCTGCTCTCTTTATTGTGCTTTAAAAGAATGAGAAGTGAAATGTCAATTCTCTATTTGCCCAATAGACTGATTTTATTCAAATATTCATAGAAACTTAGATATGATTTTCCAATGGCTGGGCAATTACACAAATCCCACACTTTGATCTCACATTTCAATGAAAGGAATAGTCTTCCTATAGCCAAACAAAGCCTACTTTGATGGCATTAATAATAAATATTATCCAAAGTAGATGCTAGTAATATTCAAGAGGAATTTCGCTAAATTTCAGTTTCTTGACCAGTCAAAGAGGAATGCCATATGCCCAACCATCCACCATGGATTTCAATGTTTACAAAATTATCTGAGAGAAATCCTTTGATATTGAATTCCTCATCTAGTGGGCTCAAATTGATCCTTCGTTACCCATCATTCGTTGCTATTACTATTTTGTTGATTTCAATTTTGTTTCTCTTTAATTCTGGCTGCTCCAACCTTTAACATCGACCCTCTATGACTTCTCTAACATGGCTGGGAATGTAGTCATGGTGTTGTCTTCTAAAAACAAAATTCAAAATTCAAAATGAAACAATATTCCACTCTGAAGTAGTTAGTATATATTACAATGGGTTTCACCATTTAAAGACTTGATATACTCATGCCAGATAGCTGAAATAGACCACAAGAACTCCATAAATGTTTTATTGACACCACAACAATGCCTTTGAAATACTTCGACAACATACGACAAATGAACATTGTCACCAACATAGCACATCAACGAATCAAAACTGAATCAAACTCGATGCAAAAACTTACATGATGCGAAATCACCAATAGCTATGACAACACCGCCACGCCATAAAACACAAGTGAAACAACAAAATGAAAAGAAAAATTAAAATTAAATCAAACATTCTTTTTGTTTTATGTAGGATAGCATGTGAGCCTGGGTGCTCTTGCATCAAACCTCGCTAATCCAGCTGAACAATTGTTTTCACAAAGACTATCTATTATGTGTTGAAAGTCCAAATATGGTGAAAACTCAATTCTACCAAATTTAATCACACCATGTGTCACCAACACTGTAAGATGTTATTACAAAACCAAGAAAACCAAAACTAAAAGAAAAACATTTGAATTTTTTTTTGGATGATGTCGATTGCTTATTTTCCCTGAATGCTTCTGCATCACAATACAATCCAAGCGACAGGACTCCAGAAGAAACCATGCTTACAAAATAATCTTATAAAGTTGAAATGACAGTGCATAGACAAAAGAATCCCCTTTCATAAATTTGTGTTTCCAATAAGGATGGGGCCACCACGTAGCAGAACATGAATAAAAGAAATCATTAGCTGGATGGCTGGCAAAGATTGAGGGGAACTGAAAGTTTGCAGCAACCCTTTTTTTTTTAAGAAAAAGGTGGTAATCCACCCATACCGGAGATTATATTAAAGAAAAAGCAGGTTACAAGAAAATGGGAGGCAAAGGCCTCAACCCCAAACATCATACAAGTCATGTCAGCATAACATAGTTGTTGACACTAGTCATGTCCCCAGATAAGATCTACTAGTGGACATAAAGGCTATGCCAAATCCTTCAGAAATTTGCCCGTTAAAAACACGGAAGGTCATTAATATGCCCAAGACAACCATTGAAGGAAGTGTAGGAGTAACACGCATTTAAAGCAGGGTTTTGAATTCAAATTTTCACCTACTCTAGAAGCTATCCCAAAAAGCCTGTGCAACTGAGATTCATCAATGCAGGGCCAGTGAAAAGACCTTAAAGAAGGAAGATCGTTGGTCCCCCAATGGTACAAGATGCCTTTAATCAGAGCCTTATGGAATTTGAAAAAGGCCATTGGAGGGAAAAAAGATTGTTGTAAGCTCCCCTGAAACCTTGTGCTATCCATGACTAGCTTGAAAGATACGCCGCATACACAAAGAACACAACACAGACAGTGAGCGGCATCGAAAACATACACCCTGTAGATCGCAGATCAAAAACTTGACCCACTTTCCTCGAAAGAAGTCTCCATCAAGACCATCAAGCAAACTAGTGAGGATCCATTATACTACCCAAGCATTCCCTCATGAAGCCACCAAAAAATAAAATGGAGGGAGGACGCCGAGGAAGAAGGATTAGGTGCTAGCGTAACCACACCGAATGCTAGCTCGAAGCCTAAGAAAAGATGAACAGAAAAGATCATAACCTAAAATCGCGATCCTCCAGCGTCTGGCTTTGTAACCCAGGGCACAACCACCCTGTCAAAAGCACAATAAAAGCCCCCCAAATCATCTACAAGGGTAAAAATTATAAACACCAAGATCCTCCCATGTCCAGCTTCATAACAAAAAAACCAAAAACAATGTAACCATGGCCCCGCACAATAAGATCCTCCCAAATCCTCTACTGTGGTTAAAGGATAGAAGCACAAAGTCTTCCCTTGAAGAGGAAACATAGCCCCTGATAGCTTCCAATTTGTCCTCACCTTGTACCTAGCGAGACGGTAATTATTAGGACCTTACCAGCTCCTACCCTGCTTGAGGTAAAAAACTTTATCAAAAGATACAAGGAGAGCACACCACTCTCCTTGATCTTAGGATTTTCTCTATCGTATTTTTGAAGCCAGTACTTGGTTCCCCCTCATGCAAGACATTCAAAGATTTGTTGGACTTCTTGCCCTGACATAGTGTAGAGAAGTCAGCTTTCTTGGCTAGGTCTGTTTGGGAGATGCCTAACATTGGAGAATTTGTTGTCACTATGTCTTCCTGAAGCACCTCGTCTTGAAAATCCCAGTCTTCTCCAATGTCTGAATGTGCAAATGCAAAATGATCTAGGAATTCATCATCTAAAATGTCTTGAAAGGCTGCCTCTGCCAAAGCACCAAAGGCATCTTCTCCCATGGTTTTCTGAAATTCATCTGCTAGGCCAAGAATTGCCTCAGTTGTCAACTCATGCATGGTATCTTGAGGCTCTATATGATCCAAAGAACATTCTTCTGCTCTGGAATTTTGGGGATCGGTAGAAAAATCATCTTCATTACGGAGATCAACTTGTAGGAGGATTTCTTGCGAGGCCCTATCCTCAACCTCTTGTCTAGGAGGGATTACCTCCCCTACATTAGGCAAGCCATCATCTGAGACTACTGTCCGGGGAAAGTCTATGGAACCTACCTGATTTGAAAAAGTATGATATTCCAAAATGGAATTTTCTGTCTCTTCTAACAAAGAGACTCTACAGCTGCAACCATCTGTATCCAGATCTACCCTCCCTTAGAGGGTCACTTGTAGGTCTGTTGATCTATCCAAAACCTTATCAGTCTCAATGGGAAGACCTTTTATGGCAGTTGCTTTTAGAAAAAGTCCTCCTTCGTCCTTATCCTTGTCTAAAATCTCCTTACAAGCCAAATTGCTTAAGGGTTCTGGCTCTTCTCCTGAGATCCCACCTTCCAAATTATTATTCAAATATGTGGAGATTCCTTTGCTTTTCTCGCCCGAAGAAAGAAATGTGCTAACCATTGGAACTTGAAGAGAGACCTTTTTTGTGCTTGACTTGGAGATGGGGTCTAAACTGCTTTTATGAGGGCCAAGACCCCCACTATTTATGCATCTGGATTCCAAATTCTCATAGCAAATTTCTTGCTCCCATTCTCCTTCAGAGGTTTGTAATTTGATGTTTTTGAGGAGTCCCTTCTTTATATCCAGGAGGATACAAATCCTGATATAATCCTTTGTCATTGAAGGCTGAGACTTCTCCATGGATTTGAAAACACCAATCGAGTCCCCAATCATCTTCAATACTATCTCATCTCTGTATTCTAGAGGTAAGTTTCTCAGACTTACCCAGGAAAGAGCATGAGATATCTCCACATTCGATGATCTGAAGTTGGGTTGCCACGGCTGCAGATACACTTCAATACCCTCAAAAAGCCAGATACTCTTTTGGAATACAAAATCTCTGTCTTTTTTATTCTTAAAAATGACAGTAAAAAAACCTTCATCAAGCATAATAGCTTCCCCAAACTCTGGCCAGGTCATTTTAAGCCATGCATACAGATCAATCTTAGAGAAGGGGCTCTTCCAGGGTTTACCTATAACAGCGGTCTCCATGAGCTTGTCCTTTCTATTTGCAAGTACCTCCTCTGGTATGCTAACTTGGAGCTCCAAACTCTCAGGTGTTTCCTCCCTACTGTATAGGGTTTTCTTGACACGATATTCGAATGTGCCCTCTTTTGAAGAAGACTTACCCCACCGCCTTTTTTGCTGTAATGCCCGTGATCCCCGTGAACATCCATTAGTAGATATCTGATCATTACCATGCCGCCTGGTTTGAAATTTTCTGTTTGAAGGGTATGGGTAATGTCTAAAGCTTCGTGACCAAGACATATTCCTCAGACCTCTTCCTCTGTTCTTGCAAAAGTCCCTTTGACCGCCCTCATGCGAACCATGATGAGACGACCAAGCAGACCGAAATCTCTGCCTGTGGGAAGGATACTCTAAAGTATCCCTAAAACGACTTGTGTTATCATAGTAAGATCTAATACCTCTGCTTTCCCTAAAACAGGGAGCATCTCGTGAAAATCTGGAGCAGGGCGCCACATTATCTCTGTAGAGACGATGTGGGCGTGTTCCACCCTTGTCTTTTTCCCCAAAGAAGACTGGCCTGAAATCGTTCCACACTGCAAATCTCCTTCCACTTTTATTCAACCCTCGCGCTCTGCCCCTCCATTATGTTTCTTGGAGTGCCTCACAAGGATATCAAACTAGTCTGGTGCCCTGGCGAATATGAAATGTAATATGATGAAAAACTATAGGAGAAAGCAGAATATTTTATTTCACGAGACCCTCTTAGGACACAGTCCATTGAAAGGAGCTACAGCTGTTGTAATAAATTCAATCTTTTCCATAAATTGAGAATGACCTATTCTTTTGAATGGAGAGTATGAAAGGAGCCTAGATGTTTGCAAAAAAAGTCAGGAAAGGATTTTCACACAATGACAGCCAATGGGACAAGTTTTAAATAATGAGTCCTTCACAGCTGAGACGCGAAGTTCATGTTTTATCCACTGGCTCGAAATTTTCCCCTCCGTCGAGAACAGTATTGTAGCTTATCCTCCATGGGACCACTACCTCACTGTAAATGGCACCAAGATTTTTATTAGTAGCATCCACTGAGATATCTCAGCTAGTCACGTTCATTGGAAATTAAAAAATCAATATATTTCCCATAGTTGGGGTCGTTTAAATAGAGATCTCAAATAGTTGCTGAGGGAGCTGAAACTTATTGCCTTGTGCAACGTTTACACTGCAAAATCTCCCCTCTAGAATATTAAATGCAATTTTGGATCAGAATGTGTGGGCAATGGGACTAGGGCTCCTATATTATTTCAAGAGCTTTTGGTGAATAAGTTTAGGAGGGTTTTGCGGTTAGAGTGTTCCAAGCTGGGGAAAATTTTAGCTCTCTGCAGCAATATTTAATAGAAACTAGATTTTATAATTTCTGAAATACTAAAAATTAGGAGCAGATACTGGAAACTTCCACCTTCTGATTGACTATAGGAGCCTAGTGGTAAAAGTGGATGGAGACACGTAAAAACTGCATCACAAATCTAACTTGCAAACATCATGGGATGTTTTTAATAAAATGTTCCCAATTTACTCGGTACTCGGTAGCATCTTCTCAGAGAATCTAGGAATACCCAAAGGAAAAAATAGGGACTTCAAGCTTAAATCCATCATCTAAGAAGAGAAAATCCCAGCACAATAATCAAACCCCTGTTCTAAAACATCCATAAAATAGGCGTGCAGAGAAATTTAACATAGCATATAATATTTGTCATAACAAGGTGCTAAATCCATCATGTATATCCCAGCACATTAACAAACTACCTGACAAGTTTTCCACCAGCTCTCTCCAAATGCCAAATTGGCTACAAAACCTCAAACCCAAAAGGGCAGATGCAGTTGCAGTTGCTTCAAATGTCCAATACAACAAGACATTACTGAAGAGAAAGAAAAATATAGAATTCGTAAGAGATTTGAAGAGCTCGAGCTCTTCTGTCCCTGCAGACTGGTTTGAAGAGCGAAGGAAAATTTTTATGATTGTACATATATTTTTATAGAATCTTTTGACAAGTCTTAATTTTTTTTATAGTGTGTATGTATATATAAAAGAAAGATCAATTACACAATATAAATTTGAGTACAAAGGTTGCAAATAAGGATTGGATTTAATTATTCAGCTTTCATGGTAATTCAAAGATTAATAAATATAGGATAAAGGTTTCATATAATTTTTCCACGTTCCATGTAAAGATGTACACACATGTTAATTAGCCAATTCTTAAATGCGCTATCATCAAATTTGAACTCTTTAGGATTAGTCTGTAGAGAGTACATGTTTCTTGCTTATATTGAATACATTCTACTCACTCACTATCTACATAGTAGGATTTAAACATTTTGGGTTGTACAATTGATAATAATATTTTTTTTTTGTGTTCTTTCATGTTTGTATTTATGGTGAATTCAGGTTACGTAACTCAATTAAACAATTGGGATTTTGGATAAATTGATATTTATGTTTTGAAGAATGTAAATAAGGAGGAGGAGGATACTTAGCTCAATAATTGAATAATGAAGATCAAATAGATAAGATTTTAAAACTTATTGATGTTAGATTTGCAAACAGTGCCTTTGAATTAGTGAACTATTTAGAAGTTTTCATGGGTTCCCCTCTTTATGAGAGAAAAAGTTCATGGACCTAGGATAAAGTTCCAATCATGTATACATACTTTGACTTTGGACTCATCCTTGCACACAATGTTGTTTTGTTCTACAACTTTACTTGATGTATAACTATTTACTTTACTTTTAATGAATAGCTAGGGACTTGGTGGTACCTTGAAATCTATTAATTAGTTACAGGGAGGCAAGTTCTACCAAAATCAACCCACATAGATCAAAAGTAGTAGGCAAGAATTTAAGTATACATATTTAGATTACTCCTTTTAAAAATCAAATTGATTTGTATTGCTAGTCTAGGATGAAAGAAAGGACATGTGTGTACTTGATGATTAGAATGAATGCATTGAATATCTTTAAATACTAGCACATAGCACCAAATTGTTCCATAACACATATTTAATTGACTCAAAGTGGAAGGGTTAAGAGAGTCTACCCAAATTTTAATTGTAAATTGTAAATTGGAAGGGGTTAAGTTCACAACCATAAAGTTATGGCCATGATCACGAACTTGTCCTAGAATGAGATAATGGTCAGATCTAGGTGGCAAACAACTAAAAAGAAGTAGGTACATAAATAGGTGTGATAAATAGGTGAGAAATGTGAGTATATGAGTGTATATGTAAATGTATAGGATAGGGCTAAATGTATAGATATATGTGTATGCTTAAAAGGATACAAAAGGCTGGGAGAATGAACCTAACTTTGTACAATTTCATGTTAATTTGTCACTAATAACTATGTACATGTATTAAGACATCTACTCAAAATGACTACAAAATTAAATGAAAACTTACATTAGTATGCACATTTCATCATTACAATATTTCAAATTTGAATATAATATATTCTTTTTCTTTTTAAAAAATATTTAAGAATAAGAAAAATAATATATAAATCTTCATTGATATGAATGTATTCAAACATTGATAGATATCAGATTTCCACAGTCCATAATGATTATAGATCAGTATTTCTGGATTTAACTGTGTATGCAAACATTATTTTTCAATGTATTTCTTTTGTTGAGGTGTACTATATAAATTTGTCACTAATAACTATGTACATGTATTAAGACATCTACTCAAAACGATCACAAAACTAAATGAAAAATTACATTTAGCATGTACATTTCATCATTACAATTTTCAAATTTAAATATAATATATGTTTTTTTCCTTTTAAAAAAAATTTAAGAATAAGAAAAATAATATATAAATCTTCAATGATTTGAATGTATTTCTAAGTATTTCTTTTGCTGAGGTGTACTATTTAAATGATGTTCAAATGCAAATTTTATGCAAAAGTAAATAAAAAGGAAATAATGAAAGTAAAAGGATTGTATTGATAAAATTCTATATATGTGTCTTATCTTCAATAGAAATATGGAATAACCCTTTCAAGTATTAATTTAGATAAGTATCTTATCAAATGAAACTATTTCTTCAATCATAGAGCTGAGTGCATTTATCAATTACATAAAACTGAAATCTAATATTAGAAACACTATCCCACCAAAACTAGTTATTAATTAATCTAAATTATTCATATTTAATTAATTACATTACTTAATTAACTTAAATTAACCAAAACTAGTTATTAATTTATATAAATTATTCCTATTTAATTGATCACATTACTTAATTAACCTAAATTAACTCTTATAAGAGAATATACTCTCCTTTACAGTAATATAATTGACAATTTCTATAACTGTCTAACGCAGAATGCTCTCTTTAATGGTGGGGCTGTGAAGCGAATATGGTCAAATTGACCTCAAATATTTATTAAAGTTTTTTTTCGAACAATATTTTACTTTGGATCTCGTGAGCGCCAAGAAAAGAAGGGCAGGAAGAATATCCAAGAATAATAAATTTAATAAAAACTTAAAAAGAAAAAAGGAACCTTACCTACTGTACAACAAATGGCTTATTTTATAATACTTCTAGGTTTATGCGCAGCAAGAAATTTGTAAAAGGGAAAGATTCCAAAAATATTAGGCAAAGAATACAACTGAAGCGATAGTTGATTAAGCATAGGTAAAAGTAAAGGTTTGATTCCTGATAGATTGCTTCAAATCGTTGAAACATTTCTAATCTCCTCACAACAGTTGTTCATAAAAAAAGATTCGTTTTACCTTAAATGAGATAAGTAAAATGGATCACACCGTCTCATGTTAGATTCGTTTTACCTTAAATGCCACCTTTTTATAAAAATTGTGTTGTTACAGTAGTTATAAAAATTACTTTCACATAGTTTGACTAGCAAAAACTGTATTGTTTCCGTTGAAGATAAGAGGCCCTGGCCCCACTGACCGACCAGGCATATATCCAGTTTTACCAATAAATTTTCGTTGGTTTTAAAAATATATTTTATACAAATCTAAAAGTGACAGAAATGGCTTAAACAGCTAATATTGAGGGCTCTGTAGATCATTCTGTCTATTTGCCTTAAAATAAGAGGGATTTACTTTAAGCTTTTTTTTATGATCACGTTTTCTGAGGCTGTTATAATGTTTGTAGCGTAAATTAAAAGCACCTGCTTACACATTGCGTTATTGGTATTACGTCACCCTATATTCTACGCTTTCAAATAATATCTATAATGGAAAGAAATATTTCTTTTTTCTATAATGACTCAAATCTGCTTATGCCTTCTATTGTTTAAATGGAAGAATTGTCCTTAGATATTATTTATTCATTTATTTATTTATTTTTACCCCCGTTTTTATTCTTTTGGTTTCCTTCAAACTTTTAATAGATGACCTTCACGGTTTGAAAATGTGATAGAATATAATTTTCAGAGAAAAATAATTAACTAGCATATCTATATTTAAAAAATATATCTAAAATACGTCCAGAGATATCATTTCAAGGTGCCTATTCCACCTATGTGTGGTAAATTGATTAAAAAATAGGCAGCGTGAGAAGGATATCTCTCGGCGTATTTTAGATATATTTTTTAAATATAGATATGCTAGTTAGGGTTTTACTTTTAAATTCTGAGCACTCTATGTATTAAAAACTTTGGGTTTTATTTTCAACACTATATGTATTATTAGGGTTTTACTTTTAAATTCTCAGCACTATATGTATTAATGCAAAAGCTACAAACTTTGGGTCAGTTGTTTACATATATTTTTATTTTCAGCACTATATGTATTATTAGGGTTTTACTTTTAAATTCTCAACACTATATGTATTAATGCAAAAGCTACAAACTTTGGTTAGTTGTTTACATATATTTTTATTTTCAACACTATATCTATTATTAGGGTTTTACTTTTAAATTCTCAGCACTATATGTATTAATGCAAAAGCTACAAACTTTGGGTTAGTTGTTTACTTATATTTTTAAAATAAAAAATTCTTAATCTATAATTAGTTAATGAAACCCAAAAAATTCAAACCCTAGCTAAATTAAATTACATATTATACAACACAAAATTTTCATAAATAACTCTTTTAATAGTAATAAAATTTAGAAAAAACAAAAACTAAATGCACATTTTTTTTTTAATACTTTACCAATGAATTTGAATTTTTTAATATTATTGCAATGTGAAATGATTAACACCATTATTACAGAAATTCATACCTATGATTTATGTTTTATATATGTTTTAATTATTAATTTTGCATTTGCCCGCTATTATTTTTTAATGTTTTCAAAAGTTGTTTTTTTTTAACACACGTTTTTTTTGTGCTGCCACTGTATTTACACCTCTTGGCGTAATAAATATTTGAAGCGACAATTATATTTTAGATTTATGAGATTCTTTACTTTAAAATATTTTATAAAAATTATGAATTAATTTATGTAAAAATCATTTTTGATGAATAGGTGTCTATATCATTAAAAAGAAAATAATCTTACATATATTAAAACTAAAGTGGGTGCAAGAAGTCACACCCCGAAGTCCAAACAAGACACAAGCTTGGAAGCAACAAAATAATAATAAGTCGCTATGTAGAAAGAACTTATAGCATTGGGAGGTGGAGGAGGGTCCTAGTCATCTGGTTTTCCCCATACATCAACGGGGTCCGAAGTGTCTTCGAGAGGATCCCAACCATCATTACCATCATTCACATCTTCATTACCAACATCATTCCTATTGTCATCCTTAGTTTGAGTGTTATGAGCAAGGGATATAGCAAGATGAAATTGAGGGAATTTGTTAGAGCTTGACCAACTCGCAAAACCACAACCAAAAGCTTGCGAAGATGCATATTGGTGGTAAGGAAATCGAGGCCACCCTTGTTGAGCTCGATCTCTCCTTCTAGAATGATGAGAAGCCTAGGAATGAGCATCTTATTCTCAATGAGTAGAATGACTACAACCAATATGACACCCATGAGTTGGAGACTGACCTCAGCTAGAGGTAGGAGTCTGGGGGACTCTGGCCTTAGTACAAGGGGCATTGCCCCAATGGTAAAGAAACACCTGCAAATGTGCAATCACAAGGGCAACATTGTTGTCTTGCACCTATATTTGTATCAGAACATTGGAACAAATCATTGCTTTAGAATAAAGAAAAAAACTAGAATCAACTGCATTACTAGAAAATGAAGTAAATTTTTTGTCTTTCCATATGCTTAAAAGATTCTTTTTATCTCTCCATATGCTCGAATGACCCATTTAGCACAAAGGGACATACCTTGTTGTGAAGAGCAAGAAAGACACATGAGAGAGGCAATAGTACTCTAGGAAACTCTATGAAATCCTCTGTGATTTTTAGAAGAGGCCTAAAAAAATCCTAAAGAAGCTTTAAAATGGACCTAGCAGGAAGAATAATAAACATGAGTAGATGGAAGAATTTTAGAATAGATCTAAAATTTTGCTGCAAGAGACAAAGGCTTGGTGATCTAATAAGCCATCTTCTTTTCAATTTTGGACATGACTAGATTCATAAGAGTGGCAAGACAAGCTTGAAAAGAGAAAGGAATGCCCAAAAATCTAAAAATCTCCCCTTTATCATCCACTTCCATCCAAAAAATTCATGCCAAGGAAGCTTGGGAAGAATGGATTGAAAAATAAAATTGAGTTTTCTACCACTGAATGCTCAAACTAGAGGCTTTACAGAAAATTTCCAGACAAGAAAGAGCTTGCTTAGTATTGTTCTCCTCCTCCAAGAGAGTGAGGAAGGAATTCTTAGAAAAATACCCATTTACCAATTGAGTAGAGGAATTGGGAAGAGAAATGTCCTTGACTAGCTATTGGAAACAACATGGGAAAGAAGACAAAAATCCTTTAATAACAAGAACAAAATGAGTAGAAGCCAAAGGGAAACCTTGAAAGATACATCTAAAAGGGCCAAAAGCTAAAGATTGATGACCATTAACAATTATACAAGTTGAGGTATCTAAAAAAGGCATACACATAGATTGCACAAAACGGGGACCAAAACCAAGATCTTGAAGCATATCAATGATGAAGGGCCATTCAATGCGATCATAGGATTTGTAAAAATCAATTTTGATAAAGATTGTTTTCTTTTGAGAACAACAGGCCCATTCCATGTCTTCCTAGATAGAAATAATGTTAATATCCAGAATAAACTTGGATTTAATAAAAATATTTTGTTCAAGGAAGATAACTTATGGAAGGAGATGTTGTAATTTCAAAGCAAGGGCCTTTGCAATGATCTTCTAAGAGACATTAAACAAAGTGATCAGCTACTAGTTGTAGATTTCCTTAGGATCACTAGATTTAGGTATGAACTTGATTTTTTTTCAATAATAATTTTCTTAATAAATTAGAATGAAAGGCTGCAGATAAACCTTGTGAAGATCTTCTACCATCAAATCTGAGAGTGCTATATAATTTAACTGAAAAGTAAATCCATCACATCCTAGAGCTTTATCATTGGCCATAATTGTTAGGAAAAGGGTGTGTTCTATACCTTGCATAAAAATGAAATATTTAATTGTATAAAATAAATATCTATTTGTAGTGCATCTTAGGGGACGTGTTTAGCCACAATAAATATTTATTTGGGTCAACATGTAAAGTTGTATGTAACACTGGGCCCTAGTTATTTTATGTGTGGGAGACATAGAATAATTAATTAATAATCTGAAAACTTAGTACCATAAAGTAAAAATTTGGTAGCAAGAATTAAATGAGGGCTCCATTGTTTTGTGTACTCATGGTTTTAAGACACATGGTTTTCCCAATACCAAAAGTTGTATTTGTGTGAGCTTGAGTCTATAAAAGAAAGCACATGGTTAGTGGTTTGGGTTGGTTGATTGAGTGGGTTGTCATTGTATTGAGTTTCTCTTGTGAGTGCACATGTGAAGACTGACATGGGATGCGTGATTACATGCTTGGATATGGTGAGGATGCATTAGAGGAGCTTGATATTTCAGAAGTATTCATGAGACTCTGTAAGTGCATTGTAATGTTTTATTGCTAAATAATACATAGAGTATGGATGTTTTTGGAGGTTGGGTTTTTTTCCCCTCTTGAGAGTTTTTGTAGGATATATCTTGTGGCTTGTCTTTTGATCTTTGTATTATGGTTATTATGTAAGTTTGTATGCATCATTATCTCTCATAGGGATATGTAGGAAATGGTTTGATCAATTTGGTAATTTCCTAACAAGTGGTATAAGAGTTATATTCATGGTTGGGAGAGGTGTAATCTCCCTACTTTTGTTTAACCCTTGTTTGAGTAGATCTTGTAACATACCAACTCGTACAACTTGGAATTACTCAACAAATTTACTAAGAAAGTAAATTAACATGTACATCTTTAACCATGAGTGAGAATTTTTTTAACATTTGCATAATCACATAGAAATAAATGTATATCTTTTCTAAATTTTTTTCAACCTTGAAATACAATATATTCAAAGATAAACTTAGTGAAATCACCTCACATTACAATTACAAACAATTTGCACATGACATTATGAATTTATGTTTTACATAATCTTAAATACAATCATAAGTCATAACGTGAAGTTTACTGCATCTAGAATCTTGATATTTGTGTCACAAGTCTTGGTGAGTCTTCTACTATAGAGGGAGAGCATCATCCCAGTGCTATTCCTCCAACCACAGACCGGCGGTACCTCACTCATCTTCCATTTGGAAGTGGGCCTACCCTTCACAAAGAGTATAGACATAAGGAACCAACCAGTTACCATCTGAGTCGTAGTGTTGGTTTGTACATAACTCAATCAACTATACAACTCTAGACAATCTTATAGTGAAGTATGATCACTCTGATAGGTTACGCGATCTAGACATGGTGAATCGACTAATGCATGCAGAGACAAATGCATGACTTTGCCCAAAGTTTCTATATAAATAGACTATTGGAGTAAATGATTTTCACCATTTACTTTGCTTAAGTTTTACTTATGCATCCAACATTATTAGATATTAGTTTATTAGTGCATTATATTATTTGGTAGTTGTTGTCGGTTATATCTTAATTGGCTTTCTCCCTGCCTTTATAAGCAAGGCCAATGTACATTATTTAGCATCTCATTTTAATTATTCACTCATTTAGTGAAATATTTTGTCTCTTTATGAAGGTTTATTTGTAGGTTGTGCTCCTGGGAAGTGGTTGACACCAACATGGTATTAGAGTTGACTTCCTACATCTCCTTTTGTTTTGAGATTTTTCATCAGTGAATTGGTGAGATCAAGATTTTATTGCCTACATTTTTTTGTGGAACAATTTTTTTGATATTTGAAATTTTATAAATTTCTATTTTGCCTATTATTTTCCAAAATCTCCATTGAATGGCTTATGTTGGTATGAGGTTCTGATCATTGGTCTAGAACATTTGTTGTTGTGCTGCTACATTGGTGGTCATTCTTTGGACATACTGACCTTTATTATTGTTTAGGGTAAAATTGATTTTGTTTAATGTTTTAGTTGTTAGATGTTTGAATCCTCCTTTCACTCTATACATTCAAGGATCTAGGGTCGAGTGGTAATTCACTATCATACCCTAGGTTGTTGTGGGATGTAGGGAAACCTAGATTAGGGAATTTAATTATCAATTTTCCTTCTCTTATGTTTAATTAACCATTAAAACCCTAATTTCACACATACGACTATAAACAGATGGATAATAGAAAAAGCTCTTGCAAACGGAAGTAAAATATCAAATCACAGAGTACCTATTTTTGGGGTTCTGAGATGGAAAAGTCAGGGACACAGGAGCCGGCGCCCAAGACCAAGGTACGAATTTCTTTATAGGATCTTGACCTCCTTCTGACACTCATCTGCATTGTAACTTTTGTTTCCATAGATTCAACTATGGAGGACACAAGAGTGAGTGTCCAAGTCCTGAAAAGGCTCTAGTGTCCTACTTCTCTTTAGACCCTGAATCCTTGATGTTTGTTGATCCTTGCTACAACTTCACTTTTCCCAAATGCAACACCTGTAACATGCAATCACAAGACTTTCAGAGGGGGTTGTGGTGTTTAGAAACTTACCTTAGTCAAGCCTCAGAGGACACTTAGGTCTCTGAACACTGTTGTCAAATAGAGAGTGTGTGCCCTTGTGAGGCAGAGGCAAAAACCAAAGGAAATGATGATGAAAACACCATATAATGTCACTTTGTAGTGAAGATATCATGGGAGGAAGATGCTATTCATTCCATGATGAAATGGATGCTCAAATTTACAAACACAAACACATAGCCTTGAATCACCTTAAGAACACTTAAACATCATAATTGCCATCTAGTTTCTAAATGAATGCCTAAACATGCTTTTATATGCAACTACAAACACTCCTACCAATATTTCATAAATTTAAACATACCGTGTCGGCATAGGACCCAAATAATGGTCACAAGTCGACACCCAAAAATTGGGACTGCCCAAAATAGGACAGGACTAAGGTGTAGGTGCCCAAGTCCTCCCCCATTATTTTAGATAGGGTCTAGCTCAAGGGGTACTCCTAGGTCCCATTTGTCATGTTACCTAGCACTCATTCCATCGGGATACCAAATTATGAAGTAAGATGTCCTAAATACATGCAAAAGACCCAGGAGCTAAACCTTATGAGGGAAAAGCCCCCAAGGGAAAATTTTTTGACATTACATTTAGCCCACACTTTAATGTATGTATAAACATGAGGCCAATACATGCATTAAAGTAAGGTCACAAACACAACAAAGACACCAAGCACAGAGAAGACATGCCAATCACATATAAAATAGTAATAGGCACGCAAAACACGTAGAAGACAGTTATAGTCATGCAGAACATAGAGAAGACAATCAAAGCATAGAGGACACATTAATGCATGGAAGACGAGCATGATTATTTTCTTTTCTTTTTCTCATATATATGAAATACAAATGCACTTGTACTGGAAAGTAACCAAACCTCCCATAATACATGATGCACTCATCACGCAGGTCTTTGTATATATGGCGCAACACACATGCAATACATGCAAAACCTCCCAAAATGCAGGAAGCACAACCCTAAGGCATTGGTCTTTACACTCCATATGGGGAAACAAACATGCGACGCAAAGCAAGCACGCTAAAACGCACACACTTGAAGACACAGATAAAACATGACAAACAAGTGATGGTGTGTTCCCTATTTCTAGGCTCATCATCATCTCAGGCACATTATAGGAACACAACGATGATTGGACTTTGCCACAATAATCACAGAACCACTCCCCGCCTCCACAGAGGACTTTTGAAAATGACACGTTGATGCAATCTGCTCTGATAAATACACCATCCCCACCTTCATAGAGGGATTAAGATAAAAAAGATATATGCGATATCTCACCTCTGCAGAGGACTTACATGATTGATTGATTGATTGCAAACAAACTTAGGGTGCATGATGCACTCATTGCCCAGGTCTTTGCACCTAAGGTCAAACACATTACTAGCATCTACAACAAACAACTTACCTTATATATGCCCCCACCTTAAGGTGGTTGATATCATACATCGATATAAAGCATGTTAAGGTAGGAAGAAAACACACAAGGGAACACAAGCTTTCGCAAAGCCCATGCCCCCTAGAGGTGACATGTACTTTATGATCGCCAAATGTTCCCACAAACACATCCCTACAAGAAACATGTTAGTGTCTACAACATCATGATAAACAACAACAATGCATATGATTAACCACAAAAAGAGCCAAGGTTATACCATGAATTTAGAGTTTGAGGATAAACATGGGGCTATATCATGAAGCTCTCTAAATTAAGTACCACCAAGGCTAGATTCAAAGACAAACAAAGGTGTGTAGAGTAGCAGTATTGTTAAGGTTTGTAAATGTGATAGAAACATCATTTAATTCACTACGCGAAAAGCACAAGTGCTTCCACTAGACAAGAGTTGGATAAAATATACAACCCCATGGTCACATTAGGAACTAAGTCCATTTTTTGATTGGTCTCGGAAGGGACACTAGGTCTGCATCAATATAAATGTTTGTCGTCATTCACCACTAGATGGAAACACTAGAGGAAGGGAAATAATAAATACGAGAGGAGAAACAAGTGTCTTAGGGATAGTCATGTAGGAGGGTGCCCCCATGTCACCAACCACAATGCTATGTTCATAAGACACAACACACAGCAATGAAATCAAATAGAGAGGCAATATAGAAGAATGATGATACAAATAGAAGGTCTTAATAGAGGTGGTCTTCTGGTATCCTAGACCTTACAAGAGAATCAAGGGTCATCACAGGATGCCTAAACAACACATAACACATCACGGGCGAAGCACATCACAAGAGAGATAAAGGGTTAGAGATAATTACCTGTAGGGTCTTCGTATTATATCTTGGAGCTCGCGAACCTCTTAGAGAGGTACTCGATCATGTTTAATACAAAATTTAAGTGGTTCTTATGAAGGTCTTGTTTGTTATCATATGATGCATGTTCCTTAAATCCTTGTTTAAATGAGACTTTTTGTTGCTTATGAGGGGGAGAACCACTATTATTTATGACTATTGATTATTGTCTTTCTCTTTTCCAATTTTTAGCAAGTTTTCATTGTTGAATCTTTCTAGAATGGTAATGGGAATCATCCTGTACCATCTTACTTGTCTGTATTGGTTGTTGTTTCTTTTCTGATGTATTTTGATTATCTCCTGATCCATATAAGGATAATGGAGGAGGAACCTCAGCATTAATTTTGTTTCTTCATGGACAAGGTGGGTTATCCACTTGTTTCTTATCCACTTCAATCATTAACATGATACTATCATAGTCCAAGTAATCATCCTCGTCTACTCCCATTAAACTATGTTCCACCATATTATTTTTAGTATGTTTAGGGAAAGGATTAGTGAAGATTTGTAAATTATGATTCGGTGGAGCAACTGACATATTTTCATTATCATTCATGCCTGATACCTGGATGACATTTGAATCAATGGGGTCTCATATCTCATGTTTAAGATGCATACATCATTCAGAGTCATGTCCTTGTGTCTGATGATAATGATAAAAGGTGTTAGCATCAAAGTAAGGTCCTTGTTTACTAGGATCAATTGGCCTAATTGGGGAGAGCTTTAGAATGTTGTTACTCGTAGCTTGGTTCATGATAGAATGATAGGACTCAGATATCAGAATAAACTTTCTTGGTTGATATGATGGTTTCTTTGGATTATTTATAGTAGACACATTTGTATTTGGTCCATTGATCTTGATGAAATTCCTATTATTGTTTCTTTTAAAATTGTTTTGTGATGATCCACCCATGGATTGACCAACTTGAGTCGATGAGTTTTGGTTTTCATACTGACTAGATGAAAGTTGATAATCATGAAGGGCGGTGCATAAATGTTGAAAGGAGTTATATTTCATCAAGAGAATCTTATCATGAATATTAGACCTTGTAGATTTGTAATGAATATCTTTTGAACATCCTCGTCTTTTATTTGATACTGAATCTATGCATAAATTCCTTGATATCAACTAATGAATTTAGTCAACTTTTCTTTGGGACCTTGTTTGCATTGAACCAAGTCAATAAGGGTCAATAAGGGTGACTTGGGGTTTGATATTTTCTTGAAAATGTTGTAAAAAATTATCAATTAACTATGTAAAGGAGTGTATTGAATTTGGAGGCAAGGAGTAAAACCATTCTAAAGCAGTATCTTGGGGAGATCGCAGGAAAAGTTTTGCTAACTGTTACCCTTCTATTTACCCTTGTTCAATTTTTCATAATCCTTCCTCAAGCAAGCATTGATATACCATTTTCCTTTATTTCTCAATATATTCACTCCTCAAGTCATCCCTTTGTTATTAAATATCATTCACCTGTTGTCTCGGTGTACAAAGGAATTTGTAATCTTGAACCTCTGAACTTGAACCTTTTTCAAAATTCAATGGTTCATGGGTTCAAAGTTCACTATTCTATGCTCTTGAAAAGGCCACTCACCTTTGGTCCCTCATGCAACATGATTTGTAATCTTGAACCTCCGAACTTGAACCTCTGTACCTTTTCTTGGTTCAAGTATAAAAGTTCATTATGTGTGGAAGTATAAAGGCATAAGATTAAAATGGAGAAAATTAACCTAAACAGAATATATTTAGAACACTTTATGAAGTGAAAAGTTTTAACTTATGGAAATTAAGGGAAATGATTACACATTAAGGTCATGTGCAGATATCACTTGTAATTAATGCATGTGTCAAAATTTACATCGTGTCAAGTAAATTCAACATGAATGGATCAATTTAGTAATTATTTGATCGGATTTTCGGCCCTTTATCAAAGAATGAACAGGCCAATTTGGCAATCAAACACACAAGGTGGCACAAAAGGAGAACAGCACTGGAGGTAAAGGATTTTCTTGCTCAATTTGACAGAGAATTCAGATTTGGTGAAAGATATGACCCTCAGGATAGATGCATTAGAGTTGTGAATGGAAATGTATTGCTACATGTTAATAGCAAAGCCATAATGGTTGTGATGAAAATTCCGCTCAAAGAGCCGTACTAAGACATTAACATCTCTTCCTCTTATGGTTATTTTTCATTGAAAAGGGCAAACTATAAGAGTGTAATTGTGAGAAATTGGCTACTAAAGTTCCAAAAGGGAGGTTCAAGGTTACCCAGACCTTTAACGAGGGAGCATATGATACCAGAAGTAAAAGATATCATCATGTTGTTACATAGACTAAAAGGTAGTTCTGAAGTATTCTTTTGGGAGGATTGGATGTACTTCTTTATTGAAGTAATTCTTGAAGGGAAACAATATCTAGATTGGGTAGATATCATAGCAGAGTTCTTACATCAAGGTTTGAGAAATTACTTGGGAAGTAAAAACTTTTACATGTCTTCATATCTTTTCTACTACCTGGCATCTAAAAGAGAATGGGGAGGGTTACCTCATGGATCCTTAATTGAAGACATCAGAATTTATGATTATTATTCTCACTTACAAATGTAGAAATGCTATGAAATTTATAAAAGGGTTAATGATGTTTTCACTAGCAGAATGGTTTATGAATTGACAAGGAATGTTAATAAAAGAATGTCTGATGAATCTATGCAATTAATTAGCATATATGGTAGCTATTTCATTCAATTTCCCAAATTTACCTACATTAGAGTTGGAAGTTTTGAAGGTGAACCTATGAAATTGCCCGGATATGCCATTGACCGCTTTGTGTTAATTGAATTATGTAGGCAATTGGCTCATATAGACAAGAAATTCTCAACAAAAAGGGCGTCAGGTATATCTTTTCCTATTGAACTTCGTCATTATTTATGCCAATTAGTTTTTGATGCCTTAAATCTGGATGTGGGTCTAGAAGAGTTTAATTTACAGTATTATAAGGCTAGACCTAAATTTGATAGCAAGGGTTTTGCTAAAGATTATCTAGATTTTGGAGAAGGTTTTTCACACATTCCCCAAATAGAGGACTAATGGGTAGATTGCTCAGATGCATTTGAAGTCAAAAGAAGACTTTGTCGCAGATTTTCTCTAGGGAAAATAGTTACTCTTAATCTAAAGATGAATATTATTGATATAACAAATGATGGGAAGAATGTGATTGATCCTCAATATGAATAGGTGAAGCAGTGACCTATTCTAGAAGTTAATTGGAATAAGGATGAGGAATATAGGATTGAAGTTAAGACTCTCCTTGTAATAAGAACTAAAAAATGGTTAAGAGGACAGAGGCTAGGAAAAGTTCAGATTGAAGATCCTTAACGGTGTGCACCTATCAATGAACTGCAACCCCCTGAAAGCTTCTCTAATCAACTTATTAATATTTGTGATGTAGGTACATCAAAATCAAAAGTTAAAAAGGGTTCTACCTCCAAGGAGTCTAAGAAAACCCTTGTGAACAGTTTGCCTACCCACACCACTAGGTCAAAGACTAGGAGCAAGAAGAAGAAAGAATTTTCAAAAAAAGTAATTGTGGACCTGAATACTAAAGAAGACTTAGATAGGGTAATGAGTGAGCAAGGTCTTGATTCATCAATGGCAGAGGGAACTGATACAGATCAATAGGTAGGAATCACTTTGGATTCTACCAGGTTACTAGTATTGCCGAATACACCTTCTAAGCAACCTACTCCTGATAAGAAAATCCTAGTCACTACACCTTGGTGGTTAGAGATTTAAATTGATAATAAAAGGAAAATAGTTCCATTTTCTTTACCATTAGAGGACATGGTCAGAAAATGTCTAGGGAAAGCACTCAAAATCTAAAAAGATGAAAATCACTTCCAAGGTAGATGTTGATCCCAATATAGGAAATTGGAGTGTAGAGATAGCTCGACTAGTAATGGATGATGAAGTTCAAAATCCCATAGCCCAAGATTTTACAGTGGAAAGAATAGACCTTGGAATTGCATCATGAGCTATTGATGTACACCACCTTGAAGTATCTACTAAGAAGATAGTAAGTCGAACATGGAAAGATGAAAAAGATAAAAAGGAATTGAAACAAGCATTGCATTTGATGGTGGAATACATTGATGATATTCATAATCCAGGTCCTTAGTCCATCTCTTAGTTACCCCTATCTTTTGACCCAAAATCTCTGATTAATCAGAAAATGCTTGATCAAATACACAGAAATAAGATGGTAACAAAGGTATTTGATGATTGGCTAGATGGAATAATCCAAGAAGGTACCAAATACATTAATGATTTCAAAGAGATATATGATGAAACCCTGACCACTGTTGAAGATTTGAAGGTACAGAATGCCTCATGGGAGAAAGATGAAGTAAAATAGATAATTGTAATTAACTAGATGATTGAAGTTCAAAAGTATAGTGTGATGAAGTTTTTATTAGAGAAGAATGTGACAAACTTGAATGACAATACACTATATGTATGCAGAAAGAATATTGAATGGAAAAAATCAGTGTCGAAACAAGGTCAAATAGAATTTACAAAGCTAATTAAGGAGATAATGGAGTTTACTTAGTCTCTGCATCATGATTTAGAATGTATTGATGTAAAGTATTTGAAAGACGATGGAAAACCGGAGAAGGATATCGATACTGTTATACAATCTTTTAAAGAGAAGATCAACTTTGTTAAAGAAAATGAAAATATGATAATAGATGATTTCTATTGAGTATCAAAAGTAGAATCACTACTTCATCTTTGTGTCGATGCACTTCCAGAGCATGCAGAAAAAGTGGTTAATATTCAAAAAGAAAAGGATGTCTAGAAGGAGTGAATTAAGCAAATTGGTATTCCTAACTTCCCGGTGATTCAAGAATTTGTTGCTACACTCAAGGAATGGAAAATGCAACATGTCTCTTCTACAGGATAGAGCAAATTAGGAGATTCCAATGTGCTCCCTTAGCTATGATCATGCCAATACAATCTTTTTATTTTATTATTAAGTTTGAAGGTATATTTGAGGGTTCTATCTTTTCAATTAGTTTTAAAAACTAAATCCCACTAAGGGTCAGAGTTTATTAAACTTTGAGTTTAAAGAACAGTTACCAGTACAAACTATATATATATATATATATATGTTTTGAAAGGGACGTAAAAAAAAGGGCCTGGAAAGAAAGTTTTTGGAATTTTTTGTTGGACTTTATGTTTATGATGTAAGTGATGTTTCCCTCAACATTTCATCTGTGAATGATAGAAAAGAATGGTTACTACAGACTTAAATCTATGTGTTTGAGTGGATGAAAATGAGTTTCTATGTGAACTCTTGTTTCAATGTGGTAATTGTTCTTTTGCTAAGAAGTTTCATTATATATATTTTATTATTTGTTATTGTTTCACAAAAATTTAGTGATATATATATATATATATATATATATATATATATATATATATATATATATATATATATATATATATATATATATATATATATATATATATATATATATGATCGTTGTTAGAGATGGGATCTATGTGTTCTGTCACTGAATAGTTTCATGGAAAGGAAAATATATATCACATTCATAACATAGTGATGTATGAATGTTAGTCTACCATAAATCCTTTCTAGTTAAAAGTATATTCGAATGTTAGTGTAGTTCTTATTCATTGAAGATCTTTAAAGAAAAGGGAGCTATACCTTAATTCAGAGGGAAATTATTTATGATAATTTACCCAATTGTTGTTTACTTATTTGTTTTGAAAATAATGGGTTATAGAGTCAAAATAAGATATTATTAGATCAGGACAAATCTATTAACCAACACTAACAAATCCTCTTCAAAATAAAAATCACTACACATAGCCATAAATACTGCCACATGAATATTAGGATCACCTTTTCCACCATATTTTTTAAAGCGGGGAGTTTCAAACCTCTCAGGCATAGGAGTTCTCAAGATTGCATAGGATAGGGGATTATGGGCATGATATGTTGGTAGACTAGGCTGTGACAAATTTGTCAAGTTTGTTACCATTTGTTATAAAGCAGTCATGCCCTGTAAAAGTTGGTTTAGGACGGCATCATTGGGAGATGTGGTTTGTTGTAAGGAATTAGAACCAAAGTGAGGAGGTGAATGAGCTTGAGATACGATAAGCGGAGGCTAGGAATATGCCAATAGTGGTTAAACATAGTGATAGGTGGAAGATGGTTGTGAGTATGTAATAGGTGGTTGAGAATAATTATGCATAGAGGAGGTCCCTTTAGGAACCAAATTTTGATAATCAAATCCCACAGCTTTGTAATTGTTCCATTAGATACTCCAATACCAATGATAACATTACTACAGGAATTTGCATCAGTTGTTACGATTGTTGATGTAAAAGTTGATATTCATGTAGTTGGTATAGGTATGGATACTTAAGTATGAGATGGTGAGAAAGGGTTATTTATCACTTGTGCACATTTGGTCACCAACATGATATTGGTTTGTACAATATGTGCTAGGCCATGAATGCATTTACACCATCTTGTCCCTCTTTTATCAATTTTCTTATATTATGAATTGTAGGGGTAGCTTCTTCTACTATTATCTCATTTTCCATAAATGATTGAAATTCAGCTAACTCTTTATCCAATTTTTTTATTTGCTCATCAGATACATATCTTGTTGCCTCAATAGTATTATCAACATCATGAAAAGTTTGTTCTTCCATTGTGGCTGGATGATGTATAATATCTTGCACAATTTGAGTTTCTCCTTTTGTAAAGAAGGTGTTCAAAGGATTATTAGAGGTAGGAATGTCGTTTTCAAGAGCGCTAGATCCCATTAACCTTTTACTTATTCTCAAAGGGATATTATTTTTAGGACAGCATGTCATAAATCTTATACAAAACCACACAACATATAATGCATAAACCAAGAGAACAAATCCTAGGAGAAGGATATGATTGACAACCAAAATGCTTGGTTTTTTGTATCTTTTCAATGCAAACGAATGGAACAAATGATGTTGTAAGGATTTTGATTAAGGGAAGAAAAGTGTATATTTTATATCACTCAAAAAAAGCATTATCATCCTTCCCAACACACTCTTGATGCAAATCCAAGATAATGCCAAGTTGAACTATAGTGAAAATATGTCGAAATAGGCACTTTTTCCATCAAAACTTAATGCAAAAGAGCATAACAAAGGGTGTTGTGAGGAAAATGACAATGGAAAACAAAGAATATTAGTAATAACATCCACTTTGTGCCAAAATACCCAATAGAACATGCTTTTAGTGCCACTTAAGATAAAACCCTAGTGAAAATATAGCAAAATATGTAATTTTTCATGGTTTTTCAATTCCAAGACCTAGAAAAAGGGGTGTTGTAATGGATTTTAAGATGTGATGAGAATAATACTTATGATATAAGTCAACATAATCCATAAAATTTTTCACAACACATTTGGAGTGCAAACTAGGCCAAACCCTAGGGTAAAAATAGCCAAAATATGTAGTTTTTCACCAAAATTTCAATACAAGAGCCTGTTAAAAGGGTGTTGTGAAGATTTTTAGGAGGGGAAGAAAATTATTACCTTGATAACAGCCAATTAATTTAAAAATACACTTCACAACACACCTATGGTGCAAGTATAGAGAGTCGATAAGGCCAAATCTAGTGAAAATCATTGTTTTTGAAGCCCTAAGTTTGAGATCTTGGCACAAAATGCTATATAAAAATTTAAAATTCTGATTTATAATGAAAATGAAATACTCTCAGATCTGAAAATGATTTCCAAGATTTAATATGCAAAATGCTAATGCAAATCTAATGAAAATGCATGAAAATTGCTAGTTTTTGTTGAAATTTTCTATGCAAAATTACAAATATTTTGAATCTAAATGAAAATTTACACTAATTATAATTTGAATGAGCTTCTGAAATTAGTATAAAAATATGAAAGAAGATTTTTCCTACTAACCCTAGATTTTGGAATTACTAGGTTTAATGAAAATTGTCAAAATTTCTACAAAGGCCTAGCAAATTAATGATGAAAATGTAATGAAAATTTCTGAATTTGTATGTTTTTATGTAGTTTATATTAGATATGATGTAAAAATCATGAATTAGGAAAATTTAGAAAGAATTGATGCAATTTAGTAAGCCAAACAATGCAATTTTTTTGAATTTTTCTCAATACAATAAGATGAAAGACTATATGAATGAATATAATCAATCCAAATCTGAAGACACACTCAGCAAGTTGCAATTTTAGTCCTAAAACATCGGTTCACCAAAATGTTTAGGGTAAAATTGAGATTGTTTAATGTTTTAGTTGTTAGATGTTTGAATCCTTCTTTCACCCTGTACATTCAAGGATCTACGATCAAGTGGAAATTCACTATCATACTCTAGGTCATTATGGGATGTAGGGAAACTTGGATTAGGGAATTTAATTATCAATTTTCCTTCTCTTATGCTTAATTAACCATTAAAACCCTAATTTTGATATGACTGCAAATGGAAGGATAACAGAAAAATCTCCTGCAGATGGAAGTAAAATATCAAATCACAGAGTACTTATTTTCAAGGTTCTGAGGTAGAAAAGTTGAGGACACAAGAGTGGGCGTCCAAGTCCAAGGTACCAATTTCTTTGAGGGATCCTAACCTCCTTCCGACACTGATCTGCACTATAACTTCTATTTCTAGAAATTCAACTGCGAAGGACACAGGAGTGAGTGCCCAAGTTCTAGAAAGGCTCTAATATCCTTCTTCTCTTTAGACCTAAATCCTTGATGTCTGTTGATCCTTCCTACAACTTCACTTTTCCCAGATACAACACCTATAACCTACAATCACAAGACTTTGGGAGGGGGTTGTGGTGTTTAGAGGCTTGCCTCAGTCAAGCCCTGGAGGACACTTAAGTCTCCAAACACTGTTGTCAGATAGATAGTGCATGCCCTTATGAGGCAGAGACAAAAACCTAAGGAAATGATGATGAAAACACCATATAATGTCACCTTGTAGTGAAGATATCATGGGAGGAAGATGCTCTTCATTCTATGATGAAATGGATGCTCAAATCTGCAAACACAAACACATAAACCACACACAAATCTACTCTTGCAACACAATGAAAGCCTTCAATCACCTTGTGAACACTTGAATATCACAATTTCCATCTAGTTTCTAAATGAATGCCTAAACATGCTTTTATATGTAACTACAAACACTCCTACCAAGATTTCATAAATTCAAACTTACCGTGTCAGCATAGGACCCAAACAACGGTCACAAGCTGACACCCAAAAATTGGGACTACTCCAAAATATGGCAGGACTAGGGTGTAGGCACCCAAGTCCTCCCCCGTATTTTGGGTAAGGTCTAGCTCAAGGGGTCCTCCTAGGTCCCATTTGTCATGTTACCTAGGGCTCATTCTATCAGGATACTAAATTATGAAGTAAGATGTCCTAAATACATGTAAAAGACACAGGAGCTAAACCTTATGAGGGAAAAGCTCCCAAGGGGACATTTTATGACGTTACAATTATCTTCCCAAGGCATCCTCTTGCTGTTGTGGTGATTGGAGTTTTGGTTTCTTAGACAATTTCTAGCTAGCCTTTTGTGAAGGCCCCATTTTCCCTTGTTGGAATTTTGAAACCACTATCAGAGGAGTGTTGATTCATTGTTGGGTGTTGAATGCATTCAGAAATATGGAAATTATAGTCTATAAGGTGTGACAAAGGTTGTTTGAAGGCATCCCAAGGAGTTTGTTTATTGTTGTTGAGGCTATGGTTAGTCTCTCTCCCATGTCTAACCATTTTGAACTTCTTGCAGGAAGACGTGAAAAATCTTGTGGATTGATTGGCTATTTCTTTTGGCCAACACACACACACATATGCATCAAACTTTATAGTTTGCAACAAAATCTATGATTTTTATGATCATGCACAATGTGAGGAAAACCATTGTGGGCCCATTAAAAGTGTTGTTTGGGCATTGGACTGGGACTTTTACCCCGCATTGGCGCTCAAAGAATATTTTGGCTATTGAAATAGCCTGTTAGTCACTTGTCTAGTATGAGAAAGGCTCATGTGGGTGTTCAAAGTCTCTCTCGTGAGTGGTGCTTTGTGACTTGGTGACTTGTATGCTCATGGTGACTAGTGTGTTCAGTGCTTCAACATTGTGACCTATGGTGGCATGACACCTACATGGCACGGATCACCTGCCACCCTTCGAATATAAAGATCCACTAGGCCCTAGAGGCCTAAATTTTATTCCCATGTGCTCGTGGTGGTCATATGCTATACTTAGGTGCTTGTTGGTGCTTTGAAAGTGCCTTTATAGGCCTTTGTTTCATTTTTGCATATCTTTTGCAAACGGAGGCCGACTTTGGCAAACCACATATCGATGCAAAGGTATTTTTGTCACCTTTGTAGTGGTTGAGGTATTTCTCTCATATTTTGTTGTTTTATGGTGCTTTTACTCTATTGAATTTTTATATTGGTTTTTCTCAATTCTTGTGAACAAAGCAATTCATTTTTTATACTATGAAAATTATTTGTTGCATTCCTTTGTTTCATCATGGATTTGCCTAAAGTAGATCTTCTAACTAAAGCAAATTATCTTAAGTGGAAATCCAATATGGAGATTTTTTTGTTAAATTTGAAGTATATGTTAAAGTCTAACAACTTCCTCCCAAGGTTAGAATTTGAATTATGAATGATGTCACTAGTAGTTGCTCCATTGACAAACCTAACAGTTCTGGGAAAAGCCGTATATAGAGAAATTTATTTTTCCTGCTAAAATGTGCCAATTCCATATTCCTATCTTGAATGGATCAGACTTCCAATATGTAAAAGAGGCCAAATTCACTATCCTCTACTATCAAGCCTAGTTGTGGTGTCAATCCATCCTTGAAAACCCAGTGCTGCACCAATCTCAGCAACACAGTCAAGGAAATTTTTCAACAAAACACCACGTTCAAATTGGAACTTAGCATATTGAGATAATGTCTCTATTAATCAGGTCTAATTTGATAGTGATCATTGAGCATCTGCAGATTGTACTACTTGACAAAATGAATCTACTACCAAATGTTCTTGAAGTCGAAAGTTGCCAACCAAGAACATACACACACATCAAAATTAAAGAAAACAACCTAAATTTTCTTTTTGTTGATGTCGATTACCTGTTCACCTAGGATGCTCCTACATAATATATTTATGAAATTTAATTACATAAAATAGTGATAAAAATAATAAATTATTCACAAGTTTGCAAAAAATATAAGCATTTCAAATATTTTTACTTTACATTTGATTCATAGTCAAAACACTTGATAGTATTAGAATAGGATTAGGGAATTATACAAATGTGAAGCACATTATATATCATTACTTTTTATGCTATACATATATTATTTTTATATATAATCATTAATGTGACATGCATTAATGTTACATAAATGCACAAGTATATAAACCATTCATTAGACCAAAAACTAACCAAAACCATTCAAGCTCATCATAATCAACAATATACAAGAATTCAAAATTTGCTTAAGGGGATCAAATAATTCAAAATTTTCTTAAGTGGATCAAAGAATTCAAAATTTTCTTAAGGGGATCAAAGAATTCCACATATGTCTCATGTTCAATCATAATTGATATAATTAATTAGGATATATATGAATTAAGGGGTCCTAGAGGAAATGGTGTCTTAAAGGGTCCTCATAGGATGGCTTAAGGGGTCATAATAGGATATCTTAAGGGGATCAAAGAATTCAAAGTATGTCTCATGTTCAATCACAAATGATATAATTCATTAGGATATATATGAATTAAGGGGTCTTATGAGAAATTATGGATTAAGGGGTCCACGTAGGATGACTTAAGGGGTCCTAATAGGATGCCTTAAGTGGATTAAAGAATTCAAAATTTGCCTTAAGGGGATCAAAGAATTCAAAGACTATCTCATGTTTAATAACAATTGATATAATTAATTAGGATATATATGAATTAAGGGATCCTAGGAGAAATGCTGGCTTAAGGGGTCCTCATATGATGGCTTAAGGGGTCCTAATAGGATGTCTTAAGGGGATCAAAGAATTCAAAGTATCTCTCATGTTCAATCACAATTGATATAATTAATTAGACTATATATGAATTAAGGGGTCCTAGGAAAACTGATCGGTTAAGGGGTCCTCGTAGGATGGCTTAAGGGGTCATAATAGAATGGCTTAATGGGATCTATGAATTAAGGTCCTAGGATAAATAATGGCTTAAGGGGATCAAATTTGGTGAAGCTGCCCAAGGAAACTAAATTTAATAGTAATATACATGACAAAGTGATTATACATTCAAAATTTAAGTTTCAAAATAGGAAAACATGCACATAACGGACAAAATATATCGAATACCAATTTTTACATATAAATGTGTAGAGTAATTGTGTATGAACATATACAAATTTGGCATATATGCCAACTCAAAACAATATTTACAAAATGTGGCTATGCCATCTTAAGGAAATCTAAAACATGTGGTAGATCATCAAAATGTAGCCTCTTCATGCCATCTGATATCAAAATGACAATAAATCAATTTATCATAAAAACATGTATTAAAATTTATATAAAACTATATATATACTTACCTGTATTTACAAGTATTCCATTGTAGGTCATCTGCATCCTCTCTTGTTTGTCTCAAAGTATGTGATGAATGTGATGGTGGCTTAAGGATAAAAAATAACAATAAATCAATTTTAACTATGTATATACACAATATCAATTTATCATAAAAACATGTATTTGAATTTATATAAAACTATATATATATACTTACCTATATTTACAAGTATTCCATTATAGGTAATCTACATCCTCTCTTTTTTGTCTCAAAGTATGTGATGAATGTGATGATGACTTAAGGACACAAAATGACAATAAATCAATTTTAATTGTGTATATAAGAAATATAAATTTATCATCAAAACATGTAGTTAAATATATAAAACTATATATACTTACCTATATTTACTTATTCCATTGTACTATCTGCATCCTCTCTTTTTTGCAATGCATCTATGATTATGACATGCTATTACATAGAAATTGTCCATAACTCTTTATTAGCAGGTCTTCGATGATACCTCACTAGTTTTGTATTTGTTGCCAACACCAAATGTGAGTAGTGTATAATCTTCTTATGTGTTTCATAATATTTGAATGTAGGCAAACCATTGTTCCTTGTTAGGTATTTTTGTAGCCAAGTGCCAACAACCACCACCGAACCTGTTGGATAATGATAGCCATCATCATCTTCTTGAGGTGATATTAACTTATGTTTAGTCTCCACACATTGAGCTAACCAATATTTTGTTTCCTTTCAATCATTATCCTCAAGGGCAACAACAACATACACATGTCCTGCAAACAAAATTTAATTCAATAGCATGTGTGACATATAATTTGACCAATCTACATAAATACATTCATATATAATTAAATATATTATAAAATAGTAATAAAGTGAAATAAAATAAATTAAATTACATTCTTGTACATGGTCTAAAACACGATCATAGTCATCCGATGCAAACACTTGATCATTGTCTTCAATTGTTTTTTCATATTAATCATGTGTTTGTGCAGGTGTCAACGATCTTTGCTTCCACTCTTCAACCCATTTTGTATTCTCACATGCTTCCCAATATCCTAAAATAAAAATAACTAACAAAACATGCAAGCTCCCTTGTCCAGATAGTCCACATGCTTCCATTCACACTCTTAAATGGAATTCATTTAAGAGTGTGAATGCAAGCACGTAGACTATTTAGACAAGGGAGCTGCATGTTTTTGTCAAATTTTTATTTTAGGAGATTGGGAAGCATGTGAGAATACAAAATGGGTTGAAGAGTGGAAGTAAAGATCATTGACACCTGCACAAACACATGATCAATATGAAACAACAATTGAAGACAATGATCAAGTGTTTGCATTAGATGACTTTGACCGTGTTTTAGACCATGTATGAGAATGTAATTTAATTTATTTTATTTCACTTTATTACTATTTTGTAATATATTTAATTATATGAATGCATTTATGTAGTTTGGTCAAATTATATGTCACACATGTTATTGAGTTAAATTTTGTTTGTAGGACATCTGTATGTTGTTGTTGCACCTGAGGATAATGATTCAGAGGAAACAAAATATTGGTTAGCTCAATGTGTGGAGACTAAACACAAATTAATAGCACCTCGAGAAGATGATGATGGCTATCATTATCCAATAGGTTCGGTGGTGGTTGTTGGCACTTGGCTATGAAAATAGCTAACAAAGAATAATGGTTTGCATGCATTCGAAGATTATAAAAAACATAAGAAGATTATACACTACTCACATTTGGTGGTGGCAACATATATAAAACTAGTGAGGTATCATGGAAGACCTGCTAATAAAAAGTTATGGACAATTTCTATGGAAGAGCATGACATAATCATAGATGCATTACAAAAAAGAGAGGATGTAGATGGTACAATGGAATAAGTAAATATAGGTAACTATATATAGTTTTATATATTTAAATACATGTTTTGATGATAAATTAATATTACTTATATACATAGTTAAACTTGATTTATTGTCATTTTGTGTCCTTAAGTCATCGTCACATTCATCACATACTTTAAGACAAAAAGGAGAGGATGCAGATTACCTACAATGGAATACTTGTAAATATAGGTAAGTATATATATATAGTTTTACATAAATTCAAATACATGTTTTTATGATAAATTGATATTGCATATATACACAATTAAAATTGATTTATTGTCATTTTGTATCCTTAAGCCATCATCACATTCATCACATACTTTTAGATAACAAAGAGAGGATGCAGATGACCTACAATGGAATACATGTAAATACAATTACGTATATATATAGTTTTATATAAATATTAATTTTTATGATAAATTGATATTGCCTATATACACAGTTAAAATTGATTTATTGTCATTTTGAAATCAGATGGCATGAAGAGGCTACATTTTGATAATCTACCACAATTTTTGGATTTCCTTGAGATGGCATAGCCACATTTTGTAAATATTGTTTTGAGTTGGCATATATGACAAATTTGTATATGTGCATACACAATTATTCTACACATTTATATGTAAAAATTGGTATTCGATATGTTTTGTTCGTTATGTGCATGTTTTCCTATTTTGAAACTTAAAATTTGAATGTATAATAACTTTGTCATGTATATTACTATTAAATTTAGTTTCCTTGGGCACCTTCACCAAATTTGATCCCCTTAAGTTATCATTTATCCTAGGACCTTAATTCATAGATCCCATTAAGTCATTCTATTATGACCCCTTAAGCCATCCTACAAGGATCCCTTAAGCCATCATTTTTCCTAGGACCCCTTATTTCATATATATTCTAATTAATTATATCAATTATGAAAGAACATGAGACATAATTTGAATTCTTTGATACCCTTAAGACATCCTATTAGTACCCCTTAAGCCATCATATGAGGACCCCTTAAGCCAACATTTCTCCTAGGACCCCTTAATTCATATATATCCTTATTAACTATATAAATTGGGATTGAACATGAGATATTATTTGAATTCTTTGATCCTCTTAAGAAAATTTTGAATTATTTAATCCCCTTAAGACAACCTATTAGGATCCCTTAAGCTAGATCCACTGATTGTCTCATAATAAAGTCTAGGTAGAATTTTATTGTCTTCAACCAAACAAAAGAGTCATTGAACTATAGAGTACTTGCTTGATCCTGTAGATACTTTTGTATTGCACCAATCCACAATCACACGTGCATATTGAAATTTTACTCCACCCTCAAATTTCAATTTCTCTCTAGCAAGAATTCTTTTAACACATGCACCGACTCCATCATGGTCTCTTTTACCATGTCCATCCTCAAAAAAACTCCATATATGTTGGAAATTATTTTCCTTGTGAATCCTACTTAGCCCATAAAACATATAAGCATTCTAAAACTATCTCAAACAATTATTTGACCATATGAGATGTTCTGTCATGTAGATTCCTCTTTCTCTTAGTTGTATAAAATATATTGAAACAATATTGAACAAAATATGATGAGTGTAACTGGTTGCCACTCAAATAGAAACATTATTCCCTCAAAAAATTTCTATCATCCTCTGTATTATCATTTGCATGCTTGTATAGAATATGAACAAACATATCCACCTGCACTGAATTGTAATATTGTGATTGAATTTCCTCTTGTAGAGCAAGAGTATAGTTTTCTACAAAATCAACCAGTGATAGTATAGTTCCAACTAGAAATGTGTTTCTACATGTACAAAATTGTCCATCAAGCCATCGGGCATGTTGAGAGTGTTTGACATATTGTGGTACAATCTTACTCTTAAAATCTTATACGAATGCATGTACACTAATTTTTTTGTGATTAAAGCGCAACACTTTCCAATTTTTTCATCCTTTAAAGAATACTCAACATTTTTAAATCTTTTAACATCCACTAATTGTTGTCCAAAATTATTTTCAACACTTTCATGCATATAAACTCCTAAGAATGAAAGATTGCCACAAGTAATGCATTGTCTAGAAATACATGAACTTAAATAAAATAAATTATGCCCATTATATCTTTCACAAAATAAAATTGCTATAAACTGCTTGATTGTTTCAGGTGGTATATTAATACCACATTCCTACATAGTCATGTTAGTATATAAAGTACAATGTATATATCGAAAAAAATCATTATAATAACGCAATTGCACATGTGTTTTACAACGACAAGAGATTTGTTTCTTATTAATTTTGACATACCAAGGTTTAAATTTTTCAAATAATCTTTGACTTATGCTAATATTTCCAGGTAACACTGAATCATCTAAAAATTTTCTATAAAATTTAGTTTGAGTTGTGTCTAATAGGTGTTTTGAATGAGGATGGTGAATTTTGGACCCCAGTTTTAGTTTCAAAACATCTCTAGCATTAGATGATACCCTAGTATTATCATGCCATTATTTTTCAACAAAAGATTTGATTTCAATATTTAATTTCATGTCAGATCTTGGGATTCGACCACTAAAATCCCAACATTTGTTGATTGGACCATTTTCTATACTTTCTCTTCTCTTTGCCACTCTTACCAATGTTTTAGGATGTATGTTCAAAATTTCACTAATGTTTCTTAACATTCTTTTATCCAAGGATTTGTCTTTTCAACTGTACGACATTTGAAATTTGAATTTAGTGCTGGGCAGGAATGGATGGTGATAGTCTGGGGGGCATGATTCAGTCTCCTTGCCTGACCCTAGGGAGGCTACTACTAGCATGGGCTGGTGGGGGATCACCTAGCTTCATCCTTGAAGCAAGATCCTAAGAAGTGGAAGGAGGCACTTGTGGGTGATATCAATGGCAATGCTGGGACTAAGTTTAGCCAACCAGTTTTCTTGGAAGTTGATCATGCCAAGGCACTTAATGTTGGGAATTAAGGTCTCTCAACCTTGGTAATTCCTTACCTTATTAATGTTTGTATTTATTATTTAATTTCCTATGTTGTAAATATTTGTAAATTCTATATTGTCATATTGTGGGATGTGGCACAGTGATGTGTCAATCATACATGGAATATGACAACTTGTAATTTTGTCCTCACATGAGGAGATAGGCATCCCACTTTCTAGTAGGAGCATTTTATCATGTGTCGGCATCTTCCATGTTGTGTAAGGGAATGTTTGACCAAAATGGTTATTAGGGATTTCTATGATGGATTTATAACATGTAAGAGTCAGAAATAGAAGCATGTAAGATAGGTGAAGACATGTGTCATGAAGCATCTTTGAAAATGGCATATTTGGGTGCCCCAAGGTGGACTATGACATATTGTAAGAGAATATGCTATTTATAGCTTGTGTATGATAGATTCTCTTACAGCTGTAAGTTGTAACCACTATGACAGATTCTATGACGGTCATAAGTGTCATAAGAGCATCTGTCATAACCCATTTTAGAAATGGGTGACCTCTTTGGGATGGGAGCTATGGACAAGTGTTAGGCACATTTTACAATGTTTACCAAGTGTCTTTAGGTGTGGATTTTAGGCCATGAGGCCAAGTTGGATGCCCATCCCAAGATAGGTCCAATATTGCCTTGTATATTCTATATAAATAGGTGCTTGGAGAGGGAGTTGGAACACATGTTTTACAAGTACTATTATGCTGTAGGATTGACTCTAGATACTAGTGTCAAAGACCATTAAAACATGCATTGCAAGTGTATTGTAAACATTCTTTTAGATTTGTTAATACATTGTGTAGGTTTCTGAGTGTGGGGTTTTTTCACCCTATAAGGGTTTTCCCCACCATAAATCTTTGTCTCTCTTCTTCTGTCTACTTTTTGGTTCTTGTGTATTGCTGCAAATATCTCTGTTAGATGTTCTATGTTGTTGTAGTTATAAGGACTAATTTCAATTTCATAGCCCTCTCCTCATTAGATTAGTGTAGGAAGCATTTTCCGCACACCTAGCTTCCTTTCAGTTGGTATCAGAGCCTAGCCAGTTTTGGTCTTAGCTATTGGGTAGGGGTTTTTTGAGCTGATCTTAAGTTTGAGTGGGAGTCTATGGAGAGTATTCTAAATTCTATTGCAGAAAGGAGATGGCAAGCACATCCAAAAAATTTGAAGTCAAGAAATTTAATGGCACTAATTTTGAGCTATGGAAGCTCAAGATGGAAGACATGCTTGTAGACCAAGACCTATTGGAAAATGTTAATAGAACTAAACTAGCTACAATATCACAAGATGAATGGGATCTAAAGGATCAGAAAGCTAAGGGTCTCATAAGACTTAGTCTTGTTGATTCTGTGTTGTTAAATGTCTATGAGGAGATAGCTGCAACCAAGCTTTGGAAGAAGTTGGGAGATGTATATCAAGTAAAATCCCTGGTTAATAAACTTTTTCTAAGAAAAAAGTTGTATTCTCTTCGAATGGAGGATGGAGGATCTATCACTGAACATATGAATGCTTTTAACATGCAGGTTGCACAATTGACATCTATTGGAGTGAATATGGAGGAGGGGGATTGGTGTATGACCCTGCTTTGTTCTTTGCTAGACTCGTGGGATCACCTTGTCATGGCTATTGGAAGCACCACATCCACATTTAAAATGGATGAAGTGGTTTCTTTGTTGTTCTCTAAAGAGATGTAGAGAAAGTCTTCTGAGGCAACCAAAGAGGCTCTTACGGTTCATGGAAGACCCAAGAAGAAAGGGAAAAAGAAGGACAAGAAAGATGAGAAAGGTAGATCCAAATCCCGTGGGAGATCCAAATCTCCTAGAAAGTCCAAGGTTATCTGTTGGAACTATGGTAAATCTGGGCATTTCCAAAAGGAATGCAAAGAGGAGAAAAAAAGAAGAAAGCTCCTGATTCAGATTCTGACAAATCACAAGATGATGGTGATTCTTTCATCGCAGCCTTGGCAACACATGCATCTGATGATGTGTGGCTGATTGACTCTAGTGCATCATTCCACATGACCTCGCATCAAGACTAGTTCACTAAGTATGAGGAGTTTGATGGTGGAAAGGTGTATCTGGGTGACAACTCTCATCTGAAGATTGTTGGTCGTGGAAGAGTCTCTATCTGATTCCCTAATGGTCAAGTGAAGGGGATCTCTAGGGCTATGCAAATCCTAGGCCTAGCATGGAACTTGCTTTCTGTAAGTAGTTTGAATGATGCAGGTATGCAGGTTGTCTTTTCGAAAGAAGGATGCAAGATGACTAGAAGAGCTATGGTGCTTGCTAAGGGTATTAGGAGAGGTACTTTGTTTCAGTTGGAGGCATGCATTTCACAATGTAATAGTTCTTCTAACTCAAGGAAGAGGGCAATAGTCACTTCATCCCCACCATCTAAATGAGTAGTTAAGAGATTTGTTGTTTCTAGTTCTGATGTTTGTAATCATGCCTTGAAAGTTAAACTTCCTGGTCAAAAGACAATGTTATGGCATAAGAGATTTGGCCACATTGGTGAGAAGGGTCTACGTACCCTGAAAAATAAGAACCTCGTTGAGAAGTAAGATGATTGTAATCTTGAGTTCAACTTTTGTGAACATTGCATTTATGGGAAACAAAACCATGTTCATTTTTATTCAAGTTCTCACAAGTCTTCTAGTGTATTGGACCTTGTTCATTCTGATGTATTTGGTCCTGTTAATGTTCCTTCATTATCAAAATCTATATATTTTGTATCTTTTATAGATGACTATAGTAGAAGGACATAGATTTATTTTCTTAGAATAAAATATGAAGTCTATAGTAAGTTTAAGGAGTTTAAGGCTTTTGCTGAAAATCAAACTGGTAAAAAGATTAAGTGTTTGAGAATTGACAATGGTGGTGAGTTCTGTTCTATAGAATTCGATAAGTATTGCAAGGAACTTAGGATTGAAAGACATAAGACAGCTCCATACACCCCATAAAAAAATGGAGTTGCAGAGAGGATGAACATGACACTGATGGAGAAGGCTAGGAGTATGCTTAGTGGAGCTGGCCTAGAATAGAAGTTTTGGGCTGAAGCTATTGCCACTGCTTTCTATCTTGTTAATAGATCTCCTACATCAACTCTTGTTAGAAAGACACCCATGGAGGTGTGGTCTAGTAGAAAGCCTTCAATAAGACATATTCATGTTTTTGGTTGCGAGGCATATGCACATGTGCCTAGGGAGAAGCAGTCAAAGTTGGAGAACAAGGTTGTTAAGTGTATCTTCATTGGCTATGGTGTCGATGTGAAAGGATACAAGCTTTGGGATCCTATGGCTGAAAAAGTGTTTATAGAAGAAGTGTCATCTTCAGAGAGGTTACACCTTCTTCCATTGTTTTACAGCCAGAAGAAAAAGAAAAGAAAGAGGATGTTGTTCAGTTTCCTGCTACCCCTAAGAAGTATGAACAAAAAGAAAATGTTGGACCTGGTGATGAGGAGAGCTCTAGCAGCTCTGAACGCTCAGATGAAGAAGTTGGACCTCAACCTCAGCCATTGAGGAGGTCTACATGGATAAGAACTCAACCTGAAAGGTTTGGTATTACATTGCTTGATTCTAGTTGTGCTTATGCTTTGATCACTAATAGTGATGAACCTAGAACTATGTCAGAAGCTTTGGATATGAAAGATGCAGGTTCCTAGAAGGAGGCCATGGAGGATGAGATGGATTCTTTGGAAAAGAATCAAACTTGGGACTTGGTGCCTTTGCCTCCTAGATGGAAACCTGTTGGATGCAAATGGGTGTTCAAGAAGAAATTTGGTGTAGATGGCAGTGTTGAGAAGAATAAGGCCAGATTGGTTATGAAGGGGTATTCACAAGTGGAGGGTATAGATTATGGTGAGATCTTCTCTCCCGTTGCAAAGTTGACATCCATTTGATTCTTGTTGTCTCTCATAGCAGCTTATAACTTGAAGGAAGAATAGATGGATGTGAAGACAACTTTCCTTCATGGTGATTTGAAGGAAGAAATCTACATGTCATAGCCAGAGCATTACATGGTGAAAGGTAAAGAAAAATTGGTTTGCAAACATAAGAAGTCTTTGTATGGTTTGAAGCAATCCCGTAGCAGATGGTACTTGAAGTTTGATGCTTTTGTGTTGTCAATAGGATTTGTTAGATCAAAATTGGATCACTATGTGTATTATAAGTTTGATGGTGATCCTATTCTCATTGTTGCACTATATGTTGATGATATGTTGCTCATTAGGAAGGGTAAGAATATGATTTATGATTTAAAATCTGAGTTGTCAACTCAGTTTGAAATGAAAGATTTAGGGGTAGCTAGGTACATTCTAGGAATGTAAATTAGAAGAGACAGAACCAACAGAAAACTTTAGTTAAGCTAGAGTATGTGAAGATCATGTTGGACAAGTTCAACATGGCAAATAGTAGACTGTTCTGTGTTCCCGTTTCTTTGGGGACAAATTTATCTATTGAGGATTGTCCAAAATCTCCTAGTGAGGTGGAGGACATGAGCAAAGTACCTTATGCTAGTGTTGTTGGCAGTTTGATGTATGCTGTGGTCTGCACAATACTAGATATTCCCCAAGCAGTGGGAGTCCTTAGTCGATTTATGGCTAATCTTGGATGGGTTCATTGGGATGCAGTTAAGCAAGTGTTCAAATACTTGAGGGGTACTTCTGAGTATTCATATGCTATCATGGTAATGTTACAGGACTTTCGCATTCCTTTGACATTCATGGATTCAAATTGGGTAGGTGACATTGATAGCAAGAGATCCCCCAGTGCTTATGTGTTTACATTGTTTGGTGCTGCTATTAGTTGGATGAGTAAGCAAAAACTTGTGGTTGTTTTGTCCATGACAGAAGCTGAGTATATGGTAGCAATGCATGCTTGTAAGGAAGCCATTTGGCTTAAGAGATTGTGTCCAAATATCAGTGTTGATGTAGGTTAGATCATGACCAGTTGTGATAGTTAAAGTGCAATTTGCCTTGCGAAGAATCCAACTTTCCATGCTAGAACAAAGCACATTGATGTTTAGTTTCATGTCATGTGAGACATGGTTGAGGATGGAAAGGTAAATTTGGAGAAGGTAGATACTTTGAAGAATGTTGCAGATGCATTCATCAAACCAGTGGGTATAGAGAAGTTCAGATGGTGTTCGGAGTCTATGGGCCTCTCAGCCTATAGTAGTTAAATCTTGTTATTCTATTGTCTCCTACAAGGTTTTCGACAAGTGGGAGAATGTTGGGAATTAAGGTGTCTCAACCTTGGTAATTCCTTACATTATTAATATTTGTATTTATTATTTAATTTCCTATGTTGTAAATATTTGTAAATTCCATATTGTCATATTGTGGGATGTGGCATGGTGATGTGTCAATCCTACATAGAATATGACAATTTGTAATTTTGTCCTCACATGAGGAGATAGGCATCCCACTTTATGGTAGGAGCATTTTTCCATGTGTCAGCATCTTCCATGTTGTGTAAGGGAATGTTTGACCGAAATGGTTATGATGGATTCCTCTGATGGATTTATGACATGTAAGAGTCAAAAATAGAAGCATGTAAGACAGGTGAAGACATGTGTCATGAAGCATATTTGAAAATGGCATATTTGGGTGTCCCAAGGTGGACTATGACATGTTGTAAGAGAATATGCTATTTATAGCTTGTGTATGACATATTCTCTTACAGTTGTAAGTTGTAACTGCTATGACAGATTCTATGACAGTCGTAAGTGTTGTAAGAACATCTGTCATAACCCATTTTAGAAATGGGTGACTTCTTCGAGATGGGAGTTATGGACAAGTGTCAGGCACATTATACAATGTTGACCAAGTGTCCTTAGGCTTGGGTTTTGGGCCATGAGGCCAAGTTGGATGCCCATCCCAAGACAGGTCCAATATTGCCTTGTATATTTTATATAAATAGGTGCTTGGAGAGGGAGTTGGAACAAATGTTTTCCATGTACTATTATGCTACTGGATTGATTCTAGGGTGGAGGTGGAGGAAATTGAGACTACCCTGAAGAAAAATTGAAGGTTAATGTGTTGCTACCATAGATACTCCTTTGAATATTATTGAGATTGATTCTAGGTTGGATCCTATGAGTAGCAGTGAAGGCGGAGAGGCTGTCAATCCAAGGATTCGTCGGTCCAAACGAATCGCTGGTAAGCTGCTGGTGAACCCACAAGGGGTGGAAATTTTTTATGATTGAGAGTTTATGGAGGAGACTATGGAGGAAGGTGAGGATGAAACCCCCACAAAGTCTATCCATGAGGTTAAGGGTATGATTCATTTCACCTCTATGAATGAGTCCAGTGTTGAAGGTTTGGGTGACATTGTGAAGGTTATTGTTGGTCAAGACACTGTGAAGGTTACTGGGGATCAAGACAAAATGGGGAGCTACACCTTGTGTGATAAGAATGTTGACGATATTCAGTGCCTTCAGAGGAAAATGGGAACCATGCAAAACAATTGGAAGACTATGGCAGAGTTCGTGACCAAATCTCTGCACTGGGTTGCTTCCATCTTTGTTGCGGTTAAAGATTTGGACAATAAGGTTAAGCAGGTGGGAATCGATAGTTTGGGAGATTACAAGGAGATGGTTGAGTTCCTTTCTAAGTTTGAGGCAACTGATAGCCCATAGTTCTTTTTTTCTATTATTTTTTGTTGTCGTGGTTGCTTCTGTGGTTTTTGATTAGTTGTTTTTTTGGTCTACTATTTAAGCATTGTTAATCTGTTGTTTCTAGCTTGTTAATGGCCTGATGTTTGGGGGGATTTTTTAAAAAGGGTTTTGGACCCTCATTTCCAGCTGAACTAATCAAAAACATTCTTTTATCAAAAGTTGTTTTATTAACTATATGTTCAGTTGTTATAGCTCGTCATGTCGTATTCTTATCTTTAGATCGACTCTTCTTTCCAATAGACTCAATGGCACTAGCAATAGTAGATATAGCATGTTTAAGTGATTCATCTTTTCTCATTTTACATATTCTCATAATTTGTATCATGAGTTGACATTCAAATGGTAGTTTTTTCGGTAAAAAAATTGTTTGTATAATCTATTGGCATACATTCTTATTTGTCTCCAAGAAATCTTACCAAGAAGATTATCCAAAATAGAACTTTCAATTTTTTAAAAAATATTTTCATTTTGAACAACACTTGAAGATTTTCATTTTCAACGACAAAAGGATTTTCATTTTCACCAACAGAAGGATTTTATTTTCAACAAAAAAGGATTTTCATTTTCACCAACACAAGAATTTTCATTTTGACCAACGAAAGAGATTTAATTTTCAATATTCATTTCTATAACTCGTCTATGAATAAAATTGATCTCAACATTGTTATATCCATCTTTTGACAAATCATCAATACAAATATCATCTAGAATCACATTTTCCATATCAGTCAAAGGTGGATTTGAAGACATACCTAGATTTGTGCCTATTGTCACATTCTCCATAGCATTGAAAGGTGGATTTTGAAGACATACTAGGATTAGTTTTTATAATCAAATTATCTTCCACATTCACCTCTTGCAAATTTGCATCATCTACATCGATGGTCTCTTGAAGGTTTTTATCTTCAATAGTCATGGAACTAGATGCTTCAACATTATTTGTTGCTCGCATCCTCATTCTTCTATCTCTTTGTCATTTTGCCTCCTTCTCTATCTTTGATTGAATTTCTTTATGGGTCAATACCTTCCTATCTTTCCTCTTTTGATGACATTGTGATCCCATGATTACAAAATTCTAAAGTAGAAATGAATTTCAATAGTAAAAGTCTTTCCTTTTTATTCCTCCTTCAAATGAATAGAAAATGAACATAATACCACTCCAAAATTGTCCCAATGGTGCCTCCTTCCAAAATTCAAATGAAATTACAAGTTCAAGAGCATCTAGAAGACAATATTTGATAAAAATATTGCAGAATTAGTTGTTGTCAGTCATACACAGTCATTTAAGATGTCAAGTTGCAGAAGACAATAATTTTTTATCAATAAAAATTTTAAAAAAAAGGTTAAAAATGAAATGGGATCCTATTTAAGAAACCTGATCCTGTTGAGGATACATGATAGCATGTCCTAAATAGGATCCCATTTTATTTTCCATCCATTGAAATAATAAAAATACAAACAAGATCCCATTTAGGAAACAGGATCTCATTTCTAAAGCAAGATCCCCTTTCTTAAAATTTGAATTCTAGGCATGCTTTTTGCTATGGATTTTAGGTTAGGAAAAGGCTTTGGGGACTCGACCCTTAGCTTTGGACCTTCTTTTACCTACAACTTGAAGGTCATGTCAGTGTCACTAGAAAAGAGTGACTTTGGACATATGTTTGAAGATATTTTTTACATAATTGTTTTATGAAATTAAACCCCATTATAGATGAGATTGTGTAGATTCCAAATATGTAATTTTTTACAATTTGGTTATTTTTCTATTTTTCAAATAAAGTTTAATGAAACCGGTCCATAAACTTGAAATATGAGGTTTTCTTATTATTATAATAAGTTTTTATTAAGATAATTTTTTGGAAAAAGAATTATACGTGAGCAATCTTCAAACAATTATTTTTAATTTGAAAAAAATTTAAAAATAAAAAAATGTTAAGTTTAGGTAATCATATGTGTGACGTACATGAGGTATTTTTAAAACAACAATTATGACCAATAAAAAATTAAATAAAAAAATTCAAAAAAAAATTACAAAAAATATCATCAGAAATCTTCAGTGTGTTATAGATCTTTTCCCAAAAAGAATCAGAAAAATACAATTATTTAGGTCAAAATATGGTTGATGTACACGTGCATGGTATGGTAAAATGAGTGACTTTTAAAAAATATTTTTTACATATGCCTATTAAAAATAAATTTGTATCATCTGAGTATTAAAATAAATTACATATTTGAAAACTAGATTCTGAATACTAAATTTCATATTTCTAACTTTTTTTAAGATTCAACCTTTAAGTGCTCCAAATTTTTTGGTCAAATGTAAAAAATTCTAAAAATTAGGGAAAACACTTCCACTTTTTGGCCAAAAAGTGGACTCAACTACTTGCACACACCCATGACATCCCATATTACTTGCAAATTTTGAGCAATTTTGATGATTTTTATTTATATCCTTTCTAAAGAATCCATAGACACCATCTCTTTGAGCTTTGTGTCACATCACTCATGGAGGGAGACCTGGCATAGAAAATATGTGGAAAAGAAAATAATAAATCAAACAAGATCTATCTTTATAGTGGTCAATGAGGGAAACAAATGGAGGGAGACCATTTTTCTATGGGAGAGACATATAGTAAGCGAAAATGCATGGGTGCAGGATGGTCGCCTACTATGCCATTATGAAGGAATGTCATCTTGCCTTCATGCCTCACCTGATTCATTTTTTAAGTCTAGTCAGGAATGGGGCAAAAAAGAGAAGAAATGAATGTTCATGAAATTTTCCATGCATCTCCTAGAATCACTGTCTCTCTCTCTCTACGAAGTTTAACAAATTCTTTTATCATAACATGAATCTTTGTTTTGAAGGATACTCTCATTTTTAAATTCGCAGGGTAAGAGTTGTTTTGTGGCAACTACAAGTTGCTAGGTTTGAAGTTGTTTATCAACTTATCAGAGATTTAGGCATCCATGAAAGAATAAAGGATAAAGGTATATCATGAGGTGAGGAGGATGGTTAGAGGTTGGTATAGATAAAGCACATAAATGGTTTGATATGGTATGTCTAGATCATGGAAACTTGTAGACACGTGAATTGTTCCACAACACACTTCAAAAAATTTGGTCTCATGGTAATACCATGATTATATAACCACAACCTTGCTACCATTTGCTATGCCTATGAAAGAACACTATTCACAAAATGGATCTATTGAAAGGGCCTCAAAAACTTTTAACTTGTATTTAATCAACATATTTGTATGTAAAACATTTTAGAAACTTGTATGTCGAGTCTAAGTCATGGAAAAAGCTGATCTCTTGGGGGTGTTTATGGGAAGAATTTCCTATGTCATCGTCTATATCACACTTTCAACTCACTCTTATGTTAATGATGTGGTTCAGCTGATCGGAAATAGAACATGGGGATGGATATTGAGCATGTAGGCAACTACTTGACATATAGAGTGACTGGAGGACTTTTGGACTTCTATTTCTTCTTTGGTTCCTCTACACTCTACATGACTAGTGGGTAGACATGCCCCAATGCCATACTGGTCTTTCGGTAAGATGTTTCTTACTTCATGTTTTCTATTTATTGTTAGAGATGTTAACATTGTTTATTTTGCATGTAAATATAAATCCACACTAGAGAATCAAAATTTCATTATTTTCTATCATACTTTATCCTAGAACCAATATGTAGAGTGTGCAACATAAAAATAGTGTTCTTAAGGCCTTAGGCTATGTAATACGTAGAACAAAGAGAGTAGAGAAGAATGAGTTGAGAAACCATATTAATCATCAAATTAGTATGTACATGATTTTTGGTTCTCTATAGTGATTTTGATCTAGCGAGGCTTAGGGATCAAACATTGAGTTCCACTTATATGGATATTGTAGCATCTATTGATGATATTATGTAATATGATTACATATAATAATTTTTAGTATATACAAGAAGAATGTTAAAGACCACATCTTTGTATGGATATGAATAATAACACTTTATAATTCTTGGAGAAAGGTCAAGGTTTCTCATGCTTTCTAACATGATATAGTCCATATACCACTATAATCTTGACATAGTCAGAGAATTGTTCCCTAAAGGAAGCTACAATGATAAGACCTTGGCTACATTCAATATTGTAGTAGGACCTTTGGATTATATTGTCAAATGGTTAGGATTAAGGTAGAATTGAGACCTTAAATTGATTAATGTTGTACTCTAAATGTCATTAAAAATGTTGATCTCTATCTAAATATGCTACCTAGAATGTTAACCTCTTCAAAGTCTTATTAGAATCATCTTTCTTGTTCAATATTTACATAATACGAGCCTTGCATTATGGTTGTATATTATTGTAAATGAGAATGACTTTGTTTAGATGCACTTGGTTTGTACTATATTAAACTAATTTTGATGTTGTAAGTTAATACTTGTGGTAATTCATTTTGGATTTGGGGTAAAGGATTTATCTGTCTACCTCTATTCTAAGGTGGAATGGTTTTCAATCAGTTAGCAATGTATAGTTAGTTTGTAAAAATAAATATGCATTAGAGGCCATTGCCCTAGAATGATGTTGTCATATTAGAACTTGTCCATAACTTATTGACTTGGGTTCTCCATTTGTGATAGGACATGACATTCCCTAAATGATATCATAACATAGCTCAAGTGTGATAGTTGATATCACTAAATATTGCTAAGGTATGACATTATCCTACAAGTAGGAGTATATACCAGATGGTGGGTAAGAATGATTGTGATATTGTGTAACTCTAACTTAACAATGATACTTGATCTCAATGAATCATATTTTTAGTTGGTCAACATTGAGAGCCATACATGGACCTTTGTATAATGGTTGCATTGGGAAGGTGTGATGTTTGTTGATGTCATGTAATCTAGGATGATTGGATGTATTTTATATTGTTAAGGTTGTCATGCTTCCTTCTATAGAAGGTTGTTATTACAACAATGTTAGAAGTGTTATGGATGTATGTGCATGTAAAGCATAAATTATAATAGATTAAATGACGTAAGTGTATATGTCATTGCTCTTTCTAAATGTTGCAATTATAGGTGACTTTAATTTCAATATTTTAGATTGTGTAACTGAACATTCTTCATACTATAGCATATGTAGTGATTGATCAGGAGCATGCTACTATTTCATATATTCTATGAGTAGTGCAATGCTTTTAAAAAATGGATAATTGTTTTGGATAGTTAAACAACCTAATTTCCTTTCCTTGTGATAAATTAAATGGAAACAATAAAATGAATTATTATATACAATTATGTAGATCTCTTCTAGTGTGATTCATGAGGTCTATATGGAATCCAAAACAAGAGGTTACAATATCCCCTAGTTATAATCAACACTATGTATTATGTACTTAGTCTCAAAGTGTCGACTTCATGATCTATAGGGAAAGTGATAGATATATGTAAGGTGTAATCATTAGGATACCAAATGTGGCTTGATAACCTAGATATGTAGTTATTAAGAAATGATTGTCCTTAGTATGACTCTGGTATTGTTCCTATTTAAGCCAATTGACTAAATAGGGGGTATGGCCATGTTTCCCTACATATTGGTTGGCATTATTTGATTGTTGGGGATCATTTAGAGAAACCATATTGGGATATGGAATAGAACCCAAGATTTGAGAGTTTTGTTATTATTCATTGACCTTGGTGGAGTCATAGATTTTTTTGAAATCATTATTGACAACTAATGATAAATTAAACTATTTGATCTTAAACCTTTATATGTTTATCCTTCTTTAGTATTCCTTCAATTTCACTTCTAGGAGGAAAGCTACTTTTGTGGCAATGAAACTTTGAGGGTAGGAACCTATGTGATTAACTCTTGAGAGATTAAAGTGAGGAGAACTATGACCTTGATCCCATTTGGAAGTGGGTATGTAGGTAGTTCTTAGGTGAAGGATGACCCTAGACCTCAACTCTATAGGGGAAGGGTTTAGGGAATGAATCTGAGGCATGGGGTGTTCCTAAACTTGATTAACCTTCCCTCTTTGATATGTTTCAGCTCAAGGCTGAAACTATATGATAGAGCTATGAACCCACCTTCCAATTAGTACGTTGCATTATATAGGTCTGAGTCAGAGAAAGGTAGTCTATCAACACTAAGCTCCTATAGATTGAGGTTGTTGGGTTAGGTTCTCTAAATCCACCCCAATCTTTGATGGAATTTTAGAATTACCATTTTCACAGTTCATCTCTAATGTGCATAGAAGGTGACTTTGAACTTGTCTAATATTACTATTGTGGGTTTGACTTATTTATAATGCATACTATGTTGCCAAGTGACAAATGAATGTATGGAATGGCCCTTGTTATTAATTTGTTGTATATGTTTATGCATATGTGACCAGATAGAATCCAACTCATGTGGGTTCACTATGTTTATTTAGTGTTGAATTATAATTTAGACCCCTAGACCTAGAAAGACCTTGTGTATTGGTTTATGGACCTCTATATGACATGTAACCAAGTCAACTTGATTAGAGTTGGTTAATCCTTATGACATTCTGATTGTGTTTCGATTGGCTATAAGATGACCCACATGTCAGAACCAAGTCTGATATAGGTGTGGATAGCTAGTTGTCACCAATATCATGTAGGTGACGGAAGCCAGGTGCTATTTTCCGTATCTTAGGATAATCCAGTTGTCACCAGTAGCATGAAGGTGATAGATACCAAGACTCATCCAAGTTATGATATGGGTGTGGTTTAGCCGGTTCTCACTAGTATCATGTAGGATACCAGTTGCTATCCACCATATCTTAGGGTTAGTTGGTTGTCACCAGTACCATGAAGGTGACGAATGCTAAGAGCTACCCTTTGATATGATAGGGCTTAGCTAGATTTCACCAAACCCATGTAATTGATAGATGTCAGGAGCTAACCCATACTAGGTTGGACCAACTTCTGCTAGTATCATCGAGGTGTTAGATATCAAGATCCATCGACTCAATGGTTCAACAAGTTGTGGAAATACTCTTAATAGCTACATGTGATGTATATTGTTACACCTACATCTTAGCTAGTGACGAAAGAAAGTGGTATGAGATGCTTTCTTGTCATTGTAGTTGGTTGTGAATATGTATGTTGTTACACCTACTCCTTAGCCAGTGATGACATCAAGTAGTATGGGATGCTTGCTTGTCATTATAGTTGGTTGTCAACCAAGAAAGGATGGGAGCTTATGTGTTAGTGAACTAGATAATGGGAAGGTGCATGTAGTAGGTTACATCCACTTTCTATTACTATTTGGTCAATATGTATGTGTGAGTCAATCAATGTGTGCATCTGTATTAGGGATCTTATGTGATATGTGTTATTGCACTTGAGCCATTGCCAGTGATGACCGTAAGTAGTATGGGATACTTGCTTGTCACCATAGTTGGTTCCAAATAAGGAAAAATGATGAAACCCTTGGTGTACCATTAGATATATGAACATTCTTATTTTTGGTTGAGATATGTTTGAGGACATATGAGCTGGTGAATTAGGCAAAGGGGCAAATTCTTGCAATATGGTTGCAACCATTCCTTTTGCTACCTAGTCACTATGTGTGCCTATGATATGCATATGATCCAACCACCTTGTGTATATGTGAATTAGTCACATTGTGTATATATGTTGTATGCATGAGCTAATCACATTATGTATATGTGAATTAGTCACATTATGTATATGTGATGCCTACACAAGCCATTCACATTCTGTATATGTGATATGGGTGTGCATTAATGACACTGGATATATGTGTTGTAAGCATGAGATTGTGAATCTATGTGTATGTGATGCATGCATGAATTATTCTCCCTATGTGTATGTGTTGTATGCATGAGATGGTTAGTTTGAGTGAATGTGATGCATACATGAGTTATCCACTCTATGTATATGTGGTATGCAGGAGCTAGTCACATTATGTATATGTGACATATAGATGAGTCATTGGCTTTGTATGTATGGTTTGTACCCATGAGTCAGTCGCACTTGAATGTGTAACCCATGTGATAGATAGTCACATTGTGTACAAGGAATGTATACTTTAGCCAGTCACTAAGTGTGAAAAAGCAATATTTGTATGAGCTAGTCACTAGGTGGTTATGTGTGTTTCCATACCTTGATGTTGGTATTGAACTATCCTTTGATTGGATTGCATTTTCTATCACACTAAATTACATATCAATTGATTTGGAATCATGTGATTTACTTAAAAGCAATGATTTAAGAGTGAGATTAGAGATCTCGTATCAAAAAGGAGGACAAAGCCTCTTAACTATTGATATATGAACTATGGATCCTTTGATTCCCATGACGGGATATGTAAGTAGGGCCATTGCAAATGAACCCTCAAGGTTTAGCTTTTGGTCTAGGGATGACCCTAACCTTGGGAGCATACTATACTCTAGTGCGAGTATATGAGTTGTGGGTTAGAGTTGTTTCCATGACTATGGGTGGTAAGTCTAATATTAGTACTTTTAAATTAGATAGAAGATGCTTCAACATTTAAGATAGTACTTGATGAGTAAAAAAAACTGGTAGTAACTAGGGTGGTTATTACAATTTGTACCTACCATGGCCAGCATACCATGCTAAAATTACTAATCTATGGTCTCCACCTAAGTTAGCCCAAGTCTTTATTGGTACCTTATAAAGATATTTTTAATGCAACCATTTCCACTATGGAGCATGCTAGTTGGAGGATATTTGACATAAAACTTGATTCCACCTCGAAGAACTAAATTAGATTCTCATGTTGAGCTTTGTGTAGTTTGTGTTTATGATCTCCTTCATAGCATCCATGACCTTTACAATGCCCATGTTGAAAACAAAGTGTAGATTGTTGTTGTGAATTGTCCTACGGAAGGACATTTCTCTATGTATTAGGAATGTAGGAAGAATCATGGATCGATTGTGAGTGTCCATATAAAGAATCTAGTAGCTATTGTTCAAATTTAAATCTTGTTCATATTATAGTCTTTCATTGAGTGTGCAAGGCTTCATTTCACATTCAATAATTCTCTTGTGTACAATAAATTTGAATAACTACTATTATGTTTGAAAATGTCCCCTTGGGGGTTTTTCCCTCTAAAGATTTAGCTCTTGGGTCCTTAGAATGCATTTAGAGCATCTTCCATGATAATTTTGAATACCAATGAAAAAACCCTGAAGTCTCATGGCAAATATGACCTAGGGGGTGCAATTTTGATGATCCCTAAACAAAAATGGAAGGGTGGACTTTGGCTCTAGCACCCTAGTCCTGCCCTATTATGGGTCTTCCCTAAATTTAAGTAGTAGTTTTATGATTGTTATTTAGGTCCTATGCTGACATCTCAAGTTTAAAATATGAAATTCTTAGCGGGAATGTTTGTAGTTACATACATAAACATGTTTAGTTATTTATTTGTAAAGTAGAAGATGATTGCAAACTTTAGGCATATTTGTGATTTCAAGTTATTCATTTTTGTATAGCAGAGCATTGTTATTGTGTTTGTGATTGCAAATTTGACTTCATCTTCTCATGTGATTATAGATCCTTCATTTATGTAAGATCTATACTTCAAGGTGACATCTATTGTGTTTTTGATCATTTATCATTTGGATTTCCTCTATTCCGCAGGGATACACAGTCTCATCTAACAATGGTGTTCAGAAGACTTGAATGTCTCCAGAGCTTGACCAAGGTAAGCCTCTAAACACCACAACCCCCAACCACACTCCTTTGTGATTGTAGGTTATAGGTACGAAGTTTTGTAGAGTAGAGTTGCAGAACGAGGTTACAGAACACAAGGATTCAAGATCTGAAAGATAGAGGATAGAGGTAAACATTTCGGGACACAGGTACTAGTGGCAGTGTCCTCCAAAGTTGTAGACACATAAATAAGTTGGATAGTAACAATCAAAATTTGAAGAGCTTTTGGCACCCTGAAGATCATTTGGCATTGGACTAGGGTACTAGTTGAGGTGTCCACCTGTTCTGGGGTCGAAACAAAATATGCAGTGAATATCAGTGTCAGGAGGAGATCTAGATTCCCTACAGAAAATAGTACCTTGGACAAGGGCAATAGTGGAGGTATCCTTGATTGTTTTGCATCTCCAACTTCAAAAAATGGTCAATTAAATAATTCTGTGCCTACTATCTTGATCTGAAGGGATTTGTCATAATTCATCAATTTCCTTATTGTTTTACATGCATAGGATTTTTAGAGTACTTAAGCATTAAATTAGCATATTGATTGATAACATCTAAGCTTCTACATAATTCCAAGTGATAACCCAACCTATTAGGTGGATACTCTTGCTTAGTAGAGATTCAACTCGGTTGATATGTCCTTGATGTTTGGTGAGAAAGGATGATCTAAACTAAATCAACCACATTCATCATCCCTCCTTTTTACTACAAAAACTTTTGGTGAACCTATGTTTTTCAATTTTTTCACCTTGTTGAGTGTTGTGTGATAGATTTGCATTCATTCATTTTATTGCATTTGAAAAATTACAAAAAAAAAGTGGAAAATTTGATAATATTTAAAAAATTGGCATCCTAGGCTTGGATTTTGGCATAATTTCATTTAATTTCTGTTATTTTCATTAGATATAATTTAAATTATAGAAATCCATCATTTAGTATCCATTTTCATTGCATTTTCATGCTTAATGTGTTAAAAATTGTTTGAAATTGTGCATTTTTCATATAACATAGTTTTTGCATTAGCTAGGGTTTTTAGTTAAAATCTTGTTTCATATTTCACTACTATTTAAAATACTCATTTAGAACTTATTTCTAACTATAGTGTTTCATCATAGTGTATTTATTACAAAATTTCATGTTTAGGGTTTTAAAAACCTTGCATTTTCACTAGATTTGGCCTTGTTGTCTCTCTAGAATTGCATTATAGGTGTGTTGTGAAGGATTTTTCTGCATTATTTGACTGATGTCAAGGTTACAATCTTTTGCCCATCCTCAAATTTCTTACAACACCCTTTCTATTAGGCTTCTACATTGAAAATTGGTGAAAATTTACATATTTTAGGTGTATTTTCACTAGGTTTTGACTTGTCATCACCCTATAATTGCATGAAAGGCATTTTGTGAAGGATATTGTTGCATCATTGGACAATTATTAGACATATTATTTTCTATCCCTCTTGAAATTCTTTACAACACATCTTCTTTCACTCATTTGCATTGAGAAAAGCTAAAAAATCAAGCATTTTAGGTCATATTCCTACATAGTGTTGGTATGTGGCGACTAGTCATGTAAATACTATACACTCATAATGTATCCATGCTAGGGTTCAGGGCCGAGGCAAGACCCAAGTGGGGGTTTAGTGGTGGTAGCCCCCGAGAAGCAGGGATTTGATGGCACAGCCCCCCAAAAATAGTATTTTTTCCCCCTTTTTTTGCATGTTTGGAGTCGATTGTTAATTTTTCTTAAATGACAAAAGAAAAATGACTTTGTAAAATTCTAATTCTAGAAGCTTCCAAAAACTTGTTATATGCAGCTAGGATGTATGTTGTAGGTGTGGAATTCATGAGATTGTAATCTATTTTCCACTGGATAATAAAATCATTGGATGGATGAGTTTTTGTGGATGTATCCCATTTTGGGTGAACCACGTTAAAATTTTGTGTTATCTTTTTTATGTTATTCTATATTGTTATATTTGGCTTATCTAATATGCATATAATTTTTAGTGTTTATTGCTCTGATCTATCTAAACACTAACAACCAGTATCAGAGTGGGTTGTGTTTGATTATTGTTTGTAGGAATGTCTCACGGTTGAGTGGGAGTCTCACAGCTAAGTGGGAGCAATGGCAGACGAGGGTAAATTTAAGGTATATAATTTCAATGGGAAGAACTATCAGTTATGGAAGATGTGGATGGAACATTATCTCTATGAGAAGGATTTATGGAGGCTGTTAGAAGGAAAAGCCAAGAAACCAATAGCAATGACTAATGAGGATTGGGAACTTTTGGACATAAAGGCACTAGGAACCATTTGGTTGTGCCTAGGACCATCTATGGCATTCAATATAATGGAAGCAAAGACAACATATGAATTGATGAAAGTTTTGGCCAAATTATATGAAAAACCCTCAGCCTCTAATAAGGTATTTGTCATGAAGCATTTGTTTAATCTAAAAATGATTAAAGGTGGATCTGTGTCAGATCATTTAAACGAGTTTAATACAATTACCAGTTAGTTAACTTCTATAAAAGTGAAATTTGATGAAGAGGTGGGGGCTCTCTTGGTTTTATGTTCTTTGCTAGAAAGATGGAGTAGCTTGGTAATGGTTGTAATTAACTCTATCTCTAGTCCAAATAATTTAAAATTTGATGATGTTATTGGTGTTATCCTTAGTGACGAAATGTGATGGAAAAGTATAGGTGAGAGTTCAACATCGGGTAATGCTTTCACTGTAGAGAACAGGGGAAGAATAAAGGAGGGAGGAAAAATCCCAAAAAATCATAGAAAGTCACAAGGGAAGTCAAAGAAAGGTAGATCTAAATCCAAATGAAGAATGGATTACTGGAAATGTGGAAAGCTAGGACACTTGAAGATGGGTTGTTGGTCACAAAAGGGCAAACAAGGAGATGGACAACATGATGATAGTAAGGAAGTTAATGTTGCAAGTAATAAATTATAGGATGCTTTAATTCATGTTTAGATAATGCTAATGATTCCTGGGTAATAGATTCAGGGGATTCATTTCATGCCACACCCCATAGGAAATGTTTTGCAGATTATGTTCAGGGTGATTTTGGATAGGTATATTTGGGTGATGATGAACCCTGTCAGATTGTTGGAAAAGAAAAGATAAAACTCAAGTTGTAGAATGGAAACGAATGGTTTCTACAAAAAGTAAGGCATACATGTTCCAAATTTGAGAAGAAATTTAATCTCTGCAGGACAACTGGGTAGTGAAAGCTACATAGTTACATTTTCAAAAAAAGTCTAGAAGGTCAGTAAAGGTACATTAGTAGTAGCTAAAGGTGAAAAGGTAGGCACATTGTATTTGTGTACTGGTAATACTTATTCTACCCTAACTATTATAGAAATAGTTGCTATTGAGATAGTTATAGTACTTGCTACAGGGACAGAAATAGAATTGTGGCACCATAGACTTGGGCACACGAGTGAGAAAGGGATGAATATACTTCAATCCAGAAAGTTGCTACCAGGTCTGAAGAATATTGACTTAGAGTTTTGTGAAACTTGTGTTTATGGAAAATAGAAAAGAGTCTAATTTTTCAAAGTTGGGAAAGAGAAGAAGGGTGAAAAATTAGAGCTTGTGCATTCAAATATATGGGCACTAGCTCAGGTATTTTCTCTTGGTGGCTCTTGCTATTATGTTACTTTTATTGATGATGCAACTAGGAAAACATGGGTGTATTTCCTAAAACAAAAATCAGAAGTATTTGAAACTTTTAAAAGGTGGAAATCTTTGGTTGAGAATGAGATAGGAAAAAAGTTGAAGTGTCTTAGATCTGATAATGGAGGTGAGTATTGCAGCAGAGAATTTCAAAATTACTATTTGTATAATAGAATCTGTAGGGAGAAAATACTTCCTGGAACCCCACAAGAAAATGGTGTGTCTGAGAGCATGAATAAGACCATTATGGAGCATGCAAGGAGCATGAGATTGCATGTTGGACTACCCTTACACTTTTGGGTAGATGATGTACACACTGTTGTTTATTTAATAAATAGGGGACCTTCAAATCCTTTGGATGATGTCATTCCAGAGGAGGCATGGATGGGTAAAAAGGTAAATTATTCATTTCTAAAAACCTTTGGTTGTGAAGCTTTTGTCCATGCTGATGTTGAAAATAGAACCAAGCTTGAGGCTAAGTCTAAAAAATGTACCTTCATTGGATATGGAGTAGATGGATTTTGTTATTGGTTATGGGATTATGAAAATCATAAAATCATTAGGAGCAGAGATGTTATATTCAATGATAAGGTCATGTATAAGGATCAACTACAGGAAAAGAAGCACGAACATGCCAAAAAGGAATATGTGGTGTTAGATGCGATTCTAGAAAATAAAATACCAGTGGTATATGATGCTCAATAACAAGTTATCCCACAAACTCCTACAAGTGTTAGACATTCTACGAGGATATATAGATCTCTACAAAGATTTTCTCCATCATTATATTGTATATTATTAACTGATTCTAGTGAACCTGAGGTTTATGAAGAAGCAATGCAGATGGGTACCAAAAATAAGTGGGAGCTATGCATGAAAGAGGAAATGGATTTCTTGCTGTAGAATCAAACATGAGACTTAGTTCAATTACCTACAGGTAAAAGAAAATTGCCAAATAAATGGGTTTATAGGTTGAAGGAAGAATATGGGTGTAAGAAATAATATAAGGCTAGACTCGTGGTAAAAGATTTTGCACATAAAAAAGGTATAAATTTTGATGAAATATTTTCTCTAGGTTTAAAGATGACTTCTATTAGAATTATTCCAAGTCTTCTGGCTACAAAAAACTTGCATCTTGAACAGCTAGATGTGAAAACAACATTTCTCCATGGGGATTTGGAAGAGGAAATATACATGTAGCAACCACAAGGATATGAGGTCAAGGGTAAGGAGGAATTTCTATGTAGGTTAAAGAAGAGTTTGTATGGCTTGAAGCAAGTACCTCATGAACGGTATTTAAAATTTGATCGTTTTATGGCTGAACAAGGTTACAAAAGATGTCATTCTAATTATTGTGTTTATTTTTAAAAATTGGGTAATGGAAGCTATATTAACCTATTGCTTTATGTCGATGACATGCTTGTTGTCAGGTGTAACATGCAGCATATTAATGAACTCAAAAAGAAATTAGCAAATTTAATTGTTATGAAGGATTTGGGTGAAGAAAAAAATCCTTGGTATGAGGATCACACAGGACAAGACAAATATAAAATATTTTTGTATCAAAGTGAGCATGTATAGAAGGTGTTGAAAATCTTTAACATGTAGAATGCAAAAGCAATTAGTACACCTTTTCCTAGTCATTTTAAGTTGACTAAGGAGTTGTGAGTAGGTATATGAGCAATCCAGGAATGGAACATTGGAATGTGGTAAAATGGATTCTTCAATATTTGAGAGGTACTACTTCAAAGAAACTATGTTTTGGAGGAACAAATTCTACTGTAAAAGGATATGTTGACTCTGATCTGATGGGTGATATTGATAGAAGGATGAGTACTATAGGGTATGTTTTTATTGTAGGAGGTACTACAGTTAGTTCGATTTTAAGGCTGCAAAAGGTTGTTGGACTTTCAACCACTAAAGTTGTGTATGTTTCTGCTACAGAAGCTAGCAAGGAGATGATTTGGTTACAACATTTTCTAAAGGAATTAGGGAAACAACAAGAAGATAGACCTTTGTACACTGATAGCTAGAGTGCCACTCATCTTGCTAAGAATTTAGCTCTACATTCAAAAACTAAGCACATACAGCTCAGATACCACTTCATCTAGTCTGATTTAGAGAATGGAGAGTTGAAGCTAGAGAAAATTCACACAAGTGAGAATCTTGCAGATATGTTCACAAAGGAGGTTACATAGGAGAAACTAATTTCCTCATCAGTTTCCATTGGCCTTCATGTTTGATAATGTTGGACATAAGAAACCAGCTAGGCCTGTAATCTAGTGGGAGCTACAAGTGCAGTGGTGTCGTCGAGGATTAGTCTCTAAGTGGGAGATTCTCTGGTGTGGAGTTTGATTAGTCTCCAAGTGGGAGATTTTTGGTATGTGGTGACTGATCATGCAAATATTGTACACTTGTAACGTATCCTTGTTAGGGTTCGGGGCTGGGCCGGGCCCCAAGCAGGGGTTCGAGGGCGTACCCCTCAAAATTTTTTTCCTCTTTTTTTGCACACTCAAGGTCAGTTGTTAATTTTTGTTAACCGAAAAAAGAAAAACAACTTTATAAAACCCTAATTCTATAAGCTTCCAAAATCTTGTTATAAGTAGTTGGGATGTATGTTGCACATGTGGAATTCACGAGATTGTAATCTATTTTGCACTAGATAATAAATCATTGGATGACTGAGTTTCTTTGGATGTATCCCATTTTGGGTGAACCATGTTAAAATTTTGTGTTGATCTCTTTTGTGTTATTTTTCATTATTATATTTGTCTTATTTAATCTACATATAATTGGTAGTATTTATTTCTCTAATCTGTTTGAACCCTAACACATAGTTTTGAATTAATATATCATGGATTCTTCTCATCATTCATCTTTGGAAGATTTATTTGAGTACATTAGGAATTTTGATAATTTTTGCAAATTCATTGATAAGCATCCTCAAGTCTTGCACCAAATAGCATACATCTATGGTATTGACATGGTCGTAAGTACTATGTATGTGATATTCTTTGAACAATAGCCTATTTTGAAAGCTATCTCACTATTCTGGGTTTTTTCCCTTCAATTTTGGAAAATATCACTAATTTGATTTATGAAATTAACCATGGGGAAAGTAGTAGTGAAAACATTGTTGCAAGTATGAGGTGAACCAGTGTTGTCATTGATGTCAACATACTCATATTGCATTGACAAGAGGGATTCGATGAGCAGTGTCCTGAGGATATTGAGAAAATTAGCCTCAGTTAGGAACAGTGAAGAACAGTGATGAGAAGAAGGCAAATGTATTGTATAGGATGCGAACCGGAGGATATGGATTAAAGGGTTTGTATATATGAGTCTTGAGATGCTTCAGTTAAGATTTTAGAGGTCCTCATGAAGATCTGAAGGAGTTGTGGCTATCGGTGTGGAACCGGTTCCAGCAAGTGTTCAGAGGTGACAGAGGATCACAAAAAGGTCCGGTGAGGTCCGAAATTGTATAATCCTAATCTGCAAATTGGAAGGAGTGTTTGGGATGTCCTTGTGATGTTTCATCTCAAGTTGTGTATGATTTAGAGGTCTGGAAGTACCTTTTGCATTGTGACAGTGGCGATAGACTGTGTTCTTGAAGTTCTAGATAAGGAAGAGAAGAGATTCCAGTAAGTAGAGGAAGTGCGGATGTACCTGGTCATTTAGGCAGGCTTGGAAATGTCCGTGGATCATGTTTAGGTTGTGTTGTTGGTCTGCATTGATGGTAGAGCTCGGAATTGAAGATAATCTTCCGGATGAAGTTCTTGCTCTGTTTAGCCGACCGGATTAGTTGTTCATCCTGCGAATGTTCTTGTGGTGGCCGACTGGATGTGTTATTCATCTTGCGGATATTCTTATGGTTGATTGCCGACTTAGATGATTGTTCCGAAGTTGATGTCTTGTATAAATAAAGGTTTGTGAGTTCATTTTGCAGTGTGGATTGTGTGGATGAGAGTGGTGTAGCAAAGAGAAGTGCGGAAGGCAGAGCAGAGGTTTTTGGGCTTAAATGGAACTCATCCAGACATTGTAAAGATGTCATTCTCCAGTTCAAGACCGTGATTCTTATCACTTTGTAGACAGTGTATCTCCTTGTAGGCAGTGGGCCTCTTTGTGAGCAGTGTGCTCAGGCAGTGAGCCCTAATTGGCAAGTGCCATTCTTTTTCTTATTCTTTTAACAGAGAATAATCCTTGGGTTAATCACCCCGTGGTTTTTCCCTTAACTAGGTTTTCCACGTCAAAATCTTGGTGTTCATTGTGTTGATGTTTATCTGCTCTTGTGTTTATGCATTTTACTTTCATGGATGATTAATTGATATGCTGTTAACTAACAAGACGAATCAAGTGTTTGAAATAGAAAGCAAGTTTGTATACAACTGATTCACCCCCCCTCTCAGTTGTATGCCCTAGATCCAACAATTGGTATCAGAGCCAAGTTCCTCTGAAAGGAGCTTAACCGCTTGAGGAGATCCTGGATGTCATCATACAAAAAGGATAGTCCGAAGTTCGATGGGACCAATTTCACTCTCTGGAAGGGTCACATGAAATGTCACTTGGAATGTATGGGAAAAGCATACTTGGCCATGGTTTCAAAACCATATGTACCTCCACAAGGTGGTCTGACAACTCTGAATGAAATCACAGATGCTGAAAACAATCTGCGGACCAAGGAAGCTCTTCTAAGTGCATTGAATGACTCAGATCTCTCAAATGTTATTGACCTACCAACTGCATATGAGATCCTGGCTTAACTGGAACTTCTGTATGAAGGAGATGAGTTTGTCAAGAGTGCAAGGTTGCAAAGTCTGAAAGGGAAATTTGAAAGATTGAAGATGAGAGATGATGAAAACATCACTACTTTTATGCCAAGAGTGAATGAACTAGTGTGTGGAATTAGAAATGCTGGTGGAACTCTGGATGAAAATGAGATTGTTTACAAAATCCTCAGATCCCTTCCTGCTGCCTACAAAATCAAGGTTGCTGCAATTGATGAATTCAGAGCCCACACAACTGTCACAAGAGAACAATTGGCTGGCAAGCTAGCTGCATTTGAAATGACCGAGTTTGGAGATGATACTCCCAAGACTGAATCTACTTTCAAAGCTAGTGCCTATGTGAAAGGCAAATAGAGATTTGATCCGGGAGAAAACTCTTCAAGGAAGATGTCATGGTATGATCAAGCAAGAAGAGACATGGAAGAAGAAGAAGCAGAAATAGCTCAACTTGAAACCCTCATTGCAAAAAGACTACCAAGAGGATCCAGTAAGTATGAAGGAAAACTACCCTTTAAGTGCTTCAACTGCAATAAGATTGGTCATTTTGCTTCAATATGTCCGGAAAGATCTGCAAGGTCCAATACTAACAGACAAAGGTTTCAAAAGAATTGCTATTATGTTCATGAAGAAGATGACAATGAAGGAGTAACAGATGATGAATCAAAACTAGGAAGCAAATCCAGAAATGAATGGGTGTTTATTGCCATCAAGGAAGAAGATTCAATACTCTCTGAATCTATCAATCACAAGGTTGTGGAAAAAGCTTTGGCTGCTCAAGTGGAAGAAAAGGATGATTGTGTTATTGATAGTGGATGTTCTCACCATATGACTGGTGACAAGGATAAGTTCTTGAATTTGGAAAGGTATGAAGGAGGAATGGTAAAGTTTGGTGACAATTCTGTTGGCAGAATCAGAGGTAGGGGAACTATTTCCTTTGATGGAAAGAGCAAAACAGGTATTGTACTATATGTTGAAGGATTGAACCACAATCTTCTCAGTGTTGGTTAGTTAGTAGACAAAGGCTATGATCTTTGGTTTAAGAATGGAAAATGTAGAATCTTTACAAGCTCCAGAACTGAAATTGCATCCGGTACTCAGACAAAAGGTAATATCTTTCATCTGGTTGGTTCAAATAAAAGTTGTCTGTTTGTTCAAGTTGATCAGAGTTGGTTATGGCATAGAAGAATGTGTCATGTAAATTTTGATAACATCATCAAGATAAGCAATACTCAGGCTGTAAGAGATCTTCCAAAATTGATGAAACATTAGTTTGTGCAAATAATGTCAGCTAGGTAAACAGAGCAGAGTCTCTTTCAAAAGCAAAGATCAGTCCTGTACCGGATTGTTGGAATTAGTACATACTGATCTCTGTGGTCCGACAAGAATCAAGAGTCTGCAAGGTGATAGATATTTCATGTTGTTAATTGATGACCATTCCCGGATGATGTGGGTTACCTTCCTAAAAGAAAAATCAGAAGCATTTGAGAAGTTCAGAATCTTCAAAGCTATGGTAGAGAATTAAACCGGATTGAAACTGAACTGTCTAAGGTCTGATAGAGGTGGTGAATTTACATCTGGTGAGTTCATTGACTTTTGTGAGAAGCAGGGTATAAGGAGACAATTGTCTGCTCCTAGGACTCCACAGCAGAATGGAGTAGTTGAAAGAAAGAACTGGACCATCCAGGAAGCTGCTAGGACAATGATGTTGGAAGCAAATGTTCCTCAGATGTTCTGGAAAGAAGCTATCAGCACTGCAGTCTACACTCTAAATCGAGTTCAAATCAGAAAAAATACTGGTAAGACCCCCTATGAACTCTGGTTTGGCATCACTCCTACTGTGAAATATTTCAGAGTATTTGGTAGCAAGTGCTATATTAAAAGAGATAAAGATCTAGGAAAGTTTGATGCTAGAAGTGATGAAGGAATTTTCTTGGGTTACTCCACTCAAAGCAAAGCATACCGGTGTTACAATAAGAGACTAAGGAAGATGATAGAAAGCACTAATGTGAAAGTTGATGAAGGAATTGAGAAGCCCTCAAGATTTTATGAGTTTGATGAAGATGACCAAGACGGTGTTCAGGTTCAAGGAACTCAATCCTCTCTGGTAAGTCAGAGTCAGCCTGATCCAGTAAATCAGGAAGAAGAGATAGGTTTGAATGAGCCTGATCAAGAAGCAACAGTGCAAGATACTTTCAAAATTCCAAGGTATGTAACACTGAACCACTCTGAAGACCAGATCATAGGTGACAGAAGCAAAGGTGTGCAAACTAGAAGGAATGTTGCTCAAAATCAGGATGAATGTTGTCTGATTTCAAAGATTGAACCTAAAACAGTAAATGAAGCCTGCAATGATGAAAACTGGACCAAAGCAATGAAAGATGAATTAATGCAAATTGAGAAAAATCATACTTGGGATCTTGTTCCCAGACCTAGAGACAAGAATGTGATTCGAACCAAATGGGTCTTCCGAAACAAATTAAATGAAGCTGGTGAAGTAATCAGAAACAAAGCTAGATTGGTCTGCAAAGGCTACTCTCAAATAGAAGGAATTGATTTTGAAGAGACCTTTGCTCTAGTGGCAAGAATTGAGGCAGTCAGATTATTTCTTGCATTTGCTGCCTTTAAAGACTTCAAGGTACATCAGATGGATGTTAAGTCTGCCTTCCTAAATGGTGATCTGGAAGAAGAAGTTTACATTGAACAACCGGATAGATTTTAATTGTCTGACAATGATGATATGGTCTGCAAGTTGAAGAAAGCATTGTATGGATTAAAACAAGCCCCAAAAGCATGGTATGAAAGGTTGGATAAGCATCTTGTGCAGATTGGATTCAGCAAAGGTACTGCTAACAGTAACTTATATTTCAAAATTGATCATGAAAACATTTTGATTGTTGAAGTGTTTGTGGATGATATCATTTTTGGAGGAAGAGATAGTATGTGCAAAACTTTTGCAAATCAGATGAAATGTGAGTTTGAAATGTCTATGCTTGGTGAAATGAATTTCTTCTTGGGTTTGCAAATTACTCAAACAAAGAGAGGGATCTTCATTTCTCAGACCAAATATGTGAAAGAATTGTTAAGGAAATTTGGTATGGAAGATTCAAAGCCAATGAACACTCCCATGGAAACCGGATGTAAGTTGAGCAAAGATGATGACTCCCCAAAGGTAGATCAGACAAAGTATAGATCAATGATTGGTGGATTGTTGTATCTCACTCAGACCAGACCAGATATAATGCAGGCTGTTGGTCTTGTAGCAAGATTCCAGGCTGATCCTAAAGAATCTCATGTTATGGCAATCAAAAGAATTTTTAGATACTTGAAAGGAACAGCTGAGTATGGTCTATGGTACCCTAGAAATCTAGATTTCTCTCTTCATGCTTACACAGATGCAGATTGGGCAAGAGATGTGGATGACTGGAAGAGCACCAGTGGTGGAGCATTCTTTTTGGGGAAGAGATTGGTTTCTTGGCTAAGCAAGAAACAAGATGCAATATCTCTGTCTACAACTGAAGTAGAATGCATTGCAGCAGCAAGTAGTTGCACTCAAATCTTATGGATGAAGCAGATGCTAAGAGACATTAAAGTTGAATATGAGGAGCCTATCACAATTTTCTGTGATAATTCAAGTGCAATTAATATTTCCAAGAATCCGGTATTGCACTCTAAGACTAAGCACATATCTATCAAATTTCACTTTTTGAGAGAACAAGTGAACAAGGAAGAAGTCAGGTTGGAGTATGTTCCCTCCAAGGATCAGATTGCAGATATCTTTACTAAACCTCTTCCCAAGGACTCTTTTGAATATCTCTGAGAGAAGTTAGGGGTCATGGCCCCTCCAATGATGAGCTAGGATGCACTGATGTGCATCAGTCTGGTGGATATCACAGTCATATCTTGTGATCTGGATTGATGATGAGGAGCTGCTACTAAGGGGGAGTCGCTGGTATGATTCTGATGTGTTAAAATTGCAAGTATGAGCCCTTTGCCATTGATGTCAAAGGGGGAGAGAAGACATGTGAAAAATAAGTAGCTGATGATCAAAGGGGGAGCAGTAAATGAGGAGAAGACATGTTGCTGATAGGGGGAGCTGTGACAGAAAGGAGAAGTTCTTGTCTTGATGGTTTTTCACATCATATGTTGCCATCAATGACAAAGGGGTAGATTGTTGCAAGTATGAGGTGAACCAGTGTTGTCATTGATGTCAACATACTCATATTGCATTGACAAGAGGGATTTGATGAGCAGTGTGCTGAGGATATTGAGAAAATTAGCCTCAGTCAGGAACAGTGATGAGAAGAAGGCAAATGTATTGTATAGGATGCGAACCGGAGGATGCAGATTAAAGGGTTTGTATATATGAGTCTTGAGATGCTTCAGTTAAGATTTCAGAGGTCCGCATGAAGATCTGAAGGAGTTGTGGCTGTCGGTGTGGAACCGGTTCCAGCAAGTGTTCAGAGGTGACAGAGGATCACAGAAAGGTCCGGTGAGGTCCAGAATTGTATAATCCTAATCTGTAGATTGGAAGGAGTGTTTGGGATGTCCTTGTGATGTGTCATCTCAAGTTGTGTATGATTTGGAGGTCTGGAAGTACCTTTTGCATTGTGACAGTGGCGACAGACTGTGTTCTTGAAGTTTTGGATAAGGAAGAGAAGAGATTCCAGTAAGTAGAGGAAGTGCGGATGTACCTGGTCATTTAGGGAGGCTTGGAAATGTTCGTGGATCATGTTTAGGTTGTGTTGTTGGTCCGCATTGATGGTAGAGCCCGGAATTGAAGATAATCTTCCGGATGAAGTTCTTGCTCTGTTTAGCTGACCGGATGAGTTGTTCATTCTGCGAATGTTCTTGTGGTGGCCGACCGGATGTGTTATTCATCTTGCGGATATTCTTATGGTTGATTGCCGACTTAGATGATTGTTCCTAAGTCGATGTCTTGTATAAATAAAGGTTTGTGAGTTCATTTTGCAGTGTGGATTGTGTGGATGAGAGTGGTGTAGGGAAGAGAAGTGTGGAAGGTAGAGCAGAGGTTTTTGGGCTTAAATGGAACTGATCTGGACATGGTAAAGATGTCATTCTCCAGTTAAAGACCGTGATTCTTATCACTTTGTAGACAGTGTGTCTCCTTGTAGGCAGTGGGCCTCTTTGTGAGCAGTGTGCTCGGGCAATGAGCCCTAATTGGCAAGTGCCATTCTTTTAACAGAGAATAATCCTTGGGTTAATCACCCCGTGGTTTTTCCCTTAACCGGGTTTTCCACGACAAAATCTTGGAGTTCATTGTGTTGATGTTTATCTACTCTTGTGTTTGTGCATTTTACTTTCATGGATGATTATTTGATATACTGTTAACTAACAAGACGAATCAAGTGTTTGAAATAGAAAGCAAGTTTGTATACAACTGATTCACCCCCCCTCAGTTGTATGCCCTAGATCCAACAAACATTACACCCTCTATCCCTTTATTTCATGACGACATAATGGACATCTTTCTAAGACCTATAAGGCTAACATAGCCCTGGGTGATTCATCTAATAAAGAGACTTGTCCCAACATAATGCCACTTGGTGAAGATATTTTGACACAAGAAGAAGACACCATTGACACATTCCTTAACACTAATCTTCCATCCATTCCTGCTCTCCCTGGCTAGGGTGTAGCATTGGATGATGCAGATTCCCTTTGTGAACATTTACTTCAACTTGTTGAAACTAAAAATTTACCAACTGATGTTCAAAAACTTCTTAACTACATCCTAAACAAAGAAACATATCACACACCTTGGAAAATAATGAAAATTCACACAATATTGAAGAACAAACTATTCCTCACAACCAAGGTATTCCAACACCCAATATATGGACTAAAATGGGCACTTTTTGGGTTCCTCAACAACCTCACTCAACTGGAATGGGTATTATAAAAACTCCTACATCACCCCATTTAACCAACATAGAAAACCATGATACTCCCTATCCACCATCATTGATAGATACCTTTCCTACAAGGATACCCTCACAAGCTCATGAAAATGTGGAAGAGAGAAGAAGAGATAAAACTTTAACATTTAAAGTAGAGCTCAAGATCCAAGATGACCTCTAGTTTGGTTGTCCCTATAGGTAAGTATTTCTAACACTTTACCTCCATGTTGTGTTTCCCTCATGATGTGTTATGTATTGTTTAAGCCTCCTAGGATGACCCTTGATTCTCTTGTAAGGTCAAGGATACCGGTAGACCGCCTCTGTTGTGACCCTTCTTCTATATTGCTTCTCCTCTTTTTTCATTGTTCTGTGTTGTGTCTTATGGGCATGGCATTACGGTTGGTGACATGGGGGTACCCTCCTACGTGATTGTCCCTAAGACACTTATTTCTTCTCTCTTGATTTATTGTTTACCTTCCTCTAGTGGTTCTATCTAGTTGATGGATGACAAAACACATATAATACTGATACAGACCTAGTGTCCCTTCAGCGAGAAATTAAAAAATAGACCTAGTCCATACATGATGAGGGGGTTGATATATATTATCCGATGCTTGGCTAGTAGAATCACTCTATGTGATATCTCAATGTTGTCTTATCACACTTACAAAACATAACAATACTGCTACTCTGTGGACTTTGTCTATCTTGGATCTTGCCTTGCTTGGCTCTTGATATGAATGATTACATGCATTGTTTTTTATCATGATTATATGGATGCTAAGACATTTTCTTGCAAGAAATTATGTGTTTGTGGGAACATTTGATTATCGTAAAGTACATGTCACCTCTAGGAGGCATGGGCTTTGTGAAATCTCTTGTTCCCTTGTGTGTTTTCTTCCTACATTAACATGCTTGATATCGGTACACAATATCAAACACTTAAGGTGGGAGCATATATAAGGTAAGTTGTCTGATGATTTTGGTACTAATGAAGCATGCTTGTAAGTCCTCTATGGAGGTGGGATGTTGTATCTCTGAGCGACTGCACATCTTTCTTTTATAATGCAATCATTAAGCCCTTTGCAGAGGCAGGACATCATGCACATATTTTTTTATTTTTAGCCCTCTGTAGAGTCAGGGATGGTGTGTTTATCAAGGAGATTACACATAATGTCATTTTCTAAAAGTCCTCCAAGCAGGTGGGGTAGATCTGAGACTATCCTAACACTTAAGCATGTCTTCGGTAATTTTTGTGGTGAAGACCAATCATCGGTCTGTGCCTATAATGTGCCTTTGATGGCTGCGAACCTAGCAATAGGTTTCTTGCCTCACTTGTTTATGGTGTTTTCTCCATGTCTTCCATGTGTGTGTATGGTATATTTGTTCCCAAGCATAGTTTTAAGACCGGTGGAAATGAGGTCCTCCTATGCCTTGGGATTTGTATGGTGTGTTTGTTTTCAAAGTGTAGTTTCAAGACTGGTGGCGATGAGCTCCTCCTACACTTTGAGATTTGTATTGCGTGTCTGTTGCCCCTTATGTAGTTTCAAGACTGGTGGTGATGAGCTCCTCCTACATTTGCGTTGTGTTTACTTTCCTTGTACTTGTATTTGCATTCATATATGAGAAAATGAAAAAGAAATAATCACTGCATTCACTGCATTTACTGTATTCATTGTGTTTTGTGTGTCTTCAATGTTGTCTTCTTCATGTTTTGCATGACTGTAATTGTCTTCTCTATGTTTTGTGTGCCTATTACTATCTTCAATGTGTTTGGCATGTCTTCACCGTGCTTGGCATGTTTGTTGTGTTTGTCAACTGTACTTTAATGTATATATTGGCCTTGTGTTTATACACATATTAAAGTGGGGGCTAAATGTTATGCCAAAAAATATCCACTTGGGGGGCTTTTCCCTCTTAAGGTTTAGCTCTTGAGTCCTTAGAATGCATTTAGAGCATCTAAATTATCATGCAAGATGCTCTAAATTATCATAAGGGGAAAATCTATTGGGTCCAAGTCCACCCTCCTATTTTGGGTCTGCCCTAACTTTAAATGTCAGTTTTATGACTGTTATTTAGGTCCTATGTTGACATCTCAAGTTTTAATTATGAAATTCTTATCGAGAATGTTTGTATTTGCATATATAAGCATGTTTAGGTTTTCATTTGTAAACTTGAAGATGATTGCAAACTTTAGGCATATTTGTGATTTTAAGATATTCATTTGTCATGCCCACATTTTCCATGTGGTCACAACACACATCACACGTGTCATAGCCACATTTGTCATGTGGTTATGACACAAAATATCAAAAAAATTTCTCATGCTTCCCTAAAAACCCCCTCGCATGCGTAAGCATGCTCGGTGGTGTTCGCTCAAGGTGAAAACACTACAGTTGTCAGCGGGGTACAAGTACAATTACGTACAACCAGATGCAAGCAGACCAACAAGGGGGTCTCTACGATGCCGTTAACGATGCTACAAAGTTTATAATCTCCAGGTTCCTACACCTAAATCTTGATAGAATTCCGGCAGCATAACGCCTTACGACGTAAGTGGGAATTACTCAACACTATATTACGCACGTGGTTCACTGATAGATTAACAACTTCCCACGACGCCTTGTTCTGACTAAACCGACTCGTGATCTCCCTATTTAATCATTTTTCAACAAGGCACGGTTGTCTGTCTCCTCTCTTATTTCCTGAAATATACTCCTCCTTCGACTTAGCATTCTCAACAAGGCGGTTTGTTTGCTCTCTCTTCCCTTTTCTCTGGGTCTTAATTTTGATTGTATTTTTATCGCACTCACCTTAACTATTTCTCTGATAATTTAGTTTGTTTATATTTCGGTCTCTCTCTCTTTCGTTTTCTATGCTTTCTTTATGTTTATCCGGTCCTTTCTTCATATTGGACATCAATCAGGGTTATCACTGTATCTATTGTTGACATTAAACCTAACTTCCGGATGATCCAGGTCACATAGGCTGGTTTACTACTTCGCTGGACTCTGTCTCCTAGTCTTCTCCGATCTAGGTTTCTCCTCTTGTTCCTAAGCAAATTTAGCGGAAGGGTCCATCAACTTAGTTCTCTTATCCCATGTGGGAAAAGTCGCGCATTTTCTCCTCTGTGTTTTCCAATGTTACTTTTTCTTCTTTTTACTCTCTTACAGGTTTACTTATCTGGACGTTTACTACAGTTGAGATTAAAATGGCCTCACATGGAATGTCTGTGATGGCTTCTTAAGTTTATTTCCAGTGATCTTTTAAGCAAGGTGACGTGTAATTTTCCTCTTCATTTTCCCGGTTATTGAATCGCGTTGATAGTGAAACTTCCGAGAAACTCTTCCCGGAGAAACACAGTATATTCCTTTATGCTCTCGTTAAATTATAATTTTATTTTCTCTTATTTATAATTACTGTTGTTATTATTACTAATAATTAATATTAATACTCTTATTGTAAATCATATACCATTGTTAATATATGTAGGAGGCTCTCCTCTTTATAAAACCCTTATCATGGATATATAACAAAATTTCTATTTAATTACGTTTATACTTCACTTACGACAAAAATATAATTCCCATACCTTGATATTTCATTATTAAAATTAATTTGTAAAACTTTGTCAGGATTTTAAGCGAGGGCCTAATAAAATGGTCCGTAAAACTTCTCCCATATACATATATATTTATATGTATATGAATTACGAAAATGCTCTTTTAAATTTGTTTAGCAAACTCCATGTAATCCCTTACTCTTATATATATATATATAGAATTTATAACAAAATATAAATACATACCTATATATACAAGATATGTATATATAATTATATATTTATAAAGTTCTATCTAAATATAAATAAATATCTATATATATACATAGATATGTATATATACAACTATATATTTATATAACTTCAAACATCACTAATAGTGGTTTGTTTTTTTATTTCACTAACTATTATTATTTTATTATTTTTGTTCAAACATAAAGTAGGGTTTTCAACCTAAAAATTCTTATTGAAAATCATGTTGAAAACTGCAGACAAGGGCGGCGGAGCTGAGCATTGCGGATGGCAGAGGGTGAAGCGAGCAGTGGAGGGCAATGGAGAGGGCGCAGGGGACTGTGGCGGGCGAAGGCAGTCGCCACAGGTGGCGTGTGGAGGTCGGGCGGCAGAAATGGCCGCGCGGCAGGAGCTACACACAGCGGCGGAGGCGACGTTTGGAGGGGGCTCCGCGGTTTAAAGGAAGGGGATGTGGGGAGGGCGAAGCCCCACCCACATCCATACAGTGGTGTGTGGGTGGGGCTCCGCCCCCCCCCCCCACCACACCTTGTGATAAACAACAACGCGGTGGGGTTTCCAACCCCACCGCCCACTGTAAACATTGCCGATGGCTGTGTATTTTCACAGCGACTCCAATTTGCCTCTCTTTTATTTATTTCGATTATCATACTTTTTTTTTATTCGAATTTAGTACTAGTTAATGATAAATAAATAACAATGAATATATATATATATATATATATATATATATATATATATATATATATCATGTTCATAATATCACTAGATTTTCTCAACAATATATAAAAATGATAAATAAATAACAACTATATTACATCTATATATATATATTTCATTTTCATAATACCAATCAAATTTCTCCAACACAACAAATATTCAGTTTCTCATATTCTGTAAAAATGGTAAATAAATAACAACTATTATATATATATATATGTATATATATTCCATTTCCATAATACCACTTAATTTTCTCAAATTGACAAACAGAAGTAAATACATAATAGATTTCCTCTATTCTTTACAAATTAACTGAAACCACTATTTATGAAGAAGAAACTTAAACATTTAAAACTGTCTTTCCCATTATAACAATGAACTATAAAACTGACCTTTCAACTAATTAATCCAATCTATCCTTAAAATTACAAACCAACTCAGATTTGATTGCAAATAAGTAAAGATCTCTTCCTTTCACTAACACATTTAATACAGTAAGACTTTCTATTTAACTTCAAACTTTCCATATGAAATTCAAGGTAAATAATTACATCATACACAATACAGTAAGATTAACTATTTCACTACCCTTAACAAGATGAAAGATAAGGATTTCCTTCTCCCAACCAACTTACAAAAGAAGTTATGTAACAACTAAGTAACAGTCACTCCCAATAACATGATCAGAGAGGTTATTTCCTTCACTCCCAGGGTGACAATAAATTACAACAATATCAAGAGAGGTGCTCTCTTTTACACTCTTATGAAAAGAACATGATCTAGTTCTCATGACAAAGAAGAATAAACTGTTTCTTCATAAATATAACTTCTCCAAATCTAACCATAAGCTCTTGCATATCAAAGACAAACACAGAAGAAAACACCACTCATCTAGCTCTCCTCCCTTCTGTAGACCCGCAAGAGGGTCACCCCCGAGCTAGGGAGACCATACTCACACCTGGGTAACTCAAGTACTCCACTTCACAATAGGGACAACAAAAAACCCAAAGCACACAAACACCTGTGGTAAATTACACAACACGGAAACTCAACTACAGTGAGTTTCATAAGGGGCAGGAGAGTGGACACACTCGACTCCAGAGTGTCACCCTTACAGATATTTTAACCAACACAATTTCTCTTGGCCTCAAACCAAGTTTGATCACAAATTTTTTTTTTAAGAAATCTATATTTGACTCTCAAGTCAAAGATACAGTCACAGATACATGCCCTCAAGGCTTTCAACATCCCAAAAGAAGGAAACAGGTATGCACCTGAGGAGGATCTCTCCTCCCCTACCCCAAACTTGATGAGCATTTCTCCCAAGTGGGAGAAGCTTTGTCAAACAACCCAACAACAAACCCCACAGAAAACACATCTAAAACACAAACAATTAATCATCTTTCACACACTTTACATACACATTCAGATATATGAAAGAAAGGTAAAAATCAAACCAACCTTACAAAGCCCTCCAGGAATGAAACTGTTGCAGAGCTCCACTGAGTTCTCTTCCAACATTAGCCAACAACTCCCTCTCCCTTTCCTCACCTCCAAGCTAACTTTCCTATTTTTGGCAATAATAAAAACTCTCCCCAAAATTCAACTAACTTCCTCTCATCCCAAAATTGAAAACAAATAACCCAAATTCTTTTCAGTTTAGAGGAATGGGGAGGTGACACTTGTCACCTCCTCACCCTTCCCAAAACCACTATTCTGTCCTAGTGGCTTATGTCACTCACCCATCCCTAGAGTACTCCTTATCCCTCTCCTCATGTCATTTCTCTTACGCATGAGAGAAATAAAAGGAGTTAAAGGAGGAAAAGACAGGTGACCCATGCCTCTTCTTCCCTCCTTCACATGGATGGCCACACAACACATGGGGGAATCTCACTAGTGGAGAAGGTGACTTCAAGTCAATCCTTCAATAATGGATGGGTTTGTAGTCATCTCTTACCTTGGGGATTGAAGAGGGATGGGTTGGGTGTTGGTACAACCCATCATGTCCCCTCCATACCTCCAATTTTCGCCACTTAACTTCAGGGGGAAGTTAAGATGACTAGATGGAGGTTACTCAAGGGTTACCCATGCCAAATGGGCCCCTGAACCCATGGGGTATAACCCAGGGTCAACTTTAACCCATCTAGGACACCCATGGTCAATGTAAAGCACATGAAAAGGCCTCAAAGATTTAAATAAAATAAAGAAATTCAAATTCAAACTTTTTACAACAAAAATCATAAAATATTGTTACAAGAGGGTAACCAAACCCACTCGACCATACGAAAGACCACATTACAACATCACATCAAACACAGAAAGATCTTGGTTCCTCATGGAACCAGATCGACTTAACAGGGGATAACAATAACAAGGTGCGGAATGATCTCTTAAATCTGTGGTTTGATTAGTAAATCCTGCACACTAAATTACAAGATCAGTATCCACATATAATCATCATAGCCGAAGCAACTTATAAACATGCATTATCATGAGATAGTTCCAATTAACATAAATGAAATCATATTACAATTTTCCAACATCACCTAATTAACTTTTCTGAAATGTAAACTTATCCAAACATCACCCAATTAGTTTTTCCAAAATCATAATAAAGTTTAATAGTTTGACAATTCCAGGAACTGCTATCCCACAAATATAAAAAGTAACAATAACAGTAATGTAAATAGTCATAACAACAGAAGTAAAAAGGGCGGTCCTCACATCCTCTCCCCCTAAGATGGTACTTCCTCCTGGAAGTCGTCAAAAAGGTGAGGATAAAGGGTCTTCAGTCTCTCTGCATCTTCCCATGTTGTAGTGACTTCGTCGTATAGGTCCCATTGGACTCTAACCTGGTCCAGCTCTCAACCTCGAAGGGCCAGCGTCCGACGAGCCAATATGCGAATTGGCTCCAGCGCCAGCTGTCCGTCTGCCTCTACCTGAAGAGCACTCCAATCCAACACGTGAGATAAGTCAGAAATATATTGACGTAAAACTGATACATGAAATACATCATGGATACGTGATAGGCTAGGTGGCAAGGCTAGACAATAGGCTACTGGTCCTATCCGCTCCAACATTTTGAAAGGTCCTACAAATTGAGGTGCGAGCTTAGAGCCCTTCCCGTAATGGATTGGACTCTTGTGCGGTCGCACTCTCAAAAATACTCTTTTCCCCACAGAGAAGCTTCAGTCTGTCCTCTTAGCATCGGCATACTTCTTCTACCTGTCCTGTGCTTCCTGAAGTCTCTGTCTAATCTATCTGACCTACTGTTCCATATTCTGAACTATCTCTGGACCGATGACCGTTCTGTCCTCTATCCGATCCCAACTCAAAGGTGTTCTGCATGGTCTGCCATATAATGCCTGGAAAGGAGGCATACCCAACGAGCTATGATGCCCATTATTGTAGGCGAACTCAACTAGATATAGGTACTCCTCCCATCTAGATTGATGGTCTATCACATACATGCGAAGCATGTCTTGTAACACCTGGTTAACTCTCTCTGTTTGTCTGTCGGTTTCCAGATGATAGGTTGAACTGAAGTTGACCTGTGTGCCCAACGCCTGATGTAAGGCTCTCCAGAACGAAGACGTAAATACAGAGTCTCTGTCAGATATAATGCGGCGAGGTACCCCATGAAATCTAACAATCTGATCAAGAAACACCTTTGCCACTGATGGTGCATTGTATGTTGTGCATATTGGTGAAAAATGCGCCACTTTGGTCAGCTTGTCAACTGTCACCATAATAGCATCATGGTGACGTGATGACATAGGTAGACCAATGACAAAATCTATAGAAATGGTGTCCCATTTCCATTCAGGTATCTCGTGAGGGTACAACAGTCCCGCTGGATGCTGATGTTTGGCCTTGACCCTCTGACATTCCAAGCAATGAGCAACAAAATCGGCAATGTCACGCCTCATCCCAGTCCAATGATAAAGCTGTCGTAAGTCAGCATGCATCTTCTTCACTCCTGGGTGTGCTGCATAGGGTGCTCTATGAGCCTCTGATAGGATTACTGTACGAAGATTACCCGCATGGGGTACATAGATGCGCTGCCGATGTCGAAGCATACCATCAGACTCAAGGGTATATCCTGTAAATTTGCCCTCAAGGGCCTTCCGATTTAGTATTGCCTGCTGCACCTCAAGAAACCACTCGTCTTCCAGCAGATGCTGTAAGATGCAATCTTTCAAGTCCACCTTCAAGGTCAGGGTCAGGATCTCGTGGTGCCTTCGACTCAAAGCATCAGCGACCACGTTCTCCTTCCCTTTGATGTAGTGGACATCGAAGTCGTATTCGCATAGGAATTCCATCCAACGCCGTTGGCGGGCATTCAAATTTGGCTGTGTAAAAATATACTGCAAACTATGATGATCCGAATGGAGTTCAAAGCGTCGACCTAGGAGAAAGTGTCTCCAGCAGACCAAAGCATGAACAACTGCTGCGAGCTCTAAGTCGTGAGTAGGATAGTTTAACTCATGTGTCTTTAGTTTCCGTGATTCATATGCGATCGCTTGACCACCCTGCATAAGCATGGCTCCCAAACCTTCTAATGATGCATCTGTGCAAACTACAAAATCTTCTGTAGGATCTGGACTGCTAAAATAGGAGCACTGGTAAGACGCTCCTTGAGGACTCCAAAGACCTTTTCACACTGCTCGGTCCAAATGAAACCCTTCCCTTTTCGCTGAAGGGAAGTAATCGGATGTGCTATCCTCGAGAAGCCCTCGACAAACCAACAATAATACCCAGCTAACCCCATAAAGCTTCTGACCTCTGTCACGTTGGTGGGTGCCGGCCACTCCTGAATTGCTCTGATTTTAGATGGATCTACGGAGATGCCATCGCCTGATAAAATGTGTCCCAAATACTGCACCTCTGTCCTGAAGAAGGTACACTTCGCCAGGTTGCCATAAAGCTGCTGCTCTCGTAATTGCTGCAAAACTTGACGCAAGTGTTCCACATGCTCCTCCTCAGTCCGTGAATAAATCAAAATGTCATCTAGAAATATGATCACGAACTGATCTAGGTAAGTACGGAACACCCCGTTCATGAGACTCATGAACACTGCAGGAGCGTTCGTCAACCCGAAGGGTACCACTATGAATTTGTAATGGCCATATCTGGTTCGAAAAGTAGTTTTATGAATATCTGCCTCCGTGATGCGCAATTGGTGATACCCAGATTTTAGATCAATTTTTGAGAACACTCTGGCTCCCTGCATCTGATCAAAAAGGTCGTCAATCCTAGGCAGAGGATAACGGTTCTTCACCGTCACCTTGTTCAACTGCCTGTAGTCCATACATAAACGAAGAGACCCATCCTTCTTCTTCACGAAGATAACCGGTGCGCCCCATGGCGAAACGCTAGGTCAGATGTGCCCCTTCTCAAGTAATTCCTCTAACTGCAGTTTAAGTTCGGTGAGTTCATGTGTAGTCATCCAATAGGGTGCACGGGATATCGGTTCTGCACCCGGCACTAAGTCGATGTGGAAGTCCACTTCTTTGCGTGGAGGCATACCTGGTAATTCCGGCGGAAATACATCGGCAAACTCTCTAAGGACAGGGTGATCATCTAAAGTAGCCTCAGGTTCAGTTCATCCTCTGCTCTATCACTGACCGTGATGGCAAACATCTGACATCCCTTCCGCATACAGTGCTTAAGCTGCTGAGCGGATATCATACGAATAGCTGTGGGCTTTCGAATGCCCACTATCTCAACTAGCAAACCATGATCGTCTAAACAGCTAATCGTCCTCTGGCGACAATCTAGCTTGGCTCTATGTGCCGCGAGCCAATCCATACCCAGAACTACACCGTAAGATCCTAATGGCATAATCCTAAGGTCACATGTTGTGGTGAATGATCCCAATGTGATCTCACAGTCTTTAACCAAGGTATCTACTGACATCCTGGCCCCTGAGGCCAACTCAACTTCCCACCTAATGTCTTGCCTAGAAGCCACCAGCCTGCAACGCTCCACTAACGAAGTAGACAAAAAGGAGTCTGTAGCTTCCGAGTCAAAAAGGATAGAGATGGGGAAGTCTCCAATCGTACCTGCTTCCTCGATGACTGAAGCCTGGAAATCGGCCTAGCGGTTATCAACCGCTGCAAACATGTGGTGGGATCTGCCCACGTCACCTACGGTCTGCTCAGATCCTCCTGATCGGGGCTGTCCCCCTGCTGTAAATCCCTGTGGGCACTCTCTAGCCAGATGCCTTGCCCCACCACACACATAACATGGTCCTCTAACCTGTAACTGCCCTGACTGTGTTCTGCCTGATTGTTGTTGCCCAGTCTGTCCAGTGGATCCTTGTGAGCCTCTGTAAGACTGCTGGGACCTCGCGGGTCCTGTCGATGAACCCTGCTGTCTCTGATCTTTGCGTGTACCCTACTGCTGCCATCCACGGTTCTGTCCTCCCTGACCCCTCTATTGGAATTTAGATTTTTGCTGATGTTGCTGCTGCTGTGGAGGCCTAGGAGGTAATGAGGAAGGGTTATATCCTCCTCTCTGTGTTGTGTTTTGAGGCCTTTGAAAGTTCTGCTGTTGTTGGGAATTACGATCCTGATACTGCGGGTGTGAATTTTGTCCTTGTCCCTGAATTTCCTTTGATATAAGGGCCTTTTCAACAGCCTCGCTCATGGTCTGGGGATTTTCCATACGAACTGGTCCTACTATACCGTGATTCAGCCCTCTGATGAATTTGTGTATTAAGATTTTCTCGTCGTGGAGGTATTCCGTGTAATGTGAAAGCTCAATGAATTGACTCTCATACTGAGTAACAGTGAGTCCCCTCTGCTGTAAATCATGGAACTCATCGATCCTGCGCTATCTGTAATGTTCTGACAAATATCGCGCATTAAAGCGCTCTATGAAGATGTCCCAAGTGAGTGTCTCTATGGAAAGTCAGCGCTTGCACTCCTCTGTGCGCCACCAGGTAGCTGCGGCATCCCTCAGAAGGTGGACTGCCACTCGTGCTTTCGTGTTGCTTCCATATGGTCGCAACGCGAAACACCTGTCTAAACTAATCAGCCAAGCCTCGGCCACAGCTCCCTCTGTAGCACCTACAAAAGTGGGTGGGTTGAGCCTAAGTAGATCTCTGATGGGGTCCCCTCTGTCTCTAAGTCTCACAACTAGCTCTTCCACACCATCCTCATACAATCCATGATGAACCTGTTCTGCCCTCTGGTTCTCATCTCATCTCAAAGGTCTCGGAGGACTCCTGCTCCATGCACGAAAAGCTGACCCTACCTCCTCTACTGTTGTGTCGGGAATCTCAACGAAAGGCTCCACACGTGGCACCTCTAGTAGATCAATGTGGGGCTCCCCACGTGGCTCAATACGTGACTCAGCACGTGGCTCCCTACGTGGCTCCTCTCGCGGATCAACACGAGGCTCTACACGTGGCTCAGGAATCACTGGCGGTAACCTGTCTAACATAGCCTGTAGTGCCTGTAAGATCTGTGGACCTATATCCAATACTGGTGTCACCTGTCGTACTAGTGGTGCTTGTGATTTAGGTGGTGCAGGTGGTGCTGCTATAACTACGGGTGCTAGTCCCTTGGCTGAGGAATCGGTGTGCACCTCGACAGACGCTGTGTGGCATGACCGTGCTTGTCAAACACGGGGAGGCATCCTTCAAAACAAGGTAGAAACTAATTAGCCAAAGTTGCGGAATAATAACGTGCCCAAATATGCCCAGTGTTTAAACTTGGCTTTGATACCAAATGTCATGCCCACATTTTCCATGTGGTCACAACACACATCACACGTGTCATAGCCAAATTTGTCATGTGGTTATGACACGAAATATCAAAAAAATTTCTCATGCTTCCCTAAAAACCCCCTCACATGCGTAAGCATGCTCGGTGGTGTTCACTCAAGGCGAAAACACTACAGTTGTCAGTAGGGTACAAGTACAATTACGTGCAACCAGACACAAGCAGACCAACAAGGGGGTCTCTACGATGCCGTTAACGACGCAACAAAGTTTATAATCTCCAGGTTCCTACACCTAAATCTCGACAGAATTCCGGTAGCATAACGCCTTACGGCATAAGTGGGAATTACTCAACACTATATTACGCACATGGTTCACTGATAGATTAACAACTTCCCACGATGCCTTGTTCCGACTAAACCGACTCGTGATCTCCCTATTTAATCATTTTTCAACAAGGCACGGTTGTCTGTCTCCTCTCTTGTTTCCTGAAATATACTCCTCCTTCGACTTAGCATTCTCAACAAGGCAGTTCGTTTGCTCTCTCTTCCCTTTTCTCTGGGTCTTAATTTTGATTGTATTTTTATTGTGCTCACCTTAACTATTTCTCTGATAATTTAGTTTGTTTATATTTCGGTCTCTCTCTCTTTCGTTTTCTATGCTTTCTTTATGTTTATCCGGTCCTTTCTTCATATTGGACATCAATCAGGGTTATCACTGTATCTATTGTTGACATTAAACCTAACTTCCAGATGATCCAGGTCACATAGGCTGGTTTACTACTTCGCTGGACTCGGTCTCCTAGTCTTCTCCGATCTAGGTTTCTCCTCTTGTTCCTAAGCAAATTTAGCGGAAGGGTCCATCAACTTAGTTCTCTTATCCCATGTGGGAAAAGTCACGCATTTTCTCCTCTGTGTTTTCCAATGTTACTTTTTCTTCTTTTTACTCTCTTACAGGTTTACTTATCTGGACGTTTACTACAGCTGAGATTAAAATGGCCTCACATGGAATGTCTATGATGGCTTCTTAAGTTTATTTCCAGTGATCTTTTAAGCAAGGTGACGTGTAATTTTCCTCTTCATTTCCCAGTTATTGAATCGCGTTGATAGTGAAACTTCTGAGAAACTCTTCCCGGAGTAAAACAGTATATTCCTTTATGCTCTCGTTAAATTACAATTTTATTTTCTCTTATTTATAATTACTGTTGTTATTATTACTAATAATTAATATTAATACTCTTATTGTAAATCATATACCATTGTTAATATATGTAGGAGGCTCTCCTCTTTATAAAACCCTTATCATGGATATATAACAAAATTTCTATTTAATTACATTTATACTTCACTTACGACGAAAAGGTAATTCCCATACCTTGATATTTCATTATTAAAATTAATTTGTAAAACTTTGTCAGGATTTTAAGCGAGGGCCTAATAAAATGGTCCGTAAAACTTCTCCCATATACATATATATTTATATGTATATGTAAATTACGAAAATGCTCTTTTAAATTTGTGTAGCAAACTCCACGTAATCCCTTACTCTTATATATATATATATATATATATATATATATATATATATATATATATATATATATATATATATATATATATATATATATATATATATATATATATATATATATATACACATATATATAGAATTTATAACAAAATATAAATACATACCTATATATACAAGATATGTATATATAATTATATATTTATAAAGTTCTATCTAAATATAAATAAATATCTATATATATACATAGATATGTATATATACAGCTATATATTTATATAACTTCAAACACCACTAATAGTGGTTTGTTTTTTTATTTCACCAACTATTATTATTTTATTATTTTTGTTCAAACATAAAGTAGGGTTTTCACCCTAAAAATTCTTATTGAAAATCATGTTGAAAACTGCAGACAAGGGCGGCGGAGCTGAGCATTGCGGATGGCAGAGGGTGAAGCGAGTAGTGGACAGCAATGGAGAGGGCGCAGGGGACTGTGGTGGGCGGAGGCAGTCGCCACAGGTGGCGTGTGGAGGTCGAGCGGTGGAAATGGCCGCGCGGCGGGAGCTACACACAGCAGCGGAGGCGACGTTTGGAGGGGGCTCCGCGGTTTAAAGGAAGGGGATGTGGGGAGGGTGAATTTCTCCATCTATATATATATATATTATATATATTACCGTCCACTACTATATTACATCTATATATATATATTTCATTTTCATAATACCATTCAAATTTCTCCAATACAACAAATATTCAGTTTCTCATATTCTGTAAAAATAGTAAATAAATAACAACTATTATATATATATATATATATATATCTATATATATTCCATTTCCATAATACCACTTAATTTTCTCAAATTGACAAACAGAAGTAAATACATGATAGATTTCCTCTATTCTTTACAAATTAACTAAAACCACTATTTATGAAGAAGAAACTTAAACATTTAAAACTGTCTTTCCCATTATAACAATGAACTATAAAACTGACCTTTCAACTAATTAATCCAATCTATCCTTAAAATTACAAACCAGCTCAGATTTGATTGCAAATAAGTAAAGATCTCTTCCTTTCACTAACACATTTAATACAGTAAGACTTTCTATTTAACTTCAAACTTTTCATATGAAATTCAAGGTAAATAATTACATCATACACAATACAGTAAGATTAACTATTTCACTACCCTTAACAAGATGAAAGATAAGGATTTCCTTCTCCCAACCAACTTACAAAAGAAGTTATGTAACAACTAAGTAACAGTCACTCCCAATAACATGATCAGAGAGGTTATTTCCTTCACTCCCAGGGTGACAATAAATTACAACAATATCAAGAGAGGTGCTCTCTTTTACACTCTTATGAAAAGAACATGATCTAATTCTCATGACAAAGAAGAATAAACTATTTCTTCATAAATATAACTTCTCCAAGTCCAACCATAAGCTCCTGCGTATCAAAGACAAACAAAGAAGAAAACACCACTCATCTAGCTCTCCTCCCTTCCGTAGACCCGCAAGAGGGTCAACCCCGAGCTAGGGAGACCATACTCACACCTGGGTAACTCAAGCACTCCACTTCACAACAGGGACAACAACAAACCCAAAGCACACAAACACCCATGGTAAATTACACAACACGGAAACTCAACTACAGTGAGTTTCATAAGGGGCAGGAGAGTGGACACACTCGACTCCAGAGTGTCACCCTTACAGATATTTTAACCAACACAATTTCTCTTGGCCTCAAACCAAGTTTGATCACAAATTTTTTTTTTTAAGAAATCTGTATTTGACTCTCAAGTCAAAGATACAGTCACAGATACATGCCCTCAAAGCTTTCAACATCCCAAAAGAAGGAAATAGGTATGCACCCGAGGAGGATCTCTCCTCCCCTACCCCAAACTTGATGAGCATTTGTCCCAAGTGGGAGAAGCTCTGTCAAACAACCTGACAACAAACCCCACAGAAAACACATCTAAAACACAAACAATTAATCATCTTTCACACACTTTACATACACATTCAGATATATGAAAGAAAGGTAAAAATCAAACCAACCTTACAAAGCCCTCCTGGAATGAAACTATTGCAGAGCTCCACTGAGTTCTCTTCCAACCTTAGCCAACAACTCCCTCTCCCTTTCCTCACCTCCAAGCTAACTTTCCTATTTTTGGCAATAATAAAAACTCTCCCCAAAATTCAACTAACTCCCTCTCATCCCAAAATTGAAAACAAATAACCCAAATTCTTTTCAGTTTAGAGGAATGGGGAGGTGACACTTGTCACCTCCTCACCCTTCCCAAAACCACTATTCTATCCTGGTGGCTTATGTCACTCACCCATCCCTAGAGTACTCCTTATCCCTCTCCTCATGTCATTTCTCTTACACATGGGAGAAATAAAAGGAGTTAAAGGAGGAAAAGACAGGTGACCCATGCCTCTTCTTCCCTCCTTCACATGGATGGCCCCACAACACATGGGGGAATCTCACTAGTGGAGAAGGTGACTTCAAGTCAATCCTTCAATAATGGATGGGTTTGTAGTCATCTCTTACCTTGGGGATTGAAGAGGGATGGGTTGGGTGTTGGTACAACCCATCATGTCCCCTCTATACCTCCAATTTTCGCCACTTAACTTCAGGGGGAAGTTAAGATGACTAGATGGAGGTTACTCAAGGGTTACCCATGCCAAATGGGCCCCTAGACCCATGGGGTATAACCCAGGGTCAACTTTAACCCATCCAGGACACCCATGGTCAAGGTAAAGCACATGAAAAGGCCTCAAAGATTTAAATAAAATAAAGAAATTCAAATTCAAACTTTTTACAACACAAATCATAAAATATTGTTACAAGAGGGTAACCAAACCCACTCGACCATACGAAATACCACATTACAACATCACATCAAACACAGAAATATCTTGGTTCCTCGTGGAACTAGATCGGCTTAACAGGGGATAATAATAACAAGGTGCGGAATGATCTCCGAAATCTGTGGTTCGATTAGTAAATCCTGCACACTAAATTACAAGATCAGTATCCACATATAATCATCATAGCCGAAGCAACTTATAAACATGCATTATCATGACATAGTTCCAATTAACATAAATGAAATCATATTACAATTTTCCAACATCACCTAATTAACTTTTCTGAAATGTAAACTTATCCAAACATCACCCAATTAGTTTTTCCGAAATCATAATAAAGTTTAATAGTTTGACAATTCCAGGAACTGCTATCCCACAAATATAAAAAGTAAGAATAATAGTAATGTAAATAGTCATAACAACAGAAGTAAAAAGGGCGGTCCTCACATCATTATTGCAGAGCATAGAATTGTTATTGTGTTTGCGATTGCAGATTTGACTTCATCTTCTCATGTGATTGAAGAGCCTTCATTTATGTGATATCTACACTTCAAAGTTACATCTATTATGTTTTTTTTATCATTTATCATTTTGATTTTGCCTTTATCTTGTAGGGATACGCACTCTCATCTAACAATGGTGTTCGGAAGACTTGAATGTCTCTCTAGAGATTGACCGAGGCAAGCCTCTAAACACCACAACCCTCAACTACACTCCTTTGTGATTGCAAGTTACAGGTATTGAGTTTCATGGAGTGGAGTTGCAGAAGGAGGTTGCAGAAGACAAGGATTCAAGATATGAAAGATAGAGGACAGAGGTGAACATTTTGGGACATGGGCGCTAGTGGCAGTGTCCTCCAGAGTTGTAGACATAGAAATAAGTTGGGCAGTAGCAATCAACATCCGTAGTGCTTCCGGCACCCCAAAGATCATCTAGCATTGGACTAGGGCACTAGTAGAGGTGTCCTCCACCTTTTTCAGGGCAGAAACAACAAATGCAATGAATATCAGTCTCGGGAGGAGATCTAAATTATGTGTAGAAAACATTACCTTGGACAAGGGTACTATTGGAGGTGTCCTCAACTGTTTGGCATCACAAACTTTGAAAAATGGTCAGTTATAATCCTTTGCCTACTATCTTAATCGGAAAGGATTTGTTGTAATTCATCAATTTGCTTACTGTTTTACATACTTAGGGTTTTTAGAGTACTTAAACATTAAATTGGCATATTGATTGATAACATAGGAGCTTCCATATTGTTCCAAGTGGCATCCCGACCTGTTAGGTGAATGCTCTCTCTTAGTAGAGATTCAACTCGATGATATGTCCTTGAATGTTTGGTGAGAAGGGAGGATCTAAACTAAACCAACCACATTCATCATGCCCCTCTTTTTACTATAAAAACTAGAATTTGTAGGAGGAAGCCCAAGTCATGAATGTTGCTTAGGTGACTAGTCATGTCTATTGATCATGGTGTACTAGATTATCTCCCATAGTCGAGAGGATGGATTTTTATACTCATTTCCAAGAATTAAAGAGTCCTGCCCATATATTCTTATCATTTGCAATAATTTAATCTTTAGTTCCATCAATTCCAATGTTAGCAACGTAATCAACTAGAATATTTATCTCCTTATAGAAAGGTTTGATGATTATATCTTCAAATTAATTCAGATTCAACTAGACTTGTTGTAGTCTGTTACCAATCTTCCAATTCTAGTACCTTCTCTATTTTAGTACATTGATGATGGTGAGTGATTTCATTCTTGTATTTTTATTCTATGGGGATTGTCGTTTGGATAGGAAGGGTTATGGCTAAGGCTTCTAACTCATTATTGGTTCCCTCCATTAATTTTCTTTGAGGCTATTGCAATGACATTTTTCTTATGGTATGTTATCAAGTAGCTAATCTTAGATCTCCATGGGATGCCATGGAAATCATAAGGCAAGGGATCTAGATGGCATACTTTCATTTAGCCTTAGTAGGGTCAAGAGACTCCTTGAGCAAGGGTATATTTATTTATATTACTTCATATCCAATGGATACACAAATAGATAAAAAGGATAGAATTATTTTATTTCCATATAGCTATTTTATTTACTTAAGACATAAAAACACTTAAAATGTATTTTATTTTAGTTTTTCAAATATCTTCAACAATACCTATATACAATTCAAGTAAGAAAAACTCTTATCTATATTTTTTATCATTATCACATTTTTCTTTTATTTTATTAATATCCTTCCTACTATCATCAAATTTATTTAAGAATTCTGTTGGATCTACTAAAATTTGTATTATGGTATACAACCCATTTTCCTTTAAATTATATAGAAAAATTTATGAATAAAGATTTTAAAAACTAATCAAACTACACTAACAAGTTAGAGGTATGTACTAGCCAATACATGACACTTGTTTGTATGGGTGAAATATTTTATTGGAATTTGATCTTTTGATTTAAATTTTTTCAAGAAAGACTTAAGAAAAGCAATACCTAAATGTGTCAAGTAACTTAGTTGGTTAATATCTATACATACAAATTATTATTAAAATACTTGTGAGTGTAAATCTATAGATGTTTAGGATATGTATAGTAAGCAACTTTTAGAATGACCTTTAAGGTAAAATTTGAGTGTCAAATGGTTAACATGAATAATTTGGAGAAACATGTCTTTAAATTTAAAGGTGATTAGTTTAAAACCTATTCTATTTAATCAAAGCATCAATGTATGCATAATCAAATTTTAAATTCTAACACATTTATGATCTATTAGTGGTATAACTTTTTTATTTTGAACTCATTTTATTGAAGTGTTTTGAAAATTATTTCTAAATGGGTACATTCTCACTAAAGGTGTTGATGATCAATTGTTTGTGGTGATCAATATAGTTTGAGTGACTTGTTGTGTTAAGTAGAAGTGGTAAAGCATGTAATGGTGTTGGATATGTAGAAGGGATAAGGGTATAACTATAGTTCTATGAGTTGCTTAGAGAATTTGTTGGTGTGGACCTTGGATTTTGAGAGATAGTGAGAATGGATAAATATGTAGGGATTGGGAAATGGGAAAGGTAGAAGCGTTAGGATAAGGTGGAGTCTCATACTTTGGCCATGGATATTAAAATAAAAACAATAGAAGGAATCCTAGCTCAACGCTAATCCTAAAGTGACTTATATGGTAGATTGAATTAGAATGGGATATAGATAATGAGTGGGACATATCACATGTAGCATAGTACTTCATTCATTTTCATTGATGTACCATTTAAGTTTAGATTTGCATGCTTCAAATGTTGCCTCTGTAGCTTAAGCTAGAGCCACCACTTAGTAGTATAATCATATTTACATCATATTTTTTTTATTTTGATATCAAGCCCATTATCTAACCCCATGCAACTAGTAAGATGTAAGGGTTAAACACTAAAAAATAGAATATGTAGTTATGGATGATTTTTTTTCAATTTTAGATGTCACATGTATAGATTAGGCTAGAGTCTTGACTCATCAGTTATTCTACACCTACATGCTAAATGGTACTCATGCCTAGACAATAAAAGATGGGGATTGTAATCTACTCATAAGATATTCCATTAGGTAAATGGATAGCACCAACAATAGAGGTTTAGGTAAATCTTTTGTATGCATCTAGTTACTAGAAAATAGAACTTAAAATTGTTGAATGTAGGCTAGGCCAATTGACCATCCACCCTTTGTAGTCTACAAGCTTGCTATGTCACCTATTTCTAATGATTTATGGTAGACGACAAGGCATATTTTGTCACTTCTTGTTGGTCTAAGGGAGAAATAACACAATATAAAGGAAGATTCAAAAGTTGCATATAAAATGGCTTGAATCCACATGGCTCATAGTTAGAAAAGATGGTATGTCAAATACATTTATGTGGCAAGGTTAGTATGCTCCCAAGGTGCATAAGTGATGAAAGAGCATATGAGTGCATGCACAATCAGCATCAATAAAAAAAATTAGTTTGTTTCTTCCAATTTTAGTATGTGGTGGTCATTATTTGGCATCTCTTAGCTTTGGGAACACTTAATGTAATTAGGTTTGCAAGAATTGAGTTTCCACCCCATTGTAGTTTCAACACACAAGTTGATTTTGAAAGGAAGCAAGGTACGTAGAACACACTTCCTACGCTAATCTAATGAGGAAAGTAGAGTGCAAATTCAAATTAACCTTTCTAGTTATAGTGTTATTAACATAATAATAGAGATATTGCAGCAATTCACATACACACAAAAAGTAGACAGAAGAGAGAGAGACAAGATATACGTGTGGAAAACCCTTACGGGAGAAAAACCCCACACTCCAAAATACAACTCAAATGTATTACAATAAACAATAACATATTACAATATAGATTTAGAGCCAATGCTCTTTCAGGAGTCTTCAAATGTTGAATTTGAAGATATTCTGGCAGCATAACAGTACCTGTACAAAAACTATGTATCTCCATCCAAGCACCTATTTTTATAGAGTTTACAACGTAAATATGGAACTTTCTAGAGATGGGCATCCATCTTGGACTCATGTCCCAAAACCCACACCTAAGGACACTTGTCCAACATCCCATCCTGATGTGGGCACCTTGTCCCAAGATAGGCTATGACAGATGCTCTTACGTACCTTATAGCTGTCATAGAATCTGTCATAACTGAATAGACACCCATAGAACCCTGCAAGGGGCTATGCCCGTTGACCCCATCTTGGGGGCGCTATCCCCAAACCCCCATTAATTATTCAAGGGGGAAATCATGGCTACCAAAGTCACCAAAATTTATTCTACGGCATGTACGCAAGGTGCCGACTATGCCAACTCAACATGGGATAAATAAATACAACATTAGGAATCTGCAAAGGTTGAGACACCTTGATTCCCAGCATTCTCCCACTTGTCAAACACCTTGCAAAGGCCAAATGCAATGACACGATTTAACTGCTAGGGGCCAAGAGGCCCATAAACTCTGAACACCATTTGAACTTCTCTGTGCCCATTGGTTTTGTCAATGCATCCACAACACTCTTCAAAGTGTCTACCTTATCCAAATTCACCTTCCCATCCTCTACCATGTCTCACATGAAGTAAAACTATACATCAATATGGTTTGTTCTGACATAGAAAGTTGGATTATTTTCTAGGCAAATCGCACTGTGACTATCACAATAGATTGTAATTTATCCTGCATCAACACCAATATTTTAACACAATCTCTTAAGCCAAATGGCTTCCTTGCAAGCATGAGTTACTGCCGTATACTCAGCTTCTGTCATGGACAAAGAAACCACAGGTTGTCACTTACTCATCCAACTAATAGCACCACCAAACATAGTAAACACATAGGCACTGGTGGATCTCCTGCTATCAATGTCACCTACCCAATCTAAATCCACAAATCCTCGAATACGAATAGAATGTGAAGGTCCTTTAAGATTACCATGATAGCATATGGAATACTTGGAAGTACCCCTCAAATATCTAACCACTTGCTTAACTGCATCCCAATGTACCCATCGAGGATTAGCCATAAATCGACTAAGGACTCCCACTTCTTAAGCAATGTCTGGTCTTGTGCAGACCATAGCATACATCAAACTACCGACAACACTAGCATAAGGTACCCTACTCATGTTCTCCACCTCAATAGGAGATTTTGGACAATTATTAATAGACAACTTTGTCCCCAAAAAATTTTCAACACTACCATCTGCACCAAATTTCTTATTGAACACCCATTTGCATCCAACAGGTTTCCGTCCTTCAAGTAAAGGCACCAAGTCCCATGTTTTATTTTTTTCCAAAGAAACCATTTCATCTTCCATGGCCTCCTTCTAGGAACCTGCATCTTTCATACACAACCTCTGACATAGTTCTATGTTCATCAATGTTAGCAAGTAAAGCAAAAGCACAACTAGAATCAAGCAATGAATAACCAAACCTATTACATTGCTTTCTTGTTCGTGTAGACCTCCTCAATGGCTGAGGTTGAGGTTCTGATTCTTCTTCTGAGCTTTTAGATCTACTAGAGCTCACCTCATTATCAGGTCTCACAGGGTCTATTTGTTCAGTCTTCTCAAGGCTAGAAGGAAACTGAACTGCATCCTCTTTCTTTTCTATCTATTCTGGCTGTAGAACAATGGAAGATGGTGTTAGCTCTCTGAAGATAACACTTCTACTATACAACACCTTTTCAGCCATAGGCTCCCAAAGCTTGTATCCTTTTACACCGACACCATAGCTAATGAAGATACACTTAACAGCCTTGTTCTCTAATTTAGACAGTTTCTCCCTAGGCACATGTGCATATGCCTGACAACCAAAAATACGAAGATGTCTAACTAAAGGCTTCTTACCAGACCACACCTCCATAGGTGTTTTACCAAGAAGAGCTGATGTAGGAGATCTCTTTACTAGATAGCAAGCAGTGGCTATAGCTTCAGCCCAAAACTTTTGTTTGAGGCTTGCTCCACTAAGCATACTCCTAGCCTTCTTCGTTAGGGTCCTATTCATCCTCTCTGCAACTCCATTTTGTTGCACGGTATAAGGAGTTGTCTTATGTCTTTCAATCCCTTGCTCTTTATAGAACTTCTCGAACTTTTCCAAACAAAACTCACCACCATTATCAATTCTCAAACACTTAATCTTTTTACTAGTATGATTCTCAACAAAAGCTTTAAACTCTTTACATCAATTAAAGACTTCAGTCTTGCTTCTAAGAAAATAAACCCATGTCCTTCTACTGTAATCATCTATGAAAGATACAAAATATACAGATTTTGAAATTGAAGAAACATTAACAGGACCAAACACATTAGAATGAATAAGATCCAATACACTAGAAGACTTGTGAGAACTAGAGTAAAATTAAACATGGTTTTGTTTTCCATAAATGTAATTTTCACAAAAGTCAAACTCAAGATTACAATCATTTAAACCCTCAACAAGGTTTTTATTTTTTAGGGTAAGCAGACCCTTCTCACCAATGTGGCCATATCTCAAATGCCATAACATAGTCTTTTCAACAAGAAGCTTAGCTTCCATGGCATGTGCACTACCATCAGAACTAGTTACAGCAGATTTCTTCACTGCTCATTTAGATGGTGGAGATGAAGTGACTGTAGCTCTTTTCTTCGAGTCAGAAGAACTATTACACTGTGAAGTGCATGCCTCCAGCTAAAACATAGTACCTCTCTGAGTACCCTTAGCAAGTACCATAGATCCTCTAGTCATCTTGCATCCATCATTTGAAAAGACAACTTGCACACCTGCATCATTCAACATACTTACAGAAAGTAGGTTCCGTGCTAGGCCTGGGATGTGCATAACCCCAGTGATCCCCTTCACTCATCCATTAGGGAATCAGATTGAGACTCTTCCATGACCAATAATCTTCAGATGAGAATCATCACCCAGGTATACTTTTCCACCATTGAACTCTTCATATTTTGTAAACTAGTCTCGATGCGAGGTCATGTGGAATGATGCACTAGAATCAATCAACCACACATCATCAGATGCATGAGTGGACAGGGCTACGATGAAGGCATCACCATCATCTTGTGACTTCTCAGAATCTGAATCAAGAGCTTTCTTCTTCTTTTTCTTCTCCTCTTTGCATTCCTTTCACAAATACCCGGTCTTCCCCCAGTTCCAACAGAGAGCCTTGGACTTTCCAGGACATTTGGATCTCCCACAAGATTTGGATCTTCCCTTCTCAACTTTTTTGTCCTTCTTTTTCCCTTTCTCCTTGGGTCTTCCATGAACCGCAAGAGCCTCTTTGGCTACCTCAGAAGACTTTCTCTGCATCTCTTCAGATAACAGTGAAGATACCACTTCATCCATTTTGAATGTGGATGTGGTTCTCCCAATAGCCATAACAAGATGATCCCACGAGTTTGACAAAGAACAAAGCAAGGTCATACAATGATCCTCCTCCTCCATCTTCACACCAACGGATGTCAATTGTGGAACTAGCATGTTAAAAGCATTCAGGTGATTTGCAACTGATCCTCCATCCTCCATCCTTAGAGAAAACAACTTCTTTCTCAAAAAAGTTTGTTCACAGGGATTTAGCCTGATAAACATCACCCAACTTCTTCCAAAGGTCTTTTATTCTCTTCTCCTCATGGACAATTAACATGATAGAATAAGCTAGACTGAGTCTTATGAGACCCTTAGCCTTCTAATTTTTGAGATCCCAATCTACTTGTGATATTGTGGTTGGTTTTACACTAGATACAGTTTCCCATAGGTCACGATCAACAAGTAGGTCTTCCATCTTAAGTTTCCACAACTCGAAATTAGTGCCATTAAACTTCTCCACCTCGATTCTTCCAGATGTGCTTGCCATCTCTTTCTTGTAACAAGATTACAGAATACTCTACACAAGACTCCCACTCAAACTAAGATCAGCTCGAAAAACTCCTACCCAACAACTAGGACCAAAGGTGATCAATCTATCATACCAACTGAAAGGAAGCAAGGTACATAAAACATACTTCCTACACTAATCTAATGAGAAAAGTAGAGTGCAAATTCAAATTAACCTTTCCAGTTACAATGTTATTAACATAATAACAGAGATATTACAGTAATACACATACACACAAAAAGTAAACAGAAGAGAGAGCGAGACAAGATATATGTGGGGAAAACCCTTACGGGTGAAAAATCCCACACTCCAAAATATAGCTCAAATGTATTATAGTAAACAATAACATATTACAATACAGTTTCAGAGCTAATGCTCTTTCAGGAGTCTTTGAATGTTGAATCTGGAGATATTTTGGCAGCATAACAGTACTTGTACAAAAACTATGTATCTCCCATCCAAGCACCTATTTTTATAGAGTTTACAAGGCAAATATGGAACCTTCTAGAGATGGGCATCCATCTTGGACTCATGCCCTAAAACCCACGCCTAAGGACACTTGTCCAACATCTCATCCCAATGTGGGTGCCTTGTCCCATGATAGGCTATGACAGATGCTCTTACACACCTTATAGCTGTCATAGAATCAGTCGTAACTGACAGTACTTACAACTGTAAGAGAATCTGTCATACACTAACTAAAAATATCATATTCGTCTTACAACATGTCATAACCTCCCTTGACAGCCTAAAGATGCTTTTCTCTCATGCAAAAATACTTAATGACACTTGTCATTAAATAAAAGTCATTTGAGGTTTTAGGGGCATAGCCCCCGAGCCCCCATGGGGACGCTGCCCCTCGACCCTGCCCTGTACTGCAATAGGGAGTATGCTAGGGGTGCTGCCCTTGGAACCCTACAAGGGGCTATGCTCCTTAACCCCATCTTGGGGGCGCTACCCCAAACCCCCGTTAATTATTCAATGGGAAAATCGCGACTGCTAAAGTCACTAAAATTTATCCTATTGCATGTACACAAGGTGCCGACTATGCCAACTCAACTTTAGATAAATAAATACAACATTAGGAATTTGCAAAGGTTGAGACACCTTAATTCCCAACAGATTTCACTAAAACAATTGTTTTGGGATATCCTTAAGGTTTGGTGACAAATCCTATGACATATGTGTTCTTGAATGTAATTCTCCAAATGTTCAAAAAGAATCAATGGAATATATTTCACCATTTGGGATATTTTAATGCCAAGAGTTTATGGTAGTAGGTTTATGAAAAGTTTAAAATTTCAAAATTCTTGAAGATTGGAAAAAAACATGCTTTTGCAAGGGATTTGAGGGGGTCTTAATACACCTGCGGGGAAAGTTATAGGTGAATTGGAGAGCTTGAAGTTTTTTTCCTTTCCAGCACCTGATCCCACACATCCTGTCGCAGTCGTGTAAATGGATTCTCTTCAATTGGTTTGGGTAGCTTCATTGGTAAATTGTTGCAATCAATATCTTTTAAGTTTGTTGGTTCAATTTTGCTCACAAATGGTTAGTCACAGTCATTTTGAAGGAGGTAGAGTGTCATTGTTATACTTGTTTGACAAAAATGTCATGAAGTGGTGGATGCATAGGATGTGTTGTGGTTTGAGATTCTTTTCTCACCATTGATTTACATTTGAGCATTCCTTGTCAATTGGCTAAAATTTTCAATGTTGGCGACTTGTCAATGGTGCATATGTGGCAAGCTCTTCATGAGTTTGTAATGGTGAATAAATGTTGATGAATGTGTATGTATAGTCTCTGTAGTGTGTAGCCAGTCATTTATGAGATTGAAGAATAGTATGTTTCCTTTATTCATTAATTGGTTATGCAACAGTAAAATGGATGCAATTTATAGTGCGTGGAGGTTGACTTATCTACAATTCATGGGAGTCTAAAATGAAATGCCTTTACATTGAATTATTCACCGAACGTTTTTGTGGAGCCGCCCCAAGTAAAATGGGTTCGTGGGGTAAATTTTCTTCCAAGCGTAGAATCCAAGCATACAACAAATTTAATGATACATAGAGTCTTTATAACAACAGTCACGTGGTCGATAGCATAGAAATATGATCTTTGTTTGCCGCTTGAAATTCCTCAGAGAATTCGGTGAAGGTTTAAATGCGTGGAGGGCCGATTTCCTTGATTCATTGAAATTGATAATATCCTAATTATTTGCTAAAGTTTACATTGGCTTTAAATGGTGAGTTGTGGCTGGGAGACTTGGCCAACTCAATGAAATGTTTAAAACTAAAATTTCTTCATGTGTTTGAAGTCGACTCAGCCTTGGACGGTGTTGAGTTGGTGTCTATTCAGTTTCCAAACATTATGGCCTATAAAACTAAGGCGTGTGGCTGTAAAAGAGTTGACTGCAGAGGAAAATAATGGAAGTGTGAAGAGGTGCACCATTTTCAAGGAAGTTGAACAACACCATAAGCAGAGGAAAGTGGCCACAGGGGCATTAAGGGGAAAGGACGCCGCAAGACGAGGTATTTGTAGGTTCGGCCAGTTCAGGCTGAAAGTGAGAAGGTATGGCAGATTTCGGAGAAGGAAATCACAGCCTATGGGAAGGGCATAGAGGTGGGAAGGAGTGACTATTTGTAAAAGAAACTGTGAAGGCTATGTGCACAGATTTGTGACAGAGAGGCCATTGACGGCCAGTAATGTGAATGTAGTTTTGATATTTCAAATTTGTGTAATCTGTTGGATGCATGATAATTTAATTACAATAAAATAAATCCCTGATTTTTATTTGCAATTTGTATTATGTTGTGAGTTGTGTGATTTGTGATGAGCGAGAGAGAGTACCTTGCACCAATTAATGGCATAGGACAACAAAAAAAGGGATTGTGTTTATTTGTTATTGGCTACAAAATGTTTGGGCACTTTGGTGAGTTTTAATTTATGACATATTAAACTTGTCACAACATGATGTCACCATTGATTTGGAAAGGTTGCTCTCACAATTTCCAATATTCAAAACAACTTGTGCATGTTTTTTTCCACTGGAATTTCTAAGCCATGATCACATATAGAAAAGTGAATGAGAATTTCTTTCCACTACAATGGATGCACAATGGGTTATTTTAATAGTACACTAGCATAGCTAAGGCTTGCACAGGGAATGTTCATTCTTAGAAGGTGAAACTTGTAGTTAGGGCATGACTATGTGTTAAACTAGACATGCAAGTGTTCTTGCTTGATTTTGGCTCTTTTAATAAAGTAGGGAAACATTTTAAGGTCCAAAAAGGATTTAAAAGGCCACTCTTCCAATTTCTTGTAGTTTTAGTGTAATGACCAAGGTTTGCACATGGTATTTTTAAAAATTAGGTGTCCTTTTTTTTTGTGGAAGTGCAAAATTTCAATATTTTCAAACCTACATTGGTTATTCCTCTCATCCATGGTTGAGTTGTGTTTTATTTGTGTGGATTTGGGACTTCAAAGTGCACTTGCATTGGCAATAAGCTAGTGAGGAGCTAGGAAAATATGTTGTATGAGAGAAAAGTCTACAAAGGGTAGTACAAATGTAATATGAGGTTATGTTCCTGGCAGAGCTCATGAAGCTATATATGCATCTTGTGTAAATGTAACAAGGACTGGTTTATTTAGATTGCTTTCATATTTTCAAATATGTCTATTGCTCCCATGTACACTTTAGGTTATGAAGTATTGTAGTTAGTTTCAATTTCATGTGTTGGTATTGGTTGTAAACCTTTAACACAACAATTAGAATGTGTTTTTTTTTATATAGGTGTCTCCATTTTCTTCTTACTTATTTAAGAAGATTTACATCATCTATTTTGCTACACTTAGTAGCATGATTATTGGATGTAATTAGTTAAGTTGGACTAATGTTTTAAAAGTCTCTTGAACTTTCCCAAGGGGGGATTTTTAATACAATATATGAGGCATATGTGATAGCCCGATTTGCTTTCCATGAATAAAGACATTTAATATCCCAGTATGTAAGAACGATGAAGAAAAAGGAGAATCCGATAAGTGTAAGGCATTTAGATACAAGCTATCGGCATCAACAAGGCCGATATTGACATCCGTAAGGGCCTAAATAATATAATGGTTAACAATAGATAAAAAGTGATAATCTAGCGATGACTTAGAAGATCGACCATATCATGTTAGGTTAACAAATGATCAGTTCGCAATTACCAAACGGCGGCGACCATTATGAAGAAACATGTCTATTCACATAATACTAAGTATAAAAGCAAGGACGAAGGAATGATAGAGGGGTAGATCAGCATTTGGAGAAGCATCATTGGTCAGTTTGGTATTTATTAAGACATCATCAAACAATCAAGTCGTCTCCAATTCACAGCATACAAGGAACTCCATAGAAGCCTTCACCACCGGTCAAATAATAAGTAAAAATCTCTGCATAAAGGATAAAGAAGATATCATCTACAGTCAGCAAAAATAGAAGATATCACAGCCTCCTCAAGTGAAGTCTAATTACTGACAAAGGATTAAGACACTATGCAATTACATCAGATCGATTGTTATACCAGACTGGCAGAGCATTTAGAAGCATCAACTCTAAGGTATGATTGTCTATTTTAATGACATTTAGTATTTATTGCATATGTATATTAGAAAGAATTAATTATATTGATATGGCAAAACCTTTGTAAACTCATAAATCAACATTTAAATAGATGCAGCAAGTGAATGGTCATAAGCCTTAAATAGGAATCGTAGGGTATTATAGTTAGAAGTCTAATATTTAAAGATATAAGCAGTTTACATCTAATCAAGAATTAGGAATGAGAATATGAAATTGCTATATGATATATGATCATTATGGAATATACATCTGTCTAATCATTATAAAGAATGAAAGTAATTCTTTACTAGAATGTTTACAGATAATAGCTTTAATCATAGAATGGAGAATATGAATAATAGTATTTTTTAAATATGATTATGGTGAAAATCTATAGAATTATGTGAACCATTGGAAATGATATGGAATACTTATTTGACTAAGACATTGTAATGAATAACTAATGCAGGCCGGAATGAGAAAAGGACATCATTGTGAATCCATCACACCAAGAAGTAGAGACCAAGGGTTTGACAATTGACCAAGGTATTGAAGGCTTGAGATGATAAGGCTCTTATCCTCCAAGGCAAGTGAAGAGTGCTTGTTCTTAAGAGGTAAAGAGTACTCAGCCGAGAAGGCCCTTATCTCTATTAGTGAAGAGTGCTAATATGAGGTAAGTAGAGATAGGCCCTTGACTCAATTAGTGTAGAGTACTAATTTGAGGCAAGTGGATGAAGGCACTTGTTCCAATTAGTGTAGAGTGCTAATATGGACAAGTGAATGAAGGCCCTTGTTCCAATTAGTGTAGAGTGCTAATATGGACAAGTGGATAAAGGGTCTTGTTCTAGTTGGTGTAGAGTGCCAACATGGACAAGAGAAAATGACCCTTGTTTCTATTGGTGTAGAGTGCCAAGTATGGAGCAAGTGGATAGGCCTTTGATCCTAGATGGTGTAGAGTGCCAATTCTAGATCAAAGGAAAGATATTGAACCTATGGCAAGATTGTGCCCAAGGAACCCTCTCTTGTTGGGTGTATGATTGGATTAACATGATGGGTCCAAGTGTAGTCTCTTCTAAGGAGGAAACTATGATCTTATATAGTGAACTAGGAAAGGAAATTATGATCTTTAATAATGAAATAGAGAAAAGGATAATGTATATGAGTTATGATTTAAGAATTGACTTATAATTATGATTTATATGATGAATTATGAAGAATTGAATGCTAATGTTCTCTTTTGGAAAGTTGAATTTGTGTGCAAGACTGGAAAATTTTGGGCTTGCAAGAAGGGGACATTACAGCATATATGTAAGCTTAATGATTATTAAAGTAAACCTCTTTTTTGAAGTCTCATGATACATTTGAAGTGCATTTAAAACAAGGATATAACAAAGATTATATAAGAGTTTGATGCAAACCTAGTTCTTTGTTTGATTCTTTCAAGTCATATTATGCAAATCAGCACATGGTTTATACATCTATAATTACTTGGGATTTCAAGCTTGACTTTGTCACCCAAATAAGATCAAGCTACATCTTGTAGTCATTTCGTTTGCCACACAGAATTCAAAACATTAAAAAAACAACCTTTTCATATTTGTTTGTTTCATTTGTCTTTCAACTTGCATAACTTGTCATTCATGAACTTTTCAACATCATACAAAATCCCATGTTAAAAAAAATAAGAGGGTTATGTACTATTGCTTACCCTTACATTCATGTATGAAGTATGTTATTAAAGTACATACATTATCGAGGCTATAAATTTATCATAGTTTTTTTTAGACACAATATATGTGTTATTTTCTTAATTTAAGAGGTTGTAGGTTTTACTATTGGTAAACCAACATAGTGGGGATCTAGTGATAGGTTATTGAGATCTTCATATGCATAGGGTATAGTTTACTAAATAAAAAGTATATTAATATATTTATTTTTAATTACCATGTAATCAACCTCAAAGATTACCCTCCTTGGTCCGGCAGAGCCCAAAGAAGAAGAAGAGCTACCCTACCTTGAGAGTTGGTCCTTGATCATGATTTTTAGCTCATTTGTCATAGGTTAACATACTTGGGCCAAGTATTTGAGCCTAACTTCTATAGTTTGTGGAAATATAGATTCTACACATTTCCTCGTTACCTTGAGACCATCACTTTATTCCTCTAGTTATTTTTCTTGCAACATGTAAGACTGACCTACTTCAAGCCCAAGGGACACAAGAATATCTCTGACTTAATGTTAAAATTCAAATTCCAACATTCTTTCTCATTCCTACAAGTCATTATTAGTTACTTAAAAATGTTTTTGACATGTTATTAGGTCATGGTATTTAAAGATATTCAATGTGCACTTAATTTCATATGGGAGAATAGTTAGGCCATATTTATTGGCTTCGAAAGAGAAATAAAAGATTAGATCTACATTATAATCATATAGGACATATGCATGTATTTGTATGTTATCTTCAATATAACTCACTATTAATCTAGCCCACCAAGCAATATGATCTAGTAGAACCTATGCATGCATCAAGTCAATAAACTCCTAAATAATGTCTCTAGACTCTACCTTGATAGATTCAAATACAAAGGAAGGAAATGCAAGCAATTCTTAAGCTCCACATTTTGACATATTATTCCTACACAGTATATATTAGATCAAATTTGTGGTAGTTGGGATTTGAATCCATGATGCTTAGATTTGAACCACATAGTTTTCTAAGATGTTATAAATTCTAAGACATTCATTGGATTGAGGACACTAATTTTCTAAAAGGTAGCAAATCAACTTAGGACATCATGAACATCACTCTCCATCATCAATTTCAAAACTAAATAGTCTTACTACATCACATTTAAATTTTATATAATTATAATAATTATATATCTAAATTGTAATTAATCTAAATTCAAATTCCTGTAACCAATAAACAAAAATCTTAAAAAGAAAAAAGAAGTAAAAATATCAAATCAAATCAAATCAAATTTAATGCATGGTGGTAATAGATCATAATGAAATGTCACAATAAATACACCACTAACTCTGATAAAAAAAAAAAAGAAACAATTTAGAAGATATCTAGTATCTTTTTCAAACGAGCCATATATAGGAACAAAGAAAGGAGGAAGGATAATGTACAATGTTTATAAAAGAACACAAAGGAATAAAGATGGAGAAAACTAAAACAAATCGCATATTTTTTTTTCAAATACTTACATGTTCATTCCAAATAGATATTGTTTTAAAAGCAAGGATATAGGGGGACGTAATTCCAATAATGTAATGTACGCAGATGTTTCCAATTTAGGGCGAAACATTTATAACAGCTGTGCATAAATAATGCTTAAAGAAGATTCTCCTTCGGTTAAGGCGCTTGCAAATCAGCTGGACGGTGACCGAAATCTGGGAACATACCTCCCCAGTCTCGGGGGAAACACAGGTTTTGCTAGTAAAACCGTCAAGTAAAATTTGTTATGACTCCCATAACAGCACAAGTTAATCAATATGCCACTCTCTAAAGAAATTTAGTAATAGTAAAAATTCCGAATCTTTTCTTTTTGGTATGGTTGGCAAGGAACACGTCATATGCTATCTCAGATTTGATTACAAGTAATTTTCAACATTTCATTTGTTGAGTTCTCGATTGAGATAAGATTTCAAAATGTAGGTAAGGAATCCATTGTAGATGGACGTTTTTGCTGTCTATTTAAGTTACCCGTCAAAAGGCAGTAGATAACGCAATTGGTCTCAGCTTTGTGAGCATCCTAAGCGCACTGGCTAATAAGGATGGCATAGATGTAACAGAGCTCACCCACCTCGCAATTTCAAACTGGTAAAATTTAGTTTCTCTGTAATGTGATTTTGCACCTCTTGAGTTTACCTTCTGAATAATGATAGACTATTTTATGTTTTCTCATTTATATTATTGATTTGTCTTTTAAACAAATATATATTTGGACTGATTTTACTCTGCTTTTAAATTATGTTTGGACCAATTCTATTTTACTATTTTATCACTTGATTATTTTATATTTTGGAAATTTGTATAATTTTTGGTTGTCTTTGGTATAATACAGAATGTTTTGCCATGGATATAGTTGGGTTTAAATGGGCTATTCTTAAACATCATCCAGTTGATAGTCAAAGGTCAATTTTGACCAATAAGAATAGGACAAATATTTACCACTTTTTAATATGGATAAGCTGTAAAATTGCTATTGATTGTTTGATCATTAAACCTAATAATATTTAAATAGAGTAATTTAAATTTAAATAGGAAACATTCAATACTCTCTTATTTGATGTTGGAGTATCAACTTATCTAAATTCTTTCTACTAATTGTTATAAATATTTATTGAACTTCAATATAAATCAAAAAAGGTATTAACATGCTGATTATTTTTAATGTGCTGACAACTTGAACTCTTCCCTTCCTACATTATAGGAATTCGAAAAATTGATCAAAACATTTTCTTATTGCAGAATGTACAGGTATTGTTTGTAATTTAAGAATATGATTGGGAAAATTAAATATAAGTTACATAATCTGTGCTTTAGATCTCTTGGTTAACAATGTTATGTACAATAGATTTTGGTATATTTTTATATACATTAAGAATTAAAATAGTAGAATTTTTTGAAATTTTATTTTGTAAATGTGAATTTAGATTTGAAGAAAGAAACAATTGAAGTAAAGAGTAGTGCTAGAACATGTGACCTTCATCAGAAAAAAGACACAATGAAACTTAATTTTGGGTTCTGAACATATGATCTATTATAAAGAGAAACATAACAATAATTTTTAGGTTTGAACATATGACATATTATCAAGAGAAAGATAACAATCATGATGATAGATTATATGTTTAGACTGAAACCATATAGATCTAGGTGCATGATCCATTATAAAGACAAAGATAACAATAATTTATAGGTTTGAACATATGACCTAGTATCAAGAGACAGATAAGAATAATGATGATAGATTATATATTCAGACTGAAACCATGTAGATCTAGATGCGTTGATGTAAGGGTTTACAACTAAACATTTATTACTTTGTTGGATTCTTGAAACATATTCGACTTCTCTCTATTCTTAAAGGAGTGGTAGTTAATAGTAAAAATTTAATTGATTTACTTTTTGAACTTATTTTAAAACCTATTACCACGGGATTCACTAAGTTTGTAATTTAAAAAATCAGAAAAGACAAGTGAATTGTTAGGTTAGAATTTAAATATATTGTTAAGTGGTAGTTGGTTTATTAGTGAGAATGTTTGGCTTGTTAAGAGTCTATTTGAAATTTATTATTGTCAAGTATCATGGTTTAACACTATAACAAATCACTCTACCTAAACATCATTGGTATGATGGTCTAACAGTCAATAGTAATTTTACAGTTCATCTATACCAAAAAGTTGTAAATATTTGCCCTATTTTTATTCACAAAATTTAATCTTTAACTATTGAAGTAGATTATATTTAAGAATATCTATAAAAAATTAAGTTGTAATAGACATGCACAATTATTAACACTAAATCTAAAGAAAAGATGAAACATCCTAACAACTTTAGTAAAATATACATCACTCAACCTTTAGCAGTAAATAGTAAAAAGCAGTCAACCTTTACACCAGAGTTACGAATTTATATTTTTAAAAACTTAAAAAAGTTATGTAATTAATAATCTATTCTCAATATGTGAAAGGGGTTGTGCTTAAATGGCAAGGCCATAAAGTTCTCAAGGTGACCTCCACGCTTACGAATCAAAAAAAAATAATCCATTCTCATTATAATTGATTTGGGTATTCAAAATTTAAAAAAAAAATAAACAAAACAAAACAAACATTGATAAGCCTTTCCTGTATGTAACCTTGCTGTTTTGAAATAATTTTTTGTGGATACATCTTTAACACTGATGAGACGTAAAGCTATAAAAATGTTCTTCTGTAGCAAGACGCCTATAGCATGTCTCTTCCTCGATTATCCTTTGCAGAGAAAGAATATGACTTTATATATGGATATGTCCGCTTAGTATAAATCTTCTCAGTAATTATTTCGCAGATAAGACCGGCAAGTGATCCGGACATAATATTCTTCTCACGACGTGTTATCTTTAAAGTTGTATTGAACATGTAATTTGAAGACGATATTTAGTTTTTAATCTTTGCCAATCTTACACTGTACTTAAATTGGCTTTTGAAATGTCCACAAATTTTAGAGAAACATCTCCTTTCGATATAGGTAACGAGCATTTTATTTTCAGAATTCTTTGGCATGCATTTATTTGTATGTACGATTGTATAAAGGAATTGAGTGATGGCAGGGAAGATCCCGTGCACAGGAGCAGTATTGCTGCAAGCCTAGTGAATATTGTATACCTACTCCAAACCAACATAAATCAGGCTAAAGAAGGTGTTGTTTACTTCAATTTGAAGTGATGGAAACTGTAACCGACGACCATGACAAATCTGTATTTGGGCCCTGGGGCTGTTTTTCAGTGGTGTGGAAGAATGAAAGCAGGTAAAGGTGGGGCTCCCTCAGAAGTAGTTGCCTTCAGAGGTACGCTTCTTCGACACCACTATTTTACAAGACTTGGCCCACGATTTGAAGGTAGCCATTGCACACGTGGACTCCATATGCAGGGTTGATAAGGGCTTACAGTACCTGAAAAAAAGCCTTCATAAGAACGGCTCCCAGAATATTTGGATAGCAGGGCATTCGTTGGGAGCTGCCATTGCACTAGCTGCAGCAAGAAAACTGAAGAGGGAAGAACGCCATAATCTTGAAGCACATATTTTCAATCCTCCATTTATTTCTCCCACACTTGCTCAGTTGAAAGTGTTTGAGAAGATCGGAAAGATCTTAGTCGCCGCATGTAGAGGTTTCCCTACCATTCCCTTTAGTCATTCTCCAGAAATTCACAAATATATTTAAGGCACTTCTGAGGCTTTGGCACTTAATATGGGTTTGAAAGCCGAGAGCAAATTACTTGAGTTGTATGGTGATTTCCTTGGGATTAGCAATTGGATCCCCAACTTATATGTGAATGAAATGGATCTCATTTGTCGCCCTTACCTTCACTAGTTTGAGGCATTGAAGGGTATATATGAGCAGACAAGCCATTTGGTCCATGAAAGCATGAAGTACCTCTGCTGTTTTGAAGTGGTGAAAAAGAAAACCCCTTGGCATATAGTTCCCTCTGCTAAGGTAGTTACGGCGGCTAGACATTTTTTCCAAAACCATCATGGTATTCATCAGTGGTGGTCTAAAAATCTCCAAGTTCAGAGCACTGAAAACGTCCCTCCAATTGAAGTCATTCAGTACGTTCTTCAGAAGAGTGTAACCCCCCTTGTTACTGAAAACAAAAGAGATGATAAAGATGGTGTTGCCACTAGTCACTAAAGTGATGAAAATGTGCATTTCAACGACATATTATTGTCTTTGTTTCATATATGTAAAATATATTTGAATAAAAATTTAGCCTGCATATTTGGAAAAATAAATTGTATTGGGATATTTTTCTTCACGTACCTACACTAAAGAAATATTGACAGATCATTGAAGGGGGAAATCCGAAGGGTGTAGGGGAATTGGATGTGGGTGATATGGATATTAATCATCATAAAGTAATATATATTAGTCAATTTTATTTGAGATATATATTAATATTTTGTTTATAATAGTGATATAATTTAATGTTAAAGGTATACAATGACATTTTATTTGAAGAATAATTATGTATATTTAATTAAATATCAATATTATATAGCATGTTTCTCTATTAATTTAGAGATTTTATTTTTATTAAAAGTGTCTAATTATTTAAAAACATAAAGTATCATGTCTATTATTTCTAGTATAACTATTCATTCAATAACTATTATTTTATTCTAAAATATTTTTGGAGGAAATGGATTTTTTTTATTAGAGAATATAGGTTGGTTTTTGAAAGGGCCTAGAGACTCTTACATAGACTATAATAGATATAACAATGAAGTCCAACATACAACAAACCACTACAATTAGGGACTAATGAAAGAGTCCATCCCCACAATAGTTACTAGCAAAAAAGAAAAAGATAGTTATCTAATAACAAAGAGATAGCTAGATGATAACCATATTCAAGATGTTGTGACAAGACCCCTAATAGGTGGCTTGAAGCCACTAAGATCCAAAGTGAACTGGGAGGCATCATCTGAATCTTTTGACATTTCCCTAGTGCAAATTTCCTTGTTATTCAATCTTTCTCTTTGAAAGCATCCCTAGGTCATCAGTTCTCTTAGAGCTTTGAGTTGAACACATAGCTTGTTTTTAATAACCTACAGGAGAGGGTGCAAGGAACTCCATTGAAATTCCACAAGAACATGAGTAGAATTCCACCTTGTCGAAAACTAAATTATTAGAAAATTCCCTTTTTGAGTTACCAACTTCAAAATTTGTTTCCAATACTTGCAATACCTTATTTACTTCTAGTGAACCCTTTGTCACTTCTTACAATAATGTCCCTAACATGGAACTTAAGGGCTTGACAAAAATTTCCAACAACCCCCTTTCTTGACTGAACCTTAGCTTCTCCTTCTTTAGTACTAGCTACCACAACTAGTTCATTATTTCCCAGGCAATTAGAAACCTCCTTCGATGCAACCTTGTACAAGCTTCCTTTTCCTCCATACCTTTTGGATACCCAAAAACTAGCAACATGGCATGTTTAATGGCATCTAATAAACAAAGAAGGAGTTCTCTTTTTCATTCTTTTCAACCCAACTACCATATCTTGAAGACATGATGATAGATGATGATAATTCCTTGTCAACATTAGCATTGACACAAAATATAGCATAGACCAAATGCCTTCAATATTTAGTAAAAAAATCAAAAGCTATGATTTGTCTAATTAATATCACTATATTCATCAAGAGATAGTCTTCCCAATATTCCAACAGTAGTCTTGGAAGCCTAACCTAGATAGGCACTAAGTTAATATTTTCTTTCTTAGAGTCAAACCCTTGTTTCCATTTTCTTAACAATAACCTATTCTACACATAAACTATGCACCATCACGAAGGGTTTGAACATAGTCCTCATGATTAGAGGAGAATATGAAAAAACTTGCACATTGCAAATATTTTAACTTGACCTTTAGGTTTTCATTTGCTTAGGGCCCAACTTCTAGCTATGTGTACATTAGGCTTGGATCTTAGAAATATCCTGATAAAAGTATTAGAAAACCTAATGGAAGATCTATCAACCATTGAGTATGGGACCTGAAATGGAGCCATTCATTGTCCCATATAGGGACCAATAAACAATATAAATCTTTCTTACCTTTAATTACCATGAGAGATAGGAGCCTTTTAATTAATTTCTTGAATAAAAAGTGTAATATAAGTGCGTATTTTATATATTATTTTACAAATATCTTTAAATTTTTCAATCAATTTATCACACATAGTAATAGGACCCTCTAGAAGATATCGCTGAACCTACTCTAGATATATTTATTAAATATAAATATACTAGTTAAAAGAACACAAGAAATAAAGATAGAAAAAAATAAAACAAATGGCATTTTTTTTTTTAAGTACTATATGCGAAGGAAGAAATTTGTAAACTTGGATACACATGGAAAAGACAAAGCAAAAGTTCATTCCAAGTAGATATTGTTTTGAAAGCAAGGATATAGGGGGATGTAATTCTAATAATGTAATGTGTACGCAGATGCTTCCAATTTAGATGGAAACATTTATAACAGCTGTCCATAAATAATGCTTAAAGAAGATTCCCTTTAGTTTAAGGTGCTTGAAAATCGGCTGGACGGTGACCGTATTGATTCGCTTCCAACTCTCTGGAATGATTTACACAGTCCTCAAGATTAATTGTTTATGCCACTTCCGTCACTTTTTTCATATGTAAAGAAATTATTTTGGAGAAAAAAAATTATTGGAAAATCTGGGGAAACACAGGTTTTGCTAGTAAAACCGACTGCTATAGCATCACCACAAGTTAACCAATGCGTAAAAAAACTTAATAGTAGTAAACAATCAGAATCTTTTCCTTTTTGTTATGATTGACAAGGAACCCGTCATATGCTATCTCAGATTTGATTAAAAGAATGTTTCAACATTCCATTTGTTGAGTTCTCGATTGAGATAAGATTTCAAAATGTAGGTAAGGAATCTATATTTTGTAATACATCGATTGTAGATGGACGTTTTTTCTGTCTATTTAAGTTAGACGTCAAAATGAAGTAGATAACGCAATTGGTCTCAGCTTTGTGAGCATCCTAAGCGCAATGGCTAATAAGGATGACATAGATGTAACAGAGCTCACGCACCTCGCAATTCCAAACTGGTAAAATTTAGTTTCTCTGCATTGTGATTTTGGACCTCTTGGGTGTAAGTTTTGAATAATGATGAACTATTTTATGCTTTCTGAATTATATTATTGAGTTGTCTATCAAACAAATATATATTTTGACTGATTGTACTCTAATTTTAAATTATGTTTTGAATAATTCTTATTTTACCACTTGATTATTTTATATTTAGGGAATTTATATAATTCTTGGTTGTCCTTTGCATTAACATAGAATGTTTTTCCATGGATATAGTTGGCTTTAAATTGGTTTTTCTTAAACATCATTGAGTTGATAGTCAAAGGTCAGTTTTGGCCAATAAGAATAGGACAAATATTTACCACTTTTTAATATAGATAAGCTATGAAATTGCTATTGATTGTTTGACGATTAAACCCAATAATATTTAAGTAGAGTAATTTAAATTTAGGTAGGAAACAGTCAATACTCTCTTGTTTGATGTTAGACTATCAACTTATCTAAACCCCTTCTACTAATTTTTATAAGAATTTAATAAATATTATTTTTTAAACTTCAATATAAATCAAAAGAGGTATTAACATGCTGATTATTTTAAACATGCAGACAACTTGAACTCTTCCCTTCCTACATTATAGGAATTCTAAATTTAGGAGGAAAAAATTAATTAAAACATTTTCTTATTGTAGATGGTACAGGTGTTGTTTGTAATTGAAGAATATGACTATGAAAATTAAATATAAGTTACATAATATGTGGTTTAGATCTCTTGGTTATCAATGCTAAGTAAAATAGACTTTGGTATATTTTTATATACATTAAGAATTTCAATAGTAGAATTTTCTGAAATTTAATTGTGTAAATGTGAATTTAAATTTGAAGAAAGAAACAATTGAAGAAAAGAGTAGTGCCAGAACATGGCACTTTCATCAGAAAAAACATACAATGAAACTTAATTTTGAGTTCTGAACATATAATCTATTATAAAGAGAAAGATAACAATAATTTTCAGGTTTGTATTATCAAGAGAAAGATAACAATAATGAAGATAGATTATATGTTCTGAAACCATGTAGATTTAGGTGCACTGATGCAAGTGTTTACAACAACTAAACTTCAATTTTTTTTTTGGACTCTTGAAACAAATTTTATTTCCCTCCATTCTTAGAGGAGTGATAGTTAATAGTAAAAGTTTCATTGATTTACTTTTTGAAGTTATTTTATAACATAATACCATGGGATTCATTAAGTTTGTAATTTAAAAAATGAGAAAAGACAAGTGAATTGTTAGGTTAAAATTTAAATGTATTGTTAAGGGGTACTTGGTTTATTAGTGAGAATGTTTGACTTGTTAAGAGTCTATTTGTAATTTATTATTGTCAAGTATCATGGTTTAACACTATAACAAATCACTCTACCTAAACATCATTGGTCTAATGGTCTACTAGTCAATAGCAATTTTCACTTCATCAATACCAAAAAGTTGTAAATATTTGTCTTATTTTTATTGGCAAAAATTGACCTTTAACTATTGAACTAGATTATATTTAAGAATAACTATAGAAAAGCTAAAATCATAATAGACATGTACAATTATTAACACTACATCTAAAGAAAAGATGGGACATCTTAAACTACTTTAGTAAAATCTACAATAAATTGTAATAGACATGCACAGTTATTAACACTAAACATAAAGAAAAGATGGGACATCTTAAACAACTTTAGTAAAATCTACAATAGTAAAAAGCAGTCAACCTGAACACAGTTGCGAATTTATACTTATAAATTTTTTTTAAAAATATGTAATTAATAATCCGTTCTCAATATAATTAACACTGATGAGACGTAAAGCTATAAAAATGTTCTTCTGTAGCTAGACACCTATAGTGTTGGTGTAACATCTATGTATGCAGCTTAATCCTCTGCATGGCTGTAACGCATGTTTCTTTCTCTTTATGGAGTAACGATCTAGTCAGCTCCACCACTCCATATTGATTCCTCGACCTTTGCATGTTATCATGCTTGGTTGTTAATGTCTATTAATAGACAGTGAGTAGAGTGGAACGAATATATTGTTGTAGGAACAACAGAGCTTAGTTATTATTAAGATTGAGATGCCCTAATATGTATTATGTTTGAGAGTTATATTTTTCTGAGTAATACAGAGAGCAATCTCTTGCTCAGTATGGATGTAGCCTATTGGTGAACCACGTTAAAAAATTCTTGTTGTTCTCTTTGTTCAATTTTGTGTGTTTATTTTTCTAATTTAATTTCTTATTTTTGTCTGTATCGTTTTGCTCATCTCAATAATTCGTATCAGAGCTCTGGTGAAGAAGCTCAATGAAGCAGCTCAGTGGTGAAACTAGTTGGGAATCATGAAAAATTCCTAGAAGAATGGATGAAGCAGACAAATGGAAAATCGAAAAAGTTTTCCGAGCAGAATTTCGGGCTATGGAAAGCTTAGATGGAATTGCTATTGATCAAGTAGGATCTCTTAGGCACATTGATAGGGAAAATTAAAGGACAAGGCTCTGGGTTTGACGAAGAATGGGAGACATTGGACAAGAAGGCAAGTGCCACGATTTTTCTCTCGATGTCAAGCAATGTTATGTTCAATGTTTCAACAGAGAAGACATGTAAAGAACTTTGGGATAAACTCTCTGATATCTACGAGATGGCATTAGCATCGAACAAGGTATAGATCATGAAGAAGTTATACAATTTAAAAATGAAAGAAAGCGGGATCATGTCTAATCATTTAAATGAGTTTAATACTTTGGTCACTCAATTAATTTTTGTGGGTATAAAACTAGATGATGAAATCAAAGCAATTTTATTATTGTGCTCTCTACCTAACAACTGGGAAAGAGTGGTGATGGAAATTAGCACTTCCATGGCTGCCAAGAGTACTTCAAAATTTGATGATATTGCAGCTACTCTTCTCAGTGAAGACATAAGGAGAAAAAATCGAGAACCCTCATCCGATGATGCCTTGACTACTGTAAGTATAGACAATAGAGGAAGAGGTCAAGATAGAGGCAAAAATAATCACAGAAGAAGGTCCAAATCTGCACCATGATCAAAGTCCAGGGGCCGAAATAGAGAATGCTAGTTTCATGGCAAAGCAGGTCACACAAAAAAGAACTTTTGGAATTACAAAAAGGCACAAGAAAAGGTGAGCAATAACAAAGCAAACACTGCAAATAATGGTGTTTTGATTTTATCAGCCAGTGACACTACTACAGGCTCATGGGTGCTCGATTCCAATGCCTCTTTCTATGCTACTCCATGCCGGGAGGCCTTCACAAATTATCAAGAAGGTATGTTCAAAAAAAAATTTCTTGGTGATAATAATGAATGTGAAATAGTAGGAAAAGATGATGTGATATTGTCTTTGAAAAATAGAAATAAATGGATTCTGAAAGATGTGAGACATGTTCCTATGCTAAAACAAGATCTCATCTCTATACGTCAACTTTATGCTCAAGGGTGCAATGTCAAATTTTCTTTAGATACTTGGAAGGTAACCAAGGGTATCTTGGTACTTGCAAAAGGAAACAAATTGGGTAGTGTTTATGTGTTAGAGTGTCATGGTGAAGTGGGAGCTGCAATGGCAATAGTGGACAGCGGCTTAGACCTTTGGCATAAGAGGCTCAGACATATGAGCCAAAAGGGACTTCAAGTCATGCTTCAAAGAGATCAACTACCAGGACTAAAATCTGTGGATTTAGAGTTTTGTAAGCATTGTCTCCACAGAAAACAAAGGCGAATCAACTTTTTTAAGACAACTCATGAAAAGAAAACATCACCTTTGGAGCTTGTGCATTCCGATGTGTTCAAACCCACAGAGGTAACATCTTTTGGCGGTGCTAATTACTTTGTCTCTTTTATTGATGATTATACTCGAAAAGTATGGGTATACATAATGGATAGAAAATCCAAAGTCTTTTCAAAATTTAAAATTTTCAAAGCACTGGGAGAAAATCAAACAAGGCATAAAATCAAATGTTTGCAAACTAACAATGGGAGAGAGTATTGTTCTTTGGAGTTTGATGGATAAAAGTAGTACCATACACTCCTCAAGAAAATGGTACAACCGAGAGATTGAACAGGACCATTCTTGAGAGGGCTCAATGCATGTGTCTAATGCAGGCGTAAGCAAAGAGTTTTGGGCAAAGGTAGTTAACACAGCCATTTGTCTCATCAACTGGAACCCCTCATATCGATTGGATTTTGATATCCCAGAAGAAGCTTGGTTGGGCAAATGGATTTCATATTCACATCTTTAAGTTTTCGGCTATGAAGCCTTTGTGCATGTCCCCAACGAAAAATGCACGAAGTTGGATTCTAAGACACAACACTGCATATTTGTTGGCTACAGTGAAGATCAGTTTGGGTTTCATCTATGGGATCCTGTCGCCAAGCAACTCGTTCACAATCGCAATGTCGTGTTCAATAAAAAGTTTTCCCAGCCTTACAGAAATAGGGGACTTCATCAAACGACTACTTACATGTTGATATGTTTGAAAATACAAATATTGTGCCAGATGCATAGGGGAAATCAACAGTGTTACATGGAGCCCAACACTCTATAAGTGGCGCATCTAATGTTCCTCACATGTAGCTATTTAATAATCCCATTAATATACATCCTAGTTTGGCTGGGACGTCAGCTGTGAGAAGAGACATGCCTGTCGAAGTTTAGTCGAAGTCACATTAGGCAGGTGGCGTTGAACAATAAACTCATACGCAGCAACCAATAAACACTCCAATGTTGCTAGAGTATGCATCACCGTCATAGCTTACTCCAAATCCCACGCTGAATGTTGAAAAGTCTACACAGCCTGCAGATACATCAACACTCTCCTCTCAAGGTAATGTGCTGCCTTTATTTATTGATTCGCTACCTCCATCAAACTTATCGCTACCTTCTTCATTTCAAATGCAACAAAGACAAGGACAAGTTACTGCAGCGCCTGAAGTGGGAGTTTTGTCTCCCACGTAGCACTCTTCTGGTTTTTCAACCCATTCTGACAATGTTAATACACAGTCTTCTTTGACTGGTCAACCTCAACAATATGGAATCACATGAGATCTTAGCTCACCTTTAAGACTATCAACGAAGCCCTTTGTAAATGCCTCAAAATCCCTGAATTTCACCGGTGCCTAATATAAGCTCATCACAGCCTTTGGTCTCTTCTCATACCAATACACAGTCTTTGATACAATCAACGCTACCGAAAAACACTTTTTCATAGTGGTTGGAAGATTTCTCCGAGCCAGTCACTACGCAGCCTTTGTCAACTTCATCGCTGCCTACAAAAAAGTCTAACCAGAGTTTCCAAAACTCATCTCAGCTCCTTGACATTTCAATGCTGCCTGTCAACGTTTCTACTCAGCATCTAGGAAGTCATTTGCGAGCAACTCATACTAGTCGTAGTTCGGTCTCGCAGTCGATTGGAGAACAGAGACAAAATATTGAAGGTAGTAGGCAGGAACAAGGGTGTTTTGATGTGCAAAGGCAGAGCATTGGAGGTAATTTACAGTCTGCTATTGATAATGTTCAATATCCATTACATAATATTATTCATGATCAAGGTAATAAGGGACAAAGCACTGTGCCTAAACATAGCAATTGTAGAGTGCATTTGATTCTTGTTGGATTTGTAGGACTGCGGAATCCTCCAAACCAAGAGGTCCATGAAGCTAATCAAGAGTGCAAAGAAGGTGGTATTCATGTGTTGGTGATAATAGGTGACAATAAGAATACAATTGAAGCTATTTGTCGTGAGATTGGTGTTTTTGAGGGAAATGTGGACATTAATACTAGAAGTTTCATAGGAAAAGAGTTAATGGCTCTTCCTGAAACTAGAAGGAGAGAGATTTTGAGAGGACCTGGAGGATGTGTGTTTTCCAGATCCAAGCCCAGGCATAAGCAGGATATAGTTCGTATGTTGAAGGATGATGGGGAAGTAGTTGCAATGACAGGTGATGGTGTGAATGATCCTCCCTCTTTGAAGTTAGCTGACATTGGTATTGCCATGGGAATTGTTGGAACAGAGGTTGCATAGGAGGCTTTTGATATGGTGTTAGTAGATGACAACTTTAGTACCTTTGTTGCCACTGTTGTGGAAGGTCACTCGATTTTCAACAACATGATGACATTTATTCGGTACATGATATCTTCCAATATTGGCAAAGTTGTCTCAATATTTTTGACTGCAGCATTGGGTATGCCAGACGGCTTGATACATGTACAACTTTTGTGGGTAAACTTGGTGACTGATGGGCCACCTGCAACAACTTTGGTTTTCAATCCACAAGATGTGGACATAAGGAAGAAACCCCCTCGAAGAAGTAATGATTCTCTGATTAATTCCTAGGTGTTGTTTCGCTACTTGGTCATTGGTCTTTATGTTGGTGTAGCTACAGTTGGTATTTTTGCTATATGGTATACACATGGAACTTTTTTGGGCATAAATTTCCTTGCAGATGCTTTGACATTTAGATTATTCCAAGTGAGAAGTTTGAGTTTAATTGGACTTCTCTTGGCATTGTCAAGTTCTGACAATAAGCTTGGATTGGGGGATTTCTCTATGTAGCTCTCCTGCAGCCTAGATTGGACTTCAAGTGGGAGATTGTTGGTGTAACGTCTATGTATGCAGCCCAATCCTCTGCATGGTTGTAATGCTTGTTTCTTTCTCTTCGTGGAGTAAAAGTTTAGTCAGCTCCATCACTCCATATATTCCTCAACCTCTGCATGTTATCATGGTTGGTTGTTAATGTCTATTAATAGATAGTGAGTAGAGTGGAACACATATATTGTTGTAGGAACAATAGAGTTTAGATTATTATGGAGATTGAGCTGCTGTGATATGTATTATGTATGAGAGTTGTACTTTTCTAAGCAATACATAGAGCAATCCCCTGCTCCGTGTGGACATAGCCTATTGATGAACCATGTTAAAAAATTCTTGTTGTTCTCTTTGCTTGATTCTGTGTGTTTATTTTTCTGATTTAATTTATTGTTTTTGTCCATATTGTTTTACTCATCTCAACATATAGCATGTCTCTTCCTTGATTATCCTTTGCAAAGCAAGAATATGACTTTATATATGGATATGTCCACTTGGTATTGTGGACACCCAAAATTGTTCCAAAATTTGTCCATGTCTTGCAACACCTAGTCAAAAATATCATTAGACATCTTGTAGCATTTTGTCTTATTTTGTCCTATCCCACTCCTAATTCCATTTATCCCATTAACTAATTAATTAAATAAATATCATTTATTTAATTAATTTCCCATCACAATCCCAATCCTATCCTAATCATCTTCCCAATTATTTAATTAATTTTCGAAGTCATTATCCCAACTAATTCAAATATTTGAATTAGGTCCTCACCTTTCATTATATGCTAATATTTGTCCATCTTCTATTTGAATCATGTGTGGTAGTACTTTTTGTGCACACATTCACATATGTACTACTTTTTATGAACACTATCACATTTAATCTTATTAAATAAAAGTATTTGTGTACACAATCACACGTGTTTTATCCTCCTCCTTACACTTGTCACATGACTACAATTTCCTTGAAGAGTGGGAATCCTAATCAATCCTAGCCATCCACATTGTTTAATTAGCCTTTCAATCTCAACCATCTAGTTGAACCAAGCCTTTTCTATAAATCAACCCCCTCACAAGCCATTATCATGCATTCAGTTCAAGTATCCTTATGCTATTAAAATTATTCTTCAATCTTCTCATCTATTTACATCTATTCTCCGTCAATCGTCTTCATCTGAGTGTTATGTGGCAAATTGAGCAACCAACATATCAAATCAATCAAACAATTCATCTTGCATGCATCCACCATTCTATCTATTTGAAGTATTGAAGATTTGGGTATAGGTAATGCATTGTATTGTTTTATCATTTTCATTTACTCAAATTTTTCATGTATATAGGTATAAATCTTCTCAATAATTATTTCAAAGATAAGACCAGCAAGTGATTCAGACATAATATTCTTCTCACGACGTCTTATTTTAAAGTTGTGACCCTGTAATTTGGCAATGATGTTTAGTTTTTATCATTTGCTAACCTTTCAATAAAGTTAATGAACATTATATTTTGAGAATTCTTTGGCATGAAATTGTTTCTTTGTACAATGGTACAAAGTAATGGAGTGATGACAAGGAAGATCTGGTGCACTGGAGAAGTATTGCTGCAAGCCTAGTGAATATTCTATACCTACTCCGAACCAACAAAAATCAGGCAAAGAATGGTGTTGCTTACTTCAATTTGAAGTGAAGGGAACTGTCACCGATGACCATGACAAATCTATGTTTGGGGCTCTTTTTGAGTGGCATGGAAGAATGAACGTAGGTACAGGTCGGCCTCCCTCAGAAGTAGTTGCCTTCAGAGGTATGCTTCTTCGACTCAACACTGGTTTAGAAGACATGGCCCTGGATTTGAAGGTAGCCACCGCACACTTGGACTCCATATGCCGGGTTGATAAGGGCTTACAATACTTGAAAAAAAGCCTCCATAGGAATGGGTCCCAGAATATTTTGGATACTAGGGCATTCATTGGGAGCTACCATTGCACTAGCTACAGCAAGAAAACTGAAGAGGGAAGAACACCATAATCTTGAAGCACATCTTTTCAATCTTCGATTTATTTCTCCAACATTTCCTCAGTTGAAAGTGTTTGAGAAGATTGCAAAGATTTTACTTTCCGCATGTAAAGCTTCCCCTACCATGCCCTTTAGACATTCGCAAATAAATTCACAAATATATTCAAGGCACTTCTGAGGCTTTGACAATTAACGTGGGTTTGAAAGATGAGAGAAAATTACTTGAGTTGTATGGTTATTTCCTTGGGTTTAGCAATTGGATCCCCAACTTATATGTGAGTGAAAAGGATCTCATTTGTTGCACTTACCTTCACTATTTTGAGGTATGGAAGGTTCTATATGAGTAGAAAAGTCATTTGGTCCATGAAACTATGAAGTACCTCTTCTGTTTTGAAGTGGCGAAAAAGAAAACCCCTTGGCATATAGTTCCTTCTACCAAGGTAGTTACGACAACTACACATTTTTTCCACAACCATCATGGTATTAATCAGTGGTGGTCTTAGAATCTCCAAGTTCAGAGAAATGAATATGTCCCTCGAATTAAAGTCACTTAATACATTCTTCAGAAGAGGGTAACCCCCCATGTTATTGAAAAAAAAGAGATGATAAAGATGGTGATGCCACTAGTCACTAAAGTGATGAAAATGAGCATTTCAACAGCATATTATTGTCTTTTGTCTTTGTTTCATATATGTAAAAATATTTGAATAAAAATTTAGCCTGCATATTTGGTAAAATAAATTGTATTGGGATCTTTAAAGTAGTGATATAATTTAAGATATATATAAATTATATATCATACATCAATTTTATTTAAGATATATATTAATATTTTATTTAAAGTAGTGATATAATTTAATGTGAAAGGTATACAATGATTCTTTATTTGAAGAATAACTATGTATATTTAACTAAATATCTATTTTCTCTATTAATTTAAAAAATATATTTTCAATAAAGTGTTTAATTATGAAAAAGACAAAGTCATAAAACCATATTCATTATTTCTAATATAACTATTCATTTTATAACTATTATCTTATTTTAAATATTTTTGTTAGGAAATAGATTTTTTTATTAGAGAATAATGGTGGATTTTTCAAAGGGCTCAAAGAATCTTACATAGAGTATAATAGATATAAAAACGAAGTCCAACATACAATAAACCACTACAATTAGGGACTAATGAAAGATTCTATCCCCATAATAGTTATTAACCAGAAATAAAAGACAATCATCTAATAGCAAAGAGATAGCTCAAGATGATAACCATATTCAAGATTTTGAGACAAGGCCCCTAATAGGTGGTTTAAAACCACTAAGATACAAAGTGCATTGGCAGCAATCATCTAAATCTTTTAACATTTTCCTATTGCAAATTTTATTGTTAATCAATTTGTCTCTTTGAAAGCATCCCTAGGTCATTAGTTCTCTTAGATCTTTGAGTTGAACACATATATTATTTTTAATAGTGTAGAGGAGAGGGCAACAAAGACTCCATTAAAAGGCCATGAGAACAAGCATAGAATTCTACCTTGTCTAAAACTAAATTATTAGAAACTTCCCTTTTTGAAATACCAACTTTAGAATTTGATTCCAATCTATTTTATGAAATGTTGGTAGTTGAAGGAGGGTTGACACAAAGTAGGACCTTACCTTGATGGCTAAAAACACGTTCACCTAGGGAAAAACTCTCTTACTTGTAATACCTTATTTACTACTAGTGAACCCTTTGTCACTTATTTCAATTACCTCTCTAACATGGAAATTAGGAGTTTGACAAAAAATCTGCCAACCCCCTTTCTTGATCAAACCTTAGCTTCAACTTCTTTAGTACTAGTTACCACAACTAGTTCATTATTGCCTAGGCAATTAGAAACCTCCTTTGAATCAACCTTCACAAGCTTATCCTTTTGATCATTTTCCTCCATGTCTTTTGATCATGATTTTTGGCTAGGTAAAACCTACCAACATGGCATGTTCAATGACATATAACAAACAAAAGAGGAGTTATCATATTCAATCCTATAAACCCAACTACCATACCTTCAATACATGATGATAGATGATGACAATTCCTTGTCAACATTAGCATTGACACATAATCTAGCATAGACCAAATACCTTCTAGATTTAGTAAAATCTTAAAAATATGTTAGTTGTCCAGTTGATTTCACTATACTCATCAAGATCTCATCTTCCTAATATTCCAATGGTAGTCCTAGAAGCCTAACCTAGATAGACACTGAGTTAATGTTTTCATTTTTAGAGTCAAACCCTTGTTTCCATTTTCTTAATAATAACCCTATTCTACACATAAACTGTGGGCCATCAAGAGGGGTTTAAACATAATCCTCATGATTAGAGAAGGAGAATAACAAAAAACTCTCACATTGAAAATATCTCAACTTGACCTTTAGGTTTTCATTTGCTTAGGGCCTAACCTCTAGCTAAGTGTATATTAGGCCTAGACCTGAGAAACATCCCAATAAGAGTATTGGAAAACCTAATGAAAGATCTAACAATCACTGAGTATGGGACCCTAAATTGGAGACCTTCTTACCAATAAACATGATAAAGCTTGAGAACCATAATCCTTACCTTTAATTACTTGAGCCCAAGATTTCTACCCTAAGATTTTCTTTAGAGGTCAAGAATGTCACACCCCATTTTTGGTTATTTATTTGGAACATATTAATGTGTAGATTTAATATTTATTGTTTGATTTTGTATTGCACTATAATGAGATAAATTATACTTTTTTATCTTGATAGAATATTGATGATATGAAAATTTATTTTTATGTAGTTGATATTTACTCAAAATGTGACTATGATTTATTTTCCTAATAGACTAACTACTATCTAGATGGATATGGGTTGGATGTAGGATAACCTTTTCCCCACCCATGCTGTGAGGGACATTATAGTTTGGGAGAGGATGGTTTATGGTGAAGTTGAACCAAATTAATCAAGAACCACACACACATATACTAGAACAACACAAGAAATCTATTTTTTAAACCCTAAATTAGAAGTGCAGTAAGAACATGTCATGAAAATGGAAGCGGAAAGAAATTCTAATAGAACTCAAAGTAAACAACAACCATTTCAAGAATGTACTAGTTGAGCTTGGAGAACATATAAACATAATACCTAAAAGAGTTTGGGAAGAATTTGGGAAGCCAACACTCTGATTTTATTATATATGAAAAGTGGGAAAGATGATGAATAGTGTCAGGATCCATCAAATAAAACCCTCCTTTCACAATAACACTCAAGGAAAACAATCAAGCTAAGTCACTATAGTTGAAGAGGACTCAACTATAGATTGATATACTCATGAATTATATGTAAAGATTGATTAGATTGAAAGATTTGTCAAACCCTTGATTTGATAAGCCTCAAACCCTAATTATAATGAAATCACATACAAAAGAATAAAGTACTATAGATCACCACATAGGAAGACACTCAGGAAGGAATAGAAACTCACTAGAAGTGCATTTTTGGAGGTGAAGACTTCAAGGACAATGGGGTGAGCGCCCTAGTTTAACAAGATAATTTTCCTGTAGATTTGGAACATAGAGGTATGTCATATGATATCCTAATCTTGCTTTTAGAATTAATCCTATCAGGAGGACTATGGGGTGGGTACCCTAGTCCATTAGGGTTGATTTTTTGCACTTTTGCTCCAAATCCCGAAGCTCTATCATCTACTTTTCTTCTCTGCAACTGCACTTTACCAGATCTCACATCTGTAACCTACAATAGAAAAGGGAGGGGTTTGTTGGTTGTTGTGTTTAGGATCTTTCCTCGGTCAAGCCGTGGAATGGCATTCAAGCCTTCCAACACCATTGTTAGATAGAGTGCTTGTCCTTGGAGGATAGAGGCTAAATCAAATGATGAAATAGATTGATTGAAACACAAGTAGATGTCACCTTAGAGGTGAAGCCCTCATGTCGACCAAGATCTTACACACCATGAGGAGAAGGATTCGTGAAGCCAAATCTACAACAAACAAACACAACAACACAATTCTACTCTACAATGCAATGAATGATTTGAAATCCCTTAGCTCAATATCACAAGTTTGCATTATCCATCTAGTTGCAAAATCAAGTCCTAGACATGTTTATATATGCATTCTCGCTAAACTTTCATAATTCAAATTGAAAGGCTGACAAAGGGAAACCTATTTAAAGGTCATATGTTGACATCCTTAAATTTGGGTCCTGACAAATCAGCCTAGACTAGGGCATAGGTGCCCAAGTCTCGAGGCATGATTTGGGTCTTGATTAAGATTTAATGTGGACCCCTAAGTCCCATTTGACATGGGTTTTAAGGGACATTGCTTTGAGATAAGTTTTTAGTATGCATAATGTCATTAAGGGGACCTAGGAGCTAAACTAGGAGGTAAAAAGTCTTAGGGAAAGTTTTTAGGACATAACATTTAGCCCCCAGTTTAATGTATGTATGATATTATGATCTATATATGCATTAAAGTATAGTTGAAAACACATCGAACACACCAAGCACATAAGCTAAGGCATACCCAAAGGTTGGAGGACTATTTCTAGCCCCCAATCTCTAATAAGCACTAGAAAACACATGGAAGAAATGCAAGACACAATGAAGACAGTGAGGAGCACATAAAACATGGAGGATATAGTGGAAGCATGTAATACATGATGAAGACATGAGAGCAGTAATGCAATACATGAAGAATACACTGAGAAAATACATGATTAAGTAAATACATACACACACACACACACACACACACACACACACACACACACACACACACACACACACACACATATATATATATAACTAAGTGATGGGGAGGGAGATTATTTCTACACGTGACCATCAAAAACATGCAAGAAATGTATAAAACTTGCCAGGCATGCCAGACACGTAGGGAAAACATGCAAAAAACACATAGAATACATGAGCGCCACATAGTATGCCATAGACACACTATACGTCTTATACACGACAAACATGAGAAATGGGAAGGATCTTATTGCTAAGTCCCACCATCTAAAACACATTATAGATGTACACCAGATAGTTGAGCTATGCTACCACAACTGCCAAAGACACACTTAAGGGTGAATAGCTCAAGATTCAACCCTGCCTTACAATTAGGACTTTGTATGAAAGGATGTGCACTAGCTGAAGAGATACGCCATCCTGCCTTTTTCAAAAGAGCTTTGTATAAAAGGATACATACTAGCTCTAGAGATATGTAATCTTGCCTTGCGATGAGGGATTTCTGCTTGCAATTTAGAAAGGATGTCCACTAGCTCAAGAGATACACCATCCTGCCCCATGGTGATGGCTTTCAAACACACTTCGTTAGTGTGAAAATAATCAAACAAATACCATTATATATGCCCCCACCTTAAGGTGGTTGATACCACATGCCAATATCAAGCACATTAAGGCAGAGTGAGAACACGCAATGGAACAAGAGCTCCCATAAAGCCCATACCCCCAAAGATGACATGTGCCACGATCACTAAATGTTCCCATAAATACATTTATAAGATATGCTAAGATTATCAACAAGAGATAAGGTTAGAACATCTTACTTTAAGATAATAATTAAATCAAATCATGAAATCTATGCATAAATTAGATCACATCAAAGCACAAGGATACACTTATAGGTTCAGATCCGAGTATAGCCATTGGGCTTATACTGCAAGTATCTTAGAACCAAGTTTAACAACAAGGTGAGATACAAAACCATCCAAAGTGCATGGAGTAGATTGAGAGTATTGTAAAATGTTTGTTAAAAGATATGACAATATGATGCATTAGATAGAGTGATTCTACTAGTCAAGCATTGGATATATCTATCAACCACATTATCATATATGGACTGGGTCCATTTTTGCTTACTCGATGAAGGGACACATGGTCCATATCAGTATTTATTTATTTTTCATCATCCACTGACTTGATAGACTCATGGAAGAATGGAAATGATAAAAATGAGAGAGGAGATAAAATTGCCTTAGGAACACCATGTAGGAGGATGCCCCCGAAACACCCTCCATAACGCTATGCCCCCAAGGAACAACATACAACAATACAAAAGAGGAGAGATGAGTATAGAAGAATTGAGAAACAAATAGAATAATGTTATGATAGAAGCATCCCTTTGTATCCTTGACCTTAAAAGAGTGTCAAGGGTTATCTAAAGAGACCTAAATAACATATAACACAACACAATGTGAACAACATATATATCTAGGAGGAGGCCATCCTTGAGAACAACTAGAATAAGTACTACATTGAGTGAGGCTAAAGGAGGGAGAAATACTTAATTAATTCAATGGGATATTTCCTGGTGAACAATCCTTGTCTATTAGCTCAGGATATATCATATGTAGTTTTGGTCTTGTTGATATTGTATTGACATTAAGTTTAGGACGATGATAGGCTTTGGTGGGCTTCAGAGTGTGGTATCCAATATCAGCCATGTAGTTAATTCCAGTGACTTGTAATGGTACTCTGATTCCTTTTTGGTTTACACCACAACCATTGCCTATGTAGTCACAAATTTTGTATGAAATTTGAAATCCACGATCATAGAGAGTGCCTATCTCTTTAGAAGATGGTGAGGTCTTGTAGGTCTCATAATCTGTAGTATAAGTAAGCCTATTGTCTTTACTTTCTACAAAGGAGACTTTAGGTCTCCTAGGTGTTTCCATACATTTCTTGGATAAGATTGATGTGACTTTTAATATGTCAGGTTTAGAATTATTAAGCTTATATTACCCTGTAAAAGGAGTGAAATCTAAGGAACCCCAATCATCACCAAAAAGTGCATTCGATGGTTTAGGGTATTGTACAACATTATCTATGGCAATGAGTGTTGATGAATCAACTCGTAAGTTATTTAGACTCTTATGATTGTTAACATGCTTTTGTGTTTCAATATGTAAACAATTATTTGAATCAAGATTGACTTCAATGGTATGAAGTTTGTTTTTATAAATAAACTTTATTGATTGATGAAGGGTAGATAGAACTATCCCCATGGCATGGATCCCTAGTCTAGCAAGAATCATATTGTATGAAAGTGAACCAAGAATGACATGAAAAAGGGTAGATAATGTCATGGGACCAACCTTTACAAGTAAAGTTATGGTACCAAAGGATTGTCTACCAACATTATCAAAGCCACAAATGCTAATCCTATATGGTTTGATTAAAGAACTATCGATCTTGATTCTGCAGTGTAAGTCAATGCCACAAGTTCATTAAGAGCCGATCCATTGTCAATAATAACTCGCTTTATCAACTTTTTATCTATTGGGACAAATATTATAAGTGGATCATTTCTATTTTAACTTCAATTGATTGTAATTCATGTGGTTGAAACATAATATCCATTTTTGTTGCATGCATAAAATCTAACAGAGCTGCTACATCATTTGGATTAATAGAAGGTGGTACAATCACCTTTTGTAAAGCTTCTTGGAGCATCCTATGGTATGTAGACAATGTTTGTATTAAATGCCAAAGAGAGATCTTAGCAGGAGTAACATGAAGCTGCTCAACAAGATCATAATCTTGGCCACCTTTATGAGTAAGGAGAGGTGGTTGAGGGAGAATAGGTTGAGAAGATGGAATTGAGACAGGCACATGTGGTGCTTTCTTACTTTTCTTGTTATTATAGGTGTTGTATATATGAGAAATCACATTGTAATGTTGTTGTGTCGACACATTTTGAACACCTTGATTTATTTGAGTGATTTGTCTTGCATAGTTTAGAATGTAATATGAAGGTTGAGGTGGTTTTTGATCACCTTGAACTGTAATAACTAGTGTTAAGAAAGAAGGTGCATTAGGTACCCCTCACAGAATCATTTTAGGAATATTGCTACATTTATCTAGTAAACCCTTAGTGGGTGGTCGAAACCTATTAAAGGTAATTGAATTAACATTGCTTTGATTTTGATTAAGCTCAACGTTCATCCCTATAGAATTTAATGTGAGGTACCTTTCTTTATCCACCAATGCTTCATCTTTTAAAGGGAGAACATTGCAATGAAGAGAAAAGGAATTTTTTGATGGTTTGATCTTTTGTCACATCCAATGGAATAGAACTCACAACCAAAGGGGAGCTACCCAAGGTCTTCGCATCCTTAGAAATATCCAAGGTTCTTAAACACATATCCAAAGGAGCAAGATCAAATTTCTTCACTTCCTTAGGGATGTCCAAGGTGTTTGAACATTCAACTAGAAGAGGAATAGGATATCTCATGGAATCATCATCATCATTATATATTTTAGATATTAGTTCCAAAGCATTAAGAGAAGAAGAACTTTCATTCTCATCGTTCTCAAGGGTACTCATGGAAATGTACATGGTTAGATCTTCTAATGCCAAAGGTTATGTATTCATGAGAGCTATGAAGTTGTCAAAATTAGATACATAATCAAGGATTTCAAATGAAGAGCATTTAAATATATCCTTATGATACATAGCTTTTATATAAGTGAGAACATGAGGATTCATATTAAGGAATTTTTAGAAATTATCAAAATTTTGGATACATGCATGTAAAGATACCAAAGACCAATGAGATGAAGATGCCATAATAGAATGCCTTGAAATAGAAATGTATAATAAGATCTTTTCATTTATCAAATACAATTAATTGAGAGACTTTTGTACACCAGAACACTAGTTTAGGAAGATCGGGTTTTTGGAGCTTGTTACCAAGAACAAAAACACACTAGTGTCCTTACAAATGGAGTGTGTTAAAATGTAAAAGTGCTGTAGAAAAAGTATTATAGATCACTTTTAATATTTCTTGCAAAGAAATGTTAGAGAGAGATTAAATTGCTTATGTTGAAATACACATTGTGTAATTACAAACATGTGAAAATTTCAAAAAAATAATGCAAAGTTTTCAAATGAGCAATGAAAGTATGATTTAAATCCTTGATACATCTAATTTGAATTATGTTTATAATATAAGAAAAATCTAAAATATGATTTTGACTATAAACCCTAGCTTTTGGAATTACTAGGTTATAAGAAAAATGCAACATTTTAAGCAAAACCCTAGAAAATGAAACTTGTAGATGCAAGATTTGATATTGAATTATTGATGATTTACTATAAAAAGGATCTTATCTAATACAAATATCAGAAAATTAAATCATTTCCTGAATGTTATGGGAAAAATATGCAAAACTATGCCTTAAATGCAAGCCTAGAATGGTTGTTTTTTTATTGTTTTCAAATTTATACAAGTTTTTTCAATGCAAAATGATAGATATGATATGAATGAATGAAAAAATTGATTACAACACTAAAAAAGAAGCAAGTTCAATAAAAACATGGGTTCACCAAAATGTTATAAATGAAAATTGGGAATGATGATGAATAGCATCAAGATCTATCAAATCAAACCCTCCTTTCACAATAGCACTAAAAAAAAAAAAAACCGAGCTAAGTCACTATAATTGAAGAGGACTTAGCTACAAATTGATGTACTTAGGAAGTATATGGAAAGATTGATTAGATTGAAAGATTTGTCAAACCCTTGATTGCATAAGCCTTAATCCCCAATTATAATGAAATTGGGTACAAATAAAGAAACTTCTATAGATCACTGCACAAGAAGACACCCAAGAAGGAATAGAAACTTACCAGGGGTTGGATTCCTAGAGGCAAAGAATTGAAGGACAATTGGGTAGGCACCCTAGTCCAACAGGGTAGTTTTTCTATAGATCTGGAACATAGAGGTATGTCAGATGATATCATGATCTTGCTTTCAGAATGAATAATGTCAAGAGGACTATAGGACAAGTGCCCTAGTCAAATAGGGTTGATTTTCTACACTTTTTATCTAGATACTGAATCTCTATCCTCCACTTTGCTTCTTTTCAAATCTACTTCCCCAGATCCCACACTTGTAACTTGCAATCACAAAGAGAGGGGTTTGGGGGTTGTGGTGTTTAGGAGCTTGCCATGGTCAAGCCCTAGAATGATATTGAAGACTTCCAACACCCTTGTTAGATAGAGTGTGTGTCCTTGGAGGACAAAGGCCAAATCAAATGATGAAATAGATTGATTGAAACACAAGTAGATGTCACCTTGGAGGTGAAGCCCTCACAAAGATGAAGATCTTTCACACCATGAGGAGAACGATTGGTGAAGCCAAATTTGCAACAAACAAACACAACAACACAATTCTACTTTGCAACACAATGAATGCTTTGAAATCCCTTAGCTCGATATCACAAGTTCTCATTATCCATCTAATTGTAAAATGAAGTTCTAAACATGTTTATATACACATTCCCACTAAACTTTCATAATTCAAATTGAAAGGCTGACAAAGGGAAACCTTTTAAAGGTCCTATGCCAACATCCTTAAATTCAAGTCCTCAAAAATTGGCTTGGAGGGTTCTCAAGTCCGAAGGCATGATTTGGTTCTTGATTAAGGTTTAATGTGGATCCCTAAGTCCCATTTATGTTTAAAAGATAGAAAATGTAAATCAAAATTTATGTTTAATTCTATAAATATATCTTTACCTTTTTTTATAGGGGGTGAATGTGAGAATCATGCATGACTAAAACAATGGTATAGAGATTTGAGAATAAAGTAATCGATAAAGGAATATATGACAACTTAGCATGAAGGAATGTGTAAGAATCATGACATGAATTAGACCATTTTTTTAGCTCTATCAATCATTGTATCACTAAATTCATCATGTATGTAAGTATAATATAACTTGTGATTTACATATACCCTTACTAAACTTTTGTTTCTATTTTATGCATTTTTTCATGTGTGTTCTTTACATTTCATTTTAATCCTTTTTGCAAAAAAGCATAGCCTAAATGTCATTCCATAGCCATGTTACCATTTCCTATTTTGTTCCTAATCAATCTTATATATAGATGTATATGTTTAAATTAAATATTTACACATAATAAAGTGACTTCTAGGCTTTAGGTTTAGGTTTAATAAGTCATTTAGGTTAGGTCTACAAAAAGATATTAGGACTGTCGAGTCTAATTTGTAAGTTTTTAGCTTCATGAAAAGAGTTTTACAAATGGTTAATGTTGGTGTGTACCTTTAATCACTAGGCATACACATTTGTTTTAATCATGCAGGTGTATTTGCGCATGTTCCTTTGATCTTGTCAAATTCGTTGAGACATTTTGAGAGGTGTCTACTTGCATTGACACCTCACACTATGTTTGTGGGATGTTACTCACCACAACTCCATGTAGATGAGTCCTATCCTCTTTTCATGGAGATTCGGGTACCTACATTTCTTGATTTATACTCACCTCATTTGGTAATACAAACTAGTTGATTCCATTGCAATTCATGTGCTTGTTTATCTTTTCCATGATCTTGGTTATCTACATGGTATCAGAGCTTCTTGGATTAGTTTTTGAGCCATCTTTTGCTTGTTGTCCTACTTACTGCCATTCATGCCAGTCTTCATATTGTGAGGTCTTGTTCTCTATTTGGTATTTGTGATTTATTTTAACTATGTTTTCATTTGTATCAGCTCCCACACGAGGGTCAATCACCATAGAAGGTGAGAGGACAGGCTGGGAAGTCTTTGAATGCCCTCCAAAGGGCCTATGTATTGTGCTTAATACCCTTTGAAGGGAACTGCAGAAGGAGTTTCATGAAGCACCTATCATAGGAAGTTTGATCTATGTGTAGTAGCATTCAGAGGTCTCACTAACAATAGCACCCATGCACACATTGACCTACCCATGGTGGGACCTCCATAGGCATCATCATAGGCACCTTGTAAGTGCTTTCTCACAGGTACCAAGATGCCCCTACAAATCGCCCTCACAACGGTACCCCTTAGTTGCCTCCTCGAACGGACCAAATCAGCCGCAAATTGACCTATCATTCGTCTATCATCTGACTCATTTGCAACAACAAAGAAGTGTGGCAACCATCAAGTTTTTTACAACAGTTAGGAGCACTATTTAGATAACATAAGAAACTAGGGGGGGTGATGCAGCAAGGGGGAGGGGAGACCATTCAAAAATTTTAGCCCTGGTCACATGGGGTTTTAGCTCCTGGTCGTACATAGCCCAAGTGGGCTTACATTTCCTCAAAAAAAAAAATTCTTCTCATAATTTTTTGTATGCAAATTTGATTTTCTAAAAATTTGAATTTTTTTTAGCTCAAAGAAAGAATTTTTTTGTAAATGCAAAATCTTGCATGTCTGATAACTTTTACAAATCAACTCTCAATGAAGTGCTTCTTTTTGTAAAAGTAGATGTTTCTTCGTCATGGATATAAAAAAGCATAATAACACACTGATATTATAAAGTGTCAATTTATGTCTTTTTGGGTAACTTGCAAATTCACTCCTAATAAGTGCCAATCTTGGGGGAAAACAAATAATCAAAGGGAGTAATGGTGTTCACAATGCACTAACTTTATAAAGTGTCACTTTTAAAGGGGGAATTAAGCAAGAGTAATCATGCACTCAACTTATAAAGTGCCACTTTACATAAAATTCAATTTCAGATTCAATTTACAAAATTGGGGAACTCACTTCAAGAAGGTAAAAAGATAAATCCACAGTGTCGTCAAAATCAGAAGTCAACAAATGAATTCGTAGTTCATGTGCAATTGAAAACATGTCACCTTACAAAGAGGTGTTTGTGAAAATTCTTCCATGCAACACCTTCAAAATACTAATAGATGATATCTATTATAATGTTTGTGGTAATGGAACTGTAAAATTAGGTAATGGATATGTACACAATGTGTGTTTCATTCCCAAATTATATTGGAATCATCTCTCTATGCATCAAATCACTTGTTTAAAAAAAATAGTTGAGTTCACTACCACAACGTCCCTAATTCGAGAATCACAAAGTCAAAACATTATCACAGTAGTGAAGACTTGTCACATCGACTATAGCTTCATTTTTTGCACTTTACTTTAGGAGAAGAGGACACAACACTATCAACTTCAGAGACTACTATTACTTCTCATCTCAGCTCAGTTGGTTCATCCTAATGGGTTGTTGAACTCCAAAAGCATATATGTTGTAAATACACTCATAAAGTGTCATATAATTGAATGTGTGTAACATATAAAGGGAACTTGGGAAAATTGTATTCACACTGATATATAAAGTGTAATGGAGGGTTGTAACAATCACAATATGAATCGTATAGATTCTCTTCTCATTCGTATGTGCCATTAATGCACATCCTTTTTTAGACATTGTACATTTTCTAAACTAAATTCCTTGCACACTACAAATTTCAATTAGTTTGCTAATTTCTCTTAGAATTAAGGAAAGGGTAGAATTTACAATTGTTTCATGCTTTAGGAGTTATTCATATCTACATCAGAATCAACATCATCTTTCTTTTTTTTTTCGGGGGGGGGGGGGGGGGGGGGGGAGGTTTCTAATCTTTCCTTTTTCTCTTGTTTTGGAGGATAGTTTTTTCCCACTAGGTTTTCTATGTTTGTCTAGTTTTAGAGAGTTTGCATTGTACTTGAGTACCTTATTAGGATTCATAGCCCAGACTCATTTTTCTTTTGCATAGTACATGGGTTACCTCACCAAGCTTATAGTTGGGACCCATTTTTCATAATACTCACCTAAGCTATGCTTAAGGAGGGTGTTGGTGTATACCTTTAATCACTAGGCATACAAATTTGTATTAATCATACTTAGGCATATTTACACATGTTCCTTTGAACTTGTCAAAGTAGTTGAGACATTTTCAGAGGTGTTAACTTGCATTGACACCTCGCACTATGTTTGTGAGAGGTTACTTGCCACAACTCCATGTAGAGGAGTCCTATCCTCTTTTCATGAATATTTGGGTACCTACACTTCTCTATTTATACTTGCCTCATTTGGTAATAGAAACTAGTTGATTCCATTGCAATTTGTGTGCTTGTTTATCTTTTCCATGATCCTAGTTTTTTACAATTAAATTAGGACTATGACACTCATCAAGAACATTGAAAGACATGAAGACTAGAAGAACATGCCTATAGTGTATAACTAGTTCAAGGTCTATATAGATAATTTGAAATGATTTTGAAATATCATTTCTAGTAAGGCTTATTGTTAAGCCTATATATAAAAGAAACCCTAGAAGTTCTATGAAACCCTAGTTCATGGAGGGATTGTCATGTGGCTATAACCTTTTACAAATATTATATAGTATCATATTCAAGTCCTAACATGCCTCTCAAGTTCTTATGAGTTTTAGAATAGGCCGCTCATTACTAAACGTGTGTTTCTATTTTATCCCTTTTCCCATGTGTGTATTACATGTCATCTTGACCTTTTTTGCAAAAAGCCTAGCATTTGTCGTTCCCTACCCATGTTAACATTTCCTATTTTGTTCCTAATTCATGTTTATCCTTCATAAGTGGTTAATTTTATTTAAATTTTGAACCCATCGCATGTAGTCAACTTTATTTTATGTTTTCCATTGTTTTTGTCCCCTTTACCCCTTTGTTAAGCCTCAAGTTGACATCCCTAGCCTTGTTTTTCTGGAAACCCTTCATCACCACTCTTAATTCTTATTTAGGTTTGAAAGGGACTTCTAGGTTTTAGGTTTAGGTTTAATAAGTCATTTAGGTTAGGTCTACAAAAAGATATTAGGACTGTCATGTCTAATTTGTAAGTTTTTAGCTTCATGAAAAGAGTTTTACGAATGATTAAATTAGGACAATGAGACTCATTAGGAGCATTGAAAGCCATGAAGACTAGAAGAATAGGCCTATAGCATATATAACTAGTTCAATGTCTACATAGACAATTTCAAATGATTTTCAAATACGATTGCTAAAGGTTTATTGTTAAGCCTATACATAAAAGAAACCCTAGGAGTTATATGAAACCTTAGTTCATGGAGGGATTGTCATGTGGCCATAACTCTTTACAAATATTATATAGTATCATATTCGAGTCCTAATAAGCCTCTCAAGTTATTATGGGTTTTAGAATAGGTCACTCCTTACTAAACTTGTGTTTCCATTTTATCCCTTTTCCCATGTGTGTGCATTACATGTCATCTTGACCCTTTTTGCAAAAATCCTAGTGTTTTTCATTCCCTACCCATGTTACCATTTCCTATTTTGTTCCTAATCCTTATTAATCCTTTTGAAGTATTTATTTTATTTGATTTTTAAACCCATTTTATGTACTCATCTTTATTTTACGTTTTCTATTGTTGTTGTCCCTTTTACTCCTTTGTTAAGCCTCAAGTTGTCATCCCTAGCCTTGTATTGTTGGAAACCCTTCATCACCACTCTTAATTCTTATTTAGGTTTGAAAGTGGCTTCTATGTTTTAGGCTTAGGTTTAATAAGTCATTTAGGTTAGGTCTACAAAAGGGTATTAGGATTATAATGTCTAATTTGTAAGTTTTTAGCTTCATGAAAAGAGTTTTACAAATGGTTAAATTAGAACTATGAGACTCATCAGGAACATTGAAATCCATGAAGACTAGAAGAATAGCCCTATAGTGTATAAATAGTTCAAGGTCTACATAGAGAATTTCAAATGATTATGAAATATCTTTGCTAAAGATTTATTGTTAAGACTATATATAAATGAAACCCTAGAAGTTTAATGAAACCCTAGTTCATGGAGGGATTGTCATGTGGCCATAAACTCTTTACAAATATTAAATATATAGTATCCTATTCAAGTCCCAAGAAGAATATTTAGTTCCTAAAGGTTTTAGAATATGCCACTCTTTACCAAACTTGTGTTTCCATTTTATCCCTTTTCCCATGTGTGTGCTCTACTTTTCATCTTGACCCTTTTTGTCATTCTCTGCACATGTTTCCATTTCCTATTTTGTTCCTAATCCATGTTTATCCTTCATAATTGTTTTAGTTTATTCATTTTTTGAACCAATCCTATGTACTCAACTTTATTTTATGTTTTCCATTGTTGTTGTCTCCTTTACCCCTTTGTGAAGTCTCAAGTTGTCATCCCTAGCTTTGTTTTATTGGAAACCCTTCGTGACCACTCTTAATTCTTATTTAGGTTTGAAAGTGACTTCTAGGTTTTAGGTTTAGATTTAATAATTCATTTAGGTTAGGTTTACAAAAAGATATTAGGACTGTCATCTCTAATTTGTAAGTTCTTAGCTTCGTGAAAAGAGTTTTACAAATGGTTAAATTAGGACTATGAAACTCATCAGGAACATTGAAAGCCATTAAGACTAGAAGAACATGCCTACAGTGTATAACTAGTTCAAGGTCTATATAAACAATTTCAAATGATTTTGACATATCATTGCTAAAGGTTTATTGTTAATCCTATATATAAAATAAACCCTATAAGTTCTATGAAACCTTAGTTCATGGAGAGATTGTCATGTGGCCATAACTCTTTACAAATATGATATAGTATCGTATTCAAGTCCTAGGAAGCCTCTCATGTTATTACATGTTTGAGAATAGGCCACTTCTTGCGAAACTTGTGTCTCCATTTTATCCCTTTTCCCATGTGTGTGCTTTACAAGTCATCTTGACACTTTTTGTGAAAAGCTTAGCCTTTGTCATTCCCTACCCATGTTACGATTTCCTATTTTGTTTTTAATCCATGTTTATCTATTCTAAGTGTTTTATTTTATTCAATTTTTGAACCTGTCATATATACTCAACTTTATTTTATGTTTTCCATTGTTGTTGTCCCCTTTACCCCTTTGTTAAGCCTCAATTTTACATCCCTAGACTAGTTTTGTTGGAAACCCTACATCACCACTCTTAGTTCTTATTTATGTTTGAAAGAGACTTTTAGGTTTTAGGTTTAGGTTTAAAATAAGTCATTTAGGTTAGGTCTACAAAAAGATATTAGGACTGTCATGTCTAATTTGTAAGTTTTTAGCTTCATGAAAAGTGTTTTACAAATAGTTAAATTAGGACTATGAGACTCATCAGGGACATTGAAAGACATGAAGAATAGAAAAACATTCCTATATTGTATAACTAGTTCAAAGTCTATATAGACAATTTCAAATGATTTTGAAATATCATTGCTAAAGGTTTATTGTTAAGCCTGCATATAAAAGAAACCCTAAAATTTCTATGAAAACCTAGTTCATGGAGTGATTGTCATGTGGCCATAACTCTATGCAAATATTATATAATATCCTATTCAAGTCCCAAGAAGCCTCAGATCAAGTTCTTACGAGTTTTAGAATAGGCTACTCCTTAATAAACTTTTGTTTCAATTTTATCCCTTTTCCCATGTGTGTGCTTTACATGTCATCTTGACCCTTTTTGTAAAAAGGCGAGCCTTTGTCATTCTCTACCCATGTTACCATTTCCTATTTTGTTCCTAATCCATGTTTATCATTCCTAAGTGATTTATTTTATTCAACTTTTGAACCCATCCTATGTACTCAACTTTATTTTCTGTTTTCCATTGTTGTTGTCCCCTTTACCACTTTGTTAAGCCTCAAGTTGTCTTCCCTAGCCTTGTTTTGTTAGAAACCCTTCATCACCACTCTTATTTCTTATTTAGGTTTGAAAGTGACTTCTAGGTTTTAGGTTTAGGTTTAATAAGTCATTTATGTTAGGTCTATAAAAAGATATTAGGATTGTCATGTCTAATTTGTAGGTTTATAGCTTTATGAAAAGAAATTTACAAATGTTTAAATTAGGACTATGAGACTCATTAGGAATATCAAAAGCCATGAAGACTAGAAGAATAGGCCTATAGTGTATAACTAGTTCAAGGTCTATATAGACAATTTCAAATGATTTTGAAATATAATTGCTAAATGTTTATTGTTAAGCCTATATATTTAAGAAACCCTAGAAGTTCTATGAAACCCTAGTTCATGGAGGGATTATCATGTGGCCATAACTCTTTACAAATATTATATAGTATCCTAAAGTCACGTCCTAAGAAGCCTCTCAAGTTCTTATGTGTTTTATAATACGCCACTCCTTACTAAATTTGTGTTTCCATTTTATCCCTATTCGCATGTGTGTGCTCTACATGTCATCTTACAAATGATTTTTGTATGACAAAATGGAGCTCATCCAAACACCATTTGTACTCTGCATAGTTCGGAGAGAGGATTACAACATGATGAAATGATTATGTTTTTAATATACATATCATTGTCTTTCCATTATATGGTCGAAATGCTTGTCCCTTGGAAGGGGTAGATCTAGTGGTGTGATGGGACTGTCCTTGACTATAGGACTGAGATAGGTTCTCCAATGACTATCCTCTCATTGCTATATGTTCTTTTGTGTAAACAATAGGATAGTGTTATAACTAAGATGACAACTAATTGTCCATTAACATGCTCATGACAACCATTAATAATAGTCTCTTGATTGTTAGTTTTCTTCTCTTCTTAGTTTAGGATGATTGCCCTCTCTTATTGTAAACAACACAACTATATCCTTATTGTGGTAGTCCTATGGTCCTTTTCTTCTAGCGACAACTACTTTGGATGTTCATGCATAATAGATCATAGCAAGGACAAGAGATTAGATTTACAAGATGAGACAGTCTTTCTAGGTCATATAACTGTTGAGGCAGTGTCAAGATTTAGATGATGGTGCAATGAACTTTGTTAGGTCCTTGATGACTACCTTATCATGTTACGACTATCTTATTTGTTCCCTTCTGTAAATGTAAGGTGTTTATAAAAGAACACAAGGAATAAAGATGTAAAAAAACTAAAACGAATGGCATATTTTTTTCAAGTACTTACATGTGAAGGAAGAAATTTGTGAACAATGAGATTTGATTTAGTATAGGTAAAAGCAAAAGTTCATTCCAAATAGATATTGTATTAAAAGCAAGGATATAGTGGGACGTAATTCCAACAATGTAATATGTACGCAGATGCTTCCAATTTAGGGCGAAACATTTATAACAGCTGTCCATAAATAATGCTTAAAGAAGATTCCCCTTAGTTTAAGGCGCTTGCAAATCAGCTGGACGGTGACCGAAATCTGGGAACATACTTGCCCAGTCTCGGGGGAAACACATGTTTTACTAGTGAAACCGTAAGTAAAATTTGTTATCACTCCTATAACTGCACCACAAGTTAACGAATGCGTCATACTCTAATAAAATTTAGTGATAATAAAAATTCAGAATCTTTTCTTTCTGTTAGGTTGGCAGGGAACACGTCATACGCTATCTCAGATTTGATTAAAAGTAATTTTCAACATTCCATTTGTTGAGTTCTCGATTGAGATAAGATTTCAAAATGTAGCTAAGGAATCTATATTTTGTAAGTACATTCATTGTAGATGGACGTTTATGCTGTCTATTTAAGTTACCCGTCAAAAGGAAGTAGATAACACAATTGGTCTCAGTGTTGTGAGAATCCGAAGCGCAATGGCTAATAAGGATGGCATTGATGTAACAGAGCTCACGCACCTCGCAATTCCAAACTGGTAAGATTTAGTTTCTCTGCAATGTGATTTTGTACCTATTGAGTTTTAACTTTTGAATAATGATGAACTATTTTATGTTTTCTCAATTATATTATTGAGCTGTTTATTAACAAATATATATTTGGACTCATTTTACTTTTAAATAATGTTTGGATTAATTCTACTTTACTACTATTTTACCACCTGATTATTTTATATTTTGGGAATTTATATAATTCTTGGTTGTCTTTTGCATTAACCTAGAATGTTTTGTCATGGATATAGTCGGATTTAAATTGGTTATTCTTAAACATCATCCTTTCAATAGTCAAAGGTCAAATTTTGTCCAATAAAAATAGGATAAATATTTACCACTTTTTAATATGGATGACATGTAAAATTGCTATTGACTGTTTGACAGTTGAACTTTATAATATTTAAGTAAAGTGGGTTAAATTTAAATAGGAAACATTCAATATTTTGTTGTTTGATGTTGTATTATCAACTTATCCAAATCCCCTTCTACTATTTTTTTCAAAAAAATAATAAATATTATTTCTTAAATGTCAATATAAATCAAACAAAATATTAAAATGCTGATTATTTTTGTAGAATGTACAGGTATTGTTTGTAATTGAAGAATATGATTATGAAAATTAAATATAAGTTTTATAATCTGTGGCTCAGATCTCTTGGTTATCAATGCTAGCATATTTTTACATACATCAAGAATTAAAACAGTAGAATTTTCTAAAATTTAACTGTGTAAAGGCTAATTTAAATTTGAAAAAAGAAACAATTGAAACAAGTGCCATGTAGTGGCCGGTACCTTCCTTGTAGTGTTGTTATTATAGTATTTGTTGTAATTTTTTTTGTTGATTAGCTATTGGTTGTATATAGTATTTGTTTAGTTGTAATTGTTTTGTTGATTAGGTATTGATTCTATAGACAAATTGATTCCAATAATTGAAAATTTAATTTTTGAAGAGTGTTGAAATGTCTTAGGTAAATAAAATTGAAATCTCATAAACAATCTAATTTGGTAAAAATAAAATAGGACTAAAATATTTCCTAACTATAAAACTAAACTTTTACAAAATCTATTAAATAACACAAATATTTCCTTAAAATGTAATAATACTAATACTTTTATAATTTAAAATGCATTAAAATATTGTAAGTTTGAAGAATAAAATAAAAAATGTAATAACATGGTGAAATATTTTTTGTGATAATATAGATTTTTAACTTTTGACTAAATAAAATTGAAATCCTAGATTTTTAACTCTTGACTAAATGAAATTGAAATTCCAAAAATAATCTAATTTCATAAAATAAAATGTGTAGAACCCTAACCCTAACTAGGTGTGGATAGATTGGAAATGTCTACCTAAAATATTAAAATGTAATCATATTGAATACAATTACAATTTGAAATGCATTAAAATATTGTATGTTTGAAGAATAATTACATAATATAATAATAGTGTGGATAGATTTGAAATGTCTACCCAAGATATTAAAATGTAATAATATTAAATACTATTACAATTTAACATGCATTAAAATATTGTAAGTTTGAAGAATAATTACATAATATAATAAAAAAAATATATTCATATTTACATCACTACAGTATTTTATCTTAGTCACTTAATTTTTTATTTAAGTAATAATAGTAAGTACTTTTAGACAACATGATTTTAATTATTTTAATTAATGTAATATTGTGGTTTAGTAATAATTTTGGGTGCATTCATTTAATAAAAGTATGTAGTTTAGCTCCATTTAATTAGATATCAATGGTTAAGTAATACCAATACTTTTATAATTTAAAATGCATTAAAATATTGTAAGTTTGAAGAATAAAATAAAAAATATAATTAAATTCATGATACTATAGATTTTAAAGTTTTGACTAAATAAAATAAATAATCTAATTACATAAAATAAAATCTATAGAACACTAAAAACTAAATTAAAATTATATTACTTCTAACTAATGAAGCAAAAAATTAATCGCCATCCATTTAGGCATGACTTAACTAGTGGGAGAACTGACAATCTGCAGAGAAGAGATCATTTTTTTTTATCCAATGACAATACAGATAAATCATTTCTAAATAATTTTTTGTTAAAAATTTATCATGTTCACATAAGAAAAGTACAAATTTAAATCAAATTTGTCCGACAAGAAAAATAATCCTATCTTTTGATTGGTTTGCAATCAATAGATTAATAACTAGATAAGTTGAACTCATTGCAATAGTACCAGCAGAAGGTAGGTACTAATAAAGAGTAGTGTCAGCACATGTGACTTTCATAATGAAAAGATATAATGAAACTTAATTTTAGGTTCTGAACATATGACCTATTATAAAAGGGAAAAATGATAATAATTTTCAGATTTGAAATATGACCTATTATCAAGAGAAAGATAATGATGGTGATAGATTATATGTTTAGACTGAAACCATTTTGATCTAGTTGCATTCATGCAAGGGTTTACAACAACTAAATTTCTATTATTTTATTGCACTCTTGAAACATATTCTATTTCTCTCCATCCTTAGAGGAGGTGAAATTGAATAGTAAAATTTATTGACTTACTTTTTTCAAGTTATTTTTAAAACCTATTACCATGGGATTGATTTATGTTTGTAATTTAAAAAATCAGATAAAGACAAGTGAATTGTTAGGTTAAAATTTAAGTATATTGTTAAATGGTAGTTGGTTTATCATGACAATGTTTGAGTTATTAAGAGTTTATTAGAAATTTATTATTGTCAAGTATCATGGTTTAACACTATAACTGATCACTCTACCTAAACATCATTGATCTAATAGTCTAACAGTCAATAGTAATTTTAAATTTTATCCATACCAAAAAGTTGTAAATATTTGTCCTACTTTTATTGGCAAAATTTAACCTTTAACTATTGAACTAAATTATATTTAAGAATAGCCATAAAAATTAAGTTGTAATAGATGCCCACAGTTATTAAGACTAAATCTAAAGAAAAGATAAAACATCCTAAACAACTCTAGTAAAATCTACAATAGTAAAAAGCAGTCAACTTTACAACAGAACAAGTTAGGAATTTATACTTTTAATTATTTTAAAAACTTATATAATTGGTAACCTTGGCTGTTTTGAAAGACTAGTTTGTGGATACATCTTTTTGTACTGATGAGACGTAAAGCTATAATAATGTTCTTATATAGCAAGACACCTATAGCATGGCTCTTCCTTGATTATCCTTTGCAAAGAAAGAATATGACTTTATATATGGATGTGTCTGCTTGATATAAATCCTCTCAATAATTATTTCGCAGATAAGACCGGCAACTGATCCAGACATAATATTCTTCTCATGACGTGTTATCTTTAAAGTTGTATTGAGGTGACCCTGTAATTTGAACATGATATTTACTTTTTATACTTTGCCAACCTTATCTCCACATTGTACTTAAATTGGCTTTTGAAATGTCCACAAATTTTAGAGAAATATGTCCTTTCAAGAAACGTAACGAGCATTATATTTTGAGAATTCTTTGGCATGCAATTATTTCTATGTACAATGGTATAAAGTAATGGAGTAATGGAAGGGAGGATCCGATGCACAGAAGTATTGCTGCAAGCCTAGTGAATATTGTATACCTGTTAAAGTTGGTAAACAACCTTACAGATCCCAATGAACACCTACAAGCAAATAACCTATCACATAAAGGAGATCAAGAGGCACAAAAATGCTGCTCTACAACCTTGAAGCAAAATGTATTAACAAGAATGAATAATTACAAAGAGATCAATCCTTAAGAAAGGAGATCAAAATCCTAAAGGTGAAAACCCTAAGATGAATAATTAATAATTAATTATTAATGGGCCTAAGTTTAGCTTAAGTGAAAAATAAAGTAAAGGTGACTTAATTAATTAATCAATATGATTAAATTAATTAAGTAATTAACCTATTACTCTAACACCCCCCCTTAAGATAAACTTAAGGAGAAGCTAAAAAAACTAAGGACAAAATGCATGAAAGCAAAAATAGGTCCCGGCAACTAGGCCTGATGAGGTACCCAAGTACAATGAAATCTCTATAAAGTGGAGAAAAAGGAGAAAACCCAATGGGAAAAAACTCCTCTCCTAAAAGAGATGCTGAAAGAAAGTACAAATGAAATGTCTCAAGAGACTCTCTCAAGAACATATGCAGATATACAATTAGATACCCCCCCATGAGAGAGAGTGGAGACTCCAAAACCCCCCCAAAATGAGAGGACCCCTGTGCCAATGATCAAACCAATGTGACTCCCTTGAGGAAGAAACCAATCCAACGATTGATGATGAGGAAAGCCCTGGATGTGAGGTGAAAATGGAAGTCCTAGATGATGCTCATTGGAGAACAGAAGTGAAGCATGAGTGTCTGAATGATAGAATGTTGAATCAAATGTAGCAACATTATCTGAATGACATGATGTTGAATCAAATGTATCAACATCAAACAACTCAAGATGATCCTGAATGGAATCTCCAATGAAGATGGGATAACAGATGTGCTGAATCTGTCTTCTGTGAGGAAATGAATATCCTCTGATATGGCCTCAACAACTACACAAGATGGCTCGATGAGTGGAGCTACAATGTCAGTCAAACCTGGAGAGGGATCCTGCTGAACAGATGTGGTCTCAACAGGAGGTGGAGGTGTAGAAGTCTCAACACTAGTCTCATGAATAGATGGAAGAACACATAAGTTCAAGTTACCAAAATTCTCCTCAGATACAACATGCTCTCTTGGAGAAAGAGAGTGATACCTAGATAGTGGAGATGGTGGACCAAAGTGTGTGAATACATACAATCGGGAAGAATGATCAACTGTCTCTGTTGCAACAATGTTGCCAGTCTGAATGTCTCTGACGTGCACTAAATTTGGTGTGAACTCAACTGTCTTCCCTGTCCCACTGTGAGCAATTTGATAAATGGAGAGAAGGTTGGTGGACAAAGATGGTACACATAGTACATCATTAAATGTACCGTCATCAATGTCGATAGAACCTTTCCCACATACACTCATATAAGTGTTATTACCCATCAATATGTGTGGTGAGGATGCAGCCTCAAAAGATGAGAACATGTCCTGAAAAGATGCCATATGGTGTGAAGCACCTGAATCCAATAGCCATCTAGATGAATGTGAACTGGTGGTTGCACATAATGCATGACCCTTTTGTGGAGTCTGTCTATCTGTCTGGAATGATGTAGATGAAGAAGACCCACCTGATGTAGATGAAGAAGAGGGATGAATATTGTTTTTCATAAGAAGAGCTGTCAAATCTGAAACTTGTTGTGCATATCCATCTATCTTCTTCTCATAACATTTAGACTCATCATGTCCTGACTTAGTACAATAAGCACACTTAGGTCTTTCTTTCTTTGATGATTCCCCCTTAGGAGAATGAGAATCAGAAGTGTTCTGTGAACTAAAATCCTTCCCATGCTCTGTGGTCTTTGGTTTCTATTTCTGCTTTTGCTTATGCTTCCCCTGAGATGACTGAGCTACCAATGCATGGTTATGTGATCCTGGAAGAGCATCAAATTGTGATAACTTGGACTGCTCACGTGATAATCAATCACAAAATACCTCAAATGTAGGCATGGTAAATCGTGGACCCAAAGCATCCATGGCGGAGTAGAATGTAGAAGAGAATATCTCGAATGAACCTTGAAGCTTAGATAGAATCAAGTAAATACTCTTGGTGTCAGTTTTGGTCTTTCCATAACTCTGTAAAAGTGATCTGAGTGATTTGAATTTTATCAAGAAATCCTCAATAGATGGAAATGAATCAGGTACCAAGGAAGCCAATTCTGCCTTAATCTAAAGTGCTCTAAACACATTGATGGTGCCAAATAGATCATTAAATTTTGTCCACATTGCCCGAGGAGTTGTGCAACTCTTAAGGTGAAATAAAAGACTATTTGAAACATGCAATGATATCAAACCCATGGCCTCATCCATTTTGTTTCTATACTGTAAAATCTCAAACTGACATTGCAACTGAGGCTGAATCTCATCCAAACAGGACCATAACCCCTTTGACATGAGAAGTCTGGTCATATGTGCTTTCCAGGTATGATAATTGTGTGGGGAAAGACGTTCAATTGATGAGGTGTCCACATGATATTTATGGTTTTGAAATGTGTTTAATGATAGAAGTTTTTGATTTTTGATGTGTATATACAGAAAACAAGAAAAAAACACCCCTCACAACAAGAAACCAAACCCCAGTACAAATTTGAAAGTTGGAAAGTGTGAAAAAGAAAAAATCACTTCAGACTATTCTTTGTGTACTTGGTGAATTTTCTGATGAAATAATCTACATATCTGGAAAGAACACTGTAAGACCTTTTCAACGCCTATTCGTTTACAAAAAATGGAGTTCGTATGCAAGAGTTATGCCCTCGGAAGAGCGAAAACAAGGTTTGACTTTGACTGAAAATAAATGCATAAAAATAGAAAAAATAGAAAAAAGACCTCTACCACTAGATCAGGCTCAGAACCAGCTTTCCGGCGATATTTTGTTTTCAAAAATCTAAGTTCGTATGCAAACGTTATGGCCAAAATACCAAAACTGCTCCAAAAGGGCTTTAGGGGAAGCCTGGCGGTTAGCTAGCCGCTAGCATTAACCTTTAGCATTAACTGTTAGCGGTTAACTGACTGCAGCACCTATGCATACTATTTTTTTTATTTTTTTCTTGGATTTCGTGTCGTACCAGGGCGTACACCCAGAAATGAAAAAACATTACCTCCCGGAGTCACTGTGTCGGATTTTGATGATTTGACAGTTGATTTTGGGGTTTTTGGATGCTCTGAATGCGATGGTAAGGTCCGTTTGGGCTGAAAATGCTCCAAAATTGTAGGTACCCTCTGGATTTGGAAACCCTCTCAAACTTTAAACTTTCATAGATCGGGCACCGTATAACCAAAATTGACGAAACGAAGGTCAATCTTGACTATTTCAAACCTTCTGGATGGAATGGTGAGGTCCAAATTGACTCAAGATACACTAAAATGTCACTTTAAGGCAAGATCCCTCAAAAAATGAACAGGAAGCTACAGATTTGGAGCTCTGATACCATGTTAAAGTTGGTAAACAACTTTACAGATCCCTATGAACATCTACAAGCAAATAACCTGTCACATAAAGGAGATCAAGAGGCACAAAAATGGTGCTCTACAACCTTGAAGCAAAATGCATTAACAAGAGTAAATAATTACAAAGAGATCAATCCTTAAGAAAGGAGATCAAAACCCTAAAGGTGAAAACCCTAATTGAATAATTAATTATTAATTATTAATTAATTATTAATGAGCCTAAGTTTAACTTAAGTGAAAAATAAAATAAAAATGACTTAATTAATTAATCAATATGATTAAATTAATTAAGTAATTAACCTATTACTCTAACAATACCTACTCCAAACTAAGAGTAATCAGGTTAAAGAATGGTGTTGCTTACTTCAATTTGAAGTGAAGGAAACTGTCACCGACGACAAATCTATATTTGGGGCTGTTTTTCAGTGGCTGGGAAGAATGAAAGCAGGTAAAGGTGGGCCTCCCTCAGAAGTATTTGCCTTCAGAGGTACGCTTCTTCGACACAACACTATTTTAGAAGACTACGCCCTGGATTTGAAGGTAGCCACTGCACACTTGGACTCCATATGCAGGGTTGATAAGGGCTTACAGTGCCTGAAGAAAAGCCTTCAGAGGAACGGATCCCACAATATTTGGATAGCAGGTCATTCGTTGGGAGCGGCCATTGCATTAGCTGCAGCAAGCAAAATTGAAGGGGGAAGAACGCCATAATCTTGAAGCACATCTTCTTAATCCTCCATTTATTTCTCCAACATTTCCTTAGTTGAAAGTGTTTGAGAAGATTGGAAAGATTTTAGTCGCCGCATGTAAAGGTTCCCCTACCATTCACTTCAGTCATTTGCAGGAAATTCACAAATATATTCAAGGCTTTTCTGAGGCTTTGGCACTTAATATGGGTTTGAAAGACGAGAGCAAATTACTTGAGTTGTATGGTGATTTCCTTGGGTTTAGCAATTGGATCCCCAACTTATATGTGAATGGAAAGGATCTCATTTGTTGCACTTACCTTCACTTTTTTGAGGTATGGAAGGGTATATACGAGCGGAAAAGTCATTTGATCCATGAAATCATGAAGTACCTCTTCTGTTTTGAAGTGGTGAAAAAGAAAACCCCTTGGCATATAGTTCCCTCTGCTAAGGTAGTTACGGCAGCTAGACATTTTTTCCACAACCATCATGGTATTGATCAGCGGTGGTCGATGAATCTCCAAGTTCAGAGCACTGAATACGTCCCTCCAATTGAAGTCACTCGGTACGTTCTTCAGAAGAGTGTAACCCCCCATGTTACTGAAAAAACAAAAGAGATGATAAAGATGATGGTGCCACCAGTCACTAAAGTGAAGAAAATGTGCATTTCAACGGTATATTATTGTCTTTGTTTCATGTATGTAAATTTATTTGAATAAAAAATTAGCCTGCATATTTGGAAAAATAAATTGTACTGGTATCCTTTCTCTTCACGTACCTACATTGTACAGAAATATTGACATATCATTGAAGGGGGGAAATCCGAAGGGTATATGGGGATTGGATGTTGGGGGAAATCCGAAGGGTATATGGGGATTGGATTGGGTGATATGGATATTAATCATCATAAAGTAATATATATCCTACATAATAATCTAAGGAGTCAAATTTTATTAGTATATGCTTTTGGCAGTATTATTGTAATGAGTTTTATCTAGTGATTAATTTATTTATAGTAAACAAACCAAAACAAAGTATTTTTTTTCATGTTGGACAACTTAATTCTATATGAGGCTCAAAATTTAATCTTTTGCTAAAATATTATTTTGAATGAAACAAACACCTAAAATTGAAGAGAAATTTTTTTCCTAACAAATTATCTTATTTAATTAAATTATAAGCAAATAAATTAAATTCTTCATGGGAATTTGGTTGTTAAACAAATAATTTTTGGTTATTAAATGAATAATTTTTTTAATGTTAAACAAATAATTTTCTTTTCTTAAAGTCTATGCCAATATTATAACAAAAATTGTATAAATATTAAAAATTAAAATATTGTAGTGTAAATCATAATATTTAGTACACTGAGAGGTGTAACCTACAGTGGCAGTACAACCGACAAATGCAAATTAATTATATATATATATATATATATATATATATATATATATATATATATATATATATATATATATATATATATATATATATATAACATAAATGTTTGACAACTCTCCAATACCAAAAATAATTAGAGTAATATAGATATCTTAAATACATCATGCCTATATTGAAATTGTTATTGAGAATAGATAGGCATCTCAAGACTGATACCTCTGACATCTTTTAGACAGATGTATTTAAGATATATATGCTAGTTTAATAGTTTACTTAATAGATTTGCATTTAAAGATTGAAGAATCCTAAAAATTAGTTTTTGATTTAATCCAAATGATATGAAAAATTTAGTTATAATTGTCTATTGGAATTAATTCCCATAGAAAAATTCTTTAATTTTGGTTGAAGAACTATAATCCTACCCCACATTAAACTAAAGTAATTTACCATGCAATTAGTTTTCACAGCAATTCTAAACTCTAACAATTAGTTTTTAATGGAATGATTTTCAATAATTTAATCCAAATGATAGGAAAAACTTAATTATATTTTTTAAAGGAATTAATTGGCATAGTGAAAATTTAAAAACAAAGCTCATTAAACTAAATATTAATTAAATTCTTTGTGGCTTTTAAAATTGAAGAAGCGTAACCCTAATTCTCATTAAAGTAAAGTAAATAATTTACCCTGCCCTTAATTTTAACCCTAGTTCTCATTAAACTAAAGTAAATAATTTACCCTGCCCTTAATTTTTTTTTTTTGGTTTTCAAAGATTTGTTTATGCAAGAAAAATATTAAATAAATTATAATTTATAGGTTCCATAATTTAAGCTGCACTTTAATTACAATTTTATTTTAATCAGTAAATAATATGCAATGTTAATCTAACCTTCTATAAATAATAGCAACAGCATTGCATCACTTCTTAAATTTATTTTGCAATAAAAAATGGATTTATTTTTAAATTTTCTAATAATAAAACTTTGCTTTTTGATAAAGTGACTAGGATTATCTTTTTTAAAATTCTGGAACTTAAAAAATTACACATAGGGATTATCTTCATTTTCATAATCTTTCAAATATATTGATAATAAAGAATGTTTATAATAATAAATATAATAAATAAAATTATTTAATTATAATTATAATATTATTATAAATTTATTATAATTATAATATTATAATAATAATTGTAAATGTAAATTAATGTAAATTTTAGAAAAATAATAATTGTATGATAATAAGTAACTCCAAAGGATGGTTGAATCTTAGAATATCAAATTTGTATTGAAGATAGTGAAGAAAGACATTGATGGTATGTTACTTTTAAAAACTATTTCTATAAATAATAGGGAACTAAGTTGGGGTTTCTTATAGAAAATGAGAGTGTAAATTAGGGGTGAGTGCATTTTGTAACTCAAGAAATGTAGTTGTAGATGTTATTGTAAATGTAGTAGTATGGAGCATTCCATTTATTATTGTATATATGTTGTGTCTTTGTTCTTCTTCTTAAGATTATCAAGTCAGTCACAATTATATTAGTCATTGTAGAATATTTTCTTCATTGTTGATTATAGAAAGTTGGTACATACGAAGTTATGAGTACAGATGTAGAGAGAGGAAAGCCAAATTTCTAAGAAATTGGAAGGCGATACTCAATACTTTTTTTTTTTTCAAAAATAGAGAATCCCAACAAAAATAATGATAAATATAGGAAAAAATTGAAGGAATAATTAATCATAAAAACTCGTAGGTTTAGTCTATTTTATGTCCTTTTTAATGGTTCATAAGGAAAATACCAAATATATATCTAGCAACATATATTTTTTTTCATTTAGTGTGGTTGAAATTATTTTAAAATAGCTTTTAAGTTAATTTATTATTATAAGAAAGTTTTTAAAATAGTTATGTAAATTAAATTATAATGTTTGTTAAAAATATATTATTATAATGTTATATTTTATAAATATACATACTAATATTAATATTAATTTATTATTAATATTACACCCTTCTAAAAAAATCCTTAAACAAAAAAATAATATTAATTTAAAAATAATTTAACAAAAAGTAACATATAAAGAAAATGGTATGTTTATATGTTAAATATTTATAGATTGCATTACTAAGTAAAAAAAAGTATTATATAGATAATGTGAATGAATTTAATAAAAATATTTTCAAAAAATATATCAATTTCAAATACTTCAATTAAATTAGTCATATGGTAATTCTATATAAAAACTAAAACATAATGATATCTAAATAGTTCATAATAAATACTAGAACTTGATTTGATTTGTCCCAATAATTTATTTGTAACTTAGATGCATTAATATGATTTGATATATTTAGATGGCAAAGTTTTGATTTGTGGGAAGATTTACTTTTTTATATTTTTGATTTTATTTTTTTAGAAGATTTGATCTTCATCAACAAACCATTAAGCCCACAACCCCAAGCCACTTAAATCCCAATGCTCTAAGCCTTGACCAAGTCATCTAAAAAGAACAATCACCAATAATTGATTAGTTCCCGACCCATCACATTTTACAGTTAATGAGCATGTAAAAAACTACACTCTATTCAAATTCTTTATTTCCCTTATTTGAGGTAATGAAAAAGAAAAAGAAAAAGAAAATAAAGATACATATTTCTTACATAATATGATACCCATTTGAAGAAAAGAAAAATATAAAAGAGAATATATCTCTTCATTTAGTGAAAATGATGAATGCATCTCTCGAGGTACCATATTAAAGGCCACCAAATACTTTCAATTGCCACATATTTATATTTACATGTGCTCTTAATAAAAAAAACATCATTTTTATGGATTGGGGTTATAAAGGACTTAACAATTTTTGATAAAGATAAGCAGCTGAATAAGGGCTGAACCCTTTACAAATGAGGCCACAAGGGTAGAAAAATAGAGGACAAAACATGACAACTACAACCAAGCTATAGGAAACCAACAACCAAAAGAACTGGATCCTAGAAGTAGTAGACTAGGAATAGCAGACCGATAGCACAAGCATACCAGCCCAGCTGGAGAGAAAACAAAAAGGATCTACACAACTCCAGATCCCATCCTACTAAATCTAAATCCCATGCCACCAAATAGTAAAGGACTTTGCTTCTTACGCTGGACCACAGTCCAAGAAGGCATAAAAATAGGGTCAACAACATCAGGCGAGAGGGAGACCTCTCTCAAAGGCATGAGCAAATAGGGGCCAAGAAGAGCCCCAACTAAAGCCAAAGAATCCACCTGCAAAGACGCTGACTCCAAAGAGGGAAAAACCAAAGAAGAGGAAGTTGAAATGGGAGTAGAGGGCTTGCTCGAACTAGGAGGAGTCGTCAAATGAGCTAAAAAGTGTTTAAAAGAATCCTGAGAAAGCAAGGGAACCACGTAGCAATAGTCATCACCATCTCCACAATAGCAGCCCTAGAAGGGATCTTAGGCTCCTCAACAGAAACATTGCATCACTAGAAGGGATCTCAGCCTCCTCAGTAGAAACATCCCCTTGAGATGAATCATCCTCCTAAGAAGCATTGATAGTTAAGTGATCCAGGAGAGCGTCCTTCCACCAAGTAGCAGCCCCCTTACTCTATGAGACTAGGCAACCAGAGGCCAAATGACTGGTAGAAAAATACTTTCTGCATCTAAAAGCGATACCCTCATAATCAATTAGTTGTTTCCATGGCCTTTCCCCAACCATCAAGACCACATCACCATGAAGAGGTCTAGAGAGGTCAATATCCACAAGGATCCAGGATACCGTGGAATGGAGTCCTCCCAAAACTAGAGAGGGAGATTTGGGAGATGGACCTAAATAGGTTTGATGTTGAGTGGCTCTATGAGGGGATTAAAGGAGAGCACATGGAAACAACTGTGAATAAGTGGCTTCCATGAGCACATGGAAACAACCGTCAACAAGTGGTTTCCAAGACTCCATGACCCAATTGTAGAGATTAGGCAGGGAGGGCCAGAAACTGTTAAATCTACATATCACCCCTGTATAAAGGAATTAACTGTTAGGCCACAGTATTTATATATTTTTATTATAATTTTTTTTGAAAGACTAAATCATATGAAAGGAAGATTTGGGATAAACTATCAATTTTTTTAAAAAATAGTCTTATCTAAATTTAATTTATATTTAAAATAAAATATATTTTAATATTTAAAAGATAATTTCAAATGTATAACCATAAATTTTTTTTCTTGATGTAGCTTTTCTATATTGTCAAAAGTGGTCTTAAGTTGGGGTTAAATAGAAAGCCATTATAATTGCTTCTGAAATGGTGCTCCAAAGGAGGTTAGAAATTTGAAGTGAATTTTTAAAAATAATGGATAGTAAATGATAAAAGCTTCACTTTGTTGAATTTAATTTTATTTAAAAAAAAATTATACATCATATATATATCTTACCATAATCTTATATAATTTTTGGCAGACTGTTTAAAATTTTCCCTTTTATGTGATACAGTGTTCCCAAAATTTTGACTAAATTTTATAGAAAAAACCACTAATTATGGCCATTCAGCCTTCAAATATAGGCCCCGCGTGACCTAATCCATGACAGCACTGCCTAATCACCTCCTAATATTTGGATGTTTAATTTAGAAAGGCCTGCCATAGAAGCAATACTGAAATGCACTGCTCTCATCTTTTTAAAAATTTGTTGGGAGATGCTCCTATTCATCACCATCTCTCTATGAAAATTCTATTGCAGCTACTAATTATTAATCTCCTATCTTATATAAATTATTTGACTGCCAAAAATTAATTCATAGCAAACATTAAAAAATAATACAGCTGTAACTTCATTAAATAATCACGGAGATAGAAAAATAAAATATGTAAAATAATGAACACAATATTTTTGGACAAATTGTCCCTAGAAAAACCTTGAAGGGAAAACTAGTACTGCAGATGAGGAATTTTATTAAACTTCAACAAATCAAGAGATTCATAAACTGCTTGCCTCTTACTGGTAGAGCTCCAACAATATTCTCCTCCAGAAATTCTTCTCCCAATTTCTCCTACAGAAATTCCATTGTTGCTGTATCCAATGCTATCACTGCACCATTTCTCTAACTACAAATCTATTTTCTATTACTACAAATTTATTTATTTTCTATTGCTGCAAATGTTCCTCAGATGTGTCCTCTCCAAATGCCCATTGATCCTCTTTTATAATCTTCTCATTGAAAAACAATGGCCATGATTTAATCTCAATCAATGACTAAGATTAATTAGACTCTAACAAACTCTAATGTCTAAAAGTCTCTGGAGAAATTAATTTTTTTAGGTATGGAGATAATTATTCCAGTTGTGTTTCTAGCCTCATAATCACCACCTGAGACTAGAACACCTATTCGAGCTACTTTAAAATTAACATTCCCTTTTAGTGAGGAAGGTGTTCTGCATAACACCCAACTTATCTCTGAAGAAGATGAATTGCACCTTCCCTAATGCCTTTGTCAAAATGTCTGCTACCTGCTAATCTATAGGAACATTCTATAGCTCAACAATCCTCCACTATACACAATCCTTGATGAAATGATACATGATGTCTATATGCTTAGACCTATCGTGAAAAACTGGATTGTCAAATAATTTGATGCAACTTTCATTGTCATAGTGTATCACCATAGTCTCAACCCTCTGACCAAACAAGGCTACTAGCAACTTCCGAAGCCATATAGCCTTACACGTTGCCATGCTAGCTACTATGTATGCTGCTTCTACAGAACTTAGAGCCATGGACTTTTGCTTCTTGCTGTACCAATAGACAACTCTTGATCCCAAACTAAAGCAGTACCCTGAAGTGCTTTTCATGTCCACCGTACTACTTGCCCAATCTGCATCAGTATAGCCTATCAACCTAATACCATCACCTTGAGCATATCTGATCCCATACTCAATTGTACCACACAAATATCGCAACACATGCTTTGCCATTGTCCAATGTACTCTCTTCTGCTCAACCATGAATTGACTAAGAGAATTTATTGCAAAGGATATATCTAGCCTAGTGTTGACCAAATAAATGAGAGATCCAATCAACTGCTTGTATAAGGTGTGGTCTACATCCTTTTCCTTGGATGAGTCTACCTTCTTCCAATTTGTGATCATAGGTGTAGACATGGCTTTGCAATCCTGCATCTCAAACCTCTTCAAGATTTCAATGCAGTATTTCCCTTGTTTAAGGAAAATCTCTCCATCTGTCTGCCACACTTCCATACCTAGAAAGTAGTGCATAAGCCCCAAATCCTTCATCTTGAACTCTGCTACAAGGTCCCTCTTGCATTCCTCTATGAGCCCCAGTGAACCTGTTAAAAACAAGTCATCCACATATAGAACAAGAATGAGAACTTCACCCCAACCACCAAGTAGTAGAGGTTAGCATCCGCCTCACTCTTCACAAAGCCTATTCCCTGCAAGTATCTATCAATGCACTCATATCATGCCCTGGGAGCTTGCTTGAGTCCATACAAAGATCTATTCAATCTGCAAAAGTGGGTTTTGCTGCTGTGTGCTATAAAGCCCTATGGTTGTTCTATGTATACTTGCTCTAATAATTCACCATTAAGAAATGCTATCTTGACACCTATTTGATGCATCTGCCATCCCATATGTGCTGCAAGTGAGATTACGGCTCGTATAGAAGTATACTTGGCCACTAGAGTGAATGTCTCCTCATAGTCTATTCCCTCCTTCTGAGAGAACTCGTTGGCCATGAACCTTGCCTTGTATTTCTTGATGCTACCATCTGCACCATGCTTAATCTTATAGATCCAGGGTGATCCAACCATTGCCCTATCTATCATTCTAGGCACAACCTCCCACACATTGTTCTACACTATTGAGGTATATTCCTCAACCATCGCATCTTACCACACCTGTCGCTATGCAGCCTCCTAATAGATGGAAGGCTTGCTATCTACCAACTAACTAACCAATGCCACATAGTTATTATACCTAGCTGGTTGTTTCCTCTGTCTACTACTCATCCTAGGAGCTCCAACAAACTCCTGAGAATCCCTATGTATCTGTTGAACCTCATGGTTCCTCCTGTCAACTATAGAGGATGAAATATCAAACTCCATATCTTCTTGATGCATCTCTTGGATTTGTTGTATCTATTGTTCCATACTCTATGAACTCTCAACACCTGAGCCTGTGCTTGTACTAGTAACTGTACTCGTGCTTTGCTGCCCCTGTTCTAGTTGAACAATCCTTCGAGCTTCTGTTGGTCGCTCATTCTGATCATCTGCTGGCAAATCTCTGGACCTCCTATATGCCTTGTCCTCCACGAATTTGACATCACACCTAACTATAATCCTCCTGGTTCTTGGAATAAATATCTGATATGCCTTTGAGGTCTCGCTGTACCCCACAAAGTACCCTCTCTCTGTAGTCTAATCTAACTTGGAATGTGTAGGCCCTGGAATGTGACAAAATGCTAAACTCCCAAATATCCTGAAGTGATTGACATCTAGCTTCTTCCCTGAGAATGCATCCTCTGGTGTCATCTTGCCCAATACCTTATGTGGAACCTTGTTCTGTATGTATACTGTTGTACTGCATGCCTCTGCACATAAGTAACGTGGCATATCTTGGTCATACAACATAGCCCTTGCTGCCTCTGATATAGAATGATTCTTCCTCTCAACAACCCCATTCTGCTATGGGTTGTAAGGAACGATCCACTTTCTCTTGATTCCTTCTCTGGTACAGAACTCCTGGAACTCTTTCCCTTTGTACTCATCTCCATTGTCTGACCAAAGAACCTTTATCTTCCTGCCTATCAAATTCTCCACAAGAGCTTAAAACTCCTAGAAGTGACTGAAGACCTCATCCTTGGTCTTCAAGAAGTATATCCAGGTCTTCCTAGAGAAATTATCAATAAAAGTAACAAAGTACTCGTATCCTCTGAGAGACTTTGTTGACATTGGTCCACATATATTGAATATACTAGATCAAGAACCCCCTTGGATCTGGTGTTACTCCTTGGAAAAGCTGCTTTCACAAACTTCACCAACACATATCCCGTACATACATCATCATGCTTTGTTCTCACCTCTGGAACACATGTCACTATCTCATGAAGCAATTTAAGTGCTCCATGATGTATATGGCCCATCCTGCTATGCCATAGCTCTCCTTGATCTCTAGGATTACTGTTGCTCACTATTGCCTTAGGAGTATCAAACTGTAACCTATAAAGTTGGCTGCTCCTAACTCCAATAGCTATGGGTGATTTCCAATCCTTATGCTTGATTAACACATGCACCCCTCTAAAGAGTACATTGTAGCCTTTATCCTAAAGGATAGATACAGAAATTAGATTTATGCCCAAGCCTGGAACATGTAACACATCATGAATGGGAATAGGCTTGCCATTCTCCCTCTGAAATAGAACAGTCCCTCTCCCAACTAGATTGTACTTGGACTTGTTCCCCATCTGAATCTAGAATCTGATCTCCTCCTCTTTGTAGCTAGAGAAGTACTCCCTAACTCCTATCATATGAAATGATGCCCCACTATCTATATAACAAACACCTTATGAGGTTGAGCTAGTTAGGCAAGCTATGAGTGCAAACTCATCCTCCATTCTACTAGAAAGCTCATCTACACTTGCTGAAGCTATCGTCTGCTTCTTGCCTTTCTTTTCATTTTTCTTCCTTTGTGGGCAATCGCTGACATAGTGGCCAAACTCGTGATAACCATAGCATTTGATCTTCGACAAGTCCTTTTCTTCTTCTCACTTTTTGGATTTGATCCTTTGCAGACCCCTTCTTCACTTTCCCTTTTCTTGCTAGGGCAACGTTTTCCTGTTCCACCTCACTTTTCTAACTATTACTGCTGGTTCCACTGACAAGACTTAGTCTAAGCTCCTCCTGAGTGAAGTCACTCCATAGTTGATCCCAACTTGGTAAGGTATGTCATCCATTAATAAATTGAACAAAGACATCCCATTGCTTAGTAAACCCATTCAGGGCTATTTGTACTAGCTTGTCATCATTTGGTTTGTCTCCAATAGCTGCCAACTCATCCTTCACAAGTCTATGTCTAGTGAGGTAACTTGTGATGTCTTCTCCCTTATTCATCAGGGTATTCCTCAACTTTTCTCTAAGAATCAGCTTCCATTTAATGGTAGCACTCTAGTACAGATTCAAAATGGCATCCCACATCATCTTCACTATATCTAACTCTGCAATATGTGGAACAATATGATCCTTAACACCATCAAGAATCAGCCTCCTCGCCTTGGCATCTTCCTTCTTATATGCTAAGAGTTGTGTTGCGTCTATAGGTACAGGGACAACAGTGGTCACATATTCCTTGATACCATTCTCTTCTAGCAATAAAGAAATTCTGGCTTTCCAGACACCAAAATTTAAGGCTCCATCCAATCTGTTCTGATCTCTTAAACCTGCTGAGGCCATCTCAAAAGAAAAAAATAATAATAATTTTGAAGAGGTCAAACTAGGTTTTATAAACCCTAGATTTTTTATTTATTATTATTTTTCTTTCTCCCTATGCCTGTACTAAGCCTTTTCTACCCTCAAATCTACTCTGATACCATTTGAAAATTCTATTGTAGCTACTGATTATTAATCTCCTATCTTATATAGATTATTTGACTGCTAAAAACTAATTCACAGCAAATATTAAAAATTAATAAAGCTACAACTTCACAACTAATCATGGAGATAGAAAAACAAAATATGCAAAATAATGAACACCAGTATTGTAGATGAAGAATTTTATTAAATTTCAACAAATCAAGAGATACATAAACTACTTGCCTCTTACTGGCAGAGCTCCAGCAATATTCTCCTCTAGAAATTCTTCTCCCAATTTCTCCTGCATGAATTCCACTGTTGTTGTATCCAATGCTATCACTGTGCCCTTGCTCTCACTGTAAATCTATTTTCTATTACTATGAATTTATTTATTTTCTATTGGTGCAAATGTTTCTTAGATGTGTCCTCTCCAAATACCCATTGATCCTCTTTTATAATCTTCTCATTGAAAACCAATGGCCATGATTTAATCTCAATCAATGGCTAAGATTAATTAGACTCTAACAAAGCCTAATGTCTAGAAGTCTCTGGAGAAATCAATTTTCTAGGTATGGAGATAATTATTCTAGTTGTGTTTATAGCCTCGTAATCACCACCTGAGACTAGAACACCTATTTGAGCTACTTTAAAATTAACACTCTCTCCTCCAAGTTCTATAAAAAAATTGGCATAAGAGGCAAATACATAGTTGCCAACATCAACCATTGTTAAATTATCCATTGTTAAATTGGTGTAAGAGCTTAAGAGGAAATAAGCAATTGGTTATCATTCATGAGGGGCGATCTCGAATGCTTGATCAAAGTAATCTTGGGCTCTGCCTCCATCTTGAAAGGAAGCTAGGTGTGTAGAAATGCTTCCTACACTAATCTATTGAGGAGAGGGCTATGCAAATTCAAATTTATCCCAACTATTACAGCAATATTAAACCATTAACATGAGATATTATAGTAAAACACAAGAGCCAAAAAGAAGACAAAAGAAGAGAGACAGAGATTTACGGTGGGGAAAACCCTTATCGGGTGAAAAATCCCACACTTAGAAACCTACATAATGCATTAACAAATCTGAAAGAATGTTTACAATACACTTGCAATGCAATCTTCAATGGTCTTCAACACTCATGTTTGGAGTCAATCTGGTAGTATAAGAGTAGCAGTAAACCTGTGATACAAACTCCATCTCCAAGCACCTGTTTAAATAGAACATGCAAGGTAATTTTGGACCTTTCTTGGAATGGGCATCCAATATGGCATCTTGGATCAAAACCTATGCCTAGGGACACTTGGTCAACATTGTAGAATGTGTCTGACACTTGTCCATAGCTCCAATCCCAAAGAGGTCACCACTTTCCAAAATGGGATATGACAGATGCTCTTATGACACTTACAACCATCATAGAATTTGTCATAACGGTTACAACTTACAGCTATAAGAGAATCTATCGTACACATGCTATAAATAGCATATTCTCTTACAAAACATCACATTCTACCTTGGGGCACCCAAATATGCCTCATTCAAAGATGCTTCATGACACATGTCATTACCTATCTTACAAACTTCTATTCTCGACTCTTACATGTCATAGATTCGTCATAGGAATCCTTCATAACCGTTTCAGTCAAACATTCCTTACACAACATAGAAGATGCTGACACATGGAAGAATATTCCTACCACTAAGTGGGACACCTATCTCCTCATGTGAGGAAAAAATACCAAGTTGTCATAATCCATGTAGGATTGACACATCATCGTGCCACATCCTACAATATGACAAAATGGAATTTCTAATTATTTACAAGATAGGTAGTGAATAATAAATACAAACATTACAAATGCAGAGAATTACCAAGGTTGAGACACCTTAATTCCAACAAATCTCGTACTTGTTAAACACCTTGTAAGAGCCAATGGAAAAATAAGATTTAACTGCTATAGGCTGAGAGGCCGATAGAAGAACTTCTTTGTGCCCACTGGTTTCGTCAATACATCTGCAACATTCTTCAAAGTATCTACCTTCTCCAAATTTACCTTTCCATCCTCAACCATGTCCCTCATGAAGTGAAACTGAACATCAATGTGCTTGGTTCTAGCATGGAAAGTTAGATTCTTTACAAGGCAAATTACACTCTGACTATCATAACTGATCGTGATCTAACCTACATCAACACCAATATCAGAACACAATCTCTTAAGCCAATTGGCTTCCTTACAAGCATGAGTTTCTGCCATATACTCAACTTATGTCATGGACAAAGCAACAATAGGTTGTCACTTACTCATCCAACTAATAGTACCACGAAACAATGTAAAAACATAAGAACTGGTGGATCTCCTACTGTCAATGTCACCTACCCAATCTGAATCCACAAATCCACAAATATCAATGGAATGCGGAGGTCTTGAAACATTACCATGATAGCAAATGGAATACTTGAAAGTACCCCTCAGATATCTAAATACTCGCTTAACTGCATCCCAATGAATCCATGTAGGATTATCCATAAATCAACTAAGGACTCCCACTACTTGGGCAATGTCCGGTCTTGTGTAGACAATAGCATACATCAAACTGCCAACAACACTAGCATAAGGTACTCTACTCATTTCCTCCACATCACTAGGAGATTTTGGACAATCAACAAACAAATTTGTCCCCAAGGAAACAGGAACACACAATGGTCTACAATCTCCCATGTTGAATCTATCCAACATGGTCTTAACATACTTACTCTGACTTAACCAAAGTTTTCTGTTAGTTCTATCTCTTCTGATTTCCATTCCTAGAATGTACCTGGCTGACCCTAAATCTTTCATTTTAAACTGAGCTGACAACTAAGATTTAAAATTAGAAATCATATTCTTACCCTTCCCAATGAGCAACATATTATCAACATACAGTGCAACAATGAGAATACGATCACCATGAAACTTATAATAAACACAGTGATCTAATTTTGATCTCACAAATCAAATTGACAACACAAAGGCATCAAACTTCAAGTACCATCTCCTAGGGGATTGCTTCAAACCATACAAAGACTTCTTAAGTTTTCAAACCAAATTTTCTTTACCTTTTACCATGTAAAGCTCTGGCTGTGATATGTAGATTTCCACCTCCAAGTCATCGTGAAGGAAAGTTGTCTTCACATCCATCTGTTCTACCTCCAAGTCATAAGCTATTGTGAGTGACAATAGGAATCAAATGAATGTCAGCTTTGCAATGGAAGAGAAGATCTCACCATAATTATACTCTCCACTTGTGAATACCCCTTCACAACCAATCTGGCCTTATACTTTTCAATACTACCATCTACACCAATTTTTCTTGAACACCCATTTACATCTAATGGGTTTCCATCTAGGAGGCAAAGGCACCAAGTCCCAAGTTTGATTCTTTTCCAAAGAAGCCATTTCTTCCTCCATGGCCTCCTTCCAGGAACCTGCATCCTTCATATCCAAAGCCTCTGATACAGTTCTAGGTTCATCACTGTTAGTGAGCAAAGCATAAGCACAACTAGAATCAAGCAATGTAAAACCAAACCTTTTAGGTTGCTTCCTTATCCATGTAGACCTCATCAAGAGCTGAGGTTGAGGTTCATCTTCTTCTTCTAAGCTTTTAGAGCTACTAGAGCTCTCCTCATCATCAGCTCCAACATTGTCTTTCTATTCAGTCTTCTCAGGGGTGAGAGCAAACTGAACAACATCCTCTTTCTTTTCTTTTTCTTCTAGCTGCAGAACAATGGAAGAAGGTGTAAGCTCTCTGAAGATGACACTTCTTCTATACAACACTTTTTCAGCCATGGGGTCCCAAAGCTTGTATCCTTTCACACCAACACCATAGCCGATGAAGATACACTTAACAGCTTTATTCTCCAACTTTTACTGCTTCTCCCTAGGCACATGTGCATGTGCCTCACAACCAAAAACAAGAAGATGCTTTACTGAAGGCTTTCTACCAGACCACACCTCTATCAGTGTCTTTCCAACAAGAGCTGATGTAGGAGATCTGTTTACCAGATAGCAAGCAGTGGCAATAGTTTCAGCCTAAAACTTTTGTTCTAGACTAACTCCACTAAGCATACTCCTAGCCTTCTCCACCAGTGTCCTATTCATCCTCTCTGCAACTCCATTTTGCTACGGTGTGTATGGAGTTATCGTATGTCTTTCAATCCCAAGTTCCTTGCAATACTTATCAAATTCTATAGAATAGAACTCGCCACGGTTGTTAGTTCTCAAACATTTAATCTTTTTACAAGTCTGATTTTCAGGAAAGGCTTTAAACTCCTTAAACTTGCTATAGACTTCAGATTTGCTTCTGAGAAAATAAATCCATGTCCTACTGTAATCATCTATAAAAGATACAAAATATACAGATTTTGATAACAAAGGAACATTAATAGGACCAAACACATCAGAGTGAATAAGGTCCAACACACCAGAAGACTTATGAGAACTCAAGTAAAACTAAACATGGTTTTATTTTCCATAAGTGCAATGTTTGCAAAAGTCAAACTCAAGATTACAATCATCTAACCCCTCAACGAAGTTCTTATTTTTCAGGGTAGGTAGACTCTTCTCACCAATGTGGCCAAATCTTTTATGCTGTATTGTCTTTTCTGCAGGAAGTTTAACTTCCAATGCATGATTACAACCATCAAGACTAGAAACAATAGATTTCTTCACTGCTCATTCAGATGGTGGGGATGAAGTGACTGCTGCCCTCTTCCTTGAGTTAGAAGAACTATTGCATTGTGTAATGCATGCTTCCAGCTGAAACAGAGTACCTCTCTGAGTACCCTTAGCAAGCACCATAGATCCTCTAGTCATCTTGCATCCTTATTTCAAAAAGGCAACCTATACACTTGCATCATTCAAACTAATTATAGAAAGTAGGTTCCGTACTAAGCCTGGGATGTGCATAACCTCAGAGATCCCCTTCACTCGACCATCAGGGAATTAGATAGAGACTATTCCATGACCAATGATCTTTAGATGAGAGTCATCACCCAGATACACCTTTCCACCATCAAACTCCTCATACTTAGTGAACCAATCTCGATGCAAGGTCATGTGGAATGATGCACCAGAGTTGATTAGCCACACATCATTAGATGCATGGGTTGTCAGGCCTATGATGAAGGCATCACCGTCATCTTGTGATTTGTTAGAATCTGAATTAGCAGCTTTCTTCATTTTCTTCTTCTCCTCTTAGCATTCCTTTTAGAAATGCCCGGTCTTGCCATAGTTCCAACAAAGAGCCTTGGACTTTCCAAGAGATTTGGATCTCTCACAGGATTTGGATCTACCCTTCTCAACTTTCTTGTCCTTCTTCTTCCCTTTCTCCTTGGGTCTTCCTCAAACTGCAAGGGCTTCTTTGGCTGCCTCAGAAGACTTTCTTTGCATCTCTTCAGATAACAGTGAAGAAACCACCTCTTCCATTTTGAATGTGGATGTGGTGCTTTCAATTGCCATGACAAGGTGATCCCATGAGTCTAGAAGAGAACAAAGCAGGGTCATACACTGATCCTCCTCCTCCATCTTTACACCGATAGATGTCAATTGTGCAACCAACATGTTAAAGGCATTCATATGCTCAGCCACGGATCCTCCATTTGAAGAGAATACAACTTCTTTCTCAAGAAAAGTTTATTGACAAGGGATTTGGCTTGATACACATCCCCCATCTTCTTCCAAAGGAGTGTTGCAGTAGCCTCCTCATGGACATTTAAAAACATAGAATCGACAAGACTAAGTCTTATGAGACCCTTAGCCTTTCAATCCTTAAGATTCTAGTCAGCTTGTGACATTGCAACTGGTTTAGTTTCATTCACCCTTTCCCAAAGGTCTCGGTCAACTAACATGTCTTCCATCTTGAGCTTCCATAGCTTGAAATTACTGCCGTTGAACTTCTCTACTTCAAACCTTCCTGATGTGGTTGCCATCTCCTTGCTGCAATGAGATACAAAATGCTCTACACAGACTCCCACTTAACTTAAGATTAGCTCAAAAAACCCCTACCCAACAACTAGGACCAAAGGTGATCAAGCTCTGATACCAACTGAAAGGAAGCTAGGTGTGCAGAAACGCTTCCTACACTAATCTATTGAGGAGAGTGCTATGTAAATTCAAACTTATCCTAACTATTACCACGATGTTAAACCATTAACATGACATATTGTAGTAAAACACAAGAGCCAGAAATAAGATAGAAGAAGAGAGACTAAGATTTACGGTGGGGAAAACCCTTATCAGGTGAAAAACCCCACACCTAGAAACCTGCACAATGTATTAACAAATTTGAAAGAATGTTTACAATACACTTGCAATGCAAGCTTCAATGGTCTTTGAAACTTATGTCTGGAGTCAATCTGGCAGCATAAAAGTACCTGTAAATCTATGATACAAACTCCATCTCCAAGCACCTATTTAAACAGAACATACAAGGCAATTTTGGACCTTTCTTGAAATGGGCATCCAATATGGCATCCTGGACCAATCCCATGCCTAGGGACACTTGGTCAACATTGTAGAATGTGTCTGACACTTGTCCACAACTGCCATCCCAAAGAGGTCGCCACTTTCCAAAATGGGCTATGATAGATGCTCTTACGACACTTACAACCATCATAGAATCTGTCATAGTGGTTACAACTTACAGCTGTAAGAGAATCTGTCATACACATGCTATAAATAGCATATTCTCTTACAACACATCATATTCCACCTTGGGGCGCCCAAATATGCCTCATTCAAAGATGCTTCATGACACATGTCATTACCTATCTTACAAACTTCTATTTTTGACTCTTACATGTCATAGATTCGTCATAGGAATCTGTCATAACTGTTTTGGTCAAACATTCCTTACATAACATAGAAGATGCTGACACATGGCAGAATATTCCTGCCACTAAGTGGGACGCCTATCTCCTCATGTGAGGACAAAATACCAAGTTGTCATAATCCATGTAGGATTGACACATCAACGTGCCACATCCCACAATATGAAAAAGTGGAATTTCCAATTATTTACAACATAGGCAATGAATAATAAAAACAAACATTACAAATGCAAAGAATTACCAAGGTTGAGACACCTTAATTCCCAACACATCTTTGTGAGTTTCCCATATGAATTGGCCGTAAAGTGACAACACTTCTCCATTTGTAGGACTGGTCAATATTGCCCGTCTAAAGAATTACTCTACCTTGCTAATGTCTCCTTTCACCTAAAATCTCTATCAAACATGATTTGCATTCAATTCAAAGTAAGAATGAATGATATCAAGATCTTCATGCGCATAAATATTTTTAAAATAACAAAGATAAGGGAGAATAATTTCACTCTGTGCTTAAACAAATTCCAATTAACTAATAAACATGTTAAAAAATAAACTTTATTGAAAATTTACTATCTAATTCATCTTCAACGATTCATCTTTAACACAAAATCTTCTATAAAATAAATATATCAAAATCACAAGTTTCCTCATGTGCTTCATTGTCAAACTCTTCTGAAGTCTAAAATTCCTTGAATTTTTCAACCAATACTTCTGAAGTGACATCTGCTAGGTTTCCTCTCGGTTTCTAGTGATGAGGTTTCTCTGTTATGATAAATGCTCCTAGCTCTGAAGCATTGGATCAAAAGAAAGCAAGATGGAAAAAGAGGAAATGAGATCAACTTCAAGATTGTACTGAAGACTCCATAAATTCAACATTGAAGTGGCTGAATAATAGATTATGTGTAGAGAAGGTGGTCCATGTAGAATCTATTATTGAAGTGGCTACATAATCTCTAGACACCACAAACTTTCAATTATAGGTACTGACAACAAAATCATTAGAAATCAAAACTAAATTTCAGTGTCTAGACGTGTAAATTTCAAATCCTCCTAAACCCTATAGAAAAATAAAACCACCATTTCATATTAATGTAATACTAAATAAATTTTAACATCTAGGCATCTGTAAATTTCAAATCATCCTAAACCTTACAGAAAAATAAAACAGAAATGTAATACTAAATAACGTTTATATTTCCTAATATGGACACCAAGTGTTCCACCATTGATGCAAGAACAACAACAGATGGCTCATTTCTCAAAACCTTGTTTCGAGTAACTATAGTTTCATCTTTATTGCACCATTGTTTCCCACCTTCAGTTTTGGAGCAATCTTAGAAAACTTGAATGAGTAGAATGATAGAAAATATGAAGAAATTAAAGTACCAAGAGCATTGACTTTGAAGATATGGGCATTGGCTATTTCCAATCAATCTATCAACAACAAATCGAAAAGGAAAAATGTGCAAGATTGGATCTTTCACAAAAGAGTTAGCCATTTATCTGTAATAACAAACAATCTAAGTAAATATGAATATCTAATTTTTTTAAAAAGCTCAAATAAACTAGGCATATACATGACAATGTAGGAACATAATCGAAGTGAAGACACACCCAATTACAGATATGTGTATCTCTATAAATATGATTGAGCAGCCCAAAACACACAAAATTAAAAAAGTAGGAAATTGTTCACCTCATCCACATAAGGTTTGCAAGTTGAAACTTCTTGAAAGAATTTACTCACTCATAATTAAATTAAAAAAGTTAATTTGCTATCATTACCATGCTTCTAACTAGATTTTTCTCATGAGTTTTAGGTGTTTGTTTCACTCAAAATAGTATGTTTGCAAAATTCGCCGTTAAGTGATATTTTTTTGAGCCAATCACAATAGAGATAATTCATTTTCTAATATTTTTTGTTAAAATTTTTTCATGTTGCCATAAATTTGTCTGATAAAGAAAAATATATTGTGTTTTAATTGGTTTACTATCCATAGATTAATCACTAGATAAGAATCAAAAACAAAAAAATGATTGCAATAGTAGTGATGATAAAAATAATAATCATAAATATTACAAAAATATAGCCGAAAAATACAAATTAATAATTAAACCATATATATGTATAACATAAATGTTTGATAACTCTCCAATACCAAAAACAATTAGATAATTTATAGCAAGGAAGGACCGGGAAAAATAAAAATCACAAATTATAGAAGGAAGAAGCACAAAAATATTGTAAGTAAAAAAGCATAGCACATGACACATCATAATATATATTCTCAAAAAAAAAACATTGCACATGAGATGGGGTCAATAGAACACCCAAAATCCCCATTTACTTTTAATATTCTTTTAATCCCCTTTCTTCATTATATGAATTTAATTTTTTTTTAAATATTTTATGCAAGAAAGAAGAATCACAGAATAAAAATAGCATGGTGTTATGGGTACATGCATAGATTATTTTATATTCCTGGAATATTAAAAAAAATTAAATAATTTTTCATAATATAGAACTTAACATTTATTTTATTTACATTTTACAATTTTCAAACATCATAATATATATTCCCAAAATACCATGACACATGACATGGGGTCATAATATGGAACTTAGTTATAAGTTATTTTATTTACATTTTACAATTTACAAACATCATAATATATATTCCCAAAAAAAATATGACACATGACATGGGGTCAATTCAACACATCCTTGAATTTAGTTTTCTTTTTAAAAATATTTTATACAAGCTCACAAAATGTCTATTTTATTTTCTTTCATAAATCTGATAAGTTTATATTAAAAGTTAAATTAGTATTTATTCTTTATCTTACAAAGTAAAAACTAAGTATATAAATTTAATTAATTATGATATTCATGGGCCTTTATAATAACTACTACAACCACTTTAAAAAAAAAAAAAAAAAAAAATTAGTAGAATTATTTTACCAAACATAATTAATACTACCTAAAAGGAGTTTAGAATCATACAATTCTCCAACATTATAATTATGTCAATTATTGGAATTCTATCTCCCATATCAAGGTGAACAAATATGAAGAATAAACACGATTAAAAAGTGTTTAAAAAGCTACATACCAATTTTTTTTTTAACAAGAACTAACATTTTCAAGGTTGCATTGAAAATATAACTATTAAAAAATTGGGTTTTGGTATGCAATTAAATTGTATTGTGAAAATTCACACAACACAATATAAAATATATTACAAAATTGAAAGAAATGCACCCAAATTATTGAAATATTTAGACTGCAAGCTTATTAGAATAGTTACTAAAATTTTTAATATATGATTTTTTTTTGGCTTTTAAATAAGAAAAGCTTGAACCAAATGAGTGCAATTTTGGGATTAAAAAAGTAAGACCCTAAAACAAGGATAAGAGATCCAAACAAAACATTAGTGATTTGTGGAACTCAAATCAAACAACCATGCTATGAATGATTTGTGTAATTTTGAAAGGTAAGAGTATTTGCAAAGAAATAGATAGGAATATTATGTTGACAAATACTATTCTTATGTGTAAAAGTACTAGGGTGGTAATGTACATGTATTGGAATACTTTATATTATATGTTTTTGCTTATGATGTCAAATGATGTATTTAAACAATTACTCGATACGAAATGGTTTTATCTATTAATATAAATTTGGGAATTAACATGTACCAATGAAATAATTTGAAATGACCCAATCCTAACCCTAATTCTAACATTAGAGTTTAGAATTAGGTTTAGGATTAGAATTAGTGCTATATTAGATATGAAAATGGAAACCTAATGGGATTGGAAAGGGTGGTTAGGGTTGGTAAAGGAGAGATCTCAACATAGCACAAAAATCTAAAAGAAAAGATATAATAATGGTTCATAATGATAGGTAAGAATACAATCCTTCAAAAGATCTAACAAATGATAATGCCATTAGAAATCACATATCTATGACCCTCAAAGTGATATATCATACAAAATGTGTACCAAGTCAGTTCATGGTGAGAAAAAAATGGGCAAGACTCAACAAAATTATATGTTTTAAAATTTGAAACTCAGGGCTCAATTCCATGTGATGCAATCTAACTTCTAAATATTGGTGTGGGATAATGGAGCACTAATATTAAGGTGAAGAATGAGTTTACAACATGGGTTAGAGTTAGAATTAGGGTTAGAGTTAAGGATAGAATTAAGCTTAGTGATAAAATGAGGGTTAGGCGTAGAATTAGGGTTAAGTCAGAATTAGGGTTAAAGATATAATTGGGGTTATCATTAGGGTTAGAACTATAGTTATAATTAGGGATAGAGTTAGAATTGGAGTTAGGGTTAGCATTACTATCAAAATTAAGGATAGGATTAGGGTTATAGTTATAATCTGGGTTTGAATTAGTAATATAAGTAGTATTGGGGCAAGAATTAGGGTTAGGGATAAAATCAAGATTAGAATTATAATTGGATTCAGGGTTACAATTACAATTAGGGTTAGGATTACCATTAGAATTATTGTTAGAATTAAGGTTAGGGTTAGGGTTTAGGTTAAAATTATGGTTAAAACTATAATTAGAATCGAGGTTAGGGTTGGGATTAGAAATGGGGTTAGAATTAGGGTGAACATTAGGGTTAGGGTTATAGTTACAACAAAACAACAGAGGTTATTTACATTTATGTTTATATATAGAACTATGGTTAGAATTAAGGTTGGGATTAGGGATGCAATTAATAATATAATTAGGGTTAAGTAGATATAGGGGTAAAATTAGGGTTAGAATTATTATTAGGAATAATGCTAGAGTTAGGGTTATAGTTACAATTTGGATTCAAATTAGAAGTTAGGCCTAGAATTAGGGTTAGGGTTAAGGTTCGGGTTAGAATTAGCGTTATAAATATGGTTACTATTAGGGTTGGGGAGAGAATTAGGCTTTGGGTTACAATTATTGTCAAGATTAACCTTAGGATTAAGGTTATATTATATATAAATCTAGCATACCTATTATATTATATAGGGACATATATAAGGGTAGAATTAGGGTTAGAGTTATAATTAGGGATAGGGTTAAATTTAATATTAGATTTATTATTAGAATTAGAGTTCAGGTTAGGGTTTAGGTTAGAGTTAGGGTTAGTATTGGCCTTAATGTTAGGGTTAGGGTTATAGTTACAATAAAACACCAAAATTCATTTACATTTATATCTATATATAGAACTATGGTTAGAATTAATTTGGATAAGGGTTAAAATTATGAATAGAATTAGGTTTAAGTAGATCTAAAGGTAGAACTAGGGTTAGGGTTATATTATATATAATTAATATATAATATGTTATAATAATTTATCTAACCTATATTATAATATTATATTATATAATTATAATAATTCTTAAGATACATAATATAGTTAGAATTAAGCTTGCCACTCCAAATTGTACTAGCATATCTATAGTTAAAAAATATATCTAAAGTATGTTGAGAGATATCCTTCCGGAGGCACTTTTTAATCAATTTATCACATATAGGTGGAATATGTTCTTCTAAAAAGATATCTCTGAGCGTACTTTAGATATACTTTTTAAATATAGATATGCTAGTATTAATATAATATTTATATTAATTTAATTGTTTAATTTTTATCATTGTATAGTCATTATATTCTTGTAATGCCCACCAAAATTTTGCTAATAAATTAGCATAACTTATTTTGTTAAACGAAAACTAAATAAGATAAAATAGAATAGTATAAAGAAATAATAATGAGAATAGGGATAATTAACTTACTCTATAAACAAGAAAAATTTAATGCTAATGATATATCTATGAAGATTCACCTATAAAACAGAATGGTAATTTTATAATAAGTTAGCAACTATTTCATTATTTCCCTATTAGAAATTCATTAATAAATTGAGATGCAATAAATAATTTAATCTAAAACTTATTTCATAATTATCTGAAAGAAAATATATTATAAAGCTCATATGTATGTAGTTAATTCTCTTTTCATTACACATAACGCCATTCAACTGTAAAATTATTAGCAGACCTATATATAATAGTGGCAACACAAATGCATTCCTGACTATCGTTATTGATGAAATATAAAACAATATACACTATTGAAAGGATTATTCATTCACTTAGTATAATACCTCTATATATGTGTGTGTGTAACTGAAGACTAGCTGACACAGTAAAGAGTGCAAGGTTATGCTTTATGCCTTAGAGGAAACAATACAAATTTAGGCATACATTGAAATGAAATGTTGATTCAAATGCAATTCATAGGGTAGTGCGTTGGTCTATGGCGGCCAAGGGCTGACCACAACCAACTACTAACCACAAAGTTGGTGTGTTTCTTATAAAATGGAATACATTCAATAATCAACTTCAAACAGTAATGAACTTATAAACTTTATAAGGCAATAATCTTCTTAACATCGAGAATAACCAACTTTACACAATGAATAGAAAATCACTTTCATATAGCGATAATATCTAACCATAAACATTGTAATGATATTACATTTAGCTTTTATATATATATATATATATGTGTGTGTGTGATGATATTAACTTCTCCTTGCAGCGAATGCTTTGAACCTTCGATAATATTGCTCTTGTAGCTCCTAGCTTAAAATATACAACAGAGACATTTTCAAGATTGGTTATATCATAGTTTATTATAATTCCATAGAAACAAAACAATGATATTATTATAACGAACCAGATCTGTAGCAATACTATTCCTTTCACCTGAAAATACATATGAAATTTATATCATCAGAATTTGAACACCATAAAAGAAACTTAAGTTTATATTTACATTATAAGAAGATATTTCGTTTGCATGTATTCTTGTTTCTCTATGACTCTGAATCTCAATGAATACATATGACACCAATAATTATCAAGTATTACATTTTGCTACAGAATAGGAAGAGTAATGAAATTAAACCTAATTATTGTATTATTTCGTTACCATGAATGATTCACAACAATCTATATCTTAGAATCTAGAAAATACAATTTAGATCAGCAGCCAGAGTAGATATTGAAATAAGAATACACCATCTCTATCATTCCACAACCTTGATCATAAACTCTTCATAAACCTATAAATAACAAAATAGAGTAGTCCAGTCCTGCTCACCTCCCAACCATAGTACTGGGATTCAAGTCCACCCTTGAGCTAGAAACAAAACCCAATGCTCAAACATAAAGCAAATAAATAAGAAATCAAGAAATAAACCAATGACAATAGACTCACATACAAAGAAAATCCGCAAATAGATTTTTGGTAAGGGGAAGAATGGAGATTCCTTTTAGAGTATATTTTAACTCCCTTTTACTCCCATTAATTATCCCAAACTCTCATTCTCCCAATCTCTCATTCATTCTCCCAATCTCTCATACATTCTCCAAAAACTTCCATTCATTCCCCTTAACTCCTATTCTTCCAATCTTCCATACATTCTCCCAAACTCCCATTCTCCCAATCTCCTAACACAACTAGCCACAATACCATCACCAACTTCCACAAGAAAAGAACACCCCAAAGAGGCTCCCCACCCTCCTTAACCCCACATAAGAGAAGCTTTCCACTTGCTTGGAGAGAAATTCCCCTTGCACACCAAATCCTCAACAAACAAGCATAGATTTTCAGAAAAACAAACAAATTACTTCCATACAATAATCACAATTAATAGATCATCAAAAATATTACAAGAAAACATTCATACCTTCACTGTCTAAGGTAGGATCAACCCCAATAAATTCACCAAAAAGTTGCGCAATCCAATTTTTCCAACCAACAATCAAAACTCAAGCCTTCATTTGCCCTCCAAATTCCTCATATTTTTCTATTCAAGAAGCATACAACAGCCCCAAGAACCAAGAAAGAACACCATTTTCAAGAAAGCTACAACACTTTTAATTTTCTAAGATGATCAATGACTCAGATTTTCCCCTTTTTAAAATAAGACCGTTTTCCCAACTTTTTACATTCCTTTCTCAAAAAAATAAAATAAATACTTCTTTTGATTTAAATAAACATATTAAAATGACACATACTTTCAATAGAAAACCTCCTTACAAAATAATAAGAAATAATAAATAAATAATTAAATAATAGTCAATGTTTGAGCATATGGATTTTGTATCCAATTTCTTAAGGAACTTGGGCCACTCTACCTGTAAAGATCTTATAGAAACATCAGTATTTTTTAAAATAAAATTTATAGCCAAAGCAATTTAACTTTATCATTTCTTACATCCATTAATCACACAATCTAACACATCAAAACAATAATAATATTTATTTTTGCAAAAAAATATAATCATTATTATTTCATAATCCATTATTTTACTGAATAAACATATTATTTAATTTTAAGAAAATAAATAAATAAACATCTAACAGAAATATAAAGCATTTATTTTCCATAGTCAAAATAATAATAATAATATCCATAGTTCATAAACTCAACATCAACCAAGTCCATTACACACACACTTCAAAATATAATATAAGTCAAATATCTATGATAATGCTAACTAGGTCCAGTACGGTTATCCAAACCTACTACTTGAGGCCGACAGTGGAGAAAGCACTTATTTTAGAGGAGATCCAGCTGAAGCATCATGATCATCATCAGAATCCACCTTCACATCAAAACCACAATCAATTATGCTCTTTTGCACCTCCTAGAGGTGGGAATAGGGAAAACTATTTTCCTGCTAGATCAGCACCACATCAATCACAGCAAAATTAGAATAATTATAATATAATTCATAATATATTAATGATAATATTTATATTAAATTACTCATTATACAAACAAATGTAACATAATTATCATTATAATATATTTATATTTATGTTATATTATAGTAAAATGAAATATTGATATATATGTGTATAAGTTTTAAATATTAATTTATTTTTAATAATATAAATAGTAATATATTATATTTTGCAATATTCATATTTAATTTTACTTCATTGTAATTATAATATTATAATTAATATATACAATGAAGGATAACATGAATAATCATATACATATCAATATTATATTAATATGTTCTTAATATTACACAACATAATTTGAAATTAATCCACAAAGAAATGTGAGATATTGGAGTGGAAAACAAAACATCTTTCTAGATTCCCCACTTTATTTATTTTATGACACTTCAATAATGGATATTCTTATGACATGTTATGTTAAGACTAGGGATATGTCTTCTTTGGAGGTGTTATTTTATCATTTCTTATCTTTTCCTTCCTTCATGGAGTAGTTCTCATCCATACCTATCAGATACACTTATCTAATTTCGGCATGGATGTAATAATGATCATATGGATTGTGATAGTTTTGAGAGAATAACTAGTGAGGATATACATTATGGCACACCTTGTAGGAGGGCCATAGAAAATATAGTTTTACCTCCTTCACCTATGCATTAAATGATTACAAATTTTAATGATACTTCTCTTATATGTCATGCTAGATTGTCTCCATATATATTTCATTACTTTTTTCATTTTCCATATTCTCATCAATTGTATCATGAGTTGACATTCAAATGATTGTTTTTTGATAAAAAAATTATTTGTATGATCTGTTGGCATACATTCTTATTTGTCTCCAAGAAATCTTACTAAGAAGATTATCCAAAATAGAACTTTCAATTTTTTAAAAAATATTTTCTTTTTCAATAACATAAGGATTTCCATTTTCAACAACAAAAGGATTTTCATTTTCACCAACACAAACATTTTCATATTCAACAACAAAAGGATTTTTATTTTCAACAACACAAAGATTACCATTTTCAACAACAAAAGGATTTTCATTTTGACCAAAAAAGGGATTTCATTTTAAGTATTCATTTCTACAACTCGTCTATGAACTAAATTGATCTCAACATTATTATATCCAACTTTTTAAAAATCATTAATATAAATATCATCTAGAATCACATTTTCTATATAATTCAAAGGTGGATTTGAAGACATACCTAGATTTGTGCCTATTGTCACATTCGCCATAGCATTGAAAGGTGCATTTGAAGACATATTGGGATTAGTTTCTATAATCAAATTATCTTCCACATTCACCTCTTGCAAATTTGTATCATCTACATCCATGGTCTCTTGAAGGTTTTTATCTTCAATAGTCATGAAAGGAGATGCTTCAGCATTATTCATTGCTTGAATCCTCATTCTTCTATCTCTTTGTCATTTTTTCCTCCTCTCTCTTTTCTTGAATTTCTTCACAGGTCAATACCCTCATATCTCTCCTCTTTTGATGACATTGTGATCCCATGATTAAAAAATTCTAAAATATAAATGAATTTCAATAGTAAAAGTCTTTCCTTTTTATTCCTCCTTCAAATGAATAGAAAATGAACATAATTCCACTCCAAAATTGTCCCAATGGTGCCTCCTTCCAAAATTCAAATGAAATTAAAAGTTCAAGAGCATGTAGAAGAAACGATTTGATAAAAATATTGTAGAATTAGTCATTGTCAGTCATACACAGTCATGTAAGATGTCAAGTTGCAGAAGACAATCATTTTTTATCAATAAAAATTAAAAGAAAATGTTAAAAATGAAATGGGATCCCATTTATTAAACAAGATCCTATTTAGGATATAGGATCCCATATCCTAAATAGGATACCATTTTATTTTCCACCCGTTAAAATAATAAAAATACAAATGGGGTTTCATTTAGGAAATAGGATCTCATTTCTAAAGTGAGATCCCCTTTCTTAATATTTGAATTCTAGGCATGGTTTGTGCTATGGATTTTGGTCAGGAAAAGGCTTTGGTGACCTAACCCTTAGCTTTGGACCTTCTTTTACCTGCAACTTGAAGGTCATGTCAGTGTCACTAGAAAAGAGTGACTTTGGACATATGTCTGAAGATGTTTTTTGTAGAATTTTTTGACGAAATTAAAACTCATTATAGATGAGATTGTGTAGATTCTAAATATGTAATTTTTTACCATTTGATTATTTTTCTATTTTTGAAATATTTTTTGATGAAACTGGTCCATAAACTTGAAATATCAGGTTTTACTATTATTATAATAACTTTTTATTAAGATTTTTTTTCAGAAAAAGAGTTATATGTGAGAAATCTTCAAATAATTATTTTCAATTTGAAAAAAATTAAAAATAAAAAAATGATAAGTTTAGGTAGTCTTATGCATGACGTACACAAGGGATTTTTAAAACAACAATTACAACCAATAAAAAATTAATTCAAAAATATTTTCAAAAAAATTACAAAAAAAATATTGTGAGAAATCTTTAGGGTGTTATAGATCTTTTCCCAAAAGGATTCAGAAAAATACAATTATTTAGGTCAAAATATGGTTGATGTACATGTGCATGGTATGGTAAAAAGAGTGAATTTTAAACAATGATTTTTAGACATGCCTATTGAAAATAAATTTGTATCATCTATGTATTAAAATATATTACATATTTCAAAACTAGACTCTAAGTACTACATTTCATATTACTGACTTTTTCTAAGATTCAACCTTCAAGTGCTTCAAATTTTTAGGTCAAATGTGACAAATTCAAAAAATTAGGGAAAAAACTTCCACTTTCTGGCCAAAAAGTGGACTCAACTTCTTGCATACAACCGTGACCTCCCATATTACTTGCAAATTTTGAGAAATTTTGATGATTTTTATTTCTATCCTTTCAAAAGAATCCATAGACACTACCTCTTTGAACTTTGTGTCACATCCCTCATGGAAAAGAAACAATAAATCAAACAAGATCTATCTTTAAAGTGGTCGATGATGGAAAAAATTGGAGGGAGACCATTTTCTATGGCAGAGACATATAGTAATGGCAAATGCATGGGTGTAGGATGGTCACCTACTACACCATTATGAAGGAATGGCATCCTGCCTTCACGCCTCACCTCATTCATTGTTGCAGCCTAGAAAGGAATGGGAAAAAAAAAGAAATGAATGTTGATGAAAGTCTCTAGCCATCTCTCAGAATCACACAATCTCTCTCTCTCTAAGGAGTTTAACAAATTATTTTATCATAACATGAATCTTTGTTTTGAAGGATACTCTCATTTATAAATTCACAAGGCAAGAGCTATTTTGTGGTAACTACAAGTTGCTAGGTTTGAATATGTTTATCTACTTATCAAAGATTTGGACATCCATGAATGAATAAAGGATAGAGGTATGTCATGAGGTGAGAAGGATGGTTAGAGGTTGGTATAAATAAAGCACATAAATGGTGTTATATGGTATGACTAAAGCATGGAAACTTATAGGGACATTCCAAAACATACCTGAAAGAAATGTGGTCTCATCGTAATGCCATGATTATATAAGCACAACTGATCTAAATTTTAATGGATAATTTAGATAACAATACCTAGCGTTGAGCTTGTGGTATTGTAAAAAATAAACAAAATGCTCACTATGCAAAACTTGTAAGAAGTTGCAGGCAACCAAAGAAGATTTCTTATTGCATCAAAAGTTGAATATATACAATGAGCAAGAATGTGAAAGGTCACCTTATCCAAAAAAATTGAAATGGATAGTTGGAAGGTGACAAAACTACTAAAATTCAAATTTTCAAATTTTTCAAAATTTCAAAAAAGTACTAAATTTTGGACCCCACTATGCAGGGTCATAACTTCTAGCGAGCTAGTCAAAATCTGGACATTTCAGACTCACTGGAAAGATATCCTGAAGAGCTAGATCGAGTTGCATTGAGCCCTACCTATGGTTACCACTGAAAAGAAACCAGAGAAAGTCTTGACCCCAAATTCCAATTCAAAGGCCTCTGAAAATGCCAATTACTAGGATGTAGACAAAACTAGAAAAAAATACTAAAAAAATAGAATATAGTTGAATGAACAAATTTCACCCTAATGCTTTTGAATCTCTGTAGGATCATTGCTTCCCCCTTGAGAGGTAATGGGCCCCATTGCACCTATGTATTGCAGTAGATGTGGAAATTTCTTCTCAATCTGGTCCTTAGTGAACCATTTTCCTTGATGTGGAAGTTGTCTTATCTGTACCACTCGATAGAGAGGAATCTGTTGTTTCTTCAATGTTTTCACCACAACATTAGTAATCTGATCACACTTGAGAGGGGCAGTAGTGTCTGGAGTCAACTCTAAGAAACTTATATGTTCTGTAACATCTGAAGTGTCCAACAATAGTGGAAAATATGGTCGCAACAATTCAACATTGAAAACAGGATGTAGTCCAAGAAAAGATGGAAGATTGAGTTCAAAAGCATTTTCACCAACTTTCTTGATGATGGTGTATGGACCATATCGAATAGGACAGAGTTTCTTGTGAGGCCCTTAAAGTCTTTCTTTCTGAATATGAAGCCAAACCTTGTCCCCAACCTTAAACTGATGAGGTGTACAATGCTGATCATGTCTGTCCTTGTATTTATGATTACTATATTGTAGTATCTCATGGACTTGTTGTTGAATATGGCGTATCTTCTCCACAAACTTAACTGCCCTATCTACCTCTTTTTCTGAATGTGTTGATGGGTCACTCAACATAGTCGGCAATGCTACATCAATTGGAGCCAATGGTTCGTAGCCAAGACATACCTCAAATGGACTATGCCCTGTGGAACCATGTAGTGCTTGATTGTAACTATGTTGTACATATGGCAAGATTTCATCCCAATTTTGAGGATGTTTAGAATGGTACATCAACAAAATGTGAATGATCATCCAATTCACCACCTCAGTCTGCCCATCTATTTGGGGATGGAAGGCAGTGGATTTTGTCGACTTTGTGTCCATCAAGGTCCAAAGTGCTGACCAAAAATTGCTAAGAAATCGACTATCCCTATCAGATATGATGTTTTGTGGCAATCCAAAGTGTACCCAAACATTCTCAAAGAAAAGCTTGGCATTTTCTTTCGCAGAGATTCCTTTCTTGCAAGCCACTATGACAGCAATTTTTGAAAAACTATCTACCACCACATATACACAATCATGCCCATGTTTTTGTAGAAGGTAGTCCATACTTGAAATCCATTGAAACTAAGTGCCAAGGTTGGTCAGGGACTAGAAGAGGAGTATGCAATCCTTGTTTATGATTGACATGCTTCACAATGGCACAAGAAGTACAAGATTAGATGTATAAAATGACATCATGTCTCAATTTGGGCCAATAAAAATACCTTTGAAGTACATCAATAGTCTTCTCCACCCCGAAGTGTCCTACAACATGGCTGTAGTGTGCCTCCCATATCATCTTTTATTGCTCCTTGATTGGAACACATATGTCTCCCATATGATAGAGAATCGCATCCTTCAAGTAGAAATTGGTGGCTTGTTTTCCCATTGCTAGATTGTTGTAGATCTCAGTAAAATTAGGATCTGTACCATACAACTGAGGCCAAATTGTTGTGTGGTGGCCACAAGAATCCAATACTATTGTCAGGGTTGTGATTGGAGGTCTACTCAAATAGTCTGCAACTTTGTTAGTAGCTCCCTTCTTGTGGTAGATATTGAGATGAAATTGTTGCAAGTAGGTAGACCATTTTTTATGCCTATCATTTTGTAGCTTCCCTTGTGTTTGTAGAAATTGCAGAGGCTTATGATCCATGTGAATGACAGTCTCCTTCCCCAGAATGTAGTGTTTCCATTGTTTGTAGGCTTGCACAATAGCATACAACTCCATATCATAGGTGGGGTACTTACACACTATGTCAGAGAAAGTCTCACTGTGGTAGGCAACTGGATGCCTATGTTGCATGAGAACTACTCCTAGTGCATAGTTTGAAGCGTCTTTTTCAATTTGAAAAGATTGTTGCAAATCTGGGAGTGCTAGTACTGGTGTAGAACATAGCCTCTTCTTCAACTCCATGAATTCTTTCTATTGTACCTCTATCTAGAAAAATTTTGTCCTTCATCCTCCTCTCAATGCCTGATTCATAGGCCATGCCAAATGTGAAAAACCAAGTACAAACCTTCTATAGAAATTAGCTAGACCCAAGAAGCTATGAAGTTCTATGAGACTTTTGGGAAATGGCCAATCTTTGAGAACCTGTATCTTTTCAGGGTCTACACAAATGCCCATTCTATCCACAATGTATCCCAAATACTGAATACTCTCCATGCCAAAAAAACACTTATCTTTGTTAGCATATAGCTTGTGTTGTTGTAAGGTTGAAAGCACTTGCTGAACATGTTACAGACGGTCACCCCATGTTTTGCTAAAGATGAGTATTGCATCTAAATAGACAACAACAAAAGAACCAATGAATGGTCTGAGGACATCATCCATAAATCTCATGAATGTGGTAGGGGCATTGGTCAATCCAAAAGGCATGACTAGCAAATCAACAACCCTTCCTTGGATTTGAAAGCAGTCTTCCACACATCTGATGGCTCAACTGGGACTTGGTGATATCCAGATTTCAAGTCAATTTTGGTGAAAATTTTTGCCACCCTGAGCTGGTCTAGCAAATCATCAATGCGAGGGAGTGGATATCGGTTCTTCACAGTGATCTTGTTGAGAATCCGATAAACAATTGGACTTCCACATGGTGAAGCACTTGGATGAATGTGTCCTTTCTTGATCAAATCTTGAATTTGCCACTTGATTTCTTCATTCTCCAAAATTAACCTTCTGTATAGTGGCCCATTTGGTAATGGTGTCCCTGAAATTAGATCAATCTAATGCTTGACTTGGCAGTGTAGTGGTACCCCTATTGGTGAATTGAATACATCCTAATATGTTGACAATATTTTCTCCATTTGTTTCTGTTCAGCTGTGGTAGTGGACACTTTGGTATGATTTCTGGCAACAATGGACTTTTCCTCCTCAGGTCAAACCATTAGTAGGACAAATTTTCCAATGTGAGCAATCAAATGCTTACATTGTTTTGCAGTAATCAAAGATACTGGTTATGTAGTACTTACCTCAGGTATTTGATACTTCTTTTCTCCCAACTTGATGGTAACTCTATGTGGCCTTGACTCATAGACTCCATGGTGCTTGTACATGTATGGGTATCCCAACAATACATCGCATACATCCAAAGGTGCCACATCACATATTACTTCATGTCTTTGAATGGCTTGATAGAATAAGGTAAGAAGCACTATTTATTCACCAGAATGTCTTATCCCTTACTTACCCATCCCATATGATATGGTTGTGGATGTCATGTTGTTTGTAGATTCAATCTTTTCACAGTTTCAACAGAGATCAAATTCTTTTGGCTTCCACTATCCACAATGAAATGAAGAGCCTTTCTGTTTAGCCACATCTGTGAGTGGAACAAGTGTTCATCATCTTCATGGGGTAGGACTTTGGAAGTGGCAACTATGGCATGTGGGTCAGCCTCAATGAGTTGTTCACCCTCATTTTGTTCACAAGGATTTGTAGACAGTGACCCCTGTTCCGTCTCTCCTTGATAGATTTCTACCAACAAAGTCTTCGTGGCACGACAGTCTTTAGTGTTATGACCAGTGCTCTTATGGAATTCACACCACATCTTCTTCTTACCCTTATTTGTTGTTGATGTGGTTTGTGAGGAAAAGTGCTTGGTTGTCTGTTTCCCACCAAATTTGTTACCACCTTCACCCTTGAATTTGTTGTTTGAGAGATAATCTTTCTTCCCCTTTTGTTTGAATTTATCCTCTATTTTTACTGCATATTTGAAGGCGGAACCCAAGGTCTCAATATGTAATAAATCCATTTATGTCTGGATATACCAATGAAGCCCACTATGATACTTCAATACCCGATGCTTTTCTATGTCACAGATTCCCAATTTTGTAGAAAGTGCATGAAATGTATTTGTATAATCTTGAACAGATTGGTCCTTCTTTTTTTGAAGTAATTGCCACTGCATGTACTTCTCCTCATATGAATTTTTAGGGTAGTATTCCTCCTTGATGTATTCCACAAATTCTCCCCATGTGGGATTGTCATCCTCCAACATTTCAAATCCTTGGCTGTCCAGGCCATCATCCTTGGCTAGTAGTCTATTTTCCCAAGATTGTTTCACATGTTCCTCAACTTTGAGGAGTGCAAAGGTTATTTTTTCAACATCTATGAAGTGGTTTACAGAAAAATATTTCTCTAATTTTGATAGCCAATCATCAACAGCATCTGCATTAATTTTTCCTTCAAAATTTACTTGTACCATGAATGGGGTGTGACCATGAAATGGCACTCCAGCTGCACCTTCTAGTTGATGATTTCATTAGAGAATTTCAAAGAATTCAGTCATCATATCCTCACATTGCTTTGCCAAAGCTTCTTGTACCAGATCCTTGAAAGGGTTGGATCCATTTCCTTGTTCTCCCATCTTCAGTCGTGTGCGTCTCAAGGGTAGGTAATCTGAAGGGTCTCTTGTCTACAATCCCAACCTTGCATAACCAGACTGTGTACAATGTGACATACAGGAGCGAACCGCTCTAATACTACTGATCTAAATTTTAATGGAGAATTTGGATAACAACACCTAGCGCTGGGCCTGTGGTATTGTAAAAAATAAACAAAATGCTCAATGTGCAGAACTTGTAAGAAGTTGCAGGCAACCAAAGAGGATTTCTTATTGCATCAAAAGTTGAATATATACAATGAGAAAGAATGTGAAAGGTCACCTTATCCACAGAATTTGAAATACATAGTTGGAAGGTGACAAAACTACAAAAATTCAAATTTTCAATTTTTTTTAAAATTTAAAAAAAACTACGAAATTTTGGACCCCACTAGGCAGGGTCATAACTTCTATCCATCCAGTCGAAATCTGGTAATTTTGGACTCATTGGAAAGATCTCTTGAAGAGATAGATTGAGTTGTGTTGAGCCCTACCTACAGCTACCACTCAAAAGCAACTGGAGAAAGTATTGACCCCAAATTCCATTCTGAAGGCCTCCGAAAATGCCAATTACTAGGATGTAGACAAAACTAGAAAAAAATACTAAAAAACTAGAATATAGTTGCATGAACAAATTTCACCCTAATGCTTCTAAATCTTTATGGGATCAACAACTTTGCTGCCATTTTCTATGCCTGTGAAAGAACACTATTCACAAAATGGATCTGTTGAAAGGGCCTCAAAAACTTTTAAGTTGTATTTAATCAACATATTTGTATGCAAAACATTTTAGAAACTTGTATGTTGAGTGTAAAACATGGACAAAGTTGATCTCTTGGGGGTGTTTATGGGAAGTATTTCCTCTATCATCATCTATATTGTACTTTCAACTCATTCTCATGTCAATGATGTGGAGGCTGATGGGAAATATCAAATTGGGATGGATATTGAGTACATAGGTAACTACTTGACATATAGAGTGACTAGAGGACTTTTGGACTTTTATTTCTTCTCTAGTTCCTCTCCATTCTCCATTTTTTAGTGATATACAGGACTAGTGGGTAGACCTACCCCAATTCCATATTGGTCTTTTGGTAAGATGTTTCTTACTTCAGGTTTTCTATTTATCGTAAGAGATGTTAACATCTATTATTTTGTGTGTAAATCTAAATCCACACTAGAGAATCAAAATTTCATTATTTTCTATCATACTTTATCCTAGAACAGTATACAGAGTGTGCAATATAAAAATAGTGTTATTTATGCCTTAGGCTATCTAATACGCAGAACAAAGAGAATGGAGAAGAATGGGTTAAGAAGCCATATTAATGATCAAATCAGTGTGTACATGATTTTTGGTTCTCTATTATTATTTTGATCTAGCAAGGCTCAGCGATCAAACATTGAGTTTCAATTATATGGATATTGTAGCACGTATTGATGATCTTAAGTAATATGATTACATATAATAATTGTTAGTATATACAAGAAGAATGTTAAAGACCACATCTTTGTATGGATATGAATAATAACAATTTATAATGCATGGAGAAATATCAAGGTTTCTCATGCTTTCTAACATGATATAGTCCATATACCACTATAATCTTGACATAGTTAGAGAATTATTCCTTAAAGGAAGCTACGGTGATAAGACCTTGGTTGCATTCAATGCGATAATAGAACCTTTGGATTATATTGTAAAATGGTTAGCATTAAGGTAGAATTGAGACCTCAAATTGATTAGTATTGTAGTCTAAATGTCATTGAAAATGGTGACCTCTATCTAGCATGCTACTATATCTTAAAGCATAGATTCAAATTTACTTTTAAGGGCATAGAGAAATGTTATACTAGTATGCACTAATAGTGAATGTGAACATTTGATATTATTATTAATCTTAGACCAAGATAGATATTTGGTAAACTAAGGGATCGAAGTATTCTTGTTATTCATGTGTAAATGACACTATTACCTTGTCTTAATCGTTGGGCCTAGGTACATGATGGTATCATTGTAGAATTCTCTATTATATCTAAGGGGACTCTAAATATGCTACCTAGAATGTTAACCTCTTCAAAGTCTTATTAGAATCATCTTTCTTGTTCAATATTTACATAATATGAGCCTTGAGTTATGGTTGCATATTATTGTAAATGATAATGACTTTGTTTAGATGCTCTTGGTTTGTATTGTATTAAAATAATTTTGATGTTGTAAATGTTGCAAGTATGTGCCTAACTAGTGTTGTCATTGATATCAACATATCAATGTTGTCATTGGTGCCAACTATGCTCTTGTCTTGATGATTGATTGTAATGAGTTAGATGCCTATGTAAGTGTTGGAAAACCTAATATTGAGGATATTGAGAAAATTTTCTTTTATGGTAGAAATAGTATGTTACAAAATATCTTTGTCTATAGGAGAATAATCCAGTAGATTGCTTTTCATTTCCTATAGAATGAATATCTTTGTCTGTGATTAGAAGTTATTTATAGGCTTGTTTGAAGATGCTATGTTTTGACTTTGAGCCTCTGGTATGAAGATTTATGTGAGCTATGTTCACCAGAGTGAAAACTACTTTTCTGTATGTTTGGTGGTGATAGGGAGAAAGTATTATGCTCCACATTCCTCCATATATAAGTATTTTGGTCTACGGTTCTAGAGTTAAGTCTAAGATTGTGGACCTTTAGTCCCAATGGTTCATGATCTAGTGGTCCACAAGCGATCTTTTCCTTATGACAGTAGCGGAAGTGGTGTTTATGTGCACTGATTTGAAGAATCTTCTTGATAGTCAGATTAAAAGTTGTGCGGTTGTTCCTTATGATCTCAATGTGCTTGTACATGTCTCCTAATCATGTTCCTACACTTGGATTGGTTTGTAAAGAAAAAATTGGATCATGGATGAAAAATGATCTTAGTAGACCTAGTGTTCTCACCAGTCTTGGCTGACTTGGTTGATTTCACTATTTATGAAGATGCCTTAAAGATTGTAGAAGCATGTCGTGATGTGAAGGATTGCATTGAGTCCTAGCTAAGGCATGGCATGATCAACATACATATTTACATCTTTCCCTTAACTAATTTTTGTATTAGGTCCAGACCTATTTCTATGTATGTTTTGTAATGTCGACATTAGAGATTGTTCCAACGGCTGATGAATGTATTGCCGACCTTAATGTACATTCCAAAGTTGATGACCTGTATAAAGACTTGTAATCTAATTGAGAAAAATGACAAGCGTGCAAAATGAGGAGATAATTGTGAATAGTAAGAAGAGCAGAGAAGAGGAAGAATATTGCACTTCAATGGAACTAAACTCAGACATAGAGTAGATGCTATCAAATTATTTCAAAAATCTTTGGTAGTGAACCACCCCTTGGCAATGGGTCATTCTTGGTAGTGAGCCATTCTTTGCAATGAGCATTTTGGGCAGTGAGACCCGTAGGTAGTGAGCCTTTATTTTTTGGTATTGGTATAACTTATTTATTTCTGTGGGCTAATGCCCACCATGGCTTTTCCCTTAAAGGGTTTTTCACATAAAAATATGGTGTCTATTGTGTTCAATGTGTAATTGTGATTAAGTCTATGGTTTCATGCTTTCATGGTTAAATCTAATTCTTAGTAATTAAGTAGTTGATGGTTTGATATTTATATGAAGTTAAGTTTTTGACAATTGATTCACCCCCCTCTTAGTTGTCCTATGTATTTCAACAATTGGTATCAGAGCCAAGTTCCTTAGAAGAAAGCCTAATAGTTTGAGGAATATCCAAGATGTCTTTTAAAAAGGAAGCTTCATCGTTTGATGGGACAAATTATACTTGTGATCTATGAAATCAAAATGAAAGTTAAAATATAAGTCAAGTGCAAAATACAATGATTTTACCTTCCTTTTGACTCACAAATCCAAGAGAGGGAAGGAGTTGCACCCAAGAGCTCCTCAGATTTTACCCAAGACTAGAATGTATGTGGATTTCTCAAGTGCATTCAACACAATGTGGATAAATGATTGGATGATAGATTAGAGATTGATATGATAATGGCTAGAGTGATTTGGGAATTATGATGGTATGATAAGAGAATTTTGGAGAGATTTTGGCAGAGGTTTGATCCAAGAAGAAGTCCCTCCTAATGGCTTAGCGAGGAGTCTCATTTATAGAGTTTTGGAAATGAGAATGGAGGGTGAGGATTAGAAGTTGAGATCAAGGGCTAGGAATCAATGAGAGTTAGGGTTAGGATTGAAGCCATAGCCTTGTGACAAGTGTCACAAGGGGAGTGGATGAGAGGGATCAAGGGTTGAATCTTGGTCAATCAGATTGGAGGGCTCTCATTAAAAGTGAATTTCAAATTCACATGGGGAAAGGTGTGGAGGATTAAAATGAATTAAAGATTCATTTTTGGGAAGAGTGGACATGACAAGTGAATTTTTAATTTAACTCATGGGGGAGTGTGAATTAAAAATTCACCTTTATGTGGAGATGTGAAGATATACTCTTACATGTGTAAGAGGGTGATAAATGAGGGGTAAGGGAGATTGGACCATTTGAATAAAAGATTGATTTTTATTTAAAGGTGTATGGAAGAAGGGGATAAGAAAGGTTAATTGAGTGTTTAGCTTAATTAACCTAGGTCTAGGGGATAGGTAGGGTAGGGTAGATTGATCAGTAGGATAGATTAATTAGATAAGACTGATTTATCTAATTAACAAGGATTAGTGAGATGGACAAAATTGACTAAATAAATATTGAGAATATTTATTTAATCAATGAGGATATAGTCATAAGGTATGGTGATAAATTAAGTAAATTAATTGATCACAAGGGATAGACAGATGGATAGGGATAAAAAGAATTTATTCCATTATTAGGAGGGATAAATCAGTTTGCAGAGCAAGTCAATTTTAGGTGTCTACATTTGCCCCTCTTTGAGATGGTGTTGCGGCTAAGTAACATCATCTCAAAGAAGTTAAAACATAGAGTTGGATTAGATAGAAAAAAGATTTTGGCTTAGAAGAATAGGGTAAGGTTTGGGGATAATTGGTAAGGGTGATGCCCTCTCGAGAGGATAGGCAGGTTACAAGAAAATAGTTGTGCTCTCGAAATGGATGGAAGAGCTTGGTTGAAGTGGTTGGAGGATAAGTGGTGAGATGAAAGGATGATGATGGTGGGAGATTGATTGGTGGATGACCATTGTGTTGAAAATGATTTAGAGCAATCCTAGGTTTGATATAGCAAAGTGGATATTTTTACCAAGGTATAGAAGACCAGGGTGATGATGTTTATCCAACATTTGCATGAACTAGACACACAGACAAAGGGATGATCTCATGCATGCCCAAGATAGTATAACCTTGTCAGATGAGGGAAGGGGACTCAAAGCATAAGTCCTTAGTACACAAAAGGTATGATAGACCTTAGATGCACAAGGAGATCAAAATGCTAGAACCGATCCTATGATCCACAAGATATGAATACTAGCTTGGAGTAATGAAACCAACCCACAAGCACATCATAGAAAAGAAAGACTATGCCTCATTGTAAATGTTTTTGCCACATACCATGATATAGTAAGATCAAGGTAGCTTTGATGTGATCTTCGAATAGGACAAAAGATAAAAATAAATAACGAAAAAGACCAATGAACCAAACAAGTGACCATTGTATCTCTTGCCAAGATGGATGATGATAGGATAGATTTTGCCTATCGTAGGAATGATATATCTTAAGGCAGGAATCGATTGATGATTGGATCATGTCTAGTTAATGTTGTAAGATTGGCTCAAGATATAATGGCGACAAGTTGTGGTTGATGCTGATTTGATAGTTGATGATTTTTTATAAGGGATGATTGATTTGATAGGTGATGCGATGCTTGGATGGATTTTCTAATTTTTTTGGTGTTTTTAGATTTTCTGATTTTTTTTATTTTTTTGGATTTTCAGATTTTTTCTTTTTTTGGATTTTCAGATTTTTTTATTTTTTTTGGATTTTCAGATTTTGGAAAAGGAATGGTTTATTATGAGATGGTTGCATTGGATTTCATGTGGATAAACTTTATGCTAGATACCAATGACAAGGGAACACCAAGTCTAGAGGTGAAGGTGATAGGGTTGGATACGAGGATTGGCGATGAAGGGATGATGGATAGTTGATTCATGATAGATGAATGGACAAGTGATAGGGATGCATGTTAGATAGATGGAAGATAGGGATGAAGGATAGGATAGGTATGCATGATATATGGATGGGGGGTTTTAGCATTTTCTCCAAGGGCTAGGTTGCAAGGAATCATATGCACCAATGCTTAGAATTTTGCATGATGGGTTCATGCTTGAATGGGTGGACTTTGTAGTGGATGGATGGAGGATACACTTACAAAGGGAGGATGCCAAGAGGTCTCCAAAGCATGTTGTTGATATTTTTCCCCTTGTATTTATCAAGATCTAATGAGGGGGATATAGTGGGTAGAATGGATGGGGAATGATAGTATAAATAGGGAGTAGTGGATAAGAATATGACAGGATAATGATACATGGACAGGATATGTAAAAGGATGTTATGGATGTGGATGATTAAATGGTTTTGCCCCCAAGTGTAGGGATACAAAGTGGATGGAGAAGGGATTACGCATGACACCCACATGGGGTTTTCATCAAGGTACTTGCCCAAGGCACCACAAGGAGTGGTTTTCACCATTGGATGGATTTTTCTCTTTACTATTTTCTTGATTTTTTTTTTATGGAATGGAGACCCTAGCGTCTATTTCCATAGCACGAGGAAGATGGTCTTAGGTTGGATAGCATTTTGGATGATGATTGCATAGATATTGGTAGATAGGAGAAGATGGAATGTATGGTGGGTAGTGGATTATGGTGTGGATTATGCAGATTATGATGTGGACTATGCAGATTATGATGTGGATTATGCAAAAAGATGGACCATAGGAATGTGATGGGGAAGATATGTAGGATAGTGGATGAAAGATGGAGAGATGGGGGTATGTGGGAATGTCAAGTGGTGGAGGGGAACCAAGACCAACTGTTGCACACACCGTGATGTATTTGGAAGCTTGTACTTTGGATGTGGAGTTGGGAGTAATGGGGATCGGGATAGGGTATTTTTAGATGGTCGATTTGGGATTTTATGTACCCAAATGGACTTAGGAATAATGGGATTTTTAGATGGGGAGCGAGATGTTTGGGATTTTGGAGTGGATTGGGATGTGGATGCCTCATTAGAGTTTGGTGCTTTTTGTTTAGGGACCCACACCATTTTTATTTTTTCTTTTTCTTTTGATGGTGGGGATTTTGATATCCTTTTGGATTTTTCATTTTGATTGGAAGGGATAATATCTTTAGGCTTTTGTTCTTTATGAGTTGAGGCATTCAAATTATTACTTTTGAATCCCATAGGTTTGATGGAAGCTTTATGTTTGAAAGATGTGTGCTTTTGTTGGTCTTGATTGGAAAATTTAGGGGGTTTATGAGTGGAGGGGTAAAAAGTGGATTTATGGATAAATGAATGAAGAGATTTATGGATAGGGATATTAGGAGTTGGGAGGATAGGAGAATGAGGGGATATGTGGATAGGGGTGTTTGGTATTGGTAGGATAGGAGGTAAAGTGTATTTGATAGGGATATTAGGAGTTGGAAGTAGTGGAGGTAAATTTGATGGAGGAAAATGAATGGTCACATGCTTTTGCAAATGATATGATGATGGAGGGGGGATGGCGACATATGCTTTGGGGGTGCAATGAGATGCACCATGTTTGGGATTGGATGAGTGGATTTTGGAAGGTGGGTGGATGGTATCAACATGTTTAGATTGTTTTTCTTGGGGTGTATAGCCAAGGCCATGCGAGGATGGATGGAATGTGGTGCATATGGGCTCCAAGATGCCTTGTTCATGAAGGCCTAAGCCTTTTCCTTGATAGTTCATATGTTAGAGCATGTGGCATGCAATGGGATGTTTGGTGCTTTGGAAACAAGACACGAGTCTAGTATTTGTTGGAAGAGGATAGGTGGTGGAAGGGAGTTGTTCACCTCCTACGAGGCAGTCACCGCAGATGAAAGTGTTTTGTCCAAGTAGATAAGGGGATGGATTTGGGATGGGATTGGTAGATGGAGGTAAAGGATTCATGGATGATGGTAAAGGGGTGGTAGAAGATGGTGTAAGATCGATAAGTTGATCAATAGATGGGACAGGATCATGGATGGGATTAGGTGGGATGGTTAGATCTTGATTAAGAGAAGGGGTTGATGTTTCAACATGCTTTGGATTTGATTCTTGACATAGCTCATGTGGTTGGATAGAAGTGGGAGTGACTTGGATAGATGTGGTGGGTGCTTGGACAGATGTTATAAGTGCTTGGATGGATGCAATAGGTGCTTGACTTATGGATTCTTGAACATGGCTACATGATGGTTCTTGAGTTATGATGGGTGATTGTTCAAGAGGTTTGGTGGATGTTGGGTTGCATGAGGGTGTTTTATTCCTTGCTAATAGCCAATGGATGGCATCCTTCATGAGTGTATGGGTTGAAGAATAATATAATGGATGGATAATGATGATGGTTGGTGTGGGATTAGGATTTGGATTGGATAGGTGGGTGATAGGATTAGGTAATGATGGTTCTTGGATGGATTCAAGGATAGGTGTGGGACTAGATGGTGGTCTTGGATGGGTGGAGTATGTGGGGGATTCCTTTTCTTTACTTGGTGATGTTCTTTGGAGGAAATCCCACAAGGATTCTTTGGATGTCATGGGCTTAGGACTTGGAAGATTTGATGGTGGATTAGATGGTGGATGAGTGATAGGGATTGGTGGATTGGAAGATGCATAGAGTGATGGATTAAGATTGGAGGAACATTGTGTTGGGGGGGTTGGGATCGATGGATTGTAAGGTAGGTAGGGTGATGGATTAAGGTTGATAGGATGGGGAGTAAAGGATGGGGGATTTGTATGGGGAAAGGATTGTTGATATAAGGTTTGGATTTCGGATACAAGGTGTGATATACTGGTGTTCCCTTGATCAAAGTAAGAATGACAAAGGTTGGGGGATGGATAAGGTGGAGGTATTGATTGGTTGGATAGGTATGATGGCATGGATGTGTAAGGGGATGAAGATTGATATGAGGACAAAGGTTGATATGATGAAGGTTGATATGATGGAAGTTGGTATGAGGTTGAAGGTTGATATGAGGTTGAAGGTTGATATGAGGTTGATGGAGTGCATATGTAAGATGTAGGTTGGTATGAAGGTTGAAAGAATGAAGATTGATATGATGTAGATGGGGATTTGGGATTCTCTAATGATGAGGTGTGCTAAGGGCATATCTATAATGTCATTTTTGTATTTTTCCTTAGCATTAGGATCCATATTCTCATAGACTTTTCTAAGTCTTTGTAAGTGTTGCATTGCTTCATAAGGATCCATTTTGTGCGGGAGATATGAGATGAAATGGAGGATAATGGATGATTGTGATGTTGGGATTTAAATTTCAAGACCTTAAGATGATTTGATTTTCTTCAAAGGATGGATGATTGTCTATACTTAAGGTGGACTAATGACACTTAAGTAATAGAATTGATTTGATTGATTTGATTGGATGATCAATTAAGGTCTTGATTTTTCATTGGTTTGATTTGGATTTAGAGTTGGGATGAAAGTAGTTAGGATGTGATTTGGCTTGGAATGATTGGATTATATGTAATGACTAGGATGATGACTCGGATGATGTTGATGGGATGAGGATGAATGATGAAGATGTGATTAGGATGTGCTTAGGGATAATTGTGATTGAGGTTGATTTGACAAGAATGGAGATAATGATGAAGTGTAATGATTAGAATGATGTTGTTTGGAAAATGATTTAGATAGAATGTTGATGATTTGATGATGTAGAGTGACAAGGATATGATTAGGATTTGATTTAGGATGACTTGGATGTGATTAGGGATGATTGGGATTGAGGTTGATTTGACAAGAATGGAGATAATGATGAAGTGTAATGATTAGAATGATGTTGTTTGGATAATGATTTGATGATTTAGAGTGACAAGGCTATGATTAGGATTTGATTTAGGATGACTTGGATGTGATTAGGAATGAAGTGGCTAAAAATGAGTGATTAGGATGAATGTGATTGGATTTGAATGTATTGGAAGAAGGAGTTGAATGATTTGTCTTATGTGTTTGATGTTTAGCTTGTTTTGGTGATGTTCAATGAAATGATCACACATGTACAATCATGAATCACTCACACAAGACAAGCAATTTTAAAATTTGAATTTGAACAATATGATAATGATTAGACAAGCACACATGGAAGACACATCAACATGCCCTAATGTCTAGTTTGATGGGGTATGGCCAGTTAGGTTTGGGCTATGTATATATGAGGTTGATTAAGAATTGAAAGTGAAATCCTATCACACAGGTGGGAGAAGGGGGTAACCCACCCTTCACCTTCACTTCCCAAAGGTAGAAAGTTCTTTAGGGATTAGCCAAGAGTGACAAGATTCTGATTTCAATGAGGGTGTCTTTCGATTCAGCCTTGAATGAGGTCTTCCCTAGGGGTGATGAAATCCCCAAGCAGGCCTCCTAGGAAAGGGTAAACAAAAGAGAATCAAGTGAGGTGTTTTTGATCTCCAAGGTCACCTTGTGGTGCGAGGAGAGAACATACACACGCACCCTTGATTTACACTCGCAGTTGGTTGATTGACCCTTAGGAAATGAAAATGTGTGAAAGACACATCAATCAATGGGTCTTTTTAGCCCAATTTGAGGATGTGATTGAAGATACTGGTTGATTTTATGCCTAATTTCAATGATGTGTGATCAAACAATGCTAATTTTAGAAGCCCAAATTGAAATGTGTTTGCAAACAATGATTCATTTTATATTCCAATTCGAAATGTGTGATGAAAACAAGATTGAAGATGAAAGATTAGAATGGATGTACCCAGATTGTTTTTTCTATCCAAGCTACTATGTTTTTCTAATTTTGATGTTGTTACAGCCCTGAATGATCACCTGCAAGTCACAAGAATGAAAACGGAGCAAGTAGACTAGCCAAGACGATCATTATGCGAAAATCAAGAATCTGATAAAATCTGATGAAAAAAGAATTGATATAGAAAAATGAAGTGCATAAATAGATTCTAGACAAAATTCTATGCAATTTGAAAAAAAATTTGCTGAAAAAGGATAAATTTGCAATAGATATGAGCATTTGAAGTTTTAAAGAATCTTTGACTTTGACTATGAAGAAAGGCTGCAAAAAGGTACAATCACTTGAAAATTTCCTCACAACTATGTAGTTCATTCTTCCAGCTTTCCGGCGAGTCCAATTTTGTGTGATTTTGCCCTGTTTTGACCAAGTTATGATAAAAAGAAAAAAAAAATGCCCTTATTAGGGCATATGGAGGCAAAAGATAACCTTGACTGTCAAAATAAACTATTCGCTGTTTAAAAGATGTATTCACATCTATTGTCCTCAGCTAGCAGTTAAGGTTAGAGGTCAAGTTTCAAAGTAGCCCCTGGTCTACCATATGACCAGGAGCCAAGGCTGATCAAAAATAAAAAAAGTAAAAGGGCTAACTGCCCCCGTGCAGTCACTCAAGTGACTAGAACCCGCAGCCGAAGGGGTTCGAAAAACCTAATGTTTGCCAGTCTCAGTCAGGGGGTGCCAGCCACTAAAAGTCTTAAGGTTGTGGATGCCTGACACCTAGGGATTTGTTTGGGGAGATTGGCAGAGATGGAACAAATGGATAGTGGTCACGAGGGATATCGAGGTAGCAGATGATATGCAGAGGCGGTGGAGGATTTGGGAGTGGCTAGTGAGAGGTTAGCGGGTATTAGGGTTTGGGGCTGGCCAAGGTTCGTGGATCTAGGGCTTTGGAACTAGCGACAGAGGTGAATCTTGGGGTTGGAAGTATCAATGGTGGTGACCAGGCTTTAAACATAGGGATGAGCTGTGATAGACCAAGGATTGGTGGTGACTGAGGTTGCGAGAGGTTGTGACGTGGTTGCAGGTGGTGGGAGATGGATCTCGGGCGGCGGTAGGGAATGGGCAGAGGGTCTGATCGAAGGGTTTAGAAGGCGGTGGGAGACAGAGCTCAGGCGGTGGTGGGGGATTTGGGGTTAGTAGGGGTGTTGACGGGTGCAAGTCGCCACCACTGGTGGAGACGGGAGGTATAAGGAGTGGTGACAAGGAGCTGCTAGTGGTGACTTGGAGCACGAGGGGTGTCGATCAGGCAGCGACAGGTATATCATGGGTGGGGACTAGTTGTTAAAACCCCTAGACATTTAACCTGTAAATGAACAAAATTTGCAACCTAAAAAAAATGCCTTCAACCATCAAACATGTAGTATGGATTAGTATGGATAGTCTGTACGGTAGGTATCTGTACTGTATGGACTATACCCTTAAAAATTTTCAAAATTTTTCAAAAATTCCAGTCACAAAATATATGCAAATTTACTGTCAAAAATCATGGAAACAACACCCTGATCGCAACGGTGAGGTCAGTTTTTGCCTAGGACGCAACCTGCAATAGATCACTCCAAAAACATGCAAAACTTCCTATAAATAGTGTTAGAAAATGAAGATTTTGACAACAAAACCTACAAAAATTGATGATTAGATCTAAGACCGGGCGTGCCAATGTGATCTATGAAATAAAAATGAAAGTTAAAATATAAATCAAGTGTAAAATACAATGATTTTACCTTTCTTTTGACTCACAAATCTAAGAGAGGGAAGGAGTTGCACCCAAGAGCTCATCAGATTTTACCCAATACTAGAATGTATGTGGATTGCTCAAGTGAATTCAACACAATGTGAATAAATGATTGGATGATAGATTAGAGATTGAGATGATAATGGCTAGAGTGATTTGGGCATTATGATGGTATGATAAGAGGATTTTGGAGAGATTTTTGCAGAGGTTTGATGCAAGAAGTCCCTCCTAATGGCTTAGAGAGGAGTCTCATTTATAGAGTTTTGGAAATGAGAATGGAGGGTGAGGATTAGAAGATGAGATCAAGGGCTAGGAATCAATGAGAGTTAGGGTTAGGATTAAAGCCATAGCCTTGAGACAAGTGTCACAAGGGGAGTGGATGAGAGGGATCAAGGGTTGAATCTTGGTCAATGGGATTGGAGGGCTCTCATTAAAAGTGAATTTTAAATTCACATGGGGAAAAGTGTGGAGGATTAAAATGATTTAAAGATTCATTTTTGGGAAGAGTGGACATGACAAGTGAATTTTTAATTAAACTCATGGGGGAGTGTGAATTAAAAATTCACCTTTATGTGGAGATGTGAAGATGTACTCTTACATGTGTAAGAGGGTGATAAATGAGGGGTAAGGGAGATTTGACCATTTGAATAAAAGATTGATTTTTATTCAAAGGTGTATGGAAGAAGGGGATAAGCAAGGTTAATTGAGTGTTTAGCTTAATTAACCTAGGTCTAGGGGATAGGTAGGGTAGGGTAGATTGATCAGTAGGATAGATTAATTAGATAAGACTGATTTATCTAATTAACAAGGATTAGTGAGATGGACAAAATTGACTAAATAAATATTGAGAATATTTATTTAACAATGAGGATATAGTCATAAGGTATGGTGATAAATTAAGTAAATTAATTGATCACAAGGGATAGACAGATGGTTAGGGATAAAAAGAATTTATTCCATTAATAGGAGGGATAAATTAGTTTGCAAAGCAAGTCAATTTTAGGTGTCTACAATACTCTTTGGAAGGTACGAATGAAAAGACATCTCCTTTGTCTTGGATATAAAGTGTTGAAAGTTACAGAATGAAAATATACCATGCCTCCAAATGGTTTGACAACTGAAGATGAAATCAAAGAATTAGAGTTGAATATAAAAGCTAGAGATTCCCTATTAAGTTCCTTAAATGACACTGAGTTGATAAAATTCATGGATCTTGAATCTACAAATGAGGTTTGGGAAAAGTTGAAAAAACTATATGAAGTAGATGATTTTGCAAAAGAATCCAAGCTACAGGGCCTGAAAGTGAAATATGAGGGTTTAAAGATGAACGAAGATGAAAACATATTAGCCTTTATGCAAAGGGTTGATGAACTTGTCAATGGAATAAAAGGTATGGGAGGAACTATTGGTGATAAGGAAGTTGTGATGAATATTATTAGATCACTACCAAGGTCCTATAGTCACATGGTAGCTGCAATTGAAGAAGTAATGATTGTAAAAACTATTGATAGAGATCAATTGCTTGGAAAGCTTACAGCCTTTGAGATGAGAGAGTTTGGGGATGCTCTACCAAAATTTAAGACTTCTTTTAAAGATAATACTTTAGAAAAGATCTCTAGAATTGAGAAATATAAGGTGGAACATGATGACAACTTTGATGAAATTGAAGCTAACTTTGTTGACAAATTGCAAAGAAGTTCTGATAAGTTCAAAGACAATTTCCCTTTCAAATCTTTTTCATGTGGTAAAGTAGGTCATTATGCTTCTAGATGTCCTGAAAGAATTGAGAGGAACAGGAAACAATTTGAGAATAGGCCTAGAGATCCAAAGAAATGCTACTATGTTAGAGATCTTAATGATGAAGGTGTGACTAATGATGAATTTGATGATGCTAGTACTAGTGCAAATGAATGCTTTATTATTTCTATTAAAGAAGAACTTGTGTCTACTAATTCTGCTAGCTGTGTGAAGGAAGAAAAACTAGTGGAAGAAAGTGCTTTGGCTATTTAGATTGAGAAAGATAAGGATGAATGGATTATTGATAGTGGATGCTCATATCACATGATTGGTGACAAAAGTATGTTTGTGAGTTTGGAAAAGTATGACAGAGGACTGGTTAGGCTTGGAGATAATGTAGTTGGTAAAATTTGTGGAAAAGGATCTATTTCATTTGATGGAAAGAATAATACTGATAATGTCATATATGTGAAGGGTTTTAAGCATAATCTTTTGAGTGTTGGTTAGATGTGTGACAAAGATTATGATATGATATTCAAAGACAATGGGTGCAAGATCATGGAAAGCTCCAAAACTATGATTGCTACTGGTAAGAAGGCTAGAGGTAACATCTATCAATTAAGAGGAACTAATGATTATTGTTTATTAGCCAAAGCATATGAGAGTTGGTTGTGGTATAGAAGTAAGTTTAGGTCAAATTGTGAGAGATTTACCAAAACTTGTGAAACCCACCAATACCATTTGTAACGAATGTCAGTTGGGGAAGTAGACAAGAACAAGTTTCAAGAGCAAAGAGCAATTTTTGGCCGGTTTGCTAGATCTAGTACATACAGATCTATGTGGTCCTACAAGGGTAAGAAAGTTCTACAAGGTGATAGGTACTTCCTGTTGCTTATTGATGATTATTCTAGAATAACTTGGGTTACTTTTCTTAGAAATAAATCTGAAGCCCTAGAGAAGTTCAAATCCTTCAAGGCAATGGTTAAGAATGAAATAGAGATGAAAATCAAATGCTTGAGGTCTAATAGAGGAGGTGAGTTCACATAAAATGAATTCAACTTTTTATGTGAAGAGAAAGGAATAAAGAGATAGTTGTCTGCACCTAGGACTCCTTAGCAAAATGGAGTTGTGGAATGAAAGAACATGACAGTTCAAGAGGTTGGTAGAAAAATGATGAAGGAAGGAGGTCTGCTGGGAGTTTTATGGAAAGAAGCTATAGATACTTCTATCTACATTCAAAACATAGTTAAAGTGGAAGCTAATGTTACTAAAACTCCCTATGAATTGTGGTATGGAAGAACTTGGACTACAGTAAAATATTTCAAAGTATTTATTAGTAAATGTTATATCATAAGAGAAGAAGATCTAGATGCTAGGTGTGATGAAGGAATCTTCCTTGGATACTCTACCAAGAGTAAGGCCTATCGGTGCTACAAAAAAAGCCTAAAAAATATTGTTGAAAGTGCAAATGTGAAGGTGGATGAAGACAGAGGTAGAAACTCAGATTTGAGTGGCTATGAATTAGATCAGCCTAGTGCTATAACAAATGAAGAAAATTTTTATAAGGAAGAGAGCCAAGATGAAGAAGAAAAGGCTCTAGAAAGCACTGCCAAGACTCCTAGGTATGTAAGGATTAATCATTCTTAAGATCAGATTATAGGAGATAAAATTAAATGTGTGATGACAAGAAAAAGAGATGCAAAAGAACAAGTGAATTACTCTTTTCTTTCTAAAGTTGAACCAAAAATTGTGAATGAATCTTGCAATGATGGAAAATAGGTAAAAGTCATGCAAGAAGAATTGATGCAGATTGAGAAGAATCAAACTTGGGAATTGTTTCCTAGACCGGCTAATAAGAATGTCATTAGAACCAAATAGGTTTTCAAAAACAAGTTGAATTAAAATGGAGAAGTTAAGAAATAAAGCAAGATAGGTATGTAAAAGATAATCTTAATTTTAAGGAATATATTTTGAAGAGACCTATGATCCTATGGTGAGAATTGAGGCAATCAAAATGTTTTTGTCATTTGTTACATTCATAGACTTCAAAGTGTATCAAATGGATATTAAGTCTGCATTCTTGAATGGTGAATTGGAAGAAGGGGTCTACATTGAGTAATCAAAATGGTTTCAATAATCAAAACAAGGTGATATGGTGTGCACATTGAAGAAGGCCTTGTATGGACTAAAACAAACACCTAGAGCCTCGTATGTAAGGCTAGGCAAGTATCTATTGCAATTAGGGTTCAGTAAAGGCACTGCTGATAGCAATTTATATTTCAAGATCAATGATAATCAGATCCTAATTGTTGTAGTCTTTGTTGATGACATTATCTTTGGAGGAAATGAAGGTGTGTGCATGAAGTTTTCTGGTGAAATGTAGAAAGATTTTAAGATGTCTATGTTTGCTGAGATGAATTTCTTTCTAGGTCTGCAAATCAATTAATTAGATAAAGGAATCTTCATATCTCAATCTAAGTCTATGAAAGAGTTGTTGAAGAAGTTTGGGATGGAATAGTCTAAACTAGTATGCACTCCCATGGTGATTAGCTACAAGTTGAGAAAAATTGATGAATCACCCAAGACTAATCAGAAAAAGTACATATCCATGATTGGAGGTTTGCTTTATCTAAAATTCAAACTAGAACAGATATTATGCATGTAGTTTGTCTTTTTGCAATATTTCAATCAGATCCAATAGAATCACATGTGATGGCAGTAAAGAGAATCTTGAGGTATTTAAAAGGCACACTAGATCATGGCTTATGGTATCCAAAGGATAATGATTTCACTCTTAATGCTTCTACCAATGATAATTGGGCCAAAGATGTTGATGATAGGAAGAGTACAAGTGGCTCAACACTTTCTTTTTGGGTAATAGATTGGTTTCATGGTTGAGCAAGAAACAAGATTCAATCTCTTTGTCAATTATAGAAGTAGAGTATATTGTAACAGCATGTTGTTGTAGTCAAGTGTTATGGATGAAGCAGACTTCAAAGGACATCATAGTTGTGTATAAAGCTCTAGTTGCAATCTTCTGTGACAATACAAGTGCTATAAATATTTCAAAGAATCTAGTGATGCACTCAAGAACAAAGCATATATATATATAAGGTATCACTTCCTGAGAGAAAAGGTGATAGAGATGAATTAGAATTGGAATATGTGTCCACAAAGGATGAGATTGTAGATATCTTTACCAAGCCTCTACCTAAGGATACTTTTGAGTATCTCAGAGAAAAGTTAGGGGTCATTACCCCTCCTACCCTAAATTAAGATGAATGGGAATGCATTAGTATAGTGGTGCTCAAAGTCTCATTCTTTGTGTTAAGGGAAAATTGGATTCAAATGAATAATCAATATAATCAATATCAAAATACCCAAAACTCAATGAAATACAGAAACAAAGAGATCAATCAATCAAAAAAATATCAAAAACATTTGCAAACCTCAAAGCTTCATAGCTTCCATTGGTTGCTTATCTCAATCGATCTTGCATGTATGAATAAGGCCCTTAGAGAGTGCACTTCCTTGCTATTCCAAGATTTTCAATGGAAAATGGCTATAATAATGCTTTGCAATGAAGATGAGCTTCACAACAATGATAGTAGTATGGTAATGACTGTGATCACAAGCAATGAAGGAAGTGGTGCAAAAGGTGCATTGTAATTCCTGCAGAGTAACGATACTTAAAGCTTGGATGAATGGAATGGAGGAATAGGGTTTAATTTATAGAGTTGGGAGAATGAAAATCAATGGTATAGAAAGAATGAGAAGATCAACGGTATAGAATAGTTGAGGAACATGCGCGAATAAGAAGAAGACATGTGTCTTGCTATATTTTGCATGAAAGGAATTAATAAAATAGAAGAATGAGTTAACTAAAGAGATAAATCAATTAAAAGAATAGATCAATCAGTTAAGAGAATAGAGCTAGAGAATGAATATTGCATGAGGATAAGAAGATATTTTGACTCAATTAAATATTTAGAATATTCAATTGCATGTGCACAAGGATTGAATTATATTTAGAGATAACTGAATTTATAAGCAATAGACAACTTAAATAAATATTTTATTTATTTAAATTTAGAGAAGATATAATTAGAAGAAACAATTAAATAATTGGTATTATTTAATTTAGAATGATTTTGGAAGAATAGATAAAATATTTGATTATATTTTATTTTTGGATATTGAGAGTATTTAAATAAATTTGATTTGATTTAATTAAATAATTAAGAATTATTTAATTGTTCGGAAGAATTTAATTAAATAAAGGATTTTATTTAATTTTGACCTTAGAAGAGGTAATTAAATATTTTCTTTATTAAATTAATTCAAAGGAATATGAATCAAATAAATAAATTTGTTTATTTATTTATTGATAGAAGAATTAGAATGAAATAAATATTAAGAATATTTCTTTAGACCGAGTCGTGTCATTTTTAGGCATATACATTTTGCCCTTGTTTGATGCAATATAGTTTACAGCATTGCTTCAAAGAATAGATAATCTGACAATGATACATGCCCTAGTTTGCCCCTGGTATAGGTTATGATGATAGGATGCCCCCTCAGGAGATTGGATGGGAAGAAGGCAGAAGGCGTGAGATAGACAATCTCATGAAGACGGAGGGAAAACTCTGTTAGGTTTGAAGAAAATAGGATGCGTTTCAGAGAAATAGGAAGAAAACTGGAAGAAACAAGTGTAGGAAGTAGTCATAGTCACGACATAGCTAGATTAGGGTTTGCATGCTATATATAGGAGCTGGGTCCACAAGATAATTCAATTGCACACTTTGCTTTGTTTTTCTTCTGAGAGCTTAGGAGAGCATAGAGCATAGAGCAGTTAGCATGAGGATGGACATTCCACGCAAGGAGCATCAGTTTGAGCAAGTTTGACAGTTCAACTGGCTAGTAGAGGCAGGACCCCTGGTATGTACCTCAAAAATTTTCCCCTACGGTCAATTTTGATTGCAATAAATGCTAGGAGAAAAATAGGATTGACAAATGCACCAGATCATAGTTTGGCCCATATGACATGCAAAAGTACGTGTTTGTAATTCTGTAGTGCATTTAAGATATAGAACGATGCATACACTCAAGCTGTGCATGCATGGGTTTAGTTGGCACATGCATAATTCTGTAGTACATTTATGATATGAAGTGGCGCATGCAACTGGGTGGCGCATTTATGGTATAGGATGGCGCATGCATGAATTCTTGTGGCACATGCATCAGAAGCAGCGCATTTGATAAGAAATGGTGCATTTGACAAGAAATGGTGCATATACCATCTTTTATGGTGCATATAATATAGATAGGTAGTTTACTTAACAAAATTGACTTGATTGGCATCCTGTTTGATGCGTCAATCGATACGCTAACTCCAAGATTGCAGGAATCTAGTCAAGAGATGTAGTGTGTTGTTTTGATCAATTTGATATGTTAAGTTAGTTGATATGTTTCTATATATATGTTGAGCATGGTACTTGTAGCTTTAGGTTGACGCCTTGATTTGCATGATTGTAGGAGGACATACGAGATACACTTCAGTCGAGGGAGCAGTTTCCCATGCTAATGTTGTAGAGGCATATGTTGATGAGATGGACCGAGAGGCACTTGGCGCGATGGGATTGGACAATGTTTGGTTTATGCCTAAGGTTCGAGCAAACCACGGGTTGCTGACTGCAATAGTGGAGAGTTTCCACAGTGAGGACGGGACCTTCCACTTCCCTACTAGTGAGATGATGGGTACATTAGAGGATGTATACAAGATTCTCCACTTACCCATTTAGGGAGAGCTCATGGAGTATGATCCACAAAGGGACGTAGGACTTGCTGAGTGCAGGTGAGTATTTGATGACCCCGAGCTAGTTGGACAAGTCATCTCCTGCCAGGATATTCATGACTACTACGACTATTTCCCAGGGATAGTTGTAGGATTGATTGGAGGCATTGTATGCCCCGATAGGAGATCACACGGGTTCCCCATTGGATGGGGTCAGATCATGGAGCAGATGGTTACAGAGGGCACCCGTTATGCTTGGGGTGTTTGCATGCTGGCACACCTATACCATGACATGCATCAGGTGGTATACCACAGGGCTGTGAGCTTATCTACAGGTGTGTCACTATTGTAGTTTTGGCTATGGGAGCACATAGCGATCACTAGACCAATTTGTGTTTTTGACAAATAGAGGGGAGAGTCGTACAGCTATGGCTACGCAGGAGTGATTTCCCAGTATAGGCTAGGCAAGCTCAAGTACTGGAGGCACGCATTGGATGGAGTAGATGTGGTCATCTAGCGGCCATATCTAAATTGTGAGCCTTGGGAGGATGAGGAAGATGAGCTACCATATTGTTACCAGACGCTTTGGTTGATAGGTTGGACATGGTTCATCTTAGAGAGACAGATTGTCACTTGAGTACGGAGACAGTTTGGGAGGAGACAGGGTAGGCTCTATTTGCGTGGACTCATGCTGAGAGGTTCAGATGGGGGTTAGTGCCATATTATCAGGAGGGGGTAGTAGAGTTTCAGCATATACCCTATATTGCCTGGGATATGAGGAGGGAGATTGCAGATGCTAGGATGACCCAGGATTTTGAGGAGTTGTTCGTTGCCAACCCATTTCTGAGGTATTCAAGGCCTAGGGATCTGGTGCATAATATAGATGAGGTGGATTTAGATGATGAGGGCTAGGTTGGTGGGAGGAGGAGGAGGACAGGAGGACATGGAGGTGGTAGAGATGGTGCAGGAGGGGGAGGTGCTGAAGATGATGGAGGAAGACCTAGATAGAGGAGGAGAGCTAGGGAGGGACCTTCCCATGCCAAGTAGGTAGCACCACCGTAGGTCACACAGTAGGCATAGATGCCACCAGCTTAGCAGGTGGCACAATAGTAGGTACCTAGCCATATGGGCAGGGACAAGCATAGGCATCCTAGGGTCTAGCATAGTCAAATGTCCTAGAGAGGGCTATAGCAATGCTAAGGGGATAGGTTAGATAGGTGTGGGTAAAACGTAGGACTGCTGAGGCCTGGCGAGAGACAGATGCAGATGTTATCTTGGGGCTTACCAAAGAGTGAGATATGGCAGAGGCACAGATATGAGTTATTCGAGAAGAGTGGGACACTGTAGTGTCAACTCTTGGGATAGATGCCACGAGCAGCTTTTTGGTTGGGTAGGTGCACCATGGGTAGGCACAGCTAGCACAGGCACAAATGCAACTAGCATAGACATAGACACAACTGGGACAGGCGTAGGCTCAGTTAGCACAGGTGCAGGGTGAGCTTTCCAAAGCGCAGGCGCAGACACAATATTACTGAGGCCTATACCATGGTGTAGTGCGAGTTAGTCAAAGGGCTCCAAGCTACAGGAGCTAGTCCATGGCCTCCCAGAGAGCAGGTGGATCACGGTCAGGAGCATCCGTGATGGGCCCACAACAGTCTGGGGCCAGTAGAGGAGGGGATTCAGGAGACACTACTAGTAGCAGTGGTTCACAGTAGCAGGGATAGCAGACACTCATGCAGATTTTGGGCTCTTATGTACACTTTTTGATGGCTCAGATAGTCAGATATACCTATGTACCATTTTCGTATTTTGATACATGTATCACTGTCTTTGAGATGTATTCACTGTATATGACATTGACTCAGAGATGGAACACTTGATATTGTACACTTGGACACATTTTTATGATATTTATATGATGATGTAGTTTATTTGATGCTCTCTATATGTAGTTTTGCTCAATCTATGTTATGGATGCATTTCTATTGTATGATGGTACTCATGTGATGCATGTTTTGACTATGTCTATAGGATCATATGTGATGCTATGTAATGTTATCTAATGTAGATTTTTTTATATGATGCTATGTGACCTAATGGAGACTTAGATGTTTTACTTGATATGCCTCTAATGTGTGTGAATACAAATGGTATCTATATGATTATGCAATTTATGTGATGCACTTATCTATGTTTTTGATTTTTTTCTATTGACACTATGTGATGATTGTATATGGATGACCTGATGCACTTTATTATGTATGCAACTGATTTAATCTTGTAAATGACTATCTCATGTGATATGATATGTACCTATATGCTATGTTTTTTGTGATATCCAAATGTACTCTATTGACATAGAAATGACATAATGGTAGATAGAAGATTGATTTAGAGAATAACTCGATAGAAAGACTCAAAGCTTCACTTTGTATTGTTACTCTTCTTTGTTTGGATCTTTTATTGCATGGGATATGGATGTATGGATGTATATTCGATGCTTTGCTTTTGACATCTTAATGGTGCAAGCATTTTGAAGTGCTTATTTCATCATTGGGCGATTTTGTTTTGGTACTTTTTCTGAATGTTGTAAGTTAATACAAGCATCTAGGTATAATTGAACTGAGATGACCTGAGCATTACTTACATGAATCTTTATTTAGCAAGTTAATACAAGCATCGAGGTATAATTGAACTGAGATGACCTGAGTATTTCTTGCATTTCAACAAACAAGGATTGCCCCCTTTCATGTTAGACCTTGGATGTCCTTGATGATCTTTTTGCTGATCATATCTTTAAACAAGGTGTCATATTACTAAAGTTTAATCCATAGACAACAAATAAAGAAAATAATCATGGACCCATCATAACATCTCTAGCTTTTGGCATCCTTGAGTACCATAGAAAAACATGATAGCAAAAAATCAAGACTATATTTTAACCATGTTTCCAATCCACAAAATATTTTTGCATTTAGATGTGTTTATTTCTTGCCATAATTTGGGTAAAATCATTTAGAATGCCTTAGGTGTTTGTTTGCTTCACTTTGGATAGGTTAATGTCCTACATCAAGATTTTTGCTTCAAAAGAGTAGGTTTTGTTTGCGCTTGCTTTCCCGGTGAGAAGATTCCACAATCTTTATTGGTGAGATGGACCCTAAGGAACTGACCTAGTGCCTCAGGGGCTCATTACTAAATGGCCTTGCCTACGTGACGATGCAAAGGAAATGTAGTTCAGGGTAAACCCTAACGGACCTAAGACCTAGGCGATAGAAAGTGGTGTGGACTCAGATAGATAGAAGGACAAGACATGGGATGGATGGGACAATGGAGCATCAGGAGCACATTTGAAAAATGGCCTTGACTACATGACATCGCAGAGGCAATGTAGTTCATGGACTTTAACCATGGGGATACGATGATAGACGCTATGCTAGGCTGACACTTTGGATATGATATGAGATAAAACCTTGGTTTACAAGGCAACAAAGAGATAGAGTATCAAGCCATGATATGTTATCCTTAGGATTTTATTATGGAATAGATATGGATCGAATCAGACACCAATGAAAGAAGAATGGACACAAGGTGATTGGTTTCTCAAAGATGGAGGAAGTGGTTTATCACAAGTAATGCCTATTTACTAGGTTTTCACCACTTGCTTTTATTTGCACGAAAGCTAGAAAGTATGCATGATGCCTGTTTGCCAGGTTTTCATCATGGTACCTATCCAAGGTGATTGTTTGCCAGGTTTTCACCATAGGACAATTTTTTATTTATTTTTCTGATTTTCTAAATTTTTTGTATTCTTTTGGATTTTTTTTAAATTTTTTTTTTTTGTATTTTATGCCCCCTTACACTAAGGGTCTCTTAGGTATAGAACCAACGAAGATGCATGCTGTTGATAGGGTCATCTAACAGCTCACATTCTGATGTTGCTAACTAATATGCCCCCGATCCATAAGAAGCTACGATCATATAAGGCCCAAGCCAGTTGGGTTTGAACTTGCCTTTCTTTTCCTGATCCAATTGATTGTGGGGATTTTCCTTAAGTACTAGATCTCCAACTTTAAAGACTCTTGGGCGAACTCTATGGTTACAGCTTCGTGACATCATTTGTTGATATGGTTTGAGAAGGTCAAAGGATTTTTGTCTCCTTTCTTCTAGAAACTCTAGTTCTTGCAATCTGGAAACTCTGTATTCTTCATCTATTATGAGACCTTTTAATGACACCCTAAGAGATGGTAACTCGACCTCTATGGGGAGGATAGCTTCTGAGCCATAGGCAAGGATGTAAGGGGTAGCACTTGTGAGAGTGCATATACTGGTTATGTAGGCCCACAAAGTGGGATTGAGTTGGATGTACCAATCACGGCCAGCATCATTGACTGTCTTCTTAAGGAGTTTCAAGATGGTCTTGTTGGATGCTTCCACTTGGCCATTGCCATGGGGGTAATATGGTGTCAAGAAATAGTGTTGGATTTTGAATTGGTCATAGAGTTCCTAGACATCCTGGTTTTTGAAAGGTCTTCCATTATCTATTATAATGGATGAGGGAATTTTGTATCTGCAGATGAGGTAATTAAGGATGAATGAGGAGATTTGTTTACCTGTGATGGTGGTGAGGGAGATGACTTCAATCCAATTGGTAATGTACTTAGTGGCAGTTATTATGAATTTGTGGCTGTTGGATGAGGGTGGATGGATTTTTCCTACAAGGTCGAGTCCCCATTGGCAAAAGGGCCAAGGTGTCGTTAAAGGTCTCAACTCCTAAGCTAGTGCATGTATCAGGTTCCCATGTATTTGGCACTGCTTGCACTTCTTCACAAATTGATGTGAATTTGTCTCCATGTTTGGCCAGTAATAACCCAAATGCACGAGTTTCTTAGCTAAGGAAGGACCACTAGACTGTGTTTTGTAGATCCCTTCGTGTACGTCTTGTAAAACGGTTTGGGATTCTTATCATTCTAAACAATAGAGTAAAGTACCATCTAGACCACATCAGTACCTAGTGTTGGCAATAATGGTATAACAAGAGGTTTGGCGTATAAAAGTTCATCATTGGTTTGAAGATAAGTCAAGTGGGAGCGTGTTGTCCTTGAGGTAAGTGTAAACCTTACCATACCAAGGTGAATCAGATCCAACTAATAGGCATATGAAATGGGTTTCAGGAAGATCATAAGCTGGTTGCTAAATTGATTCCACTAAGAATTCATACCATGACTCATTCTCTAGGATTTCGAGAAGAAAGACAATTGTTACCATGGCATCCATTACTTTTTTTTCAATGTGAGGTATCTATTCAAAGGAGATGATCACAAAGTATTCCTTAAAGTCCTCGACCGTCCACTTGTATGGGACAAGATTCTCATCTTTGGTTTGGTAATCGTCATTGACCTGATTGATTACTAGTTGAGAATCACCATAGACATGTAGCTCTTTGATTTTCCACTCTGTTCCCATCTTAAGACCAATGATTAAGGCTTCATATTCTGCTATGTGGTTGGTGCATTGGAATAACAAGCGGTAAGACTTCGGTATGGTGTCACCATGAGGAGTTACAAAAAAGATTCTTGCCCCTGATCCATGGTTTGTGTAGGACCCATCAAAGTAAATTTTCTAGGAATGTGTTGATATATTGAATAAGGATTCATCCAGAAAGTCAAATTACATTGGTGTGGTGTCCTATAGTGGTGCATCTACTAACTGATCAGCAATGACTTCCCCCTTGATAGCCTTTCTATCTACATACTCAATGTCGTATTCACTTAGGAGCATTACCCATTTGGCTAGGTGACCTGTAAGAGCTACTTTGCTTAGTAGGTATTTCAGTGGATCTATTTTTGCAATAAGTTTGATTGGATGTGCAAGCATATAATGTCAAAGTTTTTGGGAAGCAAAAACTACCACAATACATGATCTTTCTATCTAAGAGTATTGTAATTCATAGCCCACCAATGTGCGACTAATGTAGTAGATGGCTCTTTCTTTATTTTCATAATCTTGTTGTGCTAGAAGGGCCCCAAGAGCTATTGGTGTAGCAGATATGTATAGTGACAATGGTTTCCCTTGGATAGGAGGCATGAGAATAGGTGGATTCATAAGATACTCTTTTAGTTTGTTGAATGCCTCTTCACATTTCTCATCCCATTTGAATGGAATGTTCTTATGGAGGAGATGACTAAAGGGTTGGTACTTGTCTGCCAGTTGTGATATGAACCTACGGATTGTTTGTAGCTTGCCCTATAGAGATTTGAGTTGAGTAATATTCTTGGGTGGTGCTATGTCCATAATAGCCTTAACTTTGGTGGGGTCCACCTCTATTCCATTTGCCGATATAATAAATCCTAAGAGTTTGCCTGAGGTGACTTGAAACACACATTTCTTTCAGTTCAACCTGACTTTGAATTGTTCTAGTCTCTAAAAGACTTTCTCTAACACATCCAGGTGTGATTCTCTTGTGAGTGACTTTGCAAGGTTATCATTGACATAGTCTTCCATTATGACATGCATCATATCATGGAATATAGTGGCCATAGCACGTTGATATGTGGCACCTGAGTTCTTTAGCCCAAATGGCATGACATTCCAGAAGAAAGTTCCCCATGGACAAGTAAAAGCCATCTTATACTAGTCTTGTTGTGCTATCTCAATCTAATTATATCCCAAGAAGCCATCCATGAGAGATAACATTGTATGCCCTGCTGTTAAGTCGACTATGATATCTATATTTGGCAACAGAAAATCATCCTTGTGGCAAGCTTTGTTTAGATCTCTAAAATCATTGCATAGTCTGACTCGGCCATCAAGTTTGGACACTGGTACTATGTTGGAAACCCACTCTAGATAGTTTATAGCTCTGATGAATCCTACATCCAGTAGTTTCTTGAGTTCTTCTTTTACAAGCAGTGCAATTTGTGGATGCATCTTTCTAAGCTTTTGTTTCACTAGTTTCACTCCTGTATCTAATGGAAGATGATGTAGAATCAAATATGGATCTAACCCCTGCATATCTGCATATGACCAAGTAAAATTGACTTGCTTTTTCTTGAAGAATGCTACAAACTTAGTCTTCTCTAGTGGGGTTAGAGACTTAGCAAAGTGAATGATCTGAGGTTGTTCCTTTGTTCCAATGTTAATAGGCTCTGTGGGTTCCACAACAATTTGAGACTTCTCGTGGTGCATGTCATTAGGGAGAGTGTCAAGCCTTCCATCATCAAGTGCCACAGTTGGGTTTTCACCATTGGATGCATCCTTTCTTTTTACTATTTTCAGATTTGACACTACCACGGAGCAGTTTTCACCGCCAAATCCAGTTTTTATTTTGATATTTTTGTGACTGGAAGGTTTGGCACCCTCTCTGAAGTAAGCCATGGTATTAAGTTCAATAGTGAAACCAACTTTATGATCTCCTTTGGGTAGGTGGTCCCTAAGTTCCATGTAGTTTATATAGGCATCATTATTTTTGAATATATCTAGTTGCAGGGTTCCTTGTAGATCTCAGTCAATAAGCTTAGGATCCACAAGGGGGAGGGAGTCAGAGGACAAATCTGATTCATTGATAGTTTGAATGGGTATGCTAGGAGTATTGGTAGGGGGAGTGTTTGGGATGGTACTTTCCTCTAAGTTGTCTATTGCGATAGAAATCAAACCTTCCTCTAAAGTTGTATTCTCAGGGATAGGCAAATCACACTCTAACGGCCTATGTGGTAGCATTTGTCCCTCATGGTAGGGGCTATAAGTTTGAATGGTATCAACTTGTTTGTCATCATAGGAATGCTCTATCAGCTCATCCCACTCATATTCATTAGAATCTGTGTCACTGTTCTCTTGAAGAGTATGGATCATTTCTACAAGACAAGTATTTGCTTTAGCTTTGCCCTTATCTTTATATCCTATAGCTTTTATAGTTCTAGCCAATGAGGATGAAGAAGGTTGAATGGGTTCTATGATTCCTTCTTTTCTTAGGCCAATGGGACCTTGTCCTTCATAACCCATTCTATGTAAGATGGACTCACCTCGCCCATATATTTCTCTTGGGAGCCTAGGTGGTTCTTGTTGCATGTTCTCTTCTTCTTCAGTGTAAAGCCATTGTAGGATATCTTTTTCCTCTGTCTCATCTGATAGGGTCCCCCATTTTACAAAGGGAGTTGTGGGAGGTGCAAGAGGATTATATGGCTTTGGAAAATGTCTGGGTTGTCCAAAGGATCTAGGAGATGGGGGCATTTTGGCTAGATTGAGACTATGTTGGATGGAGTATTCCCCTACTCCTATTTCTTTGATGGTAATTTTTTGCTCTTTGGGCTTTGATGAGGAAGCTTTAGAGGTAAAATTATGTTGTGGGGTAGGGGACGTAGATGCTCTATTGTTTGGTATGATGCAATCAGGTTTTGAAAGGACAGAGTTGCAATGCTGAAAGGGGTCAGGGTCACCTTGGATGGCGACTTGCTTGCCATTATGTGGGAATTTTATGCATTGGTGATAGGTAGAAGGGATAGCTTTCATGGCATCAATCCATGGTCAACCTAGAAGAATATTATAGGCGAGCTCCCTATCTAGGACTTGGCATACAATGTCTTTTATCACTGATCCCACTTGTATGGGTAATACCACTATTCCTTTGCTAGTTCTCTCTTCTTCATCGTAGGATTTGATAGTAATCTTCTTCCTTGGGTCGACTGCATTTTCAGAGAACCCCAATGTAAGGACTAGATTCAAGGTGCAAATATTTAAACTGGCTCCCCCATCAATGAGAACCCTCTTGATACGGTGCTTATGGATGAAGGAGACAATATGTAGAGGGGTGTTATGGGGTTGAGACACTGAGAGGTCATCTTGTTTAGTAAATGATATGGTACTTGAGGAGGTGAGATTACCCACCATGGCCTGAAACTTCTCTTGGGCCAAGTTAGTGGGGACGATGGTTTCCACTAAGGCTTTATCGAGAATCTCCTTGTGGGAAGGAGATAGACGCAACAACTCTAACATGGAAATATAGGCAGGAGTCTTCCGTAGTTGGTCTATGATGCTATACTGATGGAAGTTGGATTGAGAAGGTGATGAACTCGAAGGAATGGTATTTAATGTGACTTTAGCACTATGGGTAATGATATTGCAATCAGTTCTTTTGGGCTCTGATTGTTAGTTCGGTGTGACCACATTGATTTGTGGGACATGCTCTGATATGCAATTGATGGTATAGTCTAATGATATACTTAGGTAGTTGGCATTACTATTCCCATTATTCTAATTTTACCTATTGCAGTTGTTGTTGTGGCCATTCTTGTTGTTGTTGTTGTACGACCTGTCATAATTTAGAAGAGGATCTTTGTAAGCCACATGTGTCTCATTAGAATTATGTTGATGAGTACCTCCTTCATTTTGATCAATTACATCTTGAATAACATGTTTGAGACAGATACAATTGTTGGTTGTACGTCCCCTTCCTCTATGATACTCACAATAGTCGGTGTCTTTCCAATAGTGAGGTTTAATATGAGGTTCGTAATCACTTGTTGGCAGTAGAGAGATTTCATTGTTGGCCAATAGCTTCCTGAATGCAGACTCTTGGGACTCACCTAGTGGTGTGAATTTTTGCTTTCAATTTGAGTTAAACCATGGTCTTGGCTCCCGAGAGAATGTTTTGTTAGGTGTAACATTGCTTGCCTCTCCTTTAAGTGTGAGTATTGGCTATTGTTTAAGAGCTGCCACCTTGGCATCAACTACTTCATCGTTGATGACATTCGTATTCTTGATCTAAAATTTTGATTTGTCAGTCGTGTAGTTGGAGGTAGGTGTGTCCTTGTATAACTTGATTTGCCCCTTGGCGATCATAGCTTTTCCAATGAACAGTCCCATTTTAATGACCTTTGAAAATGAAGTAGGGCATGGAATTTGTATTTGATAGCTAAGATCAGAGTTGAGGTTATGGACAAACATCTCCATTAATTACTTCTCTGGTACATCATATGAGCATTTGCTTGCTAGTTGTCTCCACCTTTGTAGGAAGGAGGTGAATGATTCACCACTCTTTTGTTTGGTATTGCATAGGTCAAGCATAGAGACTTCGTGTTCAATATTGTACAAGAAGTGCATGATGAATTTGTTGACTAACTCATCAAAAGTTTTGATGCCTAGTGGAAGCCTTGAGAACCACTCCATGGCTTGACTTCCTAGAGATCTAGGGAATAGTCTGATTAAGAAAGTATCATTGTGAGCTACTCCCATGTGTGCAGTGTTGAATTCCCTAATGTGATCTCTAGGGTCCCCTTTCGCTTTATACAATGCAATATCTTCCAAGGAGTAGGTTTTAGCATTTGTACCCATCTTGAGATCCATCATTTGTTGCTTTAGACCCTCAATCTATTTCCTCATTTCTTCCGTAGGAGTGTTTGGGTCTATGGCTTTCTTTCCTTTGTCTTCAATGTTGTGGTGTTCATGATTATCCTCTATGGTTTATTGGATTTTGCTTAGATCAACATTAGCGGGGAGTTTAATTCCAAGATTTGCCAGATGATAAAAATACTTGGGTCCTCATGGAGAACTTTCTCTATCAAGCGTTGGAATTTCTGATCCTGGATGGTTCCTTGATACTCTTTGTGAGAGATTTCCTCATCACTATCATGAGGGTTGATAATGTGGTCAGATGATCTAGCCATTTCAAGTTGCTTTTGGCATTGAGATCTAGTAAGAACCATGCAAGGTGACGTGGTATGCAGTGGGGTGAAACTAGAGATTTTGGCAAGATGCTGGTGGAGACTGCTGAGAATAGGATACTTACGACAAGTTTTGGACAAGGGACACTTTCGATCAATGATTCCAAGTAAGATGGCTGATACAAGACGATAGCCACTAGTAAGGGTACTCGATACCTGTCTTACTGTGTAGGGACTAGTCATGCACCAAGACCACTAGTGAAGTTCTGTGACTTAATAGGGTTACTTGAATCCACAATGATATGAAAAAGGGGCCTATGCTGATCTGATAAGGGATATTTTGATTTTGGACTAGGAAGACCTAATAGAAGGTGATTGGGATGACTAACGAAAGAGACTTTGACGCGAAATGGATGGAAAAATGACTCCAAGGTAGGATCTGATCTCAGAACTTTGAATTAGGTTGAAATGGGTACCCAGAAATGACAACTTTTCTTGCAAAGATTGTGCAAGTACTCACTGTCATGCATGCACCGAAACAGATGTGCCACAAAAATTGGTAAATGCGCAGGAAGTTAGGATAGATATGCCACACTGGTAAATATCAAATGTGCCATAACATGTGGTGAAAGTGCTACAAGTCAATACAGATGCACCGTAGGTCGGTACAAATGTGGAGCAGAAGAGGACGAATGCGCGACTCTGGTTTTCTCAATGTTTTTGCAATTTTTGGGCAATTTTCTGATGTTTTTGGTACTTTGGTTGCAAGAAGGTCTCTTTGATCTGATTTTTTAAAATTATGGCAAGAAGACATAGCAAACACAAATAATATTTTTATGGTATTTTATTTTTTTGTGATTTTTTGACTCTTTTTGGACTAAAAAGAAAGCAAGTACAATCCTAGGTTTTAAAGGACAGTATAAAACTGAATTCTCACTATCTCTAGTGAAGCATCTTTGGGAGGTGATAATCACCCTTCCCTACACCAGATTATAGGGGTTTTTGGTCTAAAAGAACAAAGCATGAGTAATAAAGGCAATCGTTTGAGTGGTTATACATGCAGCAACACTACTCTCCATTATGGAGTCTCCTAGCCTACAAGGGTCGCACCTTGCAGGGTTTTGGGGGAGGTTGGCTATCAGTATAACACAACTGGACTCATTGTTTGAAGCTTTGATTTTAAACACAATTTATTTATAGTGGCTTGGAAGGGCTTGATGTCTAGCCTATTACCACTTAGGGTTGTTCCTACTTGGATGAATGGTATCCAAGAGCAGGCCCCTCTAAAGGAAAAACATATGCGAAAATGATATGTTTGGCATTTTGGTCACCCAAGATAGGGGAGAGCATAGGCTTGGTATCATTCCCAAAACATAGAATACAGTGGTTATTTTCCCTTAGTTAAAATGAGAAAAACTAGATGAGCTATCTACTTGGGCAAGCACAGAAATTTGTTAACTATGAAGTGATAACAAGATAGCAATGGTCCAATTTTACCAAGATAGAAATGATGTGTTCAATTTTTTATGCCAAATAGCATGAATTGTTAACTTTGAAGTGATGATCGAGATAGCAATGATGTGTTCAATTTTATCCTAGATAGCATGAATTGTTAACTTTTGAAGTGATGATCGAGATAACAATGGTTCAGTTTTACCCAGATAGCAATGATGAGTTTAATTTTATCAAGATAGCAATGAGTTGTTAACTTTGAAAGATAGAAATATAGTAACGATTCAATTATATGCAAGATAGCAATGATTCAATTACCACCTTCATAGTTAAAACTATGTGAGATTTGCATGAGCATCCAATTTACTTTCCCATTAGAAATCAAAGTGTGAGTTAACAAGTGCAACTATATGATTCTAAACCAGTACCTAGCCTACAAATAGATCAAGAGAGTTCCTGTAAAAAGACGTCAGTGTTAGCAAAAGTCCAAGAAACCCTAAAAATCACTGCCTAGATTAGATGCGCAGCTTCAGAGACTGAATGTGCAGAAACAGAGATCAGAAGCACCACAGTCAATATGTGCTAGGACAGAGGTCAAAATTGTAGGAAAATAGTGTATATGATCTGACAGATGCACCATATTAGAGGGTACAAGTGTCATAATAGAGCTTGTGTGCATAGAAATGATGTATGCACTAAAACATACAGTATATGTGTTAGATTAGACACTGTATGTGCTGCAGGAACATATGCACCGTAACAGAGATTAGACGCGTTTTAGAATGTGTCAATTGTGTGGTTTCCTCCTATGTACTTCTTTCTAAAACACAAAAACTTATTTTTTAGGTTAAATTTGGGGCTAGGCCCCATGGTGGGTACCAAAAATGTTAAGAAAAAATTGGATTCAAATGAATAATCAATATAATCAATATCAAAATACCCAAAACTCAACAAAATACAAAAACAAAGAGATCAATCAATCAAAGTAACTTCAAGAACCTTTGCAAATGTCAAAGCTTCATAGCTTCCATTGGTTGCCTATCTCAATTGATCTTGCATGTATGAATAAGGCCCTTAGAGAGTGCACTTCCTTGCTATTCCAAGATTTTCAATGGAAAATGGCTATAATAATGCTTTGCAATGAAGATGAGCTTCACAACAATGATAGTAGTATGGTAATGACTGTGATCACAAGCAATGAAGGAAGTGGTGCAAAAGGTGCATTGTAATTCCTACAGAGTAACGATACTTAAAACTTGGATGAATGGAATGGAGGAATAGGGTTTAATTTATAGAGTTGGGAGAATGAAAATCAATGGTATAGAAAGAATGAGAAGATCAACGGTATAGAATAGTTGAGGAACATGCGCGAATAAGAAGAAGACATGTGTCTTGCTATATTTTGCATGAAAGGAATTAATAAAATAGAAGAATGAGTTAACTAAAGAGATAAATCAATTAAAAGAATAGATCAATCAGTTAAGAAAATAGAACTAGAGAATGAATATTGCATGAGGATGAGAAGATATTTTGACTCAATTAAATATTTAGAATATTCAATTACATGTGCAAAAGGATTGAATTATATTTAGAGATAACTCAATTTAGAAGAAATAGACAACTTAAATAAATATTTGATTTATTTAAATTTAGAGAAGATATTATTGGAAGAAACAATTAAATAATTGGTATTATTTAATTTAGAATAATTTTGGAAGAATAGATACAATATTTGATTATATTTTATTTTTGGATATTGAGAGTATTTAAATAAATTTGATTTGATTTATTAAAATTTAGAAGAATGATTTGATTTAATTAAATAATTAAGAATTTTAATTGTTTGGAAGAATTTAATTAAATAAAGGATTTTATTTAATTTTGACTTTGGAAGAGGTAATTAAATATTTTTATATTTAATTAATTTAGACGAATATGAGTCAAATAAATAAATTTGTTTATTTATTTATTGATAGAAGAATTAGAATGAAATAAATATTAGGAATATTTATTTAGACTGAGTCGTGTCATTTTTAGGCGTATACACTTTGATCTGGATTGATATTTTGATAGCTACCTCTTGGGGGGAGTAGCTAGATGTTACCGGTATGAGCTCCTGATGTAGAAAGTATTGATAATAGAAAAGGTTTAGTTGATTTAGAACAACAGAATGCAAGTATGTGCCCTTTGCCATTTATGTCAAAGGGGGAGAGAAATCATGTGAAAAAGTCAGGGGGAGAAAGAGTGCAGATGCGTAAAGAGAAAGGGGGACAATCTTGTCTTGATGGTCTTTTCAGTTTTTCAAATCATATGTTGTCCTGAATGACAAAGAGGGAGATTGTTGCAAGTATGTGTCTAATCGGTGTTGTCATTGATGTCAATATATCAGTGTTGTCATTGGTGCCAACTGTGCTCTTGTCATGATGATTTCTTGTAATGAGTTAAATGCCTATGTAAGTGTTGGAAAGCTTGATACTGAGGATATTGATAAAATTTGCTCCTCCGATAGAAACAGTATGTTACAGAATATCTTTGCTTATAGAAGAACAGTCCAATAGATTACTTTGCATTTCCTATAGAATGAATATCTTTTTCTATAGATTGGAATTTATTTATAGTCTTGTCTAAAGATGCTATGTTCCATGTTTGAGCCTCCAGTATGAAGATTTGTGTGAGCTATGTTCACCAGAGTGAAAACTACTTTTCTGTATGTTTGGTCGTGACAGGGAGAAAGTATTATGCTCTACATTCCTTTTCATTGAAGTATTTTGGTCTCTGATTCTAGAGTTAAGTCTATGATGATGATATGGGCCTTCAGTTCCACTGGTTTGTGATATGGTGGTCCACAAGCAATCTTTTCCTTATGACAGTAGCTGGCAGTGATGTTTATGTTTTCCAATTTGAAGAATCTTCTTGATATAGTGGTTAGAAGTTGTACAGTTGTTCTGGATGATCTCAATGTTATTGTGGATGTCTCCTAATCGTGTTCCTACCCTTGGATTGGTTTTCAAAGAGAAAATTGGACTATGCATGAAGAATGTTCTTAGTAGACCTAGTGTTCTCACCAATCTTGGTTGACTTGGTTGATTTCACTATTTGTGGAGATGCCTTGAAGATTGTAGAAGCCTATAGCGTGAAGGATTGCATTTGAGTCCTAGCTAAGGTATCGCATGATCAGCATACATCTTTACATCTTTCCCTTAGCTAATTTCTCTATTAGGTCCACACCTATTTCTATGTATGTTTTTGTAATAGGTTGACCTTAAGGATTATTCCAATGGTTGATGAATGAATTGTAGACCTTGATGTACATTCCAAGGTTGATGACTTGTATAAAGACTTGTAATGTAATTGTGAAAAATGATGAGTGTAAAATGAGAAGACAAGTGTGAAGAGTAAGAAGAGTAGAGCAGAGGAAGAATATTGTGCTTCAATGGAACTGAACTTAGACATAGAGTAGATGCTATCAGATTAGTTCAAAAATCTTTGGCAATGAGCCACCCCTTGGTAGTGAGCCATTCTTGGTAGTGACCCATTCTTTGCATTGATCCTCATAGGTAGTGAGCCTTTGTTTTTCGATATTGGTATAACTTATATATTTATGTGGGCTAACACTCACCATGGTTTTTCTCTTCTAGGGTTTTCCATGTAAAAATATGGTGTCTAATGTGTTTAATGTGTGATTGTGATTAAGTCTATGGTTTCATGCTTTCATGGTTAAATCTGATTATCAATAATTAAGTAGTTGATGGTTTGATATTTATATGAAGTTATGTTTTTGTGACAACTGATTCACCCGCCCTCTCAGTTGTCCTATGTATTTCAATAGTAAGTTAATACTTGTGGTAATTCATTTTGGGTTTGGGGTAAAGGATTTATTTGTCTAGCTCTATTCTAAGGTGGAAGGGTTTTCTATTAGTTAGCAACATATAGTTAGTTTATAAAAATAAATATGCATTGGAGGCCATTTCCTTAGAATGATGTTGTCATATTAGAACTTGTCCATAACTTATTGACTTGGGTTCTCCATTTGTGATAGGACTTGACATTCCCTAAATGATATCATAACATAGTGCAAGTATGATAGTTGATATCACTAAATATTTCTAAGGTATGACATTATCCTAAAAGTAGGAGTATATTCCACATGGTGGGTAAGAATGATTGTGATATTGTGTAACTGTATCTTAGCAATGATACTTGATCTGAATGAATCATATTTTTAGTTGGTCAACATTGAGAGCCATGTAGGGACCTTTTTATAATGGTTGCATTGGGAAGGTGTTATGTTTGTTGATGTCATGTACTCTAGGATGATTGGATGTATTTTATATTGTTAAGGTTGTCATGCTTACTTCTATAGAAGGTTGTGATTACAACAATGTTAGAATTGTTATGGATGTATGTGCATGTAAAGCATAAATTCCAATAGATTAAATGACATAATTGTATATTTCATTGATCTTTCCAAATGTTGCAGTTGTAGGTGACTTTAGTTTCAATATTTTGGATTGTGTAATTGAACATTATTCATACTATAGCATATGTAGTGATTAATTAGGAGCATGCTACTATTTCTTATATTCTATGAGTAGTGCAATGCATTAAAAAAATGGATAATTATTTTGGATAGTTAAACAACCTAATTTCCTTTCCTTATGTTAAATTACATGGAAACAATACAATGAAGTATTATATATGATTATGTAGATCTCTTCTAGTGTGATTCACAAAATCTGTATGGAATGAAACAAGAGGTTATGATATCCCCTAGTTATAATCAACACTGTGTATTATGTACTTAGTCTCAAAGTGTCGACTTCATGATCTATAGGGAAAGTGATAGATATATGAATGGTGTAATCATTAGGATATCCAATGTGGCTTGATATCCTAGATATATAATTATTAAGAAATGATTGTCTTTAGTATGACTTTGATATTGTTCCTATTTAATCCAATTGATTAAATAGGGAGCATGGCCATGTTTTCATGCACACTGGTTGGCATTATTTGATTGTTGGGGATCATTTAGAGAAACCTTATTGGGATATGGAATAGAACTCAAGATTTGAGAGTTTTGTTATTATTCATTGACCTTGGTGGAGTCATAGCTTGTTTTGGAATGGGTATTGACAACTAGTGATATATTACATTATCGGATCTTAAACCCTTATATGGTTATCTTTCTTTAGTATTCCTTCAATTTGACTTCTAGGGGGAAAGCTACATTTGTGGCAATGAATCTTTGAGGGTAGGAATGTATGTGATTAACTCTTGAGAGTTAAAGTGAGGAGAACTATGACCTTGATCCCATTTGGAAGTAGGTATGTAGGTAGTTCTTAGGTGAAGGATGCCCCTGGACCTCAAGTCCATAGGAGAGGGGTTTAGGGAATGACTTCGAGGCATGGGGTGTTCCTAAACTTCATCAACCTTCCCTCTTCATTATGTTTTAGCTTGAGGCTAAAACTATATGATGGAGCTATGAACCCACCCTCCAATTAGTAAGTTGTATTATATAGGCCTGAGTCAGAAAAAGGCACTCTATCAACACTAAGCTCCTATAGTTTGAGGTTGTTTGGTTAGGTTCTCTAAATCCATGCCAATCTTGGATGGACTTTTAGAATTACTCTTTTCATGATTCATCTCTAATATGCATAGAACATGACTTTGAACTTGTCTAATATTAGTATTGTGGGTTTGACTTATTTATAATGCATACCATGTTTCCAAGTGACAAATGAATGTATGGAATGGCTCTTGTTATTACTTTGTATTTGTATATGTTTATGCATATGTGACCAGATAGAATCCAACTCATGTGGGTCTAATATGTTTATTGAATGTTGAATTATAATTTAGACTCTTGGACCTAAAAGGACCTTGTGTATTGGTTTATGGACCTCTATGTGGCATGTAACCAAATCAACTTGATCAGTGTTGGTTAATCCTTGTGACATTCTGATTATGTTTTCGTTGGCTATAAGATGACCCACATGTTGAAACCAAGTCTAATATAAGTGCAGATAGCTAGTTGTCACCAATACCGTGCAGGTGACAGATGCTAGGTACTATCTACCATATCTTAGGATGAGCCAGTTGTCATTGAAAGGAAGCTAGGTGTGCGGAAATGCTTCCTACACTAATCTATTGAGGAGAGGGCTATGCAAATTCAAATTTATTGTAACTATTATAGCGATGTTAAACCATTAACATGAGATATAGAAGCAAAACACAAGAGCCAGAAAGAAGATAGAAGAAGAGAGACAAAGATTTACGGTGGGGAAAACCCTTATTAGGTAAAAAACCACACACTCAGAAACCTGCACAATGTATTAACAAATTTGAAAGACTGTTTACAATACACTTGCAATGCAAGCTCAATGGTCTTCGACACTCATGTCTAGAGTCAATCTGGTAGCATAATAGTACCTATAAACCTATGATACAAACTCCATCTCCAAGCACCTGTTTAAATAGAACATACAAGGATATTTTGGACCTTTCTTGGAATGGGCATCCAATATGGCATCTTGGACCAAAACCCAGGCCTAGGGACACTTGTCCATAGCTCCCATCCCAAAGAGGTCACCTATTTCTAAAATGGGCTATGACAGATGCTCTTACGACACTTACGACTATCATAGAATCTGTCATAGTGGTTACAACTTACAGCTGTAAGAGAATCTATCATACACATGCTATAAATAGCATATTCTCTTATAACACATCATATTCCACCTTGGGATGCCCAAATATGCCTCATTCAAAGATGCTTCATGACACATGTCATTACCTATCTTACAACCTTCTATTCTTGACTCTTACATGTCATAGATTCGTCATAGGAATCTGTCATAACCGTTTCGGTCAAACATTCCTTACACAACATAGAAGATGCTGACACATGGTAGAATATTCCTACCACTAAGTGGGATGCCTATCTCCTCATGTGAGGACAAAATAACAAGTTGTCATAAACCATGTAGGATTGACACATCACCGTGCCACGTCCCACAATATGACAAAGTGGAATTTTCAATTATTTACAACATAGGCAATTGAATAATAAATACAAACATTACAAATGCAGAGAATTACCAAGGTTGAGACACCTTAATTCTCAACATTCTCCCACTTGTCGAACACCTTGTAAGAGCCAATGGAAAAATAGGATTTAACTGCTATAGGCCAAGAGGCCCATAGACTCCAAACACCATCTGAACTTCTCTGTACCCACTGGCTTTATCAATGCATCTGCAACATTCTTCAAAGTATCTACCTTCTCCAAATTTACCTTTCCATCCTCAACCATGTCCCTCATGAAGTGAAATTGAACATCAATGTGCTTGGTTCTAGCATGGAAAGTTGGATTCTTTGCAAGGTAAATTGCACTCCAACTGTCACAACTGATCGTGATCTGATTTGCATCAACACCAATATCAGAACACAATCTCTTAAGCCAAATGGCTTCCTTACAAGCATGAGTTGCTGCCATATACTCAGCTTCTATCATGGATAGAGAAACAATAGGTTATCGCTTACTCATCTAACTAATAGCACCACTAAATGATGTAAAAACATAAGCACTAGTGGATCTCCTGCTATCAATGTCACCTACCCAATCTGAATCGACAAATCCATGAATATCAACAGAATGCAGAGGTCTTGAAACATTACCATGATAACAAATGGAATACTCCTAAGTACCCCTCAGATATCTGAACACTCACTTAACTACATCCCAATGAACCCATCTAGGATTAGCCATAAATTGACTAAGGACTCCCATAGCTTAAGCAATGTCTGGTCTTGTGCAGACCATAGCATATGTAAAACTGCCAACAGTACTAGCATAAGGTACTCTGCTCATGTCCTCCACCTCACTAGGAAATTTTGGACAATCCTTAATAGACAACATTGTCCCCAAGGAAACGGGAACACACAATGGTCTACAATATCCCATGCTGAATCTATCCAACACAGTCTTAACATACTTACTCTAAGTTAACCAAAGTTTTATGTTGGTTCTGCCTCTTTTGATTTCCATTCCTAGAATGTACCTGGCTTTCACTAAATCTTTCATTTCAAACTGAGCTAACAACTGAAATTTAAAATTAGAAATCATATTCTTACCCTTCCCAATGAGCAACATATCATCAACATACAGTGCAACAATGAGAATATGATCACCATCAAACTTATAATAAACACAGTGATCCGACTTCGATCTCACAAATCCAATTTGCAACACAAAGACATCAATCTTCAAGTACCATCTCCTAGGGGATTGTTTCAAACCATACAAAGAATTCTTAAGTTTGCAAACCAAATTTTCTTTAGCTTTTACCATGTAATGCTCTGGCTGTGACATGTAGATTTCCTCCTCCAAGTCACCATGAAGGAAAGTTGTCTTCACATCCATCTATTCTACCTCCAAGTCATAAGCTGCTATGAGAGACAATAGGAATCAAATGGATGTCAGCTTTGCAATGGGAGAGAAGATCTCACCATAATCTACACCCTCCACTTATGAATACCCCTTCGCAACCAATCTAGCCTTATACTTCTCAATACTGCCATCTGCACCAATCTTCTTCTTGAACACCCATTTGCATCCAACAGGTTTCCATCCAGGAGGCAAAGGCACCAAGTCCCAAGTTTGATTCTTTTCCAAAGAAGCCATTTCTTCCTCCATGGCCTCCTTCTAGGAACCTGCATCCTTCATATCCAAACCCTCTGATATAGTTCTAGGTTCATCACTGTTAGTGAGCAAAGCATAAGCACAACTAGAATCAAGCAATGTAAAACCAAACCTTTCAGGTTGCTTCCTTATCTGTGTAGACCTCCTCAAGAGCTGAGGTTGAGGTTCAACTTCTTCTTCTGAGCTTTCAGAGCTGCTAGAGCTCTCCTCATCATTAGGTCCAACATTGTCTTTATGTTCAGTCTTCTCAGGGGTGAGAGGAAACTGGACAACATCCTCTTTCTTTTCTTTTCCTTCTGGCTGCAAAATAGTGGAAGAAGGTGTAAGCTCTCTAAAGATGACACTTCTTCTATACAACACTTTTTCAGCCACAATGTCCCAAAGCTTGTATCTTTTCACACCAACACCATAGCCGATGAAGATACACTTAACAGCTTTGTTCTCCAACTTTGACTACTTCTCCCTAAGCACATGTGCATATGCCTCACAACCAAAAACATGAAGATGCCTTATTGAAGGATTTCTACCAGACCACACCTCCATGGGTGTCTTTCCAACAAGAGCTGATGTAGCAGATCTATTTTCCAAATAGCAAGCAGTAGCAATAGCTTCAGCCCAAAACTTTTGTTTTAGACCAGCTCCACTAAGCATACTCCTAGCCTTCTCCATCAGTGTCCTATTCATCCTCTCTGAAACTCCATTTTTCTGTAGTGTGTATGGAGTTGTCTTATGTCTTTCAATCCCAAGTTCCTTGCAATACTTATCAAATTCTGTAGAACAGAAATCACCACCGTTGTCAATTCTCAAACATTTAATCTTTTTACCAATCTAATTTTCAGCAAAGGCTTTAAACTCCTTAAACTTGCTATAGACTTCAGATTTGCATATGAGAAAATAAATCCATGTCCTTCTACTATAATCATCTATAAAAGATACAAAGTATACAGATTTTGATAATGAAGGAACATTAAAAGGACCAAACACATCAGAATGAATGAGGTCCAACACACCAGAAGACTTATGAGAACTCGAGTAAAACTAAACATGGTTTTGTTTTCCATAAATGCAATGTTTGCAAAAGTCAAACTCAAGATTACAATCATCTAACCTCTCAATGAGGTTCTTATTTTTTAGGGTATGTAGACCCTTCTCACCAATGTGGTCACATCTCTTATGCCATAACATTGTCTTTTCTGTAGGAATTTTAACTTCCAATGCATGATTACAACCATCAAGACTAGAAACAATAGATTTCTTCACTGCCCATTTAGATGGTGGGGATGAAGTGACTACTACCCTCTTCCTTGAGTTAGAAGAACTATTGCATTGTGCAATGCATGCTTCCATTTCAAGCACCATAGATCCTCTAGTCATCTTACATCCTTCTTTCAAAAAGACAACCTGCACAACTGCATCATTCAAACTACTTATAGAAAGTAGGTTCCATGATAAGCCTGGGATGTACATAACCCCAGAGATCCCCTTTATTCGACCATCAGGGAATTGGATAGAGACTCTTCCATGACCAATGATCTTTAGATGAGATTCGTCACCCAGATACACCTTTTCACCATCGAACTCCTCATACTTAGTGAACCAGTCTTGATGCGAGGTCATGTGGAATGATGCACTAGAGTCGATTAACCACACATCATCAGATGGATTGGTTGGTAGGGCTATGATGAAGGCATCACCATCATCTTGTGATTTGTCAAAATCTGAATCAGGAGCTTTCTTCTTTTTCTTCTTCTCCTCTTTGCATTCCTTTTGGAAATGCCCAGTCTTTCCACAGTTCCAACAAAGAGCCTTGGACTTTCTAGGAGATTTGGATCTCCCATAGGATTTGGATCTACCCTTCTCAGCTTTCTTGTCCTTCTTCTTCCCTTTCTCCTTGGGTCTTCCATGAACTGCAAGGGCTTCTTTGGCTTCCTCAGAAGACTTTCTCCACATCTCTTCAGATAATAGTGAAGAAACCACCTCTTCCATATTGAATGTGTATGTGGTTCTTCCAATTGCCATGACAAGGTGATCCCATGAGTCTGGCAGAGAACAAAGCAGGGTCATACACTAATCCTCCTCCATCTTTACACCAATATATGTCAATTGTGGAACCATCATGTTAAAGGCATTCATATGCTTAGCCACAGATCCTCCATCCTCCATTCGAAGAGAATACAACTTCTTTCTCAAAAAAAGTTTATTGACAAGGGATTTGGCTTGATACACATCCCCCAACTTCTTCCAAAGGAGTTTTGTAGTAATCTCCTCATGGACATTTAACAACATAGAATTGGCAAGACTAAGTTTCATGAGACCCTTAGCCTTCTAATCCTTGAGATCCTAGTCATCTTGTGACATTGCAGTTGGCTTAGTTCCATTCACACTATCCCAAAGGTCTCGGTCAACTAACATGTCTTCCATCCTGAGTTTCCACAGCTTGAAATTACTGTCATTGAACTGCTCTACTTCAAACCTTCCTGATGTGCTTGCCATCTCCTTGTTGCAATAAGATATAGTATACTTTTTATAGACTCCCACTCAACCTAAGATTAGCTCAAAAAACCCCTACCCAACAACTAGGACCAAAGGTGATCAAGCTCTGATACCAACTGAAAGGAAGCTAGTTGTGCGGAAATGCTTCCTACACTAATCTATTGAGGAGAGGGCTATGCAAATTCAAATTTATCCTAACTATTATAGCAATGTTAAACCATTAACATGAGATATAGCAGCAAAACACAAGAGCCAGAAAGAAGACAGAAGAAGAGAGACAAAGATTTATGGTGGGGAAAACCCTTATCGGGTAAAAAACCCCACACTCAAAAACCTGCACAATGTATTAACAAATCTGAAAGAATGTTTACAATACACTTGTAATGCAAGCTTCAATGGTCTTTGACACTCATGTCTAGAGTCAATCTGGTAGCATAACAGTACCTATAAACCTGTGATACAAACTCCATCTCGAAGCACCTGTTTAAATAGAACATATAAGGCAATTTTGGACCTTTCTTGGAATGGACGTCCAATATGGCATGTTGGACCAAAACCCATGCCTAGGGACACTTGGTCAACATTGTAGAATGTGTCTGACACTTATCCATAGCTCCCATCCTAAAGAGGTCACCTATTTCCAAAATGGGCTATGACAAATGCTCTTACAACACTTACGACCATCATAGAATCTGTCATAGAAGTTACAACTTATAGCTGTAAGAAAATCTATCATACACATGCTATAAATAGCATATTCTCTTACAACACATCATATTCCACCTTGGGGAACCCAAATATGCCTCATTCAAAGATGCTTCATGACACATGTCATTACTTGTCGTATAACCTTCTATTCTCGACTCTTACATGTCATAGATTCATCATAGGAATCCGTCATAACTATTTCAGTCAAACATTCCTTACACAACATAGAAGATGCTGACACATGGAAAACTATTCCTACAACTAAGTGGGATGTCTATCTCCTCATGTGAGGACAAAATAACAAGTTGTCATAATCCATGTAGGATTGACACATCACCGTGCCACATCCCACAATATGACAAAGTGGAATTTTCAATTATTTACAACATAGACAATTGAATAATAAATACAAACATTACAAATGTAGAGAATTACCAAGGTTGAGACACCTTAATTCCCAATAGTCATCAATAGAATGAAGGTGATAGATACCAGGAACCATCCAGGTTATGATACAAATGTGGTTTAGCCAGTTGTCACCAGTATCGTAAATGATGCTAGGTTATATCCACCATATATTAGGATTAGTGAGTTGTCACCAATACCACGGAGGTGACGAATGCTAGGAGCTACCCTTTGGTATGATAGGGCTTATCTAGCTTTCACCAATACCATGTAGGTGATAGATGCAAAGAGGTAACCCATATCAGGTTGGACCAACTTCTTCTAGTGGCATCGAGGTAATAGATGTCACGATCCATCAACTCAATGGTTCAATAAGTTGTGGAAATCTGCTTAATAGCCACATGTGATGTATATTGTTACATCTACTTCTTAGCCAATGATGAAAGCAAGTAGTATGGGATGCTTGCTTGTCATTGCATTTGGTTGTGAATATGAATGTTGTTGTAGAGTATAAGACTCTGCATTTTGTATCAACTGCAGCACATCCACAGTGTATAGTTTTTTGCCTGTGAATATTTCTAAGGATGGCCACAAGGGTTTCAAAGTATCAGAGCAGTGGAATGTGCCAAGTGTCGAGCCCTAGTTTGTGCCGCATTTTGTTTCTAAGTTATAAATTTGACGCAGAGCGAGCCACGTAGCAGAAGGTATTTCAATATTGTTTTAAGTTTCAATCCTGTGGAAGGCACCACGTGTCATCAGCTGAAGCATTCCCTAACTTTTTCTATTGTGAGCACGGACGAAGCCATGTGTCTTTTATGGTTCTAGCGGAACTTGCGAAGTGTTAGCTTCCGCGTTATAGTTTCTTTTTTCTTTGATGCTAAGTAAAGATGGAGGTGGGTCCTGGTATAGAGTCTTAAAACTAGCAGAATGTGCCATGTGGTGGATACGACGCCTAAGTAAAACCTTTCTGATTTTTCCTCTGATGATAATAAATGTTTCTCAAAGCATACAGAGCCCAACATGTGTCAACCTCCGCATGAGTCTCAAAGGGTTTCAAATGTTTGAAGAAGTAGCGCAGAAAGTTCCACGTCTCAGCTGTTGTGAGGGCAGAAGGCGCCACCTATCCCTGTTTCTTTCTTTTGAAAGCTACTAAATGGAGGGTTGTGGGTCCCATTTCTTATATGTCTTAAAGTTTTAGTTGCTGCAGATCATGACAGATGTCACAGGTGGAGCCCTCCCAAATACAAAGACACAGTAAAGTATCAAGGTAGCGGATAGAGCCACGTATATGTTTCTAAGTGCTGCAGAAGATGCCAAGTGTCAGTTTCCTATTTCTTTATGAGGAATGAAGGAGTTTCAAACTTTGACGTAGATGCTACCATCTATCATGAAGTCTTTTGTTTCTATGGAATGCAAAGGTCGCCAAGCGTCTATTCCTGAGTCAGTGGAGGTATGCCACATATGTTTTGTCATAGCCAATGGGCTTGCAGAAAGAGTAACTGTTGCAGATTTGAAGATCCTTAACTAACAGAGGACTCCCAGTTACCTCCAGTTCAGTTGGGCCGTTGGGATTCAACTGTTGTAGAAAATCTAGAGTCGATCCCCTGCTATAAATATGTAACTTTTTTAATAGTTTAGGAGTGGAGTTCAGAATTAGAATTCTAGATTTATTCAGAGATAGTTTTGCTACTGATATTTTCTGTCAGAGATTTAAGAGAGAAGTTTGAGACTTTTGCTTTGATCAGTGAATGTCATTTGCCTTTATTTCATTGCTTTTGATTCAGAAGGTTAATGTAACTGTGCATATATCTGTGCCTCTTATGTTGCTAAAAAATTAATGAGAAATATAGAGTTCTATGCCTTAGTTGATATTTCAGTGTCATTGCAAATTGTCTGATTGTGGGCCTTTGATTCTATTCATTTTATCTGTTTATGTTAATCACGCAGTATCTGCTCTTTAATGTAATTAAATCTTGAGGATATTTTCACTGTGCTTAGTTGGAGAGAAACAATTTTACTTCAGGCACATCGTCATAGATAGATTTATTTTAATTGTATCTGTAATTCTGTTAGTTTCCTACCATTTTTCCTTGAAGCACATTTAAGATAGAGAAGAGCCAGCTTCTTTAAAATTTGGAGGTTGTTTCAAGGAGCAAGTCCCACATTCCTGAAACTTCCCATGTTGGTGTTGGAACCTGCACAATTTTACACATCAATAGTTTTTGGCACGCCTGATGGGACAATTTCTTGAAGTTTCTGTCAAGATTGTAGGAACCAGAGAGATACACAGAGTCAGAGCTATCGACCTGTAACTAGAGCTCAATCTGCTACTAATCTAGGTATTCTTTTGCCACCACTAGTAGCTAACCTAAGGAGAAGATTGAATCAGTTTGTAGCAACACCAAGATAAATATGGGAGCACCTGTAGCCCCAAGGAATTATGCAAATTGGAACACTGGCAGTCCTTTGATTCTCCTAGTACCACTAGCCACTTGGGATCCTATTCTAGCCAACACCCTAAAGGCTTTGCCTAAGTTTAGTGGGGAAGATTTCAAGACACCTGAAGAGTACCCACAAGATGTATTGGATGTCTGTGTGGTACATGTTATCACTCAGTAGAATGTGGCTTTAAGACTGTTGGTAGATTCTTTCAAAGGAAAGGCTCTAGTCTGGTACATATCTTTAACCCAAAATACAATATCTACATGGGATCAGCTTGGTGATGATTTCTTTGAAAGGTTTAAAGAAAAGGGTGATACTTCTTTGCTGCAACAATTGATCACTATCAAAAGGGCACCACAAGAAGCAATGACTAATTTTAATTCAAGATTTCAAAAGACTTGGGAGAGAATTCCTACTACAGCAAGACCATTACCAGGTATGGCTATTGTGTTTTATCTCAAGGCTGTAAACTCAAATATATCAGTAATGATTCAGTCTCTCGGGGGTCAGACACTACCAGAAGCTTATGAGTTGGCAGACAAAGCTAAAAATAACTTAATAGATGCTGGAAAGTTGCCCCCAAGGCCTCCTATGCCCATGTTCCCATAAATTACCTTGCCTTTGCCTCAAGAAACTCTTAATCCTACAACCCCACCTATATCTATGTATTCTTTTCCTCAGCAACCTGCTAAAGTAATTTCTCCTGTTCAATCATCTGAAATAGATGATGTTAAGAATATTCTAAGGACCTTCTCAAATGAGATAATTAACCTAAAGAGATAGTAAAATCCTTATCCAAAGCCCCCTTATCAAGGTTACCAATGAAATAGACCTCCTTTCCAGTCGAATCAATATCAAGGTCCTCAAAGGCAAGCTAATCCTCAACCATCAAACCAATTAGTCATAGTCCCTACACCTATACAGACTATTCCTCCTAATCCCAATAGGGAAATTGTTCTAGGGCAAAATAATTTTATAAATGATACAAATGCTTGGTGGTTTCCTTGCAACAATGCCTGTATGCCCAGAGACTGCCCTAGAGGAAATTTGCAGCAAAAGATAGCAGAACAGAGAGCATTAGAAGGACAATTTGCAACTTCTAACACTCCACAATATCAGTCTCATGGTGCACAAAATGCAGCCTTGGTGGCCCAGATGTAAGGAATGTCTCTACAATAGGAAGAGGAAATAGCCCCTGAACATGCTTTATTTTCATGGATTGAAGATGAAGAGTCAGTGTTCTTGAATGAAGAATCTACTTCCAAGAAGCCATTGGTGTAGTCTGATTACTATACCAGAGCAAAGAGGAGAATGATGGAACAACCTGAAGTCACTAATAATGAGATTATGGGAGCTCCTCCATTCCAAAGTCATCAAAACATAGTCTCTAGACAAGAAGCGTCCCATCCTGTGCAAAATCAAGTAGCCTCAGGGAAAATTCAAGAAAAGTCAAGGTACCCTTATTATCCGAAGACCCAAACATTAGGACCTGTGAACATGGTGGATCAACTAAAAAGAACTCTAGTGCATCTATCAATTTGGGAGATGCTATCTATTCTTGAGTAGAAGACACTGCTGCAAGAGGCTCTGCAAGGCCATGAAGTTCTGAAACATAACGATGCTAAAGGAGGATCTGCTGATAAGGAAAAGTTGTAGCTCAAAGATACTGTACCTCTACAGACAACAACATTGTTAAATAATGTGCCTGAGGTAGGTAGATCTAAACTAGATCCCTTTTACTTAACTCTAATAATTGGGAAGAAACTATTGCATAATGCAATGATAGACTCTGGGGCCAGTACTACAGTGATGCCAAAGAAAATAGCATATGCTTTGAAAAGAAAATATGAGCCACTTACAAGAGGAGTCATGCAGTTAGATGGGAAATATGTGCAGACAATAGGGAAAATTAAGCAACTCCCATTGCAACTATATACTTGCCCCAATATAATTGTAAATCAGGATGTGGTAGTCATAGATATCCGCCTTGTATTTGGTCTATGCTTATGTAGGGATTTCACAGCCAAAATAGGAGGTTACATGTCATTGGATTGGTCACACCTCATTCTGAGAACCATGTATGGGACAAAAATGAAAATACTATCAGAGCCATTATCAGAAGACCATGTCACTAATGAACCAACCCCAAAATTAGAGGTAGCTCATGCTATGATAAATAAAGAGGAGAGAACCTTTGTTTAAGAGTTAGGTGATTGGATTTAACAAGACCAATAGGAAGAAGAGAATAATCAGTTGTTGACTATGATGCAAAGTGATCCATATGGGAATTATGACTCTACCGGTCTAGGTACTTATGTCATTTTTGAAGAAGACAAATAGATCCCTAATGTTTTAAAGGAAGAGCCTAATCAGACTCAAGAATCCAAGAAAGACTCAGAAATCTAGACTCTAAATTTTGATGGGGCTAGAAGTAAGAATGGAGCTAGACTAGGAATTTGCCTGACTGCCCCAAATGGTGAGAAAATTTTAAGAGCTATTCACTTTCAGTTTGCCTGTACCAATAATGATGTTAAGTATGAATCCTTGGTGCATGGACTCATGTTGGCAAAGAAAAAAGGAATAAAGAATCTGATAGTAAGAGGAGATTCAGAACTAGTGGTGAAGCAAATCAGAGAAAAGGAAGTGGCCAAAAATGTAAGAATGAGATCCTATAGGTACATAATTTGGGACCTAATAGATGGTTTTGAAGCTTTCAATGTTGAAGTAGTTCCTAGAGCCCAAAATTCTGAGGTAGATAGAATGGGATAGATTGGTTCACAATTTGATCCATCAACTAATTTATTAGTCAATAATGAATCAATCAAAGTTATAGTAAGGCCAACTATCCTAGATAATGACCAAAATTGGCAAGTTTTTGAAAATGATTTTCAAGTACTTTCATTTTTGCAACAATCAGGGGAGTTTACTGATTAATTGCAACCTAAAATTGAAGAAGCATACAGTGACCAAATTATTCAACTAAAGTCAAATAAGCTCCCTAAACTTCTGATTACCATAGAAAACTTATTTGACCTAGAAGATGTAAGCCTAGAGAAAAAGAGGTTTAAAGCAAATAAAGAAGACTATTCTAAAATACAAGTTAGTGAGGGAAGAAAATTGAAGGTTGGTAATTCTACAACCCAATAAGAAAGGGAAAGATTGATTGATCTGTGTGAAAGATATGATAGGGTGATTACCTGGACCTATGAAGACCTCCATGGTTATAATAGAGACATTATTTAGCATACCATAGAGCTTACTGAGGGATCTAAGCCAGTCAGACAAAAGCAAAGGCCAGTTAACCCCAGAATTGAGCCTTTAATGGTGGATGAGTTACAAAATCTCTTAGAATCAAAAATTATTTTTCCAATTAAACACTCAACCTGGGTATCTAACCTAGTGCCAGTCAAGAAAAAGAATGGTGACATAAGACTCTATGTAGATTTCAGAGATCTGAATAGAGCATCTTTGAAAGATCATTATCCCTTGCCTTCTATGGAACAAATTTTACAGACTGTGGCTGGATCAGAGAGATTTTCCTTACTGGATGGTTTTTCTGGATACAATCAGATTTGGTTGGTTGATGAGGACCAACATAAGACTACATTTACTACAACATGGGGAGCATTTGCATATGCAAAGATGCCTTTTGGCCTCTCAAATGTGGGAGCCACTTTTCAGAGGGCAATGGATGTAGCATTTGGTGAACTAATAAACAAAATCATCTTGATTTATCTAGATGACCTCACTATCTTCTCTAAAAATGTTGTAGATCATTTTGATCTTTTAGAAGTTATCTTTAAGAAGTGTCAAGAGTTTGGAATATCCCTGAATCCAAAGAAGTGTATCTTTGCAGTGCCCCAGGGTAAACTGTTAGGGCATATAGTGTCAAAAGAAGGAGTCTCTATTGACCCAGAGAGAGTCACTGCCATAATGAACCTATCTCTGCTTGTTAATAAGAAAGTAGTTCAGTCTTTCTTGAGAAAGATCAACTTTGTCATCCGGTTCATATCTAACTTTGCAGGCCTAATAAGACCTATGACACTGCTGCTAAATAAGGACCTAGTTTTCAAATGGACTGCAGAAGGGAGACAAGCTTTTGAAGAGATCAAAAGAGCCATTTCGATAGCTCCAGTACTCAGAAACCCAGACTTTCCTAAATCTTTCATAATGTATGTGTATGGAGGAGAGTTCAGTGTTGCTGCTGTCTTAACCCAAAAGGATGATCAACAAGAAGGAGAGCACCCAATAGCCTTTTTCTCTAGGACTCTCAGGGAATATGAGGCCAGATACAATTTTGTGGAGAAACATGCATATGCCATGGTAAAATCCCTTAAGAAATTTAGACATATGGTCACAGGGAATACGATTCTGATATTAGTGGCTCATCCTAGTGTTAGAGAATATATTATGGAAAGTGAGATCATTGAAAAAAGAGCCAATTGGATAACAAAGATCCTTGAATATGATGTAGAGGTTAGACCCACTAAGTTGGTCAGGGGTAGAGGATTATGTCAATATATGGATCAAGACATGGAGAAAATGATGACTGAAGAAATAGAAAAAGAAAATGTATTGAAGATACAAGAAGTTGATCAAGATTCTTGGGTCACAAACATAATACAATTTATGAAACATGGGGTTTTCCCAAATTAGCTCTCTCATGATAAAACAAGATACTATAGGTAGCAAGGGGCCCATTTTGTATTAATCTTTTCAGAAGAAATGCTGATGGTATACTTTTAAGATGCATAGAGAAAGATGAGGCCCAAAGAGTACTACATGAGTTGCACCATGGAACATCAGGTGGACACTTTTTTGCAAGGACCACTGCAATAAAAATAACTCAAGCTAGATACTTCTGGCCCACTCTATTTATAGACTATTATCAGCTAGTTAAAGAATGCTAGTCTTGTCAGTTTTATATAGAGAAAAGGAGAAATGCAGCAATGCCTCTAAGCCCTATAATTGTGGATGAACCTTTTGCACAATGGGGTCTTGACTTTATTGGAATGATCAATCTAGTGTCAAGTATGGGACACAAATGGATCCTAACTACCACAGATTACTTCACTAGATGGAGTGAAGCAGTACCACTCAAGGAAGCAACTGAAAAGGTAATATTAGACTTTCTAGAACATATTACTGCTCAGTTTGTCCCTCCTCATACCATAATATTAGATAATGCTAAGGCATTTTTGGGAACAAAAATATCTTAGTTTGTACTAAGGAATGGAATTTATTTGAAAACTTCTTCAAATTATTACCCTCAGGGTAATGGTCTAGTAGAATCTACAAACAAGAACCTGATCAGACCCATTAAAAGGATAGGGGCTAATCATCATAGAGAGTGGCACAAACTACTTAACATAGCACTATGGGCTGATAGGATCACACCTAAGCAAGTGACAAAGATGTCTTCATATGAACTAGTTTATGGTAAACTAGCAGAAATGCCACTAAGCTTAGAGATGCCTGCTTTGCAGTTATTGAAACAAATGGAGATTGAAGAAAATGGTCCCATGCAAGTCAGACTTGCTGAGCTCTTGCAAGTACAAGAGAAAAGGGAAAAAGCACATGAGTCACTAATGAAACATCAAAAAATAATCAAAGACTGTTTTGACAGGAAGACTTCAAATCCCCATTTTGAAGTTGGCTCAATAGTTTTGAAGTGGGATGAAAGAGTTGCTAAGCCTAGTAGACACAGCAAATTTGAATCACTATGGACTGGTCCTTACAAGATTCATTCCTGTAAGTAGCAAAATTGTTTTGAACAGGAAACTATGGATGGCGAGCCTAAAGAGATTCCTGTCAATGGGATCTATTTGAAACATTTCAAATAAGTAGTGACTCTTATGTATTATAGTTAGTTAGTTTTCCCTTTCTTGTTTTTTGTTTTCCCACTTTCTTTTCCCACTTTTCTTTCAACAAGTGTTCAATGAGCATGTGTCATGAGCGCAAGCCTCTTCTCTTTTTGGAAAGTCTTACATTCATTAAGGTTATCTGCAATCCCTAAAATCCCTAAAAGTACTACTTTCGCAGTCACTCTCAGAATGATTCTGACACTCTGTCCCACACAGATTTCAAAAGATACACTAATGGTTTTTCGGTGTTAATGTCATTTATTCAACTAGATGTGTCATTAAAGCCCCCATTAATTATAGTTAAACCTTAATTGTGTCTCTCATTTGCTTTCATCTCTTTGTTACAAATCACTAATGCCTTCAATCCAATCCCTAGCAAGCGCTTCTTAGCTAAGTGTCTTTTTTGTTGCACAGTTTCTTTCTTTGCCATGTCAAAGCTTCCCATATTCTCCCTGCAAGACACATACATGGTGTCCGAAGCACAGTCTTCTGAGGAGGGACTCAGAATCTATGAGTCAATTGATAGGCTTCTAAGTAGTAAATCATATGCCTCGGCGCCTGCACAGCTTAAGAGAACCTATCCAAGGACGAGGGTTCCCGATGTAGGGTATTCGGCCGACCCAGAGAAAGTTAAGGACTTTGCAGATGGTATCTTCGACCCAAAACTTCAAAAATCTACTAGGGCTCTCCATGAAGGGGCACACCAGAGATGCATTCAGAAGGCAAAGAAAGGGGATTCTAAAACTTTTGGAATGAGGATTTGGACCTCACTGTTGGCACAGTTCATGGTTCCAAGTGTGCATCTATGTCCTGACCTGATTGATATATGCACAAAGTTGTTTCATGTGCCCTCAAGCACCATACAATAGGGTCCCTTTATGGTGCAAATTACACCCAAAGCTATAAGAGACATGATGGCCCTGTAGCATGATCGAATGGCCACATTTCCCACTATTGCCAAAATGCAAAAGACATGGTCAAATGTCAATAACGAGCTTAGGTTTCTATACTCAAAGTTGCAGTTGCCACAGGAGAATACACAGATGCCCACATTGCCTATAGGAAGGGCACAATTCACCCAGACCAGTCAAGAGGTGCTGTCAATGATGGTTTTTATTTTTGGGATGAAGGAAGACATTATAGTCTACGATTGGCAAATTGCTGTCCTTTTCAGATTAAAGACTGTGGATAAGTCACAGGAGTACCGGCTAGATTTCTCTGAAAAAATCATTTACTCCATGGCTAATTAAGTCATAAATTTCAAATCTAAAGGAGTTTTTAGGTATTCTGCTTACCTGTTTCATTTAATGTTATATCAGAATTATGGCATTTTTGTACAAAATATGCAATTGAACATGTACGACCCAGATTTTGGGCAAAATAGAACAATTCATGTGTCTGCATGGACACATGCACTATCTGAGGCATCAGACCCTTATGAGTCCTGGGAACTCTTTGTTGCCCCTGCATTTTGCCATCTGAGCCCTGAACCTATAGAACATAGGTTGACACCAAGCATTAGGGGTTTCATGGCCAATTTTGCAATCCCATGTGATTATTTCTTTGGGACCCAAAATACTATCATTAGGGTCCATGGTTTTAATGGGGAACCTATGTTGCTACCTAAAATTTTAACTCCTAGGTTAGCATTTCTAGAGGTCACCCAGTAAGTGTTTGTGGTCGACAATGAGTTTGGTACCAAGAGGAAGAAGAAGAAAATGTATGATATACCATGGATCAGAAAGAACATGGCCCTGGAGGTTAGAGATGCTAAACATCTGTTGCTACAAAAGTTAGTTGTCTTGGGATTCTTCATTATTAAAGATAAATGGAAGTACGACCTAAATAGTTTTATAGCCTCTTGGGTTAGAAGAAACAAAGTTGGAGCTAAAATAGTACATGAGGGTCGTCCCTTTTGGGAGGATAGAAGAAACCCTAAGGAAGATACCCTTGACTTGTATGTGGAACTGGTAGATTTACCTTATGAGGGGCCCAGGCCATGGGAGACCTTTTATGTGAAACAAAAGGCCTTTGACCCTAAGATTAAAATGGGTACTGGTTTAAAGAAAACTTTGATGGGCCAGTAATGGAAACCAGCAAAAATTGAGGCCTATTGAAAATATAGGAAGGAAATTTTTGAGTTGACACATTCTTTTGGGAAGGTTGACATAGATGAGAAATGGGAGTATATCTGGGATGAGTGGCATCCCTATTCAATTTCTAGCCCTGATACAAGCATAATTCACAAAAAGGTTGAAGAGTCTTAAGAGGAGGCTGAGTCAACTCATACAATGCAAGCAACAAGACAAGCCTCATCAACCACCCCTATGTCTTCTTGGCCCCAATCTGTCAATACTCTAGAGAAACAAAAGGGTGTAGTGAGATCACCACCTAGAGGGACTCCATCAGTTTCAGCTACTGGGGCTTCCAGTTTTGTATCATTACCACCATCAGTAGTGGTCAATGTTGTAGAGAAAGAATCAGAAGAGCAAGAGGAAGAAAGGCCAAATAAGCATAGAAAACTAAACCTACCGCCAGAGTCAGATGAAGAAGCAGAACCCCTACTATAGCAAATACCAATCACATCTACTGCTCACCAGGTAAGTGTTTCTTCTCCTTTTTCCTCTCTATCTCATTCTTCTACCATAGGGGTTGCAATCCCAACTAGCTAAACATTAGTATCTCCTACCACCTCTGTTGTGCCTATATCTACACTTGCCCCAATTGCTAGTCCTCAGGCCATGTCTTCACAGGCCCCTTTATTGCCATTCTTTTCTCCCTCTGTTCCAAAACGAGCCCCTCTTGAAATTTCCCCTAGCCAACAATCATTAGCTATACCTTATGGTTTACCTTAGGGTCATCCCTTTGCTAGGGGGTACATTGCCTCCCCTCCCACTTTCCAAGCTCAAGCAGATACTACTAAAAAGGCTAGAGAAGCCAGGATGGATAAGAAAAGAAAGAAAGAAAATAAAAGCTTGACTGTGCCACATATGAGGTCTCTCTTTGACCCAATTCAACAACAGTTGACTGTCACACATTTGTCCCCAAATGTGGTGAAGCCAAATGAGCAGATGTAGCCTCAGGACTTTGCAATGAATGTAGTAGCCATGGACATGTCACTATTCAGACCACAAGACAGGGTTGAGCTACTCAATGAAACCACTTCTACTGTTGCAACTGACTACTTGAAAGTGTCTAGGAAGTTGCAGAAGGTTGAAACTGACTTAGTTCAAGAGAAGGCAAATAGTAGTAACCTTGCTATAGAGTTGAAATCTAAAGAAGATGAGATAGAGAATCTAAATAAATAGTTGCAAAATACTATTTCCTATCAGATTCATTAGGCAACTCAGGCCCAAAATGCTTCTCTGAAAATGCAGATAGCACAGGAGAAAACTGCAGTAACTATTTTAAGGTAGGAAAAGGCCACATTAGAGAAGAGATATCAAGATAAATTGCAACAAGCTACACAGTTTGAGCAGAAGTTGGTAAGGGAGCAAAATGTTATTGCTACAATACAGGCTCAACTCCTAGCAGAGCAACAAATGATGAAACAACTAACACTGGAGTTAGCTAACAGGCCTCAAAATGTTGGAGTCCTGAATCTGGTCAAAGATCTATATGTGTCAGTGTGGAAAAGAATCTCTAAGGAGATTGTCCATCTAAAGCCCTCATTGACATTCTTGTTAAATGCACAGCAGTTGTGCGAGAAAGTGGAAGCTTCAGTTTAGGCCACTCTGTCCACTGTTTCCTTGAGAGTTTCTGATTCTCAACTATTGCTAAAGAAGTTCCCTCACCATTTCCAGATAATAACACTATACTGATGATTGATGATAACAAGGCCCTGTTGTTAACAAGGAAAAATGATCAATCAGTTTTTCAAGGTTTAAGTGATCCTTCATCAGTACAGAAGGTGGAAGTTGTCTTGATTCCTATGGCTCAATTAGAGTTTCAATTACAGGCCGCAGTTCAAATTTTGTAGACTTTCTCCCACAAGGATATTATAAATCTTGATTATTCCTTCCAAGATTTATAGAATAAGCAAGGACTCTCTGACTCAGAATGGTCTGTTTACCAGACAGCTTTGCAAAATCTATGCCCCTACGTTGTATTTTAAATACACATTTTGCCACAATTTTGGGTTCTTTTTGAGCAAGCTCAAAAGTCCTAGGGGTCGCCAAGAACTATAGAGTATAAGACTACATTTTGTATTAGCTACAGCGCATCCGCAGTGTACAGTTTTGTACCTGCAAATATTTCTAAGAATGGCTGCGAGAGTTTTTGCGAGGGTTTCAAAGTATCAGAGCAGTAGAATGTGCCAAGTGTCAAGCCCCAATTTGTACTACATTTTGTTTCTAAGTTATAACTTTGACGCGGAGCAAGCCACGTAGCAGAAGGTATTTCAATATTGTTTTAAGTTTCAATCCTGTAGAAGGCACCACATGTCATCAACTGAAGCATTGCCTAACTTTTTCTGTCATGAGCATAGATAAAGCCATGTGTCTTTTATGGTTCTAGCGAGACTTGCCAAGTGTCAACTTCTGTGTTATAGTTTCCTTTTTCTTTGATGCTAAGTAAAGATGGAGGTGGGTCCTGGTATAGAGTCTTAAAAGTAGCAGAATGTGCCACGTGGTGGATGCAGTGCCTAAGTAAAACCCTTCTAACTTTTCCTCCAATGATAATAAATGTTTCTCAAACCATGCGGAGCCCGACATGTGTCAACCTCCGCATGAGTCTCAAAGGGTTTCAAATGTTTCAAGAAGTAGCGCGGAAAGTGCCATGTCTCAGCTTTTGTGAGCACGGAAGGTGCCACCTATCCCTATTTCTTTCTTTTGAAAGCTACTAAACAGAGGGTTGTGGGTCCCATTTCTTATATGTCTTAAAGTTCTAGTTGATGTGGATCGCGATAGATATCACAGGTGGAGCCCTCCTGAATACAAAGACATAGTAAAGTATCAAAGTAGCGGATAGAGCCACGTATATGTTTCTAAGTGCTGCAGAAGCTGCCAAGTGTTAGTTTTCTGTTTCTTTATGAGGAATGAAGGAGTTTTAAACTTTGACACGGATACTACCATCTATCACAAATTCTTTTATTTCTAATTAACGCGGAGGTCACCAAGTGTTTGTTCCTAAGTCAGTGGAGGTATGCGACATGTTTTGTCATAGCTAATGGGCTTGCAGAAAGAGTAACTGTTGCAGATTTAAAGATCCTTAACTAACAGAGGACTCCCAATTATCTCTAGTTCAGTTGGGCCATTGGGATTTGACTATTGTAGAAAATCTAGAGTTGATCTCGTGCTATAAATATGTAAGTTTTGTAATAGTTTAGGAGTGGAGTTCAGAATTAGAATTCTATATTTATTCAGAGATAGTTTTAATACTGATATTTTTTGTCAGAGATTTAAGAGAGAAGTTTGAGACTTTTTCTTTGATCAGTGAATATCATTTGCCTTTATTTCGTTGCTTTTGATTCAGAAGGTTAATGTAACTGTGCATATATCTGTGCCTCTTACGTTGCTAAAAAATTAATGAGAAATACAAAGTTTTGTGCCTTGGTTGATATTTCTATGTCATTGCAAATTGTCTGATTATGGGCCTTTGATTCTATTCATTTTATCTATTTATGTTAATCATGCAGTATCTGGTCTTTAATGTGACTGAATCTTGAGGATATTTTCACTATGCTTAGTTGGAGAGAAATTTTTTTACTTCAGGCGCATTGCCATAGATAGATTTGTTTTAATTGTATCTGTAATTCTGTTAGTTTCCTACCCTTTTTCCTTGAAACACATTTAAGATAGAGAAGAGCCAGCTTCTTTAAAATCTGGAGGTTGTTTCAGGGAGCAAGTCCCACATTCCTAAAACTTCCCATGTTGGTGTTGGAACCTACGCAATTTTAAACATCAACAGTTGTTACATCTACTCCTTAACTAGTGATGACAACAAGTAGTATGGGATGCTTGATTCTCATTATAGTTAGCTATTAACCAAGAAAAGGATGGGAGCTTATGTGTTAGTGAACTAGATAATGGGAAGGTGCATGTAGTAGGTTACATCTGCTTTGTATTACTAATTGGTCACTATGTATGTGTGAGTCAATCAATGTGTGCATCTGTATTAGAGATCTTATGTGATATGTGTTATTGCTCTTGATCCATTGCTAGTGATGACCATAAGTAGTATGGGATACTTGCTTTTCATCATAGTTGGTTGCAAATCATGAAAAATGATGGAACACATGGTGTACCATTATATATACCAACATTCTTATTTTTGGTTGAGATATATTTGATGACTTATGGGTTGGTGAATTATGCAAAGGGGGAAATGCTTGCAATATGGTTGCAACCATTCCTTTTTCTACCTAGTCACTATGTGTGCCTATGATATGCATATGATCCAGCCACCTTGTGTATGTATTTTACCTACATGAGCTAATCACCTTGTGTATATGTGAATTATTCACATTGTGTATATATGTTGCCTGTATGAGCTAATCACATTGTGTATATGTGATGCCTACACGAGCCATTCACATTGTGTATATGTTATATGGGTGTGCACTAATCACACTGGATATATGTGTTGTAAGAATGAGATTGTCACTCTATGTGTATGTGATACATGCATGAATTATTCTCCCTATGTGTATGTGTTGTATGCATGAGATAGTTTTGTTTCAGTGAATGTGATGAATACATGAGTTATCCACTCTATGTATATGTGGTATGCAGGAGCTAGTCACATTCTATATATGTGACATATAGATGATTATTCCCTTTGTTTATATGGGTTATACCCTTGAGTCAATCACACTTGAATGTGTAGCCCATGTGATAGATAGTCACATTGCATACAAGGAATGTATACTTGATCCAGCCACTAATTGTGAAAAATCAATGTTTGTATGAGCTGGTCACTAGGTGGTTATGTGTGTTTCCATATCTTGATGTTGGCATTGAACTAACATATGACTAGATTACATTTGCTATCACACTAAATTATGCATAAATTGAATTAGAATCATAGGATTTACTTAAGAGCAATGAATTAAGAGTGAGATTAGAGATCTCGTATCAAAGAGAGGATGAAGCCTCTCTACTACTGATATATTAACTACGGAGCCTCTGATTCCCATGAGGGGATACATAAGCAGGGCCATTTCAAATGAACCCTCAAGGTTTAGGTGTTGGTCTAGGGATGACCCTAACCTTGGGAGCATACTATAATCTAGTGCGAGTATATGAGTTGTGGGTTAGAGTTGTTTTCATGACTATGGGTGGTAAGCCTTTGATGTCAGCACTTGTAGATCAGATAGAAGATGATTCAACATTTAAGATAGTACTTGATGAAAAAGAATTGGTAGTAACCAGCGTAGTTATTATACTTTGTACCTACCATGGCCAGCATACCTTGCTAAAACTACTAATCTATGGTCTCCACCTAAGTTAGCCCAAGTCTTTATTGCTACCTTATGAAGATATCTTTAATGCAATCATTTACACTATGGAGCATGCTAGTTGAAGCACATTTGATAGAAAACACAATTCCACCTCAAAGAACTAAATTAGATTCTCATGTTGAGCTTTGTGTAGTCCCTATTTATGATCTCCTTCATAGCATCCATGATCTTTGTAATGCCCATGTTGAAACTAATGTGTATACTGTTGTTGGGAATTATCTTGTTGGAGGGCATTTCTCTATGTATTGGGAATGTAGGAAGAACAATGGATCCATTGCGAGTGTCCATATAAAGAATCTAGTAGCTATTATTTAAATTCAAATCTTGTTCACATTATAGTCTTTCACTGAGTGTGCAAGGATTCATTTCACATTCAATAATGCTATTGTGTACAATAAATTTCAATAACTACTATTATGTTAGAAAATATCCCCTTGGGGGCTTTTCCCTCTTAAGGTTTAGCTCTCGGGTCGTTAGAATGCATTTAGAGCATCTTCCATGATAATTTTGAATCTCAATGAGAAAAATTTGAAGTCTCCCAGAAAATAGGACCTAGGGGGTGCTATTTTGATAATCCTTGAATAAAAATGGGAGGGTGGACTTGGGCGCTAGCTCCCTAGTCCTATCCTATTTTGGGCCTTCCGTAAATTTAAATGTTGGTTTTATGACAATTATTTAGGTCCTATGACAACATCTCAAGTTTGACTTATGAAATTCTTAGTGGGAATGTTTTAGTTGCATATATAAGCATGTTTTAGCTTTCATTTGTAAACTAGAAGATGATTACAAACTTTAGGCATATTTGTAATTTCAAGATATTCATTGTTGCAGAGCAAAGCATTGTTATTGTGTTTGTGATTACAGATTTGACTTCATCTTCTCATGTGATTGAAGAGCCTTCATTTATGTAAGATCTACACTTCAAGGTGACATCTATTGTGTTTTTGATCATTTATCATTTGGATTTTCCCTCTATCTTGTAGGGATATGCACTCTCATCTAACAATGGTCTTCGGAAGACTTGAATTTCTCTAGGGCTTGACTGAGACAAGCCTCTAAACACCACAACCCCCAACCATACTCCTTTGTGATTGCAGGTTACAGGTACCAAGTTTCATGAAGTGGAGTTGCAGGAGGTTGTAGAAGACAAGGATTAGGATCCAAAAGACAAAGGACAGAGGTAAACATTTCAAGACATAGACACTAGTGGTAGTGTCCTCTAGAGTTGCAAACACAAAAATAAGTTGGACAATAGAAATCAACATCCGAAGAGCTTTCGACACCCCAAAGATCATATGGCATTAGACTAGGGCACTAGTGGATGTGTACACCTTTTCTGGGGCAAAAACAAAAGATGTAGTAAATATCAATGTCGGGAGGAGTTCCAGATTCTGTGTAGAAAATAGTACCTTATACAAGGGCACTAGTGGAGGTATCCTCAACTTCTCTGCATCTCAAACTTTGAAAAATGGTCAGTTATAATTCTCTACCTACTATCTTAATCTGAAAGGATTTGTTGTAATTCATCAATTTGCTTATTGTTTTACATACTTAGGTTTTTTAGAGTACTTAAGCATTAGATTGGCATATTGATTGATAACATCTGACATTCTACATCATTCCAAGTGATAGCCCAACCTATTAGGTGAATTCTCTTGCTTAGTAAAGATTCAAATCAGTTGATATGTCCTTAAATGTTTGGTGAGAAGGGAGGATCTAAACTAAATCAACCACATTCATCATCCCCCTCTTTTTACTAAAAAACATTTATTTATTGCATTCATTCATTGCATTTGAAAAATTACAAAAAAATTGAAAAATTTGTAAAAATTGGCATATTAGGCTTGTATTTTGGCATAATTTGAATTAAGTGGCATTTAATTTCATTTAATTTATGTTATTTTTATTAGTTCTGATTTAAATTACATAAATTCATCATTTAGTAACCACTTGCATTGTATTCCCATGCTTAATTTGTTAAAGATTGCTTGAAATTGTGCATTTTTCATATAACCTGGTTTTTGCATTAGCTAGGGTTTGTAGTTAAAATCTTGTTTCAGATTTTAATACTATTTTAAACACTCATTTTGGACTGATTTCTAACTATAGTGTTTCATCATAGTGTCTTTATTGTAAAATTTCATGTCTAGGGTTTAAAAACCTTGCATTTTCACTAGTTTTGGCCTTATCATCTCTCTAGAATTGCATTATAAGAATGATGTGAAAGATTTTGCTGTATCATTTGACTAATGTCAAGATTATAATCTATTTCCCCTCCTTAAATTTCTTACAACACCCTTTCTATTAGGCATCTACATTGAAAATTAGTGAAAATTTATATATTTTAGGTGTATTTTCACTAGGTTTTGACTTGTCATCACCCAAGAATTGCATCAAAGGTGTATTGTGAAGGATATAATTGAATCATTGGACTATTATTAGACATATTATTTGTGTTCCCTCTTGAAATTATGTACAACACCTCTTCTTTCACTCATTTGCATTGAAAAAAGTTGAAAAATCAAGCAGTTTAGATCATATTCATACATAGTGCTGGTATGTGGCGACTGATCATGAAAACACTATACACTCACAACATATACTTTCTAGGGTTCAAGGCCAGGCTAGGACCAAGTAGGGTTTAGGGGTGGTAGCACCCGAGAAGCAGGGGTTTGCGGGCACAACCCCCAAAAATTATTATTTTTCCCCTTTTTTTGCATGTTCAGAGTCAGTTGTTAATTTTTGATAAATGGCAAAAGAGCAATGACTTTGTAAAACCCTAATTCTAGAAGCTTCCAAAATCTTGTTATAAGTAGCTCAGATGTATGTTGCAGGTGTGGAATTTGTGAGATTGTAATCTATTTTGTACTAGATAATAAAATCATTAGATGGCTGAGTTTTTGTGGATGTAGCCCATTTTATGTAAACCATGTTAAAATTCTATGTTGATCTCTTATGTGTTATTTTTCATTGTTCTATTTGGGTTATTTAATTTGCATGTAATTGTTAATGTTTATTGCTTTGATCTGTTTGAACCCTAACAACTATTATCAGAGTGGGTTTTGTTTGATTATTGTCTGTAGGAAGGTCTCACAGTTGAGTGGGAGTCTCACAGTTGAGTCAGAGTCTCACAGTTAAGTGGGAGCAATGGTGGATGAAGGTAAATTGAAAGTAGACAAATTCAATGGGTAGAACTATAAGTTATGGAAGATGCAGATGCAGGATTATCTCTATCAGACAGGTTATGGAGGCCATTGGAAGGGAAAGACAAGAAACCAATAACAATGACTAATGAGTATTGGGAACTTTTGGACATAAAGGCACTAGGAACCATTCAGTTGTGCCTGGCGCCATCTATGGCATTCAATATAACAGAAGAAAAGACAATAGATGAACTAATGAAAGCTTTGGCAATATTGTATGAAAAACCCTCAGCTTCTAATAAGGTATTTCTCATGAAGCATTTGTTTAATTTGAAAATGATTGAAGGTGGATCTATGTCAGATCATTTAAATGAGTTTAATATGATTACCCATTAGTTAACTTCTATAAAATTGAAATTTGATGAAGAGCTGAGGGCTCTCTTGGTTTTATGTTCTTTGACAGAAAGATGGAATAGCTTGGTAATGGTTGTAAGTAACTCTATCCCTAGTTCAAATACTTTAAAATTTGATGATGTTGTTGGTGTTATCCTTAGTGAGGAAATGTGAGAAAAGCACAGGTGAGAGTTCAACATCAAGTAATGATTTGACTGTAGAGAATAGGGCAAGAACAAGGAGAGAGGAAAAAGCCCAACAAATCATTGGAAGTCACAAGGAAAGTTGAAGAAAGGTAGATCTAAATCTAGAGAGGAATAGATTGCTAGCACTACAAAAATCCAAGACACTTGAAGAAAGATTGTTGGTCATGAAAGGGCAAACAAGGAGACAGATAACATGATGACATTAAGGAAGCTAATGTTGTAAGAAATAATTATAGGATGCTTTGATTTTGTGTTTAGATAATGCTAATGATTCTTAGGTAAGAAATTCAGGGGCTTCATTACATGCCACACCCCATAGGAAATATTTTGTAGATTATGTTCAAGGTGATTTTAGTCTAGTATATTTGGGTGATGATGAACCCTATCAGATTGTTGGAAAAGGAAAGATAAAAATCAATATATAGAATGAAAATGATTGCTTGCTACAGGAGGTAAGACATGTTCAAATTTGAGGAGTTTAATCTCTACAGGATAATTGGGTAGTGAACGCTGCATAGTTACCTTCTTAGACAAAGTCTAGAAGGTCACTAAAGGTGCATTAGTAGCAACTAAAGGTGAAAAGACATGCACATTGTATTTGTGTACTGGTATTACTTATTCTACCTTAGCTGCTACATAAACAATTGCTACTTGAGATAGTTATAGCACTTGCTATAGGGATAGAAACAAAATTGTGACACCATAGACTTGGGCACATGAGTGAGAAAGGGATGAAGATCCTTCACTCCAGAAAGTTTCTACCAGGTCTGAAGCAAATTGACTTAGAGTTCTATGAAAATTATTTATGGTAAATAGAAAACAATCTAATTTCTCAAAGTTGGGAAAGAGAAGAAGAGTGAGAAATTAGAGCTTGTGCATTTAGATGTATGGGGACCAACTCATGTATCTTCTCTTCGTGTCTCTTTCTATTATGTTACTTTTATTGATGATGCAAATAGGAAAACATGGGTGTATTTCCTAAAATAAAAATTAGAAATATTTGAAACTTTTAAAGGGTGGAAAGCTTTGGTTGAGAATGAGACAAGAAAATAGTTTAAGTGTCTTAGATCTGATAATGGAGGCAAGTATTATAGCAGAGAATTTGAACATTACTATTTATATAAAGGAATCTGTAGGAAGAAAATAGTTGCTCAAACCCCACAAGAAAATGGTGTGTCTGAAAGGATGAATAGGACCATTATAGGCATGGAAGGAGCATGAGATTGTTGGAAATTATGATGTCTCAACCTTGGTAATTCCTTGCATTTATTTATTGTAATGTATTTATTTATTTAGCCTATTTTGTAATTTTATTGCACATCCTATTTTATCATTTAGGGTAAAGTGGCACGGTGAAGTGGCACTGTGAGTTGTCAATCCACTTGTAAGATGACTAGGATGGTCAACTCACTCAATGTGGAGATAGGTGTCCCCTTTGTGTGGTAGAGGTTTTCTTCTAGGTGTCAGCATCTTGACTAGTGTGTAAGTGAATCTTGATCGAAATGGTTATGACAGATTCCTATGATAGAATCTATGATGTGTAAGAGTTGTAAATGCAATGTTCTATGATAGTTGAAGACATGTGTCACAAGGCATCATGGAAGAAGGCATCTTTGGGTGCCCCAAGGAGGGTTATGCCATGTTGTAAGAGAATATGCTAATTTTAGTCAATGTATGATAGATTCTTTTACAACCATAAGTACTATTAGATGACAGATTCTATGATGGTCGTAAGATGCGTAAGAGCATCTGTCATTGCCCAACTTGGGAATAGGCAACCATATTGCAATGGGGTGATATGACAAGTGTCATGACCATGTTGTAGTGTTGGACAAGTGTCCCTAGGCATGGATTATGGGCCATGAGGCCAAGTAGGATGCCCATGTCAAGAAAGGTTCTTTTTTGCCTTGTAACTTCTATTTAAACAGGTGCTTGGAGTGGAGATGTATTATGTGATTGACAAGTACTGTTATGCTACCGGTTTGTCTCTAGATATGAGTCTTAAAGACTCCTACAAGAGTATTGGCTCTATAACTATGTTGTAAACTTCATTGTTTACATAATACATTTGAGTTATGTTTTGGAGTGTGGGGTTTTTCACCCGTAAGGGTTTTCCCCACGTTATATCTTGTCTCCCTCTCTTCTATCCTACATTCTTGTGTTGTGTATTGCTACAATATGTCAATTGTTATGTTAATAACACTGTAATTGTAAAGGTTGAAAAGAGTTTGCACCCATCTCTCTACTTTAGATTAGTGTAGGAAGTTATTTCCACACACCTAGCTTCCTTTCTGAGATTGCATACTGGACTACCCTTACACTTTTGGGCATAGCCTATTATAAAGGGTAGAATTAGGATAGTTGAGTTTTTGTTAGTTTTGTAAGTGTATCCTCCTTTCACCCTTTCATTCAAGGACCTAGGGTCAAGTTGCAATGTACTATCATACCCTAGGTCATGATGAGATGTAGGGAAAGTTGGATTTCTATGATTTGATTGTCAATTATGTTCACTTATGCTCAATTATACATCAAAACACTAATTATGCAAATATGATAGTAAATAGATGAATATCAGAAAATACTGCTACAAAAAGATGTAAAATGACAAATAATTGTGCACCTATTTTTATGGTTTAGAAGCAGAACAGTCAGGGACTAAAGAGTGGGAGACCTAGTCCAGTGCCATCCTTTTTGTCAGGATCTGGAAACAAGACCTGCAACCTATTCCTGTTGTATTAAAGATTTTCCCATCATGGAACTTTGAGGACTAATGTGTGGGCACCCAACTCTAGGGTACTAAATTTTCAACTTAGATCTGCAAATTTGACACTCTGTAATACCCTCCTACAACTCCACTTTTCATGTATCTCCAACCTATAACCTACAATCACAAAACTTTGGGAGGGGGTTGTGGTGTTTAGAGGCTTGTCTCAGTCAAGCCCTAGAGAGACATTCAAGTCTTCCAAACACCATTGTCAGATAGAGAGTGTGTGCCCTTGGAGGTAGAGGCAAAAACCAAATGATAAATGCTTAAAAACACAAATGATGTCACGTTGTAGTGAAGATCTCATGGAAGGAAGAAACTCTTCATGCCATGAAGAGATGAATGCTCAAATCTACAAACACAAACACATAGACAACACAAATATACTCTTGCTACATAATGAATGCCTTGAACCACCTTCACATAAAATTGAGAATTCAAATTGCTAGCTAGTAATCATCTAATTTACAAATGAATGCCTAAAAATGATTTTATATGCAACTACAAATATTCCTGCCAAGAATTTTGTAATTCAAATTTACCGTGTCAGCATAGGAGCTAAATAATGGTCACAAGCTAATACACAAAATTTGGGACTGACCCAAAATAGGGTAGGTCTCATTTTTCGTGAAACTTAGGGATCATTTCATTAAGATGTCAGAATATGATGCAAGATGTCCTAAATGTAGATAAAAGACCCGAGAGCTAAACCTTATGAGGGAAAAGTTCCAAGGGGACATTTTTTGATGTTATATTTAGTCCCCACTTTAATGTATGTATAAACATGAGGCCAATACATATATTAAAGTACAATCAACAAACACAACAAACACGCCGAGCACAAAGAAGACATGCTAGACATATTGAAGACAATGATAGACACACAAAATATGGAGAAGATAGTTACAGTCTTGCAAAAAATGGAGAAGACAACAGATGTATAGAAGACAGTTAATGCGTAGAAGACAGAAATGATTTCTTTTCTTTCCTTTTTCTCATATATATGAAATGTAGATGCAAGTAGATGTATGTAAACACACCTCCCATAATGTAGGAATTACTCATCGCACTATTCTTTAAAGTGCATATATGGGGCAACACACATGTAAGACATACGAAACCTCCCAAAATGCAGGAATCACTCATCGCATTGGTCCTTAGATTGCATATGGGGCAATAGACATGCCAAACATACACACTTTGAATACACAGAGAAAATATGATAGACAAGTGATGGAGTGTTTCTATTTCTAGGTTCATCACCATCTCAGGCACATTATAGGTACACGCTAATGATTGTGCTTCACCACAACAATCACTGAAGACACACTTAAGGGTTGATTTAGTCACAGAACCACTCCCCTCCTCCATAGAGGACTTTTGAAAATGAATGGATGGCCACTCTCTGAAAAAGATACACCACCCTTGCCTTTGCAGAGTGTTTAAGATGATTGATTGGCTGATTGTAAACAAACTTAGAGTGTAGGAATACTCATTGCACTAGTCTTTAAACTACACTTGAGGACAAGCACATTGCTAATATCTACAATAGACAACTTACCTTATATATGCCCCCACCTTAAGGTGGTTGATATCTAGTATCGATATCAAGCAGATTAAGGTAGGAAGAAAACACACAAGGGAACATAGACTCTCGTAAAGCCCATGCCCCCCAGAAGTGACATGTACTTTACGATTGCCAAATGTTCTGACAAACACATCCCTACAAGAAACATGTTAGTGTTCATATAATCATGATAAACAACAACATCAATGGATATGATTAACCACATAAAGAACCAAGGTTATACTACGAATTCAGAGATCAAGGATAACTGTGGGGCTATATCACGAAGATCGCATAACCAAGTGTCACCAAGGAGAGATTCAAAGTCAAATAAAGCGTAGAGAGCAGTAATATTGGTAAGGTTTATAAGTGAGATAAAAGGTAATCGAAATCACTTCATAGAAAGCATAGAGTGCTTCTATGAGCCAAGTGTTGGATAATAGACTACACCATTGTCATATTAGGAACTTGTTGGTCATGATGTTAGTCATTCGCAAACATAGAATAAAAGTTACACAACAACCTTTACTCATCTTGAAAGATACGATGAATTCAAAGAATTCATGATCCCAAGTCTCCGTTGATTAGGTCTTAATCTACTGACGTTACTCAGTGGTTGATGTGTGTTGCTGTTTTCCATTCAGGGGCCTTACGTGTTTCTGCACTGTTCATCATCATCATCTTCAAATATCCTGCTCTGGATGTTCGCTCTGCATAAGTCTCCAACAATTCTACCTCTGCACTGTAAATTTAGTCAAATAATGTGCATACAGGCTGATATTTGCATAATTTCTACCATTATTTATGATTCTTTGCATGATATTTTCAATAATGCATGCATTTAACTCAAATATGCTAAGGATCTTCAGTTACCTACGGGATTTCAGCATATTTCACTGTTTCTGCTTGTTATTTATCATGATTTTGCAGTTATGGTGATGAATTAATGAAATTGAAAAAAAAAGAAAAAGGGTTAGAGAGTGAGATTCCTAAAATTACTGGACTTAGATCACTGATTCACATACAAGCTCCCATACTTGCAATGAAAAGAAGGAAAACTAGAAATCATACTTCACCAGGACATTCCACAAATCCGCATGATCTAGTGCAAAGCTTCAAAGGAAAGTTGACAACAACATGTAATGAAATGAAAGCGCTTCCAGTTGAACACAACATTCACCAGTACATATCCAGAAATCAACAGAAGATTACGTAAAATTTACAATCAGGATGTAATCTGGAACTTCATATTCATTCAGTATGCTCAAGAACAGGTACATTTACAGTGATCTGAAGAAAGAACCTTGACATTTCAACAATTCTATCCTCATTAGTCTCAGTAATCCGATCTCCTAACTTATTCTACAGTAATGGACTTTTGCGCCAGATGCGTCTGTATATTCTAATGTATTTCTCCCTCTTCTAAAATGACAAGCTCTGGATGTTATATAGAGCAACTGCCAGAAAACGGTTACCATGATCCAAGGATCAGGATCCCCCCACAACAAACAACGGTCCAGATGAAAAGCACATGCTTCGTCAGTTAGCAAATGTACAGCTGGCACAGAATATTCCAGCATCTTCGACTTGATTCGGCCTCCAGCTGGCGAACAGCATATTTGACAATACCCTCTTCATTTCTGGCTCATGCTGACTCCATGCGCAACCTTGTAATCATCAGCTTCAGCAGCAGCTCTAACCGCATCATGACTTCAATGTTCAGCTTCAGCAGCATCATCATGATGATGTTCAGCCTCAGCAGCATCATGATTTCAATGTTCAGCCTTAGCAACATCATCATGATGACTTCCTGCAAATAAACAGACAAACATAAGGTTCATCATCATCATGATAAACAACAGGAAGAAAAAACTTTATTAAACAAGCCCCAAAGTGTGCATCTACGAGCTTCAAATCAATGGAAATTTACACACTAAATGCATAAACAGCACAAAAACAATCGGGTCAACCATCGTTGACCAAACATCAGGCAGTCGGCCCTTTCAAATTTCCATCGCTTCATGTTTTTGCCCATTTTCTTATATATCGGGTTCAAAATATGATGATGATGATCACAAAATAAACAAGGAAATAATCGCCCTTCAACCATCCTTAGAATCCGGCTCTGCATCATCATCATATTTGCATGTTTCGGGTCATCATCATCATATTCGCACTGGGTGCGAACACATATGATCAGGTTGACAAATTTACCTTAGGCCGACGGCAACAGTTATACCGACGCCAAAAATCATGATGATGACCAACTATATGCCTTCTGTCTGTCCGCAGGATATCACAAAATATGATGATCCTCCTTTCCTAATGCTCTGATTAAAAGCACATCAGGATGTTTTGTTCTTGCTCATTCGGGAAAGAAAGACAACGTCATCATCATCATGATGAAGACAAACAGGAGGACTTGGAAAATGATCCTGCCGCTGAGGAAAATCATGATGACGTCATCAGGATATCCCGGGGCTTTTGTTAATCTTCGAAGATGACGTCATCGTCATCATCATATTGGCGAACAGGATCATACCCTGGAAAATATCCTGCCGAAGGAGAAGGTGATGATGACGTCATCGTCATCATCATATCCGCAAAAGTTTATGCATCTCGGCAGGAGGATATTGCGAAATGTCGGGTAGAGAAAGATCATGATGATGATGTTCATCATGACTTAAGAAATGAAAATCACCCTCCGCTTCGAAAGATAAGGTGATCATCATGATCACGCAAAAGGAGGTCAGGAGGATATTAGGAAATGTGATCCTGCCATGAAAGATCATGGTGATGACCATCACGCATAAGGACTTTGACGTGCGCGCGATAATTATGCAGATGGCATATTTCTTAAGCGAAGTGACGATGATCATCAGCATGATATTATCACATCGGGTGATTTTAAATATCATGATGCTCGCAATGTTGGAATATCATGATGCTGATGATGCTAGAATATCATGATGCTCGCTTGACGGGTAAAACACACTAGCATTTAAGATTGACGTCCGGATGTTTCGGGACTGCATGATTTTCATCAGGTGATAAAGTAATATCATGATGATGATGTTCCTATAGCAATTATCAGGTTTGACCAAAACTTTGACTGCTCACAACTCCCTCATATGGATGAATTTTCAAGTGATGCAAAAGGCAAACCTGCATGGAATTTCAAGCTCTTTCCAACCATGAAGTCATAGAAACAAAATATGAACTTTGACAAACTAACCTCATGATGATGACCTACCTGATCCTGACCTTCATGATGATGATGCACCTGACCCATTTTTACCAAACCGCCAGAAACAGACAACACAAGCCAAAACAAAAGCTGGGTCCCTGTTTTGCCAAGTCAAAATGGGGCGTGTTGTGTAACCACACAACAACTTGCCACCAAAGAAAACAACAAAATTCAAATAATTCAAGTGATGTGATCACATTCATCTATAGTGTTCTAATTCTGTCTAAGTAAATCATCATGATCTTTGAATGATAAAATTTCATTATGGTGATAAAGCTAACAAAGGATCAGGTGTGTGCAGATGATTAATTATCCTCATCTTGAAAGTAAGTTGAAAACATAAGTAACTGGTGTTAAACTACATAGTTGGAGATCATCCCTCATAGCCAACCTGGATAGAGCCTTGCTGCCAGCAGGTGTCTATAACCCCGGCAAGGTTATCTATACAATCTCCCTAAGTAGAGCCCCACTGCCAGCAGGCGTCCATAGCCCCGGTAGAGTTACTTAGATGGCCTAAGTTTATTGTTTATATATTTTCTATTTGATATCATCATGTCAGCTCATTTGTACAAGGTGTAGTCACTTGCAGCTTTAGGTTGGAGATTGTATTGGTAGCAAGGGAGTCCCTTTAGATTTTTCACTTAACACCTATACTCATATCTTCAACAAACCCAAGGCTGTTAGGTGTTTCATTGTGTTTGATTCACTTTGGACAAGAAAAAGTACCCTGATGAAAAGACATCATAAACCTGATCATGAGTATTTATCAGAATGAATTACAATCTATATCTAAATCTGATCTCATCACTTGAATCCTAACAATTTAGTTATTTTCATAAGGTGATGAAGTGCATCATCCTGACTTACCAGAACAAGGTCCCAACCAAAACAACACAAAACAGAAACAACACCAAACAAACAACCCACCTACAAAAAGGAAACAACAGGAACAGAACAAGAAAGCAAAACAAGCAGACTGTACAAACAACTAATCTACAAAATTATATACAACACACTACTAGGCAAACAAAAACCAGAAAAAGACCTAAGGACACCTGAATTTGCATACTTCTTTTGATTGTGCAGGAGCATCAGGGTATTAGTTATGGTTCTCAACCTAGCAAATTTATCTTTATATTCTGAAGAATATTCTGATATTCTGAATTCACTGTATTCAACAGAACAACTCTTGATGATCAGCAACTGAGGAAGCTCATCATGTTCATGATTAATCCATATGCATGTCTTATCTTCTGAATTTCCATAATCAAAATGGTATTCAACATCATTTACTGTGGAAAGGAGAAATACAACCTGGTGTATTTCTGGCTTTGCTGGACATGCTTCTTCATTGGCAATTGGTCTTCCATTTGTCATTATATTTTCACTGCTTGGCTCAGTGCCTGGTCTCTCTTCAAATTGAAGGATGTATGACCTTTGATGTGTTAATTCTTCATCTTTATCCAGCCTTATCCCTCCATTCTGGATGTTCAGTTTATCCTCCAGTTCAGGAAACTTCTCAGTATTTTCTTCAGTTTCCTGCACATCAGCATCTAAATAAGTATCTTTATTATCACAACCTGATATACAGAAATTTATCATTTCTAAATCATTTGACTGTAAAGGAGAAACAACTTTCACTTGATGAGGACACTCCCCTGTTTCATTTTCAAAATATTTCTGGAGTGACATCTGATTATGCACAACGACTCCAAAGTCTTCTACATCTCCTTCTTTCAGGAATTGTTCATTAAATAATTCACATTTTCTATCTATTAGAGGATCTGGTTCCATTAACCTGCAACATTCTTGCATTTGATCATTTAATTCAAAGAAGTCAGGTAATAAATCAGCATTTATTTTCTTCTCTATGACTCCCTGAGTTACCATCATAGGAACTTCATCATTAGGAGTGCATTTAAATTGTTCTATTATCTGTTTACACTTCTCTTTACCATAGAATGACTCCAGGAAAGATGTTTCATCTTCTTTATCAAAAGTATTAGGATCAGAATCAAAAATGTTATCCTGATGAGTGATTTCTTCTCTAAAATTTTCACAAGATTCATACCTGCATACTGACTGATCCTTACTTGTATTAGGAAGTAGAGAACTCCTATCAATATCACCATAAAATGAATCCAGGAAAGATGTTTCCTCTTCATTACCTTCTGGAACTGACTCAGCTATTGTATTTTCTAGAGTCTTTTTCAACATGACCAAGCAAGGGTAGCAATCTCTCTCTGAATGCTCTTCATCATGTAATCTGCACCAGCTTTCAATCAAGACATCATCAATGGGCAAACCTAATATTTGACTACACTGTATATTTCTAGACAAATATAATTCAAAATCTTCAGAATGATCTACTTCAGTGTCTGAACAATTAATAACTTCTGGTGCTGCATCTGCTTGTTGCTCCAGAATTTCTTCATTTTCCTGGCGGATTTCTTTATTTTCCTGGCAAACTTCTTCATTCTCTTGGCGAATTTCAACCCTGAACACATCCAGAAAGAATATTAGTCCTTTCAAGTATAAATCTAACCTTGTGAGGAAAGTTAAACAATTAATTTCACTGTGTTCTGTAGTCTGGTGTATCCTGCAACAGGTAGATAAACCAAAGTTAGACAAACTGTGAGGGTAAATTTGCCCATTCAGAGTTTCCTGAAATAAAGGAATGTTAATTTGACCATTATTTTCATATACATCCATCAAAATGAGACTCTATTCTTCAAATTTCTTTAGTATTTTGCAATTTTAAGGAGATCTATCATATCTCAGACTAAAACTTGAAAGTCCAGAAAATCAAACAAATATTTGATGCTTTGGGCTAGATCTTTGCAAAGGTGCAACCAAAACATCTCAGGTAAGAGATATTTGCAGACATTTAGCTCAAATGCTGAAATATTTATGCAATATTTGCAGAAATCAAGAATTCTTTGTTCAGGAACAGGATCTATTATTCGGCCCTCCTTCTAGCGCCAATTTATGTTGCGTTAGAAGCGAGGGGCCTGCATATACGTTTGATGACTGAAGCAATGGTGTCTTTTCCAGTTCTGCCCTCCTTCTATTGATGAAATCCAGAAATTCTCTGTCGGCCCTCCTTCTAGCGCCAATTTATGTTGGTCATGATGTTAGTCATTCGCAAACATAGAATAAAAGTTACACAACAACCTTTACTCATCTTGAAAGATACGATGAATTCAAAGAATTCATGATCCCAAGTCTCCGTTGATTAGGTCTTAATCTACTGACGTTACTCAGTGGTTGATGTGTGTTGCTGTTTTCCATTCAGGGGCCTTACGTGTTTCTGCACTGTTCATCATCATCATCTTCAAATATCCTGCTCTGGATGTTCGCTCTGCATAAGTCTCCAACAATTCTACCTCTGCACTGTAAATTTAGTCAAATAATGTGCATACAGGCTGATATTTGCATAATTTCTACCATTATTTATGATTCTTTGCATGATATTTTCAATAATGCATGCATTTAACTCAAATATGCTAAGGATCTTCAGTTACCTACGGGATTTCAGCATATTTCACTGTTTCTGCTTGTTATTTATCATGATTTTGCAGTTATGGTGATGAATTAATGAAATTGAAAAAAAAAAAGAAAAAGGGTTAGAGAGTGAGATTCCTAAAATTACTGGACTTAGATCACTGATTCACATACAAGCTCCCATACTTGCAATGAAAAGAAGGAAAACTAGAAATCATACTTCACCAGGACATTCCACAAATCCGCATGATCTAGTGCAAAGCTTCAAAGGAAAGTTGACAACAACATGTAATGAAATGAAAGCGCTTCCAGTTGAACACAGCATTCACCAGTACATATCCAGAAATCAACAGAAGATTACGTAAAATTTACAATCAGGATGTAATCTGGAACTTCATATTCATTCAGTATGCTCAAGAACAGGTACATTTACAGTGATCTGAAGAAAGAACCTTGACATTTCAACAATTCTATCCTCATTAGTCTCAGTAATCCGATCTCCTAACTTATTCTACAGTAATGGACTTTTGCGCCAGATGCGTCTGTATATTCTAATGTATTTCTCCCTCTTCTAAAATGACAAGCTCTGGATGTTATATAGAGCAACTGCCAGAAAACGGTTACCATGATCCAAGGATCAGGATCCCCCCACAACAAACAACGGTCCAGATGAAAAGCACATGCTTCGTCAGTTAGCAAATGTACAGCTGGCACAGAATATTCCAGCATCTTCGACTTGATTCGGCCTCCAGCTGGCGAACAGCATATTTGACAATACCCTCTTCATTTCTGGCTCATGCTGACTCCATGCGCAACCTTGTAATCATCAGCTTCAGCAGCAGCTCTAACCGCATCATGACTTCAATGTTCAGCTTCAGCAGCATCATCATGATGATGTTCAGCCTCAGCAGCATCATGATTTCAATGTTCAGCCTCAGCAGCATCATCATGATGACTTCCTGCAAATAAACAGACAAACATAAGGTTCATCATCATCATGATAAACAACAGGAAGAAAAAACTTTATTAAACAAGCCCCAAAGTGTGCATCTACGAGCTTCAAATCAATGGAAATTTACACACTAAATGCATAAACAGCACAAAAACAATCGGGTCAACCATCGTTGACCAAACATCAGGCAGTCGGCCCTTTCAAATTTCCATCGCTTCATGTTTTTGCCCATTTTCTTATATATCGGGTTCAAAATATGATGATGATGATCACAAAATAAACAAGGAAATAATCGCCCTTCAACCATCCTTAGAATCCGGCTCTGCATCATCATCATATTTGCATGTTTCGGGTCATCATCATCATATTCGCACTGGGTGCGAACACATATGATCAGGTTGACAAATTTACCTTAGGCCGACGGCAACAGTTATACCGACGCCAAAAATCATGATGATGACCAACTATATGCCTTCTGTCTGTCCGCAGGATATCACAAAATATGATGATCCTCCTTTCCTAATGCTCTGATTAAAAGCACATCAGGATGTTTTGTTCTTGCTCATTCGGGAAAGAAAGACAACGTCATCATCATCATGATGAAGACAAACAGGAGGACTTGGAAAATGATCCTGCCGCTGAGGAAAATCATGATGACGTCATCAGGATATCCCGGGGCTTTTGTTAATCTTTGAAGATGACGTCATCGTCATCATCATATTGGCGAACAGGATCATACCCTGGAAAATATCCTGCCGAAGGAGAAGGTGATGATGACGTCATCGTCATCATCATATCCGCAAAAGTTTATGCATCTCGGCAGGAGGATATTGCGAAATGTCGGGTAGAGAAAGATCATGATGATGATGTTCATCATGACTTAAGAAATGAAAATCACCCTCCGCTTCGAAAGATAAGGTGATCATCATGATCACGCAAAAGGAGGTCAGGAGGATATTAGGAAATGTGATCCTGCCATGAAAGATCATGGTGATGACCATCACGCATAAGGACTTTGACGTGCGCGCGATAATTATGCAGATGGCATATTTCTTAAGCGAAGTGACGATGATCATCAGCATGATATTATCACATCGGGTGATTTTAAATATCATGATGCTCGCAATGTTGGAATATCATGATGCTGATGATGCTAGAATATCATGATGCTCGCTTGACGGGTAAAACACACTAGCATTTAAGATTGACGTCCGGATGTTTCAGGACTGCATGATTTTCATCAGGTGATAAAGTAATATCATGATGATGATGTTCCTATAGCAATTATCAGGTTTGACCAAAACTTTGACTGCTCACAACTCCCTCATATGGATGAATTTTCAAGTGATGCAAAAGGCAAACCTGCATGGAATTTCAAGCTCTTTCCAACCATGAAGTCATAGAAACAAAATATGAACTTTGACAAACTAACCTCATGATGATGACCTACCTGATCCTGACCTTCATGATGATGATGCACCTGACCCATTTTTACCAAACCGCCAGAAACAGACAACACAAGCCAAAACAAAAGCTGGGTCCCTGTTTTGCCAAGTCAAAATGGGGCGTGTTGTGTAACCACACAACAGAACTAAGTCCAATTTTTGATTTCTTGCTAAAGGGATGCTAGGTCTACATTAGTTAAATGTTTTTCATCATCTACCTGCTAGATAGAAACACTAGAGGAAGGGAAACAATAATTTAGAGAGGAGAGATAAGTGCCTTAGGGATAGTCACATAGGAGGGTGCCCCCAAGTCTCCAACTGCAACGCTATATTCATAACACACAATATACGATGATGAAATTAGAGAGGAAATATAGAAGAATGATGATACAAATAGAAGAAAGTCACAACAGAGGTGGCCTCCTAGTATCCTTGACCTTACAAGAGAACCGAGGGTCATCCTGTTGCAAGTATGAGGTAAACCAGTGTTGTCATTGATGTCAACATACTCATATTGCTTTGACAAGAAGGATTCAATGAGCAGTGTGCTGAGGATATTGAGAAAATTAGCCTCAGTCAGGAACAGTAAAGAACAGTGATGAGAAGAAGGCAAATGTACTGTATAGGATGTGAACCGGAGGATGTGGATTAAAGGGTTTGTAGATATGGGTCTTGAGATGCTTCAGTTAAGATTTCAGAGGTCCGCATGAAGATCTGAAGGAGTTGTGGCTGTCGGTGTAGAACCGGTTCCGGCAAGTATTCAGAGGTGACAGAGGATCACAAAAGGTCCGGAGAGGTCTGGAACTGTATAATCCTAATCTGCGGATTGGAAGGAGTCTTTAGGATGTCCTTGTGATGTGCCATCTCAAGTTGTGTATGATTTGGAGGTCTGGAAGTACCTCTTGCACTATGACAGTAGCGACAGACAGTGTTCTTGAAGTTTCGGATAAGGAGGATAAGAGATTTCAGTAAGTAAAGGAAATGCGGATGTACCTGGTCATTCAGGCAGGCTTGTGAAGGTTCTTGGATCATGTCGAGGTTGTGTTGTTGGTCCGCATTGACAGTAGAGCCCGAAATTGAAGATATTCTTCCGGATGAAGTTTTTGCTCTGTTTAGCCGACCGGATGAGTTGTTCATCCTGCGAATGTTCTTATGGTGGCCGACCGGATGTGTTATTCATCTTGTGGATATTCTTATGGTTGATTGCTGACTTAGATGATTGTTCCTAAGTCGATGTCTTGTATAAATAAAGGTTTGTGAGTTCATTTTGAAGTGTGACTTGTGCGGAAAAAGGTGGTGTAGCAAAGAGAAGTGCAGAAAGCAGAGCAGATGTTTCTGAGCTTAATGGAACTGATCCGGACATGGTAAAGATGTCATTCTCCAGTTCAAGACTATGATTCTTATCACTTTGTAGACAGTGTGTCTCCTTGTAGGCAGTGGGCCTCTTTGTGAGCAGTGTGCTCAGGCAGTGAGCCCTAATTGGCAAGTGCCATTTTGTATTTCCTTATTCTTCTAATAGAGAATAATCTTTGGGTTAATCACCCCGTGGTTTTCTCCCTTAACCGGGTTTCCACGTCAAAAATACTGTGTCATGTGTTTCTTATTTCATGATAATGTTTGTTTGTTTAATTCAATGCTACTTTGATTAATAAGAAAGATCAAAAGAAGAAACAATTAGGATAACTGATTCACCCCCCTCTCAATTATCAACAATTGGTATCAAAGCGAGGTTCCTCTGAAAGAAGCTTAACTGCTTGAGGAGATCTAGGATGTCATCATACAAAAAGGATAGTCCGAAGTTCGATGGAACCAATTTTACTCTCTGGAAGGGTCGCATGAAATGTCACCTGGAATGTATGGGAAAAGCATACTTGGCCATGGTTTCAAAACCATATGTACCTCCACAAGGTGGTCCGACAACTCTGAATGAAATCACAGAAGCTGAAAACAATCTGCGGACCAAGGAAGCTCTTCTAAGCACATTGAATGACTCAGATCTCTCAAATGTTATTGACCTACCAACTGCATATGAGATCCTGACTAAACTGGAACTTCTGTATGAAGGAGATGAGTTTGTCAAAAGTGCAAGGTTGTAAAGTCTGAAAGGGAAATTCGAAAGATTGAAGATGAGAGATGATGAAAACATCACTACTTTTATGCCAAGAGTGAATGAACTAGTGTGTGGAATTAGAAATGCTGGTGGAACTCTAGATGAAAATGAGATCATTTGCAAAATCCTTAGATCCCTTCCTGCTGCCTACAAAATCAAGGTTGCTGTAATTGATGAATTCAGAGCCCACATAACTGTCACAAGAGAACAATTGGCTGGCAAGCTAGCTGCATTTGAAATGACCGAGTTTGGAGATGATCTTCCCAAGACTGAATCTGCTTTCAAAGCCAGTGCCTATGTGAAAGGCAAACAGAGAATTGATCCAGGAGAAAACTCTTCAAAGAAGATGACATGGTATGATCAAGAAAGAAGAGACATGGAAGAAGAAGAAGCAGAAACAACTCAACTTGAAGCCCTCATTGTAAAAAGACTACCAAGAGGATCCGGTAAGTATGAAGGAAAACTACCCTTTAAGTGCTTCAACTGCAATAAGATTGGTCATTTTGCTTCAAGATGTCTGGAAAGATCTGCAAGGTCTAATACTGACAGACAAAGGTTTCAAAAGAATTGCTATTATGTTCATGAAGAAGATGACAATGAAGGAGTAACAGATGATGAATCAGAACTAGGAAGCAAATCCGGAAATGAGTGGGTGTTTATTGCCATCAAGGAAGAAGATTCAATACTCTCTGAATCTGTCAATCACAAAGTTGTTGAAAAAGCTTTGGCTGCTCAAGTGGAGGAAAAGGATGATTGGGTTATTGACAGTGGATGTTCTCACCATATGACTGGTGACAAGAATAAGTTCTTGAATTTGGAAAGGTATGAAGGAGGAATGGTAAAGTTTGGTGACAATTCTGCTGGCAGAATCAGAGGCAGGGGAACTATTTCCTTTGATGGAAAGAGCAAAACAGGTAATGTACTATATGTTGAAGGATTGAAGCACAATCTTCTCAGTGTTGGTCAGTTAGTAGACAAAGGCTATGATCTTCAGTTTAAGAATGGAAAATGCAGAATCTTTACAAGCTCCGGAACTGAAATTGCTTCCGGTACTCAGACAAAAGGTAATATCTTTCATTTGGTTGGTTCAAATAAAAGTTGTTTGTTTGTTCAAATTGATCAGAGTTGGTTATGGCATAGAAGAATGTGTCATGTAAATTTTGATAACATCATCAAGATAAGCAATACTCAGGCTGTAAGAGATCTTCCAAAATTGATGAAACCTACAAATAGTTTGTGCAAAGAATGTCAGCTAGGTAAACAAAGCAGAGTCTCTTTCAAAAGCAAAGATCAGTCTTCTACCGGATTGTTGGAATTAGTACATACTGATCTCTGTGGTCCAACAAGAATCAAGAGTCTGCTAGGTGATAGATATTTCATGTTGTTAATTGATGATCATTCCCGGATGATGTGGGTTACCTTTCTAAAAGAAAAATCAGAAGCATTTGAGAAGTTCAAAATCTTCAAAGCTTTGGTAGAGAATCAAACCAGATTGAAACTAAAGTGTCTAAGGTCTGATAGAGGTGGTGAATTTACATCTGGAGAGTTCATTGACTATTGTGAGAAGCAGGGTATAAGGAGACAATTGTCTGCTCCTAGGACTCCACAGCAGAATGGAGTAGTTGAAAGAAAGAACCGGACCATCCAGGAAGCTGCCAAGATAATGATGTTGGAAGCAAATGTTCCTCAGATGTTCTGGAAAGAAGCTATCAGCACTGCAGTCTACACTCTAAATCAAGTTCAAATCAGAAACAATACCGGTAAGACCCCCTACGAACTCTGGTTTGGCATCACTCCCACTGTGAAATATTTCAGAGTATTTGGTAGCAAGTGTTATATCAAAAGAGATGAAGATCTAGGAAAGTTTGATGCTAGAAGTGATGAAGGAATTTTCTTGGGCTACTCCACTCAAAGCAAAGCATACCGGTGTTACAATAAGAGACTGAGGAAGATGATAGAAAGCACTAATGTGAAAGTTGATGAAGGAATTGAGAAGCCCTCAAGATTTTATGAATCTGATGAAGATGACCAAGACAGTGTTCAAGGAACTCAATCCTCTCCGGTAACATAGAGTCAGCCTGATCCGGTAAATCAGGAAGAAGAGATAGGTTTGAATGAGCCTGATCAAGAAGCAGCAGTGCAGGATACTCCCAAAATTCTAAGGTATGTGACACTAAACCACTCTAAAGATCAGATCATAGGTGACAGAAGCAAAGGTGTGCAAACTAGAAGGAATGTTGCTCAAAATCAGGATGAATGTTGTCTGATTTCAAAGATTGAACCTAAAACAGTAAATGAAGCCTACAATGATGAAAACTGGACTAAAGCAATGAAAGATGAATTAATACAAATTGAGAAAAACCATACTTGGGATCTTGTTCCCAGACCTAGAGATAGGAATGTGATTGGAACCAAATGGGTCTTCCGGAACAAATTAAATGAAGCTGGTAAAGTAATCAGAAACAAAGCTAGATTGGTCTGCAAAGGCTACTCCCAAATAGAAGGAATTGATTATGAAGAGACCTTTGCTCTTGTGGCAAGAATTGAAGTAGTCAGATTATTTCTTGCATTTGCTGCCTTCAAAGACTTCAAGGTATATTAGATGGATGTCAAGTCTGCCTTCCTAAATGGTGATCTGGAAGAAGAAGTTTACATTGAACAACCGGATGGATTTCAATTATCTGACAATGATGATATGGTATGTAAGTTAAAGAAAGCATTGTATGGATTAAAACAAGCTCCAAGAGCATGGTATGAAAGGTTGGATAAGCATCTTGTGCAGATTGGATTCAGCAAAGGTACTGCTGACAGTAACTTATATTTCAAAATTGATCATGAAAACATTTTGATTGTTGAAGTGTTTGTAGATGATATCATTTTTTGGAGGAAGAGATAGTATGTGCAAAACTTTTGCAAATCAGATGAAATGTGAGTTTGAAATGTCTATGCTTGGTGAAATGAATTTCTTCTTGGGTCTGCAAATTACTCAAACAAAGAAAGGAATCTTCATTTCTCAGACCAAATATGTGAAAGAATTGTTAAGGAAATTTGGTATGGAAGATTCAAAACCAATGAACACTCCCATGGCAACCGGATGTAAGTTGAGCAAAGATGATGACTCTCCAAAGGCAGATCAGACAATGTATAGATCAATGATTGGTGGATTGTTGTATCTCACTCAGACCAGACCAGATATAATGCAGGCTGTTGGTCTTGTGGTAAGATTCCAGGTTGATCCTAGAGAATCTCATGTTATGGCAATCAAAAGAATTTTTAGGTACTTGAAAGAAATAGTTGAGTATGGTCTATGGTACCCTAGAGATCTGGATTTCTCTCTTCATGCTTACACAGATGCAGATTGGGCAGGTGATGTAGATGATCGAAAGAGCACTAGTGGTGGAGTATTCTTTTTGGGGAAGAGATTGGTTTCTTGGCTAAGCAAGAAACAAGATGCAATATCTCTGTCTACAACTGAAGCAGAATACATTGCAGCAGCAAGTAGTTGCACTCAAATCCTATGGATGAAGCAGATGCTAAGAGATATTAAAATTGAATATGCGGAGCCTATCACAATTTTCTATGATAATTCAAGTGCAATTAATATTTCCAAGAATTCGATATTACACTCTAAGACTAAGCACATATCTATCAAGTTTCATTTCTTGAGAGAACAAGTGAACAAGGAAGAAGTCAGGTTGGAGTATGTTCCCTCCAAGGATCAGATTGCAGATATCTTTACTAAACCTCTTCCCAAGGACTCTTTTGAATATCTCTGGGAGAAGTTAGGGGTCATGGCCCCTCCAGTGATGAACTAGGATGCACTGATGTGCATCAGTCCGGTGGATATCACAGTCATATCTTGTGATCCGGATTGATGATTGGGAGCTGCTACTAAGGGGGAGCAGCTGGTATGATTCTGATGTGTCAAAATTGCAAGTATGAGCCCTTTGCCATTGATGTCAAAGGGGGAGAGAAGACATGTGAAAAACAAGTAGCTGATGATCAAAAGGGGAGCAGCAAATTAGGAGAAGACATGTTGCTGATAGGGGGAGAAGTGACAGAAAGGAGAAGTTTCCTGTCTTGATGGTTTTTCACATCATATGTTGCCATCAATGACAAAGGGGGAGATTGTTGCAAGTATGAGGTAAACCAGTGTTGTCATTGATGTCAACATACTCATATTGCTTTGACAAGAAGGATTCAATGAGCAGTGTGCTGAGGATATTGAGAAAATTAGCCTCAGTCAGGAACAGTAAAGAACAGTGATGAGAAGAAGGCAAATGTACTGTATAGGATGTGAACCGGAGGATGCGGATTAAAGGGTTTGCAGATATGGGTCTTGAGATGCTTCAATTAAGATTTCAGAGGTCCGCATGAAGATCTGAAGGAGTTGTGGCTGTCGGTGTAGAACCGGTTTCGGCAAGTATTCAGAGGTGACAGAGGATCACAAAAGGTCCGGAGAGGTCTGGAACTGTATAATCCTAATCTGCGGATTGGAAGGAGTCTTTAGGATGTCCTTGTGATGTGCCATCTCAAGTTGTGTATGATTTGGAGGTCCGGAAGTACCTCTTGCACTATGACAGTAGCGACAGACAGTGTTCTTGAAGTTCTGGATAAGGAGGATAAGAGATTTCAGTAAGTAAAGGAAATGCGGACGTACCTGGTCATTCAGGCAGGCTTGTGAAGGTTCTTGGATCATGTTGAGGTTGTGTTGTTGGTCCGCATTAACAGTAGAGCCCAGAATTGAAGATATTCTTCCAGATGAAGTTTTTGCTCTATTTAGCCGACCGGATGAGTTGTTCATCCTGCGAATGTTCTTATGGTGGCCGACCAGATGTGTTATTCATCTTGCAGATATTCTTATGGTTGATTGCTGACTTAGATGATTGTTCCTAAGTCGATGTCTTGTATAAATAAAGGTTTGTGAGTTCATTTTGAAGTGTGACTTGTGCGGAAAAAGGTGGTGTAGCAAAGAGAAGTGCAGAAAGCAGAGCAGATGTTTCTGAGCTTAATGGAACTGATCTGGACATGGTAAAGATGTCATTCTCCAGTTCAAGACTGTGATTCTTATCACTTTGTAGACAGTGTGTCTCCTTGTAGGCAGTGGACCTCTTTGTGAGCAATGTGCTCGGGCAGTGAGCCCTAATTGGCAAGTGCCATTTTGTATTTCCTTATTCTTCTAACAGAGAATAATCTTTGGGTTAATCACCCCGTGGTTTTCTCCCTTAACCGGGTTTCCACGTCAAAAATACTGTGTCATGTGTTTCTTATTTCATGATAATGTTTGTTTGTTTAATTCAATGCTGCTTTGATTAATAAGAAAGATCAAAAGAAGAAATAATTAGGATAACTGATTCACCCCCCCCTCTCAGTTATCAACACATCCCAAGAGACCTAAACAACACATAACATGTCAAGGGGGAAGTACATCATGAGAGAGAGAAAGGGTTAGAGATACTTACCTATAGGATCATTGTATTATATTTTTGAAAGTACGAACCTCTTCGAGAGGTACTTGATCACGTTTAGTGCAAAGTTTGAGTGGTTCTTATGAAAGTATTTTTTATTATCATATGATGCTTGTTTCTTAAAACCTTGTGTAAATGAGACTTTTTTTTGCTTAGGAGGAGGAGAACCACTATTATTTCCAACTATTGATAGTCATCTTACTCTTTTTTATTTTTAGTGAATTTTCATTGTTATTATCTCTATTGCAGTAACAAGAATCATCTTGTACTGTCTCACTCATCTATATCAGTTATTTCATTTGTTGTTTTGATATGTTTTTATTACCTCCCGATCCATATAAGGATAACAAAGGAGGAACCTCAGCATAAATTCCATTTCTTCATGGATGAGGTGGGTTAACTAACTTTTCCTTATCCACTTCAATCATCCCCATGATGTTATCATATTTCAAGTAATCATCGTCAACTACCTCTATTAGTCCTTGTTCCAACATATTGTTATCAGTATGTTTAGGGAAAGGATTTGTGAAGATTTATAAATTTTGATTCGACGGAGCAACTGACTTATTTCCATTATCATTCACACCTGATACATGTATGATATTCGAATCAATGATGTCTTGTATTTCATGTTTAAGACACATACATTGTTCAGTATCATGTCCTTGTATCTGATGAAAGTGACAAAAGGCATTAACATTGAAGTAATGTCCTTGAGCTTTTCTAGTATCAACTGGCTTAATCAGGGGAAGTTTAAGAATGTTGTTACTCACAGCTTGATTCATGATAGAATGATAAGACTCAGATATCAAAGTAAACTTTCTTGATTGATATGATTTCTTCTTTGGATTATTGATAGCAGACACATTAGAAAAGTTGTTTGTATTCGGTCTATTAATCTTAATGAAAATTATTTCTTTTAAAGTTGTTTTGTGATGATTCACCCATGGATTGACCAACTTGAGATGATAAGTTTTGGTTTTCATAATAACTAGACGAAAGTTTATAATCAGGAAGGGTAGTGCATAAATGTTGAAAGGAGTTATACTTCATCAAGAATATCTTATCACAGATATTAGGTCATAGATTTGTAATAAACACCTTCTAAACATCCTCATCTTTCATCTGATATTGAATTTGTGTATATATAGATTGATACCAACTATTGAATTTAGTTAACTTCTCTTTCAGACCTTTCTTGCAATGAACTAAATCAATCAAGGAGACTTGAGGTCTGATGTTTGCTTGAAAAAGTTACAAAAATTAATCAATCAACTACGAAAAGGAGTATTGAATTTGGAGGCAAAGAGTAAAACCATTCTAAAGTAGTATCTTTGAGAGACTGCGAGAAATATTTTGCTAACAAATCCTCTTCTAAATAGAAATCACTACACATAGTTGTGAATGCTGCCACATGAGCATTAGGATCACCTTTTCCACCATATTTATCTAAGTGAGGTGTCTCAAACCTCTCAGGCATAGGAGTTTTCAAAATTGCATAGGAAAGGGGATTACAGGAATGATATACTGGTATACTAGATTGTGAAGAATTTGTCACGTTTGTTACTTTTTGTTGTAAAGCAGTCATGCCCTGCAAAAGTTGATTTAGGATGGCATCATTAGGAGATGTGGTTTGCTATGAGGAATTGAAACCAAAGTGAGGAGGTGATTGAGCCTAAGATATGATAGGTGGAGGCTGTGAATAGGTCAATGGTGGTTGGACATAATCATAGGTGGTAGGTGCTTGAGAATGACCATATGTAATGGGAGGTTAGGAATAAGTGGGTTGAAGTTGTGGTTGAGAGAAATGAAGAGGTAGTTGAGAGGTCCCCTTAGAAACTAAATTTTGATAATCAAATCCCATGGTTTTGTAATTAGTGCCATTAGATACTCCAATACTAGTGGTAGCATTACTACAAGCATTCGCATCAGTTGTTAAGATCATTGGTGTAAATGTAGATATTATGGTAGTCAGTATAGGTACTGATACTTGTGTATGAGATAGTGACAGAGTGTTATTTATTACTTTTACACATTCATTCATTGGCATAATATTAGTTTGTACAATTTGTGCCAAACCACGGATTGCATTAACACTGTCTTGTCCTTTTATCAATTCTCTTACATGGTGAATCACAAGTATAGCTTCTTCAACTATCCTCTCACTTTGCACATAGTCTTGGAATTCACCTAGGTCTTTATCAAGTTTATCTATTTGTTCATCAGATACATATCCTGCAGCCTCAATAGTATCATCAACATCATGAAAAGTTTTCTCTTCCATTCTACTTGTAATAGGTGTAATATCTTGTAGTATTTGTGTTTCTCCTTTTGTAAAGAAGGTGTTCAAAGTGCCAACTTCTTCAAGAGCACTAGATTCCATGTGCCTTATGTTTCCTATTAATGGAATATTTCTCTTATGGAAGCAATTTATTATACTCATGCAAATCTAGGATGACAACAAGTTAAAACCTAGTGAAAATACACTAAAATATATGATTTTTCACCAAATCTCAATGCAAAAGAGCATGACAAAGGGTGTTGTGAGGAGAAAGATGATGGAAAGAAAATTATATCAGTATTAAGAGGCACCTAATGCCAAAATATCCATCACAACACACTTGTAGTGCCACTCAAGGTCAAATCCTAGTGAAAATATAGCAAAAATATGCAATTTTTCACAACTTTTCAATTCCAAGACCTAGAAAAAGGGGTGTTGTAAAGAATTTTAGGAGGTATAGAAAATAATAGAAATTGTATCAATCACCTATAATCAGAAAATTGTTTACAACATGCTTGGAGTGCAAACTAGGTTAAACCCTTGGGCAACTATAGCAAAAATGTACAATTTTTCACCAAATTTTCAATACAAGAGCCCAATAAGAAGGTGCTGTGAAGATTTTTAAGAGGGGAGGTATATAATAACCCTGATAATAGTCAATTAGTGAAAAAATATTATTCACAACATGCCTATGGTGCAATTTTAGAGAGTCGATAAAGCCAAATCTAGTGAAAATCAAGGTTTTTCAAGCCCTAGGTTTGAGATTTTAATGTAGAATGCTATATGAATGTTTTTGCAAGCTGATGTATGCTGAAAATTAAATGAACTCAAATCTGAAAATGATTTCCAAGTCCTAAGATGCAAAATGCAAGTTCAAATCTAATGAAAAATCAATGAAAATGCTAGTTTTTGTTGAAATCTTCTATGTAAAAATGCAAATTTTTGAGATCTAAATGCAAATTTACACTAAAATGCAACACTACAGCCAAATGAAAATTTGAATGAGTGTCTAATATCACTATATAAATATAAAACAAGATTTTTCCTACAAACCCTGGCTTTTGGAATTACTAGGTTATATGAAAAATGCAAAATTTTCAACAAAACCCTAGCAATTTTATAATGAAAATTTAATACAAGTTATTGAATTTTTGTAATTTTCTGCAATTTAAATCAGATCTAATGCAAAAATAAAAAAAATTGATGAAATTCAAATTAAATGATGCAACATGCAAACCCTAGAATGCAATTTTTTTCCAATTTTTCCAATTTTTCCAAATTTACAATTTTTTTGTATGTTTTCTAATGCAATTAAAATGAATGACTATATGAATGAATAAAATTAATGTAAATCTGAAGAAAAACACTCAACAAAGTGCAAACAAGTCCAATAATAAGGGTTCACCAAAATGTAAAGGGTGGAATTAGGATAGTTGAGTTTTTGGTAGTTTTGTAAGTCTATCCTCCTTTCACCCTTTCATTCAAGGACCTAGGGTCAAGTTGCAATGTACTATAATACCCTAAGTCACTATGAGATGTAGGGAAACTTGGATTTGTATGATTTTATTTTCAATTATGTACACTTATGCTTAATTATACATCAAAACCCTAATTATGCAAATACAATAGTAAATGGATGAATATCAAAAAATGTTGCTATAGAAAGATGTAAAATGACATAATTGTGCACCTATTTTTGGGGTTTAGAAGCGGAATAGTTAGGGACTAAAGAGTGGGTACTCTAGTCCAATGCCATTATTTTTGTCAGTATCTGGAAACAAGACCTGTAACCTATTCCTGCTATATCAGATATTTTCCCATCACAAAACTTCGAGGACTAATGAGCAAGTGCCCAAGTCTAGGGTGCTATTTTCAACTCACATTTGCAAATCCAACACTTTGTAATGCCCTCCTACAACTCCACTTTTCATGTATCTTCAACCTGTACCCTGCAATCACAAAACTTTGGGAGGGGGTTGTGGTGTTTAGAGGCTTTCCTCAGTCAAGACTTGGAGTGACATTCAAGTCTTCTGAACACCATTGTCAGATAGAGAGTGCATGCCCTTGGAGGCAAAGGCAAAACACAAATGATAAATGCTTAAAAACACAAATGATGTCACCTTGTAGTGAAGATCTCATGGAAGGAAGAAGCTCTTCATGCCATGAGGAGATGATTTCTCAAATCTACAAACACAAACACATAGACAACACAAATCTGCTCTTACTACATAATAAATGCCTTGAATCACCTTCACATAAACTTTAAAATCCAAATTGCTAGCTAGTAATCATCTAGTTTACAAATGAATGCCTAAACATGCTTTATATGCAACTACAAACATTCCTGGCAAGAATTTTGTAATTTCAAACTTACTGTGTCAGCATAGGACCTAATTAATAGTCACCAACTGACACCAAAATTTTTGGATTGACCCAAAATAGGGTAGGACTAGGGTGTGAGCGCCCAAGTCATCCCCCCCTATTTTGAGTAGGGTTAGGTTCAAGGGATCCCCCTAGGTCCCATTTGTCATGAAACTTAGGGATCATTTCATCAAGATGTCAAAATATGATGCAAGATGTCCTAAATGTAGATAAAAGACCCAGGAGCTAAACCTTATGAGGGAAAAGCCCCCAAGGGGACATTATTGATGTTACAGTTGTAGATACTGATGTTTATTTAATAAATGGGGACCTTCAAATCCTTTGGATGATGGCATTCTAGAGGAGGCATGGACAGGTAAAAAGGTAAACTATTCATTTCTAAAAACCTTTGGTTGTGAATCTTTTGTCCATGTTGATATTGAAAATAGAACGAAGCTTGAGGCTAAGTCTAAAAATGTACCTTCATTGGATATGGAGTAGATGAATTTGGTTGTCGGTTATGGGATTATGAAAATTAGAAAATCATTAGGAGCAAAGATGTTATATTCAATGAGAAGGTCATGTATAAGGATCAACTATAGGAAAAGAAGCATAACATGCAAAAATGAATATGTGGTGCTAGATGAGATTCCAAAAAGTAAAATGCCAATGGTACCTAATGCTTAGCAACAATAAGTTATCCCATAGACTCTGACAAGTCTTAGACATTCTACAAGGATATCTAGACCTCCAGAAAGATTTTCTACATCATTATATTTGTTGAATATAGTGAACACTGAGAATGGGGGTGAATCAATGTTCTACAAAACCATTTATGCACTTGCTTTTTTATCCATTTACCATATTCAATTATGCAAAAGTAGATTAAACAAATGAACAACAACCACAAAGACATAACATATGAATGCTAGGTTTTTTTATGTGGAAAACCCAATGAGGGAAAAACCATAGAGAGTGTTAGCTCTCAATGTATTATTATAGCACAATACCAAATTACAAGAGGCTCACTACCCATAGCTCAATGCTCAAGAGAAAAGGCTCACTGCCAATTAGAAGAAGAAAGAAGAAGAAGGGTGGCTCACTTTCAAAGATGAACTAATGTGATTGCATCTACTTATGCATGGTTACTATTCCAATTAAGCTCATAAACACCAACTCAGAACTCTTCATTTCAATCTACCCCTATTTCTCTACTCTTCTCTTACATATGCTCAAGATCTCTCTTTATTTTCTATGGTCACTTTATCTTCATATATTTCACATCCTCATACATTACACCACCACATCACACCACTCAAACACTAAAATCCATCATCTTTAATTATATCTAGAGCTAAATCTTTCTAATTATCAGGTTGGCAAACAAATTGTGAAACATGTATACCTAGTGTCATATCCCATCAGCTTGTTTTTTAAAAATCTTTAATGCAGATCCAAACTATTGTGTACATGTCATCTCTAATCATAGAACCACTTACATTTGTTATCTAGCTCATATTTCTTCTTCACATAAGGATTTAACTAGCTTGTCAGCTTGTTCCTTAATAACATATATGATAGGTTCCTCTGTAACATCACAACTCATGCTATAGACAAAATAGGACTTCATGAATCATATTCAGCAATCATTATTGATCTCTTAACATGTCTTCAACTCCACAAAACAAGATATTGTTGTATGCCAAAATGTGAACCTTTGAACTGATGCACTATCATATTGGAACACTATCAAACTGGCTTTTGGTATTGAAGTGCCTGTAGAATAAGTTTTGTTACACTTCTGGAGCTACAAACTTGTATTTAGATAGTCATGACCTATCTCTATCTTACTTTAGAACTACAGAAAAAACATGCTAATGTGGAGGAATGTGGGCCACTTCATTCTGCATTGTTCACTATTTCTGTCTTACTCTACTGACTCAGACTTAGCCTTTTCATCAGATGACTTCTGGTGGAATGTGTCTTTGCCATTGTGATGAATGATCTTTTCCATGTTTCCATCAATGACAACACTCAAGTCTAATACATATTAGTGTCTCTTACCAACAATCTCCCCCTTTGGCATTAATGGCAACACTTAGTGAAAAATAATTGTCTGCTCCCCCTTACTATATATATGATATATATTTTTGCTCCCCCTTAGATGTTTCTCCCATTTTTCACTGAGCTTCTTCTTCCCCTTTGACATCAATGGAAAAGGTGTATGTGTCAGAGTCAAAACCTCTGTCAAAATTGCAAAAATTTGTATATTCTGTTGCCTAGATACATTCGTTGACTTACTTCTTTGTGGGTTATAGAATGTCATTGAATATATCCTTGATGTGATCCAACACTTTGTCCCAATCTTTCTTTGTGTAATCAAACATTTGAATTTGGTTGTTTATTTAGAGTATTTTATTCTCTACCATTTGTGTATTTGTGGGTATGTCAAACAATTTCTAAATTTTTTAGGCCTCTAAGATTAGTGTTGTCATGCATTTTATTTTAGGGGTTGTTAGTCTTCTCAATTGACATACTATATTTTTCATTTCTTCCTTTTTTCTCAATAAATTACTTATATCATTCTGTATGACTACTTTTTGCTTTTCTATATTTTTGATGGGGTCAGTTAATGGATCATAAGACTTAATGCTTTTTGTCAATTCAAGAGCTCCATGTGTTTGACTTTCTCATCAGGTTCCTTGGTGACTTCAGGCCAAGACATGGAGAACTTATACACATCAGATGATTCCTTGAAGGCATTCTCTAATTCTTTGGCATTATTGTCTAATAGGGCTTTGTCATTGCCTAGTTTGGTTTTTAGTTCTACCAACCTTCTATCTTCAAATTCCTTTCTGACTTTAATATGAATAGACTTTTCAAATGATTTAAAGTTAGTACTTACAGATATTATTAAGCTCTTAAGCTAATTAGATGATGATATAGATGCATCTTTACTATGTGAAGCTACTAGCATCTTAAAAATGTTAGATGTTGTATCAATGACCTCTTTGTCTTGTATAAATGTCTTCAATATTTATTCTTAGGCTTTTGCTTACACAACCTTTCCAAAATTCAACTTTTGTAATGGAGACATTGAGTTTAGGTTGATTGGGCCCTTCATTACTTCTAGAGAGTCTGAGATCTAAGCATTCTGTTGTTGAGCCAGAAGTTGTCTATCACAGTCAATCGAGATAGGGATGGCTAGAGTGTCTCTTGCCATTTCCTTCAATCCACTAGATAGAACCTTTTTTATTTTGTTCTCCTTAGCCTGCTTGTCATTCTCTACCTCAGTGGTGATAGATGAATTCCATACTCTTTTCTTAGAGGTTGTAGTGGGATTTTCTGAGTTAGGCTTTTCAAGTTATCTTTTTGTAGCTTTTGATGTCTTGTTTGTAGGAACACTTATGGTTTTTTTCTTGGTTCTTGACTGCTTTTCTAATTTATTTGTCTTTTCAGGTTCCATGCCAGACTTTGAAGTTAATTCTCTAAATGTTCCAAACCTACCTTCTTTGTTATCTTTTGGCTTGCTTAATAATGTATTAGCCAACTCTTTCAACATATCTTTGATAGTCTCATATCCCAATGTAGGAACCCATGCAATCCTTCGTTCCATAGCTTCCATTAAAAATTTATCTTTGTTTACCATTAATGCAATTCTCTTCTCAAATTTCTTTATCACACTTTCAAGTATCCGAACCCTAGATGTCATCTTCTCTTGAAATTTTGTAAAGTATTCTTCCAAGACTTCATTCTCCTTGGCTACATTTCCTAGATTTTGTAAGTAATTTCTTATTTGTGTGGCTACCAGTGCATCATATACCCAGTCAACTTGTTCCAATCCAAGAATCTCCTTTAGAAAGTAGAATAGTAGGCAAATAATTAATGTTCAATATTGGAAGGGATAGCTGGTTTCTTTTATTCTTTTCATGTTTTCCATCATTTCTTCCTGGAGTAGTTCACAAAGGTTGTAATAAGTTTTTTTCTTGATCATATCATAGGCTATGTAAATGGCTGATGCTGATACAAAGTTCTCACAATTTGAGTAGTATATTTTGTAGCCAATAACCATTGAGGCAAATGTAATAGCCGGATCCTTGATATCATCAATAGTGAGTACCTTTTGGTCAAATTTAGCTCTAGTTAGCTACTTTACTAGATTATTCTTGATTTTCTTCAATCATGGGATCTTGCCAGAGGAACACATACCCATTATAGCTTTGATTTATTCTTTGGTTATTTTGTATGGTTCATCAGGCCACATAAATTCAACATGAATTCTTCTTAGAACATACTTTACCCATTTCTCATTTGTAACTGCAAGAAAATCCAACCATACATCTAAATTGTTTTCTCTCAAGACTTTGTACTCATCTTTTAAATCGACATCAATTGTAGTCAGTTCATCCAAATAGAGTTTACCCAAATTCATGTGGTCATATTCTTGTACATTTGCATGAATGTAGGTTTGAATATCTTCCAAACATAGGACTCTGCTTAGGATGGTTGAAAAAGCTCCAACATAATCATTTTCTAGCAATTTAACAAATTTTTTATTGATTTTGGGATGAGCTTTTTCAGTTATCTCAACTAATTGAGGAGTAAACATTTTGCCAATTCAAAGACTTAGCAATTAGGGTTTTCAACCAGAAAAATACCTCTTTCGTTGAATTAGGGTTTACTTGAATTTGCTTAGAATGATTGAGAATCGATGTAGATCCTTTGAGACTACTTCACCTCTTCCTCAGATGCTGGATAACTTAACTATGATGTGATTATTTTATGAATCAAGACCCTTTTTACTTTGTTTGTCAAACCTTATCCATCATTAATGTCAATGCTCCAAAAAGCTATCCAACTTCTTTTGACAGACACATTAAGTTAGGAGTTCTCTGCAATTCATCATATTGAATTTGTTCCTTCCAGTTTTTCCTTCATGAGATTCTTCAAGACAAATTCTTCATCATATTTTTGTGCCAGATTCTAGCACTACTCATTTGGCTGGGGGATTTAGATTTTCAATGTAGCTCACCCTGAGCTAGAGCTCCCAATTCACTTCCTGAAGGAAGTATCTACACTAGATGCTAGTGTGGATTCATCCTTAACCTCATTCACATCCTTTTTGATCTAGATCATACTCATCTCCTTCTTGGTCTCCACTAGATCAACCATCTTCTCGCCTTTATCATTTCTCTATCTTGTTTTCCTCTGTTCTATAGGATAATCTCTTTCCACATTTCTAGTTTTGTAGAATCTAGTAAAGTGTTCAGACTTGTTGCAATTGTATTATACAATATTTATTTGACTTTGATTTCTCCTAACATTTAAATTTATCCTTGATTTGCACTAATTGTCCATATGCCCAAATCTATTGCAAGCAAAACACTTGCCTTTGAATTGTTGACTATTCCTTGGATAGTTTGACATATTTCTTGACACACTTCTGCACTCATTTGCTTTATGATGAATCTTCTTGTAATTGAAACTTTTACCTAAAAATGATGGAACATTTTGATTCATTCTACTTCTACACTAAGTAGCCCTATGACCATACTTATTGCATTCAAAACAATAGCCATTGAAAGATGGGTATCTTTGAGCATTTGGTTTTCTGACCAGAGGTTTTCTAGGTCTTGTTCCTTGATTACTTGCTGGATGGTTTCTTCTTCTTCCTTAATCTGATCTGACATATGAGCTTTCTCCCTTTTCAAATCCCAAACCTTGTTTATCATCAAGACCTTTTTAACTTGCAAGTAATCCATCAAGTTTTGTAGAGCTTGTTTTAAACTTTTCTTTGTAACTGTTGGTTACTTCTAGATCAAACTTCAAGAGCAAAACTTATTTCCCCAACTTTTCACTGCCAATTAGAAGAAGAAAGAAGAACAAGGGTTTCTCACTACCAAAGATGAACTTTTTTGATTACATCTACTTGTACATGGTTACAGTTCTAATTAAGGTCATAAACACTGACTTAGAACTCTTCATTTTAGTCTGCCCCTGTTTCTCTACTCTGTTGTTATATATGCTCAAGATCTCTCTTCATTTGCTGCGATCACTTTATCTTCACATATTTTGCATCCTCATACATTACATCACCACACCACACCACTCAAACACCAAAATCCATCATCTATTTATATCCACAATTAAATCTTTATCATTATCAGGTCAGCAAAAAAATTGTGAAATGTGTATACCTAGTGTCATATCCTGTCAGCTTGTTCTTGTGTTAAATCTTCAATACAAATCGAAACCAGCATCTACATGTTATCTCTAATCATACAACCACTTACATTTGTCATCCATCTCATGTTTCTTCTACACATAAGGATTTAACCAGTATGTCAGTTTGTTCCAAAATAACATATATGATAGGTTCCTTTGTCACATCACAACTCATGTTGCAGACCAAATAGGACTTCATGAATCATATTCAACAATCATTATTGATCTCTTAACATGTCTGTAACTCTATAGAAAAATATCTTTCTATATGCCAAAATGTGGACCTTTGAACTGATGCACTGTCATACTGGAACATTGTCAAACTAGCTGCTGGTATTGGAGTGCATGTAGAATAAGATATGTTGCACTTCTGGAGCTACAAACATGGTTTTGGATAATCATGATCTATCTCTTGTAGGAGTTCAGGACAACACTGAGAGGGGGGTGAATCAATGTTGTATAAATTTTAACCTTTTACAAATTTGACTTTCAAGACATGAAGAAAGAAAGATATCATTTGTTACACACGTGCACATAACTGAGAATGAATGATGAGATTAAAATATCATGAATAAATCATACACACAAACAGAGAGAAAATCAAGACACAAGAATTGCACGAGTGGAAAACACTCTTGGCGTAGAAAAACCACTCCAAAATTGCCTCACTGGCTTAACCTTAAAAAATATCTTTACAAGCCTCACTGGCTGATGTGATTTTCTCACTGAAAAATGGTCTCACTGACCTATAAGCCTCACTGACCTATAAGCCTCACTAGCATACTGTGCCTCACTGGCTTTTCTCAATCAATCAAAACAAAAATCTCATGTGCAAGAAGTGATTGTTGTTCAATCTGATTTACACCATTTAAATCAACTCATCTTTGTTTTCAAAAAGGTTTTTCTCTGCATATCATAACTTCATAACATACATAACATTATTTGCTCATCTCTATTTTCTTCATCAACACACACCCTCGTCAATGTACCTAAAAAACCATTATATACAATTTGAAAAACCTTTCACATTCTACACAATCATTTTTCATCTGTGAAGAAATTAATTTTTTCTTCATGCCCATGATTGTTGATTTTCTTCTCTGCATAAACAATTACATCTTGCAATAAAATTATAAACAATAGAACTTCTTGGAATTTCACTTCTCTCTGCAAGAATATCTTCTTTAAACAAATATCTTTCATATTTTTGAAACCTTCAATCTATTCATTTTCCTTCAATCTTTTGATCTTCCCTGCACAACCTATCTTAAAAATAAGATCAAAAGAAAACACAACACCATTCATCTTCCTCTTGCTCTACAATCATTTCTCTATATCTTCAAAAATAAATCAATCTTGTAATCCATTCTCCCTCCATATAATTTTATTAATCTGCCCTCATAAAAACTACTATCCAATTCTGCAATAAAACCCTTCATTTCATGCTCCTCAAAATTTTTCACCTACAAAAATCTTTAAAAGCATTCTTCAATACAATATGCCTTCAAAAAAAATATTATCCCTGAAACAATCTCTTCTAGATCCTTTTCTCCAAAAACTTTTTGCATAAAAAAATCATAACAGCTCCTTAATAATTTATTACTCTGTCCATAAAATAAATAAACTTTTGTTATTTTTATGGCACAAGAAATAAAGAAGCTCTCTTGACTTTTAATTTTAGAAAAAATCTTCCAAAAAAAATCTCCTTAAAAGGTGGCTTTAAAAAATCAACAAATTCCCTTTAAAATCTCCTTAACTCCTCCATTAAAAAGATGCCTTTTTAAAGGGAAATAAAATAGGAAATCAAAAGTTTCTTAATTTAAGAAACTACCACTTATAACTTATTCACATCCTTCACTAAAAAGATAACTGAATCTTTTTATTAAAATCTTTTAAAAGCCTTCTAAAAAATATGAAAGAAAGCCATAAAAGGCTTAGTAGTCGGGTTCCTCCTACCAATTTATAAATATTTGAAATCTTTTTATTCATAAACCATTCCCCACTCTATGTCTTATAAAGTAGCTTTTCTTAACACATATATGCCTTTTTCTAAACAAGATATTCGGTGCACCTTTTATTGTGGTTTCTTTAAGGCATATAAATCAGGCTGCAAAAAGCAATCTTCTTCAATTTTTTAAAATGTTCATTTGAACAAACTTTCCCTTGTTTGAAATTGATGCTGACACATACTTGTTTCACCAGTGGAAAAGAAAGGAGGGGTTGGTTGAGGGATGTGTTAAAACCCCTTTAGAGAGTCACCTTAAGTGACTTAACCTGCAAGCTCAGGTCAACACTTGATTATAACATAAAGTGTGACGTTTGTTTCAAAAGAGCTTTTTGAATAGACTTAATATATTTTGAAACTAATGTTTTAAAGAATTTTGCCTCCTTGTAATATAAATCCTAGTCTTGTAGGAAACCATAATATACTCAAACATAACTTTGAACATCAACCTGTCACTTCTGATCTGCCACTTCTGATCTTGTATAAGATGATGATGATGAAAGAGAACCCTTTCATGAACCTTTTAATGACCAACATTTGACATCATTAACCTTGTCATGAACTCGATGAACAACAACCTCCTTCAACTTCATCAAACTATATCTATATCATCAGGTCTCCTACATTAAACTAATTGTCATGAATAATCAACAACACAACACACATCCATTAACATTCTATCAACCCTAGCATTGCAACAACACACAAGATGATATACTCCTGATGATGTACTCCTGCAACAACTTCACACATCTTCCTAATAGAGTGAACAATGTGAGAGACATGGTCTTGAACAACATGTGTCAATAGTGCAAGCCACCCTGATGATACCTTATGAAGATGCACACTAACTCAGATGATCATCACTGTTCCAACCTTGATAACCAAGCATTCACATTTACCAAGCTCCTGATTAGTGATCTTTAGATGTTTACAAGATCAACCCAAGATCCTGCAAGACCTTTTTGACATCGATGACAATCTGACACCATCATCTCTATCTTACTTCAAAACCGTAGAATAAAATTTACTAAAGCAGATGAATGCAGACCACTTCATTCTACATTGTTCACTATTTCTATCTTCATTCTACTAACCCGAACTTAGCCTTTTCATCAGATGAATTCTGGAGGAATGTGTATTTGTCATTGTGATGAATGATCTTTGCATTGTTTCCATCAATGACAATACTAAGGTCTAATTTATATCAGTGTCTCTTTCCAACAATATTCTATATTATTAACTGATTTTAGTGAACCTAAAGGTTATGAAGAAGCAACACAGGTAGATACCAAAAAGTAGTTTGACCTAGGCATGAAAGAGGAAATGGATTCCTTGCTACAAAATCAAGCTTAGGACTTAGTTCAATTCCTCGCAGGTAAAAGAGTATTTCCAAATAAATGGGTTTATAGGTTGAAGGAAGAAGATGGAGGTGAGAATGCATATAAGGCCAGACTCGTGGTAAAAGGTTTTGAATAGAAAAAATGTATAAATTTTGCTGAAATAATTTCTTTGGTTGTAAAGATGACTACTATTAGAATTATTCTAAGTCTTGTGGCTGCAAAAGACTTGCATCTTGAATAGCTAGATGTGAAAAAAAAAATTCCCCATGGGGATTTGGAAGAGGAAATATACATGTAGCAACCACAAGGATATGAGGTCAGGGGTAAGGAGAAATTTTTGTGTAGGTTAAAGAAGAGTTTGTATGGATTGAAATATGCACCTCAGCAATGGTATTTGATTTTTGATAGTTTTATGGCTAAACAAGGTTACAAAAAATGTCATTCTGATTAATGTGTTTTTTTTAAGAAACTAGGTAATGGCAACTATATTATCATGTTGCTTTATGTCGATGACATGCTTATTGCCATGTCTAAAATGTAGCATATTAATGAACTTAAGAAGAAATTAGCAAATTCATTTGCTATGAAGGATTTGGGTGCAGCACAAATAATACTTTGTATGAGGATCACATGGGACAGGACAAATAGAAAATTACTTTTGTGTCAAAGTGAGTATGTAGAGAAGGTGTTGAAAAGGTTTAACATATAAAATGTAAAAGCAGTTAGTACACCTTTGCCTAATCCTTTTAAGTTGACTAAGGAGATATGTCTAAAGACACAAGATGAGGAACATAAAATGTCTAAGATACCATATGCATCAATTGTTGGTAGGTTAATGTATGCAATGGTATGTACAAGGATAGATATTACACATGTAGAGGGAGTTGTGATTAGGTATATGAGCAATCCAGGAATGAAACATTAGAATGCAGTAAAATGGATTCTCCAATATTTGAGATGTACTACTTTAAAGAAACTATGTTTTGGAGGAACAAATTCTACTCTAAAGGGATATGTTGACTTTGATCTAGCGGGTGATATTGATAGTAGGAGAAGAACTACAAGGTATGTTTTTACTGTAGGAGGTACTACAGTCAACTGGATTTCAAGGCTGCAAAAGGTTGTTGCACTTTGAACCACTAAAGCTTAGTATGTTGTTGCTATAGAAGCTAGCAAGGAGATGATTTGGTTACAACATTTTCTAGAGGAATTGGGGCAACAACAATAAGATAGCTCTTTATACACTAATAGCCAGAGTGCAATTCATCTTGCTAAGAATTCAACTTTGCATTCAAAAACTAAGAACATATAGCTTAGATACCACTTCATCTGGTCAGTTTTCAAGGATGGACAATTGAAGTTAGAGAAAATTTACACAAGTGAGAATCTTGCAGATACGTCCACAAAGGTAGTTACGCAGGACAATCTGATTTCCTCATCAATTTCTATTAGCCTTCATGATTGATAATTATGGACATAAGAAACCAATTAGGCCTATAATCTATTGGGAGCTACAAGTGTAGCAGTGTTGTTGAGGATCAGTCTCCAAGTGGGAGATTGTTTGGTGTGGAGCCTAATCAATCTCTACGTGGGAGATTGTTGGTATGTGGTGATTGATCATGTAAATACTATACAAACATAGCGCATCCTTGTTGAGGTTCAAAGTTGGGTCAGGCCCTAAGTGGGGATTCGGGGGTGTAGCCGTCGAATTCTTTTTCCCCTTTTTTCTACATGTTCAGGGTCAATTGTTAATTTTTCTCAACTGACGAAAGAATTTTTTTTATAAAACCCTAATTCTAGAAGCTTCCAAAAGATTGTTATAAGTGGCTAGGATGTATGTTGTAGGTGTGGAATTTGTGAGATTGTAATCTATTTTGCACTAGATAATAAAATCATTCGATCACTAAGTTTCTATGGATGTATCCCATTAAGGGTGAACCACGTTAAAATTCTGTGTTGATCTCTTTTGCACGTTATTCTTCATTGTTATATTTGGGTTATTTAATTTACATATAATTGTTAGTGTTTATTTCTCTGATCTATCTAAACCCTAACACTTAGTTTTGCATTAATATAACATGGATTCTTCTCATCATTCATCTTTGGATGATTTATTTGAGTACATTATGAATTTTGATAACTTTTTTAAATTCACTAATAAGCATCCTCAAGTCTTGTACCAAATAGAATACATCTATGGTATTGACATGGTCATAAGTACTACATGTGATATTCTTCAAACAATAGCCTATTTTTGAAGCTATCTCAGTATTGTGGGTGTTTTCCCTTCAATTTTGGAAAATCTCACTAATTTAATTTCTGAAAATAACCATGGGGAAAGTAGTAGTGAAAACATCATTCCCTTTATTTCATGATGACATAATGGACATTCTTTCTGAGACCTGTGAGACTGACATAGCCCTGGGTGAATCATCTAATAAAGAGACTTGTCCCAATATAACCCCACTTGGTGAAGATATTTTGACACAAGAAGAAGACATCATTGATACATTCCTTAACACTACTTTGCCATCTCTTCCTACTCTCCCAGGCCAGGATGAAGCATTAGATGATGCATATTCTCTTTGTGAATATTTACTTCAACTTGTTGAAACTAAAAATTTACCAATTGATGTTTAAACACTTCTTAACTACATCTTAAATAAAGAAATAGATCACACACTTTTACATGAACCTACACATACCTTCGAAAATAATGAAAATTCACACAATATTGAAGAACAAACTATTCCTCACAACCAAGGAATTCCAACACCCTGTATATGGAGTGAAATGGGCACTTTTCAGGTTCCTCAACAACCTCACTCAGTTGGAATGAGTATTATAAAAACTCCTACATCACCCAATTTAACTAACACTGAAAACTGTGATAGTCTGTATCCACCATCATTGATAAATACCTTTGCTACAAGTATACCATCATGGAAATGTGGAAGATAGAAGAAGAGATAAAGCTTTAATCTTTAAAGCAAAGATTAAGATCCAGGATGACCTCTAGTTTGGTTTTCCCTACAAGTAAGTATTTCTAACCCTTTACCTCTGTGTTGTGTTTCCCCTGTGATGTTTTATGTGTTGCTTAGACCTCCTAAGATGACCCTTGATTCCCTTGTAAGGTCAAGGATACCAAGAGTCCACCTCTATTGTGAACCTTCTTCTATTTGTATCCTCATTCTTCTATATTGCTTCTCCTTTATTTTCATTGTTGTGGGTTGTGTCTTATGGGCATAGCATTAAGGTTGGTGACTTTGGGGGACTTTCCTACATGATTGTCCCTAAGGAACTTGTTTCTCCTCTCTTGATTTATTGTTTACCTTCGTTTAGTGGTTCTATCTAGCAGACGGATGACGAAACACATATAATACAGGTATGGACCTAGTGTCCCTTCAGCGAGAAATAAAAAAAATAGACCTAGTCCATACATCATGAGGGGTTTGATATATATTATCCAATGCTTGGCTAGTAGAATAACTCCATGTGATATCTCGATGTTGTCTTATCGCACTTACAAAACATAACAATAATGTTTCTCTATGCACTTTGTCTATCTTGGATCTTTCCATGCTTGGCTCTTGATATGAATGATTACATGCATTGTTGTCTATCATGGTTATATAGATGCTAACACCTTTTCTTGTAGGAAAGTATCTGTTTGTGGGAACATTTGGCGATTGTAAAGTACATGTCACCTCTGGGGGGCATGGCCTTTGCAAAATCTCTTCTTCCCTTGTGTATTTTCTTCCTACCTTAATGTGCTTCATATTGGTACACAATATCAACCACCTTAAGGTCACGGCATATATATGGTAAGTTATCTGATGATTTATATGCTAACGAAGTGTGCTTGTAAGTCCTCTATGGAGGAGGGATGTTGTATCTCTGAGTGAGTGTACATCTTTCTTTTATATTACAATCATTAAGCCCTTTGCAGAGGTGGGATATTATGCATATCCCTTTTATTTAAAGCCCTCTACAGAGGTGGGGATGGTGTATTTATCAAGGAGATTGCACATCCTATCATTTTCTACAAGTCCTCCAAGCAAGTGGGGTGGACTTGAGACTATCCTAACCCTTAAGCATGTCTTCAGTGATTTTTGTGGTGAAGCCCAATCATTGGTGTGTGCCTATAATGTGCCTAAAATGGCTATGAACCTATCAATAGGCACTACAACAAATCGCTATGATTAGGTCCCTTTTTTGCCCTATTTTTAGCTTCCACCCATTGTTTTAATGTATTTTTCTCCAATTATTTGAAAAAATCGGTGCTATTTATCAGGATGGCACTTTTTTTACATTTTTAGCACCGATCAGAACAAGTAGGCACTAAATCAGTCACAAATTAGTGCCTAATTTAGCTCGTAATTAAGTGTCTAATTCAGTGCCTACTTTAGCACCTACTTTAGCACGTCATTTAGTGCCTGATTTAGCAACTAATTTAACACCTGATTTAGCACCTAATTTATGGTTACTTGGGTTTAGGAGTATTATTTAGGGTTTAGGGTTTATGCTTTTTGGGTTAGGGGTTAAGGTTTAGAGGTTTAGGGTTTAGAGAGGGAGATATAGAGGAGACCAAGGGAGAGATAGGGAGATAGAGAGTGAGGGACTTGGTCAGAGACATAGGGAGAGAGATTGAGAGGTAGAGGGACAAAGGTGATAGGGAGAGAGGTGAGAGATATGGAGATAAAGGTTTAGGGTTACTTGGGTTTAGGGTTTAGGGGTTTGGGGTTTAGGGTTTCTTGGGTTGAGGGGTTAGGGTTTAGGAGCATTATTTAGGCTTTAGGGTTTAATATTTAGGGGTTAGAGTTTTAGGTTTAGAGGCTTAGGGTTTAAGGTTTATAGAGAGAGAGGAACGATGGGGAGATATAGAGGAGACTGTGGAGAGAGATAGGGAGATAGAGAGTGAGGCACATGGCCAATGACATAGGGAGAGAGATTGAGAGGTAGAGGGATGATAGAGATAGGGAGATAGAGGTTTAGAGTTGCTTGGATTTAGGGTTTAGGTTTTCTTGGGTTTGGAGATAGCTAGATAGAGAGAGAGAGAGGAGACAGATAAGGAGAGATAAAGGAGACATAGGGGAGAGATAGGGAGATAGAGAGTGAACGAGATATCCAGAGAGATAGGGAGAAGGATTGAGAGGTAGAGAGACGGTAGAGACAAGGAGATAGGGGTATAGGGTTTCTCAGGTTTAGGGGTTAGTGGTTAAGGTTTAGGAGCATTATTTAGGGTTTATAGTTTAGGGTTTAGAGGTTTAGGGTATAGTGTTTAGAGAGAGAGGACCAATAAGGAGATATAGAGAGTGAGATACATGGCTAGAGACATAGGAAGAGATAGGGATATGGAGAGTGAGGGACATGGCCATAGACATAGGGCGAGAGATTGAGAGGTAGAGGAATGATAGAGATAGGGAGATATAGGTTTAGGCTTGCTTGGGTTTAGTGCTTAGTGTTTAGGGGTTTGGGGTTTATGATTTAAGGGTTTAGTGTTTGTAAGGTTTAGGGTTTAGGGTTTAGGACTCAGGGCTTAGGGGCATTATTTAGGGTTTATACATGTTTTAGGAGTTAGGGGTTAGGGTTTAGGGTTTAGGGGCATTATTTAGGGTTTAGAGGTTTAGGGTTGCTCAGATTTAGGGTTTAGGGACATTATTCAGGGTTTACAGTTGCATGTCAAAAGAAGTCTCTCTCTCTCTCTCAATCCCTCAACCCTAAATAATGCCCCTAATCCCTAACCCCTAACCCATAACACCTAAAGCCTAAACCTAAGAAACCGTAAATCTCTATCTCCCTATCTCTCCCTTATCTCCCTCTCTCTATGATCCCTATACCTCTTAATCTCTCTCCCTCTCTCTCTAGACATCTCACTCACTCTCTATCTCCCTATCTCTTCCTCTATCTCCTCTATATCTCCCAATCTATCCCCTGTCTCTCTACCTATCTATCTCTCCATATCTCTTGCCTCTCTATCCTGTATCATTCCTCTATCTCACTATCTCTTTAAACATCTCTATAGTTACTCTATATCTCCCTATCTCTCCCCTCTATCTCCTCTATCTCCCCCTATCTATCTCATCTCTATCTCTCTCTACCTAGCTATCTCTTCCCATCTTTCTATCTCTTGCCTCTCTCCCTATCATTCCTATATCTTCCTATCTCTCCCTTCTATTTCTCCATCTCCCTTATTGATGAAGGAAATGAACAAGAAAACTAGGACTCTCTCTCTCTCTCTCTCTCTCTCTCTCTCTCTCTCTCTCTCTCTCTCTCTCTCTCTCTCTCTCTCTCTCTCTCTCTCTCTCTCTCTCTCTCTCTCTCTCTCTCTCTCTCTCTCTCTCTCTCTCTCTCTCTCTCTCTCTCTCTCTCTCTCTCTCTCTCTCTCTCTCTCTCTCTCTCTCTCTCTCTCTCTCTCTCTCTCTCTCTCTCTCTCTCTCTCTCTCTCTCTCTTCCCCTTTGTCTCTATCTATCTCCCTTATCAACAAAGCAAATGGAAACAAGAAAAGTAGGATATGAAAAGAGGGATGAGGATATAAATTGGTAGGATGAAATGGAAACAAGATAAAACTAAAGTTCATTGGATGTCAAGAATGATGAGACGAGAGGTGGAAAATAGTAAAATAGGGAAATATTTGTGGGATCTAAAGGGAAATTGGAAAGGAAAAGGAAAACTCAGAAATCTACGAAAATGATCTAACTAGGAGAGAGAGGAGAGAGGAGAGGGAGAGAGAGAGAGAGAGAGAGAGAGAAGAGAGAGAGAGAGAGAGAGAGAGAGAGAGAGAGAGAAGAGAGAGAGAGAGAGGAGAGAGAGAGAGAGAGAGAGATGTCCAAAGAAATATCTAGGGAGGAGGATTGAGAGGTAGAGGGGCCATAGAGATAGAGAGATAAGGGACAGATAGGGAGATAGGGGTTTAGGGTTTAGGGTTTAGCGATTAAAAATTTAGAGGTTTAGGGTTTAGTGTTTAGAGAGAGAGGACCAATAGGGAGATATAGAGAGTGAGGGATATGGCTAGAGATAAAGGAAGAGATATTGAGAGATAGAGGAATGATAGAGATAGGGAGATAGAGGTTTACTATTGCTTGAGTTTAGTGTTTAGGGTATAGGGGTTTGTGGTTTAGGATTTAGGAGTTTAGGTTTCTCAAGTTTAGGTTTATGGGTTAGGGCTTAGGGCTTAGGGGCATTATTTAGGGTTTATGGTTTAGGGGTAAGGGGTTAGGTTTTAGGGTTTAGGGGCATTATTTGAGGTTTACAGATATTAAAGGATCTAGATAGTGTGGCTATACACATTGCTACACATGTTGGTGTCTAGTTAGACACATGGAACATCAACAACCACATGTTATGCTTCCATACACGTGTGCCACCTAATGAAATTTGTACTACAAAACATGATCATATAATTGACATTATATGTATCTAACACATGGTGATGTTCACGTATGCCACATGCCACAATGATCTAGTTGGCACCATACAAGTCTGAGTACATTTGTTGTCATCCCATCCATATAAGGAGATGCACCATACATGCTGGTTACTTGTCAACATCTACATGGAGCATAGCTGATGGTATTGTTGAACAAATGCCTACTTTGTACATTTTGTAGAGTAAAAGAGGTATAACAAATTTTCATATTACCTCTCTGTATATTTCCTTTGTTCATTTGAATAGAAGTGACATATATGTTAGAACCCATCTATATTTGAATGTGTTTTGGTTTACATATCTATTTTCCTTTTATGTATTCTATGATCTTATTACATTAATAGACAATAAAGTAATATCCCTCAGTTCACCTTGGGAATTAGATTAAATAACATCTGAAGTTGATATTAAATTAACAACATGGTGAGCATTTTGTTGATTTTCTTGCTTATTTTCACCCTTTTGAAAACTAAATTTTCCTATTGAAATTTTGAATGATGAGATCCATATTTAAGTGCATGATTAGACTTAAGAAGTTTCAATTCAATGTTCTTACATTAGCACACAAATCCATGGAAGAATAATAGTTGTTTAGGTACATTGTCTCATTTTGGATAGTAGGTAATAAGCCCTTAACAAAAATTCTTTGCAATTCAACATTAGGAATTTGATAGTGTATCTTTGTTGACAATGATTGAAATAAAATAACATAATCATGATTGCACTCATTTGATCCTTGTTTACATCCTACTAAATCTAAAATTCTAACCTTAAAACTTGTTGGGACCTCTTTGAATTTGCTTGATCCTATCAGTTTGATGCTCTCCTTTTACTTCAATCTATCTTGGAACCTATACTTTTTGCCAAAATGCTCTAACATCCAGTCTCTAAAATATATATCATGGCCATTGTGAAACAATCTTGACTATTTTTACTATATGAGTGTCTTTTTTTTTACCGTTGTCTCGTAGGTTAATTGAATATCTTTTATGGTTATATGGAATAAGACAAATGAAATATGGGACATATCACATTCCCATAGAGCATAAAAGAATAGGTTGCAGCTTGGTGGTAGGAAGCAGTTGATATGAAGAAGCTGCCACTACCTAGTGGATGGTTCATCTCACTCTTGTGGCTTGGCAGTGTTCATGTGCAGATAGTCTCTTCCTACGGTCCCCACAAGGTTTGAAAAGTAACTGGCACCATTGTAGTAATATCATTAGTGTTGTGTGGTTACACAACATGCCCCATTTTGACTTGGCAAAACAGGGACCCAACTTTTCTTTTAGCTTGTGTTGTTTGCTTTCTGGCGGTTTGGCAAAATCAGTCATGTTCATCATCATGTGGAGTCAAGATGAGGTAAGCCCCAATATGAGGTCAGTTTGTCAAAATTTGTATTTCATATATATGACCACATATTCTGAAAGAGCATTAAAATTCATGCAGGTTTGCTTTTACATCACCCTGATATTCATCAGGATGTGAAAGTTATGAACAGTCAAAGTCATGGTCAAACCTGATATTCGCAAGAAGAGGGTCATATCTTATAAACTCAGTTTTGCTGTTTGAAGAACATCATCATCATATTTGAAACGTCCCCCTGATAATATCCTGCAGTTCAAATATCTGGACGTCAACTTTAAGTGGTAGTTAGTTTTCCCCGTCGAGCGGTCTTTTGTATCGCGAGCATCATGTTTTTGAAAGTAACCCGATATTCGTTAATATCATCCTGATGCAAAATATCACCCTTAACAAATATCCTGATGACGTCATCCAAAGATGATAAACAAAGAAAGAAACATCCTGATGACATCATCATCATATTTACATTTCGACAGGATATTTTGTAAACATGATCGTGTTCACCCAATATGACGATGACGTCATAAGACATTTCCAATACGAAGAACAAATATCATGATGACGTCATCCTGATATTCTGAAAGGAGAATGAGTAAGTATGAAGGTCATCATCATATTTTGAAATATCACCCGAGGGACTGGAATATCCTCCTGATGTGCTAAAGTGAAAACAAAGGGGCATTGTCACCCGAATTTTGTCACGATAACAATTTCACGACTAGGGAGGATGATATTGAAACTCAACCTGATATTTGTGAAATATCATCCTGCCCTCATGATATCTTGTCATATGAATATCCTCTTGCTCCCTTTGCCGCCATTGCCATTAAATGCACGCGGATATGGTAGGTGATTCCCGCCAACCCCGGAACCCAATGAAACGTCTGGCGAGATCCTGAGTTTTCGCACGAATGATCAAAGATTGTGATCTAACTTGTCAGAGTTACCCTAAGTTTACCCTAATTGCAAGGTTAAAAGGTAATTCAGCCGCCATTGTTACATTCACCTGCGTTAAATTTGTTTTACAGAGCACTAGCCTCCATATCTGCATAACAGCTACCGTTGCACGACTGGAGCTCATAAACTGAGGAAGGAAGGTGATCAGCGGCCGAATTAAGAGCCTCTCAACGATATACTGGTATAGAAAGAAATCTGCATAACCAAGTAAGTGAAATGAAACCCTCATCATGTTGTTTTTAAATAATGATTGTAAGTTCTGGTTATGTATCCATGTGAGTAGGTAACGTGAAATTGATGCAGTAGGCATGATATTTGCAATATGTATGCATGCATATCCTATTGTGAGAAGAAATGATTGTTAATTGCAGGTACCCATGGCTAAAAAATGCTCAGTCAAGAATCAGGAAGAATTCAGCCGGCCTATTTTCTCTTCACTGAGAGGGGTCCTATTCAAATTTGGGGCAATTACAGATACCCATCAGGGGAGTACCAACCTGGAAGCTTGGTCAGCCAAGCTGAATGATGGACAAGATAAGAGTCCAGTATTAGACGCCGTGTTTGTATCCGGCATGTGGAACGCTGCTGGCTTCCCCTACTCCATGGAGTCTCCGGAGCTGGTTATTGAGTGCACCCGGAATTACAACCCTCAGAAGAGGCAGGTGACGAAGCACGGGAGAGTGTATGCAGACCTATCCATCAAAGGTCTATCCCAGACATTTGGACTGCCAATGGGCAGCAAGGTAAAGAGTGTAGACTTGAAGAAGTCTGAAAGAGAATATGAGGCCAACAAGAAGACGGCCAGAAAGAACATGTATGCTTGGCGGGCCGAGAACAGCACATATAATGCAGCGGCCAAGCTCCCTGTGCACATGTTCAAGTTTGATTTTAATGAGGAATATCAGTATGTGATTGCCGTATTGAACAGGGTGACTAGCCAGCCAGATACTGGAGAATTCAGAGACTGGATGTACGGCATAATAATGATGTGCCTATATGCAAACATCAAGCCACTATGGGGCCAAATCATAAGTGATGCTCTGCATGAGCAGCTGCTGAACCTGGGAGGTTCAGATTGTGCCTTCTATATGACCTCTTACATTGTTTATTCTTGTGCATATAGAGGTACGTTTGATGCCTTAACCACAGATGGGAAGCTAACAGGCACAAATGCAGCCTATATCTGGGATCATCATCCCCAGCTGCAAAGAACCAATTATATCAAGGACTACAAACTGGTCAATGATGCATTCTCTATGCATCTGGTAAGGACCATGGAAGATGACAGGACAAAAAGACTGAGCATGGAAGCTCAGGAGGCAGTATACAGGCATGGGGCATGGTACATCCAATTTGCCACCTTTTCCTACATCAGGATAGAAGGTTTTGAAGGGCATCCCCTGATGCTGCCAAGATATCCTACTGATGCAGTAGTTCTAATGGAATTTATTAGGCAGGGCTCCACCATCATACAGACTTATAAGGATGCCAAGAAGCTGCCACCAATTTTGTTCCCAGTCAACATCGGCAACTATATCTACCCTGACTCGGATCATATTAAGAAGGTGATGGTCACTCTAAACAAGATGAATCTACTACCCTTCCCAGTAACAAGACCGTATGATCCTTACGGCCGAATGCAGAAGATTCTAGGGAAGTCTATTCACCAGAGGCACCTAGAGGATTTTTGGACTGACTGCGAAGATGAGGCAGAGGCCAGGAGGAGGAGGTATCAGAGGTTGACTCTGAACCAGATCAGGACATTTGACTGCATACCCCTCCCTCAGCAGTTGAAGAGTGATGATGGCAGGATCATGGCAGATGAATATGAGCAGAAGAAGATATACAATGATACCATTTCTGCCCCTGACCTCACCATACAGGAGGATATGTCCTTGGACCCATTCTTTGCTAGAACCATACACTTGACCCAAGCTTGGGTAGATGCACAGGTAGAGGCATTGAAGAAAAAGGGTGTTGCCATCACGGTGGACAACAAGAAGAAGGGGCAGGACATCCCCACAGACGAATATGATGACTTCCTGCTGGAGAAACAGAAGACCAAGGAGAGAAGATTCCTCCACCACAGCAGTCAAGCAAGAGAGCCTCAAGAGGCAAGAAGGTGGAAAAGGGACCCAAAGGGGTCATAATTGAAAGGGCAGTGTTTACAGCTGAGGAAGCAGCAGGAGCAGGATCAGAATCAGATTCTCCTCCCAAGCCCAAGAAAGCCAAGACAGCAGAGGCTGGAACCACAGAGACCCAAGAAGTGGGTCAATCATCCAGACAACCAGGCAAGGATATCCTCATGGAGGAAGAGCCTGAAGAAGAGGAGGAAACTCCATTGATAATCAGAAGAAAGAGGAGAGCTCCCCAGGTGTTGGTTCCTATCACACCTAAGAAAACAAGAACCTCCATGAGAGGTGAGATAAGTCACCCTCCAGTACAAGTACAAGGGGCAGGTAGTGAAGTGTAGAAGGAACTTCAGCACAATGTTCCACTTCCTACCATTGTCAAGTTCAAAACAGAACTTGCAGAAGAGCAACAAAAGGAAACATCTCAGGCACAAGAAAAAAAGCATGTCTCGCTAGACAAGACAATAAACTTGTCTGATGATGAGGTGGTGCAGGATGTAGCTGCACAAGAAATGGAAGCACTTGCGGCTGCTGGCATCAGTGTGACTACTCACAAGCCTCCATCTGTCCAATCAATGCTTGAAGAGATGAAACAAGCAGAGGCGGAGCAAGAAAAGAGCCCAGAACCAGAGAAGAGCCCGGAGCAGGTAGCTCAGGACATAGGGCTGGACACACTGATTGCCGAGGTGACAGGTCCTGCAATGGTAGACTTAACAGAGAAGCAGGATGCAAGTCCTGAACAGCCAGCAGGATCACCTGATAAGGGCCACCTAACAAAGGAGATAGAGATGGCCGAAGCAGAGGGCCATGCTCTTGAATCAGGCCAACAAAGCCCATAGGATACATCAGCAGGACCTGCTATAGTAGAGGTCCGAGAAGAAGCAAAGGCTGATGATAAGAAGAATGAAGTGATAGAGGATCCTGCCGATAAGGCGCAAGAGGTGGATGATGCAGGCATAGGACAAGTAACAGCTGCAGAACAGATGCCATCACCTCAGGCAGATCCTGTAATATTGAAGGTGGTGGACACACCACCAGAAGTAGAAAAGCAAATGGAGGATAATCAACCTCCACAAGGGGAAGAACTGGGGACAGATGAAAGAATGAAGGAAAAAGATCATGATCATCATGATCTACCTACAGGTACACCGCTAGGTTCCTCACACAGAGAAGATGCTCCCCGGAAAAAGAAGTTCCTCAACAGGAGGAGGCACCTCATGATCAACAGCAGCAAGGCAAGCATCGAGAGCCGGAAAAAGAAAAATCACCATCTCCACAACTCTTGTTGGTGGAAACTGGAGATAGAGGTGAACAGCATCATGATGCTGAGAAGCATGATCAGGTGCCTCCATGGTTAGAAAAAGAAGTGAATGTTGAGGAGGAACTGGAGATTTAGGAGTTTGACGTCTCCACCCTGTTCGCCGCGGATATAATGAAGCCCAGGAGGAAGGCCAGGATGACTTCGGCCATCAAAAGAGATCCGGCGACAGGGAGAAGGACCGCACAGATTGCTATGCCTGCCGTAGAGAAAGAGAAAGGCAAAATCACTGTGGATGAGTTCCAGATAAGCACAGTTGATTTGGGTTTTGCCAATGAAGAGCAGGAAGGTCAGGAGGGAAAGGATGTTATAGACTTTCTAATTCAGAAAGTGAAAAGAGAGAAGGAGAAGAATAAGCAACATAAAGAGCACATTGCTCAGTTGCATGCATACATTAAAGGCTTGACCACTCCTGAAGATACCACAGCTGAAGCTGCAGTCCCATTGACTGCCATTTCTCAGGAGGAGGTAAGTAAACTGGACCTCATGAAACATGAGGCGTCTGTAATCAGAAAATGGGTGTCATCCACATTGGATGATGCCATTGAAATAATGAAAGGTTCTTTGAAGAGATGGAGCATATTGAGTGACTCCAAAACCAAGGTAGACAGGTTGCAGGTGCAGACTGGGAAAAGGTCTTATAAACTGGAGAAAGTCCTCAGCCTGCTGGACGAAATAAGGCAGATAAATCCACAACTGCTTATCAGTAAGCAGGTGTTAAATAATAACACTGCATTATTAGTGGATATATGGTATAAAGATGTACAGTTCGAATGCGGAGTCCTCAAGAGATGCAATATTAAGCTGAGGGAGATCAGCATGAGGCTACGTGATTTAATGGGCATTGAAGCAGACATGCTCGAAGCATTAGAGGGCAAGGTGGAAGGGAAGATAGAGAATCAAGATGAAGATTCTTCCCTCAAGGCTCTGCGTAATAACTTCCAGGTGGAAGATGATGGTGCGCTAGTCCACTTGACAGAAGAGATAATAAATAAAATGATGAGGATTAAGGTCAAGATGGAGACCTATAATGAGACACTACAGGACAGAAAGAATAAGCTGGATAACAGTAGGGATAAGTATGAAGCATACAAACACGCCATCATCAAGGCAAAGACCCAAGATGGCGGAGGAATAGATCAAGTTATGCAGTCATACGAACAAATCCAGAGCAGCATGTAGCCCCATATGCAGCAGCGTCATCATCCGGATAGCGAAAGTTCAGAGAGCGATGCACATGATGATGACCCGCATGCATCAGATGAAGAACATGATGAAGATACATCATGAAGGGGAACATTTTGCATATGCAGTATAGATAGTTGCCAGCTGGCAACTTGTGCCTTTTTGTAATACTGACAAGTCATGAAGTGATTGCCGTTGATTTGTATTGATAAATCAGATCCGTGGATCTTTTGTAACGGATTCCTCACCTTATTCTATAAAAGGTGGTGGAATGCCTTGTTATATTCATTCGAAACTTAATTGAAATTTGATTGCTGAAATATTCAGGACTTATTTCAAAGCTGCTGTATATGTACATGTCTTTTGCATACTTAATGAAAGGGAAGAGCATTTTGATTACAAATCTTAGTAAATCTTGAGTAATCTGTGTCTGAATTCTGGATATATGCTTTGATTTGCTGCGTCCCTTGGAGTGCTCATCATGTTGCATGTATTGTTTTCATTCATTATCCTCTGAAGTTTGCATCAACTGTATCTAGCTGTGGAATGTCCTGGTGAACATATGGTTTGATTTCTTCTCCTCATGACAGTATCAAGCATGTATGTGGATCAAAAGCTAAAGGTTCAACTTAATTAGAAGCATTTCCTTTAAGTTCTTTCAATTTCAGAGCATCTCACTGTCATAATTGCAAATAACGGATAATCTTAAGCAAATAGAGAAATATGCTGAAATCCCGTAGGTAACTGAAAATCCTTAGCATATTTGAACACTAAGCATGCACAATTGAAAATATCATGCAAAGATCTAGGTATTTTACCTCTTTTCATCAAATACTCACATAATTTGACTTCTCTGTATGGAATTTCTGCAGGAACGTCATGATGATGGTGCATTTTCACGTAAGGCCCCAAAATGGAAACAGCAACTCACATTAACCACTGAGTAATGTCAGTCGATTAAGACCTAATCACCGGAGACTTGGGATCAGGAATTCTTTGAATTCATTGTATCTTTCAAGATGAATAAAGGTTAATGTGTACTTTTATTCTATGTTTGTTTGTGACTAACATCATGACCAACATAAATTGGCGCTAGAAGGAGGGCTGGACAGAGAATTTCTAGATTGCTAACATATCTGCAGGCCCCTTGCTCCTAACACAACATAAATTGGCGCTAGAAGGAGGGCCAAGTCTAGAAGATCACGCTCATCATCAGTATTTTCAGGTTTCATGACGTATAAGAGTAAGGTAACCTTAGATCACCCGTGAATTTCAGTAAATTACGTAAATATTTGCTGTGAGAAGTTTGTATATGCACATTCTATGTAAAGATTTCCTGATCTCACATAAATATTGCAAGCTTTACAGTAAATCTCTCTAAGTTCACTAATATCGGCTAAAGATATGTAAATTTGTCCAAGATTTGAGACTTTTAGGCCTTAGGCACTCGAGATCTTGTGCTACGGGTCAGAATATCCCAATATCTTGTCATATTTACAGTGTCTTCACAAATATTTCGTAAATATCTAGTCTGATTTGCCATCTGACTGCAAATATCACCTCATCCAGTGAAATTTAACCAATATTTGCAAAGTTTCAGCCAATTTGCCTCCAAATCGAGAAATCCTGGCTCACAGGATAAATACTAGGTCTAGACCTAGTGAAATTTTTGAAGAATTGCCTGTTAGAGGTTTCAGACCTAGGACTGTAGACATTCACCATACTCCAGGGTCTGGTACGTCTAGAGCTTCACCGGGACCTCCTCCTGTGACCCCTGTCGGTTTGCAAATACCTTCCGGTATATCCGTGACACCTCCTGTTCAAACCCAGGGTATACCTTTAGTTCAACCTTAGCCAACTGCACCACCAGTTCAGCCCCCTCAGGTTGCAATGTCTTTCTTTGCAGCAGAGTCATCCTTGACCTTTAACGCATATCACGAGTTACCAAAGAATCTGGACAAACTTTGTCCAAAATATCATCCTTATCAAGATGCTGATGATCATATCAGGACGTTTAAGGAAGCGTGCTGCAGAGCCAAAATAGAACATCAGGACATGGTGTGCAGATTATTCCCTTTTTCCTTAGGGGAAGAGGCTTATAATTGGTTCATTAGTCTTGGTCAATCTTCTGTCGGTTCGTGGGCTGTCTTAGAGAAAGCTTTTCTTGACAGGTTCAAGATCCCTATTGATCCAGCCATGAATTACCACATGTTTGCCACAATCAAAAGATTTGAGAATGAGCCTATTGCCAATTTCAATGCTAGGTTCTAGAAAATGTTGTCCAAGCTAGCTGCCCCATATGTGGTGGCTGATGCTGCTGCTAGGAGTATCTATTATTCAGCCCTGGATCCATTAACTTCCATGTTCATCAGAAGAACACATCCTGAGATCACTACATTGATAGGAGCTTTTCAAGAAGCTATCAAGGTAAATCAACAGTTGATACCTGCTCCTACTCCAAATATAGCATTCCCTACTTTGCCTGGCGTGCAATCACAATATCCAGCACCATATCCTGCAGCTTATCCTTCACAATATCCTGCACAATATCCTAATGGATCAGTGATACCCCCAGCAGTCATGCCTGCACCTTTGCAAGTACCTCCATTGAGTATTATGCCTCCTCCTAACGGAAATGGCCAATTGCCACAATATCCTGCACATGCTCAGACACCTCAGGGTACCGATCTATCCAACAATAACCATGGATCTTCCTTTTTCAAGCCTCAGACTGAAAATGTAGTGGCCAAAGCTCAAGAGGGGAAAGAGGAAATCAAAGAAATTTCTGCTCAACTCAGAAAACTCACCACAGAAGTAACACATTTGAGAAACCAAGGGTTTTATTCGCAGTCAGGTCAAAATAGGAGTTATTCAAATGACAGACCAAACTACCCTGATAGAGGATATAACAACAATAACTTCAACAATAGTGCTGGAAACAATAATAATCCTCCTAGACAGCCCAGAGTGTGGAACTCTAGGCCAAATAATGGCTCATTACCATCACCCCTAGACAATCAGCCTCCTGGTGAAGCCAAACAAACTACCAGAGTCAATCTTGCTGAAGCAGCCCTTACCAATTGGTGCAGGATCCACAATACCAATGCACATGCAGAATTAGATTGTCCACAATTTAGGATTGCTGCCAGCATCTTTCAGACTGAAGTGTCTAACACTTCTGGAAATCCACCTCAGGCAGAAGGAAATGAAATAGTTCCTTGTGGATATGACTCAGCTTTTGTGCTAGAAACGTACACAAATTAGCCTCATCAGGATTATAATCAGACCTGTGAAGAATCTACCTTAACCTTTGAAAAAAACTATGTCTTCCCCTTTGAGGATGAAAACGAACCTGCAAGAGAGCATGAGGAAGTACATGCATACCAGCAGCAATATCCTGGTAAGCACAATTATAACCTGAGGAGTAATGCCAACAGACCTGCTGGTCCATTGACATCATCTCTACCTCCAAACAACTTCAACACACCTCCTGATCCTAAGGCTAGCAATAACCCTAGGTTCCCTAAGGTGAATGCTCAATACTTGTCTCCTCAAAACACAGTAACAAAAGTCATAAATGCACCTCAGGAGTCTGACAAGTTAGTCAGCTATTTGGCTGATGAAATAAAGAAAATCAAGATCAGCCTGTCCCTATCTGAGCTATTGAAAACTCCTGCCATCAAAAGGGCATTCATGAAGTTACTAGATGATCCTGCTCCTAAAGAGGATAATCATCTTTCAAGTCAATTCAATGGCAAAGATCATGCTGCTAAAGATAATACTAGCAAGCCCAAGGTGTCAGCTACAGTCCAAGCTGCTGAAACCTCCCACATGACCTTGTATAGAGATAAAACTGAATCACCTCCATTTCTCCTCACCATAAGAATGTTCAGCAAGAATTTGCACAACTGTTTAGTTGATTCAGGAGCCTCAACGAATGTTATGCCTTTGTCAATATGCAACGCATTAGGATTGCATCCTGCTAAATCCTTAAAGAAGGTCACTCAACTGGACAAGACAGAAGTAAGTGTCGTAGGAGAACTGACTCACATTCACATGCAGCTAGCGTCTGATCCTAGGATCCAGTATTACATTGACATTCAGGTAGTTGACATACCTGATACATATGGGATGTTGCTTAGCCGAGACTGGTCTAAAACACTCAACGGATACATGTCCACAGACTTCAGTCACATGTGGTTACCATGGAAAGGTATACCTAATCAGATTAGGATTGATGCTGAGCCTAGGATGAAACATATGATCACGGAATATAACAAAACAAATGAGATCATGTATGTAAAAGTAGAACCTGGAGTTTATCACATCAGGCCGCAAACTGTTAAAATAGAAGAGATCCTGATGCTGGATGTTCATAATCATCATGATAATGACTATCATGAGGACATGCTGAGTATGGAATTTGATAATGATCCAGGCAATGAGAATGAAATAGATCACTTCAGGGATTTTGAGATGCATTTATCTACTGAGGTAAAATGTTGCCAATTATTGAATATACCTGCTAATGATATTTTGATTGATGGATGGTGCAGATTACATGGCGAAGCACACTCAGAAAAGACTTGTGAACCATGCTTAGACATGATGATACTGGAGCAGACGTATAGTGAAGCATCATCATCATATTCCGAGGTGAGTGCTACATCTGATGATGATGATGATACTAATTCTTATTTGTCTTCTGCAGGAACAGAAGAGTCGACAGATCATGATGAAGATCATATCCTAAAAATAGAAGAGATCCTGGTGTCCGATCAAATAAATGATGCAAACAAAGAAAATATCACTCCTGGTAGCGATTGCTTCATGGAACCAGATTATGAGTTGTCTGATGAGGACAAAGGCAGTGACCTGATGAAGTTCGAAGAATTTCTGGTAAAAGAAATAGAAAAGATGACGCAACAATGTCAATCTCCCCAGGAGGTTTTAATTAAAGGTTGGTGTAGGTTGCATGAGGCACCTCACTCAGAAACAACTTGCTCACTGTGTTTACACATTTTGAAGAAGCATGCAGCTGTACATCCTGAACATCATCCTCCTGCTGAGATGGAAGAGAAAACAGAAAAGCCATCAGGCTCACCAAATAAAGGAAAGAAGAAACTTGAAGATGACATCCCCAAGTTAAAGTGGATATCAAGCGGAGTAGCAGCCAGAGCTGCAAAGAAGAAAGAAAGTTCAAGTAAATATCTTGCTGAAGGCAAATGTCCTGCTGAGGATAAGCCTTGGATCCTGAGGTTTGATGGATCCAAGTCTAAGCAAGGTGCTGGGGTAGGAATTGACCTTATTGATCCATCAAGGAAATCCTATTTAGCAGCTTACAGATTACAGTTCCCCTGCACCAATAATGTCGCAGAGTATGAAGCTTTGATTCATGGACTGTTGTTTGCCCATAAGAAGAAAGTGAAGATCTTGCATGTCTTTGGAGATTCAGAACTGGTTGTGAGACAAGTAAGAGGAATTTACTCTTGTAATTACAGAAAGCTGTCAAATTACAGACATCGTGTGTGGGACCTGATTGAAGACTTTGATGCCTTTAATATCGTTCAAGTACCAAGAGAACAGAACCAGAGGGCAGATGCACTTGCCCAGGCCGCCAGTACGTTGGAACCGCTGTCTATATCTGGTCTGAAGAGATTTTCAGTAGAATTGGTGTCAATACCTTCAGTACCCGACAATGTGACTAATCTCTAGGTGTTTGATGATGATCAGCACATCCTGGACTTCATATCAAATAGAGACATATTTGAAGCTCAAATTATAGATGAGAATGGTATGGAAGATCATGTCTGGGAAGAAGATGAGATATTGGTGTTGCCTAGCAACACAATTCCCAAAGGTATGATTGAATTAGAAAGAGCCTTTGATCTAGATAATATGCTTAAACATAAAGATCTGCCTAAGGCAGATGGAGGTCAATATTCACAAGTGAATATTGGACAAGCTGATGACAAGAGAAATGTCTTATTGGGTAAGGTTTGTACACCAGAAGAGTTAGAAGGAATAACTTAGGCCCTTAAGGATTACATACATGTAATTGCATGGACTTATGACGAGCTAAAGACATATGACACTTCTGTCATAACTCATACTATACCCCTCAAGCCAGATGCAAAACCTTTCAGACAGAAGCAGAGGCCAGTCAATGCTCTGCTTGAACCAATCATCCTTGAAGAAGTCAAGAAATTGTTAAATGCCCGGATAATATTTCCTATAAGGCACTCCACTTGGGTGGCAAATCTTGTGCCAGTCAGAAAGAAGAATGGGGACATCAGATTATGTGTAGATTTCAGGAACCTGAACAGAGCATCAGAAAAGGATAATTATCCTTTGCCTTCTTTGGATGGAGTCCTACAGATTGTGAATGGAGCCAAGATGATGTCCTTCTTGGATGGTTTTTCAGGATACAACCAAGTGATGGTTGATAAAATTGACAGATTGAAAACTACCTTCACCACAAAGTGGGGTATATTTGCATATAGACGTATGCCATTTGGACTTATAAATGCTGGAGCTACATTCCAGCGAGCAATGGACATAGCCTTTAGAGGCTTAGTAGGAAAATGTATAGTCATCTACATGGATGACTTGACAGTATTCTCCAAGGAAAGGGGAAATCATGTTACCGATCTCAGAAGTGTACTGAAGAAATGTGAAGAATATGGAATATCTTTGAATCCCAAGAAGTGCATATTCGGGGTCACAACAGGAAAGCTACTAGGCCACCTGATCACAGAAGATGGGATTATCATTGATCCTGACAGGGTGGAATCCATTATGAAGTTACAACTTCCAGGAAGCAAAAGGGAACTTAAATCTTATTTTGGTAAGATAAATTTTGTGAGGAAGTTCATCACCGGCTTTGCTGAGATTGTCAGACCACTAAATGCCATGTTGAAAAAAGATGCACAAATTGAGTGGACACCAGAAGCCAAGGCTACCTTTGAAGATATAAAGAAGGCCATTTCAGATGCTCCTGTCCTCATTAGTCCAGATTATACAAGAGATTTCTACATCTACTCATTTGCCTCAGAACATACCTCTGCACCAGTGTTAACTCAAAGAAATGAAGATAAAGAAGAGAAACCAATTGCTTTCATGAGCTGTCCTTTCAGAGATGCTAAGTTGAGATATGTAGATGTCGAAAGACAGGCACTTGCATTAGTCAGAGCAGTAAAGAAATTCAGACATTACATACTAAGAAGTAAAGTGATTGCTGTGGTACCAGATGCAGCAGTAAAGATGCTGCTGATGCAGAGTGAACCTGGTGAAAAAAGGGCCAAATGGATTACTGTACTACAAGAATATGACATGGAGATCACACCCATGAAGCTAGTAAGAGGACAAGCTCTGAGCCAGATGATATCTGAAACTGATCCAAACATCATCAGTCAGCAGTATGTGATCAATGAGAAAGACAATAGAGAATGGTATTCAGACATCAGGCACATCCTGATCACTAGAAGATGTCCTTCAAGAATGCAGGCCTCACAGAGAAGAGCCTTAAAGATAAGATCCCAGAAGTATATGATGAAGGGAGGAACCCTGTTTAAAAAGAATTATGAAGGAATATACCTACGATGCTTAGAGAAACCGGAAGCAAATAAAGTTTTGACAGAGTTACATGACAAGTTTGGAACTGCCCATGGATCAGCGTTGGCCACAACACATGCAATCCTCAGAGCAGGATATTACTGGCCTACAATTTTTAAAGACACGGCTGATCATGTTAAATGTTGTCATGTTTGCCAGGTTGCTGCCAACAGAGAGAAATATGTTGCGCAACCATTGCAGCCAGTGGTAGAAGAGCGCCCATTTGCACAGTGGGGCATGGATTTCATAGGACCGATCAATCCTCCGTCTTCCTCAGGCCATAGGTATGTCCTGACGATTACTGATTATTGTACCAGATGGACTAAGGCTACCAGCAGCAAAACCTACACTGCATATGATGTTATCAAATTTTTGGAAAACAACATTATCACCAGGTATGGAACTCCCTATGCATTGGTAAGTGATAATGGTTCTGCCTTCATTTCCACCAAATTGTCAAGTTGGGCTTTTGATCATGGGATCATACTTAAGTTTTCATCCAACTACTATCCCTAGGGAAATGGATTAGCAGAATCCACCAACAAGAATTTACTGAGTATCATAAGAAAATTGATAGAGAAAAATCCCAGGGAATGGAACTCATTTCTGAAATATGCCTTATGGGTAGACAGAACTAGAATGAAAATTGCATTAGGAAACTCACCCTTTCAACTAGTATATGGGGTAGATCCTATCCTTCCTGTAAACTTGAAAATCCCTACTCTACAGTTTGCCCAAGAATATCTAGGCATAGATAATAAACAGGAAGTCAGGTTGCTTCAGTTGATGCATCTGGAAGAAAAACGAAGTCAAGCGATTGACCAATTTGCAAAACATCAGGCTGTTGTCAAATGCTGGTTTGACAAGAGAGCCAGAATTAAAGCTTTCAGGATATCCGATTTAGTCCTGATGTGGGATAAAGCCCATGAAAAGAAAGGTGATCATGCTAAGTTTGATAGATTATGGATAGGTCCCTTTCAGATTTCTGAAATTTTAGGAGACAGTACTTATAGGCTTAAGAACCTGACAGGTGAGGATGTCCCGTTGCCAGTCAATGGACAATTCCTCAAACATTATTTCCAGGCCTGAATGACTTCGTCACAGTCATATGTATCATATTGTATATTTGTATAGTTGTTTGTACAGTTCGTTTGTTGTGTTTGTTTTGTTGTTTTGTTGGTTGGGACCTTGTTCGGGTAAGTGAAGATGATGCACTTCATCACCCTAAGAAAATAATTAAATTGTTGAGATTCAAATGATGAGATCACATTTAAACATAGGTTATGATTCATTCTAGGAAGTATTCATGATCAGGTTTATGATGTCTTTTCATCAGGGTGCTTTTTCTTGGTCAATGCGAATCCATCACAATGAAACACCTAACAGCCTTGGGTTTGTTGAACACACTAGTATAGGTGTTAAGTGAAAAATCTAAAGGGACTCCCTTGCTACCAATACAATCTCCAACCTAAAGCTGCAAGTGACTATACCTTCTACAAATGTGCTGACATGATGATATCAGATATAAATTTTTAAAGAAAATCAGAAAAGAAATAAAATTAGGCCATCTAAGTAACTCTACCGGGGCTATGGATGCCTGCTGGCAGTGGGGCTCTACTTAGGGAGATTGTATAGATAACCTTGCCAGGGCTATAGACGCCTGCTGGCAGCAAGGCTCTATCCAGGTTGGCTATGAGGGATGATCTCCAACTATGTAGTTTAACACCAGTTACTTATGTTTTCAACTTACTTTCAAGATGAGGATAATTAATCATATGCACACACCTGATCCTTTGTTAGCTTTATCACCATAATGAAATTTTATCATTCAGAAGATTATGATGCTTACACTTAGACAGAATTAGAACACTATAGATGAATGTGATCACATCACTTGAATCATTGGAATTTGTTTATTTTCTTTGGTGGCAAGTTGTTGTGTGGTTACACAACACGCCCCATTTTGACTTGGCAAAATAAGGACCCAACTTTTCTTTTGGCTTGTGTTGTTTGCTTTCTGGCGGTTTGGCAAAATCAGTCATGTTCATCATCATGTGGAGTCAAGATGAGGTAAGCCCCAATATGAGATCAGTTTGTCAAAATTCATATTTCATATATATGACCACATATTCTGAAAGAGCATTAAAATTCATGCAGGTTTGCCTTTTACATCACCCTGATATTCATCAGGATGTGAAAGTTATGAACAGTCAAAGTCTTGGTCAAACCTGATATTCGCAAGAAGAGGGTCATATATTATAAACTCAGTTTTGCTGTTTGAAGAACATCATCATCATATTTGAAACGTCCCCCTGATAATATCCTGCAGTTCAAATATCCGGACGTCAACTTTAAGTGGTAGTTAGTTTTCCCCGTCGAGCGGTCTTTTGTATCGCGAGCATCATGTTTTTGAAAGTAACCCGATATTCGTTAATATCATCCTGATGCAAAATATCACCCTTAACAAATATCCTGATGACATCATCCAAAGACGATAAACGAAGAAAGAAACATCCTGATGACATCATCATCATATTTACATTTCGACAGGATATTTTGTAAACATGATCGTGTTCACCCAATATGACGATGACGTCATAAGACATTTCCAATACGAAGAACAAATATCATGATGACGTCATCCTGATATTCCGAAAGGAGAATGAGTAAGTATGAAGGTCATCATCATATTTTGAAATATCACCCGAGGGACCGGAATATCCTCCTGATGTGCTAAAGTGAAAACAAAGGGGCGTTGTCACCCGAATTTTGTCACGATAACAATTTCAGGACTAGGGAGGATGATATTGAAACTCAACCTGATATTTGTGAAATATCATCCTGCCCTCATGATATCTTGTCATATGAATATCCTCCTACTCCCTTTGCCGCCATTGCCATTAAATGCGCGCGGATATGGTAGGTGATTCCCGCCAACCCCGGAACCCAATGAAATGTCTGGCGAGATCCTGAGTTTTCGCATGAATGATCAAAGATTGCGATCTAACTTGTCAGAGTTACCCTAAGTTTACCCTAATTGCAAGGTTAAAAGGTAATTCAGCCGCCTTTGTTACATTCACCTGCGTTAAATTTGTTTTACAGAGCACTAGCCTCCATATCTGCATAACAGCTACCGTTGCGCGACTGGAGCTCATAAACTGAGGAAGGAAGGTGATCAGCGGCCGAATTAAGAGCCTCTCAACGATATACTAGTATAGAAAGAAATCTGCATAACCAAGTAAGTGAAATGAAACCCTCATCATGTTGTTTTTAAATAATGATTGTAAGTTCTGGTTATGTATCCATGTGAGCAGGTAACGTGAAATTGATGCAGTAGGCATGATATTTGCAATATGTATGCATGCGTATCCTGTTGTGAGAAGAAATGATTGTTAATTGCAGGTACCCATGGCTGAAAAACGCTCAGTCAAGAATCAGGAAGAATTCAGCCGGCCTATGTTCTCTTCACAGAGAGGGGTCCTGTTCAAATTTGGGGCAATTACAAATACCCATTAGGGGAGTACCAACCTGGAAGCTTGGTCAGCCAAGCTGAATGATGGATAAGATAAGAGTCCAGTATTGGACGCCGTGTTTGTATCTGGCATGTGGAACACTGCTGGCTTCCCCTACTCCATGGAGTCTCCGGAGCTGGTTATTGAGTGCGCCCGGAATTACAACCCTCAGACGAGGCAGGTGACGAAGCACGGGAGAGTGTATGCAGACCTATCCATCAAAGGTCTATCCCAGACATTTGGACTGCCAATGGGCAGCAAGGTAAAGAGTGTAGACTTGAAGAAGTCTGAAAGAGAATATGAGGCCAACAAGAAGACGGCCAGAAAGAACATGTATGCTTGGCGGGCCGAGAACAGCACATATAATGCAGCGGCCAAGCTCCCTGTGCACATGTTCAAGTTTGATTTTAATGAGGAATATCAGTATGTGATTGCCCTATTGAACAGGGTGACTGGCCAGCCTGATACTGGAGAATTCAGAGACTGGATGTATGGCATAATAATGATGTGCCTATATGCAAACATCAAGCCACTATGGGGCCAAATCATAAGTGATGCTCTGCATGAGCAGCTGCTGAACCTAGGAGGTTCAGATTGTGCCTTCTATATGACCTCTTACATTGTTTATTCCTGTGCATATAGAGGTACGTTTGATGCCTTAACCACAGATGAGAAGCTAACAGGCACAAATGTAGCCTATATCTGGGATCATCATCCCCAGCTGCAAAGAACCAATTATATCAAGGACTACAAACTGGTCAATGATGCATTCTCTATGCATCTGGTAAGGACCATGGAAGATGACAGGACAAAAATACTGAGCATGGAAGCTCAGGAGGCAGTATACAGGCATGGGGCATGGTACATCCAATTTGCCACCTTTTCCTACATCAGGATAGAAGGTTTTGAAGGGCATCCCCTGATGCTGCCAAGATATCCTACTGATGCAGTAGTTCTAATGGAATTTATCAGGCAGGGCTCCACCATCATACAGACTTATAAGGATGCCAAGAAGTTGCCACCAATTTTGTTCCCAGTCAACATCGGCAACTATATCTGCCCTGACTCGGATCATATTGAGAAGGTGATGGTCACTCTAAACAAGATGAATCTACTACCCTTCCCAGTAACAAGACCGTATGATCCTTACGGCCGAATGCAGAAGATTCTAGGGAAGTCTATTCACCAGAGGCACCTAGAGGATTTTTGGGCTGACTGCGAAGATGAGGCAGAGGCCAGGAGGAAGAGGTATCAGAGGTTGACTCTAAACCAGATCAGGACATTTGACTGCATACCCCTCCCTCAGCAGTTGAAGAGTGATGACGGCAGGATCATGGCAGATGAATATGAGCAGAAGAAGATATACAATGATACCATTTCTGCCCCTGACCTCACTATGCAGGAGGATATGTCCTTGGACCCATTCTTTGCCAGAACCATACACTTGACCCAAGCTTGGGTAGATGCACAGGTAGAGGCATTGAAGAAAAAGGGTGTTGCCATCACGGTGGACAACAAGAAGAAGGGGCAGGACATCCCCACAGATGAATATGATGACTTCCTGCTGGAGAAACGGAAGACCAAGGGAGAGAAGATTCCTCCACCACAGCAGTCAAGCAAGAGAGCCTCAAGAGGCAAGAAGGTGGAAAACGGACCCAAAGGGGTCATAATTGAAAGGGCAGTGTTTACAGTTGAGGAAGCAGCAGGAGCAGGATCAGAATCAGATTCTCCTCCCAAGCCCAAGAAAGCCAAGACAGCAGAGGCTGGAACCACAGAGACCCAAGAAGTGGGTCAATCATCCAGACAACCAGGCAAGGATATCCTCATGGAGGAAGAGCCTGAAGAAGAGGAGGAAGCTCCATTGATAATCAGAAGAAAGAGGAGAGCTCCCCAGGTGTTGGTTCCTATCACACCTAAGAAAACAAGAACCTCCATGAGAGGTGAGATAAGTCACCCTCCAGTACAAGTACAAGGGGTAGGTAGTGAAGTGCAGAAGGAACTTCAGCACAATGTTCCACTTCCTACCATTGTCAAGTTCAAAACAGAACTTGCAGAAGAGCAACAAAAGGAAACATCTCAGGCACAAGCAAAAAAGCATGTCTCGCTAGATGAGACAATAAACTTGTCTGATGATGAGGTGGTGTAGGATGTAGCTGCACAAGAAATGGAAGCACTTGCGGCTGCTGGCATCAGTGTGACTCCTCACAAGCCTCCATCTGTCCAATCAACGCTTGAAGAGATGAAACAAGCAGAGGCGGAGCAAGAAAAGAGCCCAGAACCAGAGAAGAGCCCGGAGCAGGTAGCTCAGGACATAGGGTTGGACACACTGATTGCCGAGGTGACAGGTCCTGCAGTGGTAGACTTAACAGAGAAACAGGATGCAAGTCCTGAACAGCCAACAGGATCACCTGATAAGGGCCACCTAACAAAGGAGATAGAGATGGCCGAAGCAGAGGGCCATGCTCTTGAATCAGGCCAACAAAGCCCACAGGATACATCAGCAGGACCTGCTATAGTAGAGGTCCAAGAAGAAGCAAAGGCTGATGATAAGAAGAATGAAGTGATAGAGGATCTTGCCGATAAGGCGCAAGAGGTGGATGATGCAGGCATAGGACAAGTAACAGCTGCAGAACAGATGCCATCACCTCAAGCAGATCCTGCAATATTGAAGGTGGTGGACACACCACCAGAAGTAGAAAAGCAAATGGAGGATAATCAACCTCCACAAGGGGAAGAACTGGGGACAGATGAAATAATGAAGGAAAAAGATCATGATCATCATGATCTACCTACAGGTACACCGCCAGGTTCCCCACATAGAGAAGATGCTCCCCCAGAAAAAGAAGTTCCTCAACAGGAGGAGGCACCTCAGGATCAACAGCAGCAAGGCGAGCATCGAGAGCCGAAAAAATAAAAATCACCATCTCCACAACTCTTGTTGGTGGAAACTGGAGATAGAGGTGAACAGCATCATGATGCTGAGAAGCATGATCAGGTGCCTCCATGGTTAGAAAAAGAAGTGAATGTTGAGGAGGAACTGGAGATTCAGGAGTTTGATGTCTCCACCCTGTTCGCCGCGGATATAATGAAGCCCAGGAGGAAGGCCAGGATGACTTTGGCCATCAAAAGAGATCCGGCGACAGGGAGAAGGACCGCACAGATTGCTGTGCCTGCCGTAGAGAAAGAGAAAGGCAAAATCACTGTGGATGAGTTCCAGATAAGCACAGTTGATTTGGGTTTTGCCAATGAAGAGCAGGAAGGTCAGGAGGGAAAGGATGTTATAGACTCTCTAATTCAGAAAGTGAAAAGAGAGAAGGAGAAGAATAAGCAACATAAAGAGCACATTGCTCAGTTGCATGCATACATTAAAGGCTTGACCACTCCTGAAGATACCACAGCTGAAGCTGCAGTCCCATTGACTGCCATTTCTCAGGAGGAGGTAAGTAAACTGGACCTCATGAAACATGAGGCGTCTGTAATCAGAAAATGGGTGTCATCCACATTGGATGATGCCATTGAAATAATGAAAGGTTCTTTGAAGAGATGGAGCATATTGAGTGACTCCAAAACCAAGGTAGACAGGTTGCAGGTACAGACTGGGAAAAGGTCTTATAAACTGGAGAAAGTCCTCAGCCTGCTGGACGAAATAAGGCAGATAAATCCACAACTGCTTATCAGTAAGCAGGTGTTAAATAATAACACTGCATTATTAGTGGATATATGGTATAAAGATGTACAGTTCGAATGCGGAGTCCTCAAGAGATGCAATATTAAGCTGAGGGAGATCAACATGAGGCTACGTGACTTAATGGGCATTGAAGCAGACATGCTCGAAGCATTAGAGGGCAAGGTGGAAGGGAAGATAGAGAATCAAGATGAAGATTTTGCCCTCAAGGCTCTGTGTAATAACTTCCAGGTGGAAGATGATGGTCCGCTAGTCCACTTGACAGAAGAGATAATAAATAAAATGATGAGGATTAAGGTCAAGATGGAGATCTATAATGAGACACTGCAGGACAGAAAGAATAAGCTGGATAACAGCAGGGATAAGTATGAAGCGCACAAACACGCCATCATCAAGGCAAAGACTCAAGATGGTGGAGGAATAGATCAAGTTGTGCAGTCATACGAACAAATCTAGAGCAGCATGCAGCCCCATATACAGTAGCGTCATCATCCGGATAGCGAAAGTTCAGAGAGTGATGCACATGATGATGACCCGCATGCATCAGATGAAGAACATGATGAAGATACATCATGAAGGGGAACATTTTGCATATGCAGTATAGATAGTTGCCAGCTGGCAACTTGTGCCTTTTTGTAATACTGACAAGTCATGAAGTGATTGCCATTGATTTGTATTGATAAATCAGATCCGTGGATCTTTTGTAACGGATTCCTCACCTTATTCTATAAAAGGTGGTGGAATGCCTTGTTATATTCATTCGAAACTTAATTGAAATTTGATTGCTGAAATATTCAGGACTTATTTCAAAGCTGCTGTATATGTACATGTCTTTTGCATACTTAATGAAAGGGAAGAGTATTTTGATTACAAATCTTAGTAAATCTTGAGTAATCTGTGTCTGAATTCTAGATATATGCTTTGATTTGTTGCGTCCCTTGGAGTACTCATCATGTTGCTTGTATTGTTTTCATTCATTATCCTCTGAAGTTTGCATCAACTGTATCTAGCTGTGGAATGTCCTGGTGAACATATGGTTTGATTTCTTCTCCTCATGACAGTATCAAGCATGTATGTGGATCAAAAGCTAAAGGTTCAACTTAATTAGAAGCATTTCCTTTAAGTTCTTTCAATTTCAGAGCATCTCACTATCATAATTGCAAATAACGGATAATCTTAAGCAAATAGAGAAATATGCTGAAATCCTGTAGGTAACTGAAAATCCTTAGCATATTTGAACACTAAGCATGCACAATTGAAAATATCATGCAAAGATCTAGGTATTTTACCTCTTTTCATCAAATACTCACATAATTTGACTTCTCTGTAAGGAATTTTTGCAGGAACGTCATGATGATGGTGCATTTTCACGTAAGGCCCCAAAATGGAAACAGCAACTCACATTAACCACTGAGTAACATCAGTCGATTAAGACCTAATCACCGGAGACTTGGGATCAGGAATTCTTTGAATTCATTGTATCTTTCAAGATGAATAAAGGTTAATGTGTACTTTTATTCTATGTTTGTTTGTGACTAACATCATGACCAACAATTAGGAGGTATCACTTACCATGTCTATGTAAGGGTTTCAACTGAGGCCCGCAATAGAGTGGCAAGAGGAGGATGTAATGGGATTTTGCCTCATCACCCTACGATGGTCATTCAAAACATTTGTAGGTGGACAGTAAACATAATGACATCAGGTAATCATTTCCCATGGTCCTGTAACCTGGGTCAATCTTGTTTAGTGGAAAATTGGATTTGTTAATGTTTTAGTTTTTTGATGTTTAAATCCTCCTTTCCACTTTACATTCAAGGATCTAGGGTTGAGTGACAATTCACTATCATACCCTATATTGCTGTGAGATGTAAGGAAACTTAGATTAGGATGTTTAATTATCAATTTTCCTTCTCTTATGCTCAATTGACCATTAAAAGCCTAATTATGTGCAAAGGACAGTAAACAAATGAATAACAAAAAATACTCTTGCAGAGTGATGTAAAATGATGAATCACAGAGTACTTTCTTTCAGGTTTCTGAGACAGAAAAGTTAGGGATACAGGAGCAGGCGGCCAAGTCCAAGGCCTATGTTTTTGTCTAGATCTAGGAACTCAGTCTGCAACTCTTTCCTGTTATGAAAGTTCAGGGACTACCTAGGTGCGAGCGCCCTAGTCCAGGGTGTCCTTTTTCCTTTTGTTATGCAATTCCAACACTTAAAGATGCATTCCTACAACTTCACTTTGTCTAGCTCCTCAACCTGTAACCTGCAACCATGAATACTTTGGGAGGGGTCTGTGGTGTCTAGAGGCTTGCCTCAGTCAAGCCCCAGAGGACACTTAAGTCTCCAAACACTATTGTCAGATAGAGAGTGCATGCTCTTTTTAGGTAGAGACAAAATCCAAAGGAAATAATGATGAAAACACAATATTATATCACCTTGTAGGGAAAATCTCATTGGAGGAAGATGCTCTACACTCCATGAGGAAATGGATGCTCAAATCTACAAATACAAACACATAAACCACACAAGTTTGCTCTTACAACACAATGAAAACCTTGAATCACTTCTAGAATGCCAATGCTCAGGAATGTAATTTCTAGTTTCTAAATGAATGCCTAATCATGCTTTTATATGCAACTACAAGCACTCCCACCACGATTTCATAAATTCAAAATTCTTGTGTCAGCCTAGGGAGAAAATAACGGCCATAAATCAACACTTAAAATTTGGGCCTGACCCAAAATAGGCTAGGACTACGGTGCAGGCACCCAAGTCCTCCCCCTCTATTTTGAGTAGGGTTAAGCTCAAGGGGTTCTCCTAGGTCCAATTTGCCATGATACCTAGGGTTCATTCCATCAGGATGCCAAATTATGATGCAAGATGTCCTAAATGCATACTAAAGACCTGGGAGCTAAACCTTATGAGGGAAAAGACCCCAAGGGGACATTTTTTGATGTTACATTTAGCCCCCACTTTAATGTATGTATAAATGTGAGGCCAATACTTGCATTAAAGTACAATCACAAACACAACAAACATGTAAACCATGGAGAAAATAGTAATAGGTAGGAAAAACACAGAGAAGACAATTACAGTTACGTAGAGCATGGAGAAGCTAGTAAATGCATGGAAGACACATTAATGCATGAAAGACAAGCATGATTTATTTTCTTTTCTTTTTCTCATATATATGAAATGCAAATGCTAGTACTGGAAAGTAAACAAAACTCCCATAATGTAGGAAGCACTCATCTCACTAGTGTTTAAACTGCATATATGAGGTAAAACACACGCAAGACATGCAAAACCTCCCAAAATGTAGGAAGCACTCATCTCATTGCATATGGGGAAATAGACATGTGAAACAAAGCAATCACATTAAACACACACACTTGAAGACATGGAGAAAACACAATAGACAAGAGATGGAGTGTTCCTATTTCTAGGTTCATCACCATCTCAGGCACATTATAGGCACACACTGACGATTGGACTTTGTCACAAAAATCACTGAAAACATGCTTAAGGGTCAAGTTAGTCTTAGAACCACTCCCCACCTCCACAGATGACTTTTGAAAATGATAGGATGATGCAATCTGCTCTGAGAAATACACCATCCCTACCTCCGTAGAGGGCTTAAGATAAAAAGGATATACATGATATCCTACCTTTGTAGAGGCTTACATGATTGATTGATTGGTTGCAAACAAACTCAGGATGCAGGAAGCACTCATCGAGCTAGTCTTGAAACTGCATCTGAGGACAAGCACATAGCTAACATCTAAAACAAACAAATTAAATTATATATGCCCCCACCTTAAGGTGGTTGATATCGGGTATTAATATCAAGCATGTTAAGGTAGGAAGAAACACACACAAGGGAACACAAGCTCTCACAAATCCCATGCCCCCCAGAGGTGACATGTAATTTAAGATCACCAAATGTTCCCACAAACACATCCTTATAAGAAACATGTTAGTGTCTACAACATCAATGAATATGAAATCTGAGGCATCCAAGATTCAAGGTAGACAAAAAGCACAGAGCAGCAATATTGTCATGATTTGTAAATGAGATAGAACACCATCAAAATCACTATGTAGAAAGCACGAGTGCTTCCACTAGCCAAGTGTTGGATAAAATATACAACCCCATTGTCATATTAGGAACTAAGTCCATTTTTTGATTGCTCTTGAAAGGGACACAAGGTCTACATCAGTATAAATGTTTGTCGTCATTCACCCTCTAGATGGAAACACTAGAGGAAGGAAAATAATAAATAGGAGAGGAGAAACAAGTGTCTTAAGGATAGTCACATAGGAGGGTGCCCCTACTGTCACCAACTACAACGCTATGTCCATAAGACACAACACACAACAATGAAATCAGAGAGAGGCAATTTAGAAGAATGATGATACACATAGAAGAAGGTTACAACAAATGTAGTTTCCTAGTATCTTAGACCTTATGGGAGAGTCTGACATCATTCTAGGAGGCCTAAATAACACATAACACATAACAGGGGAAGCACATCATGAGAGAAATAAAGGGTTAGAGATACTTACCTAGTAGCACCATTGTTAAGACCTGTATATCTAGGATATCTATCATGTTGTTTTTATCTTGTTGAATTGACATTAGGTGTAGGATGATGAGAGGCTTTATTTTCTTTAAAAGGATTATATCCAATGCTTCTTGAGTAATGTGTTGAAGCAGACTCTATAGGTACTCAAATCCCTTGTTGATTTACACCACATCCCTTACCTACATATTCACAATTATTATAAAGGATTTTAAATCATCAACCATAAAGATACATCATTTCCTTGGAAGATGGTGAAATCACATAGGTTTCATAATTTGTAGTATAAGTGAGGGTATTGTCTTTATTCTCAACCAAGGAGACTTTGTTTTTCTCAGATGTTTCAAAAGATTGCCTCAATGAGATCGATGTGACTTTTGATGTTTTGAGGTTATTAAGTTTATATTCCCCTACATTGCATAGATTAAAATTTAATGAACCCCAACCATCATCAATAGGTGCATTCGATGGTTGAGGGTCTTGCATAACATTATTTGTGGCTAGATGCATTGATGAATTAGTTCGTAAAATGTTTAAGCTTATATTATTGTAAACTGGTTTTTGATTTTCATTGTGTAAGCAGTTATCTGGTTCAGGATCGACATGAATAGTATGAATTTTATCTTTGAATAGAAATTTGATTGAATGATGCAAGGTGGAAGGAACTGCCCCCAATGCATGAATCCAAGGTCTACCAAGAATCATGTTGTAGGATAAAGAACAAGGCATGAGATGAATCAAGGTAGGCACAATCATAGGTCCTACTTGTATAGGTAGAGTTATAGTGCCCACGGATTGTCATCCAAAATTATCAAAGCCATGAATGCTAATGTTGTTTGGTGTGATTTGTGATGTGTTAACTTTGATTGTGTAGTAGATCAATGCTACAAACATTAAGAGCTGATCCATTATCAATCATAACTCATTTTACCAACGTTCTATTTATTCTAACAAAGATTATAAGAGGATCATATTGGTTTTGAAAGTCAATTGAAGATAATTCCTATGGTTGAAAGAGAATATCTATTTTTGTCACATGCATACTATCCAATACAGCTGCTACATCATTCAGATTAACAGCAGGTGGCACAATCACCTTTTGTAAAGCTTCTTGGAGGATTCCATGGTATGTAGGTGATGTTTGTATCAAATCCCAAAGAGAGAGCTTAGCTTGAGTAGCGTGAAGCTATTCGACAAGATCATAATCTTGACCACTTTTATGAGTAAGATGAGGTGGTGGAGGGAGCATAGGTTGAAAACATGGAAGAGAGACAGGCACATGTGGTGCTTGTTTACTTTGTTTGTAATTATAGGTGTTGTATGTGTGAGCACTCACAGTGTGGTGTGGTTGTTGTAACACATTTTGAACACCTTGAACCATAATCACTAGTTTTAAGCAAGAGGGTGCACTAAGTGCCCCTTAGACAATCATTTTAGGAATATTTCTATGAAGTCTATTAATCATTATTGAATTAACATTGTTTCCCTCTTGATTGCACCCATTATCCATCCCCCAAGGATTTAATTGGAGAGACCTTTTATCATCCACTAATGCTACATCTTTGCTAGGGAGATGAATGGTATGATAGGAAGGTACATCATCATCATCATACTTTGTGGTAGAAAAAGGCTTTTCGTGGTCATCTTTCTCATGAGTATTCCTAGAGATGAATTTAGTTAAATCTTCTAATATTAAAGGATATGCTCCTATGAATAGTGTGAATCTACTAAAATCATGTGTATAAAAAATTAATTGTAGCTCATATGTAGAACATATAGAAGAATCAATACCACTTGCAGAATCTATGTGCTGTAGAACTTGACGATTCTCATCAGTGAAATTAGAGAAATTTTCAAAATCTAGGATGTACTCATGCAAAGGTTTCAGAGATGAATAACATAAAGATGCCATTATCAATGTATGGTGAAAAGTTATCACATTTATGTTTCCAAATCAATGTAAAATCATATTTTAAAATTTTTTCAAAAGATATGCAAATGAGAAGTGCAAAACTATATGCAAAAAATGACCTAAAATGCTTGATTTTTTGTAGTTTTTCAATGCAAATGAATGAATGCAAAGGTGTTGTAAGGATTTTGATGAGGGGAAGAAAATTAAATGTCTAATATCAGTCCTAAACAGAAATAATATCCTTCTAAACACACTCTTGATGCTAATCCAAGATAATGCCAAGTCAAATTATAGTGAAAATATGTCGAAATAGGGACTTTTTTCACCAAAACTCAATGCAAAAGAGCATAACAAAAGGTGTTGTGAGGAAAATTATGATGGAAAGAAAATAATATAAGTAAAATTAGCCACTTGGTTCCAAAATACACAACACAACACACTTTTAGTGCCACTTAAGGTCAAACCCTAGTGATAATATAACGAAAATAGGCTATTTTTCACAGTTTTTCAATTCCAAGACCTAGAAAAAGGGGTGCTGTAATTAATTTTAGGAGTTAAAACAAATAAAATTAATAATATCAGTCACCTCAATCCATATATCTAATCACAACATGCTTGGAGTGCAAACTAGGTCAAACCCTAGGGCAAAAATAGCTAAAATATGTAGTTTTTCACCAAAATTTTAATACAAGAGCCCATCAAAAGGGTGTTGTGAAGATTTTCAGAAGGGGAAGAAAATTATTACCCTAATAAAATAAAATTAATGCAAAAAAAACTTTTCACAAAATGCCTATGGTGCAATTTTATAGAATCGATAAGGCCAAATCTAGTGAAAATCGTTGTTTTTGAAGCCCTAGGTTTGAGATCTTGGGACAAAGTGCTATGTGAATGTTTTCAAGTCTAATTTATGATGAAAATTAAATACTCTTGGATCTGAAAATTATTTTCAAGATTTAATATGCAAAATGCCAATGTAATTGTAATGAAAATGCATGAAAAATGCTAGTTTTTGTTGAAATTTTCATTGCAAAAATTAAATCTAAATGAAAATTTACACTAAAATAGAAGACTATAGAAAAATACAAGCTTTAATGAGCCTCTAAAATAAGTAGAAAAATATTAAAGAAGATTTTATCTACTAACCCTAGATTTTGGAATTACCAGGTTATATGAAAATTGTCAAAATTTCTGCAAAAGCCTGGCAAATTAATGATGAAAATGCAATGCAAATTTATGAATTTTTGTGTTTTTTTGTATTTTATATCAGATCTGATGAAAAAATTATGAATTAGGAAAATTTAGAGAGAATTGATGCAATTTAGTGAGCTATATGAAAATGCAAGCTAGGGTTTACAAATTTTTGCAAATTTTTCATTTTTTTGTAATGTTTTCAATGCAATAAGATGAAAGATTATATGAAAGAATGAAATAAATACAAATATGAAAAAAAACACTTAGTAAGTTGCAATTTAAGTCCAAAAACACGTGTTCACCAAAATGTTTAGTGGAAAATTGTATTTGTTAATGTTTTAGTGTTTTGATGTTTAAATCCTCCTTTCCACTTTACATTCAAGGATCTAGGGTCGAGTGGGAATTCACTATCATACCCTAGATTTCTATGAGATGTAGGGAGACTTGGATTAGGATGTTTAATTATCAAATTTCCTTCTCTTACGGTCAATTGACCACCAAAACCCTACTTATGTGAAAACAACAATAGCGGATAAAAAATAAAAAATACTCTTGCAAAGGGATGTAAAATGATGAATCACAGAGTACCTATTTTTAGGGTCCTAAAGTAGAAAGGTTAGGGACACAAGAGCGGACACCCAAGTCGAAGGCCTATGTTTTTGTCTAGATTTGGGAAATCAGTCTACAACTCTTTCCTGTTGTTCTGGAGATTTTCCTATTACAGAACTTTAGGGACTAGGGAATTGTTGTGATGTTCACAACACGCCCCATTTTGCTCCTTAGCAAAACGAGGACCCCTGCTGATGTCTTGCTTTTTGCTTCTGCTTGTTTTTTTTTGCTTCCTGGCGGACTGGTAAAAATGAAGGTCAGGTGCATCATCATCATGATATATTGCATAGGGTAGGTCATCATCATGAGGTCTATTTGTCAAGGTTCATATTTTGTTTCTGTGACCTCATATTTTGAAAGAGCTTGAAATTTCATGCAGGTTTGCCTTTTACTTCACTCGAAAATTCATCCATATGTGAAAGTTATGCACGGTCAAAGTCTTGGTCAAACCTGATATTCGCAGGAGCATCATCATTTTATTTTTTATTCTAAGTCATGTTGACAGGATCATCATGATCTTCGCATTATGCAGCATCATGATATCTGTTAGGAGCGTCATATGTTATAAACTCAGTTTTGCTAAAGAGCGTCATCATCATCATATTTTAAACGCACCCCCCCGATAATATCCTGAGGTTCGAAGTATCATGATGACATTAACTTTAAGTCAAGGTGAGTTCCCCGTCGAAGTGGTCTGTTGTATCGCGAGCATCATCATCATGATATTTCAAACATTACCTGATCTTTTCATATCATGCTGATCACCCTTAGAAGAATCCACCTTCGGCATATTTGCGTGTGCAAGCTATAAACCTATCGCAGGGTCATCATCATGATATTTGCTGGCATTTGAAATATGATGATGATGACGACTTCATATCCTCCTGGTCTCCCTTTCCCAAGGTCATCATCATGATATTTGCTGAACTTCGAAATATGATGATGACAACGACTTGATCATCATCCTGATCTTTCACAGAACATGCTCTGAAATTCGCTAAGTAATGAAGACATCATCATGATAATTTCGAAGGAGGATCATCATCTTTATATCCTCTTGATATCCGTTTGCCGAAACATCATGATGATCAGCCTATCTATTAAGAAGGGTTCGATATTGCATTTCTTAAACAGCATCATCATATTTTGTAATATCACCCTAGCCGAAGTATCATGATGACCAACTTATCCTTGTGCTTCGAAGACAAATTATCATGATGACGTCATCATGATAAATCGATGAGAAGTAAATATCCTGATAAACAGCATCATCATATTTTACAATCACCCTAGCGCGAATATGATGATGACGTCATCATCATCATTTTTATCCTGTCCTGTTAACAACATCATCATCATGATCTTGTTTGTGCGCCCGATATTTCGCCAAGTCCTCCTGCCGAAAATGCAACCTTTTTGAGAACATCCTGATCATCATCATCATCATATTTTTATCCTGATCATGCTCATGATCATCATATTTTCCTTTCGGCAGGATTTTTCTCAAACATGATCCGGTTGGCGAAATATCATGATGACGTCATGTTTCAAGTTTAGCGAAGGCTCCGGATATCATGATGACGTCATCCCGATCTGAATAACGAAGAGGTAAATATCCTGATCATCATCATCATCATTTTCTTTCTTTCAGCAGGATATTTTCTAAGACCCGATCCGGTTCCCGATTATCATGATGATGACGTCCTTTTCCCAGTTCGACATACGCCCCAAATATGATGATGATCTTCATCATGCTGATTTTCTCGAGAGGGTTACCTTGGCCGCGAAAGGATCATATTCACTTCATCATCCTGATCATGCTCCTTAGGTGACCCGATATCAAATATCCCCCTGATCTTAACCGAATATCATGATGACGTCATCCTTAACATTTCAATGAAGCCCGAATATCATGATGACGTCACCATCATCTTCTTCTCCTCGGCAGCATGATCATATTCGCATCCTCCATTTCTCCTTCATCATGATGATGATGTTGTAGTTCTTTTCTCCAATGTGCAGAAGCGGAATATCATGATGATGAGGTATATCAACCAACCTGTTTTTTTTGACGCACCGACAGCGAATATCATGCCGATGGGCGGGAAATGAAGCGGTGGAGTTTTAAAGTGTTTTTTTTGGCGCCTCTGGCATTTTCCCGGTCAGCGATGGTTGACCCATCAATTTTGAGCAGCTTGGGCGCATTTTTGACGCGTTTTGAGCGGATTTTAGATCTGATTTCCACGATCTTGCGCAGTCACTTGGATTTAAACGCTTATTCTAGTTTCCTGCTGTTTTTTGTGATAAATGTGAAACTTATTGCTGGTCTTGTCTTGCAGGCTTGCAGTTGAGGAAGCAGCTGGAAAGTCAATACAGTGACCTCATGGAGGCAGAAGATCTGATCTCAAGAGCAAGAAGATAGAGATGAAATGCAAAAGTCAAAGCCATTCAAGTGAAGAGGAAGGTCGCAGCTGGAGGTATTTCTGCAAAAGACAAACAGAAGTTATTGCTCAGCTGCTGGAACTTCTCAGAAGGGGCAATATTTCGCCCAGATTTGACCACAGCTCAGAGATATTTTTGAGAACTGGTTCACCTGCATTTATTGCTGTAACTAGAGGTTTGAACCAGGGGTTCAGTTAGATTTTTTGCTGTAGTGAGGACAATCAGAATGTTATATATTGTGCCTCTCTACACTGTAATACTTTACAACAGGGGCTACACACAGAGATTTTAGGAAAATACAGCAGGATAGCTTAGCATAGTTTAGAGTAGAAGAAGGAGGTCGCCTGTTTGTCTGCAGTAAGGTGCGCGTGGAATGTCTGGCTGCCTTACTGTATCTGTAAAGCTTGTAAGTTCTCTGTAGTATGATCAATGAAACTAAGAGTCATTCTTACATTGTAAATCATGTATGGCTATTCGTTTCTAATACAATAGAATCTGGAGTTCTGCATCTATCTTCTGAGTGTTCTCCTGCTCTTCTTTGTGTTTTGAAATATCTTCTTTGAGAGCTTGCAATTTTAAATGTATGTTTGTGAAAATGCTCAGGACTTACATTTAAGGTTTTTACTGTGGATTTGATCAGATTACTGTGGTATTTACATAGTGGATAACAGAAACAATTAGATCCTTCTGTAGATTAGATGAAGTGTAGATTAGATCTCTCTAACTTTTCCCAACCCATCTGAAATATCTAGCTGAAAACGCAGAAATCTAAAGGAAATTGTCTCAAATTTGAAGAAGCATGATAACAGAGCTATAAGTAGACAGTTTTCATAAACAGATCAAGAAGAAAGCTGCAAAAAATCCAAGAAAACCCTCTGAAACTTGCAGCCCAGTATCACTCTTATGCAAAGGAATGAAAAGCATTGACATACCTCATGACCTTTTTGCATATTCTTAGGCCAGTAAACCACAAAACAAACCTAAACTACGTAAGGCCCCTTGAACATTACAGCTTCACATTGACCAACTGAACTTGACCAACCGAACCATTGTAGACTTGGGATTAGTTGAATCACCAAATGATTCCTTCTTGTCTTTCAAGTATAGTTACAGTTCATGTCATGTGAATTTTGACTTATTGTTATGATTGCATCAAAACAGTCATCAACAGTTTTCTGGCGCTAGAAGGAGGGCCTGATTTGGTTTAGGGTTAATTTTCTGAGTTTAAATGCTATATTCTGAGATATGTTAGATCTCATAAAATTTCAAAGGCCTAAAAGGGTGAAAAGAGGGTCCTATTTTTAATGGACTCATATAGGGGCAGTTTTCAAGTTGACATTCCTTCATTTCAGAAAGCTTTGAATAACCAGCTTTATCCCAAAAATTTATATAGCTATGGTTTATTTGGAAGGTGTAGGATACATAAGTCCATAGAGCATGGTGAGCTTAATTGTCTAGCTTTCCTTACAAGATTAGATTTACATTTGAAAGGACTAATCTCTCTCTCAGATGTGTATAAGGCTGAAAGTTGGCAGGGAAGCGAGGAGATTATTGAGCGACAGAAGGATGCAGCATCAACGGTCATTAAATGTGCAGAGAATACAAAGGTGGAACCAATGCTAAGAATAAAGGGTAATAAGATCCCTTGGCAGGAATCATGTGATGGTAAGAAAAAAAATCTGTCTTTTCGTCAGGATCCGGCTGTGATTAAAGTTACTGAAAAGTATAAATATCCTAAAAAATGCAGAGAAGAAATCACAGCTCATGTCTCTTTTCTAGATAATAAGCAAAAAGGATTTAATGAAATAGAAAAGGCAAGTGAGGTTCATCTTGATACATTTGATAAATATATGGAACTACTAAGGAATATTTGTCAAGAAGAAGCCTCTGGGTCTGACCTGAAAAGTTTTAACGAACATGATTTTGCAAATAAGTGTAAACAAGCATTGGCAGAATTAAAATGCACTAAAACTGATAAGATCCCTACTGTAGAAGCTAATGAAGTCATAGAAAAGAAAGTAAATCCTAGTGTTACATCTGACTTCTTTGAAGTAAATGTCCAAGTTCAGGATTGTTGCAGGTTAATAGAAGCAGACTCCACACTGAATGATAACTGTGAGTCATCTGATGAACAATTTTTGAAAAAAGAAGATACAGAGGATCATGTAGCTGCTGTACACAGTCAGACATCACCCCCATGCTATGTTGAAAATAAAACAGGGGAGTACTCTTGTCAATCAAAAGATGTCGTCCCACCTTTACTCTCAAGTGATTTAGAAGTAATTAATTTCTGTATATCAGATGATGATGAAGATACTTACTTAAGTACTGATGTGCAGGAAAATGATGAGAACATTGAGAGGTGTGCTAAATTTGAGGATAAAATGAACATCCAGAATGAAGGAATAAAGGTAGATGAAGATGAAGATATGATACATCTAGAGTCATTCATCTTTCAACTTGAAAAAAGACTAGACATAGAGCTGGGCAATGAAAATACAGAGTTAAATGAAGAGCCAGCTATCAACAAACAAGTGTGTTCCACAGAGCTAAAGGCACATCAGGTTGTCTCTTTCCTTTCCTTAGTAAACAATGATAAATGCTATTTTGATTATGGAAATTCAAGAGATAGGACATGCTTATGGATTAATCATAACCCTAATGAGCAGCCTCAGTTACTAGTTAAGAGCTATTCTGATAAACACAATGAATTTAGAATACCAGAATTTTTTTCAGAATTCAAAGATAAATCTGCTAGGATGAGAACCATCACCAGTACCCTGTTACTCCTGCACAACCTAAAGAAATATGCAAGTAGGGGTGTTCTTGGGTCTTTTTCCTGGGTTTTAGTTTGCCTTGGAGAGGCTTGTATATAGTCTGGTAGGGTAGTTGTTTTTGTTTTTTTGTGTTCTTCTTTTGCTGTTTTCTTCTTAGGTTAGCTGTTTGTATAGCCTGTCCTCTGCTTGTTTTTTGCCTTTTGTTTCTGTCTGTTTGTACAGTTTTTTCTTTTGCTGTGTTGTTTGTACAGCCTTTTTGTTTGGTTTGTTTGTTCTCTCCTCAGCAGGGATCTTTATTTTGCTGTAGAGTATTAGGGAGCAGAACTAGCAACCATTCAAAACAGTATATAATTTAGGATATTCAGGTTAACCATTTGCAATTTACACATAACCTGTCACTGTCATGAATGTAGAGAGTTGTTCATCTTCTGAAGTTTTGTATTCAATAAATGTGATTGAGAATTCGAAGCAGGTTTCTCACGATGACACACCTAAAATCCTTGGGTTTGTTGAACCTACCAGTGTAGATATTAGGTGAAAAATCAGAGGTCACCCTTGCTACCATTACAATTCTCAGCTTAATTTCAGCAAGTGTCCACTCCTTGCATCATCATGAAGTTACAAATTGCTATACCTTATGAGATCTTTCAAAATTAGAAAACAAAAAATAAATAAATAAATAAATAAAGCGGATTATACTGAAAATCCAGATTAAGCCATCTAAGTAACTCTACCGGGGCTATGGACGCTCGCTGGCAGTGGGGCTCTACTTAGGAGAATTGTAACGATAACCTTGCCGGGGCTATAGACGCTTGCTGGTAGCAAGGCTCTATCCGGTCGGCTATGAGGGAATATCCTCACCTACGTAGGCTAATGTCAGTCACTGGTTTGCTCAACCGATCTTCAAGATGAGGATAATTAATCACATGCACACAACTAAACTGAAAATGGAAATTCATGCATCTTTATTGAACACTTTGAGTCTCAAGCTGAATAGTAATTTGCAGGAAAGATAGTTGGAAGTTATGAGTTCATTACATCTAGTTTCCTTGAACACTCTGAATTTAATTGTTTTGTTTTGGTTGCTAGTTGTTGTGATGTTCACAACACGCCCCATTTTGCTCCTTAGCAAAACGAGGACCCCTGCTGATGTCTTGCTTTTTGCTTCTGCTTGTTTTTTTTTGCTTCCTGGCGGACTGGTAAAAATGAAGGTCAGGTGCATCATCATCATGATATATTGCATAGGGTAGGTCATCATCATGAGGTCTGTTTGTCAAGGTTCATATTTTGTTTCTGTGACCTCATATTTTGAAAGAGCTTGAAATTTCATGCAGGTTTGCCTTTTACTTCACTCGAAAATTCGTCCATATGTGAAAGTTATGCACGGTCAAAGTCTTGGTCAAACCTGATATTCGCAGGAGCATCATCATTTTATTTTTTATTCTAAGTCATGTTGACAGGATCATCATGATCTTCGCATTATGCAGCATCATGATATCTGTTAGGAGCGTCATATGTTATAAACTCAGTTTTGCTAAAGAGCGTCATCATCATCATATTTTAAACGCACCCCCCCGATAATATCCTGAGGTTCGAAGTATCATGATGACATTAACTTTAAGTCAAGGTGAGTTCCCCGTCGAAGTGGTCTGTTGTATCGCGAGCATCATCATCATGATATTTCAAACATTACCTGATCTTTTCATATCATGCTGATCACCCTTAGAAGAATCCACCTTCGGCATATTTGCGTGTGCAAGCTATAAACCTATCGCAGGGTCATCATCATGATATTTGCTGGCATTTGAAATATGATGATGATGACGACTTCATATCCTCCTGGTCTCCCTTTCCCAAGGTCATCATCATGATATTTGCTGAACTTCGAAATATGATGATGACAACGACTTGATCATCATCCTGATCTTTCACAGAACATGCTCTGAAATTCGCTAAGTAATGAAGACATCATCATGATAATTTCGAAGGAGGATCATCATCTTTATATCCTCTTGATATCCGTTTGCCGAAACATCATGATGATCAGCCTATCTATTAAGAAGGGTTCGATATTGCATTTCTTAAACAGCATCATCATATTTTGTAATATCACCCTAGCCGAAGTATCATGATGACCAACTTATCCTTGTGCTTCGAAGACAAATTATCATGATGACGTCATCATGATAAATCGATGAGAAGTAAATATCCTGATAAACAGCATCATCATATTTTACAATCACCCTAGCGCGAATATGATGATGACGTCATCATCATCATTTTTATCCTGTCCTGTTAACAACATCATCATCATGATCTTGTTTGTGCGCCCGATATTTCGCCAAGTCCTCCTGCCGAAAATGCAACCTTTTTGAGAACATCCTGATCATCATCATCATCATATTTTTATCCTGATCATGCTCATGATCATCATATTTTCCTTTCGGCAGGATTTTTCTCAAACATGATCCGGTTGGCGAAATATCATGATGACGTCATGTTTCAAGTTTAGCGAAGGCTCCGGATATCATGATGACGTCATCCCGATCTGAATAACGAAGAGGTAAATATCCTGATCATCATCATCATCATTTTCTTTCTTTCAGCAGGATATTTTCTAAGACCCGATCCGGTTCCCGATTATCATGATGATGACGTCCTTTTCCCAGTTCGACATACGCCCCAAATATGATGATGATCTTCATCATGCTGATTTTCTCGAGAGGGTTACCTTGGCCGCGAAAGGATCATATTCACTTCATCATCCTGATCATGCTCCTTAGGTGACCCGATATCAAATATCCCCCTGATCTTAACCGAATATCATGATGACGTCATCCTTAACATTTCAATGAAGCCCGAATATCATGATGACGTCACCATCATCTTCTTCTCCTCGGCAGCATGATCATATTCGCATCCTCCATTTCTCCTTCATCATGATGATGATGTTGTAGTTCTTTTCTCCAATGTGCAGAAGCGGAATATCATGATGATGAGGTATATCAACCAACCTGTTTTTTTTGACGCACCGACAGCGAATATCATGCCGATGGGCGGGAAATGAAGCGGTGGAGTTTTAAAGTGTTTTTTTTGGCGCCTCTGGCATTTTCCCGGTCAGCGATGGTTGACCCATCAATTTTGAGCAGCTTGGGCGCATTTTTGACGCGTTTTGAGCGGATTTTAGATCTGATTTCCACGATCTTGCGCAGTCACTTGGATTTAAACGCTTATTCTAGTTTCCTGCTGTTTTTTGTGATAAATGTGAAACTTATTGCTGGTCTTTTCTTGCAGGCTTGCAGTTGAGGAAGCAGCTGGAAAGTCAATACAGTGACCTCATGGAGGCAGAAGATCTGATCTCAAGAGCAAGAAGATAGAGATGAAATGCAAAAGTCAAAGCCATTCAAGTGAAGAGGAAGGTCGCAGCTGGAGGTATTTCTGCAAAAGACAAACAGAAGTTATTGCTCAGCTGCTGGAACTTCTCAGAAGGGGCAATATTTCGCCCAGATTTGACCACAGCTCAGAGATATTTTTGAGAACTGGTTCACCTGCATTTATTGCTGTAACTAGAGGTTTGAACCAGGGGTTCAGTTAGATTTTTTGCTGTAGTGAGGACAATCAGAATGTTATATATTGTGCCTCTCTACACTGTAATACTTTACAACAGGGGCTACACACAGAGATTTTAGGAAAATACAGCAGGATAGCTTAGCATAGTTTAGAGTAGAAGAAGGAGGTCGCCTGTTTGTCTGCAGTAAGGTGCGCGTGGAATGTCTGGCTGCCTTACTGTATCTGTAAAGCTTGTAAGTTCTCTGTAGTATGATCAATGAAACTAAGAGTCATTCTTACATTGTAAATCATGTATGGCTATTCGTTTCTAATACAATAGAATCTGGAGTTCTGCATCTATCTTCTGAGTGTTCTCCTGCTCTTCTTTGTGTTTTGAAATATCTTCTTTGAGAGCTTGCAATTTTAAATGTATGTTTGTGAAAATGCTCAGGACTTACATTTAAGGTTTTTACTGTGGATTTGATCAGATTACTGTGGTATTTACATAGTGGATAACAGAAACAATTAGATCCTTCTGTAGATTAGATGAAGTGTAGATTAGATCTCTCTAACTTTTCCCAACCCATCTGAAATATCTAGCTGAAAACGCAGAAATCTAAAGGAAATTGTCTCAAATTTGAAGAAGCATGATAACAGAGCTATAAGTAGACAGTTTTCATAAACAGATCAAGAAGAAAGCTGCAAAAAATCCAAGAAAACCCTCTGAAACTTGCAGCCCAGTATCACTCTTATGCAAAGGAATGAAAAGCATTGACATACCTCATGACCTTTTTGCATATTCTTAGGCCAGTAAACCACAAAACAAACCTAAACTACGTAAGGCCCCTTGAACATTACAGCTTCACATTGACCAACTGAACTTGACCAACCGAACCATTGTAGACTTGGGATTAGTTGAATCACCAAATGATTCCTTCTTGTCTTTCAAGTATAGTTACAGTTCATGTCATGTGAATTTTGACTTATTGTTATGATTGCATCAAAACAGTCATCAACAGGAATGGGTGCCCTAGTCCAGGGTGTCCTTTTTCCTTCTATTCTACAATTCCAACACTTTAAGATGCCTTCTTGCAACTTCACTTTCTCTAGCTCCTCAACCTCTAACCTGCAACCATGAAAACTTTGGGAGGGGTTGTGATGTTTAGAGGCTTGCCTTAGTCAAGCCCTGGAGGACACTTAAGTCTTTGATCACCATTGTTAGATAGAGAGTGCATGCCCTTGTGAGGAAGAGGCAAAATCGAAAGGAAATAATGATGAAAACATAATATGATATCACCTTGTAGTGAAGATATCATGGGAGGAAGATTCTATTCATTCCATGAGGAAAAGAATGCTCAAATCTACAAATACAAACACATAAACCACACAAGTTTTCTCTTGCAACATAATGAAAGCCTTGAATCACTTCTAGAATGCCAATGCTCATTAATGTCATTTCTCATTTCTAAATGAATCCCTAATCATGCTTTTATATGCAACTACAAGCACTCCTACCAAGATTTCATAAATTCTAACTTACTATGTCAACCTAGGGACCAAATAATGGTCATAAACCAACACTTAAAATTTGGGCCTGACCCAAAATATGGTAGGGCTAGGGTGCGGGTACCCAAGTCCTCCCCCCTATTTTGAGTAGGTTTGAGCTCAAGAGGTCCTCCTAAGTCTAATTTTCCATGAAACCTAGGGTTCATTCCATCAGGATGCCAAATTATGATGCAAGATGTCCTAAATTTAGACTAAAGACTTGCGAACTAAACCTTATGAGGGAAAAGTCCTGAAGGGGACATTTTCCAACATTACAAATCTAAGCATTTGATGTCTGGTAGTAAAGAATGAAATATAAGTGTATTGGTCCTCGCTATCCCATAACCAGTCTGGGTGAGCCTTGTGGGGACATGGTAAAATAAATAAATGGCAAGCACATTCAATGTGGGGTAGCGATTATTGAGAATTGTTGTCAAATCTTGATATGCATACCTAGTCATTAGATCAAATAAAATCAATGGCTAATATTTGAAAGGAATTGAATACTGATATTTCATGATCTCATGGCATGAACCAGAGTAATGGTGATATGATGAACTCCTTGGATTAATAAGATTCAAAGATTTCTTGGCATTTGCTCATTTCAGAGAATTCAAACGTAACTTGGAGAAGGCGTAACTCGTCTTAGTGTGTTTCCTACAAACTGTAATTGACCGGGTAAGTTCATTCATGTACTCTTTGATTAGGAGTTGGCATAGATTTCATTCTATTTTTTAGTTGCTGGTACAGTAAGTTGAATTTTGAAAAACCCTAGCCTATTCAAGTCATTAAACATGGCACCCAAGAGGTCTGAGTCTACCAGTAAATGTAATGAGCCTATAGTTCCCAAGCAATGACCACTTCAACAATCTCTTCTAGAAGTATTGCCTCAGTCCATAGATAAGGGTCCAAAGAAGATGTTTAGAGGCATAGGAGAAGGGTGTCAGGATGCTACAATCCTTATCTCTGGGTAGGCTTTATTTTGGTACTTTATGCAAAAAGTGATGGTGAGGGACTAGAGGGAAATTGATGGAAATTGAATTTGGAAAAGTTGGTGGTGCTTGCTGTATTTGAGGATGTGGAATTGATTAGGGCACTAGCAAAATATTACCATCCTACCAGTTAGAATATCAAATGGATTTCCATTGGTGATAGTAGACAGGAATGCAATTGTTTATCATTTTATGTTGAACAAGCAAGCTCTCACTCAAGTGGATTTGCAGAGAAGTGAATGAGATTACACAAGCTTGAGGAAAACACTTAGGAGATATGAATTACCAATGTATATGAGAAGGGGAGCCAAGAATAGAAAAATTGAGATTCCATCAAATGCTATTGAGCCTTTCCTTGTGGAATATTTTGTTGTATATTTCAAGAGAACCTATTTTGCACTATGCTAGGTCTTGGGAATTGATGCACAAGGAAGAATGGTAACTAGCTTAATGATGATGGATATGAAAATACAACATCCAAAGGTGAACAATGAATACAACTTTGCATCTCATATTGTGAAAAAACTACATGAAGGATTCTTGTGTGTGAAGGAGAACAAGCAACCCTTAGATTTCAAATTTTACTCTTTATCGTCTCACTTGATTCTGTATCAGAACTGAGGGAGATGATTAAGCAAAATGGATCTGAGTATGGTTGTTGAGAAAGGACAAAGATTGTCAACTTATTTTTGGTGTTATAAGTGGGATTCCTGTTGCCGGAATAGTATCTAGATTGGATTTCATGATTTTTTTTTTGTCAAGATATTGAATTCTCTTGGTATCTGGTTTCCTAGGTTGACTAAGGAAGTCATGGTAATGTTGAGGACGCTTGTACACAAACCAGAGAAGGGCCACAAACATAATGTTTCTGATTGGTTTTTTATGCTAGATCATACTATAATTAGAGTGTATGGTTACCCCCATCCACCTCACATATTGCCAAAATTTGTATCCGATAGAATTGTATTCATGGAGTTTATGTGGAAAATGATGTTGATGGAAAAGGAAGTAATGAAAAGACAAAAGAAAGGTACATCTCTACCTAATGCTACAATTTTTGGTGATTGGTCTATTGGCTTTGACACTCTTGAATATTTGCAAGCCTTTGTAAAGGTGAAATATTCCTTGAAATTGGGCATCGAGAAGAATTGTGACCCTGAGGGTCATATGAATCTTGTGAGTCAATCAATTTTGACTAAAATGGGAGTATCCAATCAGGTCCTGTTTGATGAGGATGTGATAAGAAATCTTGTTACTTTTGATGAGGTATACAATAGGAAGAGAAAATGGGATATCATGAAAAAGATTGAAGATGAAAAGAAAAAGTTAAATCCCCTATTTCTTGGATTCTTTGTTGAAGACAAAGACCCTCTAAAGAGGATTAATGCAATCATTCATAATTTTGAAAGTATTTATGGTAAATCTGAGAAGCATCCTCATAAGGCTACTAAACTTCTAGTGAAAAGGTCTACATGGATTGAGATTCATAAGTTTTCTCTTGATGTTTTGTCAGTGCAAGATCCACAGGTTCTAGAATCACCACAAGAAAAGAAGCAAAGGATAGAAGAGGTATCTCCACTTGTCCCCTATGAAATGATTGAAGAGGTAGGGGATACTGATGAGGTGGCTAACAAATTGAGGCACATGGGAGATGAGAAAGAGGTCGATCAACCATTGGTTGGTCAACCCACTAATGCACATAAGCTTGAGGCTAGGAAGGGTGAGCAAATCCAAGCTAAACCAAAGTTGGAAGAGGATGAAAGGATTATACCATCTGTGAGGTTCATAGAAGATGCCGACTTCATCAAAACTCTAGAGTTTAAGGATTTTTGGCTGAAAATGAAAATGAAAGAATATAATGAAAAAGTGGCCATAAATAAAATTGGTGCTTATGAAGAACAACATGATCAAATCATTACACAAACTTTAAAAGATTTGAAAGTAGAAAAAAGTGATGTGAGTCTAGAGGAGGCAAGACAAATGGTCTTGAAAAGTAATATTCTCATCATCCCTAGCCTTGAATTGAAAGAGGTATTTTTCCTTGACCAAGTTGGAAGTTAGAATGATCAAAAACTTGTATCAGAATTTGATTATCAAGATGGCATAAATGGATGTGGTTTTAATCCAAAGATAAAGACCCTTGCAATCTAGACTACTCATAATAATACAAGCAAACCAATATTGCTTGATATTGTTCAAGAAATGAGGGGTACATCTATGGTAAAGACTTTTCAAGATACAACAACAACAAAAGTAGCTACTCTCAATGTTCATACTTCTATGTTTACTCATGTTGTTGTGAAGAAGTTAGAACAAAGGGTACAAGATTATGAGAAAACTCAGAAAATAATGAATGATGAAGTAAAAAACTGTATTTTGAAAATGTGAAATTAAAGAAATGATTGCAAGCTATGAATTCTTCTCAAGGGCAAGCCATTGTATCATATCAGCCCCTTGTGCCACAAACAACCAATGATGTCACAGTGTCGACTAAAGAATTTAATGAAACAAGGTTGAAATTTCAAAAGGAAATTGAAAGTTTGAATAAACAAAATGAAATGACAAAGAATGTGGCAAAGTTGAAAGTTTTTGAAATTTTTGAGAAAATTTTGGAGCATAGAGTAAAATTGGTTGTGGATAAGCTTGGGAGTGTGCATGATTGCTACTCTTCTTTATCTCAGGCCATTGAGCAATTGAAGATAAACTTTTTTGTTTTGGATTTGTTTTATAAAAAATGGCAACCCTATCATCACACTTTGGTTATGATGTGCTTAGTAGTGCAAAGGAATCCTGATGCCCCTACAACTTTGAAGCCTACTGAGAAAATGATCAAAACTATCATTGATGAATACCAGTATGTGAGTGAGGAAAGCTAGAAGATACAAGCAAACATGGAATGTTTTACTACATTCAAGCATAAATTTATTCCTTTCATATTGACAGAAGAAGAGAAAATCAAAAGTATTGACACATGGAAGATGGAATTTAGCCAAACAGTATTCCATGTTATGGATTTTTTGAAGAAGGATGGAGATGCCAGCGTTCTCAGTTTCAATATGGTATTGGATTGAGTAATTATCTTGGATGCTGGGTATGGAAAATTTGTGATGGATGTCAGAACTTTGCTTGATAAAAGATGGAAAGATCACCAGGATAACTTGCTTTAGATTCATACTTACCAATGGCCTGGTGATTTTACAATATATAAATGGGAGGAGAAATATCTTAGAGATGAATCATCATCAGCATAGTTTTAGGCATAGAGGAGCAATGAGCCATATGCTGGCATTAAATAGAACCACCACATCTTGAATGCTCTCCTTTTCTTTTTATGTTTTCTTCATGTTTTCAAAATGTATTTAAATATATTTAAAAATGTAAATTGGATTGATAAAAGGCAAATATTGTAATATCAAGGGTTATGAATACAAAGAGCCATTTTGAATGTGAAAGGTCTGAAGCTTGTTGCTTCCTTTATAAAAGGAAACCGTGACCTTATGGCTTGGGATCTATCTAGGATTTTGATTTTTTGAAAGAGACATTACACTGTCTATACTTTAAAGCAAACCAATATAAAAGTTACTATTCTCTAGTGCTCAAATTTTGGTTCTCATTTGTTTGTTGAATTGGATTGCTAATAATTTATCTGGTTGTCTCCAATTTAGTTTTTCTTTGTTATTCAAATCAACCTATCAAGTATATTGTTGATTTGTTAGAACACATTTGATCTTTCTTGTGTGGTTTGTTTATTGGGCTCCTTCAAGAAAAGATTAAAATCCTATAGGTGAATCACAGTAACTTTGGAAAGTTAAATTGGATTGTTAAAGAAAAAGTTGTTAACTTACATATTGGCATGTCTATGCAAGTCATAGACCTAGAATTTCCAAGCAAATCAAGTTGTGGCTAAAAGGAAAGCACATATTCTTCTTAGAGTGAAAACTCTATAACCCAAAGGTAGGCACCAATCATTCTCTTTTGAAAATCATTCCCTTATATATATTTTCAAAATCTAATTTTGTCTTTCTATTTTAGGAGTAGGGTTTAAAGATTTATAGAAAACATTAATCCAAATCATATGCTAGATTGGATTAACTCAAGTGGATGATTTAATTAACAAAATTACATAAGCTCCTCAATCTATTCTGAAGTCACTAGCAAACTTGAAAGTAAATTGTCATTGGTGAAACAAGGTAACACCCACCTAGGCTTGAACAGAGTCTGAAGTGCAGAGAATTTTGATTAATCTAATCAATTTTATTAGTTGGCCAAATTGACATATAAACCTAATTATAATATTTGGCATATCTTTAGGGTATTATAATTTGCAAATTTCAGTGGGTTGCAATTGTGTCATAAGGTCCCCTTTACAACTATACACTACAAAACTAAGGGCAACCAAATAACCTAGAAATGGATAAGAAATAACTCAAATCAAAGTGGATTATGCTTGATTTCTCCTATGATATCCTTTGATTACTAGGGGTAATGCATCAACTTTACTTTGCATCTCATCAATTCTTTCAAGGATGACATCTATGTTGGAAGGATGAACATTAGGAGTTAGGATTAAAATGGGAGTGGAAGTTGCAAAATGAGATAATGCATGGAGTGTAGGAAAGACATCACTAGAAGTGGGAACATGTGTAGTGGGTGAGAAGTAAACACAATCAGGGGATGAGTGGAAGGTACGATATGAGAAGCAGGTATAATGAGAGGATCAATGGTAGGAGCTATGAAAAATTAATAAGCAATATAGAGAAGAGAAGAATTATGTGGCTTGGCTAATGCAGGAGAAGATGTGGAAGGAGGCACACTAGATGAAGAGGCTTGTGAAGGAAGGGGAGGAGACACACTAATTAACCTGAACTTGATGAGCTTATCCTTTTACCTATATCTCTTAATACTTCCATCACATAAGCATTATCCATTAACAAGTTATGAAGAACATCAATCAAATTTAAATAATTAACATTATTACTCAAATTCATAAAGGTATGATATAAGTATTTGTGTCATAAGATTCATGTCTTGCCTAACCATATGTGCAACATCCGCATAATGATAAAAAACATCTTCCCCATTAAAATATATAGTAGTCATGAAATCCTCAATCATAACTTCCTCACAATGAATCGAGGCCATTGTATAGTTAAGCCTAAGGTTTCTTATTAGTGCAAATGAGGATTAGGTTAAGACCTTTACATTCAAGAAAAATATAAAGCAATGAAAAGGAAATTGCATCCAAGTAATCCTAATTTTTTCTGCCAACAATTCATACCAAAGATTGAACAATTTAAGGATATTGCAATAGGTAATTTTTATCGACACAAATAATATTACTGAAGCATATCAAAGTTTAGGCCATAAGAATCATCCTTTTTTAAACATGGATTGCAAATAATTTTGAAAATTTAAAAGTCTTGGTCATTAACATTATTATCTGCTACAATGTCATCCAGTTTATCATTGTCAATGTTTATATGTTCTTTCAAGTATTGAATATTGTCATCATCCTCATCTTGACCTACATCATCTTCATCATCATTGAAATTTGACTATAGACCATATATATTGTTACCAAATGTATTTGGATCATCATTTTCTATACCATTTATATTGTTGTCTTCCATAACATCATCTAACCCTAGATTGTTGTCTTCTTGTGCCTAAACATAACCATCTTCAACATCATCATGGATGTCAATTTCTTTGATGTTCTCTAATCACTCTCTCTCATTTTGTTGGCCATCATTCTTTTGCTTAGTATCCACTAAGGCATCATCAAATACATGCCTTAAATTTGGATCATAATGTATGACAAATATCCTCTTTAGGTCCAAGATATCTTCATTGGAAAAAATACCTATACATGAACGACATACATATATTAGACGTATGGTATAACAATTTTATTAATTAATAAACACATGTATATATTCATAATAAACTATAAATTAATAGATTAATGATCACTACCACTTCTTGTTTGAGTTAAAGAAATACCTACTCACAATGAATTGGTAGAACATAAGGCTCCTTATCCTCTGATAGGAAACATGAAGAATCTATAGAAAATAATCCACTATGGGTATCATGTCTTCGTGTCCTCTCAAATGCTTCATACCATCTACACTTAAAATAGTGGTAATCCAACTCAATAATTTCTTGTATTTTCCCAACATATTGTAGATTCCCTTCAATTATATTTTTATCTTTTGAGCTTGATTGACAGGATTGCTTGAAGTCAACCATGATGCCACAATCGAAGGATCACCTCCTTACATGTACACTTTCTACATCATAATGTTGACAATATGCCCACATTGGTAGAAATTTCCTCACCTATGAAAGACCATTTATTTCAGTGAAAACAAATATATAATGACGAATATTAAAATAGTTAAGAGTGTCAAAATTGTAAGGAAACAACATTTTGTAAAATTCCAACAGTACATTTCTTTACATCCTCTAGACATGTTGATTTCATCTTCTGTTATGTTTGAATCTATACCTGCTCCTCTATTTGATTTTGAATTTGTTCAGTAACCCATTCTAGTGTGCAATCTTTGTCCCATTCTCTAAGAATATTAGTGGAAAGTGGAGTATTCCTTGGGTTCAATCTCTTAAATTATCTCCTTTTTTCTAACACTTAGTCTCTCTTTTTATCATACAGATCAATCCATTTGTTCATAAAGTCCATGTGGTATAGATGAACTTGTTGATTATAGCACTTTTGTCTACACCTATTCCATGCCAAGATGTTTATTTAAAACTCCAAATGTCATGCTGTTAATTTGACAAATAAATTACAGAGTAAATTAATGATTGCAATAAAAACAACCACACTGATCATGAATTTACTTACTAATTTCTACATGAACACCATTAGATTGTGGTTTTTCTCGATCAATAATATCTAATGCTCGTTCTTCATCCCATAAACATGGCCCATCTTCAAAATCATTACCAAGGAATTCACACAAGAAGAAAAATGCTTCATTCAATACATACCCTTCAGCCATGCAACCTTCTGGATGTGGCTTTTGTCAGACATATTTTTTTAGAGTTTTCATATACCTCTCAAAGAAAACATCCACCTCATTGACATGGAACCCGTCAATTCAATGTCATCAACTAGGTGTATAAATAAATGGACTTGTAAGTCCATGAAACTTGTAGGGAGATCCTTCTCTAATACACATTCAATTTCTACAATTTCCTTCTTCTATTTTGGCACTTCACATTTGTTGATCTCCTTGGAGATCACCCACCTAATATAAGAATAGTAAATTAGTATGAACTTTTAGTCAAAAATTAAAATGCAATATAATATCTCTATGTCTCTTACACATTAACACTTCATATAACCACATACCTTGTAAATGCTGACAATTGACTTATGGCATTCCTTAAGTCAAATGTAAGACAAGAATCCCCCTAATTGCCAATGGCATGATATGCTATCAAACACATTTATGAAAAGGTCATTAGTAATTTTTTCTTGTGCGTAGCAAAATATCAAAATATATTTAGTACTTAATCAATGTTATCGATAAATGTTAAATGATGATATATAATACCTTCATAAAATTATGAGAATCATGTGTTTTAAATCCTGTGATATGTCCATCAACTGTAGGAGCTTTATCCAATGATGACCCATAGCCAGTAGGTGTCCTTATTGAATGGATGACATTTTTTAGTCGGTCTAGCTCTTTTTTTTCAAGATCCATGGAGTTTCTGCATATGTTTCATTTTCCCTATTTGGCCACAAATGTTTTCTATCAATTTTGGCATGCCAAAGAGCAATATCTCTCCTCGAAGACAAGGTGTCCTTCTCTTTGCCTAATATATGTAGAAATATAGAATCTGGGACATTTCTAAAGAATTGCATAGGATCTAATAGGTAAGATATTAATAGATCCTTCTAGTAAGGGAGCTCATAAAATATGGATTTCCTTTTAATTCCTTTTGGCATTTTAACTACAACTTGTTCTGGTTCTTCAATTGAATCACCTAGATCAAGAAAATTCTGCCAACCTTTCAATTCAACAACTTCATACTTCTTAAGCCAATCACCTAGACCCATAATCATGGGAGGGCCTTTATTTTCAACTTTTCCATCATATTGATTCTTCAGGGAATTTCTAAACTTATGATCTAGTGGTAGAAAAACCCTATTGTTTGCATAAATTTTTTTATGTAGATCTTTAGAATACTGCTCTTGAAATTGTTCTACACATCTTGGACATGTGAATATCCCCTTTGTTTGAATCCATATAGTTCAATAAGTAATGTTAATAACATAAAAAATGTAGTATAAAACTAAGTATGAAAGTTGGAATCAAAATAAATTGAGTGTAAATACGTAAATATTTTATCTTTCCAGAACAAACACCAAGTCCTAGGAAATCATGAATAGTCCAACATAGCACACCATACAACATGAAGGACCTATTTGATGGGGGATGTGATATGTCATACATTCTTATGCCTTTCCATAGCAGTTGCATCTTATCAATAAAAGACCCAAGATAAACATCCATGTTTTTAAATTGATGTTTTCCTAGAACAATGAGAGTCAGCATAAGGTGCTCCTTTCTAACACTCATCCATGGGGAAATATTGTATACTATCCATCTAACTAGTCAAACACTATAATTTGATCTCAGGAAAGAGAATGGACACCCTCCATCAATTGCAAGACCAAACCTGATACTACGAGGTTCATCTTTGAATTTTCTTGGCCATTTTTCCTCTATGTGTTTCTTTTCTTTGAAGTCAGCCAGAATTTGCATGAATCCATGTTTATTCCTATTCTTTGCATGTGAGTCCATCAATTATGCAAGTGACTCATACCCAAACATTCATTGAAGTCTAAGTATAATTGGTATGTGACGTAAAACCTTCTTTGGAACTGTAGGACCTTGTACATCTGTAGGATATCTCTTCTATTTGCATAATGGGCAGTCTACCTTGTTTTTATATTCATCTTTGTATAAAATACAATCATTTTTACATGAATGAATTTTCTTATATTCAATCCCCAACTCAACCAACAATAGATGCACCTCTCTGCAAGTTGATGGCAACACATTCTCTTCAAGGAATATTTTAGTTTTTAGTGCCTTGTAAGATTGCCAGAGATTAAATCAATTGAATGTTTGACTTATGTTGAACATGTTTGATATGTCAATCTATACTAGGACTGTTTATTGTATACGCCTAAAAATGATGCGATTCATTCTAAATAAATATTCTTAATATTTATTCCCTTCTTATTTTCTTCTATCCATTAAATAAATATTCTAAGTTTCTTTGATTGATTGATTATCCCATAATTAAATAAAATCAATTTATTTAATTAAATTTCCCTAATTCTTCTAATGTCTCACATAATTAAATAATCCTACATTATTTAATTAATCGTAAATTCCTTTATCCTAAGTCCTAATTCCATAAATCCACCTCACCAATCCACCTCATCTTTCCACCTCACCTTTTGCACCTCACCATGTTGCACATGTAATTAAATATTTTAAATATTTAATTAGCTAATATTCCCTCACCCACATGTCCTATTTATCCTCCAATCAAAATTAGTTAACTCATCAATCAAATCAGTTAACTAATTAGTCAAGTGAGTTCACTGGTTAATCTATTATGTTGACTCCTCAATCAACCTAGTTAACTGATCAATCAATTTAGTCAACTCCCTAATTAATTCACTTAACTTATTGGTCTATTCTGTTAACTCTTCAATCAATTTTGTTAACTCCCCTGTTGCATGATGGAGCTTGGACAATTGTCCTCTTTCTATTCATTGCACATTCCTCAACCATCCTCAACCATTGATCTTCATATCTCCTTTCAACCATTGATCCACATTCTTCTGAGTCTATAAATGGAACCCTATTCTTCCATTCTATTCATCCAGGCTATTTGTATTGTTACTCTATAGGAATTTACCAGTGCGCTTTTGGCACCCTTTTTACCATTCATTAGCTTAAGATCATGATTTTCTTTGAAGCTCATCTTCTTGGCATATTCATTACCATAGCCAATTCAATATTGACATTCTTGAAAACAACAAAGGAGTGCACTCTCTGAGGGCCTACTTCATACAAACAAGGATGATCTTGATAGGCAACAATAGAAGTTTTGATTCAAGGAAGGTTTTGCATTGTGTTATTCATTGCTTCATTTCATTTAATCTTCTTAGTTTCACTATTCTATTGAGTTATGGGTATTTTATGTTGTTTATTGCATATTCATTATTGATCCTATTTTACCTTAACATTTTTGGCACCCACCGTGATCTAACCCATTTTGTTTCTGAGTGTCTTGTTGAGTGTGTTTTGTCACAAGCTTCAAGTGCATTTTATTACCAATTTGGACATCAACTTTCATACGTGACCTCTTATGCTCAATCAGACCTCACCATTGAGCTCAGGAGGCCTCACAGGCAAAAAATAACATATCGTTTGCCTACTTTTGGTTACTAGAAATTTTTTGAAAATTTTTTTATTTTTACACTATTTAAAAATAAAAATTAAAAAAATTAAAAAAATAATTTTTTTTAAATGCGCCTGGTAAACTTTTTAACATGACTGGTGACGCTGGTGCGACATGCCCTCCGGGTCCACACAACGCTTTTGCCCAGAGCTATGAACCGGTGAGGCCACAACACAGGGGACCTCATCCCCAAGAAAGAACACTTCAAACCTGCGAGCTCATTGGCCTAGCAAAGGCGTAACAACTTGCGAGCTCGTTGGCCCAGCAGAGGTTTGAACTCTGGTGGCCGCCACTACAACTGAGCGACTTAACCACTGAACCACGCCCTTATCGGCTAAAAAAAAAATTTAGACAGAATTTTACATTAAGTTTATTTTATGTTATTTAGGAAAAAAAAAATTTAAAAAATAAAAAAAACAAAGAAAATTAAAAAAAATATTACGCAGAAATTTTTTTTTCTTAAAAAAAACATATACATAGAAAATTAAAAAAAATATACACAAAAAATAATTAAAAAAAGAAACAAAAAACAATCCAAAAAAACTAAAAAATTATAAACAAATTTAAAAACAAAACAAAAAAATACAAACAAAAGTAAAAAATAAAAAAAAATTGCAGGGCCAAAGCCCCTACACATAGCCTCCCCCACCTGCATGCCACCCATGCACCACCCGCGCTCCCCTCACACCTACCCCCTTCCTCCCCCCTCTACCTCCCACCTACCCCAAACTCCCCGCCCCCTGTTCCCCTCACACCCAAACCCTCTCCCCATCTCTCACCACTCCCTACCCCTCGACCCTCCCTCCCTCTGCGTCCCCTCCTGCAGAACTCTCCCCTAACTCCCCCACCCCTTAACCTAATCCCCCTCCTCGCTCCCCCCTACTGTCCCCTGATCCTAGCCCCTCCTCTCTCTGCACTGCCTACCAACCACCCCTCCCATCCCCCATTGTCTGCCCTCTCCCCTCAGCCCCCCCTGCAAACCCTTCCCTTCCCTTCATACCTGTGCTCCACACAACCCCCACTCCCTCTATCTGTCCTAACCACCCCCCGCCACTACTACCACTTCCCTCCTCCCATCCCTCCCTCACCTACCACCCAATCTCCCCTCTCCGCCAATCCTCCTCCCAGCCCGCCCACCGCCGCCCAGCTAGCATCTCCCCTCCTCCACCTGCACACACAACACAACCAAAAACAAAACATAATAATATTAGGTTTTCAAAATAAAAAATAAAAACAAATTCATATAAAAGCAAAACATTAGGTTTCCACAATTTAAAACTTTTAGGTTTTTCTTTTATTTGTATTTTTTTTTGTTACACTCAGCCCCTGGTCACATGGAAGACCAGGGACTTGTTTAAAAACTCCAACATTAAATGTGATTGGTAGGATGAAAACTGCCTATATAACCAAGTTTTTTTTTAATAGTTAGCAATTAATTAACCACTAAGGGTTTGGCTTTTGTCTTCCAATTGTCAAAATAGGGGTTTTTCTTTCCTTTTGGCATAACTTTTTGTAGGAACATCATATTTTCACAAATTTATAGTCGTTGGAAAGCTGATTCACTCTACTTTTTAGTGGTATAGGTATCTTCAGCCTTTTTAGTAAAACTTCAATAGGTATAATAAGTCAAAGTTGACTTTATCTTGAAAACTTCAAATGACCATAACTTTGGCATTTTTTATCAAATTTTCATGAATTTTTTTTAAAACAGCATAGAATTTCGTGTAGATTTTGATTTTGATATCTATTTTGCTGTCAAAAATCATACTTTCATGAAACTTTCTAGATTATGTGTTTTTCAACTAAACATTTGATTTGCAAACTTCTTGATTCATTTTTATTTTTGTGGACAATAGGTGGATATCAGGAGACTGCTAATCCAGTTTTGGTGCAAAACATCCACTGAAGACAATCATTTTTCACTAAGTGTTGAACTAGACTGATTTAGGTATTTTCATGCAACTTGCATACAATTCTCATCTAGTTCTAATTAGGAAAGAGTAACCCATTTTTCATGCAACGTGCATGCAATTTTCATCTAGTTCTAATTAGGAAGGAGTAACCTATTGTTCATACAACTTACATACAATTTTCATCTAGTTCTAATTAGGAAGGAGTAACCCATTGTTCATGCAACTTGCATACAATTTTAATCTAACTCTAATTAGGAAAGTAAAAATATGCATGTCAATCTCACATAGTTTCTAACTAGGAGGTTGATAACTAAATTATTGCTATCTTAGTTTCATTGATCATTGCTATATGGCTATCTCTTTCAGTTATGAATATTGCTATCTTGCAAAGGAAAGAATCATTGCTATCTCCTAATCACTTCAAAGTTAACAACTGTGTGTGTGCCCAAGTAGAATAACACCTATAGTTTTTCTCATTTTAATTAGGATTGGATAAACCACTATTTACTACATCTTTAAAATGACAATAGGCTTATGCTCTCCCCTTTATTGGGTGACCAAAATGGTAGACTTGTCATTTGTGTGTATAACCTTTAGAGGGGCTTGCCCTTGGATGCCCACCTATCCAAGTGGGAACGACCCTAAGTGGTAACAGGCTAGACGCCAAGTCCTTTCGAGCCACTATAAATAAATTGTGTTTGGAGTGAAAGCTTTAAACAACGAGTGCAGTTGTGTTATGCCGACAACCAACCTCCCCCAAAACCCTCCAAGGCATAACCCTTGCAGGCTGGGAGACTCCATAACAGAGTAGTACTGCCACATGTATAACCACTCAAACGGTTGCCTTTATTACTCATCCTTGTTTTAGTGGCCAAAAACCCCTATAATCCTTTTGAAACGTAGGGTTGTACTTTCTTTCCTTTTAGTCTAAAAAAAAGTAAAAAAAAATCACAAAAAAAAATAACAAAAGATAAAATCATGAAAACTTCTATGTGTTTGCTGTGTCTTTGCCATAATTGAAAATTAGAATTCTAAAAAACACCAAGTTTTCAAACAAAAACAATAAAAAAATAGAAAAATCTTGAAAAACGTTCCAAAATTCTACAAAAAAACCAAGCAAAAACTAGAATTGTGCATTTGAAACGACCTTCAGCGCATTTCCTATGACTTTTAGCTTATTTGAAACCTCTTGTAGTGTATTCAAAACATTACCAAATTGGTGCATTTGTCTCAACTTGTGGTGCATTTACACTCTGTTACGGTGCATTTACTGTTGCGCATCCAAACTAGTAAGCTTTTCTGGTCTTGTGTCAATGGCAAACCAAATAGAATATATTGGTCAAAAACTCCAATACCTGCAATTACAAATAAACTTAGGTCCCTCACCCCAAGATTGTATAGCAATTTCTCAACAAATCCAAGTCTTACAACAAGAAATGGCAATCTTTCAAGCTGAACGTGCCAGTACAAGCTACGCCTCACCCCAAAATCGTATATCCTTTTCCCATACCCATGACAAGGAAAGCACCACCTCAAGTTAGAAATCATATACCACTCTATCTACTAGTCCTCCTTCACCATATTCTAAGACACATATTCCAACACATACCAATCCTACACCAAAACCACCATTGAGTTTCCCAAGCTCTAAATGGGCAACTAAAGAAGCCTTCGATAAGTTTTGGGAAAAATATTTTCCAGATTTACACAACAAAAGAAAAGCTAGGGAGAACTCTAAATCCACTCCTCCATTTCCTCACTCCTCTATCCATACACCTACCAATGATGTGACCCAAGGGCTACTAGCAAAGAGTCAACCATGTCCCCAAATTCTGGTCCTTGACCTTACAAAAGATGCTTCCAATAACATGTCAAATCCTACAACCCCTTCAAGTGATCCTCAATTCCTTGAGCTTATCACAGAGCCTTCTACCATGCACCAAAGTCAAGGTCTGTCACACCTTCATGTTGTTGACCAAGAGCTTATCCAAGAGTCTTCTACCTCAACTTCAATTCAAACAACCCAAGAGTTATGTCAAGAGCACACTTTAGAGCATATGGAAACATTAACCCCTTGTCTAAACCAAGATCAAAGCACTCCCATCGGACCCCTGCATAACCTTTATCTTATCAATGATCCTATACCTATACATGAGCAAGAGATCCAATTTCCAACCATGCATAACCTTTATCGTTTCCATGATCAAGATACTACCTTTGATGAAGAAGCTATCCATGAGCAACTTGTTCCTATGCATGAGCTAGAGATCCAATTTCAGCCCCTCCATAACCTATGTCTTTTCTATGATCAAGATATTATCATTGATGAAGAACCTATACAAGAGAACATTAATCCCATCACGCTAAATCCTATCTATGATCAAGATCCCATCTATGATGAAGAGCCTATCTATGATCAAGCAGACCATGATGATCCTCTTAGCCCACTTTATGCGTTCCATGGTCCTGAGCCTATAACCCCATCTAGTCCTACCCAAGATCTAGCAACTTCCACTTCGCTTGATGAGACACTTGCCTCCCAAGAAAGCATAGAAGATCAAACTAATAATGCTCCTCCGCCATCCATTATCGACCATGCTCCAAATCCCCCACCGTATATTCTTGGTCTTATCGCCTTCATTCATGAGTGTTCCTCCTTAGAACACCAACAACCATTATCCTCAATCTCATCTTCTCCATCCAATAAGGAACTTGTATCTAATGTTCCACCTACCCATAATCCCGCTATCCACTACATACTCCAACATATGAACTATCAAGGTAAAGGCTTAGGCCTTCACAAACAAGGTATTTTGGAGCTCATCCATGTCAATGTTCCTCCTCCTTCATATGGCCTCAGATACATACCCCAAGGTGAACAATCTCAAGATGTTGGTACTTCCTCCACTCCTTTAAAATCCCGCACTTTCCATCGCAAACCCTATCATATCCCCAAAATGTATGTCGCCATTCCACCTCCATCATCCTATAATCGTCAAAAATAGGTGACCATACACCTTCCACCCTCTAATCTATGTCTGCTACTTCCAACTCCTAATATCCCTCCATACATTTTACCACCACTTCTTCCAACACCTTATTCATCCATCTATGAAGCTTCTAACAATCCCAATCATGGCCAACAAATGCACATGTCTAAACAAAGAACGTCCTCCAACTCCACTTCTACCATCCCACGTGAATTCAACAATAAAAATCTGGATGCCTCTACCTATAAAGTCAAAAATCCTAAGAGTCCTCATGACCTAGGATACAAAAGCCAAGAATTAAAGAAACATCTTTCTCCAGAGCTACATGCACCCACACACTTATATGCCAAACTAAAAAGGGTGTGGGTCCACATCCAACAAATAATTACCTCTAAAGCTGCACAGGAACTGCCTACACCCAAGCCCATACCTCCACAGGTACTGTCTAAAAGCAAAATGGTTTGGGTACCTAAGATAAAAGCCCTCAAGATACATGAGGCATCCACCTCTCAAGAATCTCAACCATCTACTTTCTCCCATTCCATCCATAAGTCTCAAATTCATCCATCGCACATGCTGAACAAAAATCTAAAAAATACTCAGTCTATGTGGACTCCTGCATGCCTAAGTCATTCATCCACAAGCAAAAGTCTCCATTGCTTCCTACACTACTTTCCCATCACCAGCTTCAATGTTTATCATGGTATGTGCAACCATTGGTCATGATTCCCTTCCATTCCACAACATTTTCATATACCTCCATCTCCCCTTCCTTCCACTATTTATCCTACATATCTTCCTCGTCCTATTCCTATGGTCCATACTTTTGCATAAGCCTTCCCTCCATATTTTGCATCATAATCCACTATCTACCTATGCCATATCACTTTCATGCAATCCCCTACCAACATCTATGAGAACATTTGACATTGTCCATGAGACAACATCCATCTAGCATGACTATCACCTTTCACGGAACTAGATACCTAAGCCCCTCCCTTCCATATCCGCATTCTCCTATCCAAATATTTAAAAAAAAAAAAAGAAAAATCCCTTTGTCCAATGGTGAAAACCTGGCAAATAGGCACCTTGGATAAGTACCATGATGAAAACCTAGCAAATAGGCGTCATGTGTAAGTTGATCCTTTGTTTCACCTACACTTGGGGGGCACCTTGTCTCATCAGCATATCACTTTTCTCCTACCAGTTTCTTTTCATACCATTTCCTATCCTATCCTCTATCCATTACATACCTATATTGTCCCATCCATCCATCCAATCTTCCTTTCCTCTATTCTTTGGTCTTGATGCAGATAGGGGGCACAATGTTGATAAATGTTTTAGATGTCTCTTGACATACCTTATCCCTCCAAACCATGCAAATCCTTCATTATCCTCTCATCCTCCTATCTTTATTAGCATTGTCATGAAAAATCCTAAGTACTCTACCTACAATGGGGCATGTTATTCCTATGCGACATAGTCCTTGGAGATCACATCCTTGATTCCTTCTATCCACTATTGACCATCCCCATACATACCTTTATCGCCCGTACATCTACCTATCCATGGTGTTTCCTTGTCATCGGTATCATCTGTTCCATATCATGTCTCATTCGATCCATATCCTAGTCCATGTATGGTCCAAGTCCTCGAACTACATTGCCTCTATGTCATCACGTAGGCAAGGCCATTTAGCAATGAGCCCCCGAGGCACTAGGTTAGTCCCTTAGGGTCTATCTTCCCAATAAGGATTGTGGAATCCTCTCACCAAACAAGCAAGCGCAAGAGAAACCCACTCCTTTCAAGCAGAAATCATGACGCAGAACATTAACCTATCCAAGGCAAAGTAGAAAAACATCTAAGGCCTTCTAAATGATTTCACCCAATTTATGGCAAGAAACAAACACATCTAAATGCAAGAATGTTTTGTGTTGGTTAGGTTAACTTATAGAGTCTTGATTTATGCTATCATGCCTTCCTATGCTACTCAAGGGTGCCAAAAGCTAGAGATGCTATGATGGGGGCATGATTATTTTCTTTTTTTATTGTTTGTGGATTAAACTTTAGTAATGTGAAGCCTTGTCTAATGACATGATTGGCAAAAGATCATCGAGGACATCAAAGGTCTAACATGAACAAGGGTAATCCTTGTTTGTTGATACACAAGAAGTACTCAGGTCATCTCGGTTCAATTATACCTCGATGCTTGTATTAACTTGCTAAATCAAAATCCATGTAAGTAGTACTCAGGTCATCTCAGTTCAATTATACCTAGATGCTTGTATTAACTTCCAACATTTCAGAAAAAGTACCAGAAAAATGCTTAATGATGAAATAAGGCACTTCAAAATACTTGTACCGTCAAGATGTCAAAAGCAAAGCATCCATTATACATCCATTTATACATCCATATCCCATATCCCATACAATAAAAGATCCAAACAATGCAGAGTATCAATGTTTACATAAGCTTGTGAGTCCTATCGAGTCTTTCTTCTATCAATCAGATTTATATCTACCATCATATCTTTCATCCTTGTCTAGTCAGTCTGAGCAATGATCCAACTGTAGGTCCATCCTTAATCCATACCAATCAAGTCAAGTCAATCTTGCACAAATGATCCAATCACAATCAATGATCTTGATCCTTGTCTAGTCGTAAACCAACTCGATCAGTTAATCAATCAATTGTCTTATATAGTATGTAACATTGTCGAAATCAAACAAATACATGTGTCTTACATGACATGTTTCATTTCCTGAAACCAAACACTATCCTTCATGTTTCTCTACAGATCTATCATTCCCTGCCATGACAACATGCTTGCCGTGTTGGTCTAGGGATATATCATTCCCCGCTGTGACAACATTGTCGTATATTGTTATCAATTAAGTATTTGGTTTACCACTTGATAGGGGCAATACCTTGTTTGTTCTTGTATCATTTCTGCATACTTGCTTACTTGCTTGTGTGTGGTATCATTCTATCTTGTATTGTGTATCATTCAGCTCTTTCTCCAACCACTTTCTTCACCCCAACCTAATTGTTCCCTTCATCTTCGTGAGATTGTCTGTTTCATGTCCCTTCTACCTCCTTCCCATCCAATCTCCCAAGGGGAAATCCTGTCGTCAAACCTATAGCAGGGGCAAACTGGGGCATGTATCATTATTAGACTATCAACTTCTTTGAAGCAACACTGTAAACTGCATTGCATCAAAGAGGGGCAAAATGTATACGCCTAAAAATCATGTGATTCATTCTAAATAAATATTCTTAATATTTATTCCCTTCTTATTTTCTTCTATCAATTAAATAAATATTCTAAGTTTATTTGATTGATTTATTATCCCATAATTAAATAAAATCAATTTATTTAATTAAATTTCCCTAATTATTCTAATGTCTCACATAATTAAATAATCCTACATTATTTAATTAATCCTAAATTCCTCTATCCTAAGTCCTAATTCCATAAATCCACCTCACCAATCCACCTCATCTTTCTACCTCACCTTTTCCACCTCACCATGTTGCACATGTAATTAAATATTTTAAATATTTAACTAGCTAATATTCTCTCACCCACATGTCCTATTTATCCTCCAGTCAAAATTAGTTAACTCATCAATCAAATTAGTTAACTAATTAGTCAAGTGAGTTCACTGGTCAATCTATTCTGTTGACTGCTCAATCCACCTAGTTAACTGATCAATTAATTTAGTCAACTCCCAAATCAATTCACTTAACTGATTGGTCTATTCTGTTAACTCTTCAATCAATTTTGTTAATTCCCATGTTGCATGATGGAGCTTGGACACTTGTCCTCTTTCTATTCATTGCACATTCTTCAACTATTTTCAACCATTGATCTTCATATCTCCTCTCAATCGTTGATCCTCATTCTTCTGAGTCTATAAATGGAACCCTGTTCTTCCATTCTATTCATCTAGGCTATTTGTATTGTTACTCTGTAGGAATTTACCAGTGCCCTTTGGCACCATTTTTACCATTCATTAGCTTGAAATCACCATTTGCTTTGAAGCTCATCTTCTTAGCATATTCATTACCACAACCAATTCAATATCGACATTCTTGAAAATAAAAAAGAAGTGCACTCTCTGAGGGCCTACTTCATACAAACAAGGATGATCTTGATAGGCAACAATAGAAGTTTCGATTCAAGGAAGGTTTTGCATTGTGTTATTCATTGCTTCATTTCATTTAATCTTCTTAGTTTCACTATTCTATTGAGTTATGGGTATTTGATGTTATTTATTGCATATTCATTTTTTATCCTATTTTACCCTAACATTTATATACAATATATGTTTTAAAATCCCCTTAAAGAAATATAAATGAAGTTGATGAATGTTTATGAATTATGTACACTGATTGACAATGCAAAGTAAGAAATTGATTTCAACTCACTTCAGTAGGACTGTAGTGAATCCTTTGTCTGACCAACCAAATAGTGACTTGATTTCTAATAATATTAATGTGCATGCTAGTTTTGAGGTTCTACTTGCACCTGATTTGAATAGGGGTACCTTTGTTGCTTGGTTGATGGACTCTTTTAGGTTGTTATCATCAACATTATGTTGGTGGTAATTACCCCTCTTATCATTTTTACTATCAATCATATGATCATTATTGTCATCATTATTTCTATCCCCAAAGAAATCTATAAGCATTTCATTTAGTCCTTCATGCACTGCATTTTCACTATCATGATCATCATCATTAAGGCTAGGTGGCATCTCATTAGTGTATGTGGATGTCATCAGCTCTTCAAATTTCTCAGTTGGTAGTATTCTCTTCAATGTTGCTCTTTTCACCTTGGTATAGTTTAAAGGATGGTTTGGATCATCTCGTCCAAATATTAATAACCCAGTTGGATCTTGGGTATTAGTATGTGTTTCATCAACATCTTCTACCTATCAACAAATGCAATCATTATTTAATCTTTGGAAACCATAGGATATATCATAAATGTATCAATTTCAAAGAAATATAATTAGATATGGCTTAAAAAATATAAATATAAATTGTATGAACATATATACATCAATTGAATAATGGAACATTATTTTATAGACTACCTTTTTTATACAATAATTTAAATAAAATAGAATTTTAACAACATAGTTTATAGAACATCAGTCCACACTCATTTATTATTCTTTGGTTTTTTGCCTAAACATTAGTACACACTCATTTATTATTCTTTGGTTTTTTGCCCTTAAGAACATCCTTAGGGAGACCTTGTTATTTCCTCTTCTTTCGTAGATGAGTGCATTTTAAGAAGGGGCAATCAATCAATAACTCATCCCCAATGGTAAGGTCCATAATATCCTCAACCATTATACATATATCAACCCCTCTTTCCTTATCTCCATAATTATCATTTATAACATCAAATGGACAATTCAGTCTTATAGTAGGGTCCCTTCCCTTACTACTATTTATAAATCCTATACTATTTTTGTGTGTGTATGCATGTCCATCTATATACATAAGATGACCTCTATTCATTTCTTTTCCACTTTCCAATTGGAGACGATGTGTATACATATTCAAATTTAGACCATATGTTGACATGCTAGGCTTATATTCTTCTAGCCTTCTCCATTCACCATTGTAATATGATGGACCATAATATGGTATTAATCTTCTAGTGGTTTGTTCTGAATTGTTTCTATGTTTAGATCCCACATGTACATTTTGGACAATAAAAAGGCCTAGATTTGCTCCATGAATATTGGAGGGTCATATCATGTAGTTGTATCCCTAAAATTGAAACACCTCATACACTCTAGGTAGTTGTTGATCACTACGCCAAGCTAAATATAGTCGACGATCAAATGTCTCTTTGTAAATTGATCTCAAACTTAGGGGTAAGTCATCATCTCCATCACATTGATTCTCATAGGGTATGTAGTCCACCTTCCCCTTGTCCTTAAGCAAATTATGCATCTTTAAACTAGTTCTTGTTCCATTGCTTGTTTTCATCAATTCCTCATCTTCCAAGCTGGTATATTGGCACATATTTTTGTTAGGTGTATCATATGATAAATTATCATTGCCCTCTAGGCTAGAAGTCAGTGATCTAGAAAACTTTAAACCAAGAACTTTATCCTATAAGTATCCAATAAGAAAAAAAATATTTATTTAAATAATATAAAACAATGTTTAAATGAAGTATACATGTTATTTATATCAAATTGGAAAATTCCTTACCACAATTCCTATTGGATTTGAATCGATTGTAGGAGGCATACTACCAACTAGAATCTCATCATATATGTAATGTCTTTGTACAATCACTCATTTGAATTGTTTCTTTCCACGACATACAGAACATCCACAAACAACAATTTTCTCAAAGTATTCATCCCATGTACTATAGTGTAACCAACCTCTTGTTCAGTGCAATCATTTGTTGTGTCTGCAAGATCGATTGTCATATCCTCTTCCATGCACTATCCTCTACATGATTTAACAATTTTATGTCCACGTCCACGTACATATCTTTTTTCTTTTGCTAGTTGAACACTCAGTCTATATTTTCTCCAATCTCCATCTAAAATAATCAATAAAATGCATTAATTTATGTCAAGATTGGATAATACATTATAAATTTCAATAATACTATGAAAAAAGATTGATGTATCACAAAATGCCATTAGATCATTTTTTCCTAAGTTAAGTCAAAATTTGAGTACCTGATGTCCCACTTCATCCATTGTGTCCTCATTTGATATGACACGATCTATTGCCATAGCCTTGTCTGGCCCCTATAATACACAACATAGTAAATAATGTTTAGTACACCAATTATATCACTTCAACAAATATGCTATCCAACACAAAACCTCACTTTAGTCATATATTTGACATATTGATATCATGTTTTGGCCATACTAATTTTCAAACTTTTCCCTTGATCATAGAATCACATTTAATGACCATTTCTGTGCATTTTCTACCAATATGTTTGACCTTAGAGGCCTCATGGATAGAAAAATGACTTTATCTCCTCTATGTTGTAGCATTTGTGAGTTCATAAACACCTTCCTCCTTTGGTTGAGGTTGCTTTCTCTTCTTACCTCTATTGTATCTGTAGATTCAATTGTCATATCTATTTCCTCCCACTTTCCTCTCTACAATTTAGTAGTTCTACGCCATCCACATCCTCTCTCCATGGCCTCCTCTAGATCCTATAATACACAACAATGACAATAGTCACATAATAGTTGTGCACCAAGAGAATATTGTTGAAATTATATTGTTAATACACATGTTTTTCATTAAGATGCACTATGAAAAACAAATTAGGACATTGCAACATTTTTCTCTTCACAAAAAGTTTACACGTCGAATCTTGACAACTAGAGCTCAAATCTTATGATTATTTAAGATGACTACAAATTCACCTCAAAAAGACATTTATTTCGTATTTGACTCTCCTTTTTTTATGGGTCATTTTAGGGCTATCTATATCTCTCAAAGTGGCCACAAAACCCTCAAAACTATTATAGAACCCTCAAAATAGTCTCAAAGAGTCTTTGGCACCAAAAATTTAAATTCTTGATGGAGGGAAGGATGATTTGGATGTTAATTTTGAAATCACGTCGTTAGATCTTTGTTAGGTTAATCCTAGCCATTGGATATTCTTTAATTATATGGACTTTATGTTATATTTCACTATTACCTTTCACTCCAAAATTAATGGTTTCCTTTGAAAAGAAAACCCTCCATTAGCTATCATAACCCCAACCATCTATTGAAGTGAATTGAAACATTATGTGCAATTGTCATTTCTCATATTAAGCACCTACCTCCCTTCTTAGTGGTCCCACATGTGTGATGTACACGAATGAGTCATATGGTACCTGTGCTACATGTTTAAATTTTGATTTTTAATCATATTGTTGGAAAAAGGCCCAAAAAGAACTTTGATTTTTGAGTTTTATACTCTATAACATGCATCTCCTTGATCTTTTCATCTAATCTATGACTTGTTTGTATTCTTTCAACCACATATGCAATAATTCATTAGTTTTAGAGAGGGAAGTTTTGAGTTACCATGAAATCCAACATTTATTTTAGTTTTTTTCCCTCAAATGCGAGCGTTGTCACCTAGGGTTTGATATTTTGGAGTTTTAGTAGAGGGTTTGATGTTATAATTTATGTATAGATATATTAAAAGACTTAATGATCCTCTTTTTGCTTTTAGGGTTTCTAACAATTAAGAAGATAAAGGTCATGGTGCAAGAGAGAGGCAAAGATCCTTTGAGTACCAATATTTGATTGCTTAATCGGCAATCCATCAAATCTTGGTAACATGCTTTCCTAGGTGATGAAATTCTTTGCCCTTGACATTGATGTAACAAGCCTGTAATCTATGTCACTAAGGATGAAGGAGGAGTATATAGTCATGGTAGAAAAGTGAAATTAAAATGAAATTTTGATATGACTGAGATGTAGTTAGGGTATTTAGGGATGTTGTCATCATGCCTTAAGGATTGACAAGATCTAAGGAATAAATAGATGTATAAATAGGACTATCACATGTATGTAAGGAAGTGGAAGGTTGTTAGATAGTGACGGAGATAGTTCATGGCCTTGTCAACCAGGCCTCAATATTATAGTGAAGTCATGTAATATAAACAAAGATTGTCATGACTTAGCTAAAATGTTGTCAATCTCCTATCAAATATCTAAAGGTTGTCCTTAATCCCAAATCCAACTCTGAAATGCTAGATGGAAAGGCATGGATCCAACCAAAGTAATTGGTGTCAAAATGATAAGTCAGTATACCATCATAGTGTTGATCTACTATTGTAGTGGGATCTTGACGATTCAAAGGTTGTCATATCATTGCTATCATACAAATACCACCTATTGTTGTACTAACAATGATTTATAATCTTCTTTAGCAAGTCAATGGACTAATATGAGAATAAAGGGTAGCCACCATATGATATCACCCACCCAGTATCATTATAGGGGGGATGATATCAAGGACCATCATTATGCCTAGTTATAGTTGATCGATAATCGTCTTAAGAATTGTTACAACCCAAAAGGTCTATCACAGCCCCAAAGGACTATCACAAATGTTATTAGGTCATCCAAACCACAGCTACAATATTCATGATCATATGAATATAATAATTAACATTGTATAGGTTGTCATACCATGAGGCACATGTAACAAGCATAGGAGGTTTAAAAGCAACACTAGAAACATTAAATTATTGTCATAGTACACCTATGATAGCTAGGTATGCATACAAAGAGTTATTACTATAAATTGTCCCATTAATCTTTGACCAGGTTAAGTCACTATCATAGTAACAATTATTTAGTCATCAACCAACATGTTGTCTTTGCATTTCAATGAGATTAGTTATTGAAAAATGACAATCTAGAGGTTAAAGAGACAATTTGTCATGTTCTTGAAACCTTATAACTATAAACAGGAGATATCTAGAGAGTAATGTCACAAGGACATAACCAAGGCATGCACTATCATGATCCATAGGACAACTTGCTACACCATCCAAAACTCTATTTGAACTAGCTACTATCAGTAATTCACATTATTAGGGACTGTCATAGTCAAACTGGAGAGGATTGTCTAGTCATTTTATGAGTGTCATAATAGATAGTGGGTTAGTTCCCATGCTTCAACCTAAAATAGGTTAATGAGAACATACAAATGAAAATCACAATACCATAAGCATTGCTATAAGCTACCAATATAGTCCCAATATCATATCATGATAGTAAGAGAAGAGTTGTTTTATTTTTCTAAAGCCATATCACTTGCATAAGGATTGTCACTAACCATTTGTATAAGGTTGTGAAAGAGTGAGTCATTATTGAGCTAATCATAAGAGAAGCATGAAGTCAAAATGCTATCATAGAAAAAAAGATATAGTTACTTATTATAAGGACAATCCAAATTTGGTGAGGTTGCTACAAGAAACCAAATTTGGCATTCCATTAGATAGTGATATCAAATTCCAAGAAAAATACATCATTTTGCACTAATAGGAGCTAAATTAAGTCTACTTTTCACCGCCTTTTGCACCCCAAAAAGATAACATTTAGGCCTAAAAGTCAGCGCTAAAGTCAGCGATAACTGCTCTGGCTATTGCACTAACCAATGCATAAAAAAAAAAAATTGCCACCTGTACATATCCCAAAACAAAAATTTATTGATTTTTGGTGTTCATTTTGTGTTTTGAAATCGAGCGTTTGGCGTGCAGAGATTGAGTGTTTGGGTTTTTTGTGTCCGCCCTTATTTTGGGCAAATCCTTGGTAATTGCAGGACCTTATTCCAACCCCAATTTCCTTTCCATTCCTAAAGCACATACTCACTATCTTACATCTCAAAATTGCAAGGTTTGAGCCATGACATCCTTTGCTTCCAAATATCTTAGCCTTTCAATTTGAGCTTCTCTTCTTCTATTTGTGCCAGGTAAGCGAATCACCTCTCTTTCATCTACTCTTTTTTTCCTGTCAGATGTAAGATTTGTTTGGACAAATGTGAGTCTTGTAATATTCATAGGGCATCTATTGAAGATAATTTGGAGCAAGGATTTTCATAATAGATAACAAATTTCCACATTCCATAATATTATAAATGGGTGCTTTAGGATTAAACTATGTGGATCAGATATCTCAGACTTTGCTTAAAGGAAATTGTTGTCTATCTTGATATGGATGAAATCACATTTTACCACTAGTTGATAAAATTTCTTTCTGGCTTTATTTTAATTGATGTATAAGCTTACTTTCTTGCAGCAAACTTATAGAGGAAAACAACTTCATGATTTGCTCTACAAAGCAAAAGTCAAAAACCTTGAGGAATACAGACAAACTTGATGAAAACTTTCATACCTAACAGTGTCTACTTCATTTGCCTCCAAATATGGGATGAAGATAATTTGCCCTAGGTCACCTCAAAATGTCAATCAATATAGGGAAGAGAGCAAATGGAGAAGACTCTGGCCACAATGAGGTTATTCATTGTCAATTTATAGATTTGTAAATGTTTCCATTTTTTCTTTGATTTTTAGTTTTTATTTTATTATTTCTAAATTTAAGAGAAGAAATATATATAGGGACATGAGACTGACAAAGATAAAGATGCATTGGCTTCCATACTGGGGGTAGAGGAAGTGAATAAATTGGATGGTGTGGACTTGACAATGATTGCCAAATACATAGAAAAATGATCTAGTAAAGCCCCTGAAACATTGCAACCAAATCAAAAATGTCAAAGGGAATCAATTGATTTTGTAACCAGTTCTGGATCAGGCAAAAGACCTAGGAGAAAATCAATAATAGTAACCTCTAAGAATGTGGAACAAGGAATAAAGGCTTCTAATGTCCCAGCCATTCCTAAGGCATAGACTTCTTTGACCACCAAGCCATGTTTTGTATCTTGCATTGGTACCTATGATACCAAGATAGTATATGACGTGGTTTCAGAGGAAGTCCAAATGATAGATATGTTAGGATTAGCGAGCAGAAGATATCAATTAAATGCAAATAAAGATTAAAATAGAGGAATGGAAATACACAAAAATAATAATAGCAAGAGACAAGTTTTAATCTGGTTCACGCAAACTCGGGCTACATCCACCAAACAAAGAGTCTAATATTATTATCCAGTAAATTAAACTAATTACAACCAGTAATCCCTACAACTCAATACCACTACAAATTCTACAATACAATCAATAGAAACCCTAACCCTTAGCTACTTTTATCCAGCTTTTTGTCAGTTACAAAAATTAGGGTTTTCTTATGTCAGCAAATGAAAAAAATAACTCCTGGTGCCTTTATAAAATAATAAAAAAATCATGTAAGGTTTCGGGGGCGCTGCCCCTGAGCCCTCGCGAGGGTGCTACCCCTCAACCCCACCCTGTATTGTAACAAGGAACGCGCTAAGGGTGCTGCCCCTAGACCCCACAAGGGGCACTGTCCCCTGACCCCGTCTTGGGGGTGCTATCCCCAAATCCCCACAAGAGGTGCTGCCCCTTGACCCCATAGGAATTTGGGGGGAAACTACACCAATAAAAGTGGGGTAAATTTAACCTCCGAGTCTGATTAGGGTCTATATAACAACAAGATGCTAGAAACACATTTGTCAATAGGTTGAAGGAATCATGCCTTAAATGGTTCAAAGACCATCTACATTTGCAATTCTCAAAGATACCTATGCACCTGCAAAAAGTAGTTATCCATGACATGGAGACTAAATTTAGCATAGGTTGGTCTATAAAGAAGATAAAGCTATGAATGTCTCAAAACTACAAGAGATTTTCGTACAACCAAACAAAGAAGATAAAAAAACTCCCTCCCAAGCTAAGGCTCAAAAAAAAGGCCAATTGATTTAAGTGTGAAAGTATGGAAAGAGCTTGTAAAAACATATGAGAAGTCCAATGCATGGAGGAAGTCTGGTGAGAAGAGTACACATGTATTTGAATTTACTCATAAGATTATATCAAATTTATTAATGATTTTTAAATTTTATTTGTGCATAGTTAAATTGAATTAGTATATTTTTTAGGACAAGGCCTCCAAGGCTAGGCTTGACAAACTTCATGCCATGCATCACAGTGGCCAGAAAGGTTTACAAGCCTTGATTTGTACATTTTAAGTATATTTAATAAGTTAAATGATATTTTTTTTATTTCCTAGGAAAAATTAAATGATTGCATATTAATTAGTTTAACAAGTCCATTTGTAATGTTTTGATAGGAGGACAACTAAGGCAAACATCCAAGCCAATTTGAAAAGGAAATTTTACAAAGCAAAAAGTGGACTAATTTTGTAATCTGGATGGAGAACAAGGTATCAATAGTTGACTTTCAATAACTTAGTTGGATATTGTTGTGTTAATATGTCAATTTGCATTTCTTGTGTTGAGTTGTTTATTGATGTGTAGGTTGAGTTCTAAATTGCTTCTCTGTTGGCCCTAGATCCCACTCAATTGTCCCATTATTTGCAGTCCTAGACATGTACACATGTCCTCCTAGTTACCTTATTGCAGTGTTGAGATTTAAACTTCATCACTGTCATTATGAATGCACCTTTTTACCTTTACAAAATAATCCTTGGACATTTTTCACAATAATTTTAATCCACAAAGCTCGACAACTGTAAGGGAAATCACTTATATACAAATGTATGTTATGTGAACAGACCACTGAATCATCCACACATTTGTTTATATTGAATTAATGTGTAGACAACATATCCTTTTTTGAATCATTAGGTGGTGATAAAACTTATGAAACTGATGAGTCCCTTATCAAAGGCACGTCATTGATATCTTTATCAAAGGCACATCATTGAATATTCCAACAGTTGCAACAATGTAGGACAATCCTCTATCTTGTGATCAACATCATAATAAGTATACATTAGAAAATTTGTGCAACTATGGAGGTATGCCTAGGTTCTCCACACAAGTAGCAATAGAATCCTCTATTTCATACTCTACCATGGCCTCCTTGATTTCCTCCATGCTTATATATTATGGCTCCTAATAGTACAACACCATCTAGTGTGGTTGTGTCTAGGGTTGCGTTGTTGTGTTTAATTTTGTTTTCCTCTTTCCTTGTGGAGGACTTGTACTATTTTTTATGTGGTAATGTCATGGGTGGATGTGTGAGAAACCTTACACTAGTAATTGATAGGAACATCCTTTCACTTTTACAGTAGTGGACAATTTTGTGAGTCTCATGACATATGGTGCAATTAGGTATGTGTTGAGCAAGCGGGAACTATGTGGCATTAATAGCTTGAGCTCCCACCACTAGATAGTTTGTAGATGTATGCCCCATAGTGTGGCACTTTGTTCATCATAGACCACATTGATTAAGAGTTTCACTTGCAAGTTGTGCTATTTGCGTGACCATTTTTCCATTTGGTCTATTAGGAATGTAGTAAAATCATATGTTGAGGGCTCCCCTAATTCTTATAATCTCAACACAATTTTTAAGGCAACTTTTTAATTAGTGAGAGTGATCTAAACTAGTTCATGTTGGATATGTGCAATTATCCTATCAATAAATCATTCCTTCTACATTTCAACATTTCATACTTGGGTCAATCTTTAATACCAATTCCTTAGAGCGTTGATCATACCTCCACACAATCTCTCCAGATTGTTGCCTTATTTCCTTTAATGCCACAATATTACAATGCACCATCTTGGGGCAATTGAAATTGGGAAGGAAATCTCTTAGTAGTTTACCAAGATCATTCTTGGTACCATTAGGATCATTATGAGTATACTAGTCTTGTGCTTGCTTACAAAAAGTGGTTGCAATTAATCTAATCTTGTGGTCATTATCCACAACATTTTGTGTGTGCCATGCTATCTCATATGCTTAAGTTTGACATGCTAATAATGAACAACAAACCCTTGTTTGCCTGCCTCATTCTTATGACAGGTCCCATTTTGGATTCCTTATGAAGTTAGGGTGATTTGAAGGAAGATCAAAGTTGCAGTCCAAGTAGATGTGTAGATAAAGAAGGGCTTAACAGAATATGGAAACCTTTAGATTTTGTAATTTTGGTTTTTTCCATTTCAAAACTATTTGTTTTCTTTCTTTTCTAAAGAAAATTTATTTTGAAGCCCTTTCCTACCCTCAAATCTTCAGTTTTAAACTCACATGCATGGAAGATGCATTAAAGGTATCAATTATATATGTTCCATGATTTAAATCCATTATTTTGTGGTTCTTAGTATGACAAAAAGTAGGATGATGTTACTTCTTAGACTTGTTGCTCACCTTGCACTAGGTCCAAAGGCTAGTGGAATGGTATTCGAGGACACAATGGCTCTCATATCAGAATGTTTTGCAAGGGATTAATTTAAAATGTCAATATTATAGTCTTTAGATATGTGTATAGTTTATGTGCATGGTAGAAAACATTTAATAATAATTCCTCACACACAACACTGTAACTGAGATGTGTGAATTCCCTAAAACTATATAGGTTCAGTCCAAACACTATCATAAGATCATGCTTGATAAGATCATGGACACATCATAGTTTAGGTGTGGGTAGGACTCCCTTAGTGTAGCCCTAACTATGCATTGTAGTAGAATCATTATATTGACCATTCCAAGTTTGGACTACTAGGGACAATGGAGTTTCAAGACCCTTGCCAGCCAAGGGAAGGTTGATATATAAGAATTTTGAGGGACCTAGGGAACTGATAGTGATATAGGACTTGGTTTGTGTTATCTTTGGAACCCATAAAGTCTTGAGGTCTTCTTAGAGGGGTACTATGTGACTAGGGTATGAAGCCTAGGACTCTGTATGTAATCTTAAGCCCTCCTTTTCAATTTGTTGGAAGCCTTCTTCACTAATGCATAATGACTATCAAGACTGCTATGATAGTGAATTAGAGACACATTGAAATCACAAAGGAAATAAATGTTATTAGGCCATCAGCCATTGGAGAAGGGATTATCATGAAGAGCATGACAGTGTTACCTTGTCATAGTCACAAAGGGGATAGTCTTTGTGGTGGTAATGATAGTCACTAAGTTCACATCCACCTTCCTAGGTTTGTAGAAATACTTGAAGTTGAATATGCCTATTTTAAAGATCTTTCCATGAGTATTTTCCAATCTTTTAATGCCCTAATGATCCAAAGATTAAATATAAAGGTGTGGAAATTATTGACTAACGTTACTACTGTCACAATCAATTTGCTAACATGCAAGACAATCATGAGGTTTTTCTTGTTTTATTCAAGATTTATATAATCTTCCTTATTGATAAGATGGGGTTTCGCTATTCCCAAATTGTCTATTACAAAATACCAATGGAGACCTCCCCAATCCTCATCTCAAGTTTCAAATGCACAATGAAATGATGGAGGAAAATCATAACTGTCATACTAGTACATTAGCATTTTTTATCTTAAGGTGGCCCTTGAGACTGCCAAGGGGATGGATATAGAGTTGGAATTATGGATTTTGTTTAAAATCCTTGTGTCATTGACCTAATATTTATTTGTGGCAAGGATGCCAATAGTCTAAAGATTACAAATTGTTGTTAAGAAGGGGTTGTCATAGTTAAGTGTGGTACAGTGATACAATTTCATCTTGGCTGAGTATTGTATAAATTTGAAGCTATTTAGAATGCATGGGGGTATTAGGGTGTAGTATCACTATATAAGTAACCATCAAGTGATTTCTTCAACCCAATCTCGGCCTATATAATACCCAGTGTGAAGAGCAAGATAGTGTTGTCCAAGAACCTTATTATGGTCACAAATGAGGGTAGTCTTAGTTATTGTAATGATAGTTGGAATCCCTTATTGTTACCATAACATGTCACTTAAAACCATGACTCTATGAGTATGAGTTGTTTGAAACTCCTCTAAGAAGATCCCACTATGGGAATGAATCATAATTCAGTGTTAAATAGGATTGTTGTCCTTACAAAAAATCTAGGGTAGTCATTGTATCCTCTCATTGCCATCATAGAATTAATGCAACTATAATTTTCAATACCAAAGAGATGGAATTGATGGTAACCATAAGGTCTATGTTGACTAGTCTCAATCATCCATCCCTCGATGGTAAAAAATAATGTCCTAAAGGAGACAATAATGATGATACAAATGTAAACACAAAATAAGACCACTTTATATTCTTCTATTTTAGAGGACTATCTCTACATTGCTTGTCCAGATTACGGAAGACATGATTTAAGAGTTCATTGGATTTGATGGCTACACGCCATTCATTAAATCCACATAAGGTGGCATGGTTTGGTTTTTGAATGCTTAGGTCCTCCTTTGTCATATGTAGTTGCAATTGCCCTGTTAGACATGTATGCAAAATGTGGGAGCATAGACAAGCCACGTGAACTATTCGACAGAATGCCTCAAAGAAATGTGGTCTCATGGACTGCAATGACTGTAGGATATGCACAAAATGGAATTGTTGAAAAGGCTTTAGAAATTTTAATGCAAATGTAATTAGCTAGTGTAAAGCCAAATTCCAAAACCTTTGCTAGCATCCTCTCTGCCTGTGTCAAAATGGGAGCTTTGGAATAGGGTATGGACATCCATCAATACATAAAGGATAGAAGAATTTTGTTAGATATTGTAGTTACAAATTCCCTATTCAATATGTAAGAAAAATGTGGAAGCATAGACAAGGCACGTGAACTGTTTGATAGAATGCCTCAAAGAAATGTGGTCTCATGCACTTTAATGATTGCAAGATATGCACAAAATATGTAATCATAGATAAAAAAAATGTGAATTGTTTGACAGAATTCCTCAAAGAAATGTCATATCATGGAATACAATGGTTGTAGGATTTGTACAAAATGGATTTTCCAAGGGCACTCTCAAAATATTTGAATTAATTAAGCACTTTGGAACATATCCTAACATTGTAAGCTTTGCTTGTATTCTAGGTGCATGCAACCATGCAAGTCTAGTGGATGAAAGTTGTACATACTTCAATCACATTTGTAACCCTTATTGTATTTCGCCTACAGTTGATCATTATGTGTGCATGGTTGACCTCCTTGCCCATGCTGGCTATCTTGAAGACACCCTAAACTTTATCTTTCTTTCTAAATCCTTGAATTTGCCCTATTCCCGTTCACATTGAAGACCTGTGAGTGGAAATAGGGCTAACATTTTTTCTTTCTAAAATCAGCCGAATAACATATTGCTAACTTCATTTTTTTTTTCAAACAAAATAGACCTTTATCTTAAGGTTACTCATGAACCTTAAGATAAATAATTTTTGAAAAAAAACTATGCATTCCTTAATGACATGTAAGAGAATTTAATCATCTATTACTTAAAAACTCTTTAATGTTTCTGTCTAATGTAGGTTATTAGATTAATAGTGAAAAAGAACATACATGGACCAAGTAATTTGTGGCACTAAAGGTTATGTAATATAATTTACAGTTGATAGTTAAATTGTATGACAAATTTTTTTATGATCTTTACTAACATTTATTAGAATTGTTGCATGTTTTACATTATTGGATTGACATATCAGCTCTAACTTTTTTGAAATTTTATCATGGTATGTACATTTTGATATGATGTAATGTGATTATGGTTTCATTTCATATGTTTTAATATTAGATATATAATAGAAAAATAAATTATTGCATGAAATAAATAATAACTTTTCATTTTAAATGCTTTTTTTTGTAGAACATGGGTCTTCCAGAAGATCGAGATGATCCTCATGATATAGATCCAGATTATGTTGGTTCTAGTACATATCACATGGTAGAGGATGATGATGATGCAGATATAGAAGACATCGAGGCTAATGATAATGATGATGATGATGATAATGATGATGATGATGATCACGATGGTGATGATGATGATGATGAGGCAATTGCTGGTAGTAGCGAGTGACATTCATGATCATATAGACTACATCATGGATCATTGTTGATATATCATTATGATGCCTCTTTTCATAGATACTATCATATGTATCATTTTCACTACCTACAATACCATATTAATGAGTTATATCATAAATTTATGTATCATTTTGACTTATATCATTTGGACATGTATCATCTTGACTTGTATCATTTTGAGTTACATAATTTATTATTTTTACTTATATCATTTGTACATGTATCATTTTGACTTATGTTGACTATTGGACATGTATCATTTTGACATGTTATTGATCTACTGGCATATTTGACTTTAGCTTGTTTTAGTTATGTATGATGAATGATCTTATCAGTATTGACTTTTCAATTTATATTTATTGAAAGTGGTCCATGATTTTTGGATGGATATTTATTACGTATGATGATTTTAATTGACTGTTCAGGATGGATGTTGTCAAATTCAATTAAATTATAGATATTTAGTTCACTTGTTTTAATTGTAGATGATGATCATGTTATAATAATTATCTTGTTATTTAATCATATGAGTGAAATAATTAAATTACTTACTCTATAATCATATGAGTTATTTAAGAGGCATGATATATTTAACTAATTAAATTGAAATAAAACATATTAAATTAATAAATGTAAGCAAAACAAGAAGCATTTTTAGAAGAAAGAAAGGAAGCAACAATAGAAGCCAAACCAGAAACAAACCAGAAGTAATCTTGGAAGCAAAACTTGGTGTTATCTAGTAAGCAAAAAAAAAAGCAATTCATGTAGAAAACAAAGAAGTAATAATGGAAGCAATTTTAGAAGCAACAAAAGATGCAATAATAGAAGCCATATTAGAAGCAACAAAAGATGCAAAAATGGAAGAAAAATTGGAAGCAACAATTGACGTTATATCAAAAGAAAAATTAGAAGCAAAATTGGAAGCAAAACAGGAAGCAAAACTGGAAGCAAAATTGGAAGCAAAACTGGAAGCAAACCTGGAAGCAAAACCAGAAGCAAAATTGGAAGCAAAACTAGAAGTAAAATAGGAAGCAAAACTAGAAGAAAAATTAAAAGCAAAACTAGAAGCAAAATTGGAAGCAAAACTAGAAGCAAACCTAGAAGGAAAACTGGAAGCAAAAGTGGAAGCAAAACTAGAAGCAAAAGTGGAAGCAAAAGTGGAAGTGAAATTAGAAGCAAAACCAAAAGCAAACCTAGAAGAAAAACTGGAAGCAAAATTGGGTGCAACAAGTGACATTATATCAGAAGCAAAATTGGAAGAAAAACTAGAAATAAAACTAGAAGCAAAATTGGAAGCAAAAATGGAAGTAAAATTGGAAGCAAAACTAGAAGCAAAAATAGAAGAAAAACTAGAAGAAAACTTGGAAGCAAACCTAGAAGCAACACAAGAAGAAAAACTACTTATAGCAAAATTAGAAGCCAATCTTGAAGTAAAAAACATCTGGCGCTAAACCCGGTGCTAAACCTGACATAGACCCAGCACTAAACCCAACGCTAAACCTGGTACTAAACCCAACGTTATATCTGGCACCAAAGTAAAAGCACATTTTGGCGTTGAGTTTTGTGCCGACAAAAGTGTCCAATTCATGAATTCAAATGCACTAAATTTTGGCACTATTTTAGGTGCTAATTACCTCTTTTGTTCTAGTGAGGTTTCTTCCATCACTTGTTTGTTATTTTTTCTCCATGTCTTCCATGTGTGTGTGTATGGAGTGTTTATTCCCAAGCATAGTTTCAAGACCAGTGGCGATGAGTTCCTCCTATGTTTTGGGATTTGTATGGCGTGTTTGGTCTCAAAGTGTATTTTCAAGACTGGTGGCAATGACCTCCTCCTACAGATTTGTATTGCATGTCTGTTGCCCCTTATGCAGTTTCAAGGCTAGTGGCAATGAGCTCCTCCTACATTTGGGTTGTGTGTTTACTTTCCTTATACTTGTATTTACATTCATATATGAGAAAATGAAAAAGAAATAATCATTGAATTCATGACATTCACTATATTCAATGTGTTTTGCATGTCTTCAATGTTGTCTTCTCCATGTTTTACGTGAATAATTGTCTTCTCCATGTTTTGTGTGTCTATTACCATATTCAATGTGTTTGGCATGTCTTCCCCATGCTTGGCATGTTTGCTATGTTGGTCGACTATACTTTAATGCATGTATTGGCCTTGTGTTTATACATACATTAAAGTGGGGGCTAAATGTTATGTCAGAAAATGTCCCCTTGGGGGTTTTTCCCTTTTAAGGTTTAGCTCTCGGGTCCATAGAATGCATTTAGAGAGTCTAAATTATCATGCAAGATGCTATAAATTATCATGATAATGGGAAAAGCTCTCAAGTCCAAGTCCACCCTCCTATTTTAGGTCTGCCCTAAATTTAAATGTCAGTTTATGATTGTTATTTAGGTCTTATATCGACATCTAAAGTTTGAATTATGAAATTATTATCAGGAATGTTTGTAGTTGCATATATAAGCATGTTTAGGTTTTCAAATTTGTAAATTAGAAGATGATTAAGAACTTTAGGCATATATGTGATTTCAAGATATCTATTATCACATAGCATAGTATTATTATTGTGTTTGTGATTGTAGATTTGACTTCATCTACTCATGTGATTGAAGAGCCTTCATTTATGTGAGATCTACACTTCAAGGTGACATCTATTGTATTTTTATCATTTATCATTTCAATTTTGCCTCTATCCTGCAGGGATACACACTCTCATCTAACAATGATGTTCAAAAGACTTGAATGCCTCTCTGGGGCTTGACCAAGGTAAGCCTCTAAACACAGTAACCCCTAACTACACTCCTTTGTGATTACAGGTTATAAACAACAAGTTTCATGGGGTGGAGTTGCAGAAGGAGGTTGCAGAAGACAAGGATTTAGGATCTTAAACATAGAGGATAGAGGTGAACATTTTGGGACACGGGTGCTAGTGGCAGTGCCCTCCAGAGTTGTAGACACATAAATAAGTTGGAGAGTAATAATCAACATCCAAAGAGCTTTTGACACCCTAAAGATTAGCTAGCATTAGACTAGGGCACTAGTGGAGGTGTCATCCACCTTTTCTAGGGTAGAAATGAAAGATGAAGTGAATATTAGTGTTGAGAGGAGATCTAGATTTCATGTAGAAAACAATACCTTAGATAGGGGTGCTAGTGGAGGTGTCCTCATCTATTCTGCATCCTAAACTTTGATAAATGGTCAATTATAATCCTCTACCTACTATCTTAATCTGAAAGGATTTGTTGTAATTCATCAATTTGCTTACTATTTTACATACTTAGGGTATTTAGAATACTTAAGCATTAAATTGGCATACTGATTGATAACATGTAAACTTCCACATCATTTCAAGTGATACCCTGACCTGTTAGGTGAATGCTCTTAGTAGAGATTCAACTCAGTTGATATGTCCTTGAATTTTTTGTGAGAAGGGAGGATCTAAACTAAATAAACCACATTCATCATCCCCCCTTTTTACTATAAAACAACTACAATTTGTAGGAGGGAGCTCAAGTCAGGAATGTTGCTTGGGTTACTAGTCATGTCTATTGATCATGGTGTACTAGATTATCTCCCATAGTCGAAAGGATGGATTTTTATACTCATTCCCAAGAATTACAAAGTCCTACCCATATATTCTTATCATTTGTAATAATTTAATCTTTAGTGCCATAAATTCCAATGTTAGCAAGGTAATCAACTAAAATATTTCTCTCCTTATAGAAATGTTCAATGATTATATCTTCAACTTGATTTAAATTCAACTAGACTTGTTGCAATCTATTACCAATCTTCTAATTCTAACACCTTCTCTATTTTAGTACATTGATGATGGTGAGTGAGTTCATTCTTGTATTTTTATTTTATGGGGATTGTCATTTGGATAGTGAGGGTTCTGGCTAATGCTTCTACCTCACTATTGGTTCCCTCCATTAATTTTCTTTAAGGCTATTGCAATGAGATTTTTCTTATGGTATGTTATCAAGTAGCTAATCTCAGATCTCCATGGGATGCCATGTAAATCATAAGGCAAGGGATCTCGATGGCACACTTTCATTTAACCTTAGTAGGGTCAAGAGACTCCTTGAGCAAGGGTATATTTATTTATATTACTTCATATCCAATGGATACACAAATAGATAAATAGGATAGACTTATTTTATTTCCATATAACTATTTTATTTACTTAAGACATAAGAACACTTAAAATTTATTTTATTTTTGTTTTTAAAATATCTTCAATAATACTAATATACAATCCAAGTAAGAATTACTGTTATCTATATTTTTTTTATCATTATCACATTTTTCTTTTATTTTATTAATACCCTTCCTACTATCATCATATTTATTTAAGAATTCTATTGGATCTGCTACAATCTGTATTATGGTATACAACCCATTTTCCTTTAAATTATATAGTAAAATTTATGAATGAAGATTTAAAAAACTAATCAAATTACATCAACAAGTTAGAGGTATTTACTAGCCACTACATGACACTTGTTTGTCTGGATGAAATTTTTTACTGGAATTTGTATCTTTTGATTTAAAATTTTTCAAGAAAGACTATTAAAAAAAGCAATACCTAAATGTATCAAGTAACTTGGTTGGTTAATATCTATACATACAAATTATTATTAAAATACTTGTGAGTTTAAATCTATAGATGTTTAGGATATGTTTAGTAAGCAACTTTTAGAATGACCTTTAAGGTAAAATTTGAGCCCCAAATGGTTAACAATAGTAATTTGGAAAAAAAATGTCTTTAAATTTAAAGGTGATTGGTTTAAAACCTATTCTATTTAATCAAATCATCAATTTATGTATAATTAAATTTTAAATTTTGATACATTTATGATCTATTAGTGGTATAAATTTTTTATTTTGAAGTCTTTTTATTGAAGTGTTTTGAAAATTATTTCTAAATGGGTACATTCTCACTAAAGGTGTTGATGATCAATTGTTTGTTGTGATCAATATAGTTTGAGTGACTTGTAGTGTTAAGTAGAAGTGCTAAAGCATCTAATGGTGTTTGATATGTAAAAGGGATAAGGGTATAACTATATTTATATGAGTTGTTTAGAGAATTTGTTGGTGTGGACCTTGGATTTTGAGGGATAAAGAGAACAGAGAAATATGTAGGGACTAGGAAATGGGAAAGGTAGAAGCGTTAGGATAAAATAGAATCTCATACTTTGGCCATGGATATTAAAATAAAAAACAATAGAAGGAATCATAGCTCAACGCTAATCCTAAAGTGACTTATATGGTAGATTGAATTAGAACGGGATATAGATAACGAGTTGGACATATCAAGTCTAGCATAGTACTTCAATTTTTTTCATTTATCCTTCAAGTTTCTTTGATGTACCATTTAAATTTAGATTTGTATGCTTCAAATGTTGCCTCTGTAGCTTAAGCCAGAGTCACCACTTAGTAGTACAATCATATTTACATCATATATTATTTGATTTGGATGTCAACTATAATGCCCCTCCATTTCTCATCTTGGATGTGTAGATGGTCTGGCTAAGGAGCATGAGGATGAAAATAAAATAATAGGAATATTTAGGGTATGTTAGATAGTTGATGTTGAATATTATATGATGTTGGTAGATGCTACATTCATGTTGATGACATTCTTGATTATGCTCATGTGTGGTTTCATATGACAGTTAGTATGTTTTATTGATTATCTTTGTTGTGACACTAATAATTTATATGCTCTAACATTTTTGTACATTCAGGTGATTATGACGTTGACCTTACTATGATTGTCATATGTTAGAATTGATTTTTATGCAACTGATTCTATATCATAGGATGTTATGTTGTGATGTGTTGTGTGGATTAATCTTATTATGTGTATCATGCAATTATATGATGATGGTTCTTATTTAGTCATTTAGTAACTGATTGCTATGTGTGTTGTGATTACATGTTTAATGTGTTGGTGAAAGAGATAGTGTCGCATTACTCATTCGTGAGTACCTTTCTATGCTATGATTTTCTTTCCACAATGTATTTGACTATATGATTATATATATGTATATTTGTTTGACTATTTAGTTGTTGTAGGATGTAGGTACAAGGCATCAACTCGACCTGAATTAACAGGTTTGAGCATGCCTTAAACCCACTGGAAACTATTGAATAGAGATAACATACGGTCCCTTAGTTAGCCATCATCCTTGAAAAGGATGAGTATCCAATTTTGCACCTAGTCAGTGTTGTCTGTATGGGCGCGATAGTCAGTCACTATCGTTGTGGTCATACTTTTCGATCATGCATAGTGTAAGGTATTGTTTGGAATTTGGGTTATCTTATTTGGAATTGTTTGATTAATATTTTGGTTAATTGCTTCATTAAAATAAAATTATTAAGTCAAGAGGGCACTTTGATAAATAAATATAGATGCTTTTATGTAAATTATAGTTCTGGGGAAATATTTGTTATTATATCTGAAAAAGATTATATTTCTTTATTATTATTGTCTTGAGTAGTTATTTTCCATTTTGGCCACTTGGAAGGAGTGGCAGTTACACACCTCAAGAGGGAATCTTAGAAATAATTGTTTCTTTTGAGTAAGAGACTAATTTTAGAAAATTAGAAAGAAACTATTTGTGTTTGGTTGTAAATGAAATAAATAGCAAATTCTAAAATAAATAAAATCATAGAGAAATTATTGTTTGGTTAAAATAACAAATTGTAAGAAAGTAATAAAAGAGAATCTTCTGGAAGAAATTATAGGGGTGGTTATGCATGGTAAACTTTATTTTCAAATGTCAAGACATAATTTGGAGAAGGGGCATGCATTTCAAATGGAGAATATGTTTTATGTTTTGGGGATCTCTCTCTCTTGGGAAGTTTTCATTTTTTTTCTTTTCACACCGTAAACCATAGCTTCTAGCAGAAAAGACTTGGGGAAAATGGATGTGAGTGAGAAATTTTGTAAAGATGTGATAGAAGCAATATTCTAGGTATGGGCTGGGATATGAAACTGATTTATTGTTGCATTAGATTTAGTGAAATATTTTGTGAATTCTCCTTTACATATACTGAACCCAGTCTGTTACGTTAGCCATAACTTTATTTTTACGAACTAGGTCCCTCTAGAATTTTTATATATGGTGCACGACCTAGTTTTCTAAATCATATCAGAAAATCAGCCATACCAAGTTTGCCATTTTAGAGATATGAATATTTTGGGACTGTCTATCTCTCAACCATTTCATCTCTATTTTATTGTTCTGTTACATCAGCCATAAATTTAGTTTCATGAACTGGGTTTCTCTAGAAGTTTTAAATATGGTGCATGACCTAGGTTTCTAAATCATATCCAAAAAGCAACCATACTCAGTTTGTTATTTTGGAGATATAGATATTTTGGGACTGTCTATCTCTCAGCCATTTCGTTATTAAAATATCGGTCTGTTGGGTCAGCCATAACTTTAGTTTTATGAATTGGGTTCCTCTATAATTTTTATATACAGTGGGTGGCCTGCTGTACTAAGTTCTATTAGAAAATCAGCCATACCTAGTTTGTAATTTAGGAGATATGAATATTTTGTGACTATCTACCTCTCACCTATTTCATCTCTGTTAAAACAGTTAGTTGCGTCACCAATAACTCTATAGTTTTGAACTGGGTTTCTCTGAAGTTTTTTAACAAATTTGTCTTGTAAATATCTTATGATCATTGATTTCCATCATATGATTCTCTTTGAGTCATTCTACCAATCAGTCTGCGTGCCCTATCTATGCTTTCACATTTTGCATTACTGGTAGCTTCTAAAGCCTTCTCAACAAATTCATTTGTGCTAATCTTGCAATCGCTGATATCCATGAGATGCCATCCCTTTGAGGTGTTTGTTTAAAAAAAAAAAAATTTACCTGAGTAGTTCTAACAATTATATCTTCTTACCTACGCTACCATAGGTGAATATGCTTTCAATTATAAATAACTCTATTTATTTTGGTTGTTTGTTAGGTTATAAGAAGGCTATTAAATCTATATAGAATAGAAGCAGAACAATAAAATTTGGATAGAGTGAATGTATAAATTTAATTTAAATTGAAATTGATTTTATTATGATTTATTAGAAGAAATATGATTTAAGCAGGTTTGGAATTAGGTTTGTAAACAATGTATTTATGATTTGATTTATAAGTTTGTTTTAGAAATTAGTTGATGATGAGCGGTATTGTATAAGGTAAATGGAACTTGTTTAAGTTGTATCAGTGGTCGTAATAGGGTGATGTTATAAAGGTTTAGTTTTTCTAAGGTATAGATTAGTATGTCCTATTTTCATGTGTATTATGTGATAATAAAGTCCTTTATGTATGTTGTGGCTCATTAGCTGTATAGAGCATGTTTATAACTTGTGCTAAAGAAATGTCACCTTCTTATTAACCTTGTTGAGAAAACATTTGTATGATATTTATGTCTTGAACTCAATCAAACCTTCATATTCCTAGACATGGCATGTTAGTAGGTTAGAATTCTTTGTATTGGTTTATTATGTTAATACTAGTGTTGGGTAAGGGATTTTAACAAGCTTGGTAATCATTATGAGGTGTAGACACCTCTATAAGAACTATGTATTAGGTATGATCATTTTGGTATTCAAAGGGACTAATGTAGTAGTGGTTTATGGAAGATTGATCAAGTTGACACTTAAGTTTTTCCATAGCAACCAGAGCTTTTCTTTTCCTATTCGTATGTTGAATAGAATTTGGTAAAATCTAGAAAAAGATTGTTCTTTTACTTGTGTCCTCTTAGCATTCACTCTTGAGTTGCTTTAGCCATGATACTTCTACTTGGTTTGAATCATCCTTTAACTATGTAATAATCCTATCTTATGCATGTGGTTAAAAGTGAGGTACATTTGATGAAAATATTAGATCTATAGGAATGTTTTGTTGTTCTATATTTCTTTCCTCTCAAGCTAACCTTAGAAAAAGGTTCTTTTACTGTAGGTTTGGGTTTTGTACCTTATTATTCTAACTAGTGTAAGAGATTTATAGCATGGGCTTTTAGTCTTGATTATAGTTCTATTCAATAGTATTTACAAAATTGTCCTGATTATTAATGAAATCCACATAAGTGTACATAGTGTAAATAATTGTTGTGTTTAATTTGTATACCTTAGGGTTATTTGCATATCCTTCACAATCATTTTAATTAAATGAAATTAAAAAAGTCTTTAGAATTATTAGTTAAAATATTGATACTCATGGACACTTATATCTTATGATCATATTATAACTGCTATTGGTGATTAGAAAGTTATAGTTCTATATTGATGAAATAGATTCACTTTATAATTGTTAGATGATTGATCATGATTGGATTAATGTTACATTCTTTAAGACCCATAATTAGTGCATTATATCATATGTTGAATTTATGTATTGTATTTGAAATATTGATGAACAATTGTAGTTTATGTTGTGCATTTGAGAGTGAATGTGATGTGTGACTATTGTGTTTAGTGGTGTCAAGTGTTTAAGTCATTTGGGGAAGATGATTCCAGAGGCCTAGGAGGGTGTGATTGTGTAGGAGTTAGCTATGTGTGCATCACTATTCTAGAATGTTTCCTCCTATTCATGTTGGTATGGTACATGTGCAAGATGGATAATGCCTTGCTCAGTGTACCTATTCATGTGGTTATGATGATTATGCAATATGGGTAATGCCTTGCTCTGTGTAATGTGAAATGATGTATATTTTTTGTTGTAAACACATCATGATGAGAAATATGATAGTTCATGCTTGATTTATGTTTTGGGCTTGGTGAATCTAGATGTAGTGAAGGGGGAGTGACTTTCAATGTGGGGCCAGTGCCCAAAGTGATGTGTTAGGGTAACCCATTGGAAGTTGTTAATCCAGTGATAACTTAATAATAAATTTAGAGGTTTGGGTAGGTTTCACACTTATTAAGATAATTTAATGCCTCACCCATGCCTATAGTACTTGTTCAGGCTAAGGATGGGATGAGAAGGCCGTGGTTGGTAAAATCAACTTCCTTGTCCTCACAAAAGAATGTTGGTTCTACATGTGTCACCCTATGGGGCTGGTAACTAGTAAGAGACTATCAGGGTAACCATAGATGGAGGCCAATGCCTAGCGAGAGACTGTTAGGGTAACTCGTGGATGGAGGCTGACATCTAGGTAGAGACTGTCATGGTAACCCATGTTAGGACCATGTGATAGCACTCATCCCTACTGTAGCCTAGCATTCCCTAATTGTGTTTTCCTCTTTCATTGTGTATTTGCCTCTGGAAGTATTGTTTGAGTTGTTTGTGGTGTTCATATCAACCAATGTTGTATTCAAGTCATCTATAGTTCTTGCACCGGATAGCCTATTGACTTCTTGTTTATTTATTTAGTGGGACCTTATTGTTATCTCCTAGCATAGCAGGTGGACCTTACGGTTCCACATGGTTAGGTGGCTATGCTTTTATCTCCGTTGGTTTCCCTTTCTATTGTTTGTGTTCGAGAAGGATGTACCTTGTGTGGAAGATTTCACATCTTGTTCTAGCTTGAGGAGACAGATACTTATGATCATGTTCCAATCTTGTGTATCAGTTGAATTATGTACTGTTATCTTGATGTATGTACTCCAACATAATTTGGATAGTTATATTGTAAACAATGTACTATTGTACTCTCTTGTAAAGGAAATTGTTTATGTACTTGTAATCCTATGTGCAGGATCTTGATGCTTACTTATTTGATGATATAATATAGAATTGTATATGTTTGTTCGTCTGATGCAATTAGACTTAGAATGAATTGTGGTTGTTAATTAATTCATAATGTTTGTTAGATCTTGTTTTAGTTTGTTAGTAATGTAGCTGTGGAACCCTAGAGGATAAATCTTAATTTAAATGTTATGAATACATATATGATTGTTTTTATTTTATTTATTTTTTTAAATATATATATCTGTGTGTGTGTGTGTGTGTGTGTGTGTGTGTTTCCTTTTTGTAAGTTTAGTTGTTTTATCCTTTGGGTTCCTTGGTGGGGCCTTACATCAACCCCATTATCTAACCCCATGTAACTATCAAGATGTAAGGGTTAATTGCTAAAAAATAGAATAGGTAGTTATGGACAATTTTTTTTGCAATTTTAGATGTCACACTTATAGCTTAGGGTATAGGCTTGACTCATGAGTATAGACACCTACATGCTAAATGGTACTCGTGCCTAGACAATAAAAGATGAGGATTGTAATCTACTCATAAGATATTTCATTAGGTAAATGGATAGCACCAATAATAGAAGTTTAGGTATCTTTTGTATGTGTCTAGTGACTAGCAAATAGAACTTAAAATTGTGGCATGTAGGCTAGACCAATTGACCATCCACCCTTTGTAGTCTACAATCTTGCTATGTCACCTATTTCTAATGATTTATGGTAGGCAACAAGGCATATTTGGTCACTTCTTGTTGGTCTAAGTGAGCAATAATATAATATAAATGAAGATTCAAAAGTTGCATATAAAATGGCCAGATTCCACATGGCTCATAGTTAGAAAAGATGGTATGCCAAATACATTTATGTGGTAAGGTTAGTATGCTCCCAAGGTGCATAAGTGATGCAAGAGCATCTGGGTGCATGCACAATCAACATCAATAAAAAAATTAGTTTGTTTCTTCCAATTTTGGTGTGTGGTGGTCATTATTTGGCATCTCTTAGCTTTGGGAACACATCGTATAATCAACTTTGCAAGAATAGAGTTTCCGCCTAGTTGTAGTTTCAACACACAACATGTTGATTTCACTAAAATAGTTGTTTCGAGAGATCCTTAAGGTTTGGTGGCAAATCCTATGACATGTGTTCTTGAAGGTATTTTTTCAAATGTGCAAAAATAATCAATGGAATATATTTCACCATTTGGGATATTTTAATGCCAAGAGTTTATGCTGGTAGGTTTACGAAAAGTTTGAAATTTCAAAATTCTTGAAGGTTGGAGAAAAATGCTTTTCCAAGGGATTTGAGGGGGTCATAATACACTTGGGAAAATTTTAGGTGAATTGGAGAGCTTCAAGTTTTTTTTCCTTTCCAGCACCTGATCCCACACATTTTGTTTTAATCATGTAAATGGATTCTCTTTAATTGGTTTGGACAACTTCATTGGTAAATTGTTGCAATCAATATTTTTTAAGTTTGTTGGTTCAATTTTGCTCATAGATGGTTAGTCACAGTCATATTGAAGGAGGCAGAGTGTCACTGTTATACTTGTTTGACAAAAATTTCACAAAGTGGTAGATGCACAGGATCTATTGTAGTTTGAGATTCTTTTCTCACCATTGGTTTACATTTGAGCATTCCTTGTCAACTGGCTAAAATTTTCAATTTTGGCGACTTGTCAATGGTATATATGTGGCAAGCTCTTCATGAGTTTGTAATGGTGAAAAAATGTTGATGAATGTGTATGTAGAGTCTCTATAGTGTGTAGCTAGTCATTTGTGTGACTGAAGAATAGTATGGTTCCTCTATTCTTTAATTGGTTATGTAATAGTAAAATAGATACAATTTATAGTGCATGGAGGTTGACTTCTCTATAATTCATGGGAGCCTAAAATGAAATGTCTTTCCATTGAATTATTCAACAGACATTTTTGTTGAGCCGCCCCAAGTAAAATGGGTTTGTGGGGTAAATTTTCTTCCAAAAGTAGAATCCAAGCATACAACAAATTTAATGATACATACAGTCTTTATAAAAATAGTCACGTGGTCGATAGCATAGAAATATGCTCTTTGATTGCCACTTGAAATTCCTCAAATAATTAGGTGAAGGTTTAAATGCGTGGAGGGCCGATTTCCTTGATTCATTGAAATTGATAATATCCTAATTATTTGCTAAAGTTTACATTGGCTTTACTTGGTGGGTTGCGGTTGGGAGACTTGGCCAACTCAATGAAATATTCAAAACTAAAATTTCTTCATGTGTTTAAAGTTAACTTAGCCTTGGAGGGTGTTGAGTTGGTGTCTATTTAGTTTCCAAACATTATGGCCTATAAAACTAAGGTGTGAGGTTGTAAAAGTGTTGGTTGCAGAGGAAAATAAAAGGAACTGTGAAGAGGTGCACTATTTGAAGGAATTTGAATAGCACCATAAGCAGAGGAAAGTGGCCACAAGAGCATTGAGGGGAAAGGACACTTCAAGATGAGGTATTTGTAGGTTCAGCCAATTCAAGGAGAATGTGAGAAGGTATGGCAGATTTCAGAGAGGAAAATCTTAGCCCATGGGAAGGGCATAGAGGTGGGAAGGAGTGACTATTTGCAAAAGAAGTCATGAAGGCTATGTGTACAAAATTGTGATAGAGAGGCCATTGATGACCATGAATGTGAATGTAGTTTTGATATTTTGGATTTGTGTAATCTATTGGATGCATGAGAGTTTAATTACAATAAAATAAACCATGAATTTTTTTTGCAATTTGTATTGTGTTGTGAGTTGTGTGATTTGTGCTCAGTGAGAGGAAGTACCTTGCACAAATAAGTGGCATAGGACAAAAAGGAATTGTGTGTTTATTTGTTATTGGCTACAAAATGTTTTGGCACTTTGGTGAGTTTTAATTTATGACATGTTAAACTTTTCACAACATGATGTCACCATTGATTTGGAAAGGTTGTACTCACAATTTCCAATATTCAAAACAACTTGTGCATGTTTTTTTCCACTAGAAATTCTAAGCCATGATCACATATAGAAAAGTGAATGAGAATTTCTTTCCCCTACAATGGATCCCCAATGGGTCATTTCAATAGTACAATAGCATAGCTAAGGATTCATTCTTAGTAGGTGAAACTTGTAGCTACAGCATGACTATGTCTTAACCTAGGCATGCAAGTGTTCTTGCATGATTTTGGCTCTTTTAATAAAGTAAGGAAACATTCTAAGGTCCAAAAATGATTTAAAATGCCACTCTTCGAATTTCTTGTAGCTTTAGTGTAATGACAAAGGTTTGTACATAGTATTTTTAAAATTAGGTTCCTTGTTTTTCATACAAGTGTAAATTTTCAATATTTTCAAAACTACATTGGCTATTCCTCTCATCTATGGTTGAGTTCTATTTTAATTGTGTGGATTTGGGACTTCAAAGTGCACATGGATTGGTAGTTACAACAAGCTAGTGAGGAGCTAGGAAAATAAAATGTATGAGAGAAAAGTGTACAAAGGGTAGTACAAATGTTATATGAGTTTAGGTTCCTGGCAGAGGTCATGAAGCTATATATGCATCTTGTGTAAATGTAACAAGGACTGGTTTATTTATATTGCTTTGATATTTTCAAATATGTCTATTGTTCCCATGTGCAGTTTAGGGTGTGAAGTATTGTAGTTAGTTTCAATTTCATGTTTTGGTATTTATTTTAAACCTATAACAATGCAATTAGAATGTATTTTATGTTTGATACAGGTGTCTTCATTTCCTTCTTACTTAATTTATAATATTTACATCATCTATTATGATACACTCAGTAGCATGATTATTGGATGTAACTAGTTGACTTGGACTAAAGTTTTTAAACTCTCTTGAGCTGTCTCAATGGGGACTTTTTAATACAATAAATGAGACACATATGTAAGCTTAATGATTATTAAATTAAACCTCTTTTTTGAAGTCTCATGATACATTTCAATTTCATTTAAAACAAGTTTACAAAGTTATACAAATGAGCCCTCTTACATACTAGGCCGCAACTATTTCATTACATTAATATTATATAAGGTTATACAAATGGATAATTACCACTAGGGATTCCTACATGCAAAAAACTACTCTACACTATGGGACCACCACTTTTAGACTTGTTACAAATGAATTATCACTATATACTTTATAGAAGGCCTATGGCATGCCATGAATAGAAATACAACATGCTTTGATAGATACCTTCAGATCGTATCCCATATTACACTACTTATTGCCACAGTCTATCACTACCTTACTGTTAAACTTACCTTCTACACCTCTACTCTCTTTTAGTCTTCTTTTCTTTCTTTCTATTGATTAAAAAATTCTTATTTATATCAGTTCCTAGATCTTCACATTGTCTACATCATATGCAAGTTGGTACAAATTCCAAAACCATATGAAACGTGTCACCAACCAAATATAATAAAATTTACAAACTATAGCAATCCAACAATGGAAACTCTCCATGTGGCACACCACAGACCTTCACAATGGTTACTAGACACCCCACAAATATTCTCCTTTGACATAAACCTAAAACATACTCTCAACAAGCATATATAACTCTAACAACTCACACTATCAAACAATAGTCACTTTTCAAGCCAAATAACCAACTTCCACTTATACAATAACAAAATATAAAACCTATACAAAAATTATGGAACCCAATTCCATCATGTGTTAAAATTCTCGACCATTTACTACCATAGATTGGTACCCACAAACATGTTACACAAAGGGTTCCTAAGGTTATCATTGATATCAACACTATCACAAGGTTGTCATTGATGTCAATACTATCTTGGATGTGTGATGGTGTTCATGGTTGGATGGTATGATGTATCGAGAAGAGAGTGTTGGCAAGAGACACTATATGGATTCATGGTTGTTGTCATTGATGGCAACAAAGGTCATCCCACATATCCGCAAGTCATAATGTGTCTCTACCGGAAGTCAGAATAAAGAATGTTGTGGTCCGGTGAAGAAGAACAGAGCATGTGGCAAGGTCCGACAGATTGGTCCGGACCTCTCAGAGGAAGTGTCTTGGTGCAGTGTGGATTTGGGAAAGTCAAGAGGACTACCTTGAGTGGTATATTCCAAGGATTTAGCCTCCGGTGATGGACAAGGAAAAAGATATGAATGGTTGAGTACCGGATTCCTGAGAGACAGTGAAAACAGAGGAAGAACTGACTGGCAGAGTATCAGACTGCTTTCCGTATGTGTTACTGTTGATGACAGAGGTTGTGAAGGCATGAATCATGTTTGGCCGACATGATTAATGATATCTACAAGTATATGCTTGATCCGCATTGCTTGGTGAGGAAGGATTCAGCCGACAGAATGAGAGTTTGTAAGAAACTAGACTGTTCTGGATGCCGACTAGAAAGGTGATGAAATTACTTGTGCAGATATATATAGAGGATGGATTTAGTTGTGAAGGGTGTGTTGGTGTGGAGATATATGCGAAGAAGTCCAGATAAAGAGCAGAGGTAGCAAAAAGGATCCGGTATGTGAAAGATAGCAGAATAAAGAACAGAGGAAAGATGAAGTGCAGCAGATCAGTGTACTGAGCCTAACCGGAACTGAACTCCAGCATATGCAGATGCTTCCAATCAGTTCAAGACTGTGATTCTCATCACTTTGTAGACAGTGTGTCTTCTTGTAGGCAGTGGGCCTCTTGTGAGCAGTGTGCTCAGGCAGTGAGCCCTAATTGGCAAGTGCCATCTTTGTAATTTCCTATTCTTCTAACAGAGAATAATTTTGGGTTAATCACCCCGTGGTTTTCTCCCTTAACAGGGTTTCCACGTCAAAAATACTGTGTCATGTGTTTCTTGTTTTATGGTTAATGTTTTATGTTTGATTTTATGCTGCATCAATTAAAAGGAAAGTTCAATAAGGGAAATAATTAGGATAACTGATTCACCCCCCCCCCCTCTCAGTTATCAACAATTGGTATCAGAGCCAAGTTCCTCCTAATAGAGCCTAACAGCTTGAGGAAGATCTGGGATTTCAAATGGATGCATATGGTTTAAGGGAGCAACTCAAGACTGCTCTTGAGGATCTTGAACAGTCAAATTCTGAAGTCAGTGAATTAAAGGAAAGACTCAAACAGGCTGATGAATTCATGAGAGAATTAAAAGACAAATTAAGTCTCTCTATGAAAAAGAGAAAGGAGCTGCTTCAACAGTTGGCAAGACAAAGTGAAGAAAGCAATACAAATGAAGAATTGACTGAGCAAACCAAGTTATGTGAAAAGTTATCAAAAGAAGTCATTATGTTAAGACATGAAATGGAATCAGGAACTATAAAGTTTACTCAAGAGATTGAAGAAAAAAGAAAGGCTGAAGACAATCTAAGACAATCTCTTAAAGAAAAATTAGAAGAATGCCACCAGATGGACAGGATTATCAGACATCTTGAATCTGATCTTGAAGATGCCAAAGATAATGAAGGAAAACTTGAGGATCAAATTGCCTCTCTCAAAAGAGACCTTCAAACAGCAAATGAATATAAAGAGAAATTCAAGATAAGTTCTGCCCAACTTGAAGTTCTTCTTGGAAGTCAAAAGAGGACAGATGACAAGTATGGTTTGGGATATGAGAAAGGAGAAAGCTCCGGATCCGGTCAGAAGAATCTTGGATCAGAAAATCCAAGAAGCAGGCCTAGAAGACCTCCGGTAAGACAGCCAAATGCTCAAAGATATCCATCCTTCAATGGATACTGCCACAGCTGCAACCACTTTGGTCACAAAGCTAATCAGTGCAGAATGAGAATGAATCAGATTAATTCATCCTTCTCCGGACAGTGCTTCAACTGCAAAAGGTATGGACACAAATCCCATGAATGCAGAATTATGCAAGTAAACAAATCATTCAAAGGTAGATGCTTCACATGCAATAGAGTAGGTCATATGGCTAATCAATGCAGATCAAGAGGATATCAGTCAAATATGCAAAGAAATGTTATTTGCCAAATCTGCAATAGGTCCGGTCATAATGCTAAAGTCTGCAGAAACAAGAATCAGGACAAAAGAGGTCCGGTGTATAATCAGATTCAAGACAAGGGTAAACAAAAGATGAATGCGGATGAGGTTAGGAATCAAATGAGCAAGATTTGGGTGAAGAAAAGCTCAGAGAATGTAGAAGTTGGATCCGCACCAGACTCTGGTGCTGATATTTCTTCCAGAAATTAAAAAGTGAGCTCAGGCTCAGGGGGAGACTCAAAGAAAATCTTGTTCCCCCAGCCAAACAAGTGGTACCAGATGTGGCACAAGATGCAGATCAAAGGGTTTGTAGATATGAGTCTTGAGATACTTCAGTCAAGTTTTCAAAAGTCCGCATGGAGTTATGAAGAAGCTGTGATCGATCAAATAAGACCTGTGCAGGGAGATGCTTCGGTATGATAAAGGATTACAAAAAGGTCCGGAAAGATCCGGAAATGCACTATCTTGTTCTGCGGATTAGACAGAGTGTTTGGGATGTTCTTGTAATATGTTACCTTGATTTATTCATGATTGAAAGATCCGGATGATATCCACAGATCAGGACTAATCCGGGATACTCCAAGCTATCCAGACAAGGCAAACCGGAATGATGTAGGTGAAGCATTTATTGCAGACAGATATTAGGGTTCGCGGAGCAATTTAAGGGATTTCTCAAAGGACATTTGCTCATTCTGCACTCGAGAAGAAGCGAATAGTGGAGCTCTGCAACAAGGTTCATCAAGCACACCAAGGATCTCCTGCCGAAGCTATTGCATAAAGAAATCAATCCAACCACTCCGTGCAAACCGAAGGCGCATAAGGTATTCTCCGTTTTTCATTACCTCACTGCAAATCTTTGAAGAATGGCTACTCCAAACATAGTTAAGATCTCTGATAGACCTCGCCCCTCATTCAAGAAACATCCCTACAAATCATTGGAGGTAGATCCACTAGGAGCCTTCTCTAGTGTTCCCCACGGAGTTTTACATACCGAAGACATTAGGGTTTACATACATGCAAGCATTGAAGAATTTGGGGAATTCAAATTAAGAGACCTCTATCACAAGCAACTAATAGACAATGCTTTTGAGCTTAAACCAGAGTATAAGGATATCCAGAAGAAACAATTTGAGCAATTTATTCATTTCCCCTGCTTTGAAGAAGATGAATGGGTCCGGTATGTACTGAGCAGGATGCATGACAACTTTCTATGGCTAGATAGACCCTGCAAGATCACAAAAGAGGCAATTAGAGCAGTAACTGGTCTATACTCTTCCGGAGGGGTACCTATCCTCAAATCTGTCAAGAACAATGTTGTAACTGAGGCCACCGGATCAAAATTTGACAAGAGGGCAATGACCATTGAAGATATTTCGGATCCGGATATCAAATATGCATCAATGATAATAGGATACAAGATCTATCACTCCAGCAGGGAGAATTCTGTATCCGGAACTGCAATATACACTGCTTATGAAATGCTAAGAAAGAATGTAGAATATGATCTCTGCGAACTACTGCTAAGCCAATTAATGGAAAACATACAGAAAATCAAGAAGGATAAGAAGAATTCCTTTAAGTATGGTACTCTTATTGTATGTCTATTCTTCTACTTCATGAATGAGCTACCCGGAACAAGTGGATGGGTATGGCAGAATGACAAACCTGTTGCAGTCCAGATAAGAGACTATCTGCATGGACTTGGGGATGCAAGAGCGAGAAATACAGCTCTATGGGGATACTTCAAAAACTTTCAGAGCATGATGCAAGCAAGAGAGAGAATTCCCCAGTCTCTTGTTGAAAAATACAAAGACTCAGTGTGCTTTATGGTTGACACTGATCAGTGCCTAATGGAGGCAGTAGAGCCAAGGACTGTCTGGATCATGCCCATGGGGTATGAAGTAGATGAACAGATAGTGGAGCTGCATGTTCAACACATGCTAAGTCAGCCCAAAGATCCTAAGGCAGAAAGGTTTGGAACCTTTGAGGAGCTGAGTGTAAAAATACATGTAGAACTCAGGGAACCTGAGATTAAAAGAAAAGTGAGAAAAGAAGTAGAGCACATTGCTCAAGGCCTAGGCATCTCAAAGGAGGCACTTGATGCCAGCCAGGAAAAGAGGAGGAAGGCCGAGGAAGAAGAGAAAAGTAAAGAAAGTGCTCCGGTTGGAGCTCCCACCCGGACCAGATCATCAAAGAGATCTGCACCTCCCTCAACCAAAAGTTCAAAACCGGAAGTCCAGGCATCCGGTAAGAGATCCAAGACAAAAGCCACAAGGGCTTATGGAAGCCAAAAGGATGAAGAGGAAACAGAGTCAGATGAGGGAATAAAAGAAATAAAGAAACAGAAAAAGAAAGGATCCGGTAAGCCCTCCACAGGCCAAGACAAGGATGAAATGGCAGAGGTAACTGTTGAAAAGCCCACTCTGTCACTAGAGAGCATAATCAAGTCGGTCACGGTGGATGGAAACCTTCAACCAATGACTGAATCATATGATGACTTCAGTGAGGCCGACCAAAAGACTCTGCAGGAGGCCACAGTAAAATATCTTAATATATATAATAAGGCTTTCATTGAAATAATATCTCTTATTCCTAAAAGCCTAGAAAAGGAAATGGAAGTAAGAAAGAATAATGCTCATGCTAAAGATCTTGAGATCCGGGAGCAGATAGCTATTCAGCTATATCCTCAAATTGATCCCAAGACAATGAACATTATCTTCAAGGACTGCAAAGATGAGTTCAGAAGCAAAGCCAGGATGAATCAACTCATGCTTGGCGAGACTGACAAAGTGGCCCAAGAAACAGAAGAGATCCTCCGGAAGGCCTTCAAAAGGTTCAATCTTCCGGTTGTAGAGGATTTAGGTACAGAAACAGCTGAGGACTTGGGACCCTCTGCTCCAGAAGAAGTGGCTCATGAACAAACTAGCATCTCTCCTCCGGTTTCCCCTACAGTCTCCGGATCCAAAGAAGAAGAGCAATTACAGGAGAAGGAAGCAGTGGTGAAAGACAAAGAGGTTGACAGTTCTAAGACTGCAGAAGAAAAGAAACATCTGTCTCCGGCAAGAGACACTGCACAAACTGTTCAACAATTTTTGAGCAAAGAAACTCTAGAGATTGATGAACCGGAGCTTCTAAAAGGTCCATTTGATTTTGACTCTCTCTCTCCGGTACAAACAATGAAGATAGCCTCATTTGCAAATGCCAAGGCAAATGAAAAGCTCCTGAAGTCTCATATGGAAGACTGTGAGTTGATAGAGGCTGCTTCCGGAGTACTTGTAAAAATCATGCCATCAATCCAGATAGATCCGACAGCCTCCTCTTCCGGTAATCTAAAAACCTTAGTCAGCAGTGTTGATACACATTTTGATTCTCTAGAAAAATCAGCTGAAGAAAAGGTCCGGAAGGAATTTTTGGATAAAAGATTTTCAGAAATATTAGAATTAATCTCTAAGGATAGGAAGATTGTAAGCATTGGAATAAGGAGCTTAGAGAATGCTCTTAAGGATGGCGGTGACATCTACAAATTTTGTATATCCTAGTCAAAGGCAACAGCAGCATTTGACAAGAAAATAAAAGAGGAACAGGATAAGCTACAAAGCTTATCTCAAAGTTTTGATCCTCTCTCTTCCTCTATAATAAATCAAGAATGTCAGACCATTGCAGTCTTGAATGAAATAAAAAATCTTGAGAAGGAAAGGAAGAACATCACTAACCGGATGGGAGAACTTAGAAGGATTATAATCCCTAAGTTGGAAACTATGCATGAGGCCATCAGTGATGCTCAAACCACCGCCCAAACAAAAGATCCGACAGATCTCAAGCGGGCAGAAGCGTTTGCATTTTTGTTAAGTGGTCACATTTCAATTTTGGACAGAATGAAGCAAAGTTGGGCTACAGAAATGATTCAATTGCAGACATCCTTTGCAGACATTCTTCAGTATATGTGAGTATGTAAATATGCGGCTATGTATAGAAAATTTTTGAAAATTTTGGTGTGCGGACCCCACCCTTTGCCATTGATGTCAAAGGGGGAGTGAGGAGCAGTGAAAAATGAGGAATCCAACTAAGGGGGAGTTCCGGAAATTGTATATAAAGACAGAGCATCAGCAAAGGGGGAGCATAGTGAAAACACTTAGTCATTTTTCACTAAGTGTTGCCATCAATGCCAAAGGGGGAGATTGTTGGCAAGAGACACTATATGGATTCATGGTTGTTGTCATTGATGGCAACAAAGGTCATCCCACATATCCGCAAGTCATAATGTGTCTCTACCGGAAGTCATAATAAAGAATGTTGTGGTCCGGTGAAGAAGAACAGAGCATGTGGCAAGGTCCGACAGATTGGTCCGGACCTCTCAGAGGAAGTGTCTTGGTGCAGTGCGGATTTGGGAAAGTCAAGAGGACTACCTTGAGTGGTATATTCCAAGGATTTAGCCTCCGGTGATGGACAAGGAAAAAGATATGAATGGTTGAGTACCGGATTCCTGAGAGACAGTGAAAACAGAGGAAGAACTGACTGGCAGAGTATCAGACTGCTTTCCGGATGTGTTACTGTTGATGACAGAGGTTGTGAAGGCATGAATCATGTTTGGCCGACATGATTAATGATATCTACAAGTATATGCTTGATCCGCATTGCTTGGTGAGGAAGGATTCAGCCGACAGAATGAGAGTTTGTAAGAAACTAGACTGTTCCGGATGCCGACTAGAAAGGTGATGAAATTACTTGTGCGGATATATATAGAGGATGGATTTAGTTGTGAAGGGTGTGTTGGTGTGGAGATATATGCGAAGAAGTCTAGATAAAGAGCAGAGGTAGCAAAAAGGATCCGGTATGTGAAAGATAGCAGAATAAAGAACAGAGGAAAGATGAAGTGCAGCAGATCAGTGTACTGAGCCTAACCGGAACTGAACTCCAGCATATGCAGATGCTTCCAATCAGTTCAAGACTGTGATTCTCATCACTTTGTAGACAGTGTGTCTTCTTGTAGGCAGTGGGCCTCTTGTGAGCAGTGTGCTCGGGCAGTGAGCCCTAATTGGCAAGTGCCATCTTTGTAATTTCCTATTCTTCTAACAGAGAATAATTTTGGGTTAATCACCCCGTGGTTTTCTCCCTTAACAGGGTTTCCACGTCAAAAATACTGTGTCATGTGTTTCTTGTTTTATGGTTAATGTTTTATGTTTGATTTTATGCTGCATCAATTAAAAGGAAAGTTCAATAAGGGAAATAATTAGGATAACTGATTCACCCCCCCCCCCTCTCAGTTATCAACAGAGAGAATATAGTTCATGGTTGAATATCATGTTGAATATAATGTGGTTACTGAAGTTCATGATTAGATTTCATGCCTTGATCAGTGTAGGGGTGGGTATGAAATCATATTAATATAGGAATTAGAAGCACTAAGATGATCATATGTGCTGCTGATGTTGACAAGATGTTAAGGGTGGCTTGAAGCATATTATATGATCTCTCCCACTATTCCAAAAGTTACTGGCTAATTTTGCTACATGATGACTACCTATGAAGATTGTTTGGGAGATTTCTCCACATTCCTCCACATTAGTAGTTATGGATATGCAATTGTGGGACTATGTTTAGGGTGTAGTGAAGGAGATAATTCCAATATTTTAGATCATTTATCCTTTCACTGTGAAAGTTATGCATTATAGAGTACTAGTATGTGTTATGGCAGAGTAATGTGGTGTTGAAGGAGTATTGGGATGCTCCACATTCCTCTGAATGTGAATGTTTGCCTTTACATTTTTATGGACATGCTTTTGGATATGCATTACATGCTCTCTTGTAGTTTTAGGGTTTTTTGTGGTCTGCAAGCTTAATTTTTCAATGACAATATGTTGCAGTGTGTTATGCATGATTGGTTGTTCTTAGAGTTCATGGGTGAAAATGTACAACACAAAATCCTTGATGTGTGGAGGTAAAGGAGTGTCTAGAGATGTTGTGTGAGTCCTGGAGACTCATCTGGAAGAGCTTCAGGAATATCTTTCTTATTTCCAGTACTACACAAGGTTTTCAAGTTGTTGTGGTCATTATTCTTCAAGTTTCAAATGTCTTTGTTTAAGGTTGTCCTATTTTCAAATGACCAGAGCATGTGGATGTAATTCCTTGATAATTGATGATGTGAAGGATGTTTTGAACTCTATTAATCAATTGTTGATGTTTGCAAGGCATGGATCTTCTGATGGTGTAGTGTGTAGCCTTGTTTAGGACTTATCCTCTACACGTTTCATGTAGTGTGTAGTCTAACCAACTTATAAATGTATTTTTGATGTTGTCTCTGGTTGACAAGTAATGTAATCAATGTAATATCATGTATAAATAATAAATCAATTTGAGTTAGGCAAGGTGTGATTTCAAAGTGATTGATAAGGCTCACAAGCAAGATGAGCAACAAAATGAATGCATTATGATGTACAACTGAAAGAGAAAGAGCATAAGTTATAGATGTTGTCCTGATTCATCTTGAAGACATATTTGTGATAGTGATCAAGTATAGAGTATGCCTAATTGATCTGATCAACAGAAGGAAGTGTGAAGAGGCATAATTGCAAGCATCAAAGGTGTGAACTTTAATGTTAGTTTTTAGACAACAGAAGGACTGTCATACTGTAATCTTTTGTAAGTTTATTCTCAATATAGGTAGTAGTAGCTTCCTTGGGAGTGACCCTTAAACAAATTCATCAAGGAGTTGTAGCTTCCTTGAGAGTGACCCTAAATCAAAGTCTTTAGGGAGTAGTATCCTCAGGTTGGGTTGTAGCCCTGAAACAAAGTTGTTATTTTGAGCTTCAGATATTGTGAGTTAATCCTCATAGTGGTTTTTTCCTTCTTGGGTTTTCCACGTATAACTAGTCTTATGTGTTGATGTGTATTGTGTTAGTGTTCCATGGTTATGTTGATGTTGTAATGCTTATTTTTTAATCTGCTCTAGAGGACTTGAAGTTTAATTATATACTAATTTACCCCTGTCTCAATATCCTGGTGTATTAAACAATTGGTATTAGAGGCAAGTTCCTCTGAAGGAAGCTTAACTGCCTAAGGAATGTCTAGGATGATATAAAATGGATCTAACAAGATACCTAGGTTTTCTGGTACAAATTATGCTTTTTGTAAGCTAAGGATGGAAGCTTACATCAACTCCCTAGTGTACATAGTTTTTGCTACTACTCCTACAAATTCAAATGAGGTTAAGAAGTCTGATAACAATGCTAAGACTAAATTTTCTATAATGAGTGGGCTAAGTGATTCAGAATTTTCAAAGGTCATGAGTTGTAGTTCTTCTAAACAAGTTTGGGATAAACTTAAAAAAATTTATAAAGGAGATAAGAAGGTAAAGCAAGAAAATATGCAAATATTCAAAAGCATATTTGAAACCCTAAAGATGATAGAGGATGAAGATATTGTTGGATATACGCTCCAGTTCAATGCAGTCATCAATGGCATCACATGTCTTGGTCAAGAAGTGAAAGAAGACGAGATTGTGAAAATTTTTTTGAGATCTCTTCCCAAATCTTATAGTCATAAGGTATTTTTATTGAGGAGAGTGCAGACTTAGATACATACACTATAGACAAATTGTTTGGTTCCCTTACTACCTTTGCAATGAAAGAGTTTGGTAGTTATATTCCAAAGAAAGAAGTTGCTTTCAAAGTTAGTATAAAGACAAAGGATGAAGTTACTAATGAAGATGACAGCTCTGATGAAGTTGAAGCAAATTTTGTGAGAAGACTGAATAAAGGAACTAGAAAATACAAAGGTAAGTTACCCTTCAGACGTCTCAATTATGGAAAGGTTGCTCACTTTTCTTGTAAATGTCCTTTTAAACAATCAAGGGTTAGCAACAACAGAGACAAAGAGAGATAAGTTAAAGAGAAGTATGTATTCCATATAGAACAATAGTTGTTTAGAAAATGAGGATCATGATAATTGAAATGATGAAACACATTTCATGGCCTTGAGTATTGGTGACAAAAAGGATGATGTTGGAAAATGTGAGAAAAATGATGCCTATAAAACAAATTAAAACAATAATATATCAATGGTGGTATGGACTTCCTTTCATGCAAGAAAAGTAGCCAAGGCTTGGGTAATTGACATTGGTTACTCAAATCATATGATCGGTGACAAGGAGAAGTTTATTAGCCTTAAGAAATGGGATGGTGGTGTTGTTAAGTTTGGTGGTGATGAGTCAGCACAAATTTGTGGAAAAGGTGTTATAACTATTGATGGGAAGAATAGGACTGAGGATGTCCTCTTTGTCAAAGGGATAAAGAACAATTTTTTTAGTATCAGTTAGATGTCCAGAAAAGGTTACAATCTTACTTTTCATGCCAATGGTTGTGAAATTAAGAAGGCATGGTCCAAAAAACTAGTTACAGAAGGTATCAAGTCATATGGTGATATCTATCATCTAAATGAGATAAATGGAAGAACATTTTTGTTGGCTCAATCCAATGATTGTTGGTTGTAGCACAAAAGAATGGGACACAACATTTTTGATTATATAGTAAGGATCATCTCTGCTCATCCAGTGAGAGACCTACCCAAGATAATCAAGCCTACAAACACAATATGCAAGGAATGTCAAATGGGAAAGCAGAAAAAGACAAGTTTCAAAAGCAAGGAGTGTTCTTCTTAAAATCCATTGGGGATGGTACACACTAATCTATGTAGCCTTACAAGAGTAAAGAGTCAACAAGGTGAGAGGTATTTTATCTTTCTCATTGATAATTATTCTAGGATGACTTGGGTTACTTTCTCAAGAGAAAAATTAGATACCCTTGATAAATTTAAAGTGTTCAAAGCTATGGCTGAGAATGAAGTAGATCCTAACATCAAGTTTTTAAGGTTTGATAGAGGAGGTGAGTTTACTTCAAATGAATTTGAAAAGTTTTGTGAAGATCATGGTATTAGGAGATAGATGTCACTTCCTAGGTAACTTTAGCAAAATGGGGTAGTTAAAAGTAAGAATAGGACCATGCAAGAGATGTCCAGAACAATGTTGAAAGATGCATACCTACTTTATATGTACTAGAAGAAAGCAATTCACACTGTTGTCTATCTAATTAACAAAGTGCAACTAAGGGTCAATAACACTAAGACCCCTTATGATCTATGGTATGGTAGACCTCCCACTATCAGATACTTTAGGATCTTTGGTAGCAAATACTATATCAAAAGAGATAAAGAAGACCAAGGAAAGTTTGATTCAAGAAGTGATGAAGGAATGTTTCTTGGTTACTCAACCAAAAGTAAGGCCTATAGATGCTACAACAAAAGGTTGGTAAAAATGATTGAAAGCACAAATGTGGTAGTTGATGAAGACTTGTATCATATCTCGTAGGAATCAGAAGACTCCAGATCTGATATATTTCAATGCATTAAAGTTGAAGAAGAAGAAGTGAAACAAGAAAAGGAACAAAAACCAGACTAGATGCCTAAGACTCTAACAAAGTATGTTTAGAAGAATCACTCAATAAATTAGATTATTGTAGATAAGGATAAAAGTGTGTAGACAAAGAAAATGCTTGTCAAAACACATGAACAACTACACGTATGCTTGTTATAAAAAGTAGAACCCAAAACCTTTGTTGATGCTAGCAAAGATGATGGATGGATAAAGGTAATGGAAAAGAATTTGATCAGATTGAGAAGAATTAGACATAGGAATTGCTTCCTAGACTAGCAAATAAGAATGTCATTGGAACAAAGTGGGTGTTCTAGAACAAGCTAAATGAAGAAGGTGAAGTTGTAAGGATCAAAGCAAGGTTGGTATGTAAAGGATACACACAAGTTGAAGGCATTGATTTTGAGGAGACTTTTCTCTGGTAGCTAGGATGGAGGCAATTAGAATGTTCCTTTCCCTTGTTGTTTATAAGAACTTCAAGGTATATCAAATGGATGTAAGTCTGCATTTCTAAATGATCAGATAGGAAGAGGTTTACATTGAGCAACCAGATGGTTTTCAGATATCAGAAGATCCAAACATGGTGTGTAGACTTAAGAAGGCTCTGTATTGTCTCAAGAAAGCACACAGGGCTTTGTATGATAGGTTAGACAAGTACTTATATCAGCAAGGCTTCAAGAAAGGTACTACACATAGCAATCTTTACATCAAGAAAGAGGGAGATGTGATATTGATAGTTGCAGTATTTGTTGATGACATCATCTTTGGTGGAGATTGTGATATGTGTAAGAGGTTTATAGAGGAGATTCAAAAAGTGTTTGAGATGTCTATGGTTGGTGAGATGTCCTTCTTCCTTTGAATTTAAGTTGCTCAGCTAGACGGTGGTATCTTTATTTCTCAAGATAAGTCTGTCAAAGAGTTGAAGAAGTTTTGTATGGAGGATTCAAAACTAGTGAGTAATCCCATGGTCACTAGATGTCTCTTAAGCAAGGATGATGTGTCTTTGGAGGTGGATCAGAATGCCTATAGATCTATGATTGGATGATTGTTGTACCTAACTGCTTCTAGACCTAATATTATGCATCTAGTATGTGTGGTTACCAGTTATCAAGATAATGCCAAGAAAACACATGAGAAGGTACTGAAAATGATATTCAGATACTTGAAATGAACTCCAAATTGTCACCTATGGTATCTAAGAGGTAATGACTTTGATTTGAGTGCCTACATGGATGTTGATTGGATTGGTTGTGTTGATGATAGAATAAGTACAAGTGGTGGTGCCTTCTTTTTAGGAAGTAGATTGGTTTCATGGTAGAGAAAGAAGTAATATTTAGTGTCCTTATCTATTGTAGAGGCAGAGTACATTATAGTAGAATCCTGCTATACACAAGTTTTGTGGCTGAAGAAAATCCTAAAGGATATCAAGGTATTATATGATGATCCTATTCCTATTTTGTGTGACAATATAAGTGCTATCAATATTTCAAATAATCTAGTATGTACTCTAGAACCAAGCATATTGCAATTAGGTATCACTTTTGAGAGAGAAGGTTGGAGAGAAGGAATTAAGGTTGGAATATGTTCCAACAGAGGATCAAGTTGTAGATATTTTCAGAACGGCTCTTACAAAGGACACTTTTGAGGATCTTTGGTAAAGGTTAGGGGTAATTTCCCCTCCTTCTTGCTAGATGCATAATGGTGCATCTATCCATGGGGAGTTAATCCTATATATTTTCCTAGGTTGATGGTGACTACCTCTTAGGGGAGTAGGTAGTGGATGCTAATGATAGGGGGTCTTTTTAGTCCAAGAAGTTGTATACACCTAAAACTGACATGACTCGGTCTAAATAAATATTCTTAATATTTATTTCATTCTAATTATTCTATCAATAAATAAATAAACAAATTTATTTATTTGATTCATATTCCTCTAAGTTAATTAAATATCAAAATATTTAATTACCTTTTCTAAAGTCAAAATTAAATAAAATCCTTTATTTAATTAAATTCTTCCAAACAATTAAATAATTCTTAATTATTTAATTAAAGTCAAATCATTATTCCAAATCATGCACCAATAATTAAATAAAATTATTTATTTAATTTGCTTTCTCATCTTCTAATTCTTCCAAAATCATTCTAAATTAAAAAATACCAATTATTTAATTGTTTCTTCCAATAATATCTTCTCTAAAATTAAATAAATCAAAATATTTATTTAAGTTGTCAATTTCTTCTAAATTGAGTTATCTCTAAACATAATTCAATCCTTGTGCACATGCAATTGAATATTCTAAATATTTAATTGAGCTAAAATATCTTCTCATCCTCATGCAATTTTCCTTCTTCTAGTTCTATTCTCTTAACTCTTCTATCTATTTTGTTAGTTGATTAATCTCTTCAGTTAACTCATTCTTCTATTTTATTAATTCCTCTTATGCAAAATAGAGCAAGACACATGTCCTTTCCCTATTCGTGCACATTCCTCAACTATTCTATACCGTTGATCTTATCTCTCTCAAGTCTATAAATTAAACTCTATTCTTCCATTTCATTCATCTAATCTTTTAGTGTTGTTACTCTACAGGAATCACAGCGTGCCTTGGGCACCAATTCCTTCATTTCTTGCGATCACTTTGTTACAATATCATTACCATTATTGTGAAGCTCATCTTCATTGCAAAGCATCATCATAGCCATTCTCCATTGACAATCTTGGAATAGCAAGGAAGCACACTCTTTGATGGCCTTATTCATACATGCAAGATCAATTGAGATAGGCAACCAATGGAAGCCGTGAAGCTTTGAGGTTTGCAAAGGTTTTGAAGTTCTTTTGTTTGATTGATCTCTTTGTTTCTATATTTCATTGAGTTTTGGGTATTATTGATATTGATATATTGATTATTCATTTAAAATCCAATTTTACCTTAAATATTTTGGTGCCCACCATGGGGCCTAGCCCCAATTTTAACATAAAAACTAAGTTTTTGTGTTTTAGAAAGTCGTACATAGGAGGAAATCGCACATCTGAAACATCGTAACATGCATATACTATTTGTTTTGGTGTATACCTCATTTCGGTGCATACAGTCTCTGATCTGGGACATCTATTTCCTATTCTAGTGCATATATTCTTTTAGTGCATATAGACCCTGTTCTGGTGCATTTATCCTTTGTTACGGCACATCTATCTTTTTAGTGCATATATACTATTTTCCTATGCTTTTGACCTCTGTCTTAGTGCATATTTGTTGTGGCACTTATGATCTATGTTACTACACATTCAATCTCTAAATCAGTGCATATGATCTAGGCAGTAATTTTTAGGATTTCTTTGAAGTTTCTGCTAATGCAAACATCTTTTTACAGGACCACTCTTGATCTGTTTGCAGGCTAGGCACTAGTTTAGAATCATATAGTTGTACTTGTTAACTCACACTTCAATTTCTAAATGGGGAAGTAAATGGATGCTCATGCAAATCTCACATAGTCTTAACTAGGAAGGTGGTAATTGAATCATTTCTATCTTACATATCATTGAATCATTGCTATATTGCTATCCTTCAAAGTTAACAAACTCATTGCTATCTTGGTAAAATTGGACCATTGCTATCTTGTTATCACTTCAAAGTTAACAAATCATTGCTATCTGGGTAAAATTGAACACATCATTGCTATCTTGGTAAAATTGGACCATTACTATATTGTCATCACTTCAAAGTTAACAACTTTCTGTGCTTGCCCAAGTAGATACCTCATCTAGTTTTTCTTATTTTTAACTAAGGAAAAAAAGAACCATTGTGTTTCATGTTTTGGGAATGATACTAGGCCTATGCTCTCCCCTATCTTGGGTGACCAAAATGCTAGACATATCATTTTCGCATGTGTTTTTTCTTTAATGGGGCCTACTCTTGGATACCGTTCATCCAAGTAGGAATGACCCTAAGTGGTAATAGGCTAGATGCCAAGCCCTACCAATCCACTATAAATAAATTGTGTTTGGAGTGAAAGCTTCAAACAATGAGTGTAGTTGTGTTATACCGACAACCAACCTGACCCAAAACCCTCCAAGGTGCAACCCTTGTAGTGTGGGAGACTCCATAATAGAGAGTAGTACTACTGCATATATAACCACTTGAATGGTTGCCTTTATTAAACACCTTTTGTCTTAGTGGCCAAAAACCCCTATAATCTAGTGTAGGGAAGGGCGATGATCACCTCCCAAAGATGCCTCACCTAGAGATAGGGAGAATTTGGTTTTATACTATCCTTTGTAGCCTAGGATTCTACTTGCTTTCTTTTAGTCCAAAAAGAGTAAAAAAAAATACAAAAAATAAAAAAACCATGAAATCATTCTTTGTGTTTGCTGTGTCTTCTTTCCATAATTGATTAAATCAGATCGAAGATACCATCTTGCAATAAAATGGACCAAAAACATCAAAAAAATTACCAAAAATTTGTAAAAAACACTGGAAAAACTAGAGCTGTGCTTTTATCTTCTTTTGTTGCACATCTGAGCTGACTTTTAGCACATTTATCTAGATGTACTACGCTTTTGATACCTATTGTTGTACATATAAAATTTACCAGTATTGCACATCTATACCAACTTTTAGCACATTTACCAGTTTATGTTGTGCATTTGTTGCAATGCATGGGTGACAATGAGCACTCCCAAAGTCTTTGAGAGAAAAATTTTGCCATTTCTAGGTACCCATTTCAGCCTTGTTCCCAATTCTAAGATCAGATCTTACCTTACAGTCACATTTCCATCCATTCCTTAGCATACCCCCTCTTTCGTTAGTCATCTCATCCACCTTCTACTAGGTCTTCCTAAACAAAGTCAAAGTATCCCATATTAGATTAGTGCAAGATCTTTTTTAGGTTACTTTAGATCCAAGTAACCCTAGTAGGTCGTAGCACTTTGCTAGTGGTCTTGGTGCATGACTAGTCCCTACATAGTAAATGGGTATCGAGTACCCTTACTAGTGGCTACCGTCTTGTATCAGTTGTCTTACTTGGAATCATTGATCTAAACAATCCCTTGGTCAAATCTCATCAAAACAAGAATCCTATTCTCATCAGTCTCCATAGGCACCTTTCCCATATCTCTAGTCCCATCCCACTTCATCCCACATCACCTTGCATGGTTCTAACTAGATCTCAATACCAAAAGTAAACTAAAATGGCCAAAATACCTAAACATAGTGGGTTTTCTCAAGACAAAGAGCATGAAATCACCCCATAAGAGTACCAAGAGGCCATCCAAAGTAAGAATTTTCAACACATGATGGACAAAATCCTCCATGAGGACCCTCAAAAGTACTTTATGCACCTTACGAGCCTAGGGATTAAATTCCCTCCAACTTTGATATTGATGCATTAAAAGACCAAGGAGAGAAAAGAATCCCCAACATGAACACAAATGAGGAAATCCCCCTAGAACGTAAACGCAAACATATAATGGACCAAAACACACCTATGGACATGATAAAGAAACAGATTGAAGCCTTGCAACAGCAGTACCCATTTGACAAATGTTTGAGAATGATACCCTTCCCCTTTCAATTCAAAATTCCCAAGTTTGACAAGTACAAACAGAAAGGGGACCCTAGAAATCACATTAGGGAGTTTAGCACAGCATGCTTAGAAGTGGCTCATAATGACACTTACCTCATGAGACTTTTTCCTAGATCCCTAGAGGGTCAAGCAATGGAATGGTTCTCAAGACTTCCTCTAGGCATTAAAACATTCAATGAGTTATTAAACCTTTTTGTCACACACTTCTCTTACAACTTAGATCACAAAATCTCCATGCTAGACCTTTGCAACACAAAGCAAAAGGGTCGGGAATCCTTCACCGCCTTCCTACAAAGATGGAGACAACTCGCAAGCAAGTGCTCGTATCACGTGCCAGAGATACAGTTGATAGAAATATTTGTCCACAATCTCAACCCTGATCTTAGCTACCAAATACAAATTCAATGCCCCGACTCATTTATGAAAGTCATTGAGATGGGACTATTTATCGAAAAAGCTATGATCGCCAAGGGGCAAATCAAGATATATAAAGACACACCTTACTCAAGCTACACAACGGACAAATCAAAGTTTTGGATGAAGAATAAGAATGTAGTCAACAATAGAGTGGTGGATGCCAAGGTAGCGGCTCCCAAACAACAACAACCTATCTTCACTCTGAAAGGAGAGGCAAGTAACGCTCCACCCAACAAACCATTCTCTCGCGAACCTTGACAATGGTTCACGTCAAATCCTAGATGAAAGTTTACACCCCTAGGAGAGTCTCAAGAATCTGCGCTAAGAAAGTTGTTGCATAACAATGAGGTCACCCTTCCTCCCACTAGTGATTATGAACCGCAAGTAAAACCTCACTATTGGAAAGACAAAGATTTTTGCAATCATCACAGAGGAAGAGGTCATACATCCAACAACTATATCCATCTCAAACATGTCATCCAAGACATACTTGATCAAACTCAAGTGGGCACTCAACAACACACCTCAGACGAGACACATGTAGGATATAGGAATCCACTCCTAAACCATGATAGGCCATACAATAACAACCATGACATGCCACACAACAACAAAAACAACACCAACAATGGTAGTAACAACCACAATAGGCAAAATTAGAACAATGGTAAAAAAAATGCCAACTATGCCAATGTACTGTTCAACTATATGGTCAACTGTATAACAGAGTGCACATCCCAAGTCAAAATGATCACTTCCAACCATCAATTGGGACCTAACAAGAATGATTGCAGAATCATCACCTGTAGTGGTAAGGTCACCTTGAACACTCTACCTCTAAGGTTGTCGCATTCTCCGTCTCACCCTCACACGTATAGTGCCATAGACCAACTTTGAAAGACTCCTACCCACATATCTATCCTTGAGTTATTGCATCTATCTCCCTCACATAGGGAAATTCTTGACAAAGCCTTAGTGGAAACAACTGTACCCACGAACCTAGGCCAAGAGAAGTTTCAAGCCATGGTAGGAAATCTGACCTCCTTAAGCACCTTGTCATTTACCGACCAAGATGGCCTATCTATCTCCCAACCTCATAACACACCTCTGCACATCATTGCCTTCATCCATAAACACCATATCAAGAGGGTTCTCATTGATGGGGGAGCTGGTTTAAATATTTGCACATTGAAGTTAGTCTTTACATTGGTGTTCTCTGAATCAACAGTGGATCCTACGAAAATGATCACCATCAAAGCCTATGATGAAGAAGAAAGGACTACAAAGGGAACAGTGGTATTACCCATATAGATTGGACCAGTCATCAAGTACGTTGTTTGCCAAGTCCTTGATAGGGAGCTATCCTACAACATCCTTCTAGGTAGACCATGGATTCATGCCATAAAAGTTATGCCCTCTACCTTTCACCAATGCAAAAAGTTTCCCCATAACGGAAAATAGATCACCATCCAAGGTGACCCTGATCCTTTCAAACATTGCAATACCATCCACTCAAAGCCTGATTGTATCATTCCTAACAACAAAGACTATACATTCCCTATACCACAGCATGGCTATACCTCTGAGGCTTCCTCATCCAAGCCCAAAGAGCAGAAGATCATTATCAAAGAATCTAGGGCAGGGGAATACTCTATCGAGCATAGCCTCAATCTATCCAAAATGCCTCTATCACCAAGATCCTTTGGCTGACCTATGCATTTTCTAAAGCCATCTACTCCTCCTGCACCCCCCACAGCTCCCTTTGTAAAATGGGGGACCTTATCCGATGAAACCAAGAGATATGTCTTATCCTAGCTCTACACAGAAGATTTGGACACACCGCAGGAACCACCTAGGCTCCCAACTGAACTCTATGGGTGGGGTGAGACTATCCTGCATAGGATGGGATATGAAGGACAAGACCCTATCGGTCTAAGAAAAGAAGGCATAGTGGAACCCATCCAACCCTCTTCATCCTCATTAACAAGAAATACAAGAGGACTAGGCTTCCAAGACAAAGGCAAGGCTAAGACAAATGCTTGTTTTGTAGAATAGATTCATGCACTCCAAGATGACAGTGATATAGATTCCAATGAATATGAGTGGGAGGAACTCACAGAGCATTCCTATGAGGACAAGGGAGTTGATACCATTCAACCTATAGCCTATGAGGCTGATTATTTTTCCTTCCTTTTTTTGATCATTTTACATTTCAGTGGATGACATTATCATACTTTTAGAGACTATTGTTCCATTATGCAGATTTGATTATATCTCTTGATTTTGATTTGACATTGATTAGAAATATGGTGATTCAATTTGATCATATTTTGGATGCTATGTTGAGACTAGACATACAAGATATATTAGATGATGTTTATTGATGTGATTTCTAGTTCTTTATGTGATGATGATTATGTAACATTAGATAGAAAATGCAGCTTAATCTTGAATTATGTTCTAGATGATTAATGTGGTATTCAATGGCATGAATTTAATTCTAGTTGCTTTGGATGTGATTATTCATGATATGATTGACACTTGATCTAGATATGCAAGAGTATATTCCCAGGCCATGGGAGATTGGAGGTAGTGTTCACACATGTTATTTCCTATGAACTGATCCATTCCCAACAGGGATGAGGATCACGTTTGATACAAATGTTGTTTAAGTACTTGTTTGTTTTATTATTTTGGCCTAGTATCCCTTTGTAAAATTAATTTATATAATGTGTTGTATAATTTTTATTGTTTTACACCACTTGGTATTGTTTAATTTTTATTTTTGGGCCATTTAATGTAAATTTATGACTCCCTAGGTGAACCTTAGTGTCCCAAAACTTACCCTAGGTGGTCACCCATGGGTCTAGGGTCAATTTTGACTAACTAAACCTTGGGGTAACTCACTTTTGGTCACTCTATACTGAGGTTTAGTCAAAGTGACGAATTTTGAAATGGCTAAGGGTTGGAGATGAGTCGTGCTTTGGGAAAGACTCATCTCCCTTCCCAATGTTTGGGGATCCCTTCACCAAGAAGACTTGGGAGGTCTCCAAGACTCCTAAGTGTGTGGGATCTTCCTCCAAGACTCACACATGTGTGAGAGCATCTTCGAGGGAGATGACTCTCTTGGAGAATAAGAGGATGCCATATGGCATCCCTTATCCTCATGGAGGCTTGAAGGGGATTGCCACCTCACCACTTTGTCTCTCACACATGTGTGAGATCACACGTGGATAAGATGAGGATTGGGATGAAATTGGAGGGTGACACTTGTCACCCTCACACTTAATCTCCCTTGCAAGTGGCATGGGAAGAGGAAGGAGAAGGTGAAAAGTGTCACCTTCTCATTCCTCAAGGCCAATTTAGAAGGCTTATATTACCTCCTCTCGTTGAGGAGTGTGGGGTTCTTGAATTTTAGATTTTTCTTTCTATTCTTGGAGTTTATTTTGGGGAGTTAGATAAAATTTGGAGATTGGAAGATTTGGAGAAGATTGGAGCTCATCACCAAATGTGCTTCTATTTTAGGACTTTTAAAGGTAAGCTCCATGGCTATGGCCATTTACCCTTGCATATTTCATTTATGTTGTGTTTGTGGATTTTTGTTGTTGTTGTTTTCTTTTTTATGTGGGTTGGGAGTTTGGTGAGAGCACCTCCATTTAGAGGTAAGGCTCAACTTGTATGGGTTAGGGGAGAGTGAACCTCCTCTAGCTCATCTCCTTATTTTCCGCTATTGATAGCCTTGAGGGATTATTCCTAGTGTTGAGATCATTTTAATGGCAAGAGTACCAGGATAGTTTTTGAGATATTTGGAGATATGTGTTTTGGATGTTTTGGCTTGAGGCCTTGAGACTTGGTGCTTTGAGATCATGGAGTGGCCTATTGAGTAGAGGGGTCCATTCCCTACCCCCATCAAACTTATTTTCGTGAGTTTTGTTATGTGTTAATCCTTGGGTTATTGTTGAGTTGTTTTTGTGTTGATTGTTATTATGTGTGTGTGCAACAATGTGATTCCTACCTCCCTAGATTAGGGGTGACCCACTTGCGGTCTATGGTAGGGAGGAGGGCATTTTGTAGTGGCTTGGTTCCCCTTTTTGCTATTTTTCTACTTACAGGTTTGTAGTCGGATAAATGGAGCTTGGAGAAGCTCATTTTCACCTTTTGCAATATTATTTTGTTGGTTGTTTGACCCATGGCCTTTGAGGCCCTATTGTAAATTTTGACAAATTTATTACTACCCATTATGTTGGTTGTAGTGTGAGAATGTAATGTGAGCACTCTTATGGTTTATTCAAAAAAAAAAAATTTACTACTCTATGTTGTTGAGTTTATGAGCAATGGAGAAATGCAAGAGAAAATAACCTTGCTGTCATTTTTAGTTAAATGTGTGTGTGTGTGTGTGTGTGTGTGTGTGTGTGTGTGTGTGTGTGTGTGTGTGTGTGTGTGTGTGTGTGTTGCTGATAAAATTTTAGTGTATGCTAGAAAATAGGAGGGAAAATAGATATATAATTTTCTGTTATGTTGCATTGAAATTTCATGTTTATTAATATGTTTTTTTGTGAAAATAAGTTGTTGAAAATGTAGGTGAAATTATATTTCCTACCTTATAGATTTTATCAAAAAAAAATAGAGTATTTTTGTATATTTATTTCAAAAAAAAATACAGGTGCTACTGAATTATTTTATGATACAAAACTAAAAAATAGTATTCTATGTTATTTAAAATTATTGTCATTGAGAAAGTTAGTTTTATATATATATATATTGAATGGCTTTTTCACATTTGAAATATATCAAATAAAAAAAATAGAATATAGATTAAATGAGGTCCGAACCCTAAGAAGGGTTTGTGTTATGCTTATCAGAAATAAACAAAAGAATGGAGAAACTACTATGGGTGTGGGTGGAGGCATAGCCTCCTCCCCACACCCTTCCCCTGTATAGGCTCCCCTCACCACCTCCTTAACCCCCCTCCGCTTCAGCACTTTGCAGTCCCTTTTAACTCCAAGCGGTAGTAGAGATAAATGGCCGACGAGCCTCCATAATACAGTCTCTTAACTCTCTTTGTTGTTTCAATAATTGTCCTATTAATATATATATATATATATATATATATATATATATATATATATATATATATATATATATATATATATCCCTCTGTGTATTTTAAACAAAAAAAAAAGAAGACTCATATTTACATTCACAGATTTAACTATATGTATATATATTTATATATATACATACACAAAATGTATATATATATATATGAAATAAAATTTAATAATAAATAACCCTACTATGTATATCCAAAGAAAATATACCTCCGTGAGGTATTTTCATGGCTACCAAGCCATTGTTGAGGAAATCTCCAACCTACAAAACAAGAAAGAAAAGAAAACAAGAAAGGAGAAAAGAAAAACAATGAGAGAACAAAACAAAATAACATGTTAGGGTTTTGACAAAAATGAAAACAATAAAATATTGGTTAGGGCTTAGTTGGTGAGTGAGTGGATATTAGAGTTTTTTTAATTTAATTATAACCTTTATTCCTCATATGCACAGGAAACTAAGTTTCCCTCTCCTTTGCCTTTTGGGCCTTTTTGAATTATTTGACTTCCCTTGTGATTAATTTTAGTTGAATTAATATTCACTTGGGGAATTGAATTTCATTTTTGTGGTGATGTTTTGTTTTTCCTCTTTATGGGGTTCTTGACCCTGTTAAGCTATTTAATTTTAATACTTTTATTTAAATTATTTAGTGTATTTTAGATTTTTGTGTTGAGAAGTCCCATGTATTAAATTTCAATTTAATTAGTTTTATTATTATTTTATGGGAGAAGTATTTTAATCTTTCCCTTTTCACTATTATTTTTGCATTAGTTAATAAATATAATGTTGAAATTATATTTATTAATGGACTTAATTTTGACAATTTATGTTTTGTGTCATTTAATTATTTTCAAGTTTTAATATTTAATTGTAGGGTCGATTTATTTGGCCTTGGCAAAGTATTGAATTTTTTAACTTTTCTTTAAGTTTAATTATTAATTTTAAATTTTTATTTGAATTCTTGTTGGAGTTTTTATTTTAAAATTTTTAATTCGATTATTGAAAATGCGTTATGCTATCAAATTTTTCCTATATTTTAGGGTTTTATTTTTATGACAATTTATTGGCTTTCATTTTATCACTCCATCTTATCATGTGTCCATCATGCCATTTATTTTCATATTTTATTTATTTGATTTCCATCCTTGTATTAGTTAGGAGTTGGTTTCGAATCTAACAAAATCACCTTCTCACCTAGGAAACTTAAGGTTTGAATTAAAACCATTCTAACCCAAAAGCGGCATGCTTCTTGTCGCGTACCCCCTAGACAGGTTTCATCATGCAGGGGATGGTGTAGGACAACACACTTCCCTAAACTATGTTTGACATGTTTATGTCTGATGTGTATTGCCACCGAGCATGCAAACACGTGCGAGGGGGTTCCTAGGGATAGGTAGAAATTTTTTTCATTTTTCATGTCATGACGACATGTCAAATGTGGACATGACATGTGTGTTGTGTGTCGTGACTACATGGGAAATGTGGACATGACATAGCCCCTACTGTGAGGGACAAATGCTAACACAAAGACCATTAGAGTGTGATTTACCAATTCTTGAGAGTACCACCTTCGAGGAAGGTTTGAGTTCTATCACGATAAACAATTTGGAGGAAAGTACCATTCTAAATTCTATCCCTACCAATACTCCTCACATATCCATTCAACATATCAATGAATTAGATCTATCCTCCAACTCCCTCCCCCTTGTACATCTTGAACTTATTGACTGGGATCTACGAGGCACCCCGCAATTAGATATGTTCAAAAATGATGATGCCTATATTGACTACATGGAACTTAGGGACCACCTACCCCAAGGAGATCATAAAGCTAGCATCGCCATTGAACTAAATACTGTGGCTTATTTCAAAGAGGGTGCCAACCCTTCCAGTCAAAAAAATATCAAAATCAAAACTGGATTTGATGGTGAAAACCCAACTGTGGCACCTAATGATGGAAGGATTGACACTCTCTCCAATGATATGCACTAGGAGAAGTCTTAGATTGTTGTAGAACCTACAGAGCTGGTCAACATTGGAATGGAGGACTAGCCTAAGATTATACACTTTGCAAAGTCTCTAACTCCACCAAAAAAGACTAAGTTTATACCATTCTTCAAGAAAAAGTGGGGCAACTTTGCTTGGTCATATGCAGATATGCTCGGTCTAGATCCAAATTTGATCTTGCATCATCTTCCATTGGATTCGAGAGTGAAACCAATCAAGCAAAAGCTTAGAAAGATGTATCCACACATAGCACTACTAGTCAAAGAAGAACTCAAGAAGCTATTGGATGTAGGGTTTATCAAATCAATAGACTATCTGGAGTGGATATCCAACATTGTACCAATGTCCAAACTTGATGGCAGAGTCTGATTATGCAATGACTTCAAAGATCTTAACAAAGATTTCCACAAGGATGACTTTCCATTTCCCAACATAGATATCATTTTTGACTTAACAGTAGGGCATACCATGTTATCTCTCATGGATGGCTTCTCAAGATACAACCAGATCAAGATAGCACCAAAGGACCAACACAAGACAACTTTCACTTGTCCATGGGGCACTTTCTACTGGAATGTCATGCCATTGGGTTAAAGAATGTTGGGGAAACATATCAACGAGCCATGACCAATATTTTTTATGATATGATGCATGTCACAATGGAGGACAATGTGGATGATATCCTTCCAAAATTTCTCATGAGAGAATCCCACATGGATATACTAGAGAAGGTCTTTCAGAGGCTAGAGCAATTCAAGGTCAGATTGAACCCAAAGAAGTGTGTGTTTGGAGTCACCACAGGCAAACTCCTAGGCTTCATCATCTTAGCTAATGGAATAGAGGTAGACCCCACAAAGGTCAAGGCTATAATAGAAATTCTACCACCTAAGAATAATACTCATTTAAGGTCCCTACAAGGCAATCTATAATCTATCAGGTGGTTCATATCACAACTAGCAGACAACTACCAACCTTTCAGCCATCTCTTGCATAAGAATATTCCATTTCGATGGGATGAGAAATGTGAGGATGCATTTGGCAAACTGAAGGAGTACCTTGTGAATCCACCCATTCTCATGCCACCTATCCAAGGTAAGCCTCTATTACTCTACATATCTACTACGCCAACAGCTCTTGGGGCCTTACTAGCACAGCATGATTATGAAGGTAAGGAAAGGGACATATACTATATCAGTCACACATTGGTGGGCTATGAACTACAATACTCCCAGATAGAAAGATCATGTCTTTATGTGGTTTTTGCTTCCTAAAAACTATGACATTACTATTGGTCTCTTACAATGATTTAACAACTGAGCTCTTAAAACTGTAACTCAGAGATTGGACATCTGAACTGTGTAGCTATCTTAATCACTATGGAGATGCATTTCACTTGTTAACCTAGGCATGTGAACTTGAAATGGGTCAGCACGGTATGTGCACTAAGAACTTCCAAAGTAGCCATGTTCATTCTATAGCTATGAAAGACATAATGTTGAAGATAAATTGCTAGAAAGGAAATAACAGGAATACTGAATATTAACCAACAACTATTCTAGAATCAATTACATAACACAAAGTAACTATATACGCCTAAAAATGACACGATTCATTCTAAATAAATATTCTAAATATTTATTCCTTTCCTCTACTGATTAAATAAATATTCTAAATTTATTTAATCGGCTCACTATTCTATAATTAAATAAAACTAATTTATTTAATTAAATTCCGTAAATTCTTCTAATATCTCACACAATTAAATAATCCTACATTATTTGATTAATCATAAATTCCTCTATTCTAAGTTCTAAATTCAAAAATCCACCTCACCTTTCCACCTCACCATGTTGTACATGTAATTAAATATTTAATTACCTAATATTCCCTCACCCACATGTCCTATTTCTCCTCAAACCAAAATTAGTTAACTTCTCAATCAAAACTGTTAACTAATCAATCAATTTAGTCAATCCCTCAGTCCATTCTTCCAACTAACTAATCAAGTTTGTTAACTGATCAGTTAAAGGAGTTAACTCTCCAATCAATGTTGTCAAATCCCCTCTTTCATGATGGAGGTGAGACACTTGTCATATTTCTACCGGTTGCATATTCCTCAACCATTCTCAGCCATTGATTGTCATACTTCTTCTTAGCCGTTGATTCTCATTCTTCTGAATCTATAAAAGAAACCTCATCCCTCCATTCTAATCATCCAGGCTATTCATATTGTTACTCTGCAAAAATTCACCAATGCACCTTTGGCACCCCAATACAATTTTCTTGAGATCACCCAAAGCTTTGAAGCTCATTTTCATTGCACATTACCACCATAGCCATTCATTATCGATATTTTTGAAACAACAATGGAGTGCACTCTCTGAGGGCCAACTTCATACATACAAGGATGATCTTGATAGGCAACAATAGAAGTTTCAATTCAAGGAAGGTTTGCATTGTGTTATTCATTGCTTCATTTCATTCAATCTTTCTTAGTTTCACTATTCTATTGAGTTATGGGTATTTGATGTTGTTTGTTGCATATTCATTGTTGATCTTATTTTACCCTAACATTTTTGGCGCCCACCGTGGGGCCTTTCCCCTTTATCTCATCAATATCTAAGCTTTTTTTGAAGACAGGTTTCGTACAGGTCACGCACAGGCTAATTCAGTGCATTTGAACACTTCCATGGTGCTTCTGTCCTCTGTTCCAGTGCTTATAATCTTACGGTACATTTAAACACTGTTACGGCGCATATACCCATTTCTGCAGTGCATATATTATTCCTATGCATCTGTTATGGCTATTTGATATTGTTTGTTGCATATTCATTGTTGATCCTATTTTACCCTAACATTTTTGGCACCCACCGTGTGGCCTTGCCCCTTTATCTCATCAAAATCTAAGCTTTTTTTGAAGATAGGTTCCGTATAGGTCACATATAGGCTAATTTGGTGCATTTGAACATTTCCAAGGTGCTTTTGTCCTCTGTTTCGATGCTTATAATCTTACGGTGCATTTAAACACTATTATGGTGCATATACCCATTTCTGTAGTGCATATATTATTCCTGTGCATTTGTTCTTTCTTACTGCGCTTTTACGCATTGTTACGGTGCATTTTTTTCTACTGTGCATCTATTCTTTCTTACTGCATTTTTTAGCACTGTTACAGCGTATTTGTTCTTGCTGTGCTTCTGTTGACTATTTCTACGCATTTAGTCACTGAAGTTGCGCTTCTGTAGTGGGCAATGATTTTAGTGCTTTTCTAAGAAGGTTTGCTAATGCTAACATCTTTGTCGGTGTTCTCTGGAGCTGTTTTGCAGGATAGGTTCGGGTTTAGTTCCATATAGTTGCATTTTGATAGTTCACACTTCACCTTCTAAAGGGATAGTAAAACTGATATTCATTCAAACCCTTATATAGCTTTAATTAGGAAAGAAGTAACTGGATCATTGTTGTCTTGCATTTTAACATTGCTATCTTTTCCAAGCTATTGCTATCTGGTATTAAAAAGTGAACTCATCATTGCTTTCTGAGTTAAAATTGAACTACTGCTATCTCGATTGACCAAAATTTCAAAGTTAACTATTTGTGCTACGTGGATTAAAACTGAACTCATCATTGATTTTTGGGTTAAAATTGAACCACTGCTATCTCGATTGACCAAAATTTCAAAGTTAGCTATTCGTGCTACGTGGATTAAAACTGAGCTCATCATTACTTTCTGGGTTAAAAAATAAACCAATGCTATCTTGCTAAATCACTTCAAAGTTTTGTGCTTGCCCAAGTAGATTAGCCCATTTAGTTTTTCTACTTTTAAGTAGGTTAGATTAATTTGTGTCTTTTGTGCTTGACGAATGACAATAGGCTTATGCTTTCCCCTTTACTCGGTGATAAGAGTGCTAGACTTGTCATTCCATTTGTTTAACCTTTAGGGGGGCCTACCCTTGGATACACGCTTGTCCAAGTGGGAATGACCCTGAATGGAAACAAGCTAGAAGCCAAGCCCTACCAATCCACTTAAAACAAAAGTGCTTGAGGTGAAAACCTCCTACAATAAGTGCTGCTATGTTACACCAACATCCAACCTCCCCAAAAACCCTCTAAGGTGCAACCCTTTGAGGCTGGGAGACTCCATAATAGAGAGTAGTGCCACCGCATGTGTAACCACTTGAACGGTTGCCCGCATTAAACACCTCTTGTTCTAATGGCCAAAAACCCTTGTAATCCATTTCTAGCCTAAGATCTTTGTACTTGCTTTTGTTCCTATTAGTCCAAAATAGAGTTAGAAAAACCACTAAAAAGTGAAAAACTATAAAATATTCTTTGTGCTTGCTATGTTTTCTTGCTGTTAATTCATAAAATCAAATCAATAAGACCTTTTTCCAGCCAAAAATACCAAAAAACAATAGAAAATTCCAAAAATTTGCAAAAAAACTTTGAGAAAAGCCAGAGCAGCACATTCGTCCTCTATTCTTGCGCATTTGTGTCAACTAGCAGCGCATTTGTTTAGACTTTCAGCGCATTTATTGACTATGGCTGTGCATTTATACTTTATCAGTATGGCACATTTGCATAGACTTCCTACGCATATATGCATTTCTGTTGCGCATCTGTTTTGGCGCATCCACGATAGTGAGCATTTGCACTATTTTTGAGAGAAATTTTTTACCTATTTTGAGTACCATTTTCAGCCTAGCTTCACATTCAGGGATCAGGTTCAACCTTGCAGTCAGTCTTCATCCATTTCACCCAAGTATCTCTCTTTCGTCAATCATCCCATTCACCTTCTGTTATAACCTTTCTTGTCCCAAAGTCAGATTGCTCCATATTAGTTTGATATAGGTCCCTTTCTCATGTCCTTTGTGAAATTCACGTAATCCTAGTAGGTCACAGAACTTTTCTAGTAGTCTTGTTGCACGACTAGTCCCTACATAGTAAGACAGGTATCGACTACCCTTACTAGTGGCTACCATCTTGTGTTAACCATCTTACTTGAAGTCATTGAGCAAGAAAGTCCTTTGTCCAAGTCTTTTCCTAGGTATCCTATTCACAATAGTCTCAGTCGACACCTTGCCAAAATTTCTAATCCTAGTCCACTTCATCCCATGTCACCTTGCATGGTTCTTACTTGATCTTAGTACAACAAGCAACTTGAAATGGCCAGCTCATCCAATCGTATCATCACACTGCATGATAGTGATGAAGAGATCTCTCATGAAGATTATGAAGGGAGCATCTAAGATTAGAAATTCCAACGTTTAGTAGAGAAGGTGCTCCATGTGGACCCTCATAGGTATTTCTATCATCTTGCTAGTCTCAAAATTAAACTTCTCATAGACTTTGATATAAGCTCAATCATGGAAAATATAGACAATGATCATGAAAGGGGAAAGAATGACATAGACCCACATGCAAATCAAAGAGAAAGGAATACTATAGACCCAAATGCAAATGATAGAGGAAAGAGACCCATAGATCAAAATGCTCCTATGGAAGAAATGAGAAAACAACTTGAGAGCCACACACAACAAATATCAGACCTTAAGATAGGTACAAATACCAAGAACTACTCCTTGGAAGATATAGCACCGTACCCCTTTGACAAAAATTTGGTCATGAAACCATTCCCCTATCGGTTTGAAGTTCCAAAGTTTGACAAGTACAAAGGGAAGGGGGACCCTAGAGATCATATTAGGGAATTCAATATAGCATGTTTAGAAGTAGCTCACAACGAGACCTACCTGATGAGACTATTTCCAAGATCTTTAGGTGGTCAAGCTATGGAGTGGTTCTCACGTCTCCCACCAGGAATCAAAACTTTTGATGAACTTGTCAACAAATTTATCATGCACTTCTCTTACAATATTGAACACGAGGTATCTATGCTAGATCTATGCAACACCAAACAAAAGAGTGGTGAGTCATTCGCTACCTTCTTACAATGATGGAGACAACTAGCTAGTAAGTGTTCTTACGATATGCTTGAGAAGCAGCTATTAGAGATGTTTGTCCATAACCTAGACACTGATCTTAGATATCAAATACAGATACAATGTCCTACATCATTTTCAAAAGTCATTGAAATGGGATTGTTCATTGAAAAGGCTATGATCACTAAAGGTGCAATCAAGATATACAAGGACACACCTACCTCCAATTACACAACAGATAAATCAAAGTTTTGGACTAAGAATAAGAATGTGGTCAACGGCGGGGTAATGGATGCCAAGGCGACAGCTCCCAAGCAACAACCCATATTCACTCTTAAAGGAGAAGCAAACAATGGCACGCCCAACAAACCATTCTCTCAAGAGCCACGAGCATGGTTTAGTTCAAATCCAAGGAGAAAGTTCACACCATTGGGTGACTCTCAAGAGTCCGCATTATGAAAGCTATTGGCTAATAATGAAATCTGTCTACTGCCAACAAGTGATTACGAGCCTATAGTCAAACTTCCCTACTGGAAGGACATGGACTATTGTGAATATCATCAAGGAAGAGGGCATACAACCAACAATTGCATCTGCCTCAAAAATGTCATACAAGATGTACTAGATTAGAACCAGGGAAGAACCCAACAACATACCTCCAATGAAACTCATGTGGCCTACAGGGATCCACTTCTGAATCACAACAGGTCGTACAACAACAATAACACCAATGGTAACAACCACAATGACAAAAACTACAATGGCAATAACAATAATGACAACAACAACAACAATCGCAATAGGACAAATTAGAACAATGGGACTCGTAATGCCAACTATGCAAGTGTGCCATTTGAATATACCATAAATTGCATTTCTGAGCATGTCCCGCAACTCAATGTCATCACACCCAACCAACAATTAGGACCTAACAGAATTGGTTGTAGTATAATTACCCATAGTGGTAAAGTCACGCTCAATACCACCCCTCCAAGGTTGTCACCTTCTCCATCCAACTTCCGTCAGTACAATGTCATCGACCAATTATAGAAAACTCCGGTTCACATTTCTATCTAGGAGTTATTACGTCTATCTCCTTCCCATAAGGAGATCCTTGAGAAAGCCTTAGTGGAAACCTTGTCCCCACTAACTTGGCCCAAGAGAAGTTCCAGACCATGGTAGGCAATCTGACTTCCTCCAACACCATATCATTTACTGAGCAAGATGACCTCTCTATATCTCAACCCCATAACACCCCTCTACATATCGTCGCCTTCATCTGCAAACACCCCATCAAAAGGGTTCTCATTGATGGGGGTGCCGGTTTAAATATTTGCACATTAAAGCTAGTCCTTGCATTGGGGTTCTCTGAATAGGCAGTTGATCCAAGGAGGAAAATTACCATCAAAGTGTATGACGAGGAAGAAAAAACCACAAAGGGAACAGTAGTCCTACCCATTCAAGTGGGACTGGTAATAAAAGATGTTGTGTGTCAAGTCCTAGATAGGGAGCTCGCTTATAATATTCTTCTAGGGAGACCATGGATTCATGCCATGAAGGTTGTTCCCTTTACTTATAACCAATGCATAAAGTTCCCGCACAATGGCAAGCAAGTCACCATTTAAGGTGACCCTGACCCTTATTAGCATTGCAACTCTTTCCTTGCAAAACCCAAATGCATCATCCCAAATAATAGATCATATATATCCCCTATCCCATAAAATGATCATACCGCTGAAGCCTCCTCATCAAGGCCCAAAGAACAGAAAATTACCATAAAAGAAACTAGAGTGGGAGAATACTCCATTGAGCACAGCCTCAATCTTGCCAAGATTCCTTTGTCTCCTAGATCTTTTGGGCAACCCAAGCATTTTCCAAAGCTATCTGCTCCTCCTGTAGCTCCTGCAACTCCCTTTGTAAAATGGGGGACCTTATATGATGAAACAGAGGAGAGAGATATCCTACAATGGCTTTACACTGAAGAAGAGAGCACACCCCAGAATCTACCCAGACTCCCAACAAAACACTACGGGCGAGGTGAAACTATCGTACATAGAATGGAATACGAAGGACAAGGCCCCGTTGGCCTCAGAAAAGAATGAATCATTGAACCTATTCAACTTTCTTCATCCTCATCAGTTAGAAACACAAGTGGCATAGGATACAAAGGCAAAGGTAAAGCTAAGGAAAATGCTTGTCTTGTAGAAATAATCCAAACACTCCAAGAAGACAGCGACACTGATTCTAATGAATATGAATGGGAGGAGCTAATAGAGTATTCCTATGATGACAAGGAGGTCAACACTATTCAAACTTTTAGCCCCTACCGTGACGGACAAATGCTATGAAATAGACCACTGGAGTCTGATTTGCCCATCCCTGAGATTATGGCTTTCGAGGAAAGTTTAAATTCCATCACAATAAACAACTTGGAGAAAGTACCATTCTGAACACTACCCCCACCAATGCTCCTAACATTTCCATTCACACCATCAATGAATCAAATCTATCATCTGACTCCCTCCCCCTCGTGCACCCTGAGCTTATTGACTGGGATCTGTGAGGAACTCCCCAACTAGATATGTTCCAAAACGATGATGCTTACATTGATTATATGGAACTTAGGGACCACTTACCCAAGGGAGATCATAATGCTACTTTTGCTATTGAACTGAATACCATGGCTTACTTCGGGGAGGGTGCCAAGCCTTCCAGTCGCAAAAATATCAAGGTCAAAACTAGATTTGATGGTGAAAACCACCTCGTGGCGATGCCAGATCCCAAAATAGTAAAAAGAAAGGACACATCCGAAGGTGAAAACCCAACTGTGGCACCTGACAATGGAAGGCTTAACACTCTCCCTAATGATATGTACCAAGAAAGGTCACAGATTATTGTAGAACTAATAGAGCCTATTAATATTGGAATAGAGGAACAGCCTAAGGTTATCCACTTTGCTAAATCTCTTACTCTGCCAGAGAAAATGAGGTTTGTACCATTCTTTAAGAACAAGAGAGGTAGCTTTGCTTGGTCATATGCAGACATGCCGAGTCAAGACCCAAACTTAATTCTACATCATCTGCCATTGGATCTGGGAGTAAAACAAGTAAAGGAGAAGCTTAGAAAGATGCATCCTCACATAGCACTTTTGGTCAAAAAAGAACTCAAGAAATTGCTAGATGTAGGGTACATCAGAGCTATAGATTACCTAGAATGGATATCCAACATTGTACCAGTGTCCAAACCAGATGGCCGATTCAGACTATGCAATGCTTTTTGAGACCTAAACAAAGCATGCCACAAGGATGATTTCCCATTACCCAATATCGATATCATAGTTGACCTAACTGTAGGACATACCATGTTATCTCTCATGGATGGATTCTCGAGGTATAATCAAATCAAAATAGCACTACAGGACCAATACAAGACAACTTTTACTTGTCCATGGGGCACTTTTTGCTGGAATGTCATGCCATTTGGGCTAAAAAATGCAAGAGCCACATATCAATGGGCTATGACAACCATATTTCATGATATGATGCATGTAACAATGGAGGACTATGTTGACGATATCCTAGCAAAGTCACTCACAAGGGACTCACACCTAGATGTATTAGAAAAAGTTTTTCAAAGATTAGACCAATTCCAAGTCAAGCTGAACCCAAAGAAATGTGTGTTCAGAGTCACTTCAGGAAAGTTGCTAGGCTTCATCGTGTTGGCAAACATAATAGAGGTGGACCCCACCAAGGTCAAAGCTATAATGGACATGCCACCACCCAAGACTCTAACTCAATTGAGATCACTACAGGGCAAGCTGCAAGCAATCCACAGATTCATATCACAGCTGGCAGATAAGTGCCCACCATTCAGTCATCTCCTACACAAGAACATTCCATTTAGATGGGATGAGCAGTGTGAAGAAGCATTCAACAAACTAAAAGAATACCTTATGAATCCACCCATTCTTTGCATCCTATCCAAGGAAAACTACTAATTCTCTACATATCTGCTACACCTATTACTCTTGGGGCTCTTCTAGCACAACATGATTTTGATAACAAAGAAAGAGCTGTCTACTACATCAGCCAAACCTTAGTGGACTATAAGTTGCAATACTCGTAGATCAAAAGATCATGCCTTGCGGTAGTTTTTGCTTCACAAAAACTCTAACATTACATACTTTCACATCTAGTTAAACTCATTTCAAAAATAGACCCACTAAAGTATCTCCTTAGCAAAGTAGCTCTCATAGGTCACCTAGCAAAATGGGTAATGCTTCTAAGTGAGTACGACATTGAATATGTAGATAGAAAAGTCATCAAGGGACAAATCATAGCTGATCAACTAGCAGATGTACCATTACAAGACACCTCACCAATGTAGTTTGAGTTTCCAGATGAGTCCTTATTCACTATATCAACATCTTCTTGGAAACTCTACTTCGATGGGTCTTACACAAACCATGGATCGGGAGCAGGCATCCTATTTGTAACTCCTCAAGGCTACACAATTCTGAAGTCTTACCATTTGTTATTTCCATACACCAACAACATAGTAGAATATGAAGCCTTAGTACTTACTCTTAAGATGGCAACTGAGTGGAAAATCCAAGAGCTACATGTCTACAGTGATTCCCAACTAATAGTCAATTAGGTCAACGATGAATACCAAACCAAAGATGAGAAGCTAGTCCCATACAAGTGGATGGTCGATGACTTTAAGGAACACTTTGGGATCATCTCTTTTGAACAGATACCTAGGATCGAGAACAAAGTAGCGGATGCAATGGCAACCATTGCCTCTTTTCTAAAAATACCTTAAAATGAGTCATGGTATGAGTTCTTAGTGGAAAACTGTTGCAAGTATGAGGTGAGCCAGTGTTGTCATTGATGTCAACATACTCATATTGCATTAACAAGAAGGATTTGATGAGCTGTGTGCTGAGGATATTGAGAAAATTAGCCTCAGTCAGGAACAGTGAAGAACAGTGATGAGAAGAAGGCAAATGTATTGTATAGGTTGAGAACCGGAGGATGCGGATTAAAGGGTTTGTAGATATGAGTCTTGAGATGCTTCAGTTAAGATTTCAGAGGTCCGCATGAAGATCTGAAGGAGTTGTGGTTGTCGGTGTAGAACCGGTTCCGGCAAGTATTCAGAGGTGACAGAAGATCACAAAAAGGTCCGGTGAGGTCCGGAATTGTATTATCCTAATCTGCGGATTGGAAGGAGTGTTTGGGATGTCTTTGTGATGTGTCATCCTGATTTGTGTATGATTTGGAGGTCCGGAAGTACCTTTTACATTATGACAGTGGCGACAGACTGTGTTCTTGAAGTTCTGGATGAGGAAGACAAGAGATTCCAGTAAGTAGAGGAAGTGCGGATGTACCTGGTCATTCAGGCAGGCTTGTGAAGGTTCTTGGATCATGTTGAGGTTGTGTTGTTGGTCCGCATTGATAGTAGAGCCTAGAATTGAAGTTATTCTTCCGGATGAAGTTCTTGCTCTGTTTAGCCGACCGGATGAGTTGTTCATCCTGCGAATGTTCTTGTGGTGGCCGACCGGATGTGTTATTCATCTTGCGGATACTCTTATGGTTGTTTGCCGACTTAGATATTTATTCCTAAGTCGATGTCTTGTATAAATAACGGTTTGTGAGTTCATTTCTAAGTGTGGCATAGCGAAGAGAAGTGCGAAAGGCAGAGCAGAGGTTTTTGGGCTTAAATGGAACTGATCCAGATATGGTAGAGATGTCATTCTCTAGTTCAAGACTATGATTCTTATCACTTTGTAGATAGTGTGTCTCCTTGTAGGCAGTGGGCCTCTCTGTGAGCAGTGTGCTCGGGCAGTGAGCCCTAATTGGCAAGTGCCATTCTTTTTCTTATTCTTCTAACAGAGAATAATCCTTGGGTTAATCACCCCATGGTTTTTCCCTTAACCAGTTTTTCCACGTCAAAATCTTGGTGTTCAATGTGTTGATGTTTATCTGCTCTTGTGTTTTATGCTTTCATGGATGATTAATTGATATGTTGTTAACTAACAACCAAGAATCAAGTATTTGAAAGAACAAGAAGTTTTTTATACAACTGATTCACCCCCCCCTCTCAATTGTATGCCCTAGATCCAACAATTGGTATCAGAGCCAAGTTCCTCTGAAAGGAGCTTAACCGCTTGAGGAGATCCAAGATGTCATCATACAAGAAGGATAGTCTGAAGTTCGATGGAACCAACTTCACTCTCTGGAAAGGTCGCATGAAGTGTCACTTGGAATGTATGGGAAAAGCATACTTGGCTATGGTTTCAAAACCATATGTACCTCCACAAGGTGGTCCGACAACTCTGAATGAAATCACAGAAGCTGAAAATAATCTGCGGACCAAGGAAGCTCTTCTAAGCGCATTGAATGACTCAGATCTCTCAAATGTTATTGACCTACCAACTGCATATGAGATCCTGACTAAACTGGAACTTCTGTATGAAGGAGATGAGTTTGTCAAAAGTGCAAGGTTGCAAAGTCTGAAAGGGAAATTTGAAAGATTGAAGATGAGAGATGATGAAAACATCACTACCTTTATGCCAAGAGTGAATGAGCTGGTATGTGGAATCAGAAATGCTGGTGGAACTCTAGATGAAAATGAGATTATCTGCAAAATCCTAAGATCCCTTCCTGCTGCCTAAAAAATCAAGGTTGCTGCCATTGATGAATTCAGAGCCCACACAACTATCACAAGAGAACAACTGGCTGGCAAACTAGCTGCATTTGAAATGACCGAGTTTGGAGATGATCCTCCCAAGACTGAATCTGCTTTCAAAGCCAGTGCCTATGTGAAAGGCAAATAGAGATTTGATCTGGGAGAAAACTCATCAAGGAAAATGTCATGGTATGATCAACCAAGAAGAGACATGGAAGAAGAAGAAGCAGAAATAGCTCAACTTGAAGCCCTCATTGCAAAGAGACTGCCAAGAGGATCCGGTAAGTATGAAGGAAAACTACCCTTTAAGTGTTTCAACTGCAATAAGATTGGTCATTTTGCTTCAAGATGTCTAGAAAGATCTGCAAGGTCTAATACTAACAGACAAAGGTTTCAAAAGAATTTCTATTATGTTCATGAAGAAGATGACAATGAAGGAGTAACAGATGATGAATCAGAACTAGGAAGCAAATCCGGAAATGAGTGGGTGTTTATTGCCATCAAGGAAGAAGATTCAATACTCTCTGAATCTATCAATCACAAAGTTGTTGAAAAAGCTTTGGCTGCTCAAGTGGAAGAAAAGGATGATTGGGTTATTGATAGTGGATGTTCTCACCATATGACTAGTGACAAGAATAAGTTCTTGAATTTGGAAAGGTATGAAGGAGGAATGGTAAAGTTTGGTGACAATTCTGCTGGCAGAATCAGAGGCAGGGGAACTATTTCCTTTGATGGAAAGAGCAAAACAGGTAACGTACTATATGTTGAAGGATTGAAGCACAATCTTCTCAGTGTTGGTCAGTTAGTGGACAAAGTCTATGATCTCCGGTTCAAGAATGGAAAATGCAGAATCTTTACAAGCTCCGGAACTGAAATTGCATCCGGTACTCAGACAAAAGGTAATATCTTTCATCTGGTTGGTTCAAATAAAAGTTGTTTGTTTGTTCAAATTGATTAGAGTTGGTTATGGCATAGAAGAATGTGTCATGTAAATTTTGATAACATCATCAAGATAAGCAATACTCAGGCTGTAAGAGATCTTCCAAAATTGATGAAACCTACAAATAGTTTGTGCAAAGAATGTCAGCTAGGTAAACAAAGCAGAGTCTCTTTCAAAAGCCAAGATCAGTCCTCTACCGGATTGTTGGAATTAGTACATACTGATCTCTGTGGTCCGACAAGAATCAAGAGTCTGCAAGGTGATAGATATTTCATGTTGTTAATTGATGATCATTCCCGGATGATGTGGGTTACCTTTCTAAAAGAAAAATCAGAAGCATTTGAGAAGTTCAAAATCTTCAAAGCCATGATAGAGAATCAAACCGGATTGAAACTAAAGTGTCTAAGGTCTGATAGAGGTGGTGAATTTACATCTGGTGAGTTCATTGACTTTTGTGAGAAGCAGGGTATAAGGAGACAGTTGTCTGCTCCTAGGACTCCACAGCAGAATGGAGTAGTTGAGAGAAAGAACCGGACCATCTAGGAAGCTGCCAGGACAATGATGTTGGAAGCAAATGTTCCTCAAATGTTTTGGAAAGAAGCTATCAGCACTGCAGTCTACACTCTCAATCGAGTTCAAATCAGAAACAACACCGGTAAGACCCCCTATGAACTCTGGTTTGGCATCACTCCTACTGTGAAATATTTTAGAGTATTTGGTAGCAAGTGTTATATTAAAAGAGATGAAGATCTAGGAAAGTTTGATGCTAGAAGTGATGAAGGAATTTTCTTGGGCTATTCCACTCAAAGCAAAGCATACCGGTGTTACAATAAGAGATTGAGGAAGATGATAGAAAGCACCAATGTGAAAGTTGATGAAGGAATTGAGAAGCCTTGAAGATTTTATGAGTTTGATGAAGATGACCAAGACAGTGTTCAAGGAACTCAATCCTCTCCGGTGAGATAGAGTCAGCCTGATCCGGCAAATCAGGAAGAAGAGATAGGTTTGAATGAGCCTGATCAAGAAGCAGCAGTGCAGGATACTCCCAAAATTCCAAGGTATGTAAGACTGAACCACTCTGAAGATCAGATCATAGGTGACAGAAGCAAAGGTGTACAAACTAGAAGGAATATTGCTCAAAATTAGGATGAATGTTGTCTGATTTCAAAGATTGAACCTAAAACAATAAATGAAGCCTGCAATGATGAAAACTGGACCAAAGCAATGGAAGATGAATTGATGCAAATTGAGAAAAATCATACTTGGGATCTTGTTCCCAGACCTAGAGACAGGAATGTAATTGGAACCAAGTGGGTCTTCTGGAACGAACTAAATGAAGTTGGTGAAGTAATCAGAAACAAAGCTAGATTGGTCTGCAAAGGCTACTCTCAAATAGAAGGAATTGACTTTGAAGAGACTTTTGCTCCGGTGGCAAGAATTGAAGCAGTCAGATTACTTCTTGCATTTGCTACCTTGAAAGACTTCAAGGTATATCAGATGGATGTCAAGTCTGCCTTCCTAAATGGTGATCTGGAAGAAGAAGTCTACATTGAACAACCGGATGGATTTCAATTGTCTGATAATGATGATATGGTCTGCAAGTTGAAGAAAGCTTTGTATGGATTGAAGCAAGCCCCAAGAGCATGGTATGAAAGGTTGGATAAGCATCTTGTGCAGATTGGATTCAACAAAGGTACTGCTGACAGTAACTTATATTTCAAAATTGATCATGAAAATATTTTGATTGTTGAAGTGTTTGTGGATGATATCATTTTTGGAGGAAGAGATAGTATGTGCAAAACTTTTGCAAATCAGATGAAAAGTGAGTTTGAAATGTCTATGCTTGGTGAAATGAATTTCTTCTTGGGTCTGCAAATTACTCAAACAAAAGAAGGGATCTTCATTTCTCAGACCAAATATGTGAAAGAATTGTTGAGGAAATTTGGTATGGAAGACTCAAAGCCAATGAACACTCCTAAGGCAACAGGATGTAAGTTAAGCAAAGATGATGATTCTCCAAAGGCAGATCAGACAAAGTATAGATCAATGATTGGTGGATTGTTGTATCTCACTCAAACTAGACTAGATATAATGCAGGCTGTTGGTCTTGTGGCAAGATTCCAGGCTGATCCTAGAGAATCTCATGTTATGGCAATCAAAAGAATTTTTAGGTACTTGAAAGGAACAGTTGAGTATGGTCTATGGTACCCTAGAGATTCGGATTTCTCTCTTCATGCTTACACAGATGCAGATTGGGCAGGAGATGTGGATGACCAGAAGAGCACTAGTGGTGGAGCATTCTTTTTGGGGAAGAGATTGGTTTCTTGGTTAAGCAAGAAACAAGATGCAATATCTCTGTCTACAACTGAAGCAGAATACATTGCAGCAGCAGGTAGTTGCACTCAAATCTTATGGATGAAGCAGATGCTAAGAGACGTTAAAGTTGAATATGAGGAGCCTATCACAATTTTCTGTGATAATTCAAGTGCAATTAATATTTCTAAGAATCCGGTATTGCATTCTAAGACTAAGCACATATCTATCAAGTTTCACTTCTTGAGAGAACAAGTGAACAAGGAAGAAGTCAAATTGGAGTATGTTCCCTCCAAGGATCAGATTGCAGATATCTTTACTAAACCTCTTCCCAAGGACTCTTTTGAATATCTCCGGGAGAAGTTAGGGGTCATGACCCCTCCGGTGATGAACTAGGATGCACTGATGTGCATCAGTCTGGTGGATATCATAGTCATATCTTGTGATCCGGATTGATGATGCAGAGCTGCAACTAAGGGGGAGCAGCTGGTATGATTCTGATGTATTAGAATTGCAAGTATGAGCCCTTTGCCATTGATGTCAAAGGAGGAGAGAAGACATGTGAAAAACAAGTGGTTGATGATCAAAGGGGGAGCAGTAAAGGAAGAGAAGACATGTGAAAAGTTGTTGTTGATAGGGGGAGCTGTGACAGAAAGGAGAAGTTCTTGTCTTGATGGTTTTTCACATCATATGTTGCCATCAATGACAAAGGGGGAGATTGTTGCAAGTATGAGGTGAGCCAGTGTTGTCATTGATGTCAACATACTCATATTGCATTAACAAGAAGGATTTGATGAGCTGTGTGCTGAGGATATTGAGAAAATTAGCCTCAGTCAGGAACAGTGAAGAACAGTGATGAGAAGAAGGCAAATGTATTGTATAGGTTGAGAACCGGAGGATGCGGATTAAAGGGTTTGTAGATATGAGTCTTGAGATGCTTCAGTTAAGATTTTAGAGGTCCGCATGAAGATCTGAAGGAGTTGTGGCTGTCGGTGTAGAACCGGTTCCGACAAGTATTCAGAGGTGACAGAGGATCACAAAAAGGTTCGGTGAGGTCCAGAATTGTATTATCCTAATCTGGGGATTGGAAGGACTATTTGGGATGTCCTTGTGATGTGTCATCCTGATTTGTGTATGATTTGGAGGTCTGGAAGTACCTTTTACATTATGACAGTGGTGACAGACTGTGTTCTTGAAGTTCCAGATGAGGAAGACAAGAGATTCCAGTAAGTTGAGGAAGTGCGGATGTACCTGGTCATTCAGGCAGGCTTGTGAAGGTTCTTGGATCATGTTGAGGTTGTGTTGTTGGTCCGCATTGATAGTAGAGCCCGGAATTGAAGTTATTCTTCCAGATGAAGTTCTTGCTCTGTTTAGCCGACCGAATGAGTTGTTCATCCTGCGAATGTTCTTGTGGTGGCCAACCGGATGTGTTATTCATCTTGCGGATACTCTTATGGTTGTTTGCCGACTTAGATGTTTATTCCTAAGTCGATGTCTTGTATAAATAACGGTTTGTGAGTTCATTTCGAAGTGTGGATTGTGTGGATAAGTGTGGCATAGCGAAGAGAAGTGCGAAAGGCAGAGCAGAGGTTTTTGGGCTTAAATGGAACTGATCTGGACATGGTAGAGATGTCATTCTCCAGTTCAAGACTGTGATTCTTATCACTTTGTAGACAGTGTGTCTCCTTGTAGGTAGTGGGCCTCTTTGTGAGCAGTGTGCTCAGGCAGTGAGCCCTAATTGGCAAGTGCCATTCTTTTTCTTATTCTTCTAATAGAGAATAATCCTTGGGTTAATCACCCCGTGGTTTTTCCCTTAACCGGGTTTTCCAAGTCAAAATCTTGGTGTTCAATGTGTTGATGTTTATCTGCTCTTGTGTTTTATGCTTTCATGGATGATTAATTGATATGGTGTTAACTAACAACCAAGAATCAAGTATTTGAAAGAACAAGAAGTTTTTTATACAACTGATTCACCCCCCCCCCTCTCAGTTGTATGCCCTAGATCCAACAAAAACATCTAGCAACCAGCTTATGATCTTCCTGAGCCATTCCATATGCCTTCTAGTTGGATCTAATTCACCTTGGTATGGTAAGATTTACACTTACCTCAAGGACAACATTCTCCCACCTGACCTCTCTCCTAACCAAATATGAACTTTCATACACCAAACCTCTTGCTATACCATCATAGTCGATACCCTATACTGACATGGTCTCAATGGTACTTTGCTCCATTGTTTAGAATGAGAAGAATCCATAACTGCTTTGCAAGACGTACACGAGGGGATCTACGGAACACACTCTAGCAGTCCTACCTTAGCCAAGAAACTCATGCATTTGGGTTATTACTAGCCAAACATGGAGATGGATTCATATCAATTTGTCTAAAAGTGCAAATAGTGCCAAATACACAGGAACCTGATACATGCACCAACACAAGAGTTGAGACCTTTAATGACACCTTGGCCCTTCTGCCAGTGGGGACTTGATCTTGAGGGAAAGATCCACCCACCCTCATCCAATGGCCAAATTCATCATAACTACTACAGAGTATTTCACAAAGTGGATTGAAGCCGTTCCCCTCACCACTGTCATAGGTAAGCAAATTTCCTCATTCATCCTGAATTACATTATCTATAGATATGGCATTCCTTCATCCATTATAATGGATAATGGAAGACCATTCAAAAATTAGGATGTCCAAGAACTTGGTGAATGTTTCAAAATCCAACATTGTTTCTCCACTCCATAGTACCCCTAAGGTAATGGTCAAGTTGAAGCATCTAACAAGACCATCTTGAAACTTCTCAAGAAGACAATCAATGATGTTGGCCGTGATTGGCATGTCCAACTCAATCCCACTATGTAGGCCTACAGAACCAGCATACGCACTCCCATAGGTGCTACACCCTATGCCCTTGTCTATGGTTCAGAATCCATCCTCCCTATTGTAGTCAAATTACCATCCCTCAGGGTGTCGCTAAAAGGTCTCATATCAGATGAAGAATACAGGGTCTCCAAGTTGTAAGAACTAGAGTTACTGGAAGAGAGGCAACAGAAAGCCTTTGATCATCTCAAAGCTTATCAATAGATGATGTCAAGGAGCTATAACCACAATGTTCGCCCAAGAATCTTTAAGGTTGGGGACCTCGTTCTCAAAGATAATCCTCGCAATCAACAAGACAGAGAAAAGAAAGGCAAGTTCGAACCCAACTGGCTTGGGCCCTATGTGATTATAGATACTTACGGATTGGGGACATATCAGTTGGCAACATTAGAGGGTGAGCTGTTTGATGACCCAATCAACAACATGCATCTTTATCGGTTTTACACCTAGGAGAACCCCAATGTGAGGGGGGCACAAAAATACAAAAAAATAAAAAATGAAAAAAGTAAGCAAAAAAAGAAATCAAAAAATTAGAATAGTACAAAAAAATTCTCCTTTGGTGAAAACATGGCAAATAGGTGCCTTGGATAGGTATCATGATGAAACCCTGGCAAATAGGCATCATGTTTACTTTCTAGCTTCTCATGCAAATAAAATCAAGTGATGAAAACCTAGTAAACAGGCATTACTTGTGATAAACCACCTTCTCCATCTTTGGGAATCCAGTCACCTTGAGTCTATTTTTCCTGCACTCATTTTCTATTCGACCCATATCTATCCCATAATAAACACCTGACAGTTACCTATCATGGCTTGATACTCTCCCCCTTTGTGGCCTTGTCAACCAAGGTTTTATCCCATACCATCTCCTTAGTGTGAGCCTAGCATAGTGTCCCTCGTCAGTGGCCATGGTCCAAGTCCATGAACTACGTTACCTTTGCGTCGTCATGTAGGCAAGGCCATTATTCTAGTGTGCCCTCGAGGCTTTTTCATTATCCCATCCACTCCATATCTAGTCCTTCTATCCACCTGAGTCCATGAACTGTGTTGCCTCTGCGTCGTCATGTAGGCAAGGCCATTTCGTAATGCATCCCCTAGGCACTAGGTCAGTTCCTTAGGGCCCGTCTCCCTAATAAGGATTGCGAGCATCTTCTCATCAAACAAGCAAGTGAAAGTAGAACCCACGCTCCAAGCAGGAATCTTGACTCCACATAGTTTAACCTATTCAAATACAACACAAAATACGCAAGGCCTTCTGAATAATTTTACTCAAATTATGGGAAGAAATAAACACACCTAAAGGCAAGAATGTTTTGTGGATTGAAATCATGGTTAAGTTACAGAGTCTTGATTTTTGTTATCATGTCTTTCTATGCTACTCAAAGATGCCAAAAGCTAGAGATGCTATGATGGGGGCATGATCATTTCTTTGTTTTCTATCTATGGATTAAGTTTTAGTAATGTGACACCTTGTCTAAGGACACAATCAGTAAAAGATCATCGAGGACATCAAAGGTCTCACATGAACGGGGGCAATCCTTGTTTGTTGAAATGCAAGAAGTACTTAGGTCATCTAGATTCAATTTTGACTAGATGCTTGTATTAACTTGCTAAATCAAAATCCATGTAAGCAGTACTCAAGTCATCTCGGTTCAATTATACCTAGATGCTTGTATTAACTTACAACATTTCAGAAAAAGTACCACAAATACAACACCCAATGATGAAATAAAGCACTCTAAAAGCACAACATCCATTATATTCCCATTTACACATCCATACATCCATATCCCATACAATAAACAATACCTAAACTATGCAGAGTAACAGTATCAAATAAAGCTTCTCAGTCTTTCTAAATCAAGTCATTCTGTCAAGTCAATTCTTCTACTCGTCATCCTATCATTCTTGAGTCGATAGAGTACATTTGGACATCACAAAAAACAAAACATATAGGTGCATATCATATCACATTGGAGATAGTCATGAACATGATTAAATTAGCTGCATACATAATAAAATAAATTAGGTCATCCATATGTCATCATCATACAGTAGCAATAGCAAAGAACTCAAAAACATAGCTAAGTGCATCACATAAAAGTTGCATAATCATACAGAAATCATGTTGCACTTGCATACATTTGAAGCATATCAGATCAAACACTCATATCACATAGGCATTAGATCATATAGGCATCACATTACATCATATCAAAAGATGAAACAGATAAACATCTCATATAGCATCAAATAGGGCATCTAAGTTTGCACATGCATCACATCATACAATAAGAGCGACATCATAATCTAATAACATATAGAGCAAGTCACATAGCTGCATCCTCATATACATAAAGTAAGTCCAAATGTACAATATCATAATTTCTATCTCTGAATCAATGTCATATACAAAAATACATCCAAAAGGATGGTGATACATATCTCAAAAAGTATAAAGTCTGATACAAGTCTACCCCTGTGGCTAGGGAACCTACTGCTATGCCACCTACTGAGGTGGTGGCATTTGTGCCTGTGGTGCCTGTTGTGGCACCTGCTGCTGTGCTACCTGCTGGACATGAGGTGGCCCCTCCCCTACTCTCCTTTGCTATCTTGGCCTCTCTCCATCTCCATCTCCACCTCCTCCCCCTCCTCCCCCATCATCTCCAGCATCTCAGCCACCACCCTATCCTCCTCGACCCTGTCCTCCTCTACCTCTACCTCCCCTCTGCCCTCGGACAACTTAGCCCTCCTCTGAATCTGCGTCGTTAATGCAAGGAACCAACATACCTGGCCCTAAATATCTTGGGAAAGGGTGTGCAGTAATCCAATCCTCACAATCCTGCATAATCCTGGCATCATCTATCTCTATCCTCATATCCCAAGCAACATAGGGAGTCTATTGAAACTCTGCCAGGGCCTCCTCATAAAAAGCCATCGGCCCCCATCTCACCCGCTCTGCGTGAGTCCTGACAAACTATCTTAGTACCTAGCCCACCATCTACCTCTCCAGTATATGCCGCGTCCATCCTATCAGCCACCTTGTTTGAAAGCAATAATGCAGCTCATCTCCCTCATCATCCCATGGCTCACAATCTAGATATGGTCACCAGACAACCACATCTACACCATCTAGAGTGTGTCTCTAGTACTCTAACTTCCACAACATGTGCTGGGAAATCACCCTTGTATAGCCATAACTATATGGCTCCCCTCGCTATCTCGCAAATACACATATCAGCCTAGTCACCACTATGTGCTTCCATAGCCAAAACTGTAACAGTAATAACCCCACTGATAGACTCATGCTGCGATGGTACACTACCTGATGCATGTCATGATATAGGTGTGCCAGTACGCAGACACCCTAGGCGTATTGTGTGCCCTCTGTCACCATCCACTTCATGATCCTACCCCATCCAATGGGGAACCCATGCGATCTCTTGTCGATGCATACAATGCCTTCGATCAATCCTACCACGATCCCAGGGAAGTAGTCATAGCAGTCATAAATATCATGCCAGGGGATGACCTATCCAACCAGCTCAGGATCATCAAATACTTGCCTGCACTTGGTGAGTCCCACATCTCGCTGCGTGTCGTACTCCACTAGCTCACCCTAAATCGGCAAGTGCAGTATCCTATAAACGTCCTCCAAGGTCACAGTCATCTCTCTAGTAGGAAAGTGGAAGGTCCCATCCTCACTATGGAATCTCTCCATGGCATCAATCAATAGTCCGTGGTTTGCCCGAACCTCAGGCATGAAGGATACATAGTCTAGTCCCATGGCACCAAGTGCCTCTCTATCTATCTCTATTAGCATGTTCTGCAATAGGGGCATGGGGAACGTCTCCCTAGACTACAAGGTCTCTTGTATCTCCTCCTGCAACCACGCAAATGCAAGGCATCAATCTAACACTGTAAGTCCCATATCCAACATATCTACTAAACTATATCAACTACCTTAGCATTTCAAATTGATCAAAACAACATGCTACATCTCTTGACTAGATTCCTTCAATCTCAGAGATAGCTCATCGATTGACGTATCAAACAGGATGCCAATCGAATCAATTTTTCTATGTAATCTTCTATCTAAAGCAAATGTGCCACTACAGGTGGTAAAAGTGTCATTTCTTGACACATGCACCACTTCTGGCAAATGCGCCACTACATTTGGCAAAAGTGCCACCAAATCATGGATGCACCACTAAAACCCACATATGCGCAGCTTTAGTGTATTCACCACTACATTCGACATATGCGCCACAGAATAACATATGCGCTGCTAAAGTCCATGTATACGGCACTTTAACGTATGCGCTGCCAAATTCAGCATATGCACCGTAGAACAACAAATGTGCCGCTTCACGCAGCATATGCACCATTCTGTAGTTCGGCGCATCTGTTTACCCTATTTTTTCCTAGCATCTATGACACCCTAATTTGACCCTAGGAAAAAAATTTTGACACACGTACTGGGGGTCCTACCTCTGTTGGCCGCCCGAATCAACAGACTCACTCGAATCGGCGCTCCTCGCGTGGAATATCTGCTTCGCTAGTTGCCATGCTGCTCCAAGTTTGCTCTCAACTCTCCAAATCAAATCCAGATAAACCAAGTGCACAAATGAATTATCTTGTGTACCTAGCTCCTATTTACAGCTTGCAAACCCTAATTCTGGCTAGGTGATGACTGTGACTACTTCCTGCACCCATTTTCCTTCTAATTTTCTTCTCGTTTCTCTGAAACGCATCCTTTTTATTCAAAACTAACCTACATCCCTTCGTCTTTGTGAGATTGTCTGTCTCATGTCTTCTACCTTTTTCCCATCCAATCTCCTGAGGGGGCATCTTATTGTCATTAAACTTGTGCTAGGGGCAAACTGGGGCATGTATCACTATTAGACTATTGATTTCTTTGAAGCAATGTTGTAAACTGCATTGCATCAAAGAGGGGCAAAATGTATATGCCTAAAAATGGCACGATTCATTCTAAATAAATATTCTTAATATTTATTTCCCTTTTGAATTTCTCCTACCATTCTAAATAAATATTCTAAATATTTATTCCTTTCCTCTATCTATTAAATAAATATTCTAAATTTATTTAATCGGCTCACTATTTTGTATTTAAATAAAACCAATTTATTTAATTGAATTCCTTAAATTCTTCTAATATCTCACACAATTAAATAATCCTACCTTATTTAATTAATCATAAATTCCTCTATTCTATGTTCTAAATTCAAAAATCCACCTCACCTTTCCACCTCACCATGTTGCACATGTAATTAAATATATTAAATATTCAATTACCTAATATTCCCTCAACCACATGTCCTATTTCTCCTCAAACCAAAATTAGTTAACTTCTCAATCAAAATTGTTAACTAATCAATCAATTCAGTCAATCCCTCAATCCATTCTTCCAACTGACTAATCAAGTTTGTTAACTGATCAGTTAAAGGAGTTAACTCTCCAATCAATGTTGTCAAATCCCCTCTTTCATGATGGAGGTGAGACACTTGTCATATTTCTACTGGTTGCACATTCCTCAACCATTCTAAGCCATTGATCGTCATACTTCTTCTCAGCCATTGATTCTCATTCTTCTAAATCTATAAAAGAAACCTCAACCCTCCATTCTAATCATCTAGGCTATTCGTATTGTTTCTTTGCAGAAATTCACTAGCACACCTTTGGCACCCCAATACAATTTTCTTGAGATCACCCAAAGCTTTGAAGCTCATCTTCATTGCACATTACCACCATAGCCATTCATTATCGACATTCTTGAAAATAGCAAAGGAGTGCACTCTTTGAGGGCCAACTTCATACACACAAGGACGATCTTGATAGGCAACAATAGAAGTTTCAATTCAAGGAAGGTTTGCATTATTTTATTGATTGCTTCATTTCATTCAATCTTTCTTAGTTTCACTATTCTATTGAGTTATAGGTATTTGATGTTGTTTGTTGCATATTCATTGTTGATCCTATTTTACCCTAACAGTAACAATCTGGACGAACAAACAGGAAACTACTCTGTTGGCTTTGGCTGTAGGAACATTCAATGCCAGATTTACTAAACACTTAACAGAAAATGCAACTAAACTAAAGGGTGGAATTCTCACCAAGTGGGCCCCCTTGGATGAGTATCCCAGAAATGTGAACTCACAACTTTATTTTTATTCGTTCAAAAAGATGAGCACAACTAAACATTATAACTATATTACTGAAAACTAGATAATGCAAGTACAATCTTCAAATAGTCAACAACAACTTAGAAGGAGTATCAGAGTCCTATTTATAGAAGAAAATCTACTAACTGACTAGTAGGGTGGTCAACTCCAATAGAATAGGACGACACCACATTATGGAAAACATAGAAAGTGGAAGGAGGTTACGCATGCAAAGGAATCTAGTCAAGCGAGTTGCTTTAACACAGATTTAGCATAACTATAACCCCTAAATTTGCTCAACAGGTGTTTAAGATCAATTAGAAAATGGTTGCCTTCCCTTCATCTAATATTTGAATGGCCACCACCTTTGACTTTTATGGTAAGCGACCATCCAGTAGAATCTTCATCACTTTATGGATGCTAATTATATCTACAAAGTAATGTTAGTAAACACAAATAATTGCACATTCATAACCACCTTGAAGTAATATTCATTAACCATATGCAACATTAACATAGATAGTTCAAATAGCATGTCTTTGCCATAAAAGGATATAAGAAATGACCTATGCTCAAAAAGTAATAGTTTTAAGGTAATGACATAAAAAGATCAAGAGTAAAGTATCAAAGTCCAAGATAGCTATAGCAAATAAACAATAAATTTTAACAAAATATGAGTCATAAACTAGTCTCATCAATTACATGCTGGCACATTCAGTTAAGCTTATAGCTAGAATAGACCGACTCAAGTACCTATTAAGCAAAGCAGCCCTTACTGGTTGCCTGGCCAAATGGGTAATGCTATTAAGCAAGTATGACATTGAGTATGTAGAAAGAAAAGCTATCAAAGGTCAAATCATAGCAGATCAAATAGTAGAGGCACCATTGTAGGACAACACACCAATGACATTAGTTCCCAGATGTATCCATTTGTAATGTAGTAGCATACTGATGGAAACTCTATTTTGATGGCTTCTACACACAACATGGATCAGGGGCAGGAATATTGTTGGTCACTCCTCATGGTGACACCATACCAAAGTCCTATCATCTACTATTTCCATGCACAAACAACATAGTAGAATATGAAGCCTTGGTCATTAGCCTCAAATTGGCGGCAGAATGGAAAATAATAGAGCTACATGTCTATGGTGATTCCCAACTTGCAATCAATCAAGTCAACGACGATTATCAAACCAAAGATGAGAAGATTATTCTATATAAGTGGATGGTCAATGACTTTAAAGAATACTTTGTGATCATATCCTTTGAGCAGATACCTCACATCGAGAACAAAGCAGCAAACGCCATGGTAACCATTGCCTCGCTCCTTGAGATCCTAGAGAATGAGTCATGGTATGAGTTCTTGGTGGAGACAATTCGGCAGCCAGCTTATGATCTTCCTAAAACCCATTCCTTATGCCTACTAGTCGAATCTGATTCACCTTGGTATGGTAAGATTTACAATTACCTCAAGGATAACAGCCTCCCACCTGACTTATCTTCAAACCAACGTCAAACCTTTATTCGTCAAACCTCTCGATATGCCATTATTGCTGATACCCTATACCGCTGAGGCATGGATGGTACTTTACTCTATTTTTCAGAATGAGAACAATCTCAAATTGCCTTTTGAGACATACATAAAGGGATTTGCAGAACACACTCTAGCAGTCCTTCTTTAGATAAGAAACTCATGCGTTTGGGATACTATTGGCCCAACATGGAAACTGATTCATACAAGTTTGTGAAGAAGTGCAAGTAGTGCCAAATACATGGGAACATGATAGATGCAACAAATCAAGAGTTACGACCACTAATGACACCTTGGCCCTTTTGTCAATGGGGACTTGACCTTGTGGGAAAAATTCACCCACCTTCATCCAATGGCCATAAATTCATAATAACTTCCACAGAGTACTTTACCAAGTGGATTGAAGTCATTTCCCCCACCACCATCATAAGTAAACAAATATCCTCATTCATCCTCAATTACCTCATCTACAGATATAGAATTCCCTCATCCATTATCATGGATAACGGAAGACCTTTCAAAAACTAGGATGTATAAGAACTTTGTGATAAATTCCACATCCAACACTATTTTTCTACTCCCTACTATCCACAAGGCAATGGTGAGGTGGAAGCATCCAACAGAACCATTTTGAAGATCTTCAAGAAAATAGTCAATGATGCTGGCTGTGATTGGCACATTCAACTAAATCCCACTTTGTGGACGTATCGAACCAATATACGTACTCCCATAGGTGCTACCCCTTATGCCCTTGTCTATGGATCATAAGCTATTTTACCCATCGAGGTTGAGGTACCATCCCTAAGGGTGTCATTATAAGGTCTTAACACAGATGAAGACTACAAAGTTTCCAGACTTCAAGAACTAGAGCTATTAGAAGAGAAGAAACAAAATGCATTCAACCATCTCAAAGCATATCAAGAGAGAATGTCTAGAAGCTACAATCACAGGGTCTATCTAAGGCTATTCAATGTTGTTGATCTAGTTCTCAAAGAAAAACCCTGCAATCAGTAGGAGCAAGAAAAGAAAGGTAAGTTTGAGCCCAATTGGCTTGGTCCTTGGGTTATCATTGCAGCCTATGGGTCAGGATCATATCAGTTAGCAACATCAGAGGGTGAGCTATCCGATGACCCAATCAATAGTATGCAACTTCACCGATTCTATACCTAAGAGAACCCCAATGTAAGGGGGGCAATATATCAAAAAAGAAAAAAAAATTAGAAAAAAGAAAAAAAATAAAAAAATTAGAAAAATGCAAAAAAATTGTCCTTTGTTGCAAACCTGGCAAATAGGCACCTTGGATAAGTACCATCATGAAAACCTGGCAAACAAGCATCATGTGTACTTTCTAGCTTCCGTGAACATAAAAGCAATTGGTGAAAACCTAGTAAATAGGCATTACTTGTGATAAACCGCTTTCTCCATCTTTGGGAAACCAATCACCTTGTGTCCTTTCCTCCTACCACAAGTGTCCCATTCTATCCATATCTGTTTCATAATAAAACCCTAGTGATAACCTATCATGGCTTGATACTCTATCTCTTTTGTCATCTTGTCAACCAAGGTCTTTTCCCATATCCTATCCACAGTGTCAACCTAGCATAGTGTCTATCATCAGTACCATAGGGTCTACCCTGAACTACATTGCCTCTGCATCATCACGTAGGGAAGGCCATTGTCAATGCACCCTCGAGGCTTCCCCTTCCATCCCATATCTTGCCATCTTTCCTCTAGTCCATCCATGGTCCATGCCCCGAACTATGTTGCCTCTGTGTCATCATGTAGGCAAGGCCATTATCAATGCACCCCCAAGGCACTAGGTTAGTCCGTTAGGGTTTGTCCCCCCAATAAGGATTGTGGAACTTTTCAACAGGCACAAGTGCATACAAGCAAAGCCTATTTCCAAGCAGACATTTTGATGCAAGACATCAACCTATCCAAAGCAAAAAAATACAAGAACAAACTGATCCAAATGATTCTATCAAGTTATTGCAAGAAAGATACATCTAAATTCTAAAATGTTTTTTTTATAAATAGTTGTGTCTTATGGTCTTTACTTTTTATTATCATGTCTCATATGCTACTCAAGGATGCCAAAAGCTAGAGATGCTATGATTGGGGCATGATTCTTTCCTCTATTTGTTGCTTATGGGTTTATCTTTAGTAATATGAAGCCTAGTCTTAGGATATGATCAACTCAATGATCATCAAGGACATCCAAGGTCTAACATGAATGGGGGAAACCCTTGTCTATTGATTCGCAAGAAATACTCAGGTCATCTCGGTTCAATTATACCTAGATGCTTGTATGAACTTGCTAAATCAAAATTCATGTAAGAGATGCTCAAGTCATCTTGGTTTAATTATACCTCGATCCTTGTATTTTCTTACAACATTTCAAAAACACAAAAACACAAAAAAGCCTAATGATGAAATATGCACTTCAAGTTACTTGCAAAAAATCAAGATGTCTAAAGCATTTGCATCCAAAAGCATCTATATCATATCACATGCAAATACAGATTCAACAATGCAAAGTATCAATACAAATTAAAGCTTGTGAGTCTTTCTACCAAGTCAATCTTCAGTCAGTCTTCTATGTATCATCGTGTCATCTCTGTGGCGATTAAGTATATTTGCGCATAACAAAAACATAGTATAGGTTGCATCGCATATCACATGAGATAGTCATTTACATGATTAAATCAGTTACATTACATAAATAGGTCCATTAGATCATCCATATACGTTAGCATCATACATAAACTAATATCCATAGAAAATATAAAAAAAACATAGGTAAAAGCATGTAGAAGCGTCACATACATTACATATCATATAAATTGCATATCACATCTTGCACATTACATAGCATCATGTTAATCATCTGAGTCTGTATTTGATTACATCACATAGCATCATGTAAATCATCTAAGTCTACATTCGATAAACATCATATAGCATCAAAGAACACATCAAAATCTGCATCATACAACCATGTACATCACATCATAAAAACATAGAAAGTATCCATAACATATAGTATACACAACTATATCTAGATATCATAAATAGCAGCATCCTCATATAAATATCAAATAAAGTATGTCCAAGTGTACAATATATAAAAGTCCATCCATCCCTAAGTCAATGTCATATATAGTTTATACATCTCAAAAATAAATGATACATGTCTCAAAAAGTACAGAAAGTAGTACGTCAATGTGTCTAGCTCTTTGAGCCATCAAAAAGGTATGTACATAGGCACAAACAACTATGCAAAATGTATGCTAACCCTGCTACTGTGAACTGCCACTCCTAGCAGTGTCCTCTATGTCCCCTCCTTTGCTAGCCCTAGACTACTGGGGGCCATCACGAAGGCTCCTGACCATGATCCACCTGCTCTCTGTGAAGCCATAGACTGACTCCTATAGCTCGGAGCCCTCTAATCAACCAAAACCACACCATGGTATAACCCCTGATAGTACTATATATGAGCCTACACTCTGGCAAGCTCTCCCTGTACCTATGCTAACTCTCTCTACACCTGTGCCAACTATGCCTGAGCCTGGGCTAGCTGTACCTGTGCCTACTGCACTTGGCCAACCAGAAAGGTGCTGGTGCCATCTATCCCAAGGGATGCTATCATTGTATCTCTCTCTACTCAAATAGCTCATATCCTCACCTCCGCCATAGCTCACTCTCTAGTGAGCCCCAACATAACCTCTGCATCTAGAAGTAGGGCTTGATTGGAGTTAAGGTAGGATTTGAGTAAAGCTGGATCATACCAGTGGCAGGGTGACCAGGTCTAAATCTAGTTCAAAAGATATATTTATGCAATTAGTTGATAGAAGGCAGAGTAAAGGTCCTTTGATTTGGAATCCTAGAATATCAAACGTAGGAGGTTCATCTAGAATGCCTCCTAGATCACCTTTTAACATCCATAACATAGTGAGGTCTGACAGTTCTTCATTTAGATCTTTGAATCTTTGTCTAAGTCCCCCTAGAGGTCAAAGCCCTCCTAGAGGTGCTACTCCACCTAGAAATTTAGGTACTAGAGGTCTAGGCCTAGCACAAGGACCTACAATAGCTTATTTTTAATGTCAATTCTCCTATAACATTCAACAATTATCATGAGATACCAAAGAATCCTGAAAATATATGTCCTACATATCAATTGCATCAAGATCTAGAGGATCACATTAGGATATTCAAAGAGGCATGCTTTAGAGCCAGGTTAGAGTATGAAGATGTGTGTAGATTGTTTCCTTACACCTTTAACAAGCAAGCTTCTAAATGGTATGTTAACTTGCCTAATGGTTATATTTCTTCTTGGGCACTTATGGAAGAAGCATTTTTGTCTAGGTTTAGGGGAGGGGACTAGTTGATCCTTCCACTTTATATCATAAATTGGCTTCAATTAAAAGAGGTGAAGGAGAATTGATTGATAATTTTAATGATAATTTTCAAAAGGCTTATTCCAGGTTAGTTGCTCCTTACATAGTAACTACAGATCCTTTATTAGCCATGTATTATGTCGCCCTTGATCCATTAACTGCTATATTTGTCAAAAGAAAGGTTGACATAGATACAATATCTAAGGCTTATAAAGAGGCGGCCTTAATAAACTAGGAGATGAGACAAACAACTTATAATCCATTTCTTAATGGAGGTGTAGACACCCTAAAATGACCAAGTCGTCGCATCACTTGCATTTCGTCATTTCTTCCTAATCACCTGCATTTCAACATTAATTAAATAATCTAATTATTTAATTAATTTCATCAAATTCTTCTAAATCACAAAATTGCGACATTAATTAAATAAATCCTCATTATTTAATTAATTAAATCAAATTCCTCTATATTCTTCCACAATTAAATAATTTTAATTATTTGATTAGATCATTATCCTCTTTCCAAATCTCAAATCCACATTAATTAAATATATCCAATTATTTAATTAATTCAACAAATTCCCTCTTATCTAAAATTAAATAATTCTTAATTATTTAATTAAATCAAATCTGTTCTTCCAAAATCATGCACAACAATTAAATAAATTTATTTATTTAATTTATTTTTAAATCTTCTAAATTAAATAATTCCAATTATTTAATTACTTCTTCCAAAAATATCTTCCCTAAATTTAAATAAATCAATTATTTATTTAAATTGCTTTTTCTTCTAATTTGAGTTATCTCTAATATAACTCAAGCTTTCTTGCTCATCAATTAAATATTTCTATATTTAATAAAGCAAAATATCTTCTTTTCTCATGCAAATCTTTTCTTCTTGTTTTAAATCACTTAACTGATTGCTTTATTCTTTTACTTGATTTATCTCTTCAGTTAAATTATTCTTCTATTCTTATAACTCCTCTCATGCAAAAGCAAGCAAGACACATGTCTTCTTCTCATTCGTTGCACGTTCCTCAACTGTTCTCCTCCATTGATTCTTCTGAATTATCTGGACCGTTGATCGATTTTCCTTGAAATCTATATAAACCCCCCTCATCTCCTTCATTTATTCTCTCTCTTCGATCGTATTCTCAGGCATACTTAACAGAGCTTCGAGCATACACAATGCGTCGATTGAGCACTATAACGATCTTTTGACATTGATCTCTTGAGCACATACTTGCTTGTTGCAGCCATGGCTTTGCAACTACATTGAGCAATCCACATATCTCCAAAAGGGAACAATACAGGTTTTGGTAAGAGCTTTCATTTATCTTTGATTTGTGATTTATGGCTTTTACTTAGATTCGTTTCCTTTATGTTATTGGGTTCTTTGGTTTTATTTAGTTTAGATTTAATCCATTTTTCCATATACACATTCTAAAAATCTTACGGCAAACCACCCATTGCCAAAGTTACCAAAAAAGCAGCTATTCCTCCCCCAACATTCCTAACCCAATTCTAACATGGACGGTTATTGGAAGAGGAAACCATTGAGGACATCTCTTCTTGGCTCTACAAGGAGAAAGAACCAGTCACGATACCAGTCAGGCAATATGGCAATGGCTTAAGGATAGTGAAAAATATGGGCTATAAAGGCAAAGGTGGCCTTGGGAAACAGAATCAAGGCACTATGGAGCCCATTGTGGTAACAAAGAAGCTAGACAAGAAAGGATTAGGATTTGGTAAGAAGGTACCACGCGCCTCAGACATCGAGTATATCCTCGACGAGGTAGCTGACACTTTTCCCGCCGATATGACGTCTACAGAGGATATCGTCGATGACTCTTCCCTCCACATCACCAATCTATTCGCAGAATCCTCCGTTTTTACACTATCCTCCGTATCCTTAACTTCCACCACCAGCACCCAGAATGTCACGCTTGTCTACCCTGAACTTATCGATTGGGACCAACAAGAGGCCCCCGTTATAGATGTATTTCAGAGCGACGAAGCTCTACCTGAGTTCATGGGACTTCGGGAAGGTATCCCTCTTGGCGATCACAAGGCAGGTTTTGTAATGGAACTTGAGCCCATGGCTTATTTTGGTGAGAATGCCAAATCCTCTAGTCGCAAAAGTGCAAATAAAGAAAGATCTCTAGGTGAAAACCACACTGTGGCACCTCCTGATCATAAAATAGTAAAAATAAAGGATGTATCCAAAGGTGAAAACCCAACTGTGGCACCTGAGGATGGAGGATTTGACCTTCCCTTACCATCTAAGTACCAAGAAAAATTAGCTCTCCTAGTGGAAGATTCTACAGAGATCAACCTGGGTACAGAATAGAATCCAAAGACGACATTCCTAGCAGCATCATTATCTGATACAGAGCACAGAAATCTTAACAACTTCTTCTTGCAACGAACCATCAACTTTGCATGGACCTATGCAGATATGCCAGGGCTAGACCCTAAGCTGGTAGTTCATTATCTCACAGTTGATCCCAAGGTGAAACCAGTCAGGCAGAAAGTGAGAAAAATGCACCCACAGATAGCTCTCTTGGTGAAGGTGGAAGTACAAAAGCTATTAGACGCAAAGTTCATATGACCTATCGACTATTCAGATTGGGTCTCAAACATTGTACCTGTGTCTAAACCTAATGGGCGCATCCGCATGTGTAATGATTTCAGAGATTTCAATAAGGCATGTCCTAAAGATGACTTTCCACTACCAAACATTGACATTATAGTAGACTTGACAGCAGGTCACGAGATGCTTTCTCTCATGGATGGATTCTCAGGTTACAATCAGATAAGGATAGCTGAAGAAGACCAACATAAAACAACCTTTACTTATCCTTGGGGCAATTATTGTTGGTGCGTCATGCCGTTTGGTCTCAAGAATGCAGGAGCAACCTATCAGCGAGCAATGACAGTGATCTTCCATGACCTCTTTCATCACATTATGGAAGACTATGTTGATGATATATTGGCTAAATCTTCTAGAGTGGATCACATACAGGTCCTAGGACAGATCTTTGACAGGCTGGAAAAATACCAAGTAAGACTCAATCCAAAGAAGTGTGTATTCGATGTAACATCAGGGAAACTATTGGGATACATTGTATCTCGTAGAGGCATCGAAGTAGATCCAGCAAAAGTAAAGGCTATAGTGGAGATGCCTCCACCAAAGAACCTAAAAGCATTAAGGAGCCTACAAGGAAGGTTGCAGTCCATCAGGTATTTCATCTCACAACTAGCAGATAAATGTCAACCCTTTCAACACTTGCTCCGAAAGGATGTCTCATTTCGATGGGACAACAAGTGTCAGGCAACGTTTGATCAACTTAAGGAGTATCTAGCTACACCTCCTGTATTGGTTCCACCAGTTGCAGACAAACCCTTGATATTGTACATCTCCACTACAAATTCAGCCCTAGGGGTCCTGCTAGCACAGAATGATGACACAGGAAAGGAGCATGCAATTTATTACATCAGTAGAACCTTGGTGTGATACGAGCTCAATTATTCACCAATGGAAAGGGCTTGTTTAGCAGTACTGTTCGCCTCCCAAAAATTGTGGCATTACATGCTAAACCAACACACAAATCTGATAGCCAAGATTGATCCCTTGAAGTATCTACTAGCAAAAGCAGCTCTCACAGGCAGACTAGCTAAATGGGTGATGATCCTTAGTGAGTTCGATATTGAGTACACAGATCGCAAAGCAATCAAAGGACAAGCCCTCGCGGATCAACTAGCAGAAGTACCTATGAAAGATACACATCCTATGGTCGCAGACTTTCCTGATGAGAATCTATTCACTCTTGCTAACTCCATAATGTGGAAGTTGTACTTTGACGGTTCTTACACACAGCATGGATCAGGAGCGGGCATCTTATTTGTTACACCTCAGAATGACTACATTCCAAAGTCATATCGGCTTGCATTCCCTTGCACCAACAACATAGCCGAGTATGAAGCACTCCTTATAGGTCTCAATACAACAGTTCAATGGGACATCACAGAATTACAAGTATATGGAGACTCACAGCTAGTCATCCGCCAAGTCACAGATGAATACCAAACAAAGGATGAAAAGTTGGTCCCCTACAAACAACTAGTGGATGCCTACAAACCACATTTTTCTAGCATCACATTTGAGCAAATTCCAAGAGAACATAATAAAGCTGTAGATTCTATGGCTTCTGTAGGGTCACTGATTGACAAGCCTGCAAATACACAGAAGTGTGAATTCTTGATCGAGCAATTATTGATACCAGCCGTCGATGTTCCTATTACTGAAATCATCTGTGAACTTGCTGGTCCCAATTCCCCATGGTACGAAGCTATCTATGAATACCTTAAGAACAAAACCTTTCCCCCTGACCTATCATCCTCCCAACGCAAAACCTTTATCCGTCGATCCTCTCGTTACATCATTCTGGGTGATACACTATATCGCCGGAGTCTCGATGGTATCCTCTTACGATGTCTTAACGCGGAAGAAGCTGAAGCTACCTTACGAGACATACACGAAGGTGTCTGCGGCGCACATTCTACTGGTCCTAATCTTGCTAAGAAGATACTCAGAACAGGTTATTACTGGCCTACAATAGAGCAAGATGCTGCACAGTTTGCTAAGAAGTGTCTACAATGTCAGCAGCATGGAGATTTGATTCACGCACCAGCTCATGAATTACAACTTGTGACAACTCCATGGCCTTTTTCTCAATGGGGTCTCAACCTCGTAGGACAAATCCACCCTTCCTCCTCCAATGGCCATAAGTTTATCATTACCGCCACTGAGTATTTCACGAAGTTGGTGGAAGCCATTCCTATGACCTATATCACCGGTAAGCAAATAGCCAAGTTTATCTTAAACTACCTCATATGCCGGTATGGTATTCCCCAAGCCATTGTCACTGATAATGGGAGACCATTCAAGAACCAAGATGTTCGTGCCTTATGCATCCAATACAATATCCAACATCGCTTTTCAACTCCCTACTATCCGCAGAGTAACGGCCAAGCTGAGGCTTCCAATAAAACCATTCTCAAGATCCTAAAGAAAACGGTCAATGAAGCTGGTCGTGATTGGCACTTGCAACTCAATCCCGCCCTATGGGCCTACCGCACTAGTATCATAACAACAACTGGTGCCACACCATATGCCTTGGTCTTTGGCTCTGAAGCCATCCTACCTATAGAGGTCGAGATCCCATCCCTCAGAGTATCCATCCAGGACCTGATCGGCAGAGATGAGTATCACACTTCCAGATTAGCTGAGCTTGAACTACTAGATGAGAGGCGTCTTACCGCACTTAATCATCTCCATGTCTATCAAAACCGCCTCCGGCATAATTACAACAAAAAGATCAAAGAAAGACGGTTTCAAGTTGGTGATCTTGTACTTAAGGAGAATCAGAGAAATCAAGCAGATCGAGATAAGAAGGGCAAGTTTGAGCCTAACTGGTTAGGTCCCTTCATTGTCACAGCAGCATATGGATCGGGAGCTTATACTTTAGCTACACCTGACGGCATTCCTCTAGATGAGCCACTTAACAGTGTCCATCTCAAGAAGTTCTATGCCTGATCCTCAGAGTATTCCCACAAAAAAATCAAAAAATCAAAAAGTCAAAAAAATCAAAAAAAATCAAAAAAATCAAAAATACAAAAATACAAAAAAATCCATCCTCTGGTGAAAACCTGGCAAACAGGCGCCTTGGATAAGTACCATAGTGAAAACCTGGCAAACAGGCGCTATGCGTAGAGTCAGCATCCATCGTCTGTCGAGTCTTGTCCACTCCTTGTCTAGTTCGCAACTACACGCCTCATCCATCGATCCATAATAAAACCATTGACCTTGTTTGCATTTCCATCTCCCTATCTAGTATAGCTTGGAAATTTTTCAGTGTCCCTCGTCATCCTAAGTCTTGATCTGGGTCTACACTGTCCGGTCCTAGGTCAAGTCTTTCTGCGTCTTCTTCGGTAGTCACCCCTACAGTCTCCTCTACTAGAATGGGGGCAACTCTTTCCTTAGCTTCGGTCTAGGATTGGTTCCTTGTTCGTGGTTCGCAACGCATACTTCAATCTTGTCTCATTTCCACAGGTAACATCCTTTAACGGACATAGAGTTCCTACGATAAGGTTGTTATCTTTTCAACGCTTTTCCCCCATCATCACACTAACCAGAACTACATACTTTCATCTTTTCAATCTTAAGGTACCTTGATCCCATGGATATGGGTATGTAGGTAGTCTGGATTACGAAGGAAGTATCCAGTACCCAGGTACATAAGATCCCCTCTTCTCAACCCTTTTCCCACATCATCACATCTACCAGAACTACATATCATCTCTTCTCAATCTTAAGGTACCTTGATCCCATGGATATGGGTATTTAGGCAGTCTGGAATATGAAGGACGTTTCCAGTACTCAGGTACATAAGATCTCCCCCTTCCACCTTGACCCATTCATCACTCTATCCAGAACTACATATTTATCATGTTCATCTTCCATCGTAAGTGTGCCTTGATCCCGTGGATACAGGGTATGTAGGCAGTCTAGAATATGAAGGATGTATCCAGTACTCAGGCACACATGATCCATCATTCTCCACCCATTTCAATCCATTTGGATTCCATCCTTCTAGTCTTCCGTTTGTCAAAATCCATTCACCTCGACTTGACTAACTCAAGCAGCAAGCTAGCGCATCCTTTCTAAGCAAAAGTCCTTAACAAACTTGAAAGCAAAGCGGCTTTCTTCTAGAGTCATCTACTGTCCTGCATACCGATTGCCAACATTAGCTAAGTACCGCTTAACCAAGCCCTAGATCCACAAGCTTGTCTTCTGCGAAGTGTTCCATTGTCGAGACCAACACACGCGTCTCCTGCGACATGTGGCATTTCCTGCAATGAGATATTGTCTTTTTAGGTAGATAGCCCCCTTTAACAGACACAGAGCTCCTACGATAAGGCTGTTATCTTTCCTATCCAATCTATCCTGAGCAAACCTCTTTGGCAAGAGAATATGTTGGCTGTATGTTTACTTTGTAAGTCTGTCAATTTGCGTTATGGTTTATCTTTTGTTCCTTTTCCAATACCTATTGAAGACTACCTTGATTTATCTATAATCTTGGTATGTTGCGATGCAGTACAGATTGGGGGCATAGTCATTGCTTTTTGTGTGCCGTGTTTGAGGAATGATCTTCAGTATCTTTCTTAGCATTCTATTTATCTTGTGTGTGTTAGGACCTAGCATCTTACATATTAATAATTCTTCTTGCATTTACATGTATTGAAGTTTATTTTATGTTCAAGACTATGGCTTATTTGCATGTTCCAACAAGGTTATATTATGTCTAATGGATCTAATTTCAAACCGTTTGCTTGTAGAGTCAACATCCACGCACTCAGATATTATAGCACCTTGGTCTTTTATACCTTGGTGGCAAACTATCCACGTGCTATATCAAAAATAAGGATTGCTCTTTATAAACAAATGTGAAACCATTGCAACAAGCTCATCCATCTACCCATCCATTCATCCATGGCCTTATATAGTTTTCCAACAATAATCGATCAACAGTCTTTTCTATCATGTTCTCTTCTATCTCCACTTTCTTCTATCTATTATCAACCCAACCTTATCTGTCTCCAACAAATCTTCTAGTCGAGCGTCAACACAATTCTTCTGTCACTTCCCTGTCTTTCCTCTCGAGGGGGCACCCTACACTAACTATGCTGGGGCAATTACCTACACTGGGGCATAAAAACAAAAAAACACACATTGTATCACATCTTCAACAATCGATTTTCTTTGACGCAACGCTACATGCTGCATTGCATCAAAGAGGCGCAAAATGTAGACACCCTAAAATGACCAAGTTGTCGCATCACTTGCATTTCATCATTTCTTCCTAATCACCTGCATTTCAACATTAATTAAATAATCTAATTATTTAATTAATTTCATCAAATTCTTCTAAATCACAAAATTGCGACATTAATTAAATAAATCCTCATTATTTTATTAATTAAATCAAATTCCTCTATATTCTTCCACACTTAAATAATTTTAATTATTTGATTAGATCATTATCCTCTTTCCAAATCTCAAATCCACATTAATTAAATATATCCAATTATTTAATTAATTCAACAAATTCCCTCTTATCTAAAATTAAATAATTCTTTAATTATTTAATTAAATTAAATTTGTTCTTCCAAAATCATGCACAACAATTAAATAAATTTATTTATTTAATTTGTTTTTAAATCTTCTAAATTAAATAATTCCAATTATTTAATTACTTCTTCCAAAAATATCTTCCCTAAATTTAAATAAATCAATTATTTATTTAAATTGCTTTTTCTTCTAATTTGAGTTATCTCTAATATAACTCAAGCTTTCTTGCTCATCAATTAAATATTTCTATATTTAATAAAGCAAAATATCTTCTTTTCTCATGCAAATCTTTTCTTCTTGTTTTAAATCACTTAACTGATTGCTTTATTCTTTTAATTGATTTATCTCTTCAGTTAACTTATTCTTCTATTCTTGATAACTCCTCTCATGCAAAAGCAAGCAAGACACATGTCTTCTTCTCATTCATTGCACGTTCCTCAACTGTTCTCCTCCATTGATTCTTCTGAATTATTTGGACCGTTGATCGATTTTCCTTGAAATCTATATAAACCCCCCTCATCTCCTTCATTTACTCTCTCTCTCTTCGATCGTATTCTCAGGCATACTTAACAGAGCTTCGAGCATACACAATGCGTCGATTGAGCACTATAACGATCTTTTGACATTGATCTCTTGAGCACATACTTGCTTGTTGCAGCCATGGCTTTGCGACTACATTAAGCAATCCACATATCTCCAAAAGGGAACAATACAAGTTTTGGTAAGAGCTTTCATTTATCTTTGATTTGTGATTTATGGCTTTTACTTAGATTCGTTTCCTTTATGTTATTGGGTTCTTTGGTTTTATTTAGTTTAGATTTAATCCATTTTTCCATATACACAGGAGGAAACCCTAGGATACAAAGTCAAACACAATCATGGAATGGAGTTCCTACACACAATACCCCACTATTGAACCTAGTTCCTACATACACACCTATGTATAATCCTTCCCCAATCCAGTCTATAGTCCCTTATACTGGTAACACTACCAATAACAGTCAAAATAATGGTCAGTCTTTCTTCCAGCCTCCTCAGGATACATTTGTGGCAAAGGCGCAAGAGGATAGGGAAGAAATCAAGGAAATTACTGCACACTTGAGAAGATTGACTACTGAAATGACACAACTGAGAAACAAAAATTTCTATGGTAGAAATAATCAAGGATATAGTCAATATCATAATTAGAACCATAACTAGGGTTAGGGTTCTAATCAAGGACAGAATTATAGTTAGAGTCAAAATCATAATTAGAGACAAGCAATGCAAAATAGAGGACCTGTTGTAGATAACAAAACTTGGGGTAATAACAATAGAAATCATAATCATCCAAGGCCACCTAGGACATGGAACACAAGGCCAAACAATAGCACTTTAGCTTCTCCTTTTGAGAATTTGGATAATCAGGAGACAAAACCAACAGCTAGAATTCAAATGGCAAATGTAACATTAAAGAATTGGTGCAAGATCCATAATACCAGTGCTCATGCTGAACTAGATTGCCCTCAGTTTCATTTGGTAGCAAGTATTTTCAATGTAGATGTACAAGGTCCCACCTCTGAGTTCCTTATTTGCAAAGGTAATGAAATAGTGCCCTCTGGATTTGAGACTACTTTAGTCTTAGAAACTTTTACCTCTGCAACTAGAGAAGAAGATCAGTTGTTAGAGGATGAACCTTACTTTTGTGAGAACTTATACCCTAAATCAGCTTTAGTATTGAATTCTTTTCAATTCCCCTTTGAGGCTGAAAATGAAGTCTTATATGAAACAAAGGAGGTATAGGCTTTTCAACAGTCTAAAAAAATCATACATACAATTTGAGAAATAACACTAGGCCATGAGGTCCTTTCACTACTTCCACTCCTAAAAATTTCAATACTCCCCAGATCAAAACACTAGTAATAATCTTGCTATACTAAAGGCCAATCATCATGTGAATAGTGGAACAGTAGCACAAGAAGTCCAAACAGGGAAAACAGAGATAGTGGAAACAATGAGGTTAATGAGTTACTTGTCTGAAGAGATAAAGAAAATCAAGGTTAGTATACCTTTATGTGAAATACTGAAACATCCAGGGGTCAGAAATGCTTTCATAAAGTCCTTGGATACGTCTATAATAAGTGAGGTCTCTGCTGATATGAATGTTTCAAGTAAGTATTCACAGCCCAAAGAGAAGAGTAAGAAAACTAAACAGCCTTCTAACACTAATGTGGTCATGTATGTAGATAAGAGGGAAGCCCCTCCTTTCTTATTAACCATTAGGATGTTTGGAAAGAACATACATAATTGTATGGTAGATTCTGGTGCATCTACTAATGTAATGCCTTTAGGGATATGTAAAACTTTAGGGCTGACCCCTACCAAATCTGCCAAGGTTGTTACACAATTGGATAAAATTGAGGTCAATGTGATAAGAGAATTAATGCATATTCAAATGCAGTTAGCCTCAGATCCTAGGGTGAGTTAGTTTATTGACATTCAGGTAGTAGATATACATGTGAATTATGGGATGTTGCTGAGTAGAGATTGGTCCAAAACATTAAATGGATATATGGCCACTGATTTTTCACATATGTGGTTACCTTGGAGAGGTGTTCCAAACAAAATTAGGATAGAAGCTAAACCCAGAATGAAACACATGATTATAGAATACAATAGGACTAATGAGATATTGTATGCTTTTGTTGAACTTGGGGTTTATAGAGTCACTAACAAGGGAGTGCAAATTGAGGAAAATTTGATGATGAATTTTACAGAAAAACCTGTCAGTAAAGAAATAGTAGTGTTCATTGAGTTTGATGAAAATTCTTCTGATGAGGAAGACAATGCAATAAATAGTTTTGGTCAGATCATTAGGCAGGAAATGGAAAAGTGCATTGAACAAAATATTCTAGTTTAGTGCAAGTTGTATAAGAGCATGTGCAGAGTCCATAATAAGTCCCATTCTGAAGAGAATTGTGGAATGTGCAAAGACATTATAGAATATCAATACATCAAATACACAAAGGGGATGGAACTACAGGAAGGAAAGGTTAATCCTAATCAACCAGAGATATTCTTTCAGGACAATATGGAGGTATTAATTCCAAATTTAGATAAAGAAACAAAAGATAAGAGTGTCTGTTGTAGACACCCAAATTTGTCCCAACTTTGTCCATGTCTAGCAACACCTTGTCAAAAACATTATCCTAGATATCATGTAGCATTTTGTCCTAAACCCACTCTTAATCCCATTAATTAAATAAATTTCATTTATTTAATTAAAATCCCATCTTAATCCCATCCTCATCCTACTTAGCCAATTAATTAAATAAATTTTATTTATTTAATTAATTTTCACATCATATCTTATCCCATCCTATTCATATTTCAAATTAATTAAATAAATCTTATTTATTTAATTAATATCCAACTCATATCCCAACTAATTCAAATATTTTATTTGAATTAAGTCACATGACCTTTCATCACATTCCAACACTCGTCCAATCAATCATGTGTTGTATTACAACTTTTATCTTTCACATGCATAACTAATGGGACCTAATTTCAGTATTTATCTACACAAGCACACCTAAGCCTTATGTTCCCTTGCCACATGTCAATTGACTACAATTTCTTGATGTGCAAGGAAACCTAACTTAATCCTATCCATCCATTTCATCTAAAGTCCTAATTGATCCAAGCCATCCATTGGAACCAAGCCAATCCTATAAAGCAAGCCTCTTTTGAGCCATTTGGGACATTAAAGAAGACATTAGAGAAGACATTGGAGAAGAGATTAGAGAAGACATTAGAGAAGAGATTAGGAGGAGACATTTTTAGGGAAGACATTAGAGAAGAGATTAGAAGGGAGGATTCTTCTTCATGCAACCTCACTCTGCTGAGTTTTCATCTCAAGCCATTATCCATCATCTTCAATCCATCTAGCTTGCATCTTTATTAACGTTATACTGCAGAATCAAGCAATCAACACAACAAAGCAATCAATCAATCGAGCTCATCTTGCATCTTTGAGGTATTGAATTATTTGGGTTTAGGTTATTGCATTTCATTGTTTGAATCATTTCCATTTGTAAATCCAAAATTTTCGATATACATTCTGGCACGCCCGGTGTGACTCACTTTGCTTGATCTTTTTTGTAGGTTTTTGTAGTAAAAATTTGCATTCATATAACCCCCATTGTTGAGTTTTGCAGGTTTAATTAACTTTTTGTTGCAGATCTGCTACTTTTTGGAAAAAACCCTAGGTTTTAAAGATTTCATCATATCTTCCAAATGGCTATGAATTTTTCTACAATATTTTAGCGAAAGTTTACCCATGATGTAAGGAAGCTACAGCAGAAACATTTTGGGTTTATCATGATTTTTGCGGGATTTATCACATTTTTATGTTTTTTCATAAAATTACAATTCTAGGTGCAAATCAGTGATTTTTTAATAAATTTTTATATTTCTGGAAAGCACTCGAAATTCTAATGGGGATCTATGTTTTACAGATTTAATTTAGAGCTCGTTTACAGTGCAAAAAAATCAAATCTTTACTGACTATACTGTTTCCATAAATCCACATTTCTGGGCGCAAAACAGGGAATTTTTCTGATTTCTTTACATTTTCAGAAAGAGCTCTGAAAATTAATAGGGGTCTCTTCTTTGATTTTTTAATTTTTGAACCAAAAATGTATCAAAATAATCAAATCTAATTTGGCTATGCATCTAAAATTATAATTTTTCTTGCCTGATGAGCCTATTTTTTTATGCCTGCATTATAATATCAATTTTTTTATGTTGTAGGTGATCATAAGGAGCTAGAGCAACATTGACATCAACATCTACAACAATTTGGATAGTGAATTAACTAGGTGCAATCATTTCATTTCTCATCTTCTAATCATTGTTTGCAAACACATTTAGATTTTGGGCATAAAATGAACAATTGTTTGCAAATTCACATCAAAAAATTGGGCTAAAACAAACCATTGTCTTTTATGACATTTAGATTTGGGCTTTAAAACAAACAAGTTCTTGCATTGTCTTCACACATTGAACTTCTAAGGTTAATGAATCCCATGCGAGTGTGACCAAGTAAATGTGTATGTTCTCTCCTCGCATCCCAACACGAACTTGGAGATCAAAAATATTTACTTGTGTTGCTTTTGTTTATCCTTAGAGAGGCTTGCCTTGGTATCCACCCCAAGGGAACGACCTCAAATGGTACTTTCATCTGGTCCGCTATAAAAATTAGAGGATAAGGTGAAAGCCAAGTCTAACTGGTATTAGCGCTCACCATACAGTGCTAACTCGAAAGGATGTGTACATTTTTGTATATTAAAACTCCTAGTAGGGTTAGTTAAAGTCTTCAGTGGCTTGCTAGATGCTCGTGAGGTGCCGGTCCCCCGGATTCTCACTAGAACCTCCTTGTGATAGTGGCCTTGCCTTGACTAGGACTTGTTGAAGTGTCTTCACGTGCTTGCTTAACCATCATCACATTCTTCCAAACTAAAACTTGCTTATGTGTCTTGCATGAGTAATTCATGTGTGTATATGCATAATCATTTGTTTGAATATTGCCACATCAAGCTCTAAACACCCAAACACATAAAGACAAGTCATCCTACACATTCTTCCAATAACATTCAAACCCAATCACTTTCATCCCAAACATAGCCTAGTCATCATCCAACCCTTCATAGCCAAGTCATCCAAACAATCCACATCATCTTCAAAATCTCTAAACAAGCACTTGCTAAAAAGACTTAAGACAAACACTTGGGTGATAACATGTCTACACTAGAGGACCTAGAAATCAAATTCCAAAGATTCCTCCAAAATCTTTATCAAGGATCACAACCCCTAAACCAAGACGCCATTGAAATATTACAATTCTTCATTCAAAGAGCTCAACCCCACCCAAGCCAATCACCTCAACTGCAACACTTCGTAGCCCAAGTCCAACACCTTTTAGCCACTAGTCAAGCTTGACAAGCACAACAATCCTTAGCCATTCTCTACCAACCTAATCCACCTCATAGCCACACGTCATATCCATCCACTTCCTATCAACCTAATCCATCTAGTCACATGTCATATCCATCGACTTCCTATCAACTTAATCCACCTATCCACCAAATCAATGCCACATCAACCTATGAATATCCACCTCAAGCTTATTCAATCCCTCATGCCACTGTTCCAATGCACTACCAAGCCCATCCACAAGGCAATCAAGTGATATCACACGAACAACATGCAAGTCCAAATGGCCCTTTGTATATAAATCAAGTGACCACAAGTCAACCTTTCTAACAAGATCAAATGCCCTCAACTTCATATCGACCCCAAGACCTTTTGTCTACATATCCCACCATTACACCTAGCTACCAAGACTATCAATGGCCTTCCCAACAAGCACAAGTGAGCCCAAGCCCACCTTTGCAACAAGAAGCACATGCAAGTCCAAGTGGTCCCTTGTACATAAATCAAACAAGCCCAAGTTATCCTATGCAAGATCTAATAACCTTTGACAAGGGAGATACCAATCTAGAGTGGCCACCACCATCCAATCCCATGCCAACACATGAGCCAACTAATCCTATCCCAACACCACCATGTGATCCTACTCCTAGTCCATTGGTTCATCAACCTTCCAAACCACCAAGCCCTTTATTACCTTCATCACCATGTCATTCTAATCCTTCACCAAAGGATGCGGCTGAGATAGTTTTACAAAGAATGCTTGAAGCAAAACTTATCGAACTTCCTGAAGTCAAACCATGTGAAGAAAGTCCATATGATGAACATGATTATTGTGCATACCATAGGACCAAAGGCCATAATACAATCAATGCCCAATATTTGTCTCAATTGTTTACAAGGTGTACCTACCTACAATAAGAAATCATGCCACATCATCCCAATCCCATGTGTCACACCCATCTAATCCACATCCTAATCCATCAAACTCCATTATCCTTCCATCCAATAAAAGTCCTAATCATAAGCCTACAACAACATCTACTATTATCATTCATCCATTATATTGCCCATCCATTCATACCCTTGCGAAGGATGTGATCCATTGGCTACTAGCTAGGAATAAACTACCCCCATGTCAAACACCAATTCATGAGCCTACTAAAGAACTTCCAAAAGTCATGTCCAATCCTATAATCCCATCATGTGGTCCACCTATCCAAGAGACCTCAATTAAGATTCTTAACCCTTCAAGCCCATCATGTGACCTACAAGCCATCAAGCCTATTCAAGGACCTCCCATAAATCCAAGTAAAGAGTCATCATTTTCTCATGTTGTTGACCAAGATCCTATCCAAGAGCCTTCCACTTCCATTCAAGCAACCCAAGAGGTACGTCAAAGGTTTAATCCTAAGCATGTGGAAACATTAAGCCCTAGTCCAACTCAATATCAATACCTTCCATCCAACCCATCCATAACATGTATCTTTTCCATGATCAAGATGATAGCCATAATGATGAATCTATCCATGAGCCACTTGATCCTATCCATCTCCCAACAACCATTCATGAGCAATCTATCCAAATTCAACCCATCCATAACATTTACCTTCTTTATGATCAAGATGATACCTATGAAGAAGCTATCCATGAGCACCTTGATCCTATCTATAATCCTAGATCTATCCATGAGCAATATATCCACATTGCTCCTAGTCATCTGCCATCTAGCCCTATCCATAATGAGAAAACATCCACTTGTCATAATGAGACATGTGCCTCTCAAGAACACATAAGCATAGAAGATCAAATCAATAACTTGGATCTACATGAACACAATGCTAATCAAGATCCTAATGATCCTCCTTCCACATCCACCATCGATTCCACTTCAAATCCACTATCATGTTGTAGTGGTCTTACAATCTTTGTCCATGAATGTTCTTCCTTAGGACAACAACAACCTTTGTCCTCCACTTCACCTTCTCCATCCAATAAAGAGCTCATGTCTAGCTCCCAAAACACATCTAGTCCCATAGTCAATCGCATTCTCCAAAACATGAACTACCAAGGTAAAGGTCTAGGCCTAAATGAACAAGGTATTTTGGAGCCAAACCATGTCACGATCCCTCCATGCTCATATGGCCTTGGATACACACCCCAAGGTAAACAAGGCCAAGATGTTGGTAATTCCTCCATCCATCTTAAGTCCACTTTCCATCACAAACCACATCATCCACCCAAAACATATGTTGTCATTTCACCTCCATCATCCTATAAATGTCAAAAGTATGTGACCGTACACCTTCCACCATCCACTTTGCCTCCACTTTTACCAACTCCAAATATCCCTCCATCCACCTTGCCACCATTGCTTCCAACACCTAACATACCTATCATTCATAAGTATCCTTACATCCCTAATCATGGCCAACAAAAGCACACATCATTTAAACATAAAGATTCCAATCATTCCATCCACTCCACCCACCCTATGGGATTCAAAAGCAAAAATTTTGATCCTTCTACCTATAAAGCCAAAGATCCAACTAAAACTCCTAAGGACCCTCATGCCTTAGGGTATCAATGTGAAAAGTCTCTAAATCATCCATCTTCTAAGTAAAGTACATTCACAAAGCTATCCAAGCCCATACCTCCAAATGCAAAGCTCAAAAGCAAAATGGTTTGGGTTCTTAAGAAAATAGCTAGCAAGTCAAATGAGGCATCCTCATCCACATCTCAAGAATCCCAACCACCTATATCCATCCAAAAGCCTACTTCCATCCAAAACTTCCATTCCCTTCAAAAATCCCACAAGAAAAGAAAAAGCACTAAAAATACTAAATCTATGTGGGTTCCTAAATCACTTCATCAACCATCTCCTAAGAAAACAACCCCATTGCTTCCTACACCACCATCTCATCAAAAGATTCAATGTTTGTCATGGTGTGTGCAACTGTTGGTCATGATTCCATTCCACTCTACAACACCTCCACATAACTACATCTCCCCATCTTCCATCCATTATCCTACATATCTCCCCCATGCTATCCCTATGGCCCATGCTTTGGCATAAACTTTTCATCCATCTTCATTCCATAAGCCTATATAAATCCACACTAAGCCACTAGCCTACCCTACCATAATTCCACATCATAATCTATTATCCACCTAATCCATCTCCCATCCATACAATCCCTTATCAACATCTATGAGAATAATGACATGGTCCATGCAAAGACATCATCCATCTCTAATGGGACAATATCACCTCTCATAGAACTAGACAATTGAGTCCCTCCTATCCATTACCATGGTGAAAAGTTGGCAAACAGGCGCCATGTGTAATTGTCAACCCATCTAAAAAAAAAGAGAAAAAAAAAATTAAAAAAAAAAGTAAAGAGAAAGCCCTTCGTCCAACGGTGAAAACCTGGTAAACAGGTGCCTTGGATAAGTACCATGATGAAAACCTAGCAAACAGGCGTCATGTGTAGGTTGATCTTCTATGTCACTTACACTTGGGGGCACATTGTCTCATCCATCTTATCATATCCAACCTATCATTTTCCATCCTATCCTATCTTACCATTACCATACCATCCTTAGCTAATACATAAACCTACCTATCCTATTCAACCCATTTATCCATCCTTCTGCCTTTTGATTTTGATGAAGACATAGGGGCAAAATGTTGAAACATGTTGGGATATTTCTTGACATACGTTCTTTCCAAACCAAGTCCTATCCATTGACCATTTATCTATCCCATTCAAACCAATCCATCATGTCATCCTATCGTCATAAGTGCTATGTAAAATCCATCTTATCATCCCTTGGTCATGAACTTTGTCATGAAAAATCCTAAGCATTACCACCTAGAATGGGGCATGTTCTTCCTATGCAACATAGCATTTGGAGATCACATCCTAGCTCTCTTATGATCCATCCACTATGAAGTATCCTTATCATGAGCTTTCCATCTTATAGCTTATCCCCATCTATTTATCATGAGCTTTCCACTATAGCCTACCTATCCGTTTATCATGAGGCATGCATCCATCCCTTATACAGCCTATCCTCTTATCTATCCATCTATCATGATCTTGCCATCACATTTACTATGAGCCCATTCTTTTATCCATCCCTTGCACCTAGACTTGGCTTTCTCCCTTGTCATTGGTATCAAGCACAAAGGCTACCCAAATTGTAAATCCATTGACATTCAAAACAAAAAAGATCCAAAAAAATCAAAATATGTCAAAAAATCCAAAAAATCAAATACCCAATGAAAAATCCAAGCAATAAAACCAATCATATCATCCAAACCAATCAACTCCATCAACATCAATCAAAATCAAATCATCATCATCATCAATTCTTCCTATCAATAACATTCATTCATCCATTTCAATCAATCACTTCTTCCAATCATATCAATCAAATCAATCTAAGCAATGACCTCAAAATTCAAGTCACACTAATCCATATCAAGCAAACTAATGAATCAAATAACATTATCTAATCAAATCAATAGGTTTTGATCCAAATCTTGTCATGAGCCCAATGGGATATAGCATTCCCACATCTTTGTGTTGATCTAGGGATATAGCTTTCCCTGCAATGACAACACTATCTATTATCATCAATCAAACAATCAATCATTGGTTTATGACTTGACAAGGGAAATACCTTGTTTGTTTTCCATCCTTTGAGCACACTGAGAACACTTGCTTATGCTTAGATTGAGTGGACACTCCAATCATCACACCATCACTAATATTCTAAACACATCCTATCAATCATCAGCATCAACACCAAAGAAAATCAACTCAAAGCACATCAATCCAACCATCAAAATAAATCCTATCAATCATCAGCATCAACACCAAAGCAAATCAACTCAATCACATCCAACTCCAATCAGAACAAATCTAATCACTTCAACAAATCCAAAGCAGCTCAATCCACCACATATCATCCCATCATCAACATTTTATCAAATCAATCTTCATCCATCATTTCATCATCTTCAAATCATTCCAAGCAATGATCCAAATGCAACTCAATCATTAATCCATACCAAGCAAGTTAATCAATCAAGCCAAGTTATCCAAATGCAATCCATGGTCTTGATCCTAGCCTTGTTGTAAGCCAAATCAATCAGCTAATTAGCCAACCAACTCAGCAAACAACCTTGTGTTGATCTAGGGATATAGCTTTCCCCGCAATGACAAGACTCTCAACTATCATCAACAAACCAATCAGCAATTAATCATTAGTTTACAGCTTGATAGGGGCAATACCTTGTTTGTTTTTGAATCATTTGTGCTTGCTTGCTTGCTTGCTTGTGTGTGTTATCACTTTAACTTGCATTTGAATCACATATGTATCATTTCCAGCTAATATTCATATCTTGTGTATGTTGGAATAGCTTTTTGTACTATCCTTTGCATCTAAGGTCATATCATACCTTTTGTGCATTAGGACTTTAATGCTCTAAGTTTACTTCCTCATACATTAGACAAGGTTGTATTATGCTGGGGCAGAAGACACATCGTCACCCTGGTCCTTATACCTTGGTGCATAATGTCTAGTGCTATATCAAACATCATGGTTGCTCACTTTCATTGCAGCATAACACATCATTCATTTCTTTTATCCATACCTTATCATTTATCTTTCTTTCTTAGCCAATCCATTTCTTTCGAGAGCCTACCCATGTTTGTCCAACCTGCCTATCCTCTCGAGGGGGCATCATCATCATATCTTTCCATCATCATTATCCCTATCGATTATCCATACCTTAACTTCTTTGAAATGATGTTACTTGACACAAAGCTCATCATCTCAAACATCATCTCAAAGAGGGGCAAAATGTAGACACCCAAATTTGTCCCAACTTTGTCCATGTCTAGCAACACCTTGTCAAAAACATTATCCTAGATATCATGTAGCATTTTGTCCTAAACCCACTCGCAATCCCATCCTCATCCTACTTAGCCAATTAATTAAATAAATTTTATTTATTTAATTAATTTCACATGCATAATCCTATTCATCCTATCCTCATCCTAATTAATTAAATAAATTTTATTTATTTAATTAATTTCCACATCATATCTTATCCCATCCTATTCATATTTCAAATTAATTAAATAAATCTTATTTATTTAATTAATATCCAACTCATATCCCAACTAATTCAAATATTTTATTTGAATTAAGTCACATGACCTTTCACCACATTCCAACACTCATCCAGTCAATCATGTGTTGTATTACAACTTTTATCTTTCACATGCATAACTAATGGGACCTAATTTTAGTATTTATCTACACAAGCACACCTAAGCCTTATATTCCCTTGCCACATGTCAGTTGACTACAATTTCTTGATGTGCAAGGAAACCTAAGTTAATCCTATCCATCCATTTCATCTAAAGCCCTAATTGATCCTAGCCATCCATTGGAACCAAGCTAATCCTATAAAGCAAGTCTCTTTTGAGCCATTTGGGACATTAGAGAAGACATTAGAGAAGAGATTAGAGAAGACATTAGAGAAGAGATTAGGAGGAGAGATTTTTAGGGAAGACATTAGAGAAGAGATTAGAAGGGAGGATTCTTCTTCATGCAACCTCACTCTGCTAAATTTTCATCTCAAGCCATTATCCATCATCTTCAATCCATCTAGCTTGCATCTTTATCAACATTATGCTACGGAATCAAGCAATCAACACAACAAAGCAATCAATCAATCGAGCTCATCTTGCATCTTCGAGGTATTGAATTATTTGGGTTTAGGTTATTGCATTTCATTGTTTGAATCATTTCCATTTGTAAATCCAAATTTTTTGATATACATATGTCATTCTGATTTACAAACTTAAAGTATAAATATGCAAGTAGGTCAAAATGAATTGCACATAAAGAAACAAGATAATACCACACATGTAATAGAAAAGGCAAAACATGCCAAAATAAAAGGTCAAAAGAATAAGGAGGGCATGTGGACACCGAAATGTGATGGATCTAAATCCAAACAAGGTGCAGGTGCACGTGTGGAACTTATAGATCCTAATGGTAAGTCATTTTTAGCAGCATATAGGCTACAATTTCCTTATATTAATAATGTAGTAGAATATGAAGCTTTGATTTATGGACTTGTTATGGCTATCAAGAAAAAGGTGAAAATGATTAGAGTATTCTTAGATTCTGAGTTAGCAGTCAGACAAGTAAGAAAGTTATATGCATGCAATTATAAGAAGATGGTTTTTTATAGGCATAGGGTGTGGGATTTAATTGATTCATTTGATGCCTTTAACATAAAACATATTCCTAGGGAATTGAATCATAGACTAGATGCATTAGTAGTTGCTGCTAGCACTTTGGAACCCTTAACATTGTCAGGTTTGAAATGATTTGCTATTGAATTAGTGAATGTCAGGTATTTGAAGGGGATCAATAGATTGTGGATTTTCTCACTTGTAATGAAGTGTTTGAAGCCCAAATCATTAATGAATAGGAAAGGCCCGATGTATCTTGGGATGAAGAAGACACAATAAACTTGAAAAGCAATTTCTTACCTAAGGGGGTAATTGAGTTAGAATAGATTTTTGTCTTTGATGGGGTAGTAAGACAGAAAGATTTGCCCAAAACTGAGGGAGGTAAGTGTGATCCATATAACTTGGGAATAGAGCAAAGTCCACAGAATGTATTAATTAGAAAGGCTTTCTCTAAAGAGTTAACAAAAGAAATTATAGATTTTCTGAAAGAATACAAACATGTCATAGCATGGATATATGAAGATTTGAAGACATATGATACGTCCATCATAACTCATGTAATACCCTTGAAACCAGATGTTAAACTATTTAGGCAAAAACAAAGGGCTGTGAATGCTATTTTAGAGTCTTTAATCCTTGAAGAAGTGAAAAAATTGTTATCTGCCAGAATAATTTTCCCAATAAGATATTCAACCTAGGTAGCTAATTTAGTACCTATGAGAAAGAAAAGTGGAGACATTAGGTTATGTGTTGACTTTAGAAATTTGAACAAAGCCTCTGAAAAAGATAATTATCCCCTGCCTCCAATAGATGAAGTGTTGTAAGCAGTAAATGGGGATAAGACGATGTCTTTCTTAGATAGATTTTTAGGATATAACCAAGTCTTAGTTGATAAAGAAGATAGGTTAAAGACTACTTTTACTTGTAAATGGGGTAATTATGCATATAGGAGAATGCCTTTTGGTTTAATCAATGCAGATGCCACTTTTCAGCAAGCCATGTACATTGCATTTCATGGATTATTAGGGAAATACATTGCTATTTATATGGATGATTTAACTGTTTATTCCAAAGATGCATCCACTCATGCTAAAGATTTGAGAAGAGTACTTAAAATATGTGAAAGGTATGGTATGGGATTTCTCTTAACCCAAAGAAATGTTCATTGGGTGTAACTGAAGGAAAATTGTTAGGACATGTCATTTCTGAAAATGGGATATCCATTGATCCTAACAGAGTAGAAGGAATAAGAAAATTGTAATTACCTAACAGTAGGAAGGAACTAAAGTATTTTTTTTGGTAAGATTAACTTTGTCAGGAAGTTTATTACAGGATTTGTAGAAATTGTGCAAATGTTAAATGCCATGCTTAAGAACGATGCAAAGATAGACTGGACACCAATAGCCAAGGCTACATTCGAGGATATTAAGGAGGCCATTTTTTATGCTCCTATGTTTGTGAGGCCAAACTATACCAAGCCATTTTACATATATTCTTTTGCATCTACACATTCAATTGCAGCTGCCTTGACACAAAAAGGAGAAGGTAATGAGGAAAAGCCTATAGCTTTCATGAGTGCACCTCTGAAAGATGCACAACTGAAGTATCTTGATACAGAAAGACATGCATTTGCATTAGTAAGGGAAGTTAAGAAATTTAGACATTACATCTTACGAAGTCAAGTTAAGGCCATAATACCAGATGCAGCAGTGAAAATGTTGCTGATGCAGAATGATCCTAAAGAGAAAAGAGGTAAATGGATTACAACATTGCAAGAGTTTGATATGGAGATTATTCCAATGATGTTGGTTAAAGGACAAGCATTAGTGTAGACCATAGCAAACACAGATCCAAATTTGGTGAAGCAGTAGTATGTATTAAATTCTAATGATGCATTAGGATGGTATGATGATTTGAATACTTTTCTGATATCAGGTAAATATCTAAGTAAGATGAAGTCTTCTTAGAGGAGAGATTTAAAGATTAAAGCATAGAGGTACATGGTACAAGGAGGTCTTCTATTCAAGAAGAACCATGAAGGTATATATTTAAGGTGTTTAAATAGAACTGAAGCAGATAAGGTATTGTCAGAGTTGCATGATAAGTATGGAACTTCTCATGGTTCTCATTTAGCTACTATGCATAAAATACTAAGAGCAGGATACTATTGGCTGACAATGTTTAAAGATATAGATAGTCATATTTAAAGTTATCATATCTATCAGACTACAGCAGACAAAGGAAGGAATCAAGATAATCCATTACAGCTAGTCATTGAGTCTAGGCCATTTACACAGTAGGGCCTAGATTTCATTAGGGTTATAAATCCTCCATCATCTATAGGACATAATTTTATATTGATAGTAACTTACTATTGTAGAAGGTGGAATGAAGCCAGATGTTGTAAGTTTTCTACTACTGAGGTGGTTATCAAATTTATTGAAGAAACATCATAACAAGGTTTGGAGCCCCATATTCGTTGGTATGTGATAATGGCCCTGCATTTTCTTCATTGAAATTTTCTAAATGGGCATTTGAATATGGGATAGTTTTAAAGTTTTCTTCAAATTATTATCCTCAAGGGAATGGTTTAGCTGAGTCTACTAATAAGATTTTATTGGATATAATCAAGAAGCTAATTGCAAAAAATCCTACAGAATGTAGTACAATGTTAAAATATGCACTGTGCATAGATAGGATTAAAGTTAAGTTAGCCTTAGGTAATGTACCTTATCACCTAGTTTATGGGACTGATCCCATACTTTCAGTGAATTTAAGAATACATGTCTAGAAGTTTTCTAATGAATATTTAGGATTTGATTATCACAAAGAGGCTAGGATAATCCAGATGTTACAATTGGATGAGAAGAGAGATCAGTTTATTGAAAAATTTGCCAAACATCAAGGAGTGGTCACAAGATGGTTTGACAAAAGAGCAAGAGTCAAAACATTAAGAATTTCAGACTTAGTGTTGTGTTGGGATAAAGCACATGACAAGAAAGGGAATCATGGAATTTTTGACAAATTATGGCTAGGTCCATTAAAGGTCATAGAAATAATAGGAGACAATATGTTCAAGCTCAAGACCTTGACTAGGGAAGATGTGCCATTACCTGTTAATGGCCAACATTTGAAACATTACTTTTAGGCTTGAGGTGCGGGTAATTGGTATGTTCTATATCATAATGTAAATAATGTATAGTTTTGTTGGTTGTTGTCTTGTTTTATTTTTGTTGTTGTTCTGATGCTCACAACACGTCCCATTTTACTTCTTAGCAAAATGAGGACCCCTGCTGTGGCTGTGGCTTTTTGCTTGTGTGTGGGTTTGCTTGGTGGTAAAAGGGAAAAGGTGGTAAAGTTACAAATCTTGTTGAAAATAAAGAAAAAATTGTTGCAAGTATGGGCCTAACTGGTGTTGTCATTGATGTCAACATACTCCTGTTACATTAATGATAAGGTTGGATGAGTTGTGTGTTGAGGATATTGAGAAAATTAGTCTCAATCAGGAACAGTGAAGAACAGTAATCACATAAGGTAAAAGACAAAGATAGGATGTGGATCAGAGGATGTAGATTAAAGGGTTTGTAGATATGTGTCTTAAGATGTTGCAGTAGAGATTTCAAAGGTCCGCATGAAGATATGAAGAAGTTATGGTAGTTCAAGTGAAACTAGTTCCGACAGATGTTCAATGATGACAGAATGATAAAGATTGGTCTGGTGAGATCCAGAAATGCATTCTCTGGTTCTGTGGATTTGAGGAAGTGTTGGGGAAGTCTGTGTGGTGTGTTTACTTGATTGGTTTGTGGTTTGAAGGTTATCTATTCTTTTGTGATAGTAATGGCAGACTGTGTTCTTGAGGTTCCGGATGAAGGAGAGAAGGATTTCAGTAAGTAGAAGAAGTGTGGATGTTCTTGGTTTTTCAGGCAAGTTTGTGGAGGTCCTTGGATCATGCTTAGTTCATGTTTATGGTCTCCATAAGAATTAGGGTCCCAAAAATGAAGAATAACTTCCAGATGATGGTCTTCTTTATGTGACTGGCCGACCGGATGAATTATAGATCTTGCGGATGTTCTCGTGGATGTTTGCCAACTTAGATGTTTGTTCCTAAGTTGATGTCATATATAAATAAGGGATTGCGAAGTCATTTTAGAGTGTGACTTGTGAAGATGAGTGTGTGGTAGTGAGGAGAAGAGAGAAAGGTAGAGCAGAAGGTTTGGGCTTAAATAGAACTAACTCAAGCATGGTGAAGATGCTATTTACCAGTTCAAGTATGTGATACTTATTCTTTTGTAGATAGTGTGTCTCTTGTAGGTAGTGAGCCTCTTGTGAGTAGTGTGCTTAGGTAGTGAGCCCTAATTGGCATGTGCCATTTTGTTTTTTCTATTCTTCTAATAGAGAATACAATCTTAGGTTAGTCACACCGTGGTTTTTCCCTTAACCAGGTTTTCCACGTCAAAATCTTGGTGTCTCATGTGTTGATGTGTTTCTGCTCTTGATTAAATGCACTAAGTTTCATGTTAGATTTATTGTTATATTGCTATGTGAATATAAGTGTTGAAAATGAAGAATTTTTTAGACAACTGATTCACCCCCCCTCTCAGTTGTCTGCCCTAAGTCTAACAATTGGTATCAAAGCTAAGTTCCTCTAAAAGGAGCTTAACTACTTGAGGAGATCTAGGATGTTGTCCTACAAGAAGGATAGTCCAAAGTTTGATGGAACTAACTTTTCTCTTTAGAAAGGTCACATGAAATGTCACTTGCAGTGTATGGGAATGGCGTACTGGTCCATGGTTACAAAATAGTATGTACCTCCACAAGGTGGTCCGACAACCCTAAATGAAATCACAGATGCTAAAAACAATCTGTAGACCAAAGAGGCTCTTCTAAGTGCATTATTTGACTCAGAGCTCTCAAATTTTATTGATCTATGAACTACCTTTGAGATTTGGAATAAACTAGAACTTTTGCATGAAGGAGACCAGTATGTTAAATGTGCAAGGTTATAGAGTCTAAAAGGAAAATTTGAAAAATTGAAGATGAGAGATGATAAAAATATTACCTCTTTCATGCCAAGAGTGAATGAGCTAGTTTGTGGGATTATAAATGTAGGTGGAACCCTGAGTGAAGATGAGATCATTGGAAAATTTCTCAGATCCCTTCCTGCTTCTTATAAAAGCAAGGCTTTTGCAATCAAAGAATTCAGAGCTCACACAATAGTCACAAGAGATCAATTGGTTTGTAAGTTGGCTGCTTTTGAAATGGCCAAGTTTGGAGATGATCCTCCAAAGACGAAATCTACATTCAAATCTAGTGCCTCTGTAAAAGGGAAACAAAGGTCTGATCTCGGAGAAAACTCTTCAAGGAACCTATCATGGTATGAAAAAGCAAGAAAAGACTTGGAAGAAGAAGCTGAAACTGCTCATCTTGAAGCTCTTATTGTAAAAAGACTGCCAAGAGGATCTGATAAGTATGAAAGGAAATTACCTTTTAAGTGTTTTAACTGCAATAGAATTGGTCATTTTGCCTCAAGTTGTCTGGAAAGATTTTCAAGACCAAATCCTAACAGACCAAGGTTTCAAAAGAATTGTTACTATGTTCATAAAGAAGATGATAATGAAGGAGTAACAGATGATGAATCAGAGATAAGAAACAAATCTGGTAATGAATGGATGTTTATTGCCATCAAAGAAGATGAACCAATATCCTCTGTATCTGTCAATCATAAAGTTGAAGAAAGAGCTCTAGTTGTCCAAGTTGAAGCAAAGGATGATTGGGTCATTGACAATGGATGCTCTCACCATATGACAGGTGACAAGAATAAGTTCTTAAATTTGGAAAAGTATGAAGGAGGAATTGTAAAATTTGGAGATAATTCTGCTGGTAGAATTAGAGGTAGAGGAACTATTTCTCTTAATGGAAAGAACACAACAGGTAATGTACTGTATGTTGAAGGATTAAAGCACAATCTTCTCACTGTTGGATAGCTGGTGGACAAAGGCTATGATCTCAAATTTAGGAATAGAAAATGTAAGATCATTGAAAGTTCTGGAATAGAGATTGAATCCGGTACTCAAACTAAAGGTAATATCTTCTACTTGGTTATGGCATAGGAGGATGTGTCATGTGAATTTGATAATATCATCAAGATAAGCAATACTCAGGCTGTAAGAGATCTTCCAAAATTAGTGAAACCTACTAATAGCTTGTGTAAAGAATGTCAGTTGGGAAAACTGAGCAGTCACATTCAAAAGTAAGGAATTGTCTTCTACCGGACTATTGGACTTAGTTCATACTAATCTTTGTGGTCCGGCAAGAGTTAGGAGTATTCAAGGTGATAGATACTTCATGTTGCTAATTGTTGACTATTCCTGGATGATGTGGGTAACCTTTCTAAAACAAAAATTAGAAGCACTTGAGAAATTTAAAATATTCAAGGCCATGGTGGAGAATAAAACTGGATTAAAATTGAAATGTCTGAGGTTTGATAGAGGTGGGGAATTCACATTTGGTGAGTTCATAGACTTCTATGAGAAACATGGAATAAAAAGAGAGTTGTCTGCCCCTAAAACTCCACAGCAGAATGGAGTAGTTGAGAGAAAGAATCAGACCATCCAAGAAGAATCTAGGACCACGATGATGGAAGCAAATGTTCCTTAGATCTATTGGAGAGAAGTTGTCAGCATTGCAGTTTAGACTCTCAATCGAGTTCAAATTATAAACAATACCGGTAAGACTCCCTATGAACTTTGGTTTGGTATTACTCCCACTGTGAGATATTTTAGAGTTTTTGGTAGCAGATGTTACATTAAAAGAGATGAAGATCTAGGAAAGTTTGATGCTAGAAGTATTGAAGGAATTGTTGATGGTGGTTTTAGCACGCAACAACGCAGGTGTGATTGCTGGTTTCACACCTCTCTTGAAAAGTATCTCACCCTAGGTAAGACTACTCCAAGGATAATACAGCTAGGTCTTAGCTTGCTTGGAATTTCTCAATGGTGATGTTCTAGCTGTACCTACAAGGGGTCTTACATGCAGTCTGCAAATCTTCAAGGTTGAGACAACAAATACACATAAACCCTATTATGATTTTCAGCTGATAGACAAGGTAAGATGCTGCTGAAACTTTCTATTCTAACAGCTAAACAGTGGGTTTAAAGAAAATGCAAAAGATTTAGGGTTTAGAAGGAATCCTAAGTGACATTCACAATGCAAGGGTTATCTTTAGTAGACAAATATTCCAGACTTTAAACCAGTTTTTTGAGTTACCAAACTGAAATGGGTGTTACAGTGCTGCAGAAAACGGTGCTATCTTCAATGGAAGTTGAAAGATTTTTAGACCACATTCATTCGTTAAATACCCAATAAATAGTGCAACTTAACTCATAAAATGAAGTCGAACTTCAGCACAAATAATAAGCCCAGGCTAACTTTACACAGTCATTTACCATCAGCAAACAACTAAAAGTATGGACTTGGAACATTCATCAAATACTGCAATAAACCATTAACATCATGAAAGCACAACTAATCTAACTATGGGAGAGCAAGAAGCAAACCATGAAGACCACAATGAATTGACACAAGATGCAAATTCTCAGAAATACCGCAGAAACTTACTTTGTATTAATTCAAATGGCACAGAGTCAACAATTTGGCATCAAAATCTCTCTTACAAAAAGGTGGAAATGGCAGCCCTTTATATAGAAAGCAGCATACCCTAGCCCTTCAAATGAACGGTAGAGATTAACTCAACACCGACAGCCCAGATTACATGGCATTTAATAAGATACATTAGTTTGTTACATTTTCGGATTTGCCTTTGTCTTGTAGGAAAATGACAAAATACAGGTTGCAAAGACATTGAATCTAAACAAAATGGATACCCATTTGGTTATACATGATGAAAAGTCAATTTTCAAGGCCTAATAAAGCCAAAATAGAGTCACATGACACTTGAAAACTTGAGCTGATGTGGATCCACGGGATTCCAAGTGCTGACTAGGTCAAAAAGGAGTATTCAGCACTTTATTAGTGAAGATATATCCAATTGGATGCTTTCTGGACTGATTCTTGATGACTGGCCTACTGGGACAGCTGTATGCATGTCTTGGTGATCCAATCCAAGGTTATTTGAGTGGCATTTTAGGGAAAATATCAAAAATATAATTTTTGGTAATTCTACATCGTAGTAAATTGCATTTTCGAAGGCCTTCAGAGCGGAATGGGGGCTCGAAACCTATCGGCAGCCTGGCATTAAGCCTAAGTAGCCGGGTAGCTCAAACTAGACAATCAGTTTATCTTTCCAACGAGTCCAAGAAGTTTAAATTCTGATAGAATAGCTAGGAGTTATGACCCTCGGACTGGATCACTAGGACATTGGACTGGATGTATAGAAACAATAGTGATTTGGCATGATCTTCTATGTCTTTTAGCTCCTGAGACTCATCTTTATCATCTTGGACATTATACTGACTTTCTTTTACATGTGCAGCAGCAATTTGGTTGATAGAATGTCGATTCTGCATCTCTAGATCAGTACTGCATATCTGTGTGTACATCCTTCCAAGACGGCTCTAGTTGGCTCCTTTGTGCTCTCCAAGACCTACAATTCACAATACAAAGCATCAATTTCATCTTAACAAGTCATTTTTCATCAATTTGGACCAAAACATGTCTATTTACAGTCACGAATCAGTCAAAAACAACTCATTGTCAATGTCACCTTCTTGTAAACAACCTCTTAAATCTAGTGATTTTTGCATGAATTTCTGTATTTTTCATCATTTTTGAGTACCCATTTGGCCAATATATTGATCTAGGAAGTTTTTGCAGTCATTAGGATCCATTTGCAAACTTTAATTTCATGTTTTTCTAGCATTTTCTGCAAAAAAGCAGGATTTTTGGGGTTGTCCGACCTTAGCGCGGATTTTGGGGTTGTCCGACCTTAGCGCGGATTTTGGGTCCATCCGACCTTAGCGCAGATTTTGGGTCCGACCGAGTAAAATGATGTTTCATGAGATCAGTCGGTGAAGGCAGTTTTTAGCGCAGGTCCGTCAAGTGCATTTTTAGCGCTTTTCTTCAAAATTGTCTCGGCGGGGATTTTTGGTCCGACTGACTTAGCGGTGGCTTGGAGGGAGGTCAGTCGGAGGCAAATTTAGCGCAAAGGTCAGTTGGAGGCTGTTTTAGCGCTTTTTGCAGTAGGAGGTGTTTTCAGCGCCAGATTTTGAATTGGTCAGGGTGAAAGTATATTTAAAAATATATTTAAGTATAAGTTTAGATATTGAATTTCTTATACTTTAAATATTCTTAAATATACTTTCAGGATGTTTGAGATAGGTTCCAGATCCATAGAATTTCATATGCAGATTCTAGATTTTTGAGGTTCTACCAGATTTCAGACTTAGCCATTTTTCAGGATTTTCAGGATTTCTGACTTAGCCAAATCAGGGCTTCAGGAACATGTATCAAGGTGAAAGCTTATGGACCCCTTGGTGAAATCTAATGGAATTTGACATGATTTTGCAACTATAAGATCTGGAAACTATGAATTTCAACATGAAACATCCTGCAGAAGCACTTTCAAGGGCAACATCCCGTGACATAGGTTTTTAGAGCAAAGTACAGTAACACCCAATCCCAATGTAGAAGGCAACAAATGGCTATTTTTTAAGCCCAAGACCACTCAAGACACTTCCAAATCAATCATGAAAAACATCAACTGACTCCACACATGTGAAATACCCAAATCTGTAACAAGTCATGCATTCTAAGCACAAATTCACCTTCTCATCATCATAAGCAAGAGAGGTCTAGACTCCAAGCCAAAGCAAAAGAGGGGGTCTCCATTTGGCAAAATGGGGCGTGTGTGCAAGGCACAACAAATGGTGACTCTGCTGGGAAATGCTCCAGAGCATTTCTAAGATAAACATTAGTTCAAACCCAGAATCTCTGTGTTTCCCACACATTAAACGAGAAAGCATGATACCCTATCAAAGAATCAAAGACCACTAACCAGTGCAACCATCCATATCCTGAAAACCTGAGTGTGTGCAATTGCATTCATTCCCATCCCTTGGCAACTAAGTTCATCAAAGATCCTTCGTGCTAAGCTATGAAGTTGGGATTATTTTACCACCAAGAGAATGCTTCTGATGTTGAGACATGATGAGTCTTGATAGAAGCGAATGATGATAGAGTATTTAAATGATAATCTTTATATTGATACTTTGTAGTGGGTCTGGTGTTGAAAAACACCTTTTATTTTTACCCAGTAGGCTAGCAGTACTTAGTACCGCCTACCACTCTCATCTGGATCTACAGAATTGGTGTTGGTGGTAAAATGGAGGACCCAAAACTCTTCACTTACACAAGATCACCCAGACTCACTTAGCTACTTCAAGGTTATTTAAAGTGTGAGAGATATATGGTTAGAAAATACTTCAGGTGCACCAACTAACGACTCGTTTCCAATGAACAAACATCATATTTCCTGGTATAACAGCGGAACCCATAGCAAGGCCTAAGTGAAACTTTGGCTTCTCAAAGAAAGACTGCAGACTATTTGCCCCATAAGGAAGCATCTGCAGGTCTGCACAATTGCCACCACATTCGATAAATGGAGAACCCAAGCAAAGCAAGCACAGGAGCGAAAAGCAAAGCAAACTACTCTAACCCAAGCAAAATATGCAGAAAGCAATAACTAACAACTACTACCTACAACCAAGGAAAAGTAAAAATAGAACAATAAGAAACTACCAAACCCTAATTAAAAACAAGCAAGACTATGTACAAAAGCTTTGGACAACAAGTATTAACACTCCCTCGTGACTGATTTCTTAGGACATGCAGGAGTAACAAGGTGCGGCTCAGTGTCCTAAGCTTGGCAAATTCATCTTTGTACTCTGAATAGTAGGGTATGGGCAAGCTAGGCTCATCTTCAAGGTGCCAGTCGCATAAAATCAGCAATTGGGGCAATTCATTAGGGCCATGATCAATCCAAATGCAAGTTGTCTTACTTAAATCACCATAATCAAATTGATAATTAGAACTAAGCAGAGAAAGGGAAGATACAACCTGATTTATAGTACTGTTGGTTAGAGTTGTAAGTTCATCTCCGTGTTGCCTTGCACTGAATACCTTCTCATCTTCAGGGGTTTTCAGCTTGTGGTTGGCCATATCCTGTTCATTAAATACCTCTGGAGCATTGAATGCTGCAGCAACCTCCCAAGCAAATAGAAAATCTGAGCAACCGTCTTCAGAATGTGGATCATCTGGATGAACTCTGCATGAAGTGGCTAAAGCAAAATCTGTCATGTGCGGTGAGTTCCCATGCAACAGCATAGCCTTGCTCATTGTTGATATCAACTCAATGATGTGATCAAGTGACTGACATGAAAAAGATTCCAAGCCATCACTTTGTGTGACTGTTTGATTTTTATTCTCGGATTGCAGACTTATACTTTCATTTCTTATCATTGGATTAGCATCAACCATGTGGAGATCTTCTTCATTGCATGTGTAAATAGGAGCAACATGGGGAACATGTGTTATAGTTGAATCTACTTCATCAAAATCAGTTACATGCTCTGATAAAACTTCTTCTGCACCAATCAGCAATCTTCGTGTTTGAATTAAGGGCTGGCATAGGGTTGGTAATTCACTGTCTGTAGTAACAACAAGGTCTCTTTCTTCTTGCATAGTTGGATTTATGATGTTAGTGTTGCCTTGAAGTGATGCATCATATTCTTCTTCTTCATTTGACTTAGCTGAAAACTCTATGGGAGTAACCGCAGTGATCTGATATGACTGATCTTTGTAGTTCACCGTGCTGATATACTCAGTAGCTTGATCATTTTTCATCCAACAATCAGATTGTGGCTCAAGCGTGTCAATTGGAATAATTTTCTGCATTGCTGTCCATGACTGTTCTTCATTTGGAGGACTAATTTCTTCTTGTTCTTGCATGCATTTGATTTGATCTAACTGCTGTTCCAACTCAGAATTATCATCCACCTGCAAGGGACAGATGTTTTGTACCTCTGTAGCAGCAAATTCAATCTTAGGATTTGATGTCTGTGAAACATTTGATTTTTGATCTGCATCTTCAACATGCCTGTTCATCAAGTCTGTTTTATCATCTGCATTGTCCACATTCTTTGCAGCAAAAATCTGATCTTGTGCATTGCTCTGTTCACTACCTTGTGACTGAAAATTAGATTTTTGCCATGTTGGGATAGCATATTCTGTGACTAAACAGTCTGGATCCAATGGTTGAAAACCAAGCTTTATCCAGGCAGGGACCTCATCTTCATTAGTTGGGCGACCTGCAGACCACGTGCATTGCCTACTCTCATCATCTCGACATGTATTTTGATTAATAACTTGAGGGACTTCAATTTCTCCAACATGCGGATTGCCTTGTTGACCATGATCATTTATGAATGGAAGATTTGCAGCTCCTTGCAAGGTCTTGCCTTGTATATGTCTGTCGTATCCATATCCTGCTTCAGGCTTATAAACTTCAAAAATAGGAAGCAATCCCTTTAAATGCAGATCCAATCTTTGGAGAAAAGTCAAACAGTCAATTTTGTCATGTAGTTCTCCAGGATGTACAGTGCAAATCTGAGGTGAACTAAAATCGAGTAGTGTTAGTGGAGGATACATCACTCTGATCTACCTATCTAACACTTCTTTGAAAAGTGGGATATCTACTTGGAAGTTTTCTTCATGATATGACATCTGAGACGGTCCTCTGAAGAATGAAGGGATTTCATGACTGAAACCCTGATGTGTACCCATTGGATCAAAATTCTCTGTACATTCATTTTATTTCAGCATGTGCGATGAACCAAAAAAAGATAAAAGCCTGCATAAAAATCTTTGTCCGCCCTCCTTCTAGCGCCAATTCTGTTGATGGTGGTTTTAGCATGCAACAACGCAGGTGTGATTGCTGGTTTCACACCTCTCTTGAAAAGTATCTCACCCTAGGTAAGACTACTCCAAGGATAATACAGCTAGGTCTTAGCTTGCTTGGAATTTCTCAATGGTGATGTTCTAGCTGTACATACAAGGGGTCTTACATGCAATCTGCAAATCTTCAAGGTTGAGACAACAAATACACATAAACCCTATTATGATTTTTAGCTGATAGACAAGGTAAGATGCTGCTGAAACTTTCTATTCTAACAGCTAAACAGTGGGTTTAAAGAAAATGCAAAAGATTTAGGGTTTAGAAGGAATCCTAAGTGACATTCACAATGCAAGGGTTATCTTTAGTAGACAAATATTTCAGACTTTAAACCAGTTTTTTGAGTTACCAAACTGAAATGGGTGTTACAGTGCTGCAGAAAACGGTGCTATCTTCAATGGAAGTCGAAAGATTTTTAGACCACATTCATTCGTTAAATACCCAATAAATGGCGCAACTTAACTCATAAAATGAAGTCGAACTTCAGCACAAATAATAAGCCCAGGCTAACTTTACACAGTCATTTACCATCAGCAAACAACTAAAAGTATGGACTTGGAACATTCATCAAATACTGCAATAAACCATTAACATCATGAAAGCACAACTAATCTAACTATGGGAGAGCAAGAAGCAAACCATGAAGACCACAATGAATTGACACAAGATGCAAATTCTCAGAAATACCGCAGAAACTTGCTTTGTATTAATTCAAATGGCACAGAGTCAACAATTTGGCATCAAAATCTCTCTTACAAAAAGGTGGAAATGGCAGCCCTTTATATAGAAAGCAGCATACCCTAGCCCTTCAAATGAACGGTGGAGATTAACTCAACACCGACAGCCCAGATTACATGGCATTTAATAAGATACATCAGTTTGTTACATTTTCAGATTTGCCTTTGTCTTGTAGGAAAATGACAAAATACAGGTTGCAAACACATTGAATCTAAACAAAATGGATACCCATTTGGTTATACATGATGAAAAGTCAATTTTCAAGGCCTAATAAAGCCAAAATAGAGTCACATGACACTTGAAAACTTGAGCTGATGTGGATCCACGGGATTCCAAGTGCTGACTGGATCAAAAAGGAGTATTTGGCACTTTATTAGTGAAGATATATCCAATTGGATGCTTTCTGGACTGATTCTTGATGACTGGCCTGCTGGGACAGCTGTATGCATGTCTTGGTGATCCGATCCAAGGTTATTTGAGTGGCATTTTGGGGAAAATATCAAAAATATAATTTTTGGTATTTCTACATCGTAGTAAATTGCATTTTCGAAGGCCTTCAGATCGGAATGGGGGCTCGAAACCTATCGGCAGCCTGGCATTAAGCCTAAGTAGCTGGGCAGCTCAAACTAGACAATCGGTTTATCTTTCCAACGAGTCCAAGAAGTTTAAATTCTGATAGAATAGCTAGGAGTTATGACCCTCAGACTGGATCACTAGGACATTGGACTGGATCTATAGGAACAGTAGTGATTTGGCATGATCTTCTATGTCTTTTAGCTCCTAAGACTCATCTTTATCATCTTGGACATTATACTGACTTTCTTTTACATGTGCAGCAGCAATTTGGTTGATAGAATGTCGATTCTGCATCTCTAGATCAGTACTGCATATCTGTGTGTACATCCTTCCAAGACGGCTCTAGTTGGCTCCTTTGTGCTCTCCAAGACCTACAATTCACAATACAAAGCATCAATTTCCTATTAACAAGTCATTTTTCATCAATTTGGACCAAAACATGTCTATTTGCAGTCACGAATCAGTCAAAAACAACTCATTGTCAATGTCACCTTCTTGTAAACAACCTCTTAAATCTAGTGATTTTTGCATGAATTTCTGTATTTTTCATCATTTTTGAGTACCAATTTGGCCAATATATTGATCTAGGAAGTTTTTACAGTCATTAGGATCCATTTGCAGACTTTAATTTCATGTTTTTCTAGCATTTTCTGCAAAAAAGCGAGATTTTTGGGGTTGTCCGACCTTAGCGCGGATTTTGGGTCCGTCCGACCTTAGCACGGATTTTGGGTCCGTCTGACCTTAGCGCGGATTTTGGGTCCATCCGACCTTAGCGCGGATTTTGGGTCCGACCGACTAAAATGATGTTTCATGAGATCAGTCAGTGAAGGCAGTTTTTAGCGCAGGTCCGTCAAGTGCATTTTTAGCGCTTTTCTTCAAAATTGTCTCGGCGGGGATTTTTTGTCCGACTGACTTAGCGGTGGCTTGGAGGGAGGTCGGTCGGAGGCAAATTTAGCGCAAAGGTTAGTTGGAGGCTGTTTTAGCGCTTTTTGCAGTAGGAGGTGTTTTTAGCGCCAGATTTTGAATTGGTCAGGGTGAAAGTATATTTAAAAATATATTTAAGTATAAGTTTAGATATGGAATTTCTTATACTTTAAATATTCTTAAATATACTTTCAGGATGTTTGAGATAGGTTCCAGATCCATAGGATTTCATATGCAGATTCTAGATTTTTGAGGTTCTACCAGATTTCAGACTTAGCCATTTTTCAGGATTTTCAGGATTTCAGACTTAGCCAAATCAGGGCTTCAGGAACATGTATCAGGGTGAAAGCTTATGGACCCCTTGGTGAAATCTAATGGAATTTGACATGATTTTGCAACTATAAGATCTGGAAACTATGAATTTCAACATGAAACATCCTGCAGAAGCACTTTCAAGGGCAACATCCCGTGACATAGGTTTTTAGAGCAAAGTACAGTAACACCTAATCCCAATGCAGAAGGCAACAAATGGCTATTTTTTAAGCACAAGACCACTCAAGACACTTCCAAATCAATCATGAAAAACATCAACTGACTCCACACATGTGAAATACCCAAATCTATAACAAGTCATGCATTCTAAGCACAAATTCACCTTCTCATCATCATAAGCAAGAGAGGTCTAGACTCCAAGCCAAAGCAAAAGAGGGGGTCTCCATTTGGCAAAATGGGGCGTGTGTGCAAGGCACAACATGAATATTCTTGGGTTACTCTACTCAAAGCAAAGTATACTGGTGTTACAACAAGAGACTGAGAAAGATTGTAGAAAGTGTAAATGTGAAGGTTGATGAAGAAATTGAAATACCCTCAAGAATTCATGAGTATGATGAAGATGATCAAAATGGTGTTTAGATTCAAAGTATCCAAGCCTCTTCTGAGAAACAAAGTCAAGTTGATCTAATAAGTCAAGAAGAAGAGATAAGTCTCAATGAGACTGATCTAGAGTTAGAGGTGCAAGAAACTCCCAAAGTTCCAAGGTATGTAACTCTAAACCACTCTGAAGATTAGATCATAGGTGACAAAAGCAAAGGAGTGCAAACAAGGAGGTGAATTGCTCAAAATTCAGATGAGTATTGTCTAATTTCAAAGATTGAACCTAAGACAATGAATGAAGCTTACAATGATGAAAATTGGTCAAAAGCAATGGAGGAAGAACTAATGTAAATTGAGAAAAATCACAGTTGGGATCTTGTTCCCAGACCTAGAAACAAGAATGTGATCAGAACCAAATGGGTCTTCCAGAACAAATTGAATGAAGCTAGTGAAGTAATCAGAAATAAAGCTAGATTGATCTGCAAGGGTTAGTCTTAGATTGAAGGAGTTGATTTTGAAGAGACTTTTTCTCTGGTGGAAAGAATTGAAGCAGTCAGATTATTTCTTGCATTTGCTGCCTTTAAGTATTTCAAGGTGTATTAGAGGGATGTCAAATCTGCCTCCCTAAATGGTAATTTGGAAGAAGAAGTGTACATTGAGCAACCGGATCGATTTCAATTGTCTGATCATGGTGACATGGTCTGCAAATTGAAAAATGCACTGTATGGACTAAAGCAAGCCCCAAGAGCCTGGTATGAAAGATTGGATAAGCATCTCTTGAAGATTGGCTTCAACAAAGGTACTGCTGATAGTAATTTGTACTTCAAAATTGATCATGACAATATCTTAATTGTTGAAGTATTTGTTGATGATATCATTTTTGGAGGAAGAGACAGTATGTGTAAAACTTTTTAAAGTCAAATGAAAAGTGAGTTTGAGATGTCCATGCTTGGAGAAATGAATTTCTTTTTGGGTCTACAAATTACTCAAACAAAGGAAGGAATCTTCATTTCTCAGTCAAAATATGTGAAAGAATTGTTGAGTAAATTTGAGATGGAAGACTCTAAGCCAATGAACACTCCAATGGCAACTGGGTGCAAGTTAAGAAAAGATGATGACTCTCCCATGGTTGATTAGACAAAATATAGGTCAATGATTAAAGGACTGTTGTATCTCACTCAAACTAGACCAGATATTATGCAGGTTGTTGGTCTTGTTGCTAGATTCCAAGCTGATCCTAGAGTATCTCATGTTATGGCAATCAAGAGGATTTTTAGATATCTAAAGGGGATAGTTGAGTATGGGTTGTGGTATCCTAGAGATCATGATTTCTCTCTTCATGCATATATAGATGCTGATTGGGAAGGAGATGTGGATGACCGGAAGAGTACCAGTGGTGGAGCATTCTTTTTGGGGAAGAGATTGGTTTCTTGGCTAAGCAAGAAACAAGAAGCAATATCTCTGTCCACTATAGAAGTAGAATATATTGCTGCAGCAAGTAGCTATACTCAATTTTTGTGGTTGAAATAGATGTTAAGAGACATCAGAGTAGAGTATGAGGAGCCCATCACAATTTTCTGTGATAATTCAAGTGCAATAAACATATCCAAGAATCAGGTGTTGCATTCAAAGACTAAACATATATCCATCAAATTCCACTTTTTGAGAGAGCAAGTGAACAAGAATGAAGTTAGATTGGAGTTTGTGCCTTCAAAGGATTAGATTGCAGACATCTTTACTAAACCTCTACCTAAGGACTCTTTTGAGTATCTCAGGGAGAAGTTAGGGGTTATTGCCCCTTCGGTGGTGAAATAAGATGCACTGATGTGCATCAGTCCAGTGGATATCACAGTCACATCTTGTGGTCCAAAGTGATGATGGGGAGCTGCTACTCAGGGGGAGCAGCAGGCATGGTTCTGAAGTGGTGGAACTGCAAGTATGTGCCCTTTGCCATTGATGTTAAAGGGGGAGAGAAGACATGTGAAAAACAAGTGGTTGCTGATCAAAGGGGGAGCAATAAAGGGAGAGAAGACATGTAAATGGTTATTGCTGATAGGGGGAGTTGTGATAGTAAGGTGATTTTTTTGTCTTCATGGTTAAAATAGTTTTTCACATCATATGTTTCCATCAATGACAAAGGGGGAGATTGTTGCAAGTATGGGCCTAACTGGTGTTGTCATTGATGTGAACATACTCCTATTACATTAATGATGAGGTTGGATGAGTTGTGTGTTAAGGATATTGAGAAAATTAGTCTCAATCAGGAAAAGTGAAGAACAGTAATCACATAAGGTAAAAGACAAAGATAGGATGAGGATCAGAGGATGCGGATTAAAGGGTTTGTAGATACGTGTCTTAAGATGTTGTAGTACAGATTTTAGAGGTCCGCATGAAGATATGAAGAAGTTATGATAGTTCAAGTGAAACCAGTTTCGGTAGATGTTCAGTGATGATAGAATGATACAGATAGGTCCGGTGAGATCCAGAAATGCATTCCCCAGTTCTACAAATTTGAGGAAGTGTTGGGGAAGTTTGTGTGGTGTGTTAACTTGATTGGTTCATGGTTTGAAGGTTTGCGAGTATCTATTCCTTTGTGACAGTAATGGCAGACTATGTTCTTGAGGTTCCAGATGAAGGAGAGAAAGATTTTAGTAAGTAGAAGAAGTGAAGATGTTCTTGGTGTTTCAAGCAAGTTTGTGGAGGTCCTTGGATAATGCTCAGTTCAAGTTTATGGTCCGCATAAGAATTGGGGTCCCAGAAATGAAGAATAACTTCTGGATGATGGTGTTCTTGATGTGACTGGCCGACCGGATGAATTATACATCTTGTAGATGTTCTTGTGGATGTTTTCCAACTTAGATGTTTGTTCCTCAGTTGATGTCATATATAAATAAGGGATTGCGAAGTCATTTCAGAGTGTGACTTGTGAAGTTGAGTGTGTGGTAGTGAAGAGAAGAGAGAAAGATAGAGTAGAAGGTTTGGGCTTAAATGGAACTGACTCAAGGATGGTGAAGATGCTATTTACCAGTTCAAGTATGTGATACTTATTCTTTTGTAGACAATGTGTCTCTTGTAGGCAGTGAGCCTCTTGTGAGCATTGTACTCAGGTAGTGAGCCCTAATTGGCATGTGCCATTTTGTTTTTGCTATTCTTCTAACAAAGAATAAAATCTTGGATTAGTCACCCCATGGTTTTTCTCTTAACTAGGTTTTCCACATCAAAATCTTGGTGTCTTATGTGTTGATATGTTTCTGCTCTTGATTAAATGCATTAAGTTTCATGTTAGATTTATTGTTATATTGCTAAGTGAATATAAGTGTTGAAAATGAAGAAAGTTTTAGACAACTGATTCACCCCCCTCTCAGTTGTCTGCCCTAAGTCTAACAAAAATAGCATTAAGTACCAGAACAAAATAGGGGTGAATTCTTTGTCAAAAATGAGTAGGGGTTGGTTTTTGAACCATTTCAAAATTCTCAATATTTTGCAAGATAGGCATGTTTTGGGTAAAATGCACTATATGAGGGTTTGTATGTTGCATATACAAATTCGGTTGTATGTGGAGTCATTGTACTAGTTGCATAAAAGAGTTGTCAAGTTTATTACATCGTAGTGTTTGTATGCATATTGCTAATGTTTCATTCTTTACATACAAATCAGACCTGATGGGATTCAGAGGTAAAACAGATAATTGGGTAAGTCTATGGGTTGTATCTTAGGTTTGTATGTTGGGCAAAAAGGAAACATACAAATGGATATACAACATTGTATACATATCTTGGACCCGAGGAAAATATTAAATTTGGTTTTATTGAGGTATGTTTCGTGGTTTGTATGTTGTATGTGTTGGATACATACATTTCGATATACATATAGCATAGAATTCAAAAGGAGTTAAAATCTAATATAAGTAATGCATCATACTTTAAAGCATATTGAAAGATTCATTTCACTTTATATACATGCATATGGAGCTGAAGAGTTATGAACTATGGTTTATAAAAGATGAGAAGTCTAAATGAACGATACAAATGAGTTTGCATGTATTAGGGTTTATATCTAAGGATAGATACAAGTATTGTTGTATCACATAGATACAGGTAGAGAGTAAAATGGGTCCCACTGATTGTATCTTAGGCTTGTATGTTAACAATGTATATCTCTGATATACAAGCCAATATACACGAAAAGATGCAAACAAGAGGTGCCGGACAGATTCAAAAGGAAGTTAAAGAAAGAAAAGTCTTTGTATGTTTGGGACAATTGTATGTTAATGATATACATATCTAATATAAAAGGAAATAAAAGCCATCAAGGGAGATAAAGGTAAAAGGAGGTTTGTTTGAGTTATTTGTATATGTGCTTGTATCAAATGAAACATACAAAAAATGATATACAAATCAAAGATACAAGTACAGATAAAAAGGAAAAAGGAAATAACATTAGTTATGGTTCATTGTATAGTTGTTTCAATGTTGAAAAGATACAATGGGAACATACAAAGAATAACATACAAGGAAAGATACAAGGAAAATGAGATGTATGCAAAAATAAACCAATGGATAAAAAAGTTCAAAACCAAAATGCTGAAATAGAAAGCCGAAGCCTTGGGCGCATTAATGGCTATAATTAATGGCGAGCTAACACTCAAAGAGAGTAAAATTCAAAGGGAGCTAGGGTAAATTTAATGCTATTTTTCTTTCAAATGTACATTATCAAGAAGTAAAACTACAGAAAGGAGAATTGTTACAGAAAATTGAACAGACTTCATCAAAGCGACAAAATTATAGGATGGAGTAAGAGACGGTAAAGTAAGTCAACATCGTAAAGTTGAATTGTTAAGAAGTACAAGTATTTATCTTAAAATGCCATTATAGTTCATTTGGTAAAAATGCAAAGTTGATTTCAGTGATTTCATTTTGAAATGTAAACATCCGTTAAATTACTAGTTTAACTGTTAATTAGCTGGGTTGGGATTAAACAAATGTGAAAGTCAAAACAGAAAAGACAAATAGGGGTTAGGGTAAAATAGTAAAAAATAGAAAATTCATAGTAAAACCCTAGGTAGAAAGGTAAAATGAAAAGTTAAAAGGATGCATTTTTCTACAGGATGGTCCTAAAGCAGATTAAGGTAGATACAGGTGGTGAAGTTAAAAAGGAGAGGAAGCCGCATAAAGAAACAGAGAAGGAAGAGCTGCCATTACACAGAGGGTACCCATCATTGATTAGCTACACTAGAATAGGAACAGATAAAATATCAGGAACTATGATGCAAATGACTTCTTACAGAAGATCACAGTTACTGATGCTACACCTGACATGAGGTGTATATGGGAAAGTGGATTGTACAAGGTTGCGGGTTTTCCATTAGCTATGGAGGCCAGTGATTTGTGTCTAGATTGTTTAATTTTGTATGACCTATCAACCAAGAAAATAATGTTTCATGATAGACTCATTGTAGACTTATCCACAGAAGGGATTGCAAGGACATTCAATTTGGAGATCAATGATAAAATGGTAGACATTGACATAGATCAATATAATGAGGATTTTCATAATAATGAAAGGGATTGCAGAGGCAAGATATTCTATAGTTGGTACAGCCTAGAAAATAAACCCAAGGCTATGGCAAGAGTGCACAAGAACCTATTGAGAATATACTTTAAAGAAGAAATACACCTAATGATTACAATGCTAAGTAGATTGGTAGGATTGAGAGAAGGCACTAGGTGTGAACCATGGATGTTTACTGTCAACAAGTTCATGAGAGAAGCAAGAAAAGAGCAAGGACAAATTCATTGGGCTAGGGCTATAAGCACAGATATGGAAATAGGCCATGCTAAGGAAGAAAAAGTTGTTGCCTTTCTATTTGCCTTCATACGTATTGTATTCATGTCCAACATAAATTCAACCATTCATACATGGAATAGATAGGGTTTGAACCTTGGGCAATGGTCCAGGTTAGAAATTGGTATATGAGCATTACCCTAATCTACTGGAAGAGAATGCATTGAAGAAGTATGCTCTAGTTAATGATGTGTTCTATACCTACATGGTGAGGATTTTAAGGGAAGAACCTGATAAGAGGATATCTAAGGATGCAGAGGATACAATTGGGCTGCACAGTTGCTGGTATATTCAATTTCAACATTTTACTTATATTAGAACCGAGGGATTTGAGGGAAAACCTTTCATGCTACCCAGGTATCCTTCCAATAAATTAATTGTTCTAGAGTTTTCAAGGCAGAATCTGAACGCCTTTAGAATGTACAAGAAGAAGTTTGGTGGAGGGAATCTGAAGTTACCTTGGTCAATTAGTAGAAATTCATGCTATAGTGAGGAGGTAGCTAGTCATTTAGAACAAGAATTGAGATATTATGGATTTGAAGAGTTTGATTTAGCCAAAGGGTTTGACCCCTTCCATAGGATTCAAAATTCAATTGATAAAATGTTTAAACATCAAATACATATTGAATATTTTTGGTCAAATTGTGAAAATGATAGACAGGTAAGAAAAAGTACTCATAAAAGGTTAATAGTTGATCAAATGAGATCTATGGGAGATATATATGTCCCTCCAGAGGTTAAGGAAGATGATAAATTGTTGCATCATAGTTATTCAAGTGCTAGGCTTGCTCATATTGGAGAAGCTGATTGGTCAAAACCATGGAACGCATCTTTGGACATATTGTCCAAACTGCTCATATTGTTTTCAAAAACATGGTTAAAGGATAGGATTGAGGAGCTTAAAGCTGAAGGGAGGGAAATCACATATCCAAAGAAAGGGAAAAAGAGAGTAAAAGAGCCTAGTGATGATCCCCAATGTTTCTATGAGAAGAAATGAAAGATTGTAGAAGGTAAAATTGTAGAGAAGGATAAGAATGCTACTTTAATGGATCCCTATGCATTGGGAGTGACAGTAGCAGTGTCAACTGGTACATTTGTAGAAGAGAAATCAATAAGCCATGAGATTAGTATGGAATAAGCACAAATCACCAAAGAAGTAGTAGGACAGAAGGTTAGAAAGGCAATACCAATAAGCATAACAAAAAGAGAGACTTCAAAAACAAGTGAAGTCATAGGAGTGTAGCAGGTAGCTGCAAAGTTGAGTGATATACCTAATGCATCCACCCCAACAGAAAAAAGACAAGTATATGCTCAGGTGAAGATAGAATTGGCTGTAGAAATGCAGCAAGAGTAGTGAAAGTGGGGAAAGGAGAATGTATGCAGGAAAAGAAATTGAAATAGAAGAGGAATCCAGTGAATTCTTGAGTGAAGAAGAGGAGCTGAATACTCAGGCTGAGATGGAAATTGAACAAGGCTCAGAATTTGGAAAGGAAAGGGTACAAGAAGAATCAGGTATGGTAGATCCATTTGGTACCCTGATGTCTCCTGAAATAATCAGAGATGTGCAAGAAGAAGCACATAAAATTGAGGAGTCTGAAAAGGAAGGTACACCTGAGGAGATAATCAAAGAAAAACTTGCTTGAGCAAAATAAGAAATAGGAATGGGCACCTCAGGTGTAGATGTCTTAAATATTCTTAATATGTATGGTGAACAGAGTGAAGAAGAAAATAACATAGAAAGAAGGCAAGAACAGGAAAATGAAGCAAAAGAAGATGATACAATGGTAAGATCCCCTGCACATATAGAGCAAATTAGCAGGTTTGAAAAAAGAACAAAAAAAGGTGAAAATAAAGAGGATGTAACCAAGAAACCTAAGGATGAAGAATATACAAAAAATGTAGATGAAAATAAAACTAAAGAACAAGCAAAAGACATAGACATGACAAATATAAAGCAAGCACATAAGGAAGAGGATCAAGAAAAAGAATCATCAATGGGAGAGGGTCTGGAGGAAAAAGATGAAGATGGAGGGGACACATAAATTGAAGAAGAAGAAAATGAGGGTGAGTCACAATAGCAACAAGGATAGGGAGAAGTAGAGAGACCTCAAGAGGAGGTAATTAATGAAGAAAAAACTGCTGAAGGCACAAAGGAGGTTCCTGCCTGGTTAGGGACAAAGATAAGAAAAGAAAAGAAGGAGGTACAATTGGTACCCATTGATATCAAAAGTTTATTGGGAAGTACAACCCCAAGGAAAGAAAAGAGAAAATCTAGAACAATGTCAGCCATACAAAGAGGTCTAGATGGATCTAGGACGCTGAACCTAGCCATACCATAGAAGGAGAAGACTAAGGGAGAAAGAACCTTAGATGAATATAAAATACTAAATCTTGACTTGGGGTATACAAAAAGAGATAAACACATAATTAAGTGGGAATACATGCACTAGGTAACATAAGAAATATTAAGAAAAGATAAAGATAAATAGGAATACTTGAAAGGACACATTGTCCAATTGCAACAATTCATTAAGGGAATATTTGATCCCAATACTCTAGTGCCAAAATTGCCTGGTGAGATAGCAGTTGTATCAAAGGAGGAAATAAAAGAAATGGAAAATAGAAGGCTTAAAGCTAATGTGTATGAAGAATGGTTCAAAGATTTCATGCAAGATGGAGAACATGTAATAAAACAAGCAAGGGTGGGAATTGGCTGCAAAAGAAAAGAATAAATGCAGCATGCTTGTATACAATGGTCAATTTAGAATGGAGGAATGCAAATCAGAATTGGAACAGCTAAAGGTGATTGAGGAGAGAGTAGAAGAATTGATAAATGAAGGAGTAATTACCCCTTCAATGGCAAATCAAGTGCCACAGGCAAGGCTAGAACTCAAATTTGAAGAAGATAATCTTAGAAAGTGTATAACAGTTTCTTAAGACTTAGAAGAAAAGGTAGACGACATGATCAGAATACATAAAAAGATAGTGGAAAAGCTATTAGATCATGAATGTATGGATACACCAGCATATGAACTAGAGAGGGCTTTGACAAAATTTAATGCTATTTTTACACCATGCATGGAAAGTCCTGAAGCATATCTCAGTAAATAGATGATCGATTCATTGATAGAAGAAAATGCTAAGATAAGGAAATACAAGAAGAAGAGCAAGAGTTTAGAAAATAGAGAAAAGAAACTAAAGGAGGGAGTTACAATGCAAGAGTATGTATGGACAAAGAGTCCAGGAGGAGACCGCACCTTTATAGAAGGTGTAATTAGTAATTTCAAATCATATTTGAAGAGGTAAAATTGTAAAAAGGGGGCAATAGTTGTGGAAAGAGATCAAGCAAAGTGTATTCGCAGGCATAAGTCAAAGAAAAGGGGAATCTTATTTTTGAAAAGATTCCAATGGCATCCTTTGAGAGGGAAAAGATACCATTCAGATATTTTGAGAGACAGTTAGAGATGAATATGGACCCTTGATCAATAATAGATAAATCTTGACTATAGATTAAGTTTTGTATCCATAGCAGTAGGAAGCTTCAAATTCTATATAAGAAGCTCTGCTACTTGTACATTAGTTACACAGGGATTTTTGAAAGATAGCTTGCAATTGTAATTTGTTTGAACAATTTGACTTAGAAATATTTTAGTTTAGAAGAGGAGGTCACCTATGTCTGCACTAAGGAATGCGTGGAGCATCTAGCTTCCTTATTGTATCTATAAGACATTTGTAAGTTTTCTATTAAGTTGATTAATGAAGCAAAGAGTCATTCATGCATTGTAAACCATATATGACTATGTATTTTAAATACAAATAAATCTAGAATTCTACATCTATTTTCAGAGTGTTTTCTGGCGCTTACTTGTATTTGAAATATTACTTCTTTAAAAGCTTGCAATCTTGAATGTGTGTTCATGAAAATACTCAGGGCTTCACATTTAGAGATTTAGTCTATTGATTTGATCAAGTTTGATGCATTTCTTACAACATGAATAACAGAGCATTTAGATCCTGTAGTAGAATGATATTCAATTTGAATTTCTCTAAATTTTCCAAAATATTTGAAATAATTAGCTTAAACACAGAGATTTAAAGGAAATTATCTTACATTTGAAGGAAGCATGAACAATTGTGTTAATAGTTGACAATTTTCCTATCAATTTGAAAAGAAAAGCTTGTTTCATTATAAATCATACAAAGCTTTGTGATACAGTGATAAATTTATGCAAAGAAATGGATAATTTGTTGATATTTGTAATAATTTCCATAATTTGAGTATAGTGAGTCATAAATCACCTTAAATCAAGTAAGGCCCCTTGCATATTATAGTTTCACATTAACCTACTAAATTGTCCACAAGGTCAAGACCTGACCATACAAAAACTTGGGATTAAGAACTCTTAAGTGATTTCTTCATATCTTTCAAGACAGTTTAGGTTCATTTTGTGAATTTTAATTTTTCTTATGAATGTGTAAAAAAAATCATGAATAATACCCCACCGAGCCTCAGCCATCCTAAGCTATGTCCGCAACTACTGAACCTATCCTTTCAACATGGCAATAGCTCTCTCCTAGACATCAGGTTGTGCTGGATCTTGAGAAGCCTGTGCTTGTCCATGCCCCTGCGCCTGCGGCACCTGCTGCTGTACCACCTGCTATGGTGGTGACATATGTACACCTGCTATGCAACTTGTTGTACAACCTGTGGTTGCACTACCTGCTGAGCGTGGGAGGATCCCAACCTAGATCTCCTCCTCTATCTAGGTCTACCTCCATCTCCACTATCTCCTCCACCTCCATCTCCACCATATCCTCCATCTCTCCTCCTCTTCCTCCTCCTCCTCTTGCCGGCTCAACACTTGTCATCTGAATCTGCCTCATCTATGTGAGGCACTAAATCTCTAGGCCTTGGGTATCTCAGAAAAGGGTAGGCAGTGAACCACTCCTCATAATCTGGATTCATCCCTACATTTGCTACATCTCTCCTCATCGACCCAGCTATGTAGGGAATCTGACAAAACTTTGCCACTACCTCCTCATAAGAAGCCACTGGCCCCCATCTAAAGTTCTTTGCATGGGTGCGTAAAAATAGCACATGTCCCTGTGGTCACCCTTGCCTCCTCCCAAACTATCTCTGCACCCTACTGACAATCTGTCTCTCCAGGATGAACTATGTCCTGCCTATTAGCCACCACGTCTAATAATAGTATGGCAACTCATCTACCTCATCATCCCATAGCTCACAATCTAGATATGGTCACTAAATGACCACATCTACTGCATCTAGTGCATGCCTCCAATACTCTAGATTCCCTAGCCTATGCTGGGAAATCACTTCTATGTATCCATAAATGTAAGGCTCTCCCCTTTATCTCTGAAAAACACATATCAGTCAAGTAATAGCGATATGCTCCCACAACCAAAACTGTAACAATGAGACACCTGTTGATAAACTAGCACCCCTATGGTATACCACCTGATGCATATTGTGGTATAGGTGTGCCAGCACATAGACACCCCATGCATAATGGGTGCCCTCTATAATCAACTGCTCCATGATTTGTCCCCATCCAATCAGGAACCCATGCGATCTCCTATCGGGGCATACAACGCCTCCGATCAATCCCGCAACTATCCCATGGAAATAGTAGTCATCGTGTATATCCTACCAAGAGCTAACCTGATAGTCTAGCTCAGAGTTGTCAAAAACCTGCCTACACTTTGCGAGTCCTGTATCCCACTGTGGATCATAGTCCACGACCTCTCCCTAAATCGGCAAGTGTAGTATCTTATACATGTCCTCCAAATTCACCATCATCTTGCTAGTCAGGAAGTGAAAGGTCTCATCCTCGCTGTGAAACCTCTCCACTACTGCAGTCAGTAAGCCGTAGTTCACTCAAACCTCAGGCATAAAGCATACGTAATCCAATCCCATCGTACCGAGCACCTCTCAATCAATCTTTGTCAACATGTGACGCTACAACAGTGGCATGGGGAACTGCTCCCTCGACATAAGTGTATCTCGTATGTCCTCCTGCAGGCACGCAAAGCAAGGTGTCAACTTAAAACTGTAATTACCATGCTCAACATATCTATAGACTCATATCAAGTAACTTAACATCTCAAATTGATCAAAACAACACACTACATCTCTTGACTAGATTCCTGTAATCTCAGAGATAGCTTATCGATTGATGCATCAAATAGGATGCCAATCGAGTCATTTTTACTAAGTAAAACTAACTATCCTATCCATATGCACCATAACAAAAGGTGCATGCAACATTTCTCAGCAAATGCACCACTTCTATTGAATGCACTTCAAGATTTCATGTATGCACCGTCCTATACTGTAAATGCGCCTCCCAAGTGGATGCACTGACTTATATCTTGCATGGGCTACCAAATAACGCATGCATCGACCTTTGTTATACATGCACAACTTTCATGAAAGCACCATTTCATATCCTAGATGTGCCACAGAATTATAGATGCACAGTTCCACATGTCAGATGTGTCAAACTGTGATCTGGTGCATTTACTTTAGCTCACTTTGCCTAGCATTTATTGCACTCAAAATTGACCCTAGGTGAAATTTTTTGAGATACATACCAGGGGTCCTACCTCTGCTGGATGATCAATTTTCCAGACTCGCTCAAAGCAATGATCCTCGTGTGGAATATCCATCCTACTGTTGACTACTCTATGCTCTGTGCTCTCCTAAGCTCTCAAAGACAAATCAACAAAAGCCAAGTGTACAAATGACTTGTCTTGTGGACCCAGCTCCTGTATATAGCATGCAAACCCTAAACTAGTTGTGTGATGACTATGACTACTTCCCTAGCCAGTTTCTTCCCATTTCTTGGAATCACATCCTATTTTCTTCAAACCTAACCAAGTTTTTCCCTTCGTCTTCGTGAGATTGTCCATCTCTCATCCTTCTACCTTCTTCCTATCCAATCTCAGAAGGGGGCATCCTATCATCATTAAACTTGTACCAGGGGCAAACTGGGGCATGTATCATTATTAGAAAACTTATTCTTTCAAACAACATGATAAAACACATTGCATCAAAGAAGGGCAAAATGTATACACCTAAAAATGACATGACTTGGTCTAAATAAATATTCTTAATATTTATTTCATTCTAATTCTTCTATCAATAAATAAATTAACAAATTTATTTATTTGATTCATATTCCTCTAAGTTAATTAAATATGAAAATATTTAATCACCTTTTCTAAAGTCAAAATTAAATAAAATCCTTTATTTAATTAAATTCTTCCAAACAATTAAATATTTTTTAATTATTTAATTAAAGTCAAATCATTCTTCCAAATCATGCACCAATAATTAAATAAAATTATTTATTTAATTTACTTTCTCATCTTCTAATTCTTCCAAAAACATTCTAAATTAAATAATACCAATTATTTAATTGTTTCTTCCAATAATATCTTCTCTAAATTTAAATAAACCAAAATATTTATTTAAGTTGTCAATTTCTTCTAAATTGAGTTATCTCTAAATATAATTCAATCCTTGTGCACATGCAATTGAATATTCTAAATAATCAATTGAACTAAAATATCTTCTCATCCTCATGCAATATTCCTTCTTCTAGTTCTATTCTCTTAACTCTTCTATCTATTTTGTTAATTGATTATTCTCTTCAATTAACTCATTCTTCTATTTTATTAATTCCTCTCATGCAAAATAGAGCAAGACACATGTCCTCTTCCTATTTGTAAACATTCCTCAACCATTCTATACTGTTGATCTTCCCATTCTTTCTATACCATTGATCTTCTCTCTCTCAAGTCTATAAATTGAACTCTATTCTTCCATTTCATTTGTCCAAGATTTTAGTGTTGTTACTCTGCAAGAATCATAGTGTAGCTTTGGTACCAATCCCTTCATTTCTTGCAATCACTTTGTTCACATATCGTTGCCATTGTTTTGAAGCTCATCTTCATTGTAAAGCATCATCATAGCCATTCTCCATTGACAATCTTGGAATAGCAAGGAAGCACACTCTCTGAGGGCCTTACTCATACATGCAAGATCAATTGAGATAGGCAACCAATGGAAGCCATGAATCTTTGAGGTTTGCAAAGGTTTTGAAGTTATCTTGTTTGATTGATATCTTTGTTTCTATATTTTGTTGAGTTTTGGGTATTATTGATATTGATATATTGATTATTCATTTAAAATCTAATTTTCCCTTAAACATAAGTTATGCCCTAAAAAAGAATGTGTAGGTATGTGGTTGCTAATGAGTAGGTAGTGGCTTCCCTTTGTCCTTTATGTCAAAGGGGGAGAATGAGCAGGTATGTGTTGCCATCAATGCCAAAGGGGGAGATTATTACACATATGGTTCCTAATATTGTCATTGGTGTCAACACTGTCACAACATTGTCATTGATGTCAATACTATCTTGGATATGTGATGTTATTCATGGTTGGATGTCATTTTCTATCCAGAAGAGAGGATATAGTTCATGGTTGGATGTCATGCCTTGATTAGTGCAGAATTGGGTATGAAGTCATATTGATATGGGAATTAGAAGCACTAAGATGATCAGATGTGTTACTAATGTTGAGAAGATGTTAATGGGTGGCCTAAAGCATATTGTATGTCTCTCCTATTGCTCCTAAGAATGCATGAATTGATACCAAGAAGGGTTGGCCTCTTGAAGTTGGTGACTATTTCTACTACAAGATGACTGCCTATGAAGACTATCTAGGACATTGCTCTACTTTCATCCACATTAGTGGTTATGGCTATACAGATCTAGAACTATGTTTAGGGTGTAGTTAAGGTGATAATTCCAATGTTTTATATCATTCCTCTATGAAAGTTATGGATGATAGAGTAACGACATGTGTTCTAGTAGAGTAAGGTCATGTTGAAGGCCTCTTAGGGTGCTCCACATTCCTCCAAATGTGAATTTTTTCCTTTGTGGTTTTGTGGACATGCTTTTCAATATTAATTACATGTTGTCTTGTAGTTTCAATGTTCTTGGTGGTTTGCAGGCTCATTTTTTCAATGACAATATGTTGCAGTGTATTTTGAATGACTGGTTGTTCTCAGTGTTCATGGTTGAAGATGTATGACACATAATCCTTGATGTGGAGAGGTAAAGGAGTGTTTGGATATGTTGTGTGAGTCCTACAGACTCATTTGGAAAAGCTTCATGAAGATATATCTTGTTTCCAATACTACACAAGGTTTTCAAGTTGTTGTGGCCGTTATGCTACAAGTTTCAAATGTCTTTGCTTAAGGCTGTCCTATTTTGAAATGAGTGGAATGTGTAGATGTAATTCCTTCATAATTGATCATGTGAAGGATGTTTTGTACCTAGTTAAGTAAGTTTTGATGTCTACAAGGCATAGATCTGTTGTTGGTGTAGCATGTAGCCTTGTTTAGGACTTGTCCTCTACACGTTTCATGTAGTGTGTAGTCTAGTTGACTTGTAAATGTATTTTTCATGTTGTCTCAAGCCTACAAGAAATGTAATCAATGTAATATCTTGTATAAATTGTAAATCAATTTGAGTTAGGTGAGGTGTGATTGCAAAGTGACTGATAAGGCTTGCAAGCAATAGAAGGAACAAAATGAATGCATTATGATGTGCAACTTAAGGAGAAAGAGAAAAGGTTATAAATGTTGTCCTGATTCATCTTGAAGACATATTTGTGATAGTGATCTAGTATATAGTGTGCCTAACTAATGTAACCATCAGAAGGAAGTGTAAAGAGGTAGAATTCAAATCATCAAAGGTGTGAACTTCAATGTCAATTTTTAGACAGTAGAAGGACTGTCATATTGTAATGTTTTGTGAGGTTGTTCTCAATACATGAATTGGCAGCTTCCTTGGGAGTGACCCTAAAAAAAAGTCATCAAAGAGTTGTATCTTCCTTCGAGTGAACTTAAATCAAAGTCTTTAGGTATTAGTGCCTTCCTTGGGTTGTAGCCCTAAAATAAAGTTGTTATTTTGAGCTTCATATATTGTGAGTTAATCCTCATTGTGGTTTTTACCTTCATTGGTTTCACATGTATAACTAGTGTTATGTGTGGATGTGCATTGTGTTAATATTTCATGTTTATCTTAATGCTATAATGCTTATATTTTAATCTATTTTGGAGGACTTTAAGTTTAATTATATACCGATTCACCCCCCTCTTAGTATCTTGGTGTATTCAACAAAACATATGTCCACACACAATTATCAAATTAGACTATATTTTGTCTTTCCCTAAACATGACACCATATTTTCAACATCCCCTAGGATGTGCCTACATCATGATTGTAAGGTGATTAAAAAAATGAATCCCTCATTTCCTAGGGAAAAATCTACCACTCTTGCTTAGAGGTTCCACATGTTACAAGTATGTGCCTAATCGATGTTGTCATTGATGTCAACATATCTGTGTTGCCATTGGTGTCAATTGTGATCTTATTTTGTTGTTTTCTTGTAATGTGTGTGATTCTTTGTATCCATTTATGTAAGTGATCTTGATGTTGAGGATATTGAGAAAATTAGTTCCTCCATTAAATATAGTAAGTTGCAGTGAAAACATTGTATTGCATATAGAAGAACAGTCTAGAAGATTGCTCCGTATTTCTTGTAGAATAGATATCTTTGTCTATGGACTAGAAGTTATTTAGAAGTCTATCCGAAGATATTATATCCCTAATTTGAGCCTCTGATATGAAGATTTGAGTGAGTTAAGTTCACCAGAGTGAAAACTACTTTTTCTATATGATTGGTGGTGACAGGGAGAAAGTATTATGCTTCGCATTCCTCCGCATCATAGTATTTTGGTCTACATTTATAGAGTTAAGTCTGGAATGATGATAAGTTCCTTCAACTTCAATGGTTCATGATTTGATGGTCCGCAAGTGATCCTCTCCTTATGACAGTGGCTGACAGTGTTGTTCTTGTGCTTTCATTTGACGAATCTTCTTGATAGAGTGGTTAGAAGTTGTGCGGTTGTTTCTTGATAATCTGAATGTGCTTGTGGATATCTCTTGATCATGTTTCTACTCTTGGATTGGTCCATAAAGTGAAATTTTTTTGTGAATGAAGAATGTTCTTAGAAGACCTAGTGTTCTCACTAGTCTTGGTTGACTTGGTTGATTTCACTAATTGCAGAGATGCATTGAAGATTGTAGAAGTGTGTCATGGCATATGAGATTAGATTTGAATCCCAACTAAGGTGTGGTGTGATCCGAATACATCTTTACATCTTCTCCTTAGCTAAATCTCTATATTAGTCCTGTTGGTGCCTACATGAGTATTCAGGTTTCAATCAATTAATTTTGTAGGCACCTTCCCAAAAAATACAAAAAAATCTAAGTCAGGGTTTCTGTCATCCTGATATTCTTGCGGGGGGTCATATATCATACATGACCTGATCCTCCACCCGTGGGGTGATATTTCAGGTATCAGTCATCTAGTGAAGATCACCCTGATGATGCTGCAAGGTTTCAATATGACCTGATATTTTGAAGGGGGGGTCATGTTTCAAATGTCGGGTGATCTTAGTTATGATCACCCCTATGTTGTTTTATCACCTCATGTTCACTTGATCACCCCGAGGTGCGGACATCAATTTTACATGAGGATCGGTATCTACTTGTCTTGTGACCTGATTTTCTTGTGGGGGATGATATTCCAAACATCAGACATCTTACGAATATCACCCTATTTTGTCAATATGATGGTGACATCATCAGGATTCGGTGGGGTGCATCATGTGGTCTTTGACATGATAGTTATTATCGGTAGATATGATGAGGGTCCCATTGATCACTGATGAGGACATGAGCAAGTATAGGTGGATCATTGGTGAAGTATTCGGTATGAATGTGATGAGGAGGATTTTTCTCCAATGCATCAGGTTGCTCCAATGAGGATGGTCATCAGGCTGGTATTGAATATGGGGTGATTTTTCATATGGGGTGATATTTCTTATTGGGGTGATATTTTTGATAAGGGTGATATTACATGTCGGGTGATCATGCAGATGGATCATCAGTGGGGGAAGCAATATTGGTGCGGATGAGGAGTGTTTTTCTGACGGCATGAGCTATCATGATGGGGTCTATACTGGCATTGTCAGGAGAAAAATCATTGACTTTTGTCTTTCGGTGCGATCATGCTTATAAAGTATTAAGGAGGTTGTTGTGGGGTGAATGTGGGATAATTAGTTCCCACATGATTTGAAAAGTCTGGTCATAATTCTTGGCGGGACAATTTCAAAAAGCACACGGTCTACTACATTTCCCAAGGCCGTGGGTTGGTATGCCTTTAATGGAGGATATTACAGAGGTATGGGCGAAGGAATGGAAGGATCAACCACCTGATTGAAGATGTGAATCCCCAAGCGGCGGCATAGGGCTCTAGTTCAACCACTCCCTGTCTCCTCCACTACCTGCTGCATTCAATGTGTTGAGTGCCATTTCTCATGATACACTGTATCTGGTGAATTTTGAATTGCCATGTGATTAATATTGAGTACACTTTCTTGCTGTATATAGCAGAATGTGTTTCTCATTTGTAAGGGTTGGATGTTTTTTGGGTTTTCTGCTCTGACTCTGAACACAAGGTGTTCACATTTTGAAAGGAATTTTCTTGTTGCAGATTTGGTCCTTAGTCTGGTGTGTCAGTCTTTCTTGTTTGTAAATGATAATTTCCTATATGATGATCTTCTATAAAGAAAAACACCTGGTGTGTGTATCATTTCTGATTGTCTCCTATGTGTTGTGTGTTTTCCTTTCAAACAAGGTTGTCAAGGGCTTCCAAGTTTTTTAGTATATACTTGCTGTAGTGTGTGTCTGGTTCTGGCATTTACTCAAGGGGTGGATTAAATAGGCTTTGATCAGATACAAAGGGAAATGGATTACATCATAGGATTGTTAAGCATGATCATAGATAATACATTTTCTTGGATATATTGCTATTAGGTAGTAATACTTTTCCTCAGTCCTCTAGATATGAAATCATGTTGTCATAGGGAAACATTTGCATTCATGGATTTGACTCTGCTACCTAGATAAGGCACTAGTCTAGGAATCTGTCTGCTCAAAGGGTTTAGGAAAATCCCATAACTCCAAACATAAAAAGAAAATCTTTTTCATATTTCCATCCTGTTAGTCTATAGGAGTAGGATTATGACCCCTGCATACTCTCATCCTCAACCAATTAGATATGTCTAAGAAGGTTGCCAAACTTGTGGTGTATCATGCACATCTTGGTCCACACATGAGAGTATTCTTCTTATTATTGAAAACCTAAATCCTTCTATCATTGGGTGAGTCAAAGAAAAACCTTTAGCTATAGGGATACCCCCTTGGTATGGTAGAACTAGAAGTGAAGGGGAGGCAGCTCACACAACCTCCTGTATCTATTGGCCGAATCTGCCTATGCATTGGAGCTAGCAAACCCTCTGCTAATTCGGAAACCAACAAGTCTTGACCTATTTTTATGTATGTTTTTGTAATTTGGACCTTGGAGATTGTTCCAATGGTTGTTGAATGTATTGCTGACCTTTATGTACATTCCAAGGTTGATGACTTGTATAAAAACTTGTAATGTAATTGCAAAAAATTATATGAACATGTGAATATGAAAAGATAAGTGCGAAGGTGTGAGAAAGTAGACTAGAGAAGTTATATTGTGCTTCAATGGAACTATACCAAGGCATGGAGTAGAGGCTATTTCATTAGTTCATGATATTTGGTAGTTAGCCACCCTTTGGCAATGATTCGTTCCTTGCAGTGAATAATTGGGGCAGTGAGCCTTGTAGGTAGTGAACCTCTATTTTTTAGTATTGTTATAACTCATATATATTTTCTATGGGCTAACACCCACTGTTGTCTTTCCTTTTTAGGTTTTTCCACGTAAAAATCTAGTGTCTATAGTGTTGAATGTGTGATTGTGATTAAGTCTATGATTTCATGCTGTCATGTTTAAATCTGATTATTAGCAGATAAGTATTGGATGGTTTGATATTCATATAAAGTTAAGTTTTTGTGACAATTGATTCACCCCCCTCTCAGTTGTCATGTGTTTTTCAATAATTCGTATCAGAGCCAATTTCCTCAGAAGAAAGCCTAGCAGCTTGAGGAAGATCCTTAAGATGTCTTTCAAAAAGGAAGCTCCACAGTTTGATGGAACAAATTATGCTCTTTGGAAGGTATGAATTGTAGACACCCAAAAATGTCCACCTTGTCACAACATTACATCATTTAGGCATCTTGTAGTATTTTTTCCCTACATACCCATTTCGTCACCTAGTCTAGCATTTTCCTCTAATATATTAATTAAATATAACATTTATTTAATTTATCCCATCCCTTCCATTATTAAATAAATAAACTTTATTTATTTATTTAATACCCTTTCCTCTTGAATTAAATAAAATAAATATTTTATTCTATTTAATTTATCACTTTTATCCTCACATTTCTCATGATTTAAATAATATTAAATTATTTAAATGAATTAAATAATACTAAATTATTTAAATGAATTAAATAATACTAAATTATTTAAATGAATTAAATAATACTAAATTATTTAAATGAATTAAATAATATTAAATTATTTAAATTATAAATCCCACCTTGTTGCTAATATGTGCCTATGATGTGTTGTCATTGATGTCAACATATATCTTTATTAGAAACAAGAGAAACGGTGCAGATCAGTGAAGTAGATTGCTCTAGAGGAATGAAGATCAAAGTATGGAGACCATATGGCTATGTAGAGGATTGTCTGAAGTAGCTCTAGTTATGATTTGAGAGGTCCCCATGAAGATCTGAAGAAGCTATGGCTATTTGAGTAGAACTGGGTTTTGAAGTGTTTCAAAAGAGATAGACTGATAGGAAATTGGTCTGGATTGATCTACAATGAAAACTTATGATCTAGGGATTTAGAGGCATGTTTAGGAAGTCAGTGTGTATCCTCAACTCAAGTGGCTCATGGTTTGGATATTAGCAAGAAATCTTTCTAGTGTGACAGTCATGGCATATAGTGTTCTTGAGGTACTGAATGAAGATGCAAGTGATTCTGATGATTTGGAGTAGTGCAGATGTTATTGTTGAATTCAATGTGCTTGTGAAGGTCTTTGGATTGTGTTTCTTCCATGTTGGAGGTCTACATTGAAGATTCAGTTTGTTGTTGAAGATTTCTTCCTTGGTAGTGTTGTTCTTCGCAATCTTGGCCAACTAGATGATTCAAGCATGTTGTAGATGATCTAAGAGAAATTCTCTGGAGCATAGTGTGTTGATCAAAGAAGATTGAAGTCCCAAAAAATGTTTGGCTGACACTATAAGGATTCACATGTAATACTTTGTATCAAATCAAGTCTTATAATTGTAATAGTTTGTTAGGCCAACCTTGAAGAATACTTGTAACAAGATGTTTGTAAAGCTAACTTTGATGATCATTCCAAAGTCGATGTCATATATAAATAAGTGAAGTAAGGCCATAAAATGTGGTGGTGTGAGTGAAGATGTTGTAGAGCAGAGCAGAGTGTAAGAAGCAGAGAAGAGGAGTTATGCACTTCAATGAGACTAAACTAGGCATGAAGAAGATGCTATTTCTCAGTTCATTCTTTCTGTGTTAAACATAAAATCTTGTAGGCCGTGAGCCTCTTTGAGCAGTGACCTCTAGGCAGTGTGCCCAAAGGCAAGTGCCTTAAATTTCTTTTAAGTACTTTTAACAGGGTACAAATCTTGTGGGTTAACCCCCACCGTGGTTTCCTCTTAACTGGGTGTCCACGTAAAAATTCTGGTGTTATGTGTGTTCAATTTGTTTATGTTCATGTGTTGTTTATTCATGCTCTAATGTTTACATCATTAATCTAATTGTAAGTTGTGAAAGAAGATTAAAAGCAGAAAAGGTTAAAATTTTTGGGACAACTGATTCACCTCTCCTTAGTTGTCCAAACTAATTCCAACAATTGGTATTAGAGCCGGTTCCTCTAAAAGAAGCCTAACTACTTGAGGAGATCCAAGATGTCAACTTAGAGAAAGGATAGTTTGAGATTTGATGGAGAAAATTACTCCCTTCGGAAGGTGTGCATGCAGTGTCATTTGGAATGTATGGGTGATGCCTTTTGGTTGGTAACTAAGGATGAGTATAAGATTCATAAGAATGGCCGTTCAACTATAGATGAACTCAAGGAATTTGGATATAATATTCAAGCTAAAGAAGCATTGTTGAGTGCCCTGATTGATACAGTAACGAAAAATGTCTTGGAATTTAAAACTGCTCATGAAATCTAGGAAAAATTGGAAACTCTTTATGAAGGTGATAAATATGTCAAATGTGCCAAGCTACAGACCCTGAAGGGTAAATACGAAGGTTGATGATGAGTGAAGATGAAAACATTACTTTCTACATGCAAAAAGTGAATGAACTTGTGACCGGTATTAGTAGTGCTAGTGGAATATTGGAAGAATCAGAGATTGTTGCTAAAGTGCTCAGATCCTTACTTGTAGCATATAAGCATAAAGTTGTTGCTATTGAAGAGATCAGGACTATGACAACTATTACAAGGGATCAATTGGTTGGTAAGCTTTTAGCATTTTAAATGGGTGATTTTGGTGATTCTCTTCCTAAGTCTGAATCTACATTTAAGGCCAACGTTCACGGAAAACAAAGATATGATCTACATGAAAGCTCTTCAGAAAGATCAAACAGATTTGAGAAGGCAAGGAAGGATCTTGAAGATGATGAAATTGAGACTATAGAACTTGAAGCCCTTATTGCCAAAAGATTGCAAAGAGGATCTAGTAAGTATGAAGGAAAGTTGTCTTTCAAACATTTTTCTTGTAATAAGATTGGTCATTTTGCCTCAAGGTGCTTGGAGAGGGTTTCAAAGCAAAACCCTAATAGATCAAGGGATCAGAAGAAATGTTACTATGTCCAAGAAGTTGAAGAAGGTGTCACTGATGATGAATCTGATAAGGGAAGTAACTCAGGAAATGAATGGGTATTCATTGCCATCAAAGAAAAAGATCCATTTTCTACTGAATCTACTAGCTATGTGAATGTGGAAAGTGCCTTGGTTGCTCAGATTGAAGAAAAATATGAATGGGTGATTAATAGTGGATGTTCTCATCATATGACTGGTGATAAAAGTAAGTTCATAAGTTTGGAAAGATATGAAGGAAGACTTGTGAAGTTTGGAGACAACTCAACTGGTAGAATTCGTGGTAGAGGATCCATTTCTTTTGATGGTAAGAATAACACTAATGATGTTTTGTATGTAGAAGGATTGAAGAATAATATTCTCAGTGTTGGACAATTGGTTTATAAAGGGTATGATCTTTGATTTAATGATGGAAAATACAAAATCTTAGCAAGATCCAGAACTATGATTGCATCAGGTACACAAACTGAAGGTAACATCTTTCATTTAAGTGGTACTAGAAAAAGTTGTTTGATTGCTCAGATTGATCAGAGTTGGTTATGGCATAGGAGAATGTGTCATGTGAATTTTGATAATATTTTCAAGATAAGTTCTACTCAGGCTGTAAGAGATCTTCCAAAACTTGTGGAACTTGCTAATAGCATGTGTAGAGAATGTCAATTGGGTAAACAAAATAGAACTTCATTCAAGAGTAAAGAACAATTTTCAAGTGGATTGTGGGAACTTGTGCATATTGACCTATGTGATCCTGCTAGAATTAGGAGTGTGCAAGGAGACGTATATTTTAAGTTGCTAATTGATTATTACTCTCGGATGATGTGGGTAACCTTCTTGAAAGAAAAATCATAAGCTCTTGACAAATTCAAGGTATTCAAGGTTATGGTGGAGAATGAGATTGGTGTGAAGATAAAGTGTTTAATATCTGATAGAGGTGGAGAGTTTACCTATTTGATACATTCTATGAAAAGCATGGAATAAAAAGATAGTTATCTGCTCCTAGGACTCCTCAGTAGAATGGAGTTATGGAAAGAAAGAATTGGACCATTCAAGAAGCTGCTAGGACCATGATGATGGAAGCAAATGTTCCACAAGTATATTGGAGAGAAGCTGTGAGTACTACTATTTACACTCTTAACTAGGTGCAGATCAAAGGCAATTCTGGTAAGACACCTTATGAACTATGGTTTGTTCAACCTCCTACTATGAAATATTTTAGATTTTTTGGTAGTAAATGCTATATCAAAAGAGATGAGGATCTAGGCAAGTTTGATGCAAGAAGTGATGAAGGAATATTTTGAGGTTACTCTACTCAAAGCAAGGCATACTAGTGCTTCAACAAGAGATTGAAAAATATTATTGAAAGTGCTAATGTCAAGGTTGATAAGAGCAAAGAAAGACCTTCCAGGTCTTGTGGATATGATTCAGATGATCAAGATGAAAGTAAAAGTTAAGGAGAGCAAGTTCAAACCCTCACTTAGATTTAGACTGATATGGAAAATCCAGTGACTCAAGAAGTTAATGCAAATGTTGAGGAACAAGCTCAAGAATAAAAAATTCAAGTAACTCCCAAAACCCCCAGGTATGTAAGGTTGAATCATTCTAAACATTAAATCATAAGAGACAAGAATAAAGTATTCAAACTAGAAGATGAATTGTTGAAGATAAAGTAGAGTATTGTTTGATTTCAAAGATTGAACCAAAAATAGTGAATGAAGATTGTAATGATAAGAACTGGCTAAAAGCAATGGAGGAATAATTAATGCAAATTGAAAAGAATCATACTTGGGATTTTGTTCCTAGACCTGAAAAAAAAAATGTAATTGGAACCAAATGGGTCTTTTGGAATAAACTAAAAGAAGATGGTGAAGTTGTGAGAAACAAAGCGAGATTGGTATGCAAAGGATATTCTCAAGTAGAGGGAATTGATTTTGAAGAAACATTTGCACCGGTGGCAATAATTGAAGCAGTCAGATTATTTCTTGCATTTGTTGCATTTAAAGATTTCAAAGTTTACCAGATGGATGTCAAGTCAGCAATCCTAAATGGAGAATTAGAGGAAGAATTCTACATTGAGCAACCGGAAGGATTCCAGTTGTCTAATCAAGAAGATATGGTCTGCAGATTGAAGAAAGATTTGTATGGACTGAAACAAGCCCCAAGAACCTAGCATGCAAGATTAGATAAGTATCTACTAAAGCTAGGATTTAGAAAAGGTACAATTGATAGTAATGTTTATTTCAAGAATGATCATGAGCACATCTTAATTGTTGAGGTATTTGTTGATGATATTATTTTCAGTTGAAATGGAAGCATGTGTATGAAATTTTCTAATCAGATGGAAAGTGAGTTTGAGATGTCTATGTTTGGTGAAATGAATTTCTTCTTAAGTATGCAAATCACTCAGTCAGACAAAGGTATATTCATATCTTAGTCTAAGTATGTGAGAGAATTGTTGAAAAAGTTTGGAATGGAGGACTCAAAACTAGTAAATACTCCTATGGTAACACAATCCAAATTGAGGAAAGATGATGATTCACCTAAGGTAGATAAGAAAAAGGTATAGATCAATGATCGGAGCACTGCTTTATTTGACTTAGACCAAACCTGACATTATGAATGTAGTTTGACTTGTTACTAGATTTCAAGATGATCCTAAGGAACCCCATGTTGTAGTAAAAAAATTGAAATATCTAAAGGGAACATCTGATTATGGCTTATGGTATCCAAAGGATAACGACTTCACTCTTCATGCATATACAGATGCTGATTAGGTAGGTGATGTGGATGACAGGAAAAGTACTAGTGGTGGTGCATTCTTCTTGGGAAGGAGATTGGTTTCTTGGTTGAGAAAAAAGTAGGAGGCAATATCTCTATCTACTATAGAGGCATAATATATAGCAGCAGTAAGCAATTGTACTCAAGACTTATGGATGAAGCAAATGTTGAAGGATATCAAAATTGTGTTTAAAGATCTTGTTACAATCTTTTGTGATAATTCAAGTGCAACAAACATCTCAAAGAATCTAGTGTTGTATTTAAAAACAAAGCACATATCCACCAAGTTTCACTTCTTGAGAGAGAAGGTAAGTGAGAATGAAGTCAAAATGGAGTTTGTTTCTTCAAAGGATTAGATTGTGGATATATTCACCAAGCCTCTACCTAAGGATACTTTTGAGTATCTCAAAGAGAAGCTAGGGGTTATTACCCCTCCTGTTCAGAACTAAGATGCACTAGTGTGCATTGGTCTGGAGGAATTCACAGTCATATCTTGTGATCTGAATTGATGTTAAGGAGATACTACTTAGGGGGAGTAGTCAGTATGCAAAGTTTGGAGATCAATCTAAAACAAAAAGGGAGAGAAAAAATTGCCAATATGTGCCCTTTTCCATTGATGTCCAAGGGGGAGAGAATTCATGTGAAAAACTTATTGCTAATGAAAGGGGGAACCATGAAGAAAGTGGTTGTAGAAGTGATAAGATAAAGGGGGAGAAATCCTTGTCTTAATAGTTGAATTAGTTTTTAACATCATATGTTGCCATCAATGACAAAGGGGGAGATTGTTGCTAATATGTGCCTATGATGTGTTGTCATTGATGTCAACATATCTGTTTGTTAGAAACATGAGAAATAGTGCAGATTAGTGAAGTAGATTTCTCTAGAGGAATGAAGATCAAAGTACATGGACCATATGGCTATGTAGAGGATTGTGTAAAGTAGTTCCTGTTAAGATTTGAGAGGTCCGCATGAAGATTTGAAGAAGCTATGGTGATCTAAGAAGAACTAGGTTTTGCAGTGTTTCAAAAGACACAGACTAATAGGAAATTGGTCTGGATTGATCCGCAATGAAAACTTAAGATTTGTAGATTTAGACGCATATTTAGGAAGTTAGTGTGTATCCTCAACTCAAGTGGTTCATGGTTTGGATGTCTGCTAGCAATATTTCTAGTGTGACAGTCATGGCAGAGAGTGTTCTTGAGGTACCAGATAAAGATGCGAGTGATTCTGATGATCTGGAGTAGTACGGATGTTATTTTTGAATTCAATGTGCTTGTGGAGGTCTCTAGATAGTGTGCATGTCATCTTCGAGGTCCGCATTGAAGATTGAGTTTGTTGTTGAAGATTTCTTCCTTGGTGTTGTTCTTCCCAGTCTTGGTTGATTAGATGATTCAAGCATTTTGCGAATGATCTAAGAGCAATTCTCTGGAGCATAGCATGTTGATTAAAGAAGATTTAAGTCCCAGAAAGTATTTGGCTAACACTATAAGGATTCACATATAATACTTTGTATCAAATCAAGTCTTGTAATTGTAATAGTTTGTTAGGCCAACCTTGAAGAATACTTGTAATCAGATGTTTGTAAAGCCAACTTTGATGAGCATTCCAATGTTGATGTCATATATAAATAAGTGAAGTGAGGCCATCAAATGTGGTGGTGTGAGTGAAGATGTGGTAGAGCAGAGCGGAGTGTGAAAAGCAGATTAGAGTAGTTATGCGCTTCAATGGGGCTGAACCAGGTATGAAGAAGATGCTATTTCTTAGTTCATTCTTTATGTGTTAAACATAAAATCTTGTAGGTAGTGAGCCTCTTTGAGTAGTGAACTCTGGGCCGTGTGCACATACTCAAGTGGCTTCCATTTCTTTTAAGTAGTTTTAACAGGGTACGAATCTTGTGGGTTAACCCCTACTGTGGTTTTCCCTTAACTAGGTTTCCACATAAAAATTTTAGTGTTATGTGTGTTTAATTTGTTTTTGCTCATGTGTTGTTGATTCATGCTTTAATATTTACATCATTATTATAATTGTAAGTTGTGAAAGAAGATTAAAAGTAGAAAAAGTTAAAATTTGTGGGATAACTGATTCACCACCCCTCTTAGTTGTCTAAACTAATTCCAACACTCCTACCATTTCTGTCTCTCGAGATGACTCAAATCATCCCTTGAGTTAACTCTTTCACCTTCTATTTTCTCTACCAAGTTACACAATCAACTTTCTAATTCTATCTCCTCTCACAAAATAGAAACCTTCCCAAATCAACTTTCTAATCCCACATCACTCAACTTCAAATGATCTTTTGATTCAATATGGAAACTTCCCAACTCCTCTCCCACCAAAAAATCTATTTAAAACACTTTTTTTGCCTTTTCAAAAGATTCAACCTCTTGCCTGCTACGTTACTCTACAAAAATTCTACATCACATCTTTGTCTATCTATCTTTCATCAATCATTTTCTATCCTTTATCTTTATCTTCATCATTATGCTATGAACATGGGCAATCAACAACCAATCATTTAAGAAAATCAACATGCATGCATTGATCTTTCAAGGTATCAAGGTATTCAAAAGGTTTGGGTAAAAAGGTGTTACATGTAATTGTTTTATCTTCTGATTTGTCTAAATTTCTGATCTACAAAATGGTAGACACAGTGGGACCCACGTTGCTTGATCATTTTTTTGTAGGTTTTTGTTATAAGAATTTGTGCTTTCTAACCCTCATTTGCATGTTTTGAAGGGAATCTGGTGCAGGTGATCTCTGGGGCTCAAACAGACTATGCCATCATGTCCACAAGGTTGATTCTAAGTTTTTTGACTATTAATTGGAATATATTTCATCACAAGAAAAATATTTTGTAAAAATTTGAATTTTTTTTAATTTGGCAATTGTACTATACAAATCCATACAACATAGACTTGCCATTTGTGATCTCTATGAGTATTGAATTCTACAGATGACATACTCGATGATCTGAGGTTTTTATCATTGTTTTCATTACATCTAATTGAAGTTAAAACCCTATCGACCTCTTTGGTCTCTATTAACCTTTGCTTTTAAATCCCTCAATGGCTATTGATTTCTACTCTATCATAGCCATTGGGCAACTTGGTTACAACCTGATCCCTAGCTTAGTACCAGACATCATCACTTCTTTGTTAGTGTTGCCTTCAGTTGAAACTACCTAAATCCCCAGATCTGTCTCTATCCAATCTAGTCGGTCACCATTGCCTATCCTTCGTTTCCATACACATCATCTACAAATCTTTGAAACCTATTTGTCATTTCAAACCTTCATCCTGCCATCTGTAAACCTTTTGATTGCCCTTTAAAACCCTAATTTCACACTCACCTGTACTTCTCCCATCGTCGGTGCTAGCAAAACCATGGTTTCTTCCTGTGATTGAAACTTCAACCATCCATTCAACCTCATCGTAGCTTCAGAGAAATCCCTAGTCATCTTACACCATTCATCATTGTCTAAATAAGGTCTTTGTCACTATCCTTTATTTTTGGTGAAGCTTACTTGACTTCCTTATCATTGAGTAAGACCTACGAACCGCTATTTTTTCCTTTACCATCTACCACCGGTCAAAACCCACCACCCATCAAAGTCTCCAAGATGCCAACCAAAACCCTAAGGTCATCCCTTGATCTCCTGTCAATGGTGATATCTCTGCATTCGGTTCTTAACCACTATGTTTGGATTTTAATCCCTAAGTCGAGGGAATGAGTCTTAAGTCTAGGGTTGGTATCATAAAACCTTGAGTCAATGTCCAATTTAAACTCTTAAGTCAACATTCTTGATTTAAAATCCCTAAGGTCAACTTTCAACCCTAAAAAAATTTCATTTTGGATTTCAACTTAGCATTTAGGGTTTTTGTCTTTTTAACATTATGCTTTAATCTTTTGATTTAATTCTTAACTTTTTATCAGAGAGAACTTTGCAAACTTTCAAAATGTCAAAAGGTCAAAAGGTCAAACAGAGGTCAAACTGGTGAACCTAGTTCTTTCCACATCCCAAGGGAGGCATTATTCTTCTTTTTGTCATAAGAGGAGCATATAGAGGCTAAATCATGCAAACAAATACTTGTTGGAAAGGTAATTTGATGAAATTTGTAATGGTACCACTTTCATCAAGTGATTTTTTAATTTCAATAGGTAATTTTATAGTCAAAGTTCAACTATTTTCCAAACTTCAATTTATGTTTTTTTAAAACTAATGTTTATCTGTGTAGCTTGTCAAAACACTCTTGTTAATGAATGGAGAAAACAAACTAATAAAATATCTTCTACATGTTGGATCGGTGAAAGAATCATTTTTATCATTAATTTAAGAATATTTTGAATTGGTGCTTACAATGAACCCTACATGCTCCATGTCTATTTTCTTTTATTTGTTTTCTTGCTAAGTTTGATTGTAACTTGATTTAGCAATGAGAGTATCCTCTCCCCCTACCTATCCAATGGATTTGGTGTGAAAGGGAAATCATTGTTAACTCTAGAGGGCCTACCTTCCCATTGTGAGAAGGGAATGACCCAAGTGGCAACAAACTAAAGCCAAGCTATTCCAAATCACTATATAAATAATGTCTATTTGATGAAAGTCACAAGCAACATGTGCAGTTATGTCATATCGATGAATGTGTCCCTCAGTACCTTATGGTGTGTGAAACCTTATAAAGCATAACCTATGCATGCTGGGAGGCATCCTAATCAGAGTGAATCACTGCATGTATGGCCACTTGAATGGAAGCCCTTACTAGAAACCTTTGTTTAGTAGCTAGAATCCTTCTGTCTGCTAGTGTAGGAGGTCGAAAGATAGACCTCTAGAGTCATCCCACATTCTCATAGTTCATAGTAGAGTTAGAAAATTCCTAGAGATCTTTGGGTCTTTAGGAATTCAAAGTTTTATATTCCTAAGAAGTGAGTACCATGCAAGGGGGAGCCAATTCTACCAAACTTATAAGCTATCTACTCTAAATCAGTATGGCTAGAGAAATCTAAGAGGGAACCCATTAGATATTATCCTTGCCTAGCTTAGGTTGTACATGTTGGTGATTGCCTCGTGTGTCTATATCTCTTGGTGTGTGTTCTCTTTCTAAAACACTACCCATAAACAATTGCCACATCATCCTTAACCTAATTGTCATAACACACATATCCTAAGACACATCATCCAATCATTCTAAACCAAATCATCCTAGTCATCAAACCAACCACATCCTAATTAATCCAAGTCATCTAGCCTCATCATTACACATCATCCTCTTTCTAATCCAATCCACATCATTCTACACCATGTCAGCATTAGAAGACCTAGAACCCCAATTCCAAGACCTCCTCCAATCACTTTATCAAGCACCTCAACCTATAAGCCAACAAACCATCCAAAGACTCCAAGGCCTCATCCAAAAACTTCAACCAAGCCAATCACCGCAAATGCACCATCTCATAGCACAAGTCCAACACCTTATAGCCACTTGTGAATCACAAACCCAACAAGTACATCATCATCCCTTATCCATTCAACACCAGCCAATTCCACCTCATTCCTATGTGGCATCCCCTTCCATTTCACACCAATCTACTCCATCCACATAGCATAACAATTCCACATCAACTTATTTTTTTCCTTATCAATCTAATCCATCCACATTTAAAATCACTTCCATATCACCTCATCCCACATCTCTCCATAACAATATCACGCCAAATCATCCCACATCTTTTCATAAGAATGCCACATCATCTTATCCTACATCTTTCCATAACAACTCCACATCACCTAATCCTATACCTTCCCATAACAATGCCACATCACCATACCCTACTTCTTCCAATATCAACCATTATCCACAACAACCCATACCCCAAGATCTTTTACCTACTCATTCTACCATTTCCTCTCTTCATCAAACCCATTCACAAGACTATCAATGGCCCCCACAACACGAACATGGAAGCCCAAGTGGGCCTTTGCCCATAAATCAAGTGACCCCAAGTCCACTCTTGTAGAAAGAACTAATAGACTTAAGTCCACCTGTGCTACAAGACCTAATAACCTTTGCTGAGGGAGGTACCAATCTAGAGCAAGTATTTTATGAATACCCTCCATCACTATCTACACAAATTCTAATCCATGAGCCTACTAGTCCCATCTTGACTCCACCATGAAATCCCATTCTTAGTCTATTGACCCACCAACTATCTAATCCATCTATTCCTACTATCCCTCCATCCAATCCTAATCCTAATCCATCCAAGCACATTATCCTTTCATCTAAACCAAATTCCAATCTATCCAATCACATTATCCATCCCTCTAATCCTATTCCTACTTCAAAGCCTCCAACACCATCTACCCTTATCGTGCATCCACTATATTGTCAATCCACCCATACACTTGCAAAGGATGTGATCCATTGGCTATTAGCAAGAAATAAATCATTGCCATATCATCAAAGTCCCATTCATGAGCCTGTCAAAGAATCACCCAATACCTTGCTTATTCTTGCAACTCTACCATGTGGTCCACAAACCATTAAGCTTATTGAAAATACTTCTCCCATGAGTCCACATCAAGACCTATCATACCCTCATGTTGTTGACCAAAAGCCTATCCAAGAGTCATCCACTCCTATTCAAGAAAACCAAGAGCTATGTCAAGATTATAATCCAATGCATCCGGAAACATCAAGCCCTTGTCTAAGTCAAGATCAAAGTATCTCTAAGTTCAACTCATCCATGACCTATATATTTTCTTTGGTCAAGATATTATTTATGATGATCACCCTATTCGTGAGTAAATTTATCCCATTCATTGCCAAATTAATCCTATTTATGCTCACATTTATGATCAAGATTCTATATATGATCATGAAAACCATGATGAGCCTCCTAGCCAAACTTTATGCAATTCATGACCAAGTGGTTATCACTCCACCTATCCTTCCTCCTATAGTCATCCATGAACAAGATATCCAAATTGATCATATCCATCCTCCACTTAGCCCTATCCAAAATCCCACAACATCAACTTGTCATAATGAGACACATGCCTCCCAAGCAAGCATAGAAGATCAAACCAATAGCTTGGATCTACATAATCATGATCCTAATGATCCTTCCACTTTCACCATCAATCCTATTTCAAATGCACCATCATATCCTATTGGTCTATCCACCCTCATCCATGAGTGTTCCTCCCTAGGAACATAACAGCCATTGTCTACCATCAAACCTTCTCCATCCAATAAGGAACTTGTGTCTAGTGTTCCACCTACACCTAGTCCCATTATCCATCACATGCTTCAAAACATGAACTATCAAGGTAAAGGCTTAGGCCTTCTTAAATAATGTATTTTGAGGCCCATACATGTCAAAGTCCCTCCACACTCATTTGGCCTTGGATACACACCCCAAAGTAAACAATCTAAAGATGTTGGTACTCCCTCCATCCCTCCTAAGTCCACCACTTCCTCTCACAAATCCCATCATACTCCTAAAACATGTTACCATTCCACCTCCATCCTTTTACAAATGTCAAAAGCATGTGACCATTCATCTTCCACCAGCAACCTTTCCTACATTACTTCAAACTCCTAACATCCCACCATCGAATCTACCTCCACTACCTCCAACACCTTATCCATGCATCCATAAAGCTTCTAAAAATCCCAATAATGACCAACAAATGGACATATTGTCAAAACATGAAGCTTTCTCTCCTTCCACAAACCCCATGGGATTCAACAACAAAAAATTGGATGCCTCTACCTATAAAGAAAATATTCTAAGGGTCCTCATGCCTTAGGACACAAAAGAAAAGAATCAAAGAAAAATCCATCTCAAAAGTTGTATACACCTACACACCTCAAAGCAAAATTGAAAAAGGTGTGGGTCCCCAAGTAACAAGTAATTACCTCAAAAGCTGCACAAAAGCTGTATATATTCAAGCCCATACCTCAAAAGGAAAAGGTAACAACTAAATTGGTTTGGGTTCCTAAGAAAAAAGAAATCACATCAAAAGAAGTATCCACCTCTCAAAAATCCCAACCATCAACCTCCATTCCACAATCTGAAAAAATCCACTCCATCATAAGGTTTCAAAACCCTCCATCCCACAAGAAAATTAAAAGTCATAAAAATACTAAGTCTACGTGGGTACGTAAATGCTTACATCACCCATCTCCTATGAAAACAACCCCATTGCTTCCTACAACACCATCCAACCAAAAGATTCAATGTTTATCATGGTGTGTGCAATAGTTGGTAATGATTCCATCCTCACATACCTCCATCTCCTCATCCTTCAACTATTACCCTACAAATCTTACCCATCACTTTACTATGGTCCTTGCTTTTGCATAGGCCTTCCATCCATAAGTCCCCCATAATTCACATCATAATCCACTATCATTCCATCCATCCACATCATAAGTCTTGCATAATCCTTAAATCCACATCATAATCCATTATCATTCCCATCATAATCCACTATCTACCTACTTCATCCACCTAATCCATCTTTCATGCAATCTCCTTACCAACATCGAGGAGCATATTTACATGGTCCATGTGATGACATTCATCTAGCGGGACTATCACCTTTCATGGAACTAGACACTGTTGATGGGTGTTTTAGCACACAACAATTAAAAAAACATCAAAAAAAGTAAAAACTAAAAAAATATCAAAAAAAGAAAAAAAAAAGTAAAGAGAAATCTATTGATGGGTGTTTTAGCACACAACAACGTAGGTATGATCACTGGTATCACACCTCTCTTGAAAAGTATCCAACCCTAGGTAAGACTACTCCAAGGTTTCTATAGCTAGGTCTTAGCTTGCTTGGAATGACTCAGTGGTATGTCTAGCTGTGCCAACAAGGGTTCTTACATAAAATGTAGGGTTTCTGAAAGATGGCAGCAATGTATATGCAGAAACCCTAGTGGTTTAGACTATAAAGTCTAAAATTTTTCACCAGATGGGCAATAAAATGTTGCTTATGACCTAACCTAACAAACTTGATATAAATAAAATGCAAAAGGAAAAGGAGAGACAGAAGGGATAAGAGATCCTAAGTGACAGTCACAACAGCATAAAATGCTATAGATAGACAAATACTTTCAATAAACTATTCCATGTTTTACTAGGATAGGAAATCCACAATGTTGCAAGAAATGATGCAATCTTCAAAGGATCCTTATGATTTTCAAATTGCATTCACTCAATAAACACTCAAACAATGGTGCAACTTAACTAGTGGAGTGCAACTAAACTATATTCAATGACAAGGCCCAGGATAACTATACACATCAACTTACCATCAACAAGCACTAATAGTATGGACCAAAGAATTCATCAGATATCTTAACATTTACCCATCATTACAAAAGAACAATTAATTAAATTCAAATTGATATAAACCATGAAAAACCAAAATGAGACAACACATGAACACAAATTCCTAGCAACCTACAAAACTTGCTTTGTATTGATCACAATTTGGTAGATTCTCAACAATTTAATATCAAATCTTACTTGTTACAATGAGAGAATGATAGCTCTTTTATAGACAAGGCACCATACCAAGTTTTTCAATGGACGGTGGACATTAACTCACCACCAACGGTCTAGATTACATGACATTTAATGAAGTACAAGAGTTTGTTACATTTTCAAATTTGCATTTGTCCTTTAGGAAAAAGACAAAATACAACTTGCAAATACATTGAATTTTGACAAAATGGATACCCATTTGGATGTATATGATGAAAAGTCGATTTTCAAGGCCTAATAAATCTAAATAGAGTCACATTATGCTTGAAAATTTGAGCTGATGTGGATTCATAGGATTTCAAGTGTTGACTTGATCAAAAGGAGTATTTTTATGAAGGTATATACAACTAGATGCTTGTTGGACTAATTTTTGATGACTGGACTGTTGGAACAATTATATGCATGCCTTGGACATTAGACTGGATCTGCAGGAAGTACCATGAAAGAAACACAATATTCAATGTCTTCCATCTCCTGAGACACATTTTTATCATCTTGGACATTATATTGATCTTCTCTTATAGGTGCAACAACAATTTGCTTGATAGAATGTTGATTCTGTATTTATGGGCCAACAAGGTGCGTCTGTGTGTTCATCCTTCCAAGGCAAGTCCAATTAGCTCCAATAAGCTTCTTTGTACTTCTAGAACTACAATCAACAAGATCAAGCATTGATTTTATCATAAACAAGTCATTTTCCATCAATTTGGATCAAAATATGTCCATTTGTAGTCATAGATCAGTCAAAACAACTCATTGTCAATGTCACTTTCTCTATGAGCAACCTCTTAAATCCAATGATTTTCACACGATTGTCTACATTTTTTACCTTTTTAAAGTATCCATTTGGCCAATATATTGATCTAGGAAGTTTTTATAGTCATTAGGTTCCATTTGGGAACTTTTATTTCATGTTTTTCTAGCCTTTTCTGCAAAAAGCAAAATTTTTGGGGGTCACCGACCTTTTATGTGTAGTGGTATTAATTGTCTTAAAACATGCCAAAAATCCACACAAATTTGGTAAAATGTTCATCATGATGTGACAAATAGATATGCAATTCAAATCCATCAATAAAATGTAATTTACTCCTTAAAAAAACTCATTTTTGCCCAAAATACCAAAACGTGCTGATTTTGGGGGTCACTGACTTAACACTGATTTTGTTTCCAATTGACCTAGCAGGGATTTTGGGTCCATCCAACCTTAGCATGGATTTTGGGTTCATCCAACCTTAGCTTGGATATTGGGCTCATCTAACCTTAGCACGGATTTTGGGTCCGACTGACTAAAACGATGTTTCATGAGGTCAGTCGGTTCCATTTTTAGCGTAGGTCCATTGGGTCTATTTTTAGCGTAAATTTTGTTGATGGGGTTTTTCAAAGTGACCGATCTGTGTGATTTTTAGCAATGACCGACCTGCATGACTTAAATTGGTGGGAGGTCATTTCAGCGCAAGTCGGCAGAAGGTAATTTTAGCATAGAGGTCGGTGGGAGGCCATTTTAGTGTAAAGGTCAGTTGGGGTCATTTTAAGTGCCAGATTTGGAAACATCTAGGATGAAAGTATATTTAAAAATATATTTAAGTATAAGTTACTTTAAATATTTCTTAAATATACATTTAGGATGTTTGAGATGGGTTCCAGATCCATAAGATTTCATATGCAGATTCTAGAATTTTGTGGTTCCATCAGATTTTAGACTTAGCCAAATCAGGGCTCCAAGAACATGTATATAGGTGAATGCTTATGGACCCCTTAGTGAAATCTAATGGAATTTGACACAATTTTGTAACTGTAAGATCTGGAAACAAAGAATTTCAATATGACACATCCTGCAAAAGCAATCTCAAGGGCAATATCCAGCGACATGGGATTTTGGATCAAAATGGAGTAACACCTAATTTTGGCGCAACAGGCAACAAATGGCTATTTTTCAAGCACAAGACCACTCAAGACACTTCCAAATAAATCATGCATGACATCAAATCATTGCAAACATGATAAGAACTCAAATTTGAAGCAAATCCTACATTCTAAGCACAATTTTATCTTCTCATCATCATAAGGTAGAAAGGTTGAGACTTCAAGCCAAAGCGAAAGAAGGGGTCTCCATTTTACAAAATGGGGTGTGTGTGCAAGGCACAACAAAATCCCTTCATCCAACAATTAAAACCTAGTAAATAGATGCCCTGGATAAGTACCATGATGAAAACCTGGCAAACAAGCTTCATGTGTAAATTGATCTTCTATGTTACCTACACTTGGGGACACGTTGTCTCATCCAACCAATCATTTTCCATCCTATTGTGTCCTACCTTGCCATATCTTATTCTACCATCCTTAGCCATTACCCACATACCTATCCTATTAAGTCCATCCATCCTCCCTTCCTCCTTTTGATCTTGATAAAATTGGGGGTAAAATGTTGAAACAAGATTTGGAAAAACTCTTGATATACCTCATCCTTTCCAAACCAAATCCTATCATTACCCTCCTGTCATTACCAATTTTTCATCCCAACCAAACAACTCTATCATCATCCTCTTGTCATAAGACTTCTCACGTAAAATTCTAAGTATTACACCTGGAATGGGGCATGTTGTTCTTAATCGACATAGCCTTTGCAATCACATCCTTGCTCTCTTATGTATGCATCGAGTTGTTCCACTTCACCCATCATTTCATCCATCCAATCCTACCTACCTACCTCCTGGCACCTAGACTTGGTCCTTCCTTGTCATTGGTATCTAGCACAAAGGCTACCCAAATTGTAAATCCATTGACATCCCAAAACATATCAAAATCTTAAAAAAATCAAAACATAAAAAAATATGAAGAATTTCACAAAATGTCCTTAAAAAATACAAAAAAACCATAAAATTGTCCTAAAAAAATTCCAAAAAAATATAAAAGCCCTAAAAAAACCTAAAAAATCATAAAATGTCCTAAAAAAATTATAAAAATATCGAGAAAAAATTACAAAAAATCATAAAAGTCCTAAAATAAATTAAAAAAAAAAATCATAAAATCCAACAAAAATCCAAACAATCATTAACATCAATCATCAAAATCAATCAAATCTAATCATCAAATCCAATCATCAGATCTAATCATCAAATTCAATAATCAAAATCAATCCATCAACTCAATTTCAAATCATTTCAATCAATCAAATCACTCCTATTCCATCTAATTAATCAAATCAATTTATCTAGAAACTTCTTCCAACTCCATCCAATCTTTAATCCCCTTCATCTTCTTTCATCATCACCAAACAAAATTAGAACTATATCTCATCTATATCATTAAATGCCTTGATCCCATGGACACTAGTATGTAGGTAGTCTGGAGTATGAATGGAATATCGAGATTCAAGCACAGATGATATCCCTATTTCTTCTCTCATCATCTTCTTCTATCATCTATCTCAATGAATTCATCTATCTTTCAAAATAATTCTTCCAATCAATCACTTCTTCAAGTCAATCCTTCAATCCATCTCTTCTTCCATTCATCCTCATCAAAATCATTTCAAGCAATGATCTGAATGCAATTCATTCTTAATCCATACCAAACAAGTCAATCAAGCTTATCAAATTATCCAACTGTATCCTTGGTTTTGATCCTAATTTTATTGTAGACTCAATTAGTTAATTAATCAATCAATTAATCAATCATCCTTATGTTGATCTAGGGATATATCATTCCCCACAATGACAACACTATCATGATAATCAATCAAACAATTAATCATTGGTTTACAGCTTGACAAGGGCAATATCTTGTTGTTTTTGTATCATTTATGCATGCTTGCTTTCTTTCTTTCTTGTGTATGTTATCATTTTTGCATCAACCTAGCTAATATTCATATCTTGTATCAAGACATGGTTGTATTACACGGGGGCATGAGACACATCATCACCTAGGTCCTTATACCCTAGTGTATAACGTCTAGTGCTATAACAAACATATGATTGCTCACTTTTGTTGCAGTATAACACATCATCCTTTCTTCTATCTATTTCCTTATCTTTCTTCCTTAACCAATCCATTTCATTTCAAGAGCATACTTGTGTTTGTGCAACCCACCTTTCCTCTCAAGGGGGCATCATCATCCCATCCTCATCCTATCTTTCTAAGATCCTATCTTTTTCCTCTATCCATATCTTAATTTCTTTCAAATGTTGTTACTCGACACAAATCTCATCATCTCGAACATCTTAAAGACGGGCAAAATGTAGACACCCAAAAATGTCCACCTTGTCACAACATTACATCATTTAGGCATCTTGTAGCATTTTTACCCTAGACACCTGTATCATCACCTAATCTAGCATTTTCATCTAATAAATTAAATAAATCTAACATTTATTTAATTTATCCCATACCTTCACCTTATTAAATAAATATTTTTTTATTATTTATTTAATCCCCTTTCCTCTTAAATTAAATAAAATAAATATTTAATTTAATTTAATTTATCACTTGTATCATCACATTTCTCGTGATTTAAATAGTATTAAATTATTTAAATTATTAGGGCCACCTTCCATTTCTATCTCTTGATATGACTCAAATCATCTCTTGAGTTAACTCTTTCACCTTCTATTTTCTCTCCCAAGTTGCACAATCAACTTTCTAATTCCATCTCTTCTCACAAAATGAAAACCTTCCCAAATAAACTTTCTAATCCCATATCACTCAACTTGAGGGGATCTTTTGTTTCAATATGGAAACTTCCAAACTCCTCTCCCACCAAAAGATCTATTTAAACCTCTCTTTTCTTCTTTTTGAAGGATCCCACCTCTTCCATACAATGTTACTCTGCCAAAATTCTACCTTGCATCTCCATCTATCTATCTTTCATCGATCATCTTCTATCCTTTATCTTCATCTTCATCATTATGCTATGAACATGGGCAATCAATATCCAAGCATTCAACCAAATCAACATGTATGCATTGATCTTTGAAGGTATCAAGGAATTCAGAAGGTTTGGGTAGAAAGGTATTGCATGTAATTGTTTTATCTTCTGATTTGTCCAAATTCCTTGTCTACATGAATGAAAGGCCATCTCCTTTGTCTGGTTTATAAAGTATGGAAAGATACAAAATCAAAATATACCATGCCTAAAAATTGTTTGACAACTAAAGATTAAATCAAAGAATATGAGTTAAATATAAAATCTAGAGATGTCCTATTAAGTGCCTTGAATGACACCGAGTTGATAAAATTCATGGATCTTGAATCTGTCAATGAAGTTTGGGAAAAAAATGAAAAATCTATATGAAGGAGATGATTCTGTGAAAGAAGCCAAGCTACAAGGTCTGAAAGCTAAATATGAGAATTTGAAGATGAATGAAGATGAAAACATTACAACCTTTATGTAAAGGGTTGATGAAATTGTCAATGGAATAAAAGGTATGGAAGATACTATTCGTGATAAGGAAGTTGTGATGAAAATTCTTAGATCACTACCTAAGTCATACAGTCACAAAGTACCTACAATTGAAGAAGTAATGACTATGAAAACTATTGATACAGATCAATTACTTGGAAATATTACAACCTTTGAGATGAGAGAGTTTGGTGATGCTCTGCAAAAAGTTGAATCTTCTTTCAAAGCCAGTACTTCAAAAAAGATCTCCGAAGCTGAGAAATATAAGGTAGAATCTGATGATGACTTTGATGAAATTGAAGCCAACTTTGTTGACAAATTGGAAAGAGGTTCTGGTAAGTTCAAAGGCAAACTACCTTTCAAATGTTTTTCATGAGGTAAGGTAGGCTATTATGCTTCTAGATGTCCTAATAGAATTTAAAGGAATAGAAAACGATTTGAGAATAGACCTAAAGCTCCAAAGAAATGCTATTATGTTAGATATTTTGATGATGATGGTGTGACTGATGATGAATCTGATGTTGCTAGTACTGGTACAAATGAATGCTTGTTTATTTCTATTAAGGAAGATCTTGTGACTACAAATCTTGCTAGCTGTGTGAAGGAAGAAAAAATAGTGGAAGAAAGTTCCTTGGCTATTCAAGTTGAGAAAGATAAGGATGAATGGATTATTGATAGTGTATGCTCAATTAAATTATCAGTGACGAAAGTAAGCTTGTAAGTTTGGAAAGTATGATGGTGGATTGGTTAGGTTTGGAGACAATGTAGGTGGTAAGATTTGTAGAAGAGGATCTATTTCATTTGATGGAAAGCATAATACTGACAATGTCATATATGTGAAGGATCTGAAGCATAATATTTTGAGTGTGGGCCATATGTGTGACAAAGGTTATGATTTGAGGTTCAAAGACAATGGTTTCAAGATCATGGAAAGCTCTGAAATTGTGATTGCTAACAGTAAGAAGACCAAAGGTAACATCTATGAATTAAGAGGAACTAACGATTACTGTTTATTAGCACAAGAAAATGAGAGTTGGTTATGGCATAGAAGGATGTGTCATATAAACTTTGATAATCTAGTATGTTGCAAGTATGAGGTGAACCAGTGTTGTCATTGATGTCAACTTACTCATATTGCATTAGTAAGAAGGTTTGAATGAGTTGTGTGCTGTTGTTATTGAGGAAATCAGTCTCCATCCGGAATAGTGAGGAACAGTGAAGAACAGTGATGAGAAGAAGGCAAATGTACTATATAGGTTAAGAACTAGAGGATACAGATCAAAGGGTTTGTAGATATGAGTCATGAGATGCTTCAGCTAAGATTTCAAAGGTCCACATGAAGATCTGAAGAAGTTGTGGCTGTCTGTGTGGAACTAGTTCTGGCAAGTGTTCAGAGGTGACAGAGGATCACAGAAAGGTCCGGTGAGGTCCAGAATTGTATTATCCTAATCTGTGGATTGGAAGGAGTGTTTGGGATGTCCTTGTGATGTGTCATATCGAGTTGTGTATGATTTTGAGGTCTGGAAGTACCTTTTGCATTGTGACAGTGGCGACAGACTGTGTTCTTGAAGTACCAGATGATGAAGAGAAGAATTCTGGTAAGCTGATGAAGTGTGGATGTTTTTGATGATTCAGGGAAGGTTATGATGATCATTGGATCATATCTAGTTTGTGTTGGCGGTCCGCATTGAAGTTAGAGTTGGATTTGATGTTATGGCTACCAGTTGTTGGTGTTCTTCCTGTAATAGGCCGACCAGATGTTCTACACGCCTTGCAGATGTTATTGTGATGTTTGCCGACCTAGATGATTGTTCTTAAGTTGATGTATTGTATAAATAAGTATTTGAGAATTCATTTTGGAGTGTGGATTGTGGGGATGAGCGTGGCATAGTGAAGAGAAGTACAAAAGGTAGAGCAAGGATTTTTGGGCTTAAATGGAACTGATCCAGACATCGTAGAGATGTCATTCTCCAGTTCAAGATGGTGATTCTTATCACTTTGTAGACAGTGTGTCTCCTTGTAGGTAGTGTGCCTCTTTGTCAGCAGTGTGCTTAGGCAGTGAGCTGTAATTGGCATGTGCCATTCATTTTTCTTATTCTTCTAACAGAGAATAATCCTTGGGTTAATCACCCCCTGGTTTTTCCCTTAACTGGGTTTTCCACGTTAAAATCTTGGTGTTCAATGTGTTGATGTTTATCTGCTCTTGTGTTTATGCATTATGCTTTCATGGATGGTTAATTGATATGCTGTTAACTAACAATGAAGAATCAAGTGTTTGAAGTAAGAGCAAGTTTTTATACAACTGATTCACCTGCCCCCCTCTCAGTTGTATGCCCTAGATCCAACAATTGGTATCAGAGCTAAGTTCCTCTGAAAGGAGCTTAACTGCTTGAGGAGATCTAGGATGTCGTCATACAAGAAGGATAGTCCGAAGTTTGATGGAACCAACTTCACTCTTTGGAAAGGTCGCATGAAATGTCACTTGGAGTGTATGGGAAAAGCATACTTGGCTATGGTCTCAAAACCATATGTACCTCCACAGGGTGGTCCAACAACTCTAAATGAAATCACAGATGCTGAAAACAATCTGCAGACCAAGGAAGCTCTTCTAAGCACATTGAATGACTCAGATCTCTCAAATGTTAACGACCCACCAAGTGCATATGAGATCTTGACTAAACTGGAACTTCTGTATGAAGGAGATGAGTTTGTCAAGGGTGCAAGGTTGCAAAGTCTGAAAGGGAAATTTGAAAGATTGAAGATGAGAGAAGATGAAAACATCACTACCTTTATGCCAGAGTGAATGAGCTGGTATGTGGAATTAGAAATGCTGGTGGAACTCTAGATGAAAATGAGATTGTTTGCAAAATTCTCAGATCCCTTCCTGCTGCCTACAAAAGCAAGGTTGCTACCATTGATGAATTCAGAGCCCACACAACTATCACAAGAGAACAATTGGTTGGCAAACTAGCTGCATTTGAAATGACTGAGTTTGGAGATGATCCTCCCAAGACTAAATTTGCTTTCAAAGCCAGTGCCTATGTGAAAGGCAAACAGAGATTTGATCCGGGAGAAAACTCTTCAAGGAAGATGTCATGGTATGATCAAGCAAGAAGAGACACGGAAGAAGAGGAAGCAAAAACAACTCAACTTGAAGCCCTCATTGCAAAGAGACTACCAAGAGGATCCGGTAAGTATGAAGGAAAACTACCCTTTAAGTGTTTCAACTGTAATAAGATTGGTCATTTTGCTTCAAGATGTTCAAAAAGATCTGCAAGGTCTAATACTAACAGACAAAGGTTTCAAAAGAACTGATATAATGTTCATGAAGAAGATGACAATAAAGGAGTAACAGATGATGAATCAGAACTAGGAAGCAAATCTGGAAATGAATGGGTGTTTATTGCCATCAAGGAAGAAGATTCAATATCCTCTAAATCTGTCAATCACACGGTTGTGGAAAGAGCTTTGGCTGCTCAAGTGGAAGAAAAGGATGATTGGGTTATTGACAGTGGATGCTCTCACCATATGACTGGTGACAAGAATAAGTTCTTAGATTTGGAAAGGTATGAAGGACGAATGGTAAAATTTGGTGACAATTCTGCTGGCAGAATCAGAGGTAGGGGGACTATTTCCTTTGATGGAAAGAGCAAAATAGGTAATGTACTATATGTTGAAGGATTGAAGCACAATCTTCTCAGTGTTGGTCAGTTAGTGGACAAAGGCTATGATCTCTGGTTCAAGAATGGAAAATGTAGAATCTTTACAAGCTTTGGAACTGAAATTGCATCCGGTGCTCAAACAAAAGGTAATATCTTTCATCTGGTTGGTTCAAATAAAAGTTGTCTGTTTGTTCAAGTTGATCAGAGTTGGTTATGGCATAAAAGAATGTGTCATGTAAATTTTGATAACATCATCAAGATAAGCAATACTCAGCTTGTAAGAGATCTTCCAAAATTGGTGAAACCTACAAATAGTTTGTGCAAAGAATGTCAGCTAGGTAAACAGAGCAGAGTCTCTTTCAAAAGCAAAGATCAGTCCTCTACCGGATTGTTGGAATTAGTACATACTGATCTCTGTGGTCTGACAAGAATCAAGAGTCTGCAAGGTGATATATATTTCATGTTGCTAATTGATGACCATTCCCGGATGATGTGGGTTACCTTCCTAAAAGAGAAATTAGAAGCCCTTGAGAAGTTCAAAATCTTCAAAGCTATGGTAGAGAATCAAAAAAGATTGAAACTGAAATGTCTAAGGTTTGATAGAGGTGGTGAATTTACATTCGGTGAGTTCATTGACTTTTGTGAGAAGCAGGGTATAAAGAGACAGCTGTCTACTCCTAGGACCCCACAGCAGAATGGAGTAGTTGAGAGAAAGAACCGGACCTTTAAGGAAGCTGCCAGGACAATGATGTTGGAAGCAAATGTTCCTCAGATGTTTTGGAAAGAAGCTATCAGCACTACAGTCTACACTCTCAATCAAGTTCAAATCAGAATCAATACTGGTAAGACCCCCTATGAACTTTGGTTTGGCATCACTCCTACTGTGAGATATTACAGAGTATTTGGTAGCAAGTGTTATATTAAAAGAGATGAAGATCTAGGAAAGTTTGATGCTAGAAAAGATCAAGGAATTTTCTTGGGTTACTCCACTCAAAGCAAAGCATACCGGTGTTACAATAAGAGACTGAGGAAAATGACAGAAAGTACTAATGTGAAAGTTGATGAAGGAATTGAGAAGCCCTCCATGTTCTATGAATGTGATGAAGATGATCAGAATGATCCTTTGGTGCAAGAAGCTCCTTCCTCCTCTGAAATTCAGATCCAGACTGATCCGGCAAAATCAGGAAGAAGTTTGTCTGAATGAGCCTGATCAAGAACTAGTAGTGCAAGAAACTCCCAAAGTTCCAAGGTATGTAACTCTAAATCACTCTGAAGATCAGATCATAGGTGACAAAAGTAAAGGGGTACAAACAAGAAGAAGAATTGCTCAAGATTCAAATGAATACTATCTGATTTCAAAGATTGAACCTAAGACAGTAAATGAAGCTTGCAATGATGAAAACTGGACCAAAGCAATGGAGGAAGAATTGATGCAAATTGAGAAAAATCGTACTTGGGATCTTGTTCCCAGACCTAGAGATAGGAATGTGATTGGAACCAAATGGGTCTTCTGGAACAAACTAAATGAAGCTGGTGTAGTAATCAGAAACAAAGCTAGATTGGTCTGCAAAGGCTACTCTCAAATAAAAGGAATTGATTTTGAAGAGACCTTTGCTCCTGTGGCAAGAATTGAAGCAGTCAGATTATTTCTTGCATTTGGTGCCTTCAAAGACTTCAAGGTATATCAGATGGATGTCAAGTCTGCCTTCCTAAATGGTGATCTGGAAGAAGAAGTTTACATTGAACAACCGGATGGATTTCAATTGTCTGATAATGATGATATGGTCTGCAAGTTGAAGAAAGCATTGTATGGATTGAAACAAGCCCCAAGAGCATGGTATGAAAGGTTGGATAAGCATCTTATGTAGATTGGATTCAACAAAGGCACTGCTGACAGTAACTTATATTTCAAAATTGATCATGAAAACATTTTGATTGTTGAAGTGTTTGTGGATGATATCATTTTTGGAGGAAGAGATAGTATGTGCAAAACTTTTGCAAATCAGATGAAAAGTGAGTTTGAAATGTCTATGCTTGGTGAAATGAATTTCTTCTTGGGTCTGCAAATTACTCAAATCAAGAAAGGCATCTCCATTTCTCAGACCAAATATGTGAAAGAATTGTTGAGGAAATTTGGTATGGAAGATCCAAAGCCAATGAACACTCCTATGGCAACCGGATGTAAGTTGAGCAAAGATGATGACTCTCCAAAGGCAGATCAGACAAAGTATAGATCAATGATTGGTGGGTTGTTGTATCTCACTCAGACTAGACCAGATATAATGTAGGTTGTTGGTCTTGTGGCAAGATTCCAGGTTGATCCTAGAGAATCTCATGTTATGGCAATCAAAAGAATTTTTAGGTACTTGAAAGGAACAGTTGAGTATAGTCTATGGTACCCTAGAGATCTAGATTTCTCTCTTCATGCATATACAGATGCAGATTGGGCAGGAGATATGGACGATCGGAAGAGCACCAGTGGTGGAGCATTCTTTTTGGGGAAGAGATTGGTTTCTTCGCTAAGCAAGAAACAAGATGCAATATCTCTGTCTACAACTGAAACAGAATACATTGCAGCAGTAGGTAGTTGCACTCAAATCTTATGGATGAAGCAGATGCTAAGAGACATTAAAGTTGAATATGAGGAGCCTATCATAATTTTCTATGATAATTCAAGTGCAATTAATATTTCTAAGAATCCGGTATTGCATTCTAAGACTAAGCACATATCTATCAAGTTTCACTTTTTGAGAGAACATGTGAACAAGGAAGAAGTCAAATTGGAGTATGTTCCCTCCAAGGATCAGATTGCAGATATCTTTACTAAACCACTTCCCAAGGACTCTTTCAAATATCTCTGGGAGAAGTTAGGGGTCATGGCCCCTCCAGTGATGAACTAGGATGCACTGATGTGCATCAGTCCAGTGGATATCACAGTCATATCTTGTGATCTAGATTGATGATGGGGGGCTGCTACTAAAGGGGAGCAGCTGGTATGATTCTGATGTATTAGAATTGCAAGTATGAGCCCTTTGCCATTGATGTCAAAGGGGGAGAGAAGACATGTGAAAAACAAGTGGTTGATGATCAAAGGGGGAGCAGTAAAGGAAGAGAAGACATGTGAAAAGTTGTTGCTGATAGGGGGAGCTGTGATAGAAAGGAGAAGTTCTTGTCTTGATGGTTTTTCACATCATATGGTGCCATCAATGACAAAGGGGGAGATTGTTGCAAGTATGAGGTGAACCAGTGTTGTCATTGATGTCAACTTACTCATATTGCATTAGTAAGAAGGTTTGAATGAGTTGTGTGTTGTTGTTATTGAGGAAATCAGTCTCCATCCAGAACAGTGACGAACAGTGAAGAACAGTGATGAGAAGAAGGGAAATGTACTATATAGGTTAAGAACCAGAGGATGTGGATCAAAGGATTTGTAGATATGAGTCATGAGATGCTTCAGCTAAGATTTCAAAGGTTCACATGAAGATCTGAAGAAGTTGTGGTTGTCTATGTGGAACCAGTTCCGGTAAGTGTTCAAAGGTGACGGAGGATCACAGAAAGGTTTGGTGAGGTCTAGAATTGTATTATCCTAATCTACAGATTGGAAGGAGTGTTTGGGATGTCCTTGTGATGTGTCATCTCAAGTTGTGTATGATTTTGAGGTCTGAAAGTAGCTTTTGCATTGTGACAGTGGCGACAGACTGTGTTCTTGAAGTACCGGTTGATGAAGAGAAGAATTCTGGTAAGCTGATGAAGTGCAAATGTTTTTGATGATTCAAGGAAGGTTATGATGATCATTTGATCATATCTAGTTTGTGTTGGTGGTCCGCATTGAAGTTAGAGTTGGATTTGATGTTATGGCTACCAGTTGTTGGTGTTCTTCCTATAACAGGCTGACCAGATGTTCTACACGCCTTGCGGATGTTATTGTGATGTTTGCCGACTTAGGTGATTATTCCTAAGTCGATGTCTTGTATAAATAAGTATTTGAGAATTCATTTTGGAGTGTAGATTGTGGGGATGAGCATGGCATAGCGAAGAGAAGTACGAAAGGTAGAGCAAGGATTTTTGGGCTTAAATGGAACTGATCTGGACATGGTAGAGATGTCATTCTCCAGTTCAAGATTGTGATTCTTATCACCTTGTAGGTAGTGTGCCTCTTTATGAGCAGTGTGCTTAGGTAGTGAGCCCTAATTGGCATGTGCCATTTATTTTTCTTATTCTTCTAATAGAGAATAATCCTTGGGTTAATCACCCCGTGGTTTTTCCCTTAACTGGGTTTTCCACGTCAAAATCTTGGTGTTCAATGTGTTGATGTTTATCTGCTCTTGTGTTTATGCATTATACTTTCACGGATGGTTAATTGATATGCTGTTAACTAACAATGAAGAATCAAGTGTTTGAAGTAAGAGCAAGTTTTTATACAACTGATTCACCCCCCCTCTCAATTGTATGCCCTAGATCCAACATTGTAAAGATAAGTTCATGTTAGAGTGTGAGAGATTTACCAAAACTTGTGAAACCCACTAATACAATTTGTAAGGAATGTTAGTTGGGAAAGCAAACAAGAACAATTTTCAAGAGCAAAGAACAATTTTCTATCAGTTTACTAGATCTAGTTCATATAGATCTATGTGGTCCTACAAGGATAAGAAGTCTACAAGGTGACAGGTACTTCATGCTACTTATTGATGATTATTCTAGAATGACTTGGGTTACTTTATTGAGAGACAAATGTAATGCCCTAGAGAAATTCAAATACTTCAAGGCAATGATTGAAAATGAAATAGAGCTAAAAATCAAATGCTTGACGTCTGATAGAGGAGGTGAATTCACATGAAGTGAATTCAACAATTTTTGTGAAGAACAAGTAATAAAGAGGTAATTGTCTGCACCTAGGACTCCTCAGGAGAATGGAGTTGTGGAGAGAAAAAATAGAACATCAGGCCTGTCAAAAGTCTTTTGGAAGGAAGCTATACATATTGTTGTCTACATTCAAAACAGAGTTCAAGTAAAAGGAAATGGTGTTGGAAACAAGGCAGATAACTGAGAGGAGAGGTGAATCAATTATCTACAATTTCTTAACTTTTTTTCTTCTTTAACAATAGTGCAACATCAAAACATATAAGCATAAATGAACATGGAAGTAGAAATGAAATCAACACACATAACACAAGGATTTTTACCTGGAATACCCTGTTAAGGGAAAAACGACGGGGTGACTAACCCAAGATTGTATTCTCTATTAAAAGAATAAGAAGTATAAAATGAAACTTTCCAATTAGGGCTCACTGCCCAAGCACACTGCTCACAAGAGGCTCACTTCCTACAAGAGACTCACTATCTACAAGGTACATAGAAAGTAATCAGGTATTTGAACTGATCAAAGGCATCCACATATGATGAGGTTTAGTTCCGGTTAGGATCAATATGCTTATCTGCTACACTTCATTCTTCCTCTACTTAGTGTTATTGTTCTGTCACATACTGGATTTGTATTGTTGGTTCCACACTGCTCTCTACTTTTCTTCGCACACTTTATCAAACAACACACACCTTCACATCAAAATCTATCTGGTATATATATTTGCACCAAGGATTTCAACATCTTTCTAGTCGGCATCCAGAATACTCAAGATTTTTCCAAACTCTGGTCTGTCAGTTGAATCCTTGCTTACTAAGTGATGCGTATCAAAGAGATAGTTATAGAAGTCATCAATCATGTGAGACAACCATGAATGATCCCTCAAGAAGCTTGATCACCATCAATTCCTCATCTGGAGTAAGGTTTGATGTTCTGCCAGTTAGTTCTTGCTTAGTCTACTCTGCCTGTCAAGAAACTATTACTTAGGTGCTCATATCTTTTCACTCTTTGATCACTAGAGGCTCAATATCTGGAATGTGGCAGTCATGGTACTCCTCTTGACTTCACCAAGTCCACACTTTTTTGAGATACATCCTCTAAGAGATCCAGACCGAATTGTCAGACCTTGCTACATGCTCTGTTCTTGTTCATCAGACCAAAACACTCTTCAATCTGACCTCCAGTAAAGACCTATTATGTGCTACAGATGTGTGGGATAAACTTTGTTTCCATCAATAATAACACTCATCAAGCCACACAGTGTCTCTCACCAACAATATCCCCCTTTGGTATTGATGGCAACACTTAGTGAAAAATGACTGTCATAACAAACTCCCCCTTGGCTGATGCTCTATCTTATGTATATTTTTACCAGAGCTCCCTCTTAACTGGATTCCACATTTTTCACTAATCCTCACTCCCCATTTGACATCAATGGCAAAGGGTGAAATCTGCACACCAAAATTTGCAAAAAGTAGCCTATACATAGTTGCATATATACAAGTTATACTTACATAAAATTAAGTATATCCACAAAAGTATTCTTCAACTATACAACTTCTGTTGCCCAACTCTGCTTCATACTGTCAGAAATTGATATGTAACCACTTAACAAAAATGCAAAAGCTTCTACACTTTTTAAGTCTGACGGATCACTGGTCCGGGATGTGGTCTGAGCATCAGTTAGGGCCTCATACATTGCCTCTAACTTGGGGATAATTATCCCTCTTAGTTCACTTAGCTTGTTTACTCTATTATTCTCCTTTTCAAGCCTCTTTATTTCATTAATAGTGGCAATAGTCTGACACTCTTGATTTATTATAGAAGAGGTGAGAGGATCAAAATTTTGAGATAAACTTGACAGTTTACTCTCTTGTTCTTCCACCTTCTTGGCAATGTCTGTTGTCATAGTGGACCAAGATAGAAAAAATGTTAGGGTTAGCTGGCAGAAGATATCAATTAAATGCAAATAAAGATTAAACAGAGAAATGGAAATACATAGAATTAATAGCAGCAAGAGACAAGTTTTAACGTGGTTCACCCAAACTCGGGCTACATCCACCAAATAGAGAGTCCAATATTATTATCCAGTAAATCAAACCGATTACAACCAACAATCCATGCAACTCAATACCGCTGCAAAATGCTACAATACCATTATCAAAACCCTAACCCTTAGCCACTTTTATCAAGCCTTTTGTGTCGGTTACAAAAATTAGGGTTTTCTTATGTCGGTCATAAAAATAGGATTTTTTAAGTTGGCCCTAGGAATTTTTAAGTCGGCCCTAAAAAAAATTTCTCGGGCGCTGCCGCCCCCGAACCCCGGTGAGGATACATGGCTAGTGTACAGTACTTTCCTGATCAGTCACCACCTACTAACAATCTCCCACTGGAAATAAGCACCCTCGATTCTACTGTTCTATTTTTATTGTTTTTAGTCTAGAAGACCAATCAAAGCTGAAGAGGAGCTCAGCTTCTCCCTTATCACTGCCTTTGTAAACATATCCTCTAGATTTTCATCTGTATGTATCTTTTCTAGCCTTAACTGTCCATTATTTAACACCGACTGAATAAAGTGATACCTCAACTATATGTATTTGGTCTTTGAATGCAAGGCAGAATTCTTTGCAAGATGTATGGCACTCTGACTGTCTGTATACAAAGAACTGTTAGCCTATTGTTTACCCAATTCTTCCATGAAAGATTGCAGCCATATCATCTCCTTGCTTGCCTCTGTTGTAGCTACATATTTTGCCTCTGTGGTGGATAAAGCAACCACTTGTTACAACCTGGAAATCCAACTCACTGATGTTCCACCTACAATAAAGACATAACCTGTAGTACTCCGCCTGGTATCAATATCCCCTACCAAATCTGAGTCTACATAACCTACTAAATCAGTATTAGAGCCCCCAAAACATAAGTGTTTATTAGAGGTACCTCTCAAATATCTAAGAATCCATTTTACCACATTCTAATGCTCAAATCTGGGATGACTCATATACCTGCTAATGACTCTGACAACATGTGCAATATCCGGTCTCGTGCATACCATGGCATACATTAAACTTCCTACGGCTGAAGCATATGGTACCTTCGACATTTTTTCTTCCTCCTCTTGTGTCTTTGGACACATCTCCTTAGTCAATTTCAAATGACTAGGCAAAGGTGTGCTGACAATTTTTGCATTCTCCATATTGAATCTCTGCAGCACCTTTTCAACATAAGCAGCCTGAGATAGAGTCAATTTTCTATTCTTCCTATCTCTACAAATTTTCATACCAAGGATTTGTTTTGCTACCCCCAAATCCTTCATATCAAATGACTGTGCTAACTGATGTTTTAACTCTCTGATGTGATCCATGTTAGACCCAGCTACAAGCATGTCATCAACATATAAACATAAAATAATGTAGCTGTCATTATCCAACCTCTTAAAATAAACACAATGGTCAGAATTACACCTGCTGTAGCCTTGCTCAACCATAAAACTATCAAATTTCAAATACCATTCCTGAGGTGCTTGTTTCAGGCCATACAAACTCTTCTTCAATCTGCACACTTGTTTCTCCTTACCTTTGACCTCAAATCCCTGTGGTTGTGCCATGTATCTCTCCTCCTCCAAATCACCATGAAGAAAGGTAGTTTTCACATCTAGCTATTCCAAATGCAAATCTTCAGTAGCCACGATACTTAAAACAGTACGAATAGAAGTCATCTTGACAACTGGAGAAAATATCTCATCAAAATCAATGCCCTATTTCTATGCAAATCCTTTTACAACTAACCTGGCCTTAAATCTTTTCTTACCTCCATCTTCCTCTTTTAGCCTATAAACCCATTTGTTTGGTAAAGCCTTTTTACCTGCAGGTAACTTACATAATTCCCAAGTCTGATTTTTCAGCAAGGAGTCCATTTCTTCTTTCATGGCAAGCTCCCACTGAACTTGTGTATTCACTTGCATAGCTTCATCATACCCTTCTGGTTCACTAGCATCTATTAACAAAATAGAATACAAAGAGGGAGAAAACCTTTCAAGAGGTCTACTTAGCCTTGTTGACCGTCTAACATTCACTGGAGTTTGTGGTATTTCTGGTTGCTATTGCGGAGCATGAGGAACCACTGGAACATCACTATTTGGAGTATCATCCAGTACCACATAATCTTTTGCTTTCTTCTCATGCTACTGCAACTGATCTTTGTACAACACCTTCTCATTGAATATGACATCCCTGCTTCTCACAATTTTCTAATTTTCAAAATCCCAAAGCCTATAACCAAATTCATCAATGCCATATCCAACAAAGGTACACTTTTTTGATTTTGCATCCAGCTTGGTTCTATTTTCAGAATCTACATGTGCAAATGCTTCACATCTGAAAGTTTTGAGAAAAGAATAACTCACCTTCGTACTTGTCCATGCTTCCTCTGGAATACCACAACCCAAAGGAACTGAAGGACCTCTATTAATTAAATATATAGCAGTGTTGACAGCCTCTGCCGACAAGTTTAAAGGCAGCCCAGCATGCAATCTCATGGTCCTTGCACGCTCCATTATTATCCTATTCATGCGTTCAGCCACTCCATTTTCCTATGGAGTCCCTAGAACCATTTTCTGCCTACGAATTCCATTAAAGGAACAATAATCCTCAAATTCTTTGCTGCAATACTCACCACCGTTATCAGATTTGAGACATTTTAATCTTTTACCTGTCTCATTCTCAACCAAGCTTCTCCATTTTTTAAATGTTTCAAAAACATTAGATTTCTACCTAAGGAAATAAATCCATACCTTCCTAGTTGCATCATCTATGAATGTAACATAATATCAAGAGCCACCAAGAGAAGATACCTGAGCCAGACCCCATACATCGGTATGCACAAGCTCCAATTTTTCATTTTTCTTTTGCTTCCCATCCTTGAGAAAACTAACTCTCTTTTGTTTTCCATACACACAACTTTCATAGAAATCCATATTAATACATTTTAGACCTGGTAAAACTTTCTTAGAATGAAGTACCTTCATACCTTTTTCACTCATATGCCCAAGTCTGTTATGCCACGTTGTTTTAGAACCTGCAATAACTGTTTTAGTCTCTTCCTGCGAACCTGCAGCAACTGTTCCTGAACCTGTTTGTTTTTTCTCTACATTAGCTAAAGTAAAATGAATAGTATGACCTATACAAAGATATAAGGTGCCTACTTTCACACCTTTTGCTACTACTAAGGCACCTTTTGAAACCTTCCAATTTTTATCAGTAAATGTAACAGTGCAACCTTGTTCAGTTAGCTGCCCTGTTGAAATTAAATTCCTACTGAGCCTCGGAATATGCCTTACCTCTTGTAGTAGCCAATTCCCATTCTACAACTTAATCTCGATTCTTCCCTTTCCAACAATTTGATAGGGTTTGTTATCTCTCAAATAAACCAGCCCAAAATCCCCTTGGACATAATCAAGAAAATAAATTCTATGGGGTGTAGCATGAAATGAGGCCCCTGAATCTAAAACCCATGAATCATCCGCATTATCTAAGGAAAGAATCAAAGCATCATCTTCAGATTTATTACTTACCACATTTGCTTCCTTATTGCCTTCTTGTTTGTCTCCTTTGTTCTTCTGAGACCAGCAATCTTTCTTCAGATGACCTGGTTTTCCATAGTACCAACAATCCTTCTGTCCTCTGGTTTGGGATCTTTTGTCCTTTGATTTTCCTCGTGACTTCCCATGACCTCCAGAACCTTTTCCTCTCTCCTTTGATCTGCCCCTACTTTCTACATTCAAAACACTGCCTGATGTGGATCCACCTGAGCTTTTCTTACGAATTTCCTCACTCATCATAACACCAACAACATCATCAAATTTCAGGGTATTTGAACCAGAAACAGAGTTACTAACCACCATTACCAAACTATCCTAGCTTTCAGGCAATGAACATAATATCAAGAGAGCTCTAACTTCTTCATCAAATTTTACATTTATAGAAGTCAATTGACTGACAATCGTATTAAATTCATTAAAATGATCTGTCATAGATCCACCTTCAACCATTTTCGGATTAAACAAACACTTCATAAGAAATACCTTATTAGAGGTTGAGGGTTTTTCATACAATTTAGCCAAAGCTTTCATCAGACCATCTATTGTCTTCACTTCTATTATATTGAATGCCACCACTGGTGCCAGGCACAACCGAATGGTTCCCAGTGCCTTTCTATCAAGAAGATTCCAATCCTCATTAGACATTGTTGCCGGTTTCTTCGATACTCCTTCCAATGACATCCATAAATCATTTTGATAGAGGTAATCCTCCTTCTGCATCTTCCATAACTGATAGTTCTGCCCATTGAATTTATCGACCTTCAATTTACCCTCGTCCGCCATTGCTCCGACTCAACCATGAGACTTTCCTGCAAATGATAATTGAACACAACCTGGCTCTGATACCACTTGTTAGGGTTATCCGGAAGAAGATATCAATTAAATGCAAATAAAGATTAAACAAAGAAATAGAAATACATAGAATTAATAACACCAAGAGACAAGTTTTAACGTGGTTAACCCAAACTCGAGCTACATCCACCAAATAGAGAGTCCAATATTATTATCTAGTAAATCAAACCGATTATAAATAGCAATCCCTGCAATTCAATACCACTGCAAAATGCTACAATACCATTATCAAAACCCTAACCCTTAGCCACTTTTATCAAGCCTTTTTGTCAGTTACAAAAATTAGGGTTTTCTTATGTCGGTCATAAAAAATAGGATTTTTTAAGTCAGCCCTAAAAAAAATTTCTCGAGGCCCAGCCCCACCCCGAACCCCGGCAAGGATACATGGCTAGTGTACAGTACTTTCCTGATCAATCGCCACCTATCAACACAAAATTTGTATAAATCTCTACCATCTTTAAGAGCATTTTCTAGGCTCTTTATCCCAATATCTAGATTTCTCCTATCATTTGCTATAAGTCCCTGTACTTTAGAGAATCTCTTTCCCAAAAACTCTTTCTGAACTTTCTCTTCTGTTGACTTCTCTAAAGAATCAAAATGTGTGCTAATAGAATTAACAAGAGATTTCAAGTTACCAGATGAAGAGGCTGAAGGATCCTTCTGGAAGAATGGCATGATCTTCTCCAACACACCAGATGCAATCTCTATTAGCTCACAATCTTCCATGTGAGACTTCAAAATCTTTTCTTTTTCTGTGGCTTGAGCAAAAGATGCTACCTTCATTGTCTGAACTCGGGAGAGGGAATCAAAATTGAATGATACTTGGAACAGTTCTGGTTCATCAATCTCCACTATTTCCTTGGTCAAGAAATTCTTCACTGCTTCTGCAATGTCTCTTACTGGAAACTTCTTTCCTCTTGCAGCCTTAGAGGTGTCAACAAAGATCTTCTTTGTTTGTTCTTCTTCTCTTCCCTTTTTGTCCTCTTCTTGACTTACTTTCTCCTCTTTTCTTGCTTCTCCTTCAGTTTCGAAGTCTGATGGTGGATCTGGAAGAGATATGTTTACTTCTCCAAGGACTTCTTCTAGAACAAAGGAATCCAAGTTTTTAGTCTTCTCCTCACCTATCTCCTTTGACTCTTCTACAACTTTCTCAGTAGAATCTTCCTTTGATGCACTTGATCCTTCAATATCCATGGCAGAAGGTTCATCACTTATGTCCTCTATAATAGGAATATTGAATCTTTTATATGCATTCTGGAGGATGTCTTCAGTCTCTTTTGCCACCTGATCAGTTTCTCTGAGCATAAGCTTGCTCCTTCTGGCTTTGCTCCAAAACTCATCCTTGCAATCCTTGAAGATCATGCTCATTTGTTTTAAAGTGATGGAAGGATAGAGTTGAATAGCTATCTGTTCCTAGATCTCTAGGTCCTTTGCCTTAGTATTGTTCTTTCTCATTTCAAGTTCCTTCTCTAGGCTTTTGGGAATTAGAGATATGATTTCAATGAATGTTTTATTATAGATGTTTAGATACCTGACTGTAGCATCTTGCAAGATCTTCTGGTCAGCCTCACTACATTCATCGTAGAATTCTGTCATTGGTTGCAGATTTCTATCCACAGTGACTACCTTGATGACATCATCAATGGAGAGAGTAGGCCTTTCAACAAACTCTTCTACCTTTTCTTCTTTATGTTTACTGGCAGAGGATTCCATGGATGTTTTCTTTTTCTTCTTCATTTTCTTGACCTCCTCATCAGTCTCTATCTCTTCATCATCCTTTTGACTTAAGTATGATCTTGTAACCTTTGTCTTTATTCTCTTTTCTCCTTTTATGGATGTCTTTGCTTCCAGTTTTGAGGCTTTTGAGCTCTTAGTAGTAGCAGGTGCAAAGCTCTTTCAAGATCTAGTCTGGGAGGGGGCTTGTACTGGAGCACTTTCTTTTTCTGGTTCTTGCCTTTCTTTCTCTACCCTTTCTACCTTCTCTCTATTGTCATCAACTACCTCCTTTGATATCCCATATCTCTTGGCAACTTCTTCTACTTCCCTTCTCACTTTTCTCTTGATCTTAGGCTATCTCAGTTCAACAAGAACTTTTACACTCAACTCTTGGAAGGTTCCAAACCTTTCTGCCTCAAGGTCCTTTGGTTGACTTAGCAGATGTTGAACATGAAGCTCTAGAATTTTCTCATCTACCTCATAGCCCATTGGTATAATCTAGACTATTCTAGGTTCCACTACCTTCATTAGGCATTGATCAGTGTCTACCATGAAGCACACTGTATCCTTGTATTTTTCAATTAGAGATTGGGTGATTCTCTCTCTAGCCTGCATCATACCTTGGAAGTTTTTGAAGTAACCCCAGAGTGTTGTACTTTGTGGCTTGGCATCACCAAGCCCATACATATAATCTCTGATTTGTATGGCAACTGGTCTGTCATTCTGCCATACCCAACCACTAGATCTAGGTAGCTCATTCATATAGTAAAAAAATAGACATAGTATCAAGCCACTGTACTTAAATGAATTCTTCTTATCCTTCTTTACTTTCTACAAATTCTCTGATAGTTGGTTCAGGAGAAGCTCACAAAGATCATAATCAGTATTTTCCCTTAGAATTTGATAGGTAGTGTATATTGCTGTTCTCGATACAAAATTCTCCCTACTGAAGTGATATATTTTATAACAGATTATCATAGAAGCAAATTTGATATCTGGATCTGTGATATCCTCAATTATCATTGCTCTTTTATCAAATTTTGATCCAGTAGCCTCACTTATAGTTTAGTTTTTGACTAATTTGAGAGAAGGCAACCCACAGAATGAGTGCAATCTGGTTACCGCCCTAATGGCATCTTTTGTGATCTTAAATGGCCTCATCAACCACATGAAGTTGTCATGCATTCTGCTAAGAACATACTGAACCCATTCATCTTCTACAAAATAGGGGAAATGGATGTAATGTCCAAAATGCTTATCCCAGATGGCCTTGTATTGGGGTTTAAGTTCAAATGATTCATCTATTAATTCCTTGTGATAGATATCCATCAGTTTGGATTCCCCAAATTCCTCAATGTTGGTGTGAATGTATACCCTAACATCTTCTATGTGCAGAACCCCACGTGAAATGCTAGAGAATGCACCTAGGGGATCAACTTCTAGGGATTTGTAAGGATGTTTCTTAAACTTAGGATGCGGCCTATCAGTGATCTTAACAACATTTGGAGTAGCCATCTTTCAAAAGATTGAGAGAGATATTCAAGAATGGAAATACTTTTTTACGCTTCTAGGGTTCATGATATGAGCCAAAAGGATCACTGATTGAATCAGATTCTGTGGATGATCTTTGAGAGAGTTGAAGTAATCTTGTTTCAGAGCTCCTTCTTTCTTCTTCTTGAATGTAAATGTGCAAATGATGAACAAAAGAACCCTTTTATCCTTGTACAAACCCTAATTTCATATTGCAATAAATGCACTCCTTAAGTCATTCCAGTTACCTTGTTCTTCTTGTTTTGAGAGAGATCTTTTTAGATCACTGAGATGCACTTAGAATGATAACTTGAAATGTATCTCCCTTCCCTGAATCATCCTATTTATTCACAGATCAAAGTGTTTCAGTTTTGAATCATATCAGATCTAACTGTGAAAATCTTTCTTTTACTGGATGACTGTGAAACTGGATCTATCTTGGATGATTAACCTCTTCAAAACTCCTTTCAGATCTTCCTTATTTTTATTGAGGGTTGTTTAGATATTTCTCTAAGAACCCTTTAATCCACAACTTTCCATGTGCCAATTTCAGGCACCGATTGACTGGCTGGGGGAATTTATTTTCCTTTGTGACTCCCCCTAAGCTAGAGCTCATCTATTTATTTTCTCGAAGGAATATCAGCACTAGATTCTAGTGTGGATCCATCCCCAACATTTTCTATACTTCTCTTCACCCAAATCTTTTTCATCTCCCTTTGAACTTCATCCACATTCACTTTTCCTTTTCCCTTGTCTTTGTTTTGATTTTGATGCACCGGACCCTTTTTATCCTGATTCTTACTTCTACAGAATTTGGCAAAATGACCGGATCTTTTGTAATTGTAGCAAACAACATTTCTTTGCATAGTTGACTGGTATCCTCTTGATCTACACTGATTAGCCATATGTCTCATTCTATTGCATGCAAAGCATCTACCTTGAATGAATTGTTTATTTGCACATTTCTACATTCATGAGATTTGTGACCATACCTTTTGCAGATAAAACACTGTCCGAAGAAGGATGGATTAGTCTGATTCATTCTTCTTCTACATTGATTGGGTTTATGATCAAAATTATTGCAATTGTAGTAGTATCTATTAAAGGATGGATATCTTTGAGCATTTTGTTTCCTTACCGATGGTCTTCTAGGTCTATTCCTTGGATTTCATGATCCAAAGTTCTTCTGACTAGATCCAGAGCTTTTACCTTTCTCATATCCCAAGCCATGCTTGTCATCTACCCTCTTTTGGATTTCAAGAAGAACTTCAAGTTGAGCAGAGATTATTTTGAATTTTCCTTTGTATTCATTTGTTGTTTGAAGATCCCTTTTAAGAGTGTCTATCTAATTCTCAAGTTATTCTTCATTATCTCTAGCTTCTTCAACATCAGATTCCAAATGCTGAATTATTCTATCCATTTTGTGGCAGTCTTCTGACTTCTCCTTGAGAGATTGTTTTAGATTATCTTCAAGTTTTTTTTTCTCTTTAATTTCGTGGGTGAATTTCATAACCCTTGATTCCATTTCATGTCTTACCATAATGCTCTCTTTTGATAGCTTCTCACATAACTTGTTCTTCTCATTCAGATCTTCATCAATATTATTGGATTCACTTTGACTTGCTAATTGTTGAAGTAGTTCCTTTCTCTTTTTCACAGAGATACTCAGTTTTTCTTTTAGTTCATTTATGAAATCATCAGCTTGTTTGAGTCTTTCCCTCAAGTTGTTTACTTCAGAGTGAGATTTCTCAAGATCATCTAGGGTAGACTGAAGTTGTTCCCTCATACCATACATATCCATTAAGATTCCCAGATCTTCCTCAAGCTGTTAGGCTCTGTTTGGAGGAACTTAGCTCTAATACCAATTGTTGGAAAGAAGGCAGATAACTGAGGGGGGGGTGAATTAGTTATCTTAAATTTTGTAACTTTCTTTTCTTCTTTAACAATAGTGCAACATCAAAACATATAAGCATAAATGAACATGAAAGAAGAAATGAAATCAACACACATAACACAAGGATTTTTACATGGAAAACCTTGTTAAGGGAAAAACCATGGGGTGACTAACCCAAGATTGTATTCTCTATTAAAAGAATAAGAAGTACAAAAAGGCAATTGCCAATTAGGGCTCACTACCTGAGCACACTGCTCACAAGAGGCTCACTGCCTACAAGAGACTCACTATCTATAAGGTATATAGAAAGTAATAAGGTATTTTAACTAATCAGGGGCATCCACATATGCTAAGGTTTAGTTCCAGTTAGGCTCAATATACTGATCTGCTACACTTCATTCTTCCTCTGCTTAGTGCTAATGTTCTGTCACATACCAGATTTGTATTGCTACTTCCACACTGCTCTCTACTTTTTTTCACAAACTTTATCACACCACACACACCTTCACATTGAAATCCATCTGGTATATATATTTGCACCAAGGATTTCAACATATTTCTGGTTGGCATCCATAATACTCAAGATTTTCCCAAACTCTGGTCTATCGGTTGAATCCTTTCTTACTAAGTGATGCATATCAACGAGATAGTTCTAGAAGTCATCAATCATGTCGGCCAACCATGAATGATCCCTCAAGAAGCTTGATCACCATCAATTCCTCATCGAGATTAAGGTTTGATGTTCTGCCGGTTAGTTCTTGCTCTGCCTGTCAAGAACCTATTACTTAGGTGCTCATATCTTTTCACTCTTTCATCACCAGAGGCTCAATCTCTGGAATGTGGTAGTCATGGTACTCCTCTTGACTTCCCCAAGTCCACACTTTTCTAAGATACATCCTCTAAGAGATCCAGACCTTGTTGCATGCTTTGTTCTTGTTCACCAGACCAAAACACTCTTCAATTTGACTTCTGATAAAGACCTATTATGTGCTGCAAATGTGTGGGATAAACTTTGTTGCCATAAATAACAACACTTATGAAGCCACACAGTGTCTCTTGCCAATAAACGGTACTAAAACTCCCTATGAATTGTGGTATCAGAGAATTCCAATAGTAAGATATTTCAAAGTCTTTGGAAGAAAATGTTATATCAGAAGAGATGAAGATCTTGGGAAATTTGATGCAAGATGTGATGAGGGAATCTTCCTTGGATACTCTACCAAGAGCAAGGCCTACCAATGCTACAACAAAAGGTTGAAAAGGATTGTTGAGAGTGCAAATGTGAAGGTGGATGGAAACAAATGAAGAACATCAGATTAGAATGGCTATGAATCAAATGAACTTGTTGCTACAATTTATGAAGAAAAAGTTGAACAAGAAGATAGCTAAGATGAAGAAGAAAAGGCTCCAAAAGTTGCTACTAAGACCCCCAGGTATGTAAGAATCAATCACTCTAAAGATCAAATTAGTGGAGACAAAGACAAAGGAGTACTAAAAAGAAAAAGAGTTGTAGAAGAACAAGTAAATTAATGTTTTATCTCTATAGTTGAACCAAAAATTGTGAATGAAGCCTATAATGATGAAAATTGGGTAAAGGCAATGGAGGAAGAACAAATGCAGATAGAGAAGAATGAAACATGGGAATTAGTTCCTAGACCTACTAAAAAAAATGTTATTGGAACCAAATGGGTTTTCAGGAATAAGCTGGATGAAAATGGAGAGGTTGTAAGGAATAAAGCAAGGCGTGTTTGCAAAGGATATTCTAACATTGAAGGAATAGATTTTGAAGAGCCTTTTACTCTAGTAGCTTGGATTGAAGCAATCAGAATGTTTTGGCATTTGTAGCTCATAAAGATTTCAAAGTGTATTAGATGGATGTGAAGTGTACATTCTTGAATGGTGAATTAGAAGAGGAAGTCTACATTGAACAACTAGAAGGATTCTAACTATCAAATCAAGGTGATATGGTATGTAGGTTGAAGAAAGCATTATATGGACTCAAGCAAGCTCCTAGGGCCTATTATGCAAGTTTGGATAAGTACTTATTATAGTTAGGTTTTAGTAAAGGTACTGCTGATAGTAATCTCTATTTCAATATTAATGATGATCAAAGTTTGATTGTTGAAGTCTTTGTTGATGATAACATCTTTGGAGGAAATGAAGATCTGTGTATAAAATTTTCTGGTGAAATGTAGAAAGAGTTTGAGATGTCTATGTCTGGTGAGACAAATTTCTTTTTGGGCCTACAATTCAATCAATTAGATAAATGAATCTTCATACCTCTGTCTAAGTACGTGAAAGAATTGTTAAGGAAATCTAGGATGGAAGACTCTAAACCGATATGTACTCCCATGGTGAGTGGCTACAAATTGAGAAAAAACTAATGAACCACCCAAGACTAATAAAATATAGCACATATCCATGATTGGAGGATTGCTTTATCTAACTCAAACTAGACCTGATATTATGCATGCAGTTTATCTTGTTGCAAGATTTCAAGTTGATCTAAGAGAATCACATGTGATGGCAGTAAAGAGAATTTTGAGGTATTTAAAAGGCACTTTAGATCATGGCTTATGGTATCCAAAGGATAATGATTTCACTCTTAGTTCTTATATAGATGCTTATTGGGTTGAAGATATTGATGATAGAAAGAGTACAAGTGGAGGTGCATTCTTCTTGGGAAATAGATTGGTTTCATGGCTAAGCAAGAAACAAGATTCAATCTCTTTATCAACTGCAAAAGCATAGTATATTGCAATAAAATGTTGTTGTACTCAAGTGCTATGGATGAAGTAGACTCTGAACGATATAAGAGGTGTTTATGAAGATCCAATTACAATCTTGTGTGACAATACAAGTGCGATAAATATTTCAAAGAATCTAGTGATGCGCTCAAGAACAAAGCATATATCTATAAGGTATCACTTTTTGATAGAGAAGGTGACACAAAATGAAGTAAAGTTGGAATATGTGTCCATAAATGGATCAGATTACAGATATCTTCACCAAACCTTCACCTAAGGATACTTTTGAGTATCTCAAAGGAAAGTTAGGGGTCATTACCCCTCCTACCTTAAACTAAGATGCCTAAGATTGCATCAATCCAGTAATGTTCAAAGTTTCATTCTTTAATCTAGATTGATGTTGTGAGAGATACCACTCAGGGGGAGTAGCTAGATATGTTGGTAATATCTCAGTTGGATCTAAGTAGCAGAATGCAAGTATGTGCCCTTTACCATTGATGTCAAAGGGGGAGATAAATCATGTGCAAAACTAAGGAAGAGAAAGAATAGAGATATGCAAAGAGAAAGGGGGATAATCTTTTCTTGATGGTCTTTTTAGTTTTTTGCATCATATGTTGCCATCAATGACAAAGGGGGAGATTATTGCAAGTATGTGCCTAATCAATGTTATCATTGATGTCAACATATCTATCTTCTCATTGGTGTCAACTATGCTCTTATTTTGGTACTTTATTGTAATAAGTGAGATGCTTTGTATCCATTTATGTAAGTGATCTTGATGTTAAGGATATTGAGAAAATTAGCTCCTCCGGTAAAAATAGGATATTTCCAGTCTTTCTACCATAGCTTGAGGGATCAAAATCCACCTTATGAATCATGTGAAGAGGAACGGCCTTTATGACAGCTTGGTAAGTATCATGGTATGTATTAATAAGCCTCTATTTTTGCTTGAACTCATGCCAAGAAAGGAAATTATTAGAGGGGGGATTCAGAAAGTCAGGTAGAATATGAATCATGTGTTTTTTTTAAAACTAGTTTGATTCTAACATGGGTACTCAAGATTCATTATTTTAGTTTGAAGCCCTGAGGATGACACCTCAAGAGTCTATTTCACAATTCAATCATAGGTTTCTTCTCATGTATTAAAGGGTTCAAGCTTCAAATTGGATGGTAAGTGATTTTATGTTGAAAGAGAATTATCTATGGTGTTTGGATGTCTCATTTATAGGGAAGATCAAACTATTTGGTGATATTACTTCCTCGGATGATGCAGTCTACAAGGCTCTCCTATTGGAAAAATATAGATATGATATCACAAATGGCACAAATAGTCAAGGTGGGAGTTCTAATGCACAAATGCTTGCAAATTGCCAACCACAACAGCCTTATGTAAGTCCATCTAACCTATATACTTTGTTGTAATCATTCCAATCATTCAACCATGGCATTCTAATTCCTCAAAGTATGCAATCAGCCATTACAAAAAATTAGATCAGCCACTTCCAAGGGCAAGATTTCAGTCATCTAGGCTCAAATTTGATCATGTGTGTGGGTGTTACACCTCCTACAAGTTTGCCTATAGCTGCATCATCCAAATCTAGTTGGGATACACCACTATGGGGGTCAAATCATCCATATGATAATGATTTTGCAAGAAGAGGTAGGGTTGATCAATAATATCATAATCATGTTGGTCCAATACAAAATTAATATTATGGTCAAAATACACAAAATACAACCATGAATATAAGTATTCTATATTTTAATGATGCTCCCATGATTATACTATCATTTTCCATTTATACTCTAGCACTTAATGCACCTGATCATGATAATATTTCAAGTGGGAATTTGATATCTAGTCACATTAGCATGATAGTTTATTTGAAAATGAATATGGAATAGACCTAAAAATTGATCATAGTCAAGGAATCAAGTTATGATGTGAACTAGTTACAAATATTAGTCATCAAACATTAAAAAATGATGAACAACCTAAAGAGAGTGAGGCATATAGAATGCTACCCTAGAACTATTGTCATGAGGAATCAACAAGAAAGGAGTCTTCCTCATCTTCACAAGGTACTCTTGATGACTTTTTGGGGTATGAGAAAAATTCTCCTAATGAAGGCATGTCCATTAATCATACATTTGGCTTGAATATTTTGCTTACTCAAAGAAATTTGAACAAGAGATTGTAAGAATTAGGTATTCCTATGTCATTATCAGATTTTGCAAGGTTGGAAGGATGTCGGATACACAAAATGAATAGAAATTGTGAGATATATTGCTATGTTTTCCTTGGGAAGATTGACTTATACATGCAAGGGATAATGACCATTGAAGAAGTATTCATTCGTCTAGAAGACAATTGGGACATTTAATCACACAAGGAAGAAGATGAATAGGATCAAATGCATGAGACTCAAGAAGACATGCATCTACCTAATGAAGAAGAAGAAGGCATTTCAAATCATCCACTCATGACAAGTCAATAAAAAAGGGTAACATAGAAACTTTGAAGTTATTGGATGAGTTTCCTAAGTTTCATGATGGATTGTGTAAAACTAGTGATCAAGAAGAAAAGCTGCCACATGATGTTTTTCTTGATCAAGATGGGAGTCATGCTATAGGTCAAGAGAGAAAACTCAATTTCAAAACTAAAACTATTCATGAGGAGCTTCATCCAAGAAAAGAATTTTAACCTCACATGGATATTATGGAACCTAGTAATTGAAAGCAAGCTAGGTGTGTGGAAATGCTTCCTACACTAATCTATTGAGGAGAGGGCTATGCAAATTAAAATTTATCCTAACTATTACAGCGATGTTAAACAATTAACATGAGATATTGCAGCAAAACACAAGAGCCAGAAAGAAGACAGAAGAAGAGAGACAGAGATTTACGGTGGGGAAAACCCTTATCGGGTGAAAAACCCCACACTCAGAAACCTGCACAATGTATTAAAAAATCTGAAAGAATGTTTACAATACACTTGCAATGCAAGATTCAATGGTCTTCAAAACTCATGTCTGGAGTCAATCCAGCAGCATAAAATTACCTATAAACCTGTGATACAAACTCCATCTCCAAGCACCTGTTTAAATAGAACATACAAGGCAATTTTGGACCTTTCTTGAAATGGGCGTCTAATATCGCATCTTCGACCAAAACCCACACCTACGGAAACTTGGTCAACTTTGTAGAATGTGTCTAACACTTGTCCATAGCTCCCATCCCAAAGAGGTCACCACTTTCCAAAATGGGCTATGATAGATACTCTTACGACACTTACGACCGTCATAGAATCTGTCATAGCGGTTACAACTTACAGCTGTAAGAGAATCTATCATACACATTATAAATAGTATATTCTCTTACAACACATCATATTCCACCTTGGGGCACCCAAATATGCCTCATTCAAAGATGCTTCATGACACATGTCATTACCTGTCTTACAACCTTCTATTCTCGACTCTTACATGTCATAGGAATCTGTCATAACCGTTTCAGTCAAACATTCCTTACACAACATAGAAGATGCTAACACATGGTAGAATATTCCTACCACTAAGTGGGATGCCTATCTCCTCATGTGAGGACAAAATAACAAGTTGTCATAATCCATGTAGGATTGACACATCACCGTGCCACATCCCACAATATGACAAAGTGGAATTTTTAATTATTTACAACATATGCAATTGAATAATAAATACAAACATTACAAATGCAGAGAATTACCAAGGTTGAGACACCTTGATTCCCAACATTCTCCCACTTGTCGAACACCTTGTAAGAGCCAATAGAAAAATAGGATTTAACCTCTATAGGACGAGAGGCCCGTAGACTCTGAACACCATCTAAACTTTTTTGTGCCCACTGGTTTCATCAATTCATCTGTAACACTCTTCAAAGTATCTACCTTCTCCAAATTTACCTTTCCATCCTCAACCATGTCCCTCACGAAGTGAAACTGAACATCAATGTGCTTGGTTCTAGCATGGAAAGTTGGATTCTTTGCAAGGCAAATTGCACTTTGACTATCACAACTGACCATGATCTGACCTACATCAACACCAATATTGAAACACAATCTCTTAATCCAAATGGCTTCCTTACAAGAATGATTTGCTGCCATATACTTAGCTTCTGTCGTGGATACAGAAGCAACAGGTTGTCGCTTACTCATCCAACTAATAGCACCACCAAAAAATGTAAACACATAAGCACTAGTGGATCTCCTGCTGTCAATGTCACCTACCCAATCTGAATCCACAAATCCATGAATATCAACAAAATGCAGAGGTCCTAAAACATTACCATGATAACAAATGGAATAATCAGAAGTACCCCTTAGATATCTGAACACTCGCTTAACTACATCCCAATGAACCTATCTAGGATTAGCCATAAATCGACTTGTTGGTTTTTCTTTTGAATCAGCATTAGGGTTTGCCAGTTCTAATGCATAGGCAGATTCAGCCAACTGAATACAGGAGGTTGCGTGAGCTCCTCCCCTTCACTTCTGGTTCTGCCGCACCAAGGGGGGTTTCCCTACTTGATAAAAGTATAACCTTGACTAGCTCAATGATAGAGAGATATAACTTGACAGCAGCAGGCAGAATACTCTCATGTATGGACCAAGATTTGTGTAACAAATTACAAGGCTGGCAATATTCTTGGACATAATGTCTGGTTAGGTATGAGAGCATGCAGAGGTTCCTAATCCTAATCCTACAACTAACAGATGGAAGGATGAGATGGTTTGAAATGGTGTTTGGAGTTATGGGACTTTCCTAGACCCATTGAACAGACAGATTCCCAAACCAGTGCCTTATCTGGGCAGCAGAGTCATATCTAAAACTGTAAATGTCTCCCCATGACAACATAAATTCATATCCAGAGGACCTAAGAATAATGCTACTGCCTAACAGCAACATGTCCAAGAAAGAGTATCATTAATGATCATACTTAACAGATCCTATGATGCAATCTATTTCCCTTTGTATCTGATCAAAAGCCTATTTAACCACTCCTTGAGCAGACGCAATAAATCAGACACACAGTATGCACATACTGAAAAACTTGGAAGCCCTTGACAACCTTGTTTGAAAGGAAAACAAATGACATACAGGAGACAATCAGAAACAATACACACATAGGTGTTTTTCATTTAAAATCAATCTACATAGAAGGCCATCATAGAGAAAATCATCATTTACAAGCCAAGATAGATTAGTACACCAGACTGAGGACCAAGTCTGTAGCAAAAAATACCTTTCAAAATGTGAACACCTTATGTTCAGAGTCAGAGCAGAAAGCCCAAAAACATCCAACAACTAAAAAGTAACACAGCCAAAACCATTTATACAGAACCATGTACATTCAGCAATTAATTACATGGCCAGAAGTCAAAAATTTGCCAGATACATTCCTTCCATTTGAAAATGGCCTTCACAGATTAAATGCGACAGACAGGGGGAATCTCGAGCTTTGCGCCGCCATCTGAAAGTCTTCATCCACGATCAGGTAGCTTCACCGTTTGTACCGTCGCCCATACCCCTGCATGACCGTCATTGATGGCTCAACCACCCGCACTTCACTTGGAAACTGTCGTAACCTTCAAACGGAAGCCTCCCGCCAAAATGTGCTTCACTGAAAGTTCAAAACTGTAGGAAGAAAAATCCCACATTGGTGCCGCGGAGACAACTTTATCATTTTAAAAACATGGCCGCATGGGTACTAAGTGTCGAGCATTTTGCTGCGCTCGACACACGACCCTTTGCCCATAGCCCATCGCCATGACATACATTATCGGCCTACCTGACAAATCTCCTGACGACCACAGTGGTCTCACCGATCGCAACATCTCCACAAGTCACCAACATCCCCATCGGCCAGCTCTACAAAACTTACCCCGACCTCACTAGTCTCTCCGATCACACACATCCTCTGTCGGTGAGACCCTCAACCGTCGGCCAAGCAGAAACATCCTCTGCTGATGATATCATTCACACCGATGACCACTCCATGCTCCCCTCTCGGTGTGACCTACGCCGATGACACCCTCGTCGGCCAAACACTTTCCATCGGCAGACCCTCCAACGGCTAGCCCGACAGCCAAAGTCTTCTCGATGCTCACCTTCGCATCCCTCCATCGGTGAGACCTACGCCGATGACATCGCATCGGCCAAGCCTCCCACCGTTGGCACAATTCAAAATACCTAGGCCGACAATACAACTCTCACCGATGAACCATGGCTTCATCCCTCCATCGGCCAAACACACGCCGATGATTCTTCATCGGCCAAGCTCCTCACATCGGTAGATCGAAACAATGCTAGCCTGATATACCAAATCTTGCCGATGAACACTTGACTTACCCCCATCGGCATGACCAACACCGTCAGCGGAACCACAATATCCTTTACCGATAGGCAATAGTCTTGGCGATATACAAAGAACACACCATGCTATTGATACGATCGCCAAGACATAAGTAAACTTATGCCGATGGGCAAAACATGATGACCCCTTCCTCAAGAAAGATGATGTGGATGTTGCAAAACACTGAAGGGGTGCCAACACTTAAAATTTTTTGGATTTTAGGGAAGGTGCCTGCATGAAAAATTGCTAAATCAACTGACAGTCAATTCAGGCACCAACAGTGGCTCTGTCTGAGGATGCATGCCTCTTGCAGGCATGGCAAGAACCACAGAACTCTAGGATGCAGACCAGTCCCCTATCCATTGGGCACAGAGTCATGAAGTTACAATGATCTGCATCACCAAACACTCTTGATGGCCTAAGGCCACCAAGAAAGGGAAAACCAATACTTCCCCTTGTCAAACACCTTGTTCTCATCTGCATACACTGGGTCAAGCCTAAGAGTACTGCCATGCTCTGACCACAAATAAACCTGGTTATTTGCATATTCAACCTTCTGACTTAGTTTGTCACTATCACCCTTATGTAAACAACCCTCAGCATCAGGCAACAAATGGATGCAGGATGTATCAAGCAATGCATACTCAAATGGAATATAACACTTGTCATCACTATGCATTACAAAATGATTTCCTAGCTGGACTGAAAATTGGAAGCACTCGAAGTCCATCATACAGCTAGGAAAATCAGAGCTCATTTCATATGCTGGCCTCTCAAAAGAAAAGCTTTCAAATTCACAATTGTGCACATTATGCACATAACCAATAGTAGCACCAAACTGGAAAAGATCAGGCTCTAGCACCTCATTCAAATCAGGCACATTTTTACAGTCAATTACCTGATGTATGTTGTTTCCTCTTTCATCAGGATGAGAAACAGAATCCAAACCAAAAACAATGTCTAGATCCTCACCATACTCAAATAGATCCTCATCACCATATGTGTCAAAGATGGGTGATCCAGGTACATAATCTTGATCATAATATGCCATTTGTTCATGGGCAGCAGAGCACACATCTTCATCACCAATGGATTCACTCTGTGGAGGAGTATCAGCCTATGTGTCATAAGCAAAACAGCCATCAAATGAAAAACAATCATGCTCTGAACTAGCACTTGTTTCAATCCCTGACTGCTCTTCATGATCTCCATGTGTTTGAAAGGTAGGCAATGGGTCACACATAGGACTGCTTCTCTGTTTTCTTATATCTTCTCTGTCTCGAGTACAATACTCACAATTGTCTCCATAGGTCCATTCCAAAAGTTGCTCATTACTGTCCACAACCTCGTTGTTGTTTTCATGGCCAGCTGCCTCATCATTGCAATGGGAGTCTTCATTAGTTCCTTCATTGGCATCCTCAACTGGTGAACAATCCAATTGAGCAGTATTGTTAGCATTATGTTCAAATACAGCAGTCTCAACCTCTATGCTTTCATTTTCATTTTCATCTGCACATGATGCATTAATTATTTGGTCATTTGCAGCTTCACAACTATTTTTCACACCAAGGCCTGGGGACAGGGATATCAACAGGTGCCCATTTCTAAAATTTTCTATATTTTCAGAAAATTTGTATGCCATCTGCATACCTGTTACCTTGAAATCCCTCAGTATTGCACTAGAGCCCTCCTCAAAAGCCTCAAAGAATATGCCAACACAGGCTGAAATATCAGGTCTGAAGACTTCTAGGATCTGTGAAAGGGCTACTGCAAACCTATGACTGAAATCAACACATGGCTCTTCATCTTGTTTTCTGATGTTCATCAATTTTGCAACAAGATCAGCAGGTTCTCTTGCAAATTCTTCTTTGAAATAGTCAGCAAGCTCATCCCAACAGGCAAAACATCTCTTTGGAAGGCTCAAATACCAGTCTTTTGCTTTTGCATCAAAGGACCTAACAAAAAACCTCATCCACATATCCTCATCTCTGAATGAATGATTTCCCATGAACTCATGAAAATTTTGGATATGTGCATTCCCATCACATACACTGTGACCACTAAATCTAGGCATCTGACGATATATCCTAGCAGACATAGTTTCTACTTTATAATCAACCCATGACAAATCCAGTTGGTCATACAAAGGATCAAAAGGGCTGCCAGGAGGTTTAGCTTTCTGACTGGCAGACACAACAAGGTTACTACTGTTTAACTGGGCCTGCCTAGCCTCTAAAAATATCAACCTATTTTTTATCTCTTCTATTCTTTTATCATTCCCTTCCTGACTGAGTATGGGATAATACATACTTGGATTCATGAAATTTCTATTTTCAGACATCCCTTGCATTCCTAAGACCTATAGCCTCCCCTGGCATCTAACTTATGCAATAGAACAATAAATATAAGTGGGAGGAAACAGGGTACCTTTTCTCATACAAATGCTGAAGTTTGAAAAGCACATTTTCTGTCACAACACACATCAACTTTCATGTGCATTCAGGTCTTTTGCAGAGTCGCCACCTCTCCAGAGAGGACAAAATTTTACAGCAGCTGAAAGCTCAACACATATTTTTCTGAGTTCATACCACCAGCAGAGCATCATCATTCACATGAAAGACTCCCCAGCAGAGTCACCATTTTGTTAGTTTTTCTTCTGAATCAGCATTAGGGTTTGCCAGTTCTAATGCACAGGCAGATTCAGCCAACTGAATATAGAAGGTTGTGTGAGCTCCTCCCCTTCACTTCTGGTTCTGCCGCACCAAGGGGGGTTTCCCTACTTGATAAAAGTATAACCTTGACTAGCTCAATGACAGAGAGATATAACTTGACAGTAGCAGGCAGAATACTCTCATGTATGGACCAAGATTTGTGTAACAAATTACAAGGCTGGCAACATTCTTGGACATAATGTCTGGTTAGGTATGAGAGCATGCAGAGGTTCCTAATCCTAATCCTACAACTAACAGATGGAAGGATGAGATGGTTTGAAATGGTGTTTGGAGTTATGGGACTTTCCTAGACCCATTGAACAGACAGATTCCCAAACCAGTGCCTTATCTGGGCAGCAGAGTCATATCTAAAACTATAAATGTCTCCCCATGACAACATAAATTCATATCCAGAGGACCTAAGAATAATGCTACTGCCTAACACAACATGTCCAAGAAAGAGTATCATTAATGATCATACTTAACAGATCCTATGATGCAATCTATTTCCCTTTGTATCTGATCAAAAGCCTATTTAACCACTCCTTGAGCAGACGCAATAAATCAGACACACAGTATGCACATACTGAAAAACATGGAAGCCCTTGACAACCTTGTTTGAAAGGAAAACAAATGACATACAGGAGACAATCAGAAACAATACACACACAGGTGTTTTTCATTTAAAATCAATCTGCATAGAAGGCCATCACAGAGAAAATCATCATTTACAAGCCAAGATAGATTAGTACACCAGACTAAGGACCGAGTCTGTAGCAAAAAATGCTTTTCAAAATGTGAACACCTTATGTTCAGAGTCAGAGCAAAAAGCCCAAAAACATCCAACAACTAAAAAGTAACACAGCCAAAACCATTTATACAGAACCGTGTACATTTAGCAATTAATTACATGGCCAGAAGTCAAAAATTTGCCAGATACATTCCTTCCATTTGAAAATGGCCTTCATAGATTAAATGCGACAGACAGGGGGAATCTCGAGCTTTGCACCGCCATCTGAAAGTCTTCATCCACGATCAGGCAGCTTCACCGTTTGTACCGTCGCCCATACCCCTGCACGACCGTCATTGATGGCTCAACCACCCGCACTTCACTTGGAAACTGTCGCAACCTTCAAACGGAAGCCTCCCGCCAAAATGTGCTTCACTGAAAGTTCAAAACTGTAGGAAGAAAAATCCCACATTGGTGCCGCGGAGACAACTTTATCATTTTAAAAACATGGCCGCATGGATACTAAGTGTCGAGCATTTTGCTGCACTCGACACACGACCCTTCGCCCATAGCCCATCACCATGACATACATTATCGGCCTACCCGACAGATCTCCTGCCGACCACAGTGGTCTCACTGATTGCAACATCTCCACAAGTCACCAACATCCCCATCGGCCAGCTCCACAAAACTTACCCCGACCTCACTAGTCTCTTCGATCACACACATCCTCTGTCGGCGAGACCCTCAACCGTCGGCCAAGCAGAAACATCCTCTGCCAATGATACCATTCACACCGATGACCACTCCATGCTCCCCTCTCGGTGTGACCTACGCTGATGACACCCTCGTCGGCCAAACACTTTCCATCGGCGGACCCTCCAACAGCTAGCCCGACAGCCAAAGTCTTCCCGATGCTCACCTTCGCATCCCTCCATCGACGAGACCTACGCCAATGACATCGCATCGGCCAAGCCTCCCACCATTGGCACAATTCAAAATACCTAGGGCCGACAATACAACTCTCGCCGATGAACCATGGCTTCATCCCTCCGTCGGCCAAACACACGCCGATGATTCTTCATCGGCCAAGCTCCTCACATCGGTAGATCGAAACAATGCTAGCCTGATACACCAAATCTTGCCGATGAACACTTGACTTACCCCCATCGGCATGACCAACACCGTCGGCGGAACCACAATATCCTTTGCCGATAGGCAATAGTCTTGGCGATATACAAAGAACACACCATGCTATTGATACGATCGCCAAGACACAAGTAAACTTATGTCGATGGACAAAACATGATGACCCCTTCCTCAAGAAAGATGATGTGGATGCTGCAAAACACTGAAGGGGTGCCAACACTTAAAATTTTTTGGATTTTAGGGAAGGTGCCTGCATGAAAAATTGCTAAATCAACTGACAGTCAATTCAGGCACCAACACGACTAAGGACTCCCACTACTCAGGCAATGTCTAGTCTTGTATAGACCATAGCATACATCAAACTGCCAACAACACTAGCATAAGGTACTCTGCTCATGTCCTCCACCTCACTAGGAGATTTTCTACAATGCTCAACAGACAACTTTGTCCCCAAGGAAATGGGAACACACAATGGTCTACAATCTCCCATGCTGATTTTCTCCAACATAGTCTTAACATACTTAGTCTGACTTAACTAAAGTTTTCTGTTGGTTCTCTCTTCTAATTTCCATTCCTAGAATGTACTTGGCTGCCCCTAAATCTTTCATTTAAAACTGAGCTGACAACTAAGATTTAAAATCAGAAATCATATTCTTACCCTTCCCAATGAGAAACATATCATCAACATACAGTGTAACAATGAGAATATGATCACCATCAAACTTATAATAAACACGATGATCCAAATTTGATCTCACAAATCTAATTGACAACACAAAGGCATCAAACTTCAAGTACCATCTCCTAGGGGATTGCTTCAAACCATACAAAGACTTCTTAATTTTGCAAACCAAATTTTCTTTACCTTTTGCCATGTAATGCTCTGGCTGTGACATGTACATTTCCTCCTCCAAGTCACCATGAAGGAAAGCTATCTTCACATCCATTTGTTCTACCTCCAAGTCATAAGCTGCTATGAGAGACAACAAGAATTGAATGAATGTTAGCTTTGCAATGGGAGAGAAGATCTCACCATAATCTATACCCTCCACTTGTGAATACCCCTTTGCAACCAATTTGGCCTTATACTCTTCAATACTACCATCTGCACCAATCTTTTTCTTGAACACCCATTTGCATCCAACGGGTTTCCATCTAGGAGGCAAAGGCACCAAGTACCAAGTTTGATTCTTTTCCAAAGAAGCCATTTTTTCCTCCATGGCCTCCTTCCAGGAACTTGTATCCTTCATATCCAAGGCCTCTGATATAGTTCTAGGTTCATCACTATTAGTGAGCAAAGCATAAGCACAACTAGAATCAAGCAATGTAAAACCAAACCTTTTAGGTTGCTTCCTTATCCATGTAGACCTCCTCAAGAGATGAGGTTGAGCTTCAACTTCTTCTTCTGAGCTTTCAAAGCTGCTAGAGCTCTCCTCATCATCAGGTCCAACATTTCTTTCTATTCAGTCTTCTCACAGGTGAGGAGAAACTTAACAACATCCACTTTCTTTTCTTTTTCTTCTGGCTGCAAAATAGTGGAAGAAAGTGTAAGCTCTTTGAAAATGATGCTTCTTCTATACAACAATTTTTTAGCCACGGTGTCTCAAATCTTGTATCCTCTCACACCAACAGAATAACCAATGAAGATACACTTAACAACTTTGTTATCTAACTTTGACCGCTTCTCCTTAGGCACATGTGCATATGCCTCACAACCAAAAAAACATGAAGATGCCTTACTGAAGGCTTTCTACTAGACCACACCTCCATGGGTGTCTTTCCAACAAGAGCTAATGTAGGAGATTTGTTTACCAGATAGCAAGCAGTGACAACAGCTTCAGCCCAAAACTTTTGTTCTAGACCAACTCCACTAAGCATACTCCTAGCCTTCTCCATCAGTGTCCTGTTCATCCTCTCTGAAACTCCATTTTGCTATGGTGTGTATGGAGTTGTCTTATGTCTTTCAATCCCAAGTTCCTTACAATACTTATCAAATTCTATAGAACAGAACTCACTACCATTGTTAGTTCTCAAGCATTTAATCTTTTTACTAGTTTGATTTTCAGCAAAGGCTTTAAACTCCTTAAACTTGCTATAGACATTAGATTTGCTTCTGAGAAAATAAATCCATGTCCTTCTACTATAATCATCTATAAAAGATACAAAGTATAAAGATTTTGATAATGAAGGAACATTAACAGGACCAAACACGACAGAATGAATGAGGTCCAACACACTAGAAGACTTATGAGAACTTAAGTAAAACTAAACATGGTTTTGTTTTCCATAAATATAATGTTCACAAAAGTCAAACTCAAGATTACAATCATCTAACCCCTCAACAAAGTTATTATTTTTTAGGGTACGCAGAACCTTCTCACCAATGTGGCCAAATCTCTTATGCCATAACATTGTCTTTTCTATAGGAAGTTTAACTTCCAATGCACGATTACAACCATCAAGACTAGAAACAACAAATTTCTTCACTACTCGTTCAAATGGTGGGGATGAAGTGACTGCTGCCCTCTTCCTTGAGTCAAGAGAACTATTGCATTATGTAATGCATGCTTCCAGCTGAAATAGAGCACCTCTCCGAGTACCCTTAGCAAGCACCATAGATCCTCTAGTCATCTTGCATCCTTCTGTTGAAAAGACAACCTACACACCTACATCATTCAAACTACTTACAGAAAGCAAATTCCGTACTAAGCCTGGGATGTGCATAACCCCAAAGATCCCCTTCACTTGACCATGAGGGAATAAGATAGAGACTCTTCCATGACCAACAATCTTCAGATGAGAGTCGTCACCCACATACACCTTTCCACCATCAAACTCCTACTTAGTGAACCAATCTCGATGAGAGGTCATGTGGAATGATGCACTAGAGTCGATTAACCACACATCATCAGATGCATGGGTTACCAAGGCTGTAATGAAGGCATCATTGTTATCTTGTGATTTTAGAATCTAAATCAGGAGCTTTCTTCTTTTTCTTCTTCTCCTCTTTGCATTCCATTTGGAAATGCCCGGTCTTGCCATAGTTTCAACAAAGAGCCTTGGACTTTCTAGGAGATTTGGATCTCGCACAAGATTTGGATCTACCCTTCTCAACTTTCTTGTCCTTCTTCTTCCCTTTTTCCTTAGGTCTTCCATGAACTACAAGGGCTTCTTTAGCTGCCTCAAAAGACTTTCTCCACATCTCTTTAGATAACAGCAAAGAAACCACCTCTTCCATTTTCAGTGTGGATGTGGTGCTTCCGATTGCCATGACAAGATGATTCCATGAGTCTAGTAGAGAACAAAGCAGGGTCATACACTGATCCTCCTCCATCTTTACACTGATAGATGTCAATTGTGCAACTAGCATGTTAAAGGCATTCATATGCTTAGCCATGGATCCTCCATCCTCCATTTGAAGAGAATACAACTTCTTTCTTAGGAAAAGTTTATTGACAAGGGATTTGGCTTGATACACATCCCCCAACTTCTTCCAAAGGAGTGTTGCAGTAGCCTCCTCATGGACATTTAACAACACAAAATTGGCAAGACTAAGTCTTATGAGACCCTTAGCCTTCTGATCCTTGAGATCCCAGTCAGCTTGTGACATTGCAATTGGTTTAGTTCCATCACACTTTCCCAAAGGTCTCAGTCAACTAACATGTCTTCCATCTTGAGGTTCCATAGCTCAAAATTAATGTCATTGAACTTCTCTACTTCAAACCTTCCTAATGTGCTTGCCATCTCTTTGCTGCAATAAGATACAAAATGCTCTGCACAGACTCCCATTCAACCTAAGATTAGCTCAAAAAACCCCTACCCAACAACTAGGACCAAAGGTGATCAAGCTCTAATACCAAGTGAAAGGAAGCTAGGTGTGTGAAAACACTTCCTACACTAATCTATTGAGGAGAGGGCTATGCAAATTCAAATTGATCGTAATTATTACAGCAATGTTAAACCATTAACATGAGATATTGCAGCATAACATAAGAGCTAGAAAGATGATAGAAGAAGAGAGACAGAGATTTACGGTGGGGAAAAGCCTTATAAGGTGAAAAACCCCACATAGAAACCTACACAATGTATTAAGAAATCTGAAAGAATGTTTACGATACACTTGCAATACAAGATTCAATGGTCTTTGACACTTGTATCTGGAGTCAATCCGGTAGCATAACAGTACCTATAAACCTATGATACAAACTCCATATCCAAGCACCTATTTAAATAGAACATACAAGGCAATTTTGGACCTTTCTTGGAATGGGCATCCAAGATGGCATCTTGGACCAAAACCCATGCCTAGGGACACTTGGTCAACATTGTAGAGTGTTTCTGACACTTGTCCACATCTCCCATCCCAACGAGGTCACCACTTTCCAAAATGGGCTATGATAGATGCTCTTACGACACTTATGACCATTATAGATCTGTCATAGTGGTTACAACTTACAGCTGTAAGAGAATCTATCATACACATGCTATAAATAGCATATTCTCTTACAACACATCATATTCCACCTTGGGGCACCCAAATATGCCTCATTCAAAGATGCTTCATGAAACATGTCATTACTTCTCTTACAACATTCTATCCTCGACTCTTACATGTCATAGATTCGTCATAGGAATCCATCATAACTGTTTCGGTCAAACATTCCTTATACAACATAGAAGATGCCGACACATGGTAGAATATTACTACCACTAAGTGGGATGCCTGTCTCCTCATGTGGGGACAAAATAACCAGTTGTTATAATCCATTTAGGATTAACACATCATCGTGCCACATCCCACAATATGACAAAGTGGAATTTTTAATTATTTACAACATAGGCAATTGAATAATAAATAAAAACATTACAAATGCAGAGAATTACCAAGGTTGATACACCTTAATTCCCAATAGTGATGTTGGTGAAGTAACTTGTATTGATGCCAACCAAATTGTAACATTTGAAAATACTTGTGAAGATGATTCATTTCATCAAAACAAACCTATGGATGATGATATTCCTACTTCTTTGAGTGCAAATTATATTGACACAAAGAATAACATATTTTTAAATGGGTTTGTGGATTATTGTTTTGATGGGACAGCATATAGATCTTTTCTCACAAGTCAAAAAAATGACCTGAAAACTAATTGTAGGAAAGATTTTGACCTTATTCATAGCTAGGATAACCTAGTGGCTCAAGGAAATTAGTTATATCAGATTTGTAGCAACCATGAAGTTGAGTTAAACAAGCTGGAATGTCAATCAAACTTTCAGACAATAGATAGATGTTGTTTGTAAGTAAAGAATATGAGTTAGAAACCAATTTTTCAGAGGAAAATGGTGAAATGTATTCTTATATCAGTTGATTACCCTTTGATAATAAGTCATATCGGACTTGTATCAAAAAAGAAGGTAAACTAGTAGGTGATTTATATGAGGATGTATGTGCATGTGTTGATGAAAATGAGAGTAATGTTTTATTGCAGCTAGAAGTGGATGATGAAACTCAACTTTTTTATTTCTCCTTCATGTCCATGTATCATTAGATTGAGGTGGAAACACTAGGTAATCGTATTCCCTACTTTGACAATTTTAAACCTATAGTATTTCAAGATGATTTTGACCTCATTTGTTTTACCCACCTCTTAACTAGCCCAACATTTTTTATGAAAGGTAAATTTAAACATCGCAACAATACCTTGAAAAATTCTTTCTTCAAGCTATAGATAGCTATAAAAACAAGACACTGACCTCTTTCCTTTCATGATACCTAGTCCCCATAATCTATTGCTATCTTGAATTTATTATCGTTTGTGCCATCCAATATGATGCATCCTTCCAAAATATAAAGGGGAAAGACAAGAGAAACAAGTTCAAATGCATTATTTTTTCATAAATTATTAGAAAATATTGGGTATCCCTTTGGGATCCTTCCATTCCAATATGATAGTCTCCTAATTGCATGAGGTGATTTAAAGAACTAGTTTTCCTTCAAATTAGCAATCCTTTCCCAAAGAAACCACTAAAATCTCCCTTGAAATTCCCCATGATTTGTAGTTTGGAATTAATAAGGGCAAGGCTACCTTCCATTACCTCCTACATCCATGAAATGAAATTCTACTGATCAAAAGGAAAGCTACTAAGGCAATGGAAGACAAATTGAAGGAGTTGCAGCTAGACATGGTAGAGGATCAATGTGACTATGATCTTATGGGGTCATTTATATGTTCCTAAAGAAAATCAATAACAAAAAGAAAATATGGAATGGAGTGAGCACAAGATGGCTATGTCGGGGAACTTCAGGTAGGAAGTTAGCCACATGGCTGAGAGATCTAGAGATTTTGTCATCAATGATAAATCAGAATATTGCTATGATTAAGACCACTATAGCTTGGGCTTGATCAAGACCACTATACCTTGGACTCATCCTATTTCCCTCATTGAGGAGGAGGAGGAGGAGGAGGAGGAGGAGGAGAAGGAGAAGAAGGAGAAGAAGAAGAAGGAGAAGAAGTAGAAGTAGCAGAAGAAGGAGAAGAATCAGAAGGAGGAGGAGAAACAGAAGAAGAAGGAAGAGGAGGAGGAGGAGGAGAAGAAGAAGAAGAAGAAGAAGAAGCAAAAGAAGGAGAAGAAGGAGAAGAAGTAGAAGGAGAAGAAGCAGAAGTAGAAGAAGGAGGAGGACAAGAAGAAGCAGAAGCAGAAGAAGAAGGAGAAGAAGTAGGAGCAGGAGCAGAAGCAGAAGTAGGAGGAGGAGAAGAAGAAGAAGAAGTAGAAGCAGAAGGAAGAGGAGGAGGAGGAGAAGGAGAAGAAGAAGAAGAAGAAGAAGAAGAAGAAGAAGAAGAAGAAGAAGAAGAAGAAGAAGAAAAAAGTAGAAGAAGGAGGAGGATGAGGACGAGGAGGACGAGGACGAGGAGGACGAGGAGGACGAGGACGAGGACGAGGACGAGGACGAGGAGGAGAAGAAGAAGAAGAAGAAGAAGAAGAAGAAGAAGAAGAAGACGAAGAAGAAGAAGAAGAAGAAGAAGAAGAAGAAGGAGAAGAAGAAGAAGAAGAAGAAGAAGAAGAAGAAGAAGAAGAAGAAGAAGAAGGAGAAGAAGCAGAAGCAGTAAAAGAAGTAGAAGAAGCAGGAGTAGAAGTAGAAGTAGAAGTAGAAGCAGAAGGAGGAGGAGAAGAAGAAGAAGAAACAGAAGTAGGAGAAGAAGGAGAAGAAGCAGAAGTAGGAGCAGAAGTAGAAGCAGGAGGAGGAGGAGAAGAAGAAGAAGAAGAAGTAGAAGCAGAAGGAGGAGGAGAAGAAACAGAATCAGAAGAAGGACGAGGAGAAGGAGAAGGAGGAGAAGGAGAAGGAGGAGAAGGAGAAGGAGAAGGAGAAGGAGAAGGAGGAGCAGGAGAAGGAGAAGGATGAGGAGGAGGAGGAGGAGAAGTAGAAGGAGAAGGAGAAGGAGAAGGAAATATCATCAGTAACCTCTTTCTCCTTCTCGGTAAGGGTACATATGAAGATAATAGAAAAACTCATTGGGCAAGAAGTACTAGTAAATGGCTTAACAATGGCAATGAAATAATTCAAAGCCATTTATTCACCATGATTAGAGAACCTTGCATCAAATTTAAATACAGAAATGATTGATTCAGTTATGGAGATAAATGCTAAAATCAAGAAATATCATAAGAGAGTGAAAGGTTTATCAAAGCAAGAGAAGAGGTTGAAAGAAGGAATTGAAGTGCAAGAATATAAATGGGCAAAGAGTCAAGAGGGTGATCTCAAATTTATTGCAGGTGTGATTTGTAATTTTGTAGAGTACATGAAGCAGTAAAAAACATATCAAAAGGGGGATAGCGTAAAAAATGACATATGCATATGCTCGAGGATTCTTTTGGTTATCATCACCAACAAGAAGCCAACAAGGGGAAGAAATTCAGTGAGGGTATGTTTTATTTTGAAAGGATTCTAATGGCATCTTTTGGCCCAACGAAGGATACCACAAAGATATTTTGGGAATGGTTGGGGAAATATTGCCACCATTGATCTATAAGATTTGAATGTAAACCATTGGATGGACTTTGTAACCATAGCAGGAGAGTAGCTTCAAAATCTATATAAGAATCTCTGTTACATGTATTTTGGCACATAGGGATTTTATACTTTTGGCTTAAGACTGCAGTTGTTAATTTTGTTTCCAAAGAGAAGACATTTCTTTTAGAATACTTTGACCATTTAGTGTTTTAGGGAGGAGGTTGCCTATGTCTACATCAAGGAGTGTGTGGAATGTCATGTATCCTTTATGTATATGTTAGAAGCATTTGTAAGTTTTGGTGATTTTGATCAATGCAACAATAGTCATTATTACATTGTAAATTTTGTATGACACTATACTTCAAATAAAGGTAAACTTAGAATTCAGTATCTATTACAAAGTGTTTTCTGATTCAAGATTTTACTTGATGTATTTTCCTTTGAAAGATTGCAATCTCTTATGTATATTCATGAAATTGCTAAGGATTTTACACATGTGAATTTGATTGTGTTGAATTGTACAAGTTACTGTATTCTTTAGTATGTGGATAACATAGCATTTAGATCCTATTTAGAATAATGGTTCTAACCCTAATCTTTCTAACTTTTCTCCAAAAAGTGATGAATAATTAGATGAAACATGGTTATCTAAAGGAAGTTGTTGAAAATCATGTTAAATATATGGAAATGCTAAAGATTTTTGATGATTTTCATAAAGTTTGAGAAATCAAGTATGTTTCTGTAAAGTTCATATAAAGTTTGTCTTGAAAGTTATAAATAATTGCAAAGGATCATTGATTTGAGAGTTATTTTGAGATATTTGTATATAGTAAACTATAATTGCCAGTGACAAAATCCTTAGATTAAGTAAGGCGCCTTGAATAAAATAGCTTTGCATTGAACCACGAGCGAATACAACACAACCATGACTTGATTTATGTAGACTTAGAATTGAGAAATATTTCAAATAATTCTCCATATTCTTCAAGATAAGATAAGATTCTTTGTGAATTGTATCTCTGTATGTTGAACAAACTGACATAAATAGTTTTTGGCTCTAGAAGGAGGGCTGATTGGAATTAAGGTAGAATTTGTGTAAAGCTAGCTCATAATAGTGGTAGAGTGACTAGGTCTAGGTCCAATTCAAGTGATATTTTCATACAATTACCTAACAGAAGGAAGAATAAGAGTCCTTTATTCTAGAATACTAGAGTATTAGAGGTAGGAAGTTCATTAGGTACTCCCCTGGATCACCTGTTAACATACATAATATTGTGAGTCCTGAAGGCTTTGCATTCAGGTCATTAAGACTTGGTTTAGGATCCCCTAGCTCACTAATTAATCCTAGTCCTTCAAGAGGTCCTAGTCCACCTATAGGTCTAGTCATGGCATATTTTAATGTAAATTCTCCCATATCATTTACTTCTTATAATGACATGCCTAAGAATCCTAAGAAGATTTGCCCCAAATACCAATTGCATCAGGGTCTAGAAGATCATATCAGAATATTCAAGGAATCTTGCTTTAGGGAAAGATTACAACATCAAGATGTAGTGTGTAGGTTGTTCCTATACACCTTTAATGAGCAGGCTTCTAATTGGTATGTCAACTTACCAAATGCTTATATCACTACCTAGGAGCTCATGGAAGAAGCATTTTTGTCTAGGTTTAGAGGACCAGTTGTACCTTCTACTTTGTATCACAAATTAGCACCAATTAAAAGAGGTGAGGGAGAACTTATAGACAATTTCAATGATAGGTTTCAGAAGGAATTTTCTAAACTAGTGGCTCCTTATATGGTAACTCCTGAAGCAATATTAGCAATGTATTATGTTGCTCTAGATCCTTTAACTGCAATGTTTGTTAAGGGACAAGCCAATGTAGATAGTTTGTCAAAGGCTTACAAGGAGGCACTCACAATGAACCAAGAGATAAGACAAATGACATATAACCCTTTTCTAAATGTAGGAAATCCTGGAATTCTAAACCAAGCACAACCTTGGAATGGTATTCTAATGCATCATACTCCATTATTGAATCTAGTTCCTACTTATACACCAGTATACAACTTAGGTCCCATTTAGGCTATAGTTCCTTATACTGGTAACAATGCTAATAGTAATTAGACTAGTGGTCAGTCATTCTTTCAACCTCCTCAAGATACATTTATGGATAAAACGCAAGATGATAGGGAGGAAATAAAGGAAATTAACTACTAAGATGACTCATTTGAGAAATGAAAACTTTTATGGTACAAATACTCAGGGTCATAGTCAGAACCAAAATTAGAACTATAGTCAAGGTCAGAACTCAAATCAAAATAAAAAATCATAACCAAGGATAGAATCATAATCAGTGATAGGGAACACAAAATAGACGACACAATGGAGATAATAAATCCTAGGGTAATAACAACAGAAATCAAATCAACCTAAACCATCTAGGACATGGAATACAAGACCAAACAATGGTAGACTAGCCCCTCCATTTGAGAGTCTAGATATTCAAGAGTTGAAATAGCTAGCTAGAGTTCAAATGGCTAATGTAGCATTAAAAATTTGGTGCAAGATTCACAACATGAATGCGCATGTTGAACTTGATTGTCCTCAATTTTATTTTCCTGCTAGTATTTTTAATATAGAAGTACAAGCCCCTACATCAGGAGTTCTTAATTCCCAAAGGAAATGAAATAGTGCCTTCAGGATTTGAGTTTTCTACAATCTAAAAAAGTTTGACTTTCGCATCTAGAAGAGAAGAAAATCAAGAAACATAAATTGAGCCTTATAATTGCGAGAGTTTATATCTAGAAATTGCCTTAGTGTTAGACGCTTCTCATTTTCCTTTTGAGACTAAAAATGAGGTATTAAGTGAACCAAAGGAAGTGCAAGCCTTTCAATAGTCTAGTAAGAATCATACTTACAATTTGAGAAATAACAATAAATTAGGAAGACCTTTCACTACTTCAACACCTCCTAACAATTTCAATACCTGACCAAATCAGCATGCTAGAAATAATCCAGTGCCCCCCAAAGTTAACTATCAGGGTACTGGTGCAATAGTAACACAGAAGGTTTAGATAGGGAAGATAGAGTCCAATGAGACATCAAAATTGATGAATTACTTGTTTGATGAGATAAGGAAAATCAAGGTTAGTGGCCCCCTATATGAATTGTTGAAGAGTCCAGGAGTAAGGACTGCCTTTATAAATCTTTAGAAGAGTCAACACTAAAAGAAAATCCAGCAAGTATGGATACTCATAGCGAAGAGGTGCATACCAAGGACAAAGGTAAAAATGTTGAACATCTAGCAAGTACTAATGTGGTAATGTATGTAGAAAAGAAGGAAGCTCCTCCTTTTTTATTGAGTGTAAGAATGTTTGGAAAGAATTTGCATAATTGTATGGTGGATTTAGGAGCTTTGGCTAATGTAATTCCATTAGGGATATGCCAAACATTAGGTTTAACCCCCACCAAATCTGTAAAGGTAGTCACTCATTTGGACAAAATAGAAGTCAATTTGGTAGGCGAGTTAATGCATATCCGTATGCAGTTAGCCTCAGAGCCTAGGGTAAGTCAATTCATTGATATTCAGGTAGTTGACATACCAATCAATTATGGTATGTTACTAAGTAGAGACTAGTCCAAAATGATGAATAGGTATATGGCTACAAATTTCTCACACATGTGGTTGCCTTGGAGAGGCATCCCAAATCAAATCATAATAGAGGCAAAACCTAGAATGAAACATATCATCACTGAATATAATCAGACAAATGAGATCTTATATGCTGATGTTGAACCAAGTGTTTATAGAGTGTTGAATCAAGGTGTTCAAATAGATGATGTCTTTTTATTAGACTTCCAATCAAAGTTGATTAATAATGAAACAACTGTGTTTATTGAGTCTGACTGTGAGTCTTTTAATGAAGAAGACAATACCATAGCTCGGTTTAGTCAAGTAATAATTTAGGAAATGGAGAAGTGCATCCAACAGGAATTTCCTATCCAATGTAGATTATACAAAAACTTGTGTAGGTTTCATAAGACTGCACATCTTGAAGAAAATTGTGGACTATGTAGAGATATAATTGAGTGTCAGTATAAAAAATGCATAAAAAGGATGAGACAACAGGAAGGAAAGTTTGTTCCTAATATGCCTGAATTTTATTGGCATGAGAATATAACTGATTCATTACAAGGTCCAAGTGAAGATATAGGAGTAAAAAATGTCAATTACTCTAACTTTGACAAACAAACTGAAGATGTAGAAAAACCTATAGCTTAAGTAAAAGTATGTGAGAGTACAAATAGTAGGGTCAAGGGAGCAGTAGGTGAAATGAAACAAGTTAAAACAAAGGGTATGCATCCAATAGGTAGGAGTAATATCTAGACACTGAAGTGTAATGGATCCAAATCTAAGCAAGCAGCAGGGGCAGGAGTAGAACTTGTTGATCTAAATGGAAAATCCTTTCTGGTAGCATACAGACTCTAGTTCCCTTGTAGTAATAATGTAGTAGAGTATGAGGGTCTAATTTATTGGTTAATCATGGCCATTAGGAAAAAAGTAAAGGTAATCAGGGTGTTTTCTAATTCTGAGCTAGAGGTTAGACAGGTCAGAAAGTTATATGGATGTAACTTTAGAAAAATGGGCAATTACAAACATAGGGTGTGGGATTTAATTAAGTATTTTGATGCTTTTAACATGACCACATCCCTAGAGAGTTGAATCAAAGATCAGATGCATTAGCAGTTGCTACTAGTCCATTAGAACATTTAGCTTTATCAGGTCTTAAATGATTTGCAGTAGAACTGGTAAACATACCAAGCATACTAGATAATCTAACTCATTGTTAGTTGTTCGAGGGAGATCAACAAATTGTAGATTTTCTTACTAGTCATGAAGTGTTTGAAACATAGGTCATTGATGAACAGAAAAGACTAGAAATATCATGGGATGAAGAAGACATAGTGAATTTAAAAAGTAATTTCGTACCTAAAGGGGTATTTGAGTTAGAAAAGATCTTTGATTTCGATGGGGTGGTTAGACAAAAAGATCTTCCAAAGACTGAGGGAAGTAAATGTGATCCATTTAACTTAGGAACAAGAGACAAACCTCATAATGTCTTAATTGGTAAGTCTTGTTCTGAGGAACTAAGAAAAGAAATTACAGAAACATTAAAAGAGGACAAGCATGTTATAGCATGGACATATGAGGATTTGAAGACTTATGATACATCCATTATAATGCATGTAATTCCACTAGGACCAGGAGTAAAACCATTTAGGCAAAAGAAAAGACTTGTGAATACTATTTTAGACCCTTTAATCTTTGAAGAAGTCCAAAAGTTGCTATCAGCTAGAATAATTTTTCTAGTGAGGCATTCCACCTAGGTAGCTAATCTAGTACCTGTAGGGAAGAAAAGTGGGGACATTAGACTATGTGTAGATTTTAGAAACCTTAATAAGGCATCTGAAAAGGATAACTATACCCTACCTCCATTAGATGAAGTGCTCAAGGCAATAAATGGAGCTAAGATAATGTCCATTTTGGATGGATTCTATGGCTATAACCAAGTTTTGGTGGACAAAGAAGATAGACTTGAAACAATGTTCACTTACAAATGGGGAAATTATGCATACATGACAATGCCTTTTGGTTTAATAAATGTAGGGGCCACATTTCAAAGAGCCATGGATAGCGCTTTCTGTGGATTGTTAGGTGAATGCATTGTTATTTACGTGGATGATTTGACTGTATTTTCTAAAGATGTATCCACACATGTAAAAGATTTAAGGAGAGTGCTAAAAAGATGTGAAAGGTATGGGATTTCTCTTAACCCAAAGAAATGTTCATTTGTTGTAATAGAAGGAAAATTGGTAGGACATATTATTTTTGAGAATGGGATATCCATTGACCTAGTTAGAGTTGAAGGAACTAAGAAATTACAACTACCTAATAGTAAAAAAGAATTGAAGTCATTTTTTGGTAAAATTAACTTGGTTAGCAAGTTTATTACTGGTTTCGCAAAAATAGTACAACCCCTTAACACTATGCTAAAGAAAGATCCAAAGATGGAATGGATGTCAGTAGCCAGAGCAACATTTGAGGACATTAAAGAAGTGATTTCTGATGTTTATGTATTGGCGAGCCCAAATTATACCAAATCATTTTACATATACTTGTTTTCTTCAAAAGATTTAGTTGCAGTCACTCTAACACAAAAGGGAGAAAAGAATAAAGAGAAACCAATAGCTTTCATGAGTGTTCCTTTGAAAGATGCACAGTTGAAGTATTTGGACACAGAAAGGCAGGCTTTTGCATTAGCAAGGGTAGTGAAAAAATTTAGGTACTACATCTTGAGAAGCCAAGTAAAAGCCATACTACCTGATGCAGCGGTAAAAATGCTTTTGATGCAAAATGAACCAGGGGAGAAAAGAGCAAATTGGATCACTGTGTTGGAAGAATTTGACATGGAGATTATTCTAATGAGGTTTGTTAGAGGTCAAGCATTAGTACAGACAATAGCTAATATTGATCCAAACTTGGTGAAATAGAAGTATATACTAAACACTAATGATGCATCAGGTTGGTATGATGACTTAAACACATTCTTGATATCTGGAAAATATTCAAACAAGATGAAGTCATCCTAGAGAAGAGCACTAAAAAAAGCATAGAAATATATGGTGCAAGGAGACTTATTGTTCAAGGAGAATCATGAAGGTATATATTTGTGGTGCTTGAACAGAGATAAAGAAGATAAGGTGTTGCTAGAACTACATGATAAATATGGAATAGCTCATGGTTCCCATTTGGCAACTACTCATAAAATTATGAGGGCTGGATATTATTGGCCTACAATATTCAAGGACATAGAAAACCATATCCGAAGTAGTCACATATGTCAAACAACAGATAAAGGGAGAAATCAGGCTAATCCACTATAGCTAGTTATTGACTCTAGGCCATTTGCACAATGGGGACTAGACTTCATTGGAGTCACTAATCCTCCATCATCTACAAGACATAAGTTTATACTCATTGTGATAGACTATTGTACAAGGTGGACAGGGACAATGTGATGTAAGTTTTCCACTACTGAAGTAGTCATCAAATTTCTTGAGGAAAACATCATTACCAAGTTTGGAGCTCCTTATTCTCTTGTATGTGACAATGGTCCTGCATTTTCTTATTTGAAATTTTCTAAATGGGCATTTGAAAATGGAATAGTACTTAAGTTTTCTTCAAATTATCATCCTTAGGGTAATGGGTTAGTTGAGTCTACTAACAAAATCCTATTAGACATCATCAAGAAATTAATTGTCAAAACCCCTAAAGAGTAGAATACACTTCTGAAATATGCACTATGGGCAGATATGACAAAAGTTAAAGCAGCCTTAGGCAATGCACCATATCACTTAGAATATGGGACAGATCCCATACTTCTAGTGAACTTAAGAATACCTACCTAGAAATTTGGTAATGAGTACTTAGGCTTTGATGATCGTAGAGAGGCTAGGTTGGTCTAGATGTTACAATTGGATGAGAAAAGAGACCAAGCTATAGATAAATTTGCAAAACATCAGGCTATAGTTAAAAGGTGGTTCAATAAAAAAGCAAGAGTCAAAATGTTCTAAGTATCAAATTTGGTGTTATGTTGGGATAAAGTGCATGAAAAGAAAGGGAACCATGGAAATTTTGATAAATTGTGGTTGGATCTAGTATAGGTATCAGAGATAATAGGGGACAATACTTTTAGGCTCAAAACCTTAACTGGCAAGGATGTACCATTACCTGTTAATGGTCAATATCTTAAGCATTATTTTCAAGCTTAGAAGGTAAGTTAGTCATATTGTGTGTCATACTATAAATATTGTGCAGGTGTGTGTGTTTCCTAGTTTCTGTGGTTTGTTTTGGTTTTTTTGGTTATTTGTTTTTGTGTTTTGTTTGTTGTTCTGTGGTTTTCTTTGTTTGTTGTTGGGTGGTTTGTTGTGTTTCCTTGGAAGAGGGGTTTGTTTTGATTTAGGGTTGTTTAGGGCAACATTGGGATTTGTTAATGTTTAGTGTTTAGATATTTGAATCCTCCTTTCACCCTATACATTCAAGGATTGAGGGTCGAGTGGTAATTCACTATCATACCCTATGTTATTGTGAGATGTAGGGAAAGTTGGATTAGGGAATTTAATTATCAATTTTCCTTCTCTTATACTTAATTGACCATTAAACCCTAATTTTACAAACATGACTATAAACAGAAGAATAATAGAGAAAGCTCTTGCAAACGGAAGTAAAATATCAAATCATAGAGTACCTATTTTTAAGGTTCCGAGGTAGAAAAGTCAAGGACATAGGAGTGGGCACCCAATTCCAAGGTACCCATTTCTTTACGGGATCTTGACCTCCTTCCGACACTAATTAACACTATAAGTTTTCTTTCTAGAAATTCAACTACTATAGAGGACATAGGAGCGAGCACCCAAGTCCCAAAAAGGCTCTAGTGTCCTACTTCTCTTCAGATCTTGAATCCTTGATGTCTGCTGATCCGTCCTACAACTCTACTTTTTCCAGATGCAACACCTATAACCTGCAATCACAAATATTTGGGAGGGGGTTGTAGTGTTTAGTGGCTTACCTCAATCAAGCCCTGGAGGACACTTAAGTCTCTGAACACCATTGTAAGATAGAGAGTTCTTTGCCTTGTGAGGTAGAGGCAAAAACCATAGGAAATGATGATGAAAATAAAATATAATGTCACATTGTCTTGAAGATATCACAGGACGAAGATGCTCTTCATTCCATGATGAAATGGATGCTCAAATCTACAAACACAAAAACATAGACTACACAATTCTACTCTTGCAACACAGTGAAATCCTTGGATCACCTTGAGAACACTTAAACATCATAATTGCCATCTAGTTTACAAATGAATGCCTAAACATGCTTTTATATGCAACTACAAACACTCCCACGAAGATTTTCATAATTCAAACTTACCATGTCAACATAGAACCCAAATAATGGTCATAAATCGACACCCAAAAATTGGGACTGCCCCAAAATAGGGAAGGACTAGGGTGCAGGTGCCCAAGTCCTCCCCCCTATTTTGTGTAGGGTAAAGCTCAAGGGGTCCTCCTAAGTCCCATTTGTCATGTTACCTAGGGTTCATTCCATTGAGATGTCAAATTATGAAGTAAGATGTCCTAAACGCACACTAAAAACCTAGGAGCTAAACCTTAAGAGGGGAAAGCCCCCAAGTAGACATTTTCTGACATTACATTTAGCCCCCACTTTAATGTATGTATAAATGCAAGGCCAATACATGCATTAAAGTAAGGTCACAAACACAACAGACACACCAAGCATGGAGAAGACATGCCAATCACATAGAAAATAGTAACAGGCATGCAAAACATGGAGAAGACAGTTACAGTCACACAAAACATGAAGAATATAATCAATGCATAGCAGACACATTAATGGATGGGAGACATGCATGAGTCTTTTCTTTTCTTTTTCTCATATACATGAAATGTAGATACAGGTACTGGAATGTAAACAAACCTCCCATAATACATGATACACTCATCATGCAGGTCTTTGTATATATGGGGCAACACACATGCAAGACATGCAAAACCTACCGAAATGTAGGAAGCACAAATTAAGGTGCTAGTTTTTATACTGCATATGGGGCAACAAACATGCCAAACAAAGAAAGCATGGGTAAATGCAAGAAGTTGTGTCCACTTAAGGTGGAAGTTTCAGAGTTAGAAAAAAATTCGAAATCGGGGAACCAAAAACGGGATCCCGTTTATATAAAACGGGATCCCGGTTATAGAAAACGCGATCCCATTTTACCTCGGGATCCCGAGCCTAGAACCAAAAATGCGATCCTATTTTTTCCTGGGATCCTGAACCTAGAAGCCAGAAATGGGATCCCATTTCAAAACACGGGATCCCGTTATAAACGGGATCCTGTTCTATATAACGGGATCGCGTTATATATAACGGGATCTCGTTTTATAAAACGGGATCCCGTTTTTAAAAAGTATTAAATTTTTTTTAAAACGGCATAGACCCCATTTTCAACAGCGACAGGTGATAGGCGAAAACGGGATCCCGAGTTCAGAGACCATCTAGCCACCAAGTAAGTGGATTTTTCCACTTCTACAAATTACCCATGAATTGTTTTAAGTTTCCCTTGTTTGTTTTGATATAAAATACAATCAAAATTTAAATTTTGAATTGTTATTTAGGGTTTAGGGTTTATTAAATCAGTAGTTGATTTTTGATAGTTTAGATGTAAAATACAATTGAAATTTTGAAAGACTGTATCAAATAAAAGGTTAGAATTTGAACAAACTGTCAAAATTATGTTTAAAATTGAGAATTGAATAGATATATTTAGACATTTTAGCTGTAAAATACAATTGAAATTTTGAAAATACTGTATCATATGAAATCAGAGATTTTGAACAAACTGTCAAAATTTGAGTTCATTTTGAGTGTTGAATAGCTGTATTTAAACATTTTAGCTGTAAAATACAATTGAAATTTTGAAAATACTGTATCATATGAAAGGAGAGATTTTGAACAAATTGTCAAAATTTGAGTTCAATTTGAGTGTTGAATAGCTGTATTTAAACATTTTAGCTGGAAAATGCAATTGAAATTTTGAAACGATTGTATCATATGAAAGGAGAGATTTTGAACAAACTATCAAAAATTATATAGCATTGGGATGATATATATATTTGGTTTTTATAAAATTTACTTATAACAATGTATGTCATTATATTTTAAAGGCATTATTGAATAGCTAACTATCATGTAAAAAAATTACAACAAACCATAATAAAACCAATTTATCACATCCAAAATGATGAAGCCATCATGAAACTTATGAAGTGTTAAGACCACATCCCCATTGTAATCATAAGAAAGACTTTTCCACCATACTTAACACCTACATATATGCTTATTTTGGAGAGAAAGAAAGAACCCTTTAGTCCTGAGGCACCCTAGTCTAGGCAGAATAGCAACAATCTATATAAGAAGAAACTTGTGATCGATTAAAATGATACAATAAAAATGGACACTTCCCAAGAGCTCCTCAATTTGACAAACTTCACCTTTCATTAGATACCACTTAGATACAAGACATGACTCCCCTCTCCTTTTTGAGGACATGCTATAAACATCAACCTGTGAATAGAAGCTTGGACCCTAAACTCTCTAAGATAGTAGCTCCACTGGACCTTGACATCAAAGAAGGCATATATAACCATGTCACCATGTTAAATATTACATTGATTTCTTCATGTGGTCTTATGGTGATCTATGCCTTGAGACTCCATCTTTAAAGTCATGCATCATCTTGTGGTTCACCTCAATGCCAAACCTATTCAATAAAAGCTACAGAAAATGCACCCCCAAGTAGCCCTCGTGGTCATAGAAGAATTGTATAAACTCTTGGATGTCCAGGGTTCATTCAGACTATTACTTATCCTAAATGGGTAGATCTAATGTGGTCTTAGTTAACAATAAAACTAAGGGAATTCATGTTTGCACTAACTTTTGAGACATCAAAAAAGGATCTACCCCAACTTAGATAACTTTTCTCTACCAAACATTGATATGGTCATGGATCTTGTGCATAGCCATATATATATATATAATTTTATCATTAATCTGGATATAATATGGACCAAGGTGAAACATTTGAGTTAGACATGGAGACACCTAGATTATGGAGCTCGGTCTATGTAAGAAAACACGTCCTATAGACTCAACACAAACTTATCCCTCAACCCTCTAAATTGTGACTTACATCATTTGATTACCCTGGAACACACTATAGACAACTCTAAATATATTTGGCAAAATATATTTTCTCCTAACAGAAACTTGTATATGTAGAAGTATCTACTACTACATTAGATTTGATATACTTCTTAAAAGGAAAGAGTTGGGACTAACAACTAAATAGAAAACAATAACTAGTTTTGCATTTTCTAGGAAATAGGAAACAAAATTGAGCTAGAACCATCTTGACTAATTTATCTATTTCTAGCTAGATTGAACCCTAATTCTATATGCAATTCCAACTCTAACCCTAACACTAATTCTAACCCTAATCCTAACCCTAATTCTATATGCAATTCAAACCCTAACCCTTATTATAACCCTAATCATAACCCTAACCCTAACTCTACTTGTAATTGTAATTGTAATTGTAACTCTAACTCTAGCCCTAACCCCAACCCTAACGAGCTACTTGTAATTATAATTGTAACCCTAACTCTAGCCATAACCCAAACCATAATTGTAGCTCTAATACTTACCCTAATTTAGCAACCCTTGAATTCTAATTCTAACCCTAACCTCAATTCTAACCCTAAGCCTGATCCTAATTGAAACCCTAACCCTAACTTTAATTAATCACGAGTCATGCTACAGGGATTTCTTCTACATATTTTGTATGCATGTGTTATTCCCTTATTGCATGTGAGTTCACCAATTATTTGGACGTCTCCTAACTAGGAGGCAGGCTTGTATTCAAGCCCTATAAATTTTGTGTTTATAGGTGTTATGTTTAAAGCTATATATGGAGACTTGTAATAGGAGGTCTTGAATTTGGTACTAATGATTGTGAGTTCCTTGTCTAGAATATGATGAACCCTTTGAACAAGAGAACCTTGTAGGTCTCCATGATGCATATGCTGAAATTTAAACTTTAACATTATCGTCATGTGAATGCTTTTAGCCATCCTACAACCTCCTATCACCTTTCATCCTCTTATAGGGATATGCTGTGACACAACCTCTCCAAGTTGACCATGCCAAACCCAAAGTCACAATCATAAGAGGTAAAGAATCTTTTGGCCCCATTCAAGTCCACTCCCTAATAGGAGTGATACAATGCTAATAGGGTTGTGAAGGTAATTAAGTTCTTGATTAGCATGTTGGGTGTATCTAAGCATAATGATGATATAGTTAGTCCTGATTTCATTAATCTTAAGATCATTGAGCTAGAGTACTTAATATATATGGTATAGTTTTTTTCAATCAATAGTGGTAGGGGAAATTAATATACTACAATGACATCAAACATATAAACCAATAGGTGTCTTAAGATATATTAGTGGTAGGGAAAATTATAGTGGCCCTAACCCTAGAGTAATAAGTTTCAAAGTAGTGTTAGAATTACTAATAAACTAAAAAACTTTATCCTAGGGTGGTGGGACAAATTACACAAGCCTTATACTAGGGTGGCCCCATTGATATGTTTGAAGGAGATAGATTTAAACAAGTATTCACCAAGTTTCTAGCTTCCAATATATAATAGTTTCCAATAACCACAAGCTTCATCTATGCTTTTTCATATGATCAATGTTGATCTTGGAATCTCCTTCCACACTAAGGGATATCTTGTTTAGTTTCCAAGTCATCTTGAGGCCCTGGATATCATGGCCCTAGAATCTACCATATTATTGTTCTTGACACCAAAATCATAAGCTTTAAGATAGGTAGAGGTTTTCCTTTATCATCTCTTAATAAACATACTCCTCCTACTAGGATTACCCTTGGCTACCCATCAAAATTTCAAGCTTAATCCATCCCAATGTAGGTGTGGACCAAAGGGTGTGAATATCAACATGGGTATCTCCTTGTTTTAACCTTATTCAAAGAAACCTTGGCCAATTATGAGCCTAATTAGTGCCTCTTCTAGCATGATCATATATTCCTCTTTACCCCAACAATCACCAAGTTCCTAAATGCACCATATTTCTTTAAAATAACTTCCAAAATTTGGGATGCATATTCACATTTAGGAAATACATGATGATTGTCTAGAGAAGTTTCCTTACTTAAATGCACATTGAAATTTTGAAATATATATTGCCCATTGTATCAATCATTATTGAATGGTAGTCCTAATAGCTCTCTTACATTTTGAAATTTGTACATGCATGTATACATTATTTGTATGTTTTTAATTTAAGTTTATTTCAAGTGTAATTTCTTGAAACATATATATATATTCTTGATTTAATTCTAAATTTGTACTGAAGTTGGTAGTTTATATGTATATATATGCAGGTTCATATCTAGATTTTTATATATACATCATGAATCTAGATGATATTCACTTTGATGTTGAGGACTTCCTTAATGCACAAGATGATCCAGCCGCACCCCCACCCCCACCCCCACCCCCAGCCCCAGCGCCAAATGCCCCACCTCTAGATGCCCCACCTGCAGATGACCCACCTCCACCTCCACCTCCACCCCCACCTGGAACTGACCAGGCTCACTTGCAAGCCATAATAAATGAAAATGTGGATTCAATACAAGAAAAACTAAATTCCATTCGTAGCGAACAATTCATGCCACCTCACGTAGTACATTTTGCATCTTTGATGCAAAACATTGTAGATTCTGTGAGGTCTATTTACTCAGATTTTGATGGATTCCGGAAATGGAGAGAGGAGAGGCACCAATTTTATGCTGATGGCCTCTCCTATAAGACTATTTTGGATCTTAAAATCACAAAAGCTCATTTAGCACAATATTTTAGACATCCCATTACAAATGAACCTATTCCTGCAAATAAGAAAAGAATATCAATCAGGTGGTGTAGGCATGAAGGAATGTCTGCCAATTTTTGGGATAGATGGTGGATGGTGTTTGATTATCCACCTCATGCTAATTGTGAGGTTCCTTTATATTTTTTGAGAAAATTATATGTAGAGTTTGTTATGAATAAAAAACCCAACTACTTTGATTTTAGATCATTCCAGGGTGTTGGTGGTGGCATGCCACAACAGAGGTTGGGGGCACGGGTTGATCCCCAATGACCAGTGCCTGTTTAACCTCTTATTGACCCTCCTGTTGCTGCCATTCCTTCGCCCTTTGAGCATCGTGCAGTGGTATCCACACATTGAGTTCACTCTCAGGTAGCCTACATGAGCAGACTTCTATGATGGTAGCTCGAGTTAGAGAGCATGGAGGAGTTGATGATGGAAGTGGTCCTAGTGCCACTCCACATGCGTTGATGCCTCATACATGTACGAGTTGCAATCAGTTGTGTTATGGACCTGATCAGGCAGTTGCACCCACTTCAGCTACACATGCATCATCTGATAATGTGGGCACTGAATCATTTGTTGATTATCTATTTGCTGAGGATCATCCCACTAATCATTCGACACAGGTATATATAGGTTATGTACACATGTTGAATTTAAAACAATTTTTTAACCACATGTTTTTAATCAACATATAGATGATCAATTAAATTGTAATATTTTAACAATCGAATTGTTTGGTTTGTTTGGTGTAGATGATGGCAACAAGGGTCACAATTGATCGAATTAATTTTTCATTGACACCTATTCATCTCGGGCACCCATTTGGGGTACATTAAATCAATGATTTGTAAATTTGTAAAATTCAGTCTTGATTGTGTGTACAATTAAATATTTATGAACTTATTTATGAACTGGTTCAGGGTTCTTCCACATTGAATCCTCCATCTCAAGGTGTCTCGAGCGCTCCTCCATCATTGGGCATCTCACATGACACTCTTACAGTATGTATATTGTTTTAAAAAATTGTATATATACTTAAATTTAAATTCTATTTTGATATCAGTGTATCTAAAAACGTGCACATACATATTTAATATTTTATAAATATGTCTATGCAGGTTGACACAACTATGTGGATGGGCATTGTACCACACTTGGATAATCCAAGTTTATATCAGGAGTCGACTGCATTTCAGGTTGTTGAAAAACGTATTTAATAACATGTACACTGTAAGTCAATTATATATATGTTTTAAAACCTAATTTGTACACACATTTGCTAACTTAAATATAAATGACATTGTAGGAGCTTGTTAGTGACATGTTTCATGATCAACACACAGCACATGCAGAGCAGGAGGACAGAGGAGATGGGCAACCTGATACGGTATAATTTAAAATTTAGATTATATTTAAATTGAACAATTAAAATAAACATTGTGAACTTAAAGTAAATTTCTTTATATATATATATATATATATATATATATATATATATATATATATATATATATGTTGACATGTACATTCAAATTTCTTTTTTCTTAAAATATAGCTCGATACATGTCATGGAGCTAAGCCTGTAGAGACAGGTCCTAGAATAGAGGATTCACAACAAGTTCCTCTTATGGTATAATAATTTTTAAATATGATAGTTCTTATAAATTAAATTGAATTAAATCATTTTTAAAATCGTCAAGTATATCTAATTTCAACTTGAACTTTCTCTTGTATTAAATAGATTGATTCAGAGCATGGAGACACAGGTCCAGGTGCACCAGAGCATGCCTCTCAGCCTCACACGGTAATTTAATTTTATGATATTTAAATTATAAATTTAAAAATTGTCATTAAATTAGATTTGGACTAATCATCTTACATCTAATTTCATATAAATCTTTCTCTTTTGCAGAGTGATTCAGGTCATCTGAGTAGTTCGCATGGTGTGAAGAGGACTCTTGATGATAGAGATAGTATGTGATAGGTTATTTCAAACATGGGCTATGTATAATTTGACTATTTCATGGACTATTTGTTATATACTGTTTGTCATGGACTTTATATATATATTGTTGTTCACCTGGACTTTATATATTTGACTATTTCATGGACTATTTGTTATATACTGTGTCATGGACTTTATATATATATATATATATATATATATATATATATATATATATATATATATATATATATATATATATATATATATATATATATATATATTGTTGAACATGGACTTTATATATTTTTTTGAACATGGACCTGGACTTTATATATTTGACTATTTCATGGACTATTTGTTATATACTGTTTGTCATGGACTTTATATATATATTGTTGAACATGTGGACTTTATATATTTTTTGAACATGGACCTGGACTTTATATATATATTGTTGAACCTCCCAGGGACTATATATTTTTACATGTCACACAATAAATGCAATCTTGTTGTAGTTCAAAATCATATACCTGTCAAAGTAATAGTCATGTAAAACCATCATGTTAGTTTAGGTGCATTCATATTTATATATATGTTATCCATGCATACATACATTGCATATACATCATAAACTATAAAAGCATAACATCACATACATATGTATATACAAGCATCCCTAAATTTAATCATAAATCAAACACTAATCTAACCATGTGCATGAAGGAAAAGAAATGTAAACATTTGAGATCAACCATAATAAGATATATAGATTGACATCAATAGAAATAATCAATTGTCATATATAAATCTACAAGTGTCAGAGTGTTGATCTAGATTTGTGCTTAATGAAGAAATTGCATTGAAAGAATTTATGTAGTGATGAGGTCCTAATAAAGTTCCTCCATTCATTCACGGTATGCATATTTAGGTCTTGGTCAAATTTTAAGCAATAAAATGGTAAGCAAATCAAAACAAAGCATTAAAAAATGAGATAAGTTCATGAGGATCTCTCACCTACTAGGAGGGATCAATCTCTCACATCTTCTCATCTAGAGATCAACTAAGTTATCTAAAGTGGACACAACTTCTTCACCAAATTGTTGATAAAAAAAACACGTGAACTATAACTTTGGAACTAGGCCTACAATTTATTAGTGGAGGTGGGAATTTCATTGTAGCATAAATGACACAAATTAGGAATGAAGTTAGTAGAAATCTTCCCCTTTGGTAAATCACATGTGTAATAATGACACCCATCTAGCATTTAAATGTATTGAGTCTTTGTTCCAAAATAGTTTGCACATCATAATCATGGCCTCTTTCATTTCACTAGGAAAACTTACAATTGTGTAATCCTCCACATTCCTTAACTTTTTAAATCCACATTAGGACTAGCCAATCTTTTAACACTTCAATTACATTATACTCTTGAGACCATTACCTTGCAACTATAACATTGTACCTCAAAGTGGGTTCAAGTGAATTCAACATTTATTTGAAAACTACTTCTCTCACCATTATTATAGTCTAATTTTCTACATTATTGATATAGTCTACATTTATGGTACAATGCCTAAAAGTATCTAGTAAGATATCTAAAAAGTTAAACACATCAAATTTTCTATCTAGCCTATGTAAGTAGGATGCTCTAACCTACCAACATTTGTGACTACATCTCCTTTGTCCTCTAGCTAATCTATGAAGAAATATTATATTAAATTAAATCCCAAGGCCTTATGTGGGTATCACAGAGTGTCCTTGCAATCTAGTAACTTAGATTCCATTTATGCTTCTACATGTAAACTATTTATAGTTGAATAAACTCTCATCACTTTGGTTCTAGTTGACTTCTTATTTTGTTTCACAGTCTTCTCCACAATAAGATTCATATACATGTATTTGAGAAATAATCATGAGAAATCACTTGATTTGATAAGTTGATTAATAAACAACTTAATTTACAAGACAAAAGATTTCATCATAGATTTACTTCATTAATGCAAAGAAAATTGATGGGATATTCCAATATTTTACAAAATGAAACCATTTATATTACCTTAATTATCTTGTCAAATCATTGAAATATACTTACTATATCATGCTCAAGGTGTCATTCTCTAATTGGACTAAGCTAAAGTGTTCTTACTATATCATACTCTAGGTGTCATTATCTAATTGGACTAAGCTTAACTTGTCAAAATAAAAAATAATAATAATATAAATCTATACCTTCCCCTAAGCTTGCCCAAGCTCATTAGGATTTGTCAACTTTAATTTCAAATCTTAGTGTAACTACTAAAATGAGAACTTCCCTTAGTCCTTTTAATATGATCTTTAGTGTCCATTAGGACTCAAGGGTATCTCCTGCTTGACATGTTTCATCCTATGAACACAAACCTTGGATGTGAATCAAATTTTAAAATAAGTTTAGGTCTGTAGGAACTTATAAGATCAAAATACTTTACATTTTTAGACAAAAGGCCCTGGATCTCATCTATTTCTCCCCTCCACTTCCTAGCTATGGTCCCATATGGTTCTCCCACAATTTATATTCCTTTATATCTTCCCTTCCCTCCACTTTGTGAAAGCTAGATTAACTTTAGGATATGATTTATCCCATCCCACTTCCTATCCTATTGTCTAGTTTTACATGATTTCCCCATAACATCGAAACACTCATTTCTTCCTAATTGTAGAAGCCTAACTGCCTTGAAGAAATCATTCCTTTCTTCAATTCATTTCATCCAATTCCCACCTGAAGTTTTGTAACATTTTTTACAAAAGTTTGCCAAGTTCATATACCCTGTCCCAAGTCAAATTTCTAGAACTTCTTCAAAAGATTCCACCCACCCCAAGTACTCCCCTGCATGACTTAGGACCACCATTAATGACTTTCAATGGACATGATATGATGTAATATTTCCACCAAATTCCTCTTAACATCGGTGGACCCTCAAAAATATGATTTGGGAATAAAGGTATGGGATAATGGTATAATTCAGCATGATAATCAAGTGTGTGCCATGTGAAAGTGACACGAGAAAGTATGGGTGGACATTTAACTCTCAAGTGACCGAGGTCCTTGTCCAACACTGCTTGTTGACATTGAACAATCTATATATTATAGTATCTCATTAAAGTGAGAGATGGAAAACTAGTTGCAAAGGAGAGACTAAGTAGGAAAAATGAAGGGGGCACTAGGTAAAAATGTGAGGTAGGGAAGGTCAATTTGGGGGTTGAAAAAGATGGTCAAGAGGGGGAAGAACACACAGGACATGCCACCAAGAGTGAAACTACTGGTAGGAGTGTAATTCACACCTACATGACTATGATTAGGACTTATTTATCATCATCAAATTGTCATGTAGGCTTGATGTGATTTTAGTACTTATAGATACCAAATGTTAGGAGTTTCAAGCCACAAATACTAATTCCACATAACCTTAATGAGAGAAACTATGCTAAATAGTATGCAAAATCTATAATACAAAAGAAGAATAAAGCATAATTACAAGATAACACAATATGCACCTTGCGAAAACCCTTTTAGAAAAAACCTGGCCTCCAAAGGACCACAAACCCAATGTATTATCTCAAAAATGGGATTACAGAGATAATACATTTGTAGAGTTCTCCATGTAGAACTTCAACAAAATTAAACAACTTCTTGCATTTGTAGTGTCCACTTAAGGTGGAAGTTGTATGCTAACTTTTTGAATGTCTTAAGAGGTCCTAATTTATGATGTCTTAAGGGCACGTCTTAAGTTCTCAAAATTTGGTGAAGTTGCCCAAGGCAACCAAATTGAACAATATAATAAATCAAATTTAAAGTAAATTCTAAGTAGAAAAACATGGACATTTAACAAATAAAATACATAAAATAATAATTTTGATAAATTTAATACTGTAGAGTATAAAATTGTGTACATACACATGTATACAAATTTCTGTACAAAATGTGTAATAATGTAATTGTGTATGTACATATATGCCAACTCAAAATAATGTAAATACAAAATGTCGTTATATGCCATCTCAAGAAAATCCAAAACTTGAGGAGAATGTAGTAGGTCTTCATGCCACCTGATATAAAAATAATACAAGCAATTTATCAATATATGAGAATCAAAACATGTATTTTAATTTATATAAAACTATCTAGATATACACAATTTGTACCTATATTTACAAGTGCCTCTCAAGTTTTTGTTTCAAAGTATTTGATGAATTTGTGATGATGGCCTAAGGATATAAAAGGATAAATTAAATCAATTTCAACTAATAACGCACAAGAAATATCAAAACATGTATTTAATACATATTTAAAACAACAATATAAATCTATTTAACTATATTTACCTGTATTTACTTATTCCATTGTACCATCTCCATCCTCTCTTTTTTCCAATGCATCGATGATTGTCTCATAGTCTTCCATAGAAATGTTCCATAGCTCTTTATTTGTAGGTTTTCCACGATACCTCTCCAGTTTTATATTTGTTGCCAACACCAAATGTGAGTAGTGTATAATCTTCTTATGTGTTTCATAATCTTCGAATGCAGGTAAACCATTCTTCCTTATTAGGTATTTTCGTAGCCAAGTGCCAACAACCACCACCGAACCTATTGGATAATGATAGGCATCATCAAAGAAATACTTAAATTTTGCTTAAGGGGATCAAAGAAGTTCTTAAAATATGCTTAAGGGGATCAAAGACTTGTTATCAAAATTTGCTTAAGGGGATGTCTTAAAAGGGGATCACCAAACCTGTTGGATAAGGAAAGCCATCATCATTTTCTCGAGGTGCTGTTAACTTATGTTTAGTCTCCACACAATGAGCCAACCAATATTCAGTTTCCTCTTCATTATTTTTTGGTGCAACAACAGCATACACATGTCCTGCAAAACAAATTTTGATTCAATAACTTGCACATGTCCATAAAATTTGACTAATCAACATACATGCATTCATATGTACACATAAATAAATAAAAGCACTACAAATTAGTAATCAAAGTGAAATAAAATGAAATGATTTGAATTAAATTACCTTCTTGTACAAGGTCTGAAACACGGTCATAATCGTTTGATACAAACAGTTGATCATTGTCTTCAATTGTTGTTTCACTTTGATTGTGTGCTTGTGCAAGTGTCAATGGTCTTTGTTTCCACTCTTCAACCCATTCTGTATTCTCACATGCTTCCCAATCTCCTGAAATACAAAATTGACAAAAACATGCAAGCTCCCTTGTCCAGATAGTCCATGTACTTGCATTCGAACTCCTAAATGAATGCCATTTAGTAGATCCACTGATTGTCTGGCAATCAAGTCTAAGTAGAATATTTTCTTCTTCAACCAACCAAAAGAATCGACAAACTGTAGAGTACTCGCTTGATCCAGGTGTACATAATCTTGTATTGCACCAATCTACAATCCCACGTGCATCTTTAAATTTTACTGCATCCTCAAATTTTAATTGTTGTCTAGCAAGAATTCTTTTAACACACGCACCAGCTCCATCATGTTCTCCTTTATCATGTCCAGCTTCAAAAGAATTCCACATATGTTGGACATTATTCTCCTTGTGAACCCTGCATTCTTGAACTGCCCCGTACAATTATCTGACCATATAAGATGTTCAGTCATCTGGATTCCTCTTTCTCTTAAATTTGTATAAAATATATTGAAACAATATTGAACAAACTCTGACGAGTGTAACCGGTTGTCACTCAAATAGAAATGATACTCCCTCAAAACTTTTCTATCATTCTCTATGCTATCATCTGCATGTCTATAAACAATATGAACAAACATAGCAACCTGCACTGAATTGTAATATTGTGATTGAATTTCCTCTTGCAGAGCTAAAGTATAGTTTTCCGCAAAATCAACCACTGATAGTATAGTACCAATTGGAAATGTGTTTCTACATTCACGAAATTGTCCATCAAGCCATCGAGCTTGTTGAGAGTGCTTGACATATTTTGGTACAATTTTACTTTTAAATTCTGATATGAATGCATGCACACTAACCTTTTCTGTAATTAAATCACAACGCTTTCCAAATTTTCCATCTTTTAAAGAATATTCAACATTCTTAAATCTTTTAATATCCACTAATTGTTGTCCAAAATCATTTTCAACACTTTCATGCATACAAACTCTTAACAAAAAAAGATTGCCACAACTAGTGCATTGTCCAGAAATACATGAACTTAAATAAAAACCTTTTTCATTAGATCTTTCACAGAACAAACTTGATATAAACTCTTTTATTGCTTCAGTTGGCATATTAATATCACATTCCTGTATAATCATGTTACGATGTAAAGTACAACGTATATATTGAAACACATCATAATAATAACGAAATTGAACATGTGTTTTACAACAACAAGATATTCGTTCTTTATTAATCTTTACATACCATGGTTTGTATTTTTCAAAAGATCTTTGACTTATTTTAATATTACCAGGTAACACTAATTCATCACAAAATTTTCTATAAAATTTAGTTTGCGTTGTATCTAATAGGTGTTTTGGATGAGGATCGCGAACTTTGGACCCCACTCTTAATTTTAAAACATTTCTAGCATTAGACGATACCCTAGTATTATCATGCCAATATTTTTCGATCAAAGATCTGATTTCAATATTTAGTTTCATGTCAGATCTCGGGAGTCAACCACTAAAACAACAACATTGGTTAATTGGATCATTTTCTATACTTTCTCTTCTTTTTGCCGCTCTTACCAATGTTTTAGGATGTATTTTTAGAATTCCACTAATATTGCTTACCATTCTTCTATTCAAAGTTGTTTTATTCACTATAGCAGTTGTTATAGCTCGTCTTGCTGCATTTTTATCTTTGGATCAACTATTACTTCCAATAGACTCAATGGCACTAGCAACAGTAGACATAGCATGTTTTAGTGATTGATCTTTTCTTCTTGGTTTAACAAAAATGCCCAACATTTTCATTACTTTTCTCATTTTCCACATTCTCATTAATTGCATCATTAGTTGACATTGAAATGATAGTTTTTTACGATAAAAAAATTCCTTGTATAATCTATTGGCATGTGTTCTTATTTGTCTCCAAGAAATTTTACCAGGAAGATTATCCAAAACATCTCTTTCAATTTTGAAAAAATATTTCTCATTTTCAACATCACTTCCTAGATTTTCATTTTCATTTTCAACTTCAAAATGATTTTCATTTTCAACAACAAAACAGTTTTTATTTTCATTTTCATTTTCATTTTCAACAAAAGGATTTTCATTTTCATTTTCAACAACAAAACGGTTTTCATTTTCATTTTCAACAAAAGAATTTTCATTTTCATTTTCAACAACAAAACGATTTTCATTTTCATTTTCAACAAAAGGATTTTCGTTTTCATTTTCAACAACAAAACGGTTTTCATTTTCATTTTCAACAACAAAATGGTTTTCATTTTCATTTTCAACAACAAATGGGTTTTCATTTTCATTTTCAACAAAAGGATTTTCATTTTCATTTTCAACTACAATTTGTTTCAAATTTTGATCTCTACGAATATTATCAATCTCCTATCAACACTATTTCTATTTCATTCAAAAGTGGATTTGAAGAAGTACCTGGATTTGTGCCCATTGAAACATTCTCCATAGCATTAATAGAGGGATTTGAAAACATACCAGGAGTAGTTTGCATAATCGTATTAGTTTCCACATTCACCTCTTGCAAACTTGCATCATCTATATCCATGGTCTCCTCAATATTTTTATCTTCAATAGTTGTGGAATTGGATGCCTCAGCATTGTTCATTGATTGAATCTTTACTCTTCTATCTCTTTGTCTTTTTGCCTCCTTCACTCTCTTTGCTTCAATTTCTTCAGGAGTTAATAGCTTCCTATCTTTCCTCTTATTACGACTTTGTGATCCTATGATTAAAAAATTTATGAAGCATGTACAAATGAATGTCAAAAACTTGAATGTGTTTCAAGTCCTTCAAACAAGTACCAATTCAACAAAATTTCACTCAAATAACGTCTCCATGATGGTTTCTATCAAAATACCAACAATACTTCAAGTTGATGGACCTGCAAAAGAAAGAAATATGCCAAAGAATGCTGCAAGTGTCGCTGTCGGCCGTACTGTAGGGCAAGTTGCAGAAATGACAGTCATAGTACAGTCTTCTTAAAAAAATGGGCAAATATAAAATGGGATCCCATTATATAAAATGGGATCCCATTTACTATGGGATCCCGTTATATAAAACAGGATCCCATTTACTACGGGATCCCGTTTATTAAACCGGATCCCATCTTATTCAGCGCCAATGGATAAAGAAACAGGATCCTGTTTTATAAGCGGGATCGCGTTTTATAAACGGGATCCCGTTATTCAAAATTTAAATTTTAGGCTCGGGTTTTGCTTTGTAACCCACTTTGGAAAATGCTTTGGGGACCCGACCCTGACCTCTGGACCTAGTTTGACCTGCAACTTGAAGGCCCTGTCAATGTCACAACAAAATAGTGACTTTGGGCATATATTTAAAGGTCTATTTTGTAGAATATTTTGACGAAATTAAAACCCATTATAGAGGAGACAATGTAGATTCTAAATATGTAATTTTTTTTGCAATTAAATTAATTTTTCTATTTTTTAATCAATTTCTAATTAAATATGTTCATAACCTTGAATTATGAGGGTTTTTTAATAGTTTAATAACTTTTTATTGAAATATTTATTTGTAAAAAAAATTGTATGAAAATGTACTTTAGACAATTCTTTTCAATTTAAAAAAAAATTTCAAAAAATGTTAAGTTTAGGTCATCTTATGCGTGACGTACACGATGATTTTTTAAAAGACAAAAAATGACCAATAAAAAAATTAATAACAAAAAAATTATTCAATAAAAAATTACAAATAAATATGGAAAACGTGCTTCAGTGAGTTACAAAGCTTTTTCCAAAAGGATTTTGAAAAATATGATTATTTAGGTCAAAATATAGATGACGTACACGTACATGGTATAGTAAAAAAAAAAAGTGACTTTTAAACAGTGGTTTTTAGAAACACCTATTCAAAATCAATTTCTATCATCTGGGTATTGAAAAAAGTTACATATTTGGAAACTAGACTCCGAGTACTACATTTCATATTTAGTGACTTTTCCAAGATTCCATAGTTAAGTGCTTCAAATTTTTAGGTCAAATGTGACAAATTCTGAAAATCAGGGAAAACACTTCCACTTTTTGGCCAAAAAGTGGACACAACTTCTTGCACACACCCGCATGCCAAAACACACACACTTGAAGACACAGAATTTCTATACTCATCCCCATCTCAGGCACATTACAGGCACACACTGATGATTGGGCTTTCCCACAACAATCGCTTAAGACACTCTTAAGGGTTGAGTTAGTCATAGAACTACTCCTCACCTTTGTAGAGGACTTTTGAAAATGACAAGATGATGCAATCTTCTCTGAGAAGTACACCATCCCCGCCTCTGCAAAGGACTTAAGAAAAAGGATATGCTTGATATCCCCCCTCTGTAGAGGGCTTACATGATTGATTGATTGATTGCAAACAAACTCAAGATGAATTATGCACTCATCGTGTAGGCCTTTGCACTTGAGGACAAACACATTGCTAACATCTATAATAGATAGCTTAACATATATATGCCCTGACCTTAAGGTGGTTGATATCAGGTATCAATATCAAGCACATTAAGGTAGGAAGAAAACACACAAGGGAACATCAACTTTTGCAAAACCCATGCCCCTCGGAGGTGACATGTACTTTATGATCACCAAATATTCCTGCAAAAACATCCTTGCAAGAAATGTGTTAGTATCTACAAAATCATGATAAACATCAACATCAATGCATATAAGGATAATGAAGGAGGAACCTCAACATAAATTTCATTTCTTCATAGATGAGGTGGATTATCCACTTGTTGCTTATCCACTTCAATCATTCCCATAATACTATCATAGTCCAAGTAATCATCCACGTCTACTTCCATTAAACCCTTTTCCACCATATTGTTTTTAGTATGTTTAGGGAAAGGATTAGTGAATATTCGTAATATCTGATTTGGTGGAAAAACTTCCATTAGCATTCACACCTAATACCATGATGACATTTGAATCAGTAAGGTCCTATATCTCATGTTTAAGATGCATATATCATTCAATGGCACGTCCTTGTTTCTAATGATAATGACAAAAGGCGTTAGTATTGAAGTAAGATCCTTGTTTACTAGGATCAACAAGCTTGATTGGGGGAAGCTTTAGAATGTTATTACTCATAGCTTGGTTTATGATTTAATGATAGGACTTAGATATTAGAGTAAACTTTCTTGGTTGATACAATGGTTTCTTTGGAATATTTATAGTAGACACATTTGTATTTGGTCCGTTGATCTTGATGAAACTCCTATTATTGTTCATCTTGAAATTGTTTTGTGGTGATCCACCGATGGATTGACTAACTTGAGCTGATGAGTTTAGGTTTTCATACTAACTAGATTAAAGTTGATATCACAAAGGGTGGTGCATAAATATTGAAATGAATTATATTTCATCAAGAGAATCTTATCATGAATATTAGGTTGTAGATTTTTAATGAATATCTTTTGAACATCCTCATCTTTCATTTGATATTGAATCTATGCATAAAGTCCTTGATATTCACTAATGAATTCAATAAACTTTTCTTTGGGACCTTGTTTGCATTGAACCAAGTCAATAAGGGTGACTTGGGGTCTAATATTTCCTTGAAAATATTGTAAAAATTGATCAATCAACTGTGAAAAGGAGTGTATTGAATTTGGAGGCAAAGAGAATAACCATTCCAAAGAAGTATATTTGAGAGATCATGGGAAAAGTTTTGCTAACAAATCATCTTAAAAAAAAAAATCACTACACATAGCTATAAATGCTGCCACATGAATATTAGGATCACCATTTCTACCATATTTTTCAAAGTAGGGAGTCTCAAACCTATCAGGCATAGGAGTTCTCAAGATTGCATAGGAAAGGGGATTATAGGCATGATATGTTGGTAGACTAGATTACGAAGAATTTAAGTTTGTTACATTTTGTTGCAAAGCAGTCATGCCCTGTAAAAGTTTGTTTAGGATGACATCATTAGGAGATGTGGTTTGTTGTGAGGAATTAGAACCAAAGTGAGGATGTGAATGAGCTTGAGATACAATAGGTGGAGGCTGAGAATATGTTAATAGTGGTTGAACATAGTGATAGGTGGAATATGGTTGTGAGTAGGTAATAGGTGGTTGGAAATGAGTGGAATACACAGGTGGTTGAGAACAATTATGCATAGAGGAGGTCCCTTTAGGAACCAAATTTTGATAATCAAATCCCATAGCTTTGTAATTAGTGCCATTAGATACTCCAATACTAGTAGTAGCATTACTAGAGGCATTTGCATCAGTTGTTAAGATCATTGATGCAAAAGTCGATATTCTCGTAGTTGGTATAGGTATGGATACTTGAGTATGAGATGGTAATAATGTGTTATTTATTGCTTGTACACATTCGGTCATTGACACAATGTTAGTTTGTACAATATGTGTTAGACCATGAATTGTATTTACACCATCTTGTCTCTTTTTTATCAATTCTCTTATATTATGAATTGTAGGGACAACTTCTTTAGCTATTCTCTCATTTTCCATAAATGATCTTTATCCAATTTTTCTATTTGCTCATCATATACATATCTTTTTACCTCAATAGTATTATCGACATCATGAAAAGTTTGTTCTTCCATTGTGGTTGGAGGATGTATAATATCTAGCACAATTTGAGTTTCTCTTGTTGTAAAGAATGTGTTCAGAGGATTATTAGAGGTAGGAATGTCATTTTCAAGAGCACTAGATCCCATTAACCTTTTACTTCTTGTCAAAGGGATATTGTTTTTAGTACAGTGTGTCATAAATCTTATATAAAATCATACAACACACAATGCACAAACTGAGAGAACAAATCCTAGGAGAAGGATATGATTGACGACCAAAATGCTTGGTTTTTTGTTCCTTTTTCAATGTAAACAAATGGAAAAAAGGTGTTGTAAGGATTTTGATCAGGGGAAGAAAGCTATATGTCTAATATCAGTCCAAAATAGTAATAAGATCCTTCCTAATAGCTTGTTGATGTGAATCCAAGATAATACCAAGTCAAAATATAGTGAAAATATGTCAAAATAGGCACTTTTTTCACCAAAACTCAATGCAACAGAGCATAACAAAGGGTGTTGTGAGGAAAATGAATATGGAAATAAAATAATATCAGTAATAATAGCCACATTGTGCCAAAATACCCAACACAACATGCTTTTAGTGCCACTTAAGGTAAAACCCTAGTGAAAATATAGCAAAATATGCAACATTTTTCATATTTTTCAACTCCAAGACCTACAAAAATGGGTGTTGTAAGGAATTTTAGGAGGTAAAACAAGTAATATTGATGATAATAGTCACCCCATTCCATAAAATTGATCACAACATGCTTGGAGTGCAAACTAGGTCAAACCCTAGGACAAAAATAGCTAAAATATGTAGTTTTTCACCGAATTTTCAATACAAGAGCCCGTTAAAAGGGTGTTGTGAAGATTTTTAGGAGGGGAAAAAATTATTACCCTGATAATATCCAATTAATGCAAAAAAAAAAATTCACAACATGCCTATGGTACAAGTTTAGAGAGTTGATAAGGCCAAATTTAGTGAAAATCAGTGTTTTTGAAGCCCTAGGTTTGAGATCTTGGGAGAAAATTCTATGTGAATGTTTTGAAGTCTAATTTATAATTAAAATTTAGTAATATAAGATCTGAAAATTATTCCCAAGCTTTAATATGCAAAATGCCATTGCAAATCTAATGAAAATTGCTAGTTTTTGTTGAAATTTTCTATTCAAAAATGCAAATAATTTAAATCTAAATGCAAATTTACATTGAAATGAAAAACTACATCCAAATTTGAATTTTAATGATCCTCAAAAATTAATAGAAAACTATGAAAGAAGATTTTTCCTACTAACTCTAGATTTTGGAATTATTAGGTTTAATGAAAATTGTCAAAATTTCTACAAAAGCCTAGCAAATTAATGATGAAAATGTAATGTGAATTTCTAAATTTTTGTGTTTTTCTATATTTTATATCAGATTTGATGCAAAAATCATTAATTAGGGAAATTTAGAAAGAATTGATTCAATTTAGTAAGCCAAACAATGCAATTTTTTTGAATTTTTCTCAATGCAATAAGATGAAAGACTATATGAATGAATGAATGAAATCTATATCTGAAGACACACACCCAAAAAGTTGGAATTTAAGTCTAAAACATTAGTTCACCAAAATGTTTAGGGTAAAATTAGGATTTGTTAATGTTTATTGTTTAGATGTTTGAATCCTCCTTTCACCATATACATTCAACGATGTATGGTCAAGTGGCAAATAACTATCATACCCTAAGTCACTATGAGATGTAAGAAAACTTGGATTAGGGAATTTCATAATCAATTTTCCTTCTCTTATGCTTAATTCACCATTAAACCCTAATTTTCCATATATGACTGTAAACAAAAGAATAACAAAGAAAGCTCTTGTAGACGAAAGTAAAATATCAAATCACAGGGTACTTATTTTCAGGGTTCTGAGGTGAAAAATTTAGGGACGTAGGAGTAGGTGCCCAACTCTATGGTACCAATTTCTTTGTGGGATCTTGACCTCATTTTGACACTAACCAGCACTATAATTTCTATTTCTAGAAATTCAACTATGGAGGACATAGGACCACGCACCCAAGTCTCGAAAAGGCTCTTGTGTCTTGCTTTTCTTCAGATCCTAAATCCTTGATGTCTGCTAATCCCTCCTGCAACTCAACTTTTTCTAGATGTGACACTTGTAGCTTACAATCACAAAACTTTGAGAGGGGGTTGTGGTGTTTAGAGGCTTGCCTCAATCAAGCCCCAGAGGACAATTAAGTCTTCAAACATCATTGTTAGATAGAGAGTGTGTGCCTTTGTGAGGCAGAGGAAAAAACCAAAGGAAATGATGATGAAAACACAATATATTTCACCTTGTAGTGAAGATATCATGGGAGTAAGATGCTCTTCATTCCATGATGAAATGGATGCTCAAATCTGTAAACACAAACACATAGACAATGCAATTCTTCTCTTGCAACATAATGAAATCCTTGACTCACCTTGAGAACACTTGAACATCACAATTGCCATTAGTTTACAAATGAATGCCTAAACATGCTTTTATATGCAACTATAAACAATCCTACCAAGATTTTCATAATTCAAACTTATCGTGTCGGCATAGGACCCATATAATCGTCATAAACCAACACACAAAAATTGGGACTGCCCCAAAATAGAGCAGGACTAGGGCATGGGCATCCATGTCCTCCCCCCTATTTTGGGTAGGGTAAAGCTCAAGGGGTCTTCCTAGGTCGCATTTGTCATGTTACCTAGGGCTCATTCCATTGAGATATCAAATTATGAAGTAAGATGTCCTAAATGCACAGTAAAGACCCGAGAGCTAAATCTTAAGAGGGAAAAGCCCCCATGGGAACATTTTCTAATGTTACAAGGGTATGCAGGAGTAGATTAGCAACCACTGAAAACAACAAAATTTGAGGAATTTAGGTTAATCATTTGAAACTGATGCATAACTTGCTAGGACTTTCATGAATGTAAGGTGTTGTTTATGATGTGAAAGATTTTATTCAATAATCATGAATTGAAACATTCAAAGAGAGTTTCTCACAATGACACACCTAAAATCCTTGGGTTTTTTGAACATACCAGTGTAGGTGTTATGTGAAAAATTAGAGGTCATCCTTGCTCCCATTGCAATTATCAGCTTAATTTTAGCAAGTGACCACACCTTGCATTATTAACTTACAATGATAATATCTCATGAATTTATATGTTACATAGAATTTTTTTTAAAAAAAGAGAAGGATTATACTAAAAATCCAATTTAATTCATTTAAGTAACTCTACCAGGGCTATCGACACCTACTAGCAGTGGGTCTCTACTTAGGAGAACTGCAATGATAACCTTGTCGGGGCTATGGATGCTTGCAGGTAGCAAGGCTCTATCTAGTTGGCTATAAGGGATGAAATCAACTATGTAGTTTAACACCAGTCACTAGTGTTTTCAACTCATCTTCAAGATGAAGATTATTAATCTCATGCACACACAAACTCTATTGAAGGATGCATACAACTTATTGAATGCATTCAATCCAGGTTGAGTAATAGTTTGTGTATGAGGAAGTTAGAGGTTATGAATTTATTTCATTTTATTTTCTTCAATGGTTTAAATGTAGTTGTTTTATTTGGTTGCTAGATGTTGTGATGCTCACAACATGCCTCATTTTACCCTTTAGAAAAATGAGGACCCTTGTTGTGGTTGTTGCTTGTGCTTGTGTGTTTGGTCTTGCTTGGTGGTAAAAAGGAAAAGGGGTATGTGTCACAAATTGTTAAAAATCAAGATGCCTAATTATAGGTACAAGGCAGAGGGTATTAGTGAATCCTTTGTGAAAATTGATTAAGGGTTTCTTTTTGAACCAACTTAAAATTCATAATATTTTGTGAGATATGAGAGTTTTAGTAAAATGCACTATTTTTGGAGTCTATATGTCATATACAAGTTTGTTTGTGTATGGAGTCTTTGTATGTGTTATTTTGTGTATTATCAAGTTTTTTTATCTTGTCGATTGCATGCATATGTCTAATGATCAAACCCTTTACATACAAGCCAGAACCGATTGATATTCAAAATTTTAGTGAATAAAGTGATAAGTCTGCACTTGCATATATGTTTGTACGCATGTTCAATATAAATGCATTATAAATACAAAGTGGCTAATATGCATACCTAAACCTGAAAGAAGTATACAATGCAATTTATAAAATCTGAAGGTTTACTTTATGTTGTATCATATTTTGTATGTATCAACTTTGCATCTTAAATAATATACAAATGCAGATTTCAAATTGCAACTAAAAGGAGTTTAACATCAGTGGGACCTGCAGGACATTGTAATAAAAAAGGGGTTTCAATTAGGTGAAAAGGAGGTTTAAGTATTGATACATACAAAAGTCAAACCTGAAAGTGAATTGAATAATGATGTATAAAAGGGGTTCGGCATGTTGTATATGTATTATATATAAAAGGATATACAACACAGAAGATCCAAAGACACAACCAGAAGTAAAAAAAAGAGTTAAAAATAGTCAAATGTTCGTTAAGTCTGCGGCTTATATATTATAGTGTATGTTGTAGGTACATCGGGATATACAAAGAGAGATACAAAAGGAGATACAAACAAGGTAAAGGTAAAACCCAATGGTGATTTTAAAGGTGGTCTGAAATAAATAATGTCAACACTTTTGTATGTATGAAAGATTGTATGCATACAAACCCGATATACAAAAGAACTAGTGCATTATCAAAAAGGATAGAGAAATTAAAGCAAAATGAATGCATCTTTTGTTTTGCACTTGTATGTTAGATTATATCTATTATATATACATTGTGAAATATGAAAGTAAAATACAAAGATGAACACAAAGTAAAGTGTAACATTGATTTATAAGCTATTGCATGTTTCGGTTTGTATTTTAAAGCATATGCAAAGTAATATACAAAAAGGGCTATACAAAAGTTGAAATTCAAAGGGAAGGGAATTAATAGATACAATGTTCAAAATACAAAGTTGAAATGGAGAATTGAGCTTGAACGATGCATTAAATACAACATTTAATGCAGAACTAACAATGAAAAGGCAGAATTTAAACATGCTAGGGTTAAACTAAAGGGTTGTTTTACTTTCATAATTGCACCTTGAAAGATAAAATTACAGAAGAAGGAGATTATTGAACAGATTGAGTGAGGATTCAACAGTTGAATAGAATTTCATAACAGTAACGACGTAGCTGAAATGGTAAAACAGGCAACACTTATAGAGTTAAGCTACCATGAAAATAGGTATGTACCATAAAACATCATCACAATGCGGTTAATGAAAAATGCAAACTAGTTATGAGTAATTTCATTTGAAAATGCAAATGAATGGCAAATTACTATAACTAATTAAGGAAATTAACCAACTATGTTAGATTGCATGAAATCTAAACTAGGGAAAAGACAAAAGGGTTAGGGTAACTGTGAAAATGTAAAAATTCATGGTAAAACCCTAGGAAGAGGAAGTAAAATGAGAGGTTAAATATGTGATTTTTCATATAGGATGGCTCTGAAGTAAAAGAAGGTGGATTCAATAGATGAGGAAAAAGTAAAGGTAAAAAAGAAAAGAAAGCCGCAAAAAGAAACAAAAAAAGAGGAATTACCAACGCATAGTGGATATCCATCTATAATCAACACATGTGGAATTGTGACAGATACAAACGTGGCCTACTATGATGCAGAGGATGTCTTCAAGAATGTCACATCGCCAAACTCTAGTCCCAATATGAAGTACATCTAGGAGAAGGGATTATACAAGGATTTGGGTTTCCCATTAGCAATGGAAGTTAAAGATCTAGTTTTGGAATGTATAAGCAGATTTGACACAAATACCAGAAGGGTAATGCATGAAGAATAAGTGATTGCTAATTTATCTACAGAGGGGATAGCCAGGACATTCAGCTTAGAAATGAAGGATAAAATATCGGATATAGATATAGATCAATATACATGGGATTTTAATATCAATGAAAGAGAGTATAAGAGTACAATCTTCTACAAATGGTACACTATAGAAAAATATCCTAAGGCAGTAGCAAGGGTATTGAAGAACATTTTTAGAATCAATTTTAAGGAGGAAGTACATTTGATGATTACAATGCTGAGTAGATTGATAGGATTGAGGGAAGCAACAAAGTGTGAACCTTGGATGTTCAATATTATACAATTTATGAGAGATGTAAAAAAGGAGGATGGGAAAATTCAGTGGGCTAAGGATATTAGTACTGCCATATGGAAGTAGGCCATGTTAAGAAAGTAGAAAATATTCATGTGCAGCTAATATACAACCTTACATAGTTGGGATTGACATAGTTGGGATACTAGGAAATGGTACAAGACATAAAGTGGTTTATGATCATTATCCAAATTTACAAGGGGCTAATGCATTAAAGAAGTTTGCTTTGGTAAATGATGCATTTTATACTTTTATGGAGAGAGTTCTGACTAGAGACAAAGATAGAAGGTTGTCTAAAGAAGCAGGAAGTACTATAAGTCCACATAGCTCGTGGTACATAAAATTCCCTAATTTTACATCTATTAGAACTGAGGGTTTCGAAGGAAAGCCATTCATGTTACCTAGATATCCTTCAGATAAACTAATTGTATTGGAGTTCTCTAGGTAGAATTGTAATGCATTCAGGATGTATACGAAGAAGTGGAGCAGGGGAAAAATCAAACTCCCTTGAGCTATTGGAAGGTATTCTTGTTATAGTGAAGAAGTAACTAGTTATTAAGTAAAAAAATTGAGGTATTATGGTTTTGAAGAATTTAAGTTGGCTAGATGCTTTGATCCTTTTCATAGGATTAAAATGCATATTGACCCTAAGTACAAATGTCAAGTACATATTGAAGATTATTGGTCTGATTGCGAGAATGAGAAGTAACAAAGAGAGCTCATCAAAGGTTAACTATGGAATAGATGACGACAATGGGGGAAATTAATGTTCCTTTAGAAATTGAAGATGATAAGAAGGTGTTGCACCATAGTTATGAGAACATAAGATTGATCCCCATTAATGAGCCAGATTGGTCACAACCATGGGAAACATCTTTGGATGTTCTGTCAAAACCAATTACTATATTCTATAAAACATGGTTGAAGGATCAGATAGAACTCAAGGCTAAGGGTGTGGTACCTACATTCAAGAAAAAAGGGGAAGAAAAGAGGAAGAGAATGTCAGGATGAGCTACAATGTTTTTATGAAAAGAGGAGAAAGTTTGTAGAAGCCAAAATCATTGAAAAGGATAAAAATGTGACTTTAATGGATCCTTATGCCTTAGGTATCATAGTACCAATAGCATCTGAAACATTTGTAGAGGCAAGGTCATCAAGTCATGGCATCAATGCAAAATAGACCCAAACAATTGGGACGTCAATAGGACAAAGATCATGAAGGCTATAGTAATTGAATCTTCAACAAGATAGGCACCATTACAAGCTGAAGTTATAGGTTCTCCATAGGTAGAAACTAAAATAAAGGATGTACCTACTAAATCCACACCAGAAGAAAGAAGATAGGGCTATATGAGGGTTAAACAAGAATTAACTGAGGAGAAGCTGTAAGAGTCAATAGCCCATGAAATCAATAAAGTAAGTGAGCCGGTGAATGTGCCAGATGATAGCAGTGATGAAGAGGATATGGAAGTAGAAATCCATACTAAATAAGGACTTGGAAAGAAGGAAGAAAATGATAAAGGCTATGTTGTAATAGAGGAACATAATACTCAAGTATATATGAGGAATGCACAAAGCCTAGGATCAAAAGGAGAAAATGTACAGGGCAAACCAGAAGCAATAGATCCTTTTGGTACACTGGTATCACCTGAGATAATAGAAGAAGTGTAAGTTGTTGTACAACAAATAGAGGAATTAGAAAAAGAAGGACAAGAAAATGTTACAAAGGAAATAGAGGTGCCAGGATAATCAGAGAAAATAAGTATGACAAAAGAGGTACCAGTTCAAACCCAGGGGGTGACAGAGAAAGAAATATCAATGAATGTTTTTGATATTGATGTTCTAGATGTTCTTAATGTGTATAATTAACAAAGTGAGCAAGAAGAAAATGTAGAGGAAGAAGAGAACATAGAAAGAAATTAGGAGAAAGAAAAGGCTGCAGAAGAGCCTGATAATGTTACAAGTCAGCCCTCACAGATCGATCAAACAAGCATAAATGAAAATGTTCCAGGGAAAATTGAAAGAACAATGGAGGAAACAAAGATATTAGGTGGTCATAAGGAAAATTTAGAAAATATTTTTAAAGATGATGAGCATAAAAAACAAAAGGAAAATATAGAAGGAGAAAATATGGAACAAGATGATGAAGAAGACTCGGAGGATAAAGAAGAAGAAGGAGGAGGAGGAGGAGGAGGAGGAGGAGGAGGAGGAGGAGGAGGCACAATAGTAGGACAATATACCACCAGTCTTAGATCAGCAACATCTAGAACAACAACCACCACAACAAGAACATATAGAAATAGAGAAACCTCAAGAAGAGGTAATAAATGAAGAAAAGAAAGTAGAGATAGGTATGAAAGCACCAACTTGGATAGTTACAGAGGTTTAAAGAGAAAAGGCATAAATGCAATTAGTAACTATTGATATCAAAAGTTTATTAGGAGGTCATCTACAAAAGGAGAAAAGCAAAGCAAGGATTATGTTAGCAATAAAGAGAAATCCTTCTGGATCTAGAACTCTTGAGTTGGCTATACCTCAAAATGAGAAGGCTAAAGGAGAAATGAGCATAGATGACTATAAAGCTAAACATTGATCTTGGATATGTGACTAGGGAGTGACACATTGCCGAATGGCAAGATATGAATAATGTCACCATTGAAATGATGAGGAAAGATAAAGATAAGTATGAATATTTGAAGGGACACATTGTCCAGCTACAACAATTTATCCAAGGTATGTTTGATCCTAGTTCTAGTATGCCAGAGTTACCTACATAACTAGCAATTTTGTCTAAAGACCAAATAAATGAGATGGAGAATAAGAGAGTTGAGGCAGATATTTTTGAGAAGTCATTGAAGGAATTTATGTAAAAAGGAGAAGAGGTAACAAAACAAGCCATGACATGTTGGGATATTGCTCTTACAAGGAAAAACAAATGTAATGTTCTTATACATCACTATCAGTCTAGATTAGAGGAGTTCATATTGGAATCAAAATAGCTCAAAGAAATGGAGGAGAGAGTGGAAGAGTTAATAAATGAAGGAGCCATTACTCCTCGAATGGCTAATCAATTACCACAGACAAAGTTAGGGTTGAAGTTTCAAGAGGATATTCTTAAAAGTTGTATCGTGAATACTAGAGATTTGGAAGAGGTTGTTGATAATATGGTAAGGGTACATATGAAGATAATACAAAAACTCATTGGGCATGAATGTCAAGAAGTACCAGTAGATGGCTTAACAATGACAATGAAAGAATTCAAAGACATTTATTCACCATGCTTAGAGAACCCTGCATCAAATTTAAATACAGAAATGATTGATTTAGTTATGGAGATAAATGCTAAAATCAAGAAATATCAAAAGAGAGTGAAAAGTTTATCAAAGCAAGAGAAGAGGTTGAAAGAAGGAATTGAAGTGCAAGAATATACATTGGCAAAGAGTCAAGAAGGTGATCCTAGTTTTATTACAGGTGTGATAGGTAATTTTGTAGAGTACCTAAAGTAGTAAAAAATGTATCGAAGGGGGGATACCATAAACAATGACATATGCATATGCTCAGGGATTCTTTTGGTTATCGTCACCAACAAGAAGTCAACAAGGGGAAGAAAGTTAGCAAGGGTATATTTTACTTTGAAAGGTTTCTAATGGCATCTTTTGGGCCCAGGAAGGATACCACAAAGATATTTTGAGAATGGTTAGGGAAGGATTCCCACCATTGATCTATAAATTTTGAATGTAAACCATTGGATGGAATTTGTAACCGTAGTAGGAGAGTAGCTTCAAAATCTGTATAAGAAGATCTATTACATGTATTTTGTCACATAGGGATTTTATACATTTGGCTTAAGGCTATAGTTGTTAATTTTGTTGCTAGAGAGAGGACAATTATTTTAGAATACTTTGAGCATTTAGTGATTTTAGAGAGGAGGTCACATGTGTCTGCATCAAGGAGTGTGTGGAATGTCCTGTCTCCTTTATTTATCTGTTAGAAGCATTTGGAGGTTTTGGTGATTTTGATCAATGCAACAAGAGTCATTATTACATTGTAAATTTTGTATGGCTTTATACTTCAAATAAAGGTAAACTCGGAATTCTGAATCTATTATAGAGTGTTTTCTGATTCCAGATTTTAATTGATGTATTTTTCTTTGAAAGATTGAAATATCATATGTATATTCATGAAACTGCTCAGGATTTTACATATGTGGATTTGACTATGTTGAATTGTTCAAGTTACTGTATTCTTTAGTATGTGGATAATAGAGCATTTAGATCCTATTTAGAATAATGTTTATAACCCTATTCTTTCTAACATTTCTCCAAAAAGTGATGAACAATTAGCTAAAACGTAGTTATCTAAAGGAAGTTGTTGAAAATCCTATTAAATATATGGAAATGCTAAAGATATTTGATGATTTTTCATAAAGTTTGAGAAATCAATTATGTTTCTGTAAAATTCATATAAACTTTGACTTGAAAGTTATAAATATTTGCAAAGGATCATTGGTTTGAGAGTTATTTTGAGATATTTTCATATAGTAGACTATAATTGCCAGTGACAAAATCCTTAGATTAAGTAAGGCCCCTTGAATAAAAATAACTTTGCATTGAACCATGAGTGAATACAACACAACCATGACCTGGTTTACGTAGACTTGGAATTGAGAAATATTTCCAATAATTCTCCATATTCTTCAAGATAAGCTAGGATTCTTTGTGAATTTTATCTCTGTATGTTGAATATAACTGACATCAACATAACGTTGGCTCTTTGTGTGGTTATTCATATGCATTAATGTTGTTGTTTATCATGATTATGTAGACACTAACATGTTTCTTGTAGGGATGTGTTTGTGGGAACATTTGGTGATCGTAAAGTATGTGTCACCTCTAGGAGGCATGGGATTTGTAAGAGTTGGTGTTCCCTTGTGTGTTTTCTTCCTACCTTAACATGCTTGACATCAATGCATGCTATCAACCACCTTAAGATGGGGGCATATAAGGTAAGCTGACTTTTATAGATGCTAGCAATGTGTTTATCGTTAGGTGTAATTTAAAGTCATGTGCGATAAGTGCATACTACATCCTGAGTTTGTTGGCAATCAATCAATCAATCACGTAAGTCCTCTGTAGAGGTAGGATATCAAGCATATCCTTTTTCTTGATCACTCTACAGAGGTGGGGATGGGGTATTTCTCATATCAGATTGCATCATCCTATCATTTTCAAAAGTCCTCTATGGAGGCAGGGAGTGGTTCTGTGACTAACTCAACCCTTAAGCATGTCTTTAGCTATTGTTGTGGCAAAGTGCAATCATCAGTGTATGCCTATAATGTGCTTGAGATGGTGATGAACCTAGAAATAGGGCACACACCATCGCTTGTTTGTCGTGGTTTATCTGTGTCTTCAAGTGTGTGTGTTTGGCATGCTTTCTTTGTGTGGCATGTTTGTTGTCCCATATGGAGTTTAAAGACTTACGTGATGAGCGTATCCTACATTTTGGGAGGTTTTGCACGTCTTACATGTGTGTTTCCCCATATATGCAATTTAAAGAACTGCGTGATGAGTGCATCCTGCATTATGGGAGGTTTGTTTACTTTCCATTACTTGCATTTGCATTTCATATATATGTGAAAAAGAAAAGAAAGGAATCATGCCTGTGTTCTATGCATTAATGTCTCTTCTATACATTTACTATATTCTCTGTGTTCTGTGTGACTGTAACTATCTTCTCTATGTTTTGCATGCTTGTTACTATTTTTTATGTGCTTGTCATGTCTTCTCTGTGCTTGTTGTGTTTGTTGTGTTTGTGATCATACTTTAATGCATGTATTGTCCTCACATTATACATACATTAAAGTGGGGGCTAAATGTAACATCAGAAAATGTCCCCTTGGGGGCTTTTCCCTCTTTAGGTTTAGCTCATGGGTCTTTTGTGTACATTTAGGACATCTTGAATCATAATTTGGTATCCTGATGGAATGAACCCTAGGTATCATGAAAAATGGGGCCTAGGTGGACCCATTGAACTTAACCCTACCCAAAATAGGGGGGAGGACTTGGGCACTCGCACCCTAGTCCTTTCCTATTTTGGGCCAGGCCCAAATTTTAAGTGTCAGTTTATGACTGTTATTTGGTCCCTAGGCCAACATGGTAAGTTTGAATTTACGAAATCTTGGCACGAATGTTTGTAGTTTCATATTATAGCATATTTAGGCATTCATTTGTAAAATAGATTGTGATGGTGAACTTTATGCATTCTCAAGGTGATTCAAGGATTTCATTATGTTGCAAGAGTAGATTGGTGTTGTCTATGTGTTTGTGTTTGCAAATTTGAGCATCCATTTCCTCGTGAAATGAATAGCTTCTTCCTCTCATGATATCTTAACTACAAGGTGATCTTTATTGTGTTTGTGATCATTACGAAAGGAAGCTAGGTGTGTGGAAATGCTTCCTACACTAATCTATTGAGGAGAGGGCTATGCAAATTCAAATTTATCCTAACTATTACAACGATGTTAAACCATTAACACAAGATATAGAAGAAAAATACAAGAGCCAAAAAGAAGACAGAAGAAGAGAGATAGAGATTTACGGTGGGGAAAACCCTTATCGGGTGAAAAACCCCACACTCAGAAACTTGCACAATGTATTAACAAATCTGAAAGAATGTTTACAATACACTTACAATGCAAGCTTCGATGGTCTTTGACACTTATGTCTAGAGTCAATCCGCTAGCATAATAGTACCTGTAAACCTATGATACAAACTCCATCTCCAAGCACCTGTTTAAATAGAACGCAAAAGGCAATTTTGGACCTTTCTTGGAATGGGCATCCAATATGGCATCTTAGACCAAAACCCATGCCTAGGGACACTTGGTCAACATTGTAGAATGTGTTTGACACTTGTCCATAGCTCCCATCCCAAAGAGGTTGCCACTTTCCAAAATGGGCTATGACAAATGCTCTTACGACACTTACGACCATCATAGAATCTGTCATAGCGGTTGTAACTTATAGCTGTAAAAGAATTTGTCATACACATGCGATAAATAGCATATTCTCTTACAACACATCATACTCCACCTTGGGGCACCCAAATATGCCTTATTCAAAGATGCCTGATGACACATGTCATTACCTATCTTACAAACTTCTATTCTTGATTATTACATGTCATAGATTCGTCATAGGAATCCATCATAACCGTTTCGGTCAAACATTCCTTACACAACATAGAAGATGCCAACACATGGCAGAATATTCCTACCACTAAGTGGGATGCCTATCTCCTCATGTGAAGACAAAATACCAAGTTGTCATAATCCATGTAGGATTGACACATGACCGTGCCACATCCCACAATATGAAAAAGTGGAATTTCCAATTATTTACAACATAGGCAATGAATAATAAATACAAACATTACAAATGCAGAGAATTACCAAGGCTGAGACACCCTAATTCCCAACACATTATTCATTTGGTTTTTGCCTCTGCCTCACAAGAGCATGCACTCTCTATCTAATAATGGTGTTTGGAAGACTTAAATGTCCTTTTGGGGCTTGATTGAGGCAAGCTCCTAAACACCACAACCCCCTCCCAAAGTTTTATGATTGTAGGTTGCAGGTTGATGAAGACAAAGTAAAGGTGTAGGAGGACATGTTAGAGTGTTAGAATTGTAGAATAGTAGAAAAAAGAGCACCCTAGATTTGGATGCTGACTCATTAGTACTCAAAGTTTCATGATGCAAAAACCTTCGGTACAGTGGGAACATGTGGCAGATCTTGTCCACAGATCCTGAAAAAAAGTAGGGCACTAGACTTGGGCACCTGCTCTTTTGTTTTTGACTTTTCCACCATAGAACCTTGAAAATGGGTGCACAATTATTTGTTATTTTACATCTTTTTGCAAAAGCATTTTCCGTTACTCATCTGTTTATTGACGTATTTGCATAATTAGGGTGTTGATTGATAATTGAGCATAAGAGAAGGAAAATTGACAATCAAATATCCTAATCCAAGTTTCCCTAAATTTGTAAGTGACCAAGGATCTGATAGTGCTTTGCCACTCGATTCGAAGGTCCTTGAATGTAATTAGTGAAAGGAGGATTAAAAAAAAACCTAAACAATCCAAATTTTACCCTTTACAGGTTTAGGGTTAGTATTGGACTAAACATTATGGTTAGGGTTGGTGTTGGGTTAATCAAATATAGGGTATAATTAGGGTTAGGGTTAGAATTAGGATTATCCTTTAGGTTAGAATTATGGTTAGAATTATAGTTAGGGTTACATTTAGAGTTAGTGTTAGAATTATTGTCAAGATTAATGTTAAGGTTAGGGTTATAGGTTACAATTTGGGTTTGAATTACAAGTAGGGTTAGAGTTAAAATTAGGGTTCAGTTTAATGATACAATTAAGATTAGGATTAAAGTGGGTTTAAAAATATAATTAGGGTAAGGGTTAAAATTTTACATAGGGTAAGGTTTAGAATAAGGATTAGGTTAGGGTTAGAGTTATATTTATGATTAAGGTTGGGGTTATTGTTAGGGTCATATTCAAGGTTAGGGTTATAATTGGGGTTAGAATTATAATTACAGTTACATTTAGGGTTGGGGTTAAGGCTAGGACTAGAGTAAGGGTTACAATTTGAGTTATGATTAGGGTTAAATTCATACTTAGAATTAGGATTAAGCTAAGGGTTAGAATTAGAGTTATGGTTAGATTTAAAATTAGGGTTATAGTTAGGGTAGTATCATGGTTAATGTTAAAATTACATTAGGGTTATAATTAGGGTTAGGGTTGGAATTATATTTATGAATAGTGTTAGAATTACTATTACAATTTGAAAAATGGTCATAATTAGAATGAGAATTAGGATCAAAACTACAATTATGGTTATTATTACATTTAGGATTAGGATTAGTGTTAGGGTTAGGTTTAGAATTACACAAACAATTATGGTTAGAATTACAAATAGTGTTAGAACTAGGATTGCATATAGACTTGTGATTAGGGTTAGAATAAGGATTAGGGTTATAATTATGATAGAAATTAGAGTTGGGTTTAGTGAAAGAATTTGTGTTAGGGTTAGGGTAAGATTAAGCATAGAGTTAGAGTTAGAATTAGGGTTACTGAATTAGGGTAAGCATTAGAGTTATAGTTAAGATTAGGGTCAGGCCTAGAGTTAGGGTTAGGGTTAAAATCATAGTTAGAATTAGGATTAAGGTAAGGGTTAGAATTAAGGTTATGGTTAGATTTAAGATTACGGTTATAGTTAGGGTAGAATCATGGTCATGATTAGAATTAGGTTAGGATTTGATTTAGGATTAGGGTTTTGATTAGTATTAGATATAAGGTGGGTTACTATGAGAATTAATGAAAGAATTAGAATTAAGGTTATGATTATGGTTATAATTAGGGTTAGAGTTAGGATTACAAATGAAGTTAGGGTTAGTGTTAGAATTAGGGTTAGGGTTAGGGTTAGGGTTAGGGTTAGAGTTAGTATTAGCATTAGAATTGGGGTTTGAGTTGGGGTTTGAGTTAAAAGTATAGCTATGTTTATAGATAGAGTTAGGGTTAGGGTTAGAGTTAGGGTTAAAGTTGGGGTTAGAGTTGGAGTTGGAGTTAGAATTGGGGTTAGCGTTAGTCCTAGAATTAGGGGTAGGGTTAGGGTTAGAATTAAGGTTATGGATAGAGTTAGAATTATGGTTACTATTGGAAATATAGAAAGAATTAGACTTGTAGTTAGAATTAGGGATAGTGATAGAATTAGGGTTCTAGGGATAGAATTAGTATTAGGATGAGAGTTATAGTTGGGTTTGAATTATGTTTTAATTAGAATCACGGTTAAATTTATAGTTAGAATTATGGTTAGTATTATAGATACGATTAGGGTTAGAGTTATAGTTACATTTATGGATAGGGTAAGAATTAGGGATATCAATAGAGTTAGGGTTAAGGATAGAATTAGAGTTAAGGTTTGGTTTAGGGTTGGTTTACAATTAGCTTTAGATTAGAATTAGGGTTAGAATCATGGTTAGTATTAAGGATACAATTAGGTTTAGAGTTACAATTATATTTAGGAATAGGGTTAGAACTAGGATAGTGATAGAGTTAGGGTTAGTAATAGAATTTGATTTAGGGTCAACATTGAAGTTAGAATTAGGGTTATAAATATGGTTAGGGTTAGGTTTGGGGATATATTTTGGTTAGTTACAATTAGGGTTTGGTTTAGGGTTTAGGTTAGAATTAGGGCTACAAATTATTACAATTAGGGTCTAGAAATAGGGTTTAGGATAGGAGTAGGGTTATAACTATGATTAGAATTAGGTTTAGGGTTGGGGTTAGGGTTAGGGTTAGAATTAGGCTTAGGCTTTGACTTAGAATTAGTCTTATAATTAGGATTAGGGTTAGGGTTAGGGTTAGAGTTAGGGTTAGAGTTATGATTGGAATTAGTATTAGAATTAGGGTTGGAGTTAGGGTTTAGGTTAGAATTATGGTTAGGGTTATGGATAAAATTAGGGTTATTATTGACCTCGTTGAAAGTAAGGAATACTAAGAGGGGAGTGAATCAATATTCCACAAAACCACTTCCTAACTTATTTATTGATCCAATTTCTAATATTAATGACATGAAAGAAAAATAAGCATAAGAATAGCAACCCCAAAGTCATAACACATAGACACCATGATTTTTACATGGATAAACCAAAAACGGGAAAACCACGATAAGTGTTAGCTAATAGCACATGTCCAAGGGGACTCACTGTCCACTAAGGAAGCAGAAGAAGAAAGAAAGAGAAATGGCTCACTACCAGATATTAACTACTACAAGTGCATCTAAAACATGCTAGAATAAAGTTCCTTTGAAGGTTCAATATACAGATTCGAAGGTCTTCATTTAATCTGCTCTGCTTCTTAGCTCTTCTACATATACTTTAATTTTTTTCTTTGTTTTCTTTTTATGTACTGTACTCTTCTTATAATCCTTAACACTCCAAATTTACACATTATTATACATACTCTCCTACATTGCAATCCATCAAGTATTTATATCCACAACAAGATTCATTTCATAATCAGGTCAGCAAGCTAGACATGAAGCTTGAGTTGGCCTCTTGGTGAAAAATATGCCCTATTGAAAGAGAGGTCACAAGTTCAAATATTGTAGGGGGAAGGGTATGTATGCCTCATATTTGAAGCACAATTAGGTACCTCTTGCATACTTGGAGTATGATGTATTCTCATATGTTATAAGCCACCTGTAGATCCAAAAATAAGTGCCCAATATTGTAGACTTTAAAGGATCCATTTCCATTTCTATGTATTGTATTTTACCTTGTCAGGTTGATCATGTGTATAAATAACAATGTGGATCCAAAAAAACATGAAATAATGTTTATATCAGTTAGCACCTATCATTCAACCACTTAGATTGATAGTTTAGATAATATATCTTCTCCGCATAAAGATCTAACATGCATGTCATCTTGTCTCTTAAGAACATGCTTGACCTAATCTTGCATCCTTCTTTCAAAAAGACAACCTACACACCTACATCATTCAATCTACTTACAGAAAGGATGTTCCATGCTAAGCCTAAGATGTGCATAACCCGAAGATCCCCTTCAATCAACCATCAGGGAATCAAATAGAGACTCTTCAATGACCAACGATCTTCAAATGAGAGTCATCACCCAGAGACACTTTTCCACCATCAAACTCTTCATACTTAGTGAACCAGTCTCGATGCGAGGTTATGTGGAATGATGCACTAGAGTTGATTAGCCACACATCGTTAGATGCATGGGTTGCCAAGGCTACGATGAAGGCATCACCATCATCTTGTGATTTGTCAAAATTTGAATCAGGAGCTTTCTTCTTTTTCTTCTTCTCATCTTTGTATTCCTTTTAGAAATACCTGGTCTTTCCATAGTTCCAACAAAGAGCCTTGGACTTTCTAGGAGATTTGGATCTCCCACGGGATTTGGATCTACCCTTCTTAGCTTTCTTGTCCTTCTTCTTCCCTTTCTCCTTGGGTCTTCGTTGAACTGCAAGGGCTCCTTGGTTTCCTCAGAAGAATTTCTCTGCATCTCTTCAGATAACAATGAAGAAACCACCTCTTTCATTTTGAATGTGGATGTGGTGCTTCCAATTGCCATGACAAGGTGATCCCATGAGTCCGGCAGAGAGTAAAGTAGGGTCATACACTGATCCTCCTCCATCTTTACACCGATAGATATCAATTGTGCAACCAACATGTTAAAGGCATTCATATGCTCAAGCATGGATCCTCCATCGTCCATTCAAAGAGAACAAAACTTCTTTCTTAGGAAAAGTTTAGTGACAAAGGATTTGGCTTGATACACATCCCCCAACTTCTTCCAAAGGAGTGTTGCAGTAGCCTCCTCAGGGTGTGTGCAAGAAGTTGTGTCCACTTATTGGCCAAAAAATGGAAGTGTTTTCCCTGATTTTCAAAATTTGTCACATTTGACCTAAAAATTTGAAGCACTTAACGGTGGAATCTTGGAAAAAGTCACTAAATATGAAATGTAGTACTCAGAATCTAGTTTCCAAATATGTAATTTTTTTCAATACCCAGATGATAGAAAGTGATTTTGAATAGGTGTTTCTAAAAACCACTGTTTAAAAGTCACTTTTTTTTAACTATACCATGTACGTGTACGTCATCCATATTTTGACCTAAATAATCATATTTTTCAAAATCCTTTTGGGAAAAGATTTGTAACTCACTGAAGCACGTTTTCCATATTTTTTTGTAATTTTTTATTGAATAGATTTTTTTTCATTAATTTTTTATTGGCCATTTTTGGTCTTTTAAAAAATCATCGTGTAGGTCACGCATAAGATGACCTAAACTTAACATTTTTTGAAAATTTTTTTTTAAATTAAAAAGAATTGTCTAAAGTACGTTTTCCTACAATTTTTTTACAAAAAAATATGTTAATAAAAAGTTATTAAAATACTAAAAAACCCTAATAATTCAAGTTTATGGACCTATTTCATTAGAAATTGATTAAAAAATAGAAAAAATAATCCAATTGTAAAAAAAATTACATATTTAGAATCTACACTGTCTCATCTATAATGGGTTTTAATTTCGTCAAAATATTCTGCAAAATAGACCTTCAGATATATGCCCAAAGTAACTATTTTTTTGTGACATTGACAGGACCTTCAAGTTGCAGGTCAAACCTGGTCCAGAGGTCAGGTTCGGGTCCCCAAAGCATTTCCTGAACCGGGTTACAAAGCAAAACCCGAGCTTAAAATTCAAATTTTAAATAACGGGATCCCGTTTTAAAACGGGATCCCGTTTCATAAAAGGTTAATATTTTAACCTTTATGAAACGGGATCCCGTTTTATAAAGGTTAAAATATTAACCTTTATGAAACTCAAAATGGGATCCCATTTCTTGAAAACGGGATCCCACTTTTGGCTCAGGATTCCGAAGCAAAACGGGATCCCATTTTTAAAAAGCGGGATCCCATTTTGGTTAACCCGATTTCGGATTTTTTTCTAACTCCGAAACTTCCACCTTAAGTGGACACAACTTCTTGCATTTACCCCTCATGGACATTTAACAACACAGAATCCGCAAGACTAAGTCTTATGAGACCCTTCACCTTTCTATCCTTGAGAACCTAGTCAGCTTGTGACATTGTAGCTAGTTTAGTTCCATTCACACTTTCCCAAAGGTCTCGGTCAACTAACATGTCTTCCATCTTGAGCTTCCATAGCTTAAAATTATTGCCGTTGAACTTCTCTACTTCAAACCTTCGTGATGTGCTTGCCATATCCTTGCTGCAATAAGATATAGAATGCTCTGCATAGAATCCCACTCAACCTAGGATTAGCTCAAAAAACCCCTACCAACTCAAGGGAAGCTAGGTGTGCAGAAACTCTTCCTACACTAATCTATTGAGGAGAGGGCTATACAAATTCAAATTTATCCTAACTATTACAGTGATGTTAAACCATTAACATGAGATATAGTAGCAAAACACAAGAGCTAGAATGAAGATAGAAGAAGAGAGACAGAGATTTATGGTGGTGAAAACCCCCACACTCAGAAACCTGCAGAATGTATTAACAAATATGAAAGATTGTTTACAATACACTTGCAATGCAAGCTTCAATGGTCTTCGACACTCATGTCTGGAGTCAATCTGGTAGCATAACAGTACCTATAAACTTGTGATACAAACTCCATCTCCAAGCACCTATTTAAATAGAACATACAAGGCAATTTTAGACCTTTCTTGGAATGGGCATCCAATATGGCATGTTGGACCAAAACCCATGTCTAAGGACACTTGGTCAACATTGTAGAATGTGTCTAACACTTGCCCATAGCTCCCATCCCAAAGAGGTCACCACTTTCCAAAATGGGCTATGACAGATGCTCTTATGACACTTACAATGGTCATAGAATATGTCATAGTAGTTACAACTTACAGCTATAAGAGAATCTGTCATACACATGCTATGAATAGCATATTCTCTTACAACACATCATATTCCACCTTGGGGTGCCCAAATATGCCTCATTCAAAGATGCTTCATGACACATGTCATTACTTGTCTTACAAACTTCTATTCTCGACTCTTACTTGTCATAGATTCGTCATAGGAATCCGTCATAACCGTTTTGGTCAAACATTCCTTACACAACATAGAAGATGCTGACACATGGCCAAATATTCCTACCACTAAGTGGGATGCCTATCTCCTCATGTGAGGACAAAATACCAAGTTGTCATAATCCATGTAGGATTGACACATCACCGTGCCACATCCCATAATATGACAGTGGAATTTCAAATTATTTACAACGTAGGCAATGAATAATAAATACAAACATGACAAATGCAGAGAATTACCAAGGTTGAGATACCTTAATTCCCAACATTCTCCCACTTGTTGAACACCTTGTAAGAGCCAATAGAAAAACTTGATTTAACCGCTATAGGCCGAGATGCCCATAGATTCTAAACACCATCTGAACTTCACTGTGCCCACTGGCTTCGTTAATGCATCTACAACATTCTTCAAAGTATCTACCTTCTCCAAATTTACCTTTCCATCCACAACCATGTCCCTCACGAAGTGAAACTGAACATCAATGTGCTTGGTTCTAGCATGGAAAGTTAGATTCTTTGCAAGGCGAATTACACTCTGACTGTCACAACTGATCGTGATTTGACCTGCATTAACACCAATATCGGACATAATCTCTTAAGACAAATGGCTTCCTTACAAGCATGAGTTTCTGCCATATACTCAGCTTCTGTCGTGGAAAAAGTAACAATAGGTTGTTGCTTACTCATCTAACTAATAGCACCACCAAATAGTATAAAAACATAAGCATTAGTGGATCTCCTACTGTCAATGTCACCTACCGAATCTGAATCGACAAATCCATGAATATCAACAGAATGCAGAGGTCCTGAAACATTACCATGATAACAAATGGAATATTCAGAAGTACCCCTTAGATATCTAAACACTCACTTAACTACATCCCAATGAACCCGTATAGGATTAGCCATACATTGACTAATGACTCCCACTGCTTGGGCAATGTCTGGTCTTGTGCAAACCATAACATACATCAAACTACCAACAACACTAGCATAAGGTACTCTGCTCATGTCCTCCACCTCACTAGGAGATTTTGGACAATCCTCAACAAACAACTATGTCCCCAAAGAAATGGGAACACATAATGGTCTATAATCTCCCATGTTGAATCTGTCCAACACAGTCTTAACATACTTACTCTGACTTAACCAAAGTTTTCTGTTGGTTCTGTCTCTTTTGACTTCCATTCCTAGAATGTACCAGGCTGCCCCTAAATCTTTCATTTCAAACTGAGCTGACAACTGAGATTTAAAATTAGAAATCATATTCTTACCCTTCCCAATGAGCAACATATCATCAATATACAGTGCAAAAATGAGAATACGATCACCATCAAACTTATAATAAACACAGTGATCCGATTTAGATCTCACAAATCCAATTGACAACACAAAGGCATCAAACTTCAAGTACCATCTCCTAGGGGATTGTTTCAAACCATAAAAAGACTTCTTAAGTTTGTAAACCAAATTTTCTTTACTGTTTGCCATGTAATGCTCTGGTTGTGACATGTGGATTTCCTCCTCCAAGTCATCATGAAGGAAAGTTGTCTTCACATCCATCTGTTCTACCTCCAAGTCATAAGCTCCTACGAGAGACAATAGGAATCGAATGGATGTTAGCTTTGCAATGAGAGAGAAGATCTCACCATAATCTATACCCTCCACTTGTGAATACCCCTTTGCAACCAATCTGGCCTTATACTTTTCAATACTACCATCTGCACCAATCTTTTTCTCGAACACCCATTTGCATCCAACGGGTTTCCATCCAGGAGGCAAAGGAACCAAGTCCCAAGTTTGATTCTTTTCCAAAGAAGCCATTTCTTCCTCCATGGCCTCCTTCAGGGAACCTGTATCCTTCATATCCAAAGCCTCTAATACAGTTCTAGGTTCATCATTGTTAGTGAGCAAAGCATAAGCACAACTAGAATCAAGCAATGCAAAACCAAACCTTTCTGGTTGCTTCCTTATCTGTGTAGACCTCCTCAAGAGCTGAGGTTGAGGTTCAGCTTCTTCTTTTGAGATTTCAGAGCTGCTAGAGCTCTCCTCATCATCAGGTCCAACATTGTCTTTCTGTTCAGTCTTCTCAGGGGTGAGAGCAAACTGAGCAACATCCTCTTTCTTTTCTTTTTCTTTTGGCTGCAAAATAGTGGAAGAAGGTGTAAGCTCTCTGAAGATGACACTTCTGCTATACAACACTTTTTCAGCCACGGGGTCCCAAAGGTTGTATCCTTTCACACCAACAGAATAGCCGATGAAGATACACTTATTAGCTTTGTTCTCCAACTTTGATCACTTCTCCTTAGGCACATGTACATATGCCTCACAACTAAAAACACAAAGATGCCTTACTGAAGGCTTTCTACTAGACCACACCTCCATGGGTGTCTTTCCAACAAGAGCTGATGTAGGAGATCTATTTACCAGATAACAAGCAGTCGCAACAGCTTCAGCCCAAAAGTTTTCTTCTAGACTAGCTCCACTAAGCATACTCCTAGCCTTCTCCATCAGTGTCCTGTTCATCCTCTCTGCAACTCCATTTTGCTGCGGTGTGTATGGAGTTGTCTTATGTCTTTCAATCCCAAGTTCCTTGCAATCCTTATCGAATTCTGTAGAACAGAACTCACAACCATTGTTAGTTCTCAAACATTTAATCTTTTTACCAGTCTAATTTTTAGCAAAGGCTTTAAACTCCTTAAACTTCCTATAGACTTTAGATTTTCTTCTGAGAAAATAAATCCATTTCCTTCTACTGTAATCATCTATAAAAGATACAAAGTATACAGATTTTGATAATGAAGGAACATTAACAACACCAAACACATCAGAATGAATGAGGTCCAACACACTAGAAGACTTATGAGAACTCGAGTAAAATTGAACATGGTTTTGTTTTCCATAAATGCAATGTTCATAAAAGTTGAACTCAAGATTACAATCATCTAACCCATTAATGATGTTCTTATTTTTTAGGGTATGCAGACCCTGCTCACCAATGTGGTCAAACCTCTTATGCCATAACATTGTCATTTCTACAGGAAGTTTAACTTCCAATGCACAATTACAACCATCAAGACTAGAAACAACAGATTTCTTCACTACTAGTTCAAATGGTGGGGATGAGGTGACTGCTACCCTCTTCCTTGAGTCAAAAGAACTATTGCATTGTGCAATGCATGCTTCTAGCTGAAACAGAATGCCTCTCCGAGTACCGTTAGCAAGCACCATAGATCCTCTAGTCATCTTGCATCCTTCTTTTGAAAAGACAACCTGCACACCTGCTTCATTCAAACTACTTACAGAAAGCAAGTTCCATGCTAAGCCTAGGATGTGCATAACCCTCAAGATCCCCTTCACTTGACCATCAGGGAATCAGATAGAGACTCTTCTATGACCAATGATCTTTAGATGAGAGTCGTCACCCAGATACACTTTTCCACCATTGAACTCCTCATACTTAGTGAAACAGTCTCGATGTGAGGTCATGTGGAATGATGCATTAGAGTTGATTAGCCACACATCATCAGATGCATGGGTTGCCAGGGTTGCAATGAAGGGATCACCATCGTCTTGTGATTTGTCAGAATCTAAATTAGGAGCTTTCTTCTTTTTCTTCTTCTCCTCTTTGCATTCCTTTCAGAAATGCCTGGTCTTTCCATAGTTCCAACAAAGAGCCTTGGACTTTTCAGGAGATTTGGATCTCCCATGAGATTTGGATCTACCCTTCTTAGCTTTCTTGTCCTTCTTCTTCCCTTTCTCCTTGGGTCTTCCTTGAACTGCAAGGGATTCTTTGGCTACCTCAGAAGACTTTGTCTGCATCTCTTTAGATAACAATGAAGAAACCATCTCTTCCATTTTGAATGTGGATGTGGTGCTTGCAATTGCCATGACAAGGTGATCCCATGAGTCTGGTAGAGAACAAGGCAAGGTCATACACAGATCCTCCTCCTCCATCTTTACACCGATAGATGTCAATTGTGCAACCAACATGTTAAACGCATTCATATGCTAAGCCATGGATCCTCTATCCTCCATTCGAAGAGAATACAACTTCTTTCTAAGGAAAAGTTTATTGACAAGGGATTTGACTTGATACACATCCCCGAACTTCTTCCAAAGGAGTGTTACAGTAGCCTCCTCATGGACATTTAACAACACAAAATCTAGAAGACTAAGTCTTATGAGACCCTTAGCCTTCCGATCCTTGAGATCCCAGTTAGCTTGTGACATTGCAGCTAGTTTAGTTCCATTCACACTTTCCCAAAGGTCTCGATCAACTAACATGTCTTCCATCTTGAGCTTCCATAGCTCGAAATTACTAGCATTGAACTTCTCTACTTCAAACATTCCTGATGTGCTTTCCATCTCCTTGCTACAATAAGATATACAATGGTCTGCACGAACTCCCACTGAACCTAAGATTAGCTCAAAAAGCCCCTACACAACAACTAGGACCAAAGGTGATCAAGCTCTGATACCAACTTAAAGGAAGCTAGGTGTGCAGAAACACATCCTACACTAATCTATTTAGGAGAGGACTGTGCAAATTTAAATTTATCCTAACTATTATAGCAATGTTAAACCATTAACATGAGATATAGTAGCAAAACACAAGAGCCAAAAAGAAGACATAAGAAGAGAGACAGAGATTTACGGTGGGGAAAACCCTTATTGGGAGAAAAACCCCACACTTAGAAACCTGCACAATGTATTAACAAATCTGAAAGAATGTTTACAATACACTTGCAATGCAAGCTTCAATGGTCTTTGACACTTGTGTCTGGAGTCAATTTGATAGCATAACAGTACCTATAAACCTATGATACAAACTCCATCTCCAAGCACCTGTCTAAATAGAACATACAAGGCAATTTTGGACCTTTCTTGGAATGGGCGTCCAATATGGCATCTTGGACCAAAACCCATGCCTAGGGACACTTGGTCAACATTGTAGAATGTGTCTAACACTTGTCCACAACTCCCATCCCAAAGAGGTTGCCACTTTCCAAAATGGGCTATGACAGATGCTCTTACGACACTTACGATTGTCATAGAATCTGTCATAGCAGTTACAACTTACAGTTGTAAGAGAATCTATCATACACAAGCTATAAATAGCATATTCTCTTACAACACATCATATTCCACCTTGGGGTGCCCAAATATGTATCATTCAAAGATGCTTCATGACACATGTCATTACCTGTCTTACAAACTTCTATTCTTGACTCTTACATGGCATAGATTCATCATAGGAATCTGTCATAACCATTTTGGTCAAACATTCCTTATACAACATAGAAGATGCTGACACATGGAAGAATATTCCTACCACTAAGTGGGATGCCTATCTCCTCATGTGAGGACAAAATACCAAGTTGTCATAATCCATGTAGGATTGACACATCACCGTGCCACATCCCACAATATGACAAAGTGGAATTTCCAATTATTTACAACATCGGCAATGAATAATAAATACAAACATTACAAATGCAGTGAATTAGCAAGGTTGAGAGACCTTCATTCCCACCACATTATTCATTTGGTTTTTACCTCTGCCTCATAAGGGCATGCACTCTCTATCCGATAATGATGTTTAGAAGACTTAAATGTTCTTTTGGGGCTTGACTGAGGCAAGCTCCTAAACACCACAACCCCCTCCCAAAGTTTTATGATTGCGGGTTACAGGTTGATGATGAAGACAAAGTGAAGGTGCAGGAGGACATGTTGGAGTGTTAGAATTGTAGAATAGTAGAAAAATGAACACCCTAGATTTAGATGCCGACTAATTAGTCCTCAAACTTTCATGATGGAAAAACCTTCAGTACAGTGGGAACAGGGGAAAATCTTGTCCGCAGATCCTAAAAAAAAGTAGGGCACTGGACTTGGGTACCCTCTCTTTTCTTCTTGACTTTTCCACCAAAGAACCTTATAAATGGGTGCACAATTATTTGTTATTTTACATCTTTCTGCAGAAGCATTTTCTGTTATTCATCTGTTTATTGACATATTTGCATAATTAGGGTTTTGATTGATAATTGATCATAAGAGAAGGAAAATTGACAATCAAATACCCTAATCCAAGTTTCCCTACATTTGTAAGTGACCAAGGACCTGATAGTGCTCTGCCACTCGATCCAAAGGTCCTTGAATGTAATTAGTGAAAGGAGGATTCAAACAAAAACCTAAACAATCCAAATTTTACCCTTTACAGGTTTAAGGTTTAGGTTAGAATTAGGGTTAGTATTGGACTAAGCATTATGGTTAGGGTTGGTGTTGGGTTAATCAAATATAGGGTATAATTAGGGTTAGGGTTAGAATTAGGGTTATAGATAGAATTAGGATTATCCTTTAGGTTAGAATTATGGTTAGAATTATAGTTAAGGTTACATTTAGAGTTAGTGTTAGAATTATTGTCAAGATTAATGTTAGGGTTAGGGTTATAGGTTACAATTTGAGTTTGAATTACAAGTAGGGTTAGAGATAAAATTAGGGTTCAGTTTAATGATACAATTAAGATCAAGATTAAAGTGGGTTTAAAAATATAATTAGGGTAAGGGTTAGAATAAGGATTAGGTTAGGGTTAGAGTTATTATTATGATTAAGGTTGGGGTTATTGTTAGGATCATATTCAAGGTTAGGGTTATAATTGAGGTTAGAATTATAATTACAGTTACATTTAGGGTTCGGGTTAATGCTAGGACTAGAGTTAGGGTTACAATTCAAGTTATGGTTAGTATTAACATCATACTTAGAATTAGGATTAAGGTAAGGGTTAGAATTAGAGTTATGGTTAGATTTAAAATTAGGGTTCTAGTTAGGGTAGAATTAGGGTTCATGTTAAAATTACATTAGGGTTACAATTAGGGTTAGGGTTGGAATTACATTTAGGAATTGTGTTAGAATTACTATTAGAATTTGAAAAACGGTCATAATTAGAATGAGAATTAGGATCAAAACTACAATTAAGGTTATTATTACATTTAGGATTAGGATTAGTGTTAGGGTTAGGTTTAGAATTACACAAACAATTATGGTTAGAATTACAAATAGTGTTAGAACTAGGATTGCATATAGAATTATGATTAGGGTTAGAATAAGGATTAGGGTAAGATTAAGCATAGAGTTGAGTTAGAATTAGGGTTACTAAATTAGGGTAAGCATTAGAGTTATAGTTAAGATTAGGGTCAGGGCTAGAGTTAGGGTTAGGGTTAAAATCATAGTTAGAATTAGGATTAAGGTAAGGGTTAGAATTAAGGTTATGGTTAGATTTAAGATTACGGTTATAGTTAGGGTAGAATCAAGGTCATGATTAGAATTAGGTTAGGGTTTGAGTTAGGATTAGGGTTTTGATTAGTATTAGGGTTAGAATTAAGGTGGGTTACTATGAGAATTAATGAAAGAATTAGAATTAAGGTTATGATTATGGTTATAATTAGGGTTAGAGTTAGGATTACAAATAAAGTTAGGGTTAGTGTTAGAATTAGGGTTAGGGTTAGAGTTAGTATAAGCATTAGAATTGGGGTATGAGTTGGAGTTTGAGTTGGGGTTTGAGTTAAAAGTATAGCTATGTTTATAGATAGGGTTAGGGTTAGGGTTAGGGTTAGAGTTAGGGTTAGAGTTGGAGTTAGTATTGGGGTTAGCATTAGTGTTAGAATTAGGGGTAGGGTTAGGGTTAGAATTAAGGTTACATATAAAGTTAGAATTATGGTCACTATTGGAAATATAGAAAGAATTAGACTTATAGTTAGAATTAGGGATAGTGATAGAATTAGGGTTCTAGGGATAGAATTAGTGTTAGGGTGAGGGTTATGGTTGGGTTTGAATTATGTTTTAATTAGAATCAGGGTTAAATTTATAGTTAGAATTATGGTTAGTATTAGGGATACGATTAGAGTTAGAGTTATAGTTACATTTATGGATAGGGTAAGAATTAGGGATATCAATAGAGTTAGGATTAAGGATAGAATTAGAGTTAGGGTTTAGTTTAGGGTTGGTTTACAATTAGCTTTTGACTAGAATTGGGGTTAGAATTATAGTTAGAATCATGGTTAGTATTAAGGCTACAATTAGGTTTAGAGTTACAATTATATTTAGGAATATGGTTAGAACTAGGATAGTGATAGACTTAGGGTTAGTAATAGAATTTTATTTAGGGTCAACATTAAAGTTAGAATTAGGGTCAGAAATATGGTTAGGGTTAGGTTTGGGGATATAATTTTGGTTAGTTACAATTTGGGTTTAGTTTAGGGTTTAGGTCTACAAATTATTACAATTACGGTCTAGAAATAGGGTTTAGGTTAGGAGTAGGGTTATAACTATGATTAGAATTAGGGTTAGGGTTAGGGTTAGGGTTAGGGTTAGAATTAGGCTTAGGGTTTGACTTAGAATTAGTCTTAGAATTAGGATTAGGGTTAGGGTTAGGGTTAGAGTTAGGGTTAGGATTATGATTGGAATTAGTATTAGAATTAGGGTTGGGGTTAGGGTTTAGGTTAAAATTAGGGTTAGGGTTATGGATAGAATTAGGGTTATTATTGACCTTGTTAAAAGTAAGGAATACTAAGAGGGGAGTGAATCAATATTCCACAAAACCACTTCCTAACCTATTTACTGATCTAATTTCTAATATTAATGACATGAAAGTAAAACAAGCATAAGAACAACAACCACAAAGTCATAACACATAGACACCATGATTTTTACATGGATAAACCAAAAGGGGAAAACCATGGTGAGTGTTAGCTGATAGCACAATACTGTCCAAGGGGACTTACTATCCACTGAGGAAGCAAAAGTAGAAAGAAAGGGAAATGGCTTACTGCCAGATATTAACTACTACAAGTGCATCTACAACATGCTAGAATAAAGTTCCTTTGAAGGCTCAATATACAGATTCGAAGGTCTTCATTTAATCTGTTCTTCTTCTTAGCTCTTCTACATATACTTTAATTTTTGCCTTTGTTTTCTTTTTATGTACTACACTCTGCTTATAATCCTTAACACTCCAAATTTACACATTACTATACATACTCTCCTACATCACAATCCATCAAGTATTTATATCCACAACAAGATTCATTTCATAATCAGGTCAGCAAGCTAGACATGAAGCCTGAGTTGGCCTCTTGGTGAAAAATATGCCCTATTGAAAGAGAGGTCACAAGTTCAAATCTTACAGGGGGAAGGATATGTATTCCTCATATTTGAAGTACAATTAGGTGCCTCTTGCATACTTGGAGTATGATGTAGTCTCATATGTTATAAGCCACCTATAGATCCAAAAATAAGTACCCAATATTGTAGACTGTAAAAGGATCCATTTCCATTTCTATATAATGTATTTTACCTTGTTAGCTTGATCATGTGTATAAATAACAATGTGGATCCAAATAAACATGAAATAATGTTTATATCAGTCAGCACCTATCAGTCAACCACTTAGATTGATAGTTTAGATAATATATCTTCTCTGCATAAAGATCTAACATGCCTGTCAGCTTGTCTCTTAAGAACATGCTTGACCTAATCATTTGTCACACCAAAATTCTTATTGCAGACCATATGAGACTTAATGAATCACATAAACCATTCCTCATACCTCATAGATTATATCTTACCAACTGCAGGTCATGATATCCTTATGTGGTGAAATGCAGTACTCTAAATTGGCTCTTCTGCCTTGGTGGAGTACTAGCAAACCAACTTCCAAAACTTGGAGTTTTGTAGACAATCTTCTAGATCACTTCAGACTCTGTAACTCATAAACTGGCTACTTCTGACACCTATCCATACTTCCTCAAGACTGTATACTAAGAAAAGCACTTGTGGAGAAAGGTATGCTAGAATACCCATGCACTATGTACTATTCCTGACTTAATTGTGTCCACCCAGACTTAAGCTAATCACAACTTGACTTTCGAAAGTCATCAGGACCTACAATATTGAACATAGTACCTTCAAGAAATTTTAAGTAACATACCTAAACTGTATACCTTGACCATCAACTATGGAGGAATACTATGAGGCCTACCTTTTTCATTCCCATACATTTGACTATTTACTTTACTATTGCTGATACATTTAGGCATGTGGGATTGTTGATCCCAAATTTCTAGACTAATAGGCTTTATGTTGTATGTGGATTTGTTATGCTTAGTATGTTTACGATGTGTTTAGACCTGGATATATTGCTTTACTAATGATGTTAGATAGATGGTTTATATTATGATGTTATGGCAAAACTAATTGGGTGATGTTAGATAGAAATTTGTTATGTGATTCAATCTTGGGAATGGATATTTGAAATGCAGAATTTAGAATCTAATTATAATGTGGCTTCCTTGATGCTTATGTGAAAGTGTGATATTTTATGCGAGTTTATGTTTTAATCTACTTCAGCTATTATATGTGTGTCTGTGTGTGGAATTAACTTTACAATTGAGTGTGCAAGTATTTCTAACAAGCCACATAAATTGGAGATCATTCCACACACGATGTTGTTATCCCTTGTGAAGCTGATCTGGTTCCACAAGGAACTAAGATCAACTCTGTGCATGATGAAATTTTGTAACGTTGATTGCATGTTGTTAGTCGAGCTAAGTCTACCCCTCTTTTATTTTGAATTCTAATTCATGTTGTAAGAATATTGTATTTTGAATTTTAAATTTGAAATTTTAAATTTTGAGACCCCTTTTCATGTGCTTTAACTTAACCCTTGGTGCTCAAAATGAGTTAAACTTGACCCTGGGTTGTAACCCTTGGGTCTAGGGACCTTTTTGACTTGGGTAACCCTTGGTAAACCTCCATTTGGTCATCTTAACTTTACCCTGAAGTTAAGTGACGAAATTGGAGGCATGGGAGGGAGAGGATGAGTGAGTCAAACACTCAACCCCATCCTTGCCACTTCCCTAGGTTGGGGATGTCTCCAAGGCCCCCCAATTGTGGAGGACTTTACTCCAAGTCCCTCTCACAATTGGTGAGGGTACCCTGGAGTTGTGTGGTCTCTCTTTGGAGGAAAGGAATGGGACACATGTGTCACCCATTCCCCCTTAAGCTCCACTTTTCGCTCCCACATGTTTGAGAGAGGACACATGGAAGGGAGAGAGAGACTTGGGGATGGGTGGGTGACATGTGTCATCACCCATCCCATGGGTCTTGCTTGTAGTAGGGAGGAATACTGAGGAGGTGACACATGTCACCTCCCCATTCCTCAAAGCTCATGGGTTGAGCTTATTTTAATCCCACTTAGAGAAGGTTATGGGTTGTTGAAGTTTTAGAAAATTTGATTGTTCAGAATTTACTTTGGGGAAAATGTTAGAGAGAGTTTTGTGGCTTATGTTGGAGGAGGACTTACAGAAGCTCTACATCAACCATCTACCTTAATTGGGATTTTAAAGGTTGGTTTCAAGGCTTAGACCTTCCCCTTATGTATTTTATTGCTTGAGTGATGCTATGTGTGAGTTCTATTGTTTGAGTTTTTATTTGTTGTTGTGGGGAAAATTGTAAGGGTGTTATAAGAGCCTCTCCCACTTAGGAGAAGATGCTCAACAAGTGTGGGGTGGGGGAGGAGTGAACCTTCTCAGGGTCATTACCTTATTTTTGTGGTGTTGTAAGCCTTGAGGGTAATATGAAATTTTGAACAATATGTGAAATGGCTTGAGAGCCAAAATGGAAGCTTTGTGGAAATTGTGTTTTAAAGTGTTGGCTTGAGGCCTTGGAAGGTATTTGTATTGGGATATTTGTAGGAGTGGCACTCTTGAGTTGAGTGTTGTCCACTCCCCTACCCCTTTGAACTCATCCTGGTTGAGTTCCTATGTTCTGTTATCTATGGGTGTAAAATTGTGTTTGGTTGTAGAATGTCTTGTTGTGATGTGGACTGAGTTCCCAAGTGTGTGGATGACCTCCCTAGCTCAGGGGTGACCCTCTTACGGGTCTATGATAGGGAGGAGAGAAAGATGTGTGGCTTCTTTCCCCTTATTGTGATATGCAGGTTCATTGGACCTAAGTTGTGAAGTTGGAGAAAACACCTTGTTCTTAGAGTTGATATTTTATTTTCGTTTACTCTTGAGAGAGAGCTTGGCCTACTTAGGAGATTGTATCATTTGTTGGTTTTCAAAGAGGAGGACATTGTCATCTCTCTTATTGTAAAAGTGTATTTTCTTATGTTGTGTGTAAGCTATTTTCATTTGTAATAGAAAGTTAAAATTTGTTGATTTAATTCTTATCATTCAAGAAAAGTTGAAGGAAGAAAATTTGTTTTAAAAGTTAATTCATTTGTATGTAAATTTTAAATATATCAAATAGCAAAGTTGTGGTTTTAATTTTGAGACAAACAAGAAATTTGTATTTTGTTATTATGAAGAGAGAAAATTAGTTGATGTTAAGTAATTGAAGTATTTACTTAATTGTATTTATTTCTTTTCTTTAAAAATGAACATATTAGGAATACAATTAATATATTTTGATAAAAAAATAAATTCCTTGCCTTATAGAAATTTGATAAAAATATATATATATATATATCTTTGTTTATTTGTTTAAAAATATATTTGTAAGTGTAGAAGAAAAAGATTATAGTTGAATATATATATATATATATATATATTTAAAAAATGTTTAATGAATGCTATTTAGAGAAGCGACTGCATTTTTAACAAATCGCAGAGCTCTTTTATATGAAAGCAAGTTACATGTGGTGGGGGATTCAAACCCCCCAATCACCACTGTATGTATTGCAGTGGGAATCTGGGGAGAGGGCTCCTCCCCCTCTCCACACCCCCACATCCCCCTACTCTCTACACCCCCGTGGAACTCCCCGCAAACTGCCGCCGCTCCCAGACTCCATCGCCCTGTGGTCTCTGCCCCTCTCAATGTGGCCCCCTCCTCTGCTGCCTCTGTTCCCTCTCTACGGCCCTCTCACCACCGTCCCCTCCTTAGATCTACTAGCCCTTTCTCCACCACACTGTAGTCTCTCCTCTCCACAGTGCCGCCCTCCACCAGTCTACCACCACTGGTCTCCAAATAGCCCTTCCACTGTAAATATATATATATATATATATGCCATCATATGCATTTCATATATGGCTTCCAACTCAACCTGCAACACAAACAAAAGAAAAACAAAATGAGAGAAAGAGAAAGAAAGAGAGAGAGAAAACAAAGAGGAGAAAAAGAATGAGTTTCAAAAAATAGGGTTAGGGTTTTACCCATAAGGAAATTAATATTTTAATTGAGAGGAATTTTTAGGGCTTTGCATTTTAATATTGCCCTTATATTCTTTCCCCATTCTCTTTATTTTCCTCCTTATTATTTTAACATTTATTTATTTATTGAATGGGTTAGTGTGATAAATTAAATGGGTAAAATTAGATTCTTGTTGGAATATTATTATTTTTATTTGTTAGTGGATGTTAATATATCGATTAAATCATGATTAGAAGGATTTATAATTTATTGATTTTTAATTTAATTTTTGAAGAAAAGGATTTATTTGATTCATTTAAATTTTATACAGTTTAAATATTGAGAGGTGTTATTTTAAACAATTGGGTTAAGAAACCTAACTCCGTGAGAACAATTTAAACCACAACGTTATTGACTAAAATTTAATATTCTTTTAAATCATGTTGGGGCAATTTAATTAACGAATTTAAATTAGACGTTTCAAATCCAACTTGGGAACCTAGTAAACCTTTAAAATGAGGTTAGTAAAACTTGTTTTCGAGATTTGATCTACCAAGAAATTAGGAATAATGAAAATGATGCAGAGATAACTCTAATTGATCGAAAATGTGAAGGAGAACAGATTGATAAAGCTTTGTTGAAAAACATTTTAAATTATAGAAAACTTAAAGGAGAACAAATGGATCAGACTTTGTTAAAAAATGTTCAATCGACTTATTCAACTATTTTACCAATTCAACTAGTGAGATGTAGGTAATTTAACACCAATCAGTAAACCTTTTGATCAAAATTAGTTTTAGTACAATAAACCCTATCATGCCCATGAGGTGTTATGCTGCTGAATTTTTCCAAAATATAGGGTTTAGTTAGGATAGTGAAGTTTAACCTTGTTTGGCAATATAATATTGTTTTTTGCTGAGTATTGTCATTTGATTTTTGTATTTTATCATCCTTTCATATACTTGATCTTTGGCTAATGATTTTGACTTACATCAAAGTCCCTTCATTCACATAGGTTAACTTAGGGTTTCGATCATTGATCTTAACCCTATTGCTGATGTTAATCATGTCACGTTGACCCCCTAATTAGCCTTCATTGTGATTGGTATGCACATGTGAACGCATTAACCTGCATTCAATTGTACTATTTATGCCTTAAGGGTAATGCCACCGAGCATGCTTATGCATGCAAGGGGGTTTCTGGGGAAGTGTGGAATTTTTTTTGATATTTCATGTCATGACCACTTGACAAATGTAGACATGACCCGTGTGATGCGTGTCGTGACCGCATGGGAAATGTAGGCATGACAAATACCAATTGAGTCTCTGCTACTAACTCTATGTTTTTAGTACTTAGCCATTCTACCTTAGTCTTTTGTGTCCGGACTAGAACCTTGTATGCAGGTTGTTCCAATTTGAGTTTCCAATCATCCTTAGATCCACCATGCTATGTTTTCCTTGTCTCCATCAATGCAAACATTACCCAATCAGCATAGTCTCTTGCCTATGTTTCCAACAATCTCCTCTTTTTGCATTGATGGTAACACTTAGTGAAAAATGTGTATCTGTCACCCCTTTCTATATACACTCTGTTCTTCCACTCCCCCTTAGGTGTTTGCCCATTTTTCACTTGTATTCTTCTCCCCCTTTGACATCAATGGTAAAGTTGTATGGACAAGAGTCAAAATTATGTCAAAACTGCAAAAGATTTCATATTCTACTGCATATGTACACATATAATCTTGAACTCAATTAGTTGTAGGTGAGAGGATATCCTTATACACAATCTTTAATTGTGTAATCTCTTCATTCCATCATTTCTTAGCTCTTGCCAAAATTTGGATGTGACCGTTTATCAAAACGACTGATTTTTCTACCTTTTACACATTAGAAGGTATGTGAATTTGTGAAGCTAACTATGCTTCTACTACAAGATTTATCATGATCTCAATTTTTAAGTTTAATATCCTTCTTAGAAGACACATTTTGTTTTTAGTTTCTTCATGTCTACTGAGAAGACTACTTATATTGTTCTAAATATTTTTAACTTATGTTTCTATGTTGCTAATTGAGTTAACTGTTGGATCAGAGGTCTTAGAAATATTTCTGAGTTGAAGCTCCATGCTTTTAACTTTCTCATCTATTTCCTTAGTAGTTTCAGGCCATGACAAATAGAATTTGTACATATCACATGCTTCATTGATTACATTTTTCATATTCTTGATACTGTGTCCTAGCAAAATTTTATCACTATCTTGATTTTTGAAATTGCTAATCTTTCGTCTTCATACTCTTTTTTAACCTTTATGTTAGCAAACTTTTCAAAGGACTCAAAATGAGTACTTATAGAGTTTATTAGAGCTTTGAGATGAGTAGTTGATGACACTGATGTATCTTTCTAGTATAAGGGTATCATCTTCTCCAGAATACCAAATGTCTCATCAACAAGTTCATTGTCCTGTACAAAATTTTTTAGCATTTATTCCCAAGCCTTAGCTTGCACGATTCATGCTAGTGAGAATTTCTCCATTAGAGACATAGAATCCAAATTTATTGGTCCTTGTAGAATCTTGGGTGAATCTAGAATATGTACTCCTTTTTTTCAAAAAAATTTCTAGCATGGTCAATTGAAATTTGGTTTGCAGTAGTGTCTCTTGCAACTTGTTCTTCACTATGTGTAACTCTCTTTCTTTTCTTTTCTTTTGTTTAGGTAGAAGCTTTAGTAATGGATGAAGTCCTTGTTCTTTTCTTGGGACTAGATACATGTTTTTCCTTTTCAACTTTCTCATCTTTTCTATATGGAGTGTTTGACTTCCATTCCACCAGAGGTTTTAAGGATCTTGATTCATCTACTTTCATTTTTTCCTTGCTTATTTTTTTATCAGAAATTTTCTCTGAATGCTCAAATTCCATAGATAATTCTTTGAATGTTCCAAACCTGTCTTCTTTGAGATCTTTTGGTTTCTTCAGTAGTTCATCAGCTAATTTAGTTAGGATATCTTCTACAACTTCATATCCTAATGGAGGGACCCATATAGCTCTTGGTTCCATAGCTTGCATGAAGCATTTGTCTTTGTTTACCATCAATATAATATCCTTTTCATATTTCATCACTACCTTTTTAGGTATTTGAACCCTACATAACATTCTCTTTTGAAAGTTCATGAAGTATCCCCATAAAATTTCATTATGTCTGTTTGCATTTCCCAAAATCTATAGGTGATTTCTTATTTGAGTTGCTACTGGTGTGTGATCAAGCTAGACAATGTTTACCAAACCAAGTAGCTCTCTCAGGAAGTAGAAGAGTAGACAGGTGATCAAAGTTCCATATTTGAAGGGATAATTTGTCTCTTTTGTTCTCTTCAAATTCTCCATTAATTCACTCCATAGAATTTCACACAAATTATAATCCATATTATTTTTTACCATGTCATAAGCTGTGTATATAGCTGGTGCAGACACAAAACTTTCTGAGTGGGAAAAGTATACTTTGTATCCAATATTCACCGATACAAATTTGACATCTAGATCCTTAATATCATTTACTATGAGATCTTTCTTATCAAATTTGGCTCCTATTAGATGCATTACTAAATTGTTCTTTATTTTCTTTTTGCCTAGGATTGTTCTGGAGGAACTCATACTAGCTACAACTTTTATAGCTTCTTTCATTATCATATATGGTTCATCAAACCACAAAAACTCATCATGAATCCTACTTAGAATGTACCTATCTCATTTATCATTTGGGATCACAGGAAAATCCAACTAGGTGTCCAATCACTTTTCTCCCAGAACTTTATATTCATCCTTTAACTCAACATAAATAGTAGTCAGTTCATCCAAGTATAATTTGCCAAGTTTCATGAGATCATATTCCTCTAAGTTGGTATGAATATATTCCCTAACATCTTCCATGTGCATAATTCCATGAGTAATTCAGAATGCCCCTACAAAATCATTTTCTGGTGGTTTGAAGAAATGTTTCTTGAACTCAGGCGGGGATTTTCTAATATCTTGATTAATTGGGGAGTAAACATTTTCTAGAATAATTTGACCTACACAAATGGGTTTTCAAGCTGTAAATACCTTTTCCACCAAATAAGGATTTTTCTTTGCTTGAAATCGACTTGATTTGAATTTCTTTGAAAATTTCTGTAGGCACTTGGATTATTGTTCTTAATTATCCTAGACGCTTGAAAGGTGGAATACAAAGTGAATTATCTATCAAATGAGCCACTTTTTCTCTTCTGTAAAGATGACCTAGTCATCATAAATGCCCTTATTAAAAATTTGTCAAATGCATTTCTATAGAATGTAGTCTATTAGGATTGCTCTGCAATGTTCCTCATTTGATCCTTTTCTTCTGAACATTCCTTGAAAGATCTATCATATGAATCCTTTCAACATATCTTTGTGTTGGATCTCAGCACTAACTGTCTGGCTAGGGGATTCAGATTTTCATTGCAGCTCTCCTTGAGCCAAAACTCATAATCTACTTCCCTGAGAAAGTATCTACACTAGAAACTAGTGTGGATCCATCCCTTATATTATCAACATCATTGTTAATCCATACCTTGCTCATTTTCTTCTTGGTTTCCACTAGATCAATCTTGTTCTTCTCTTTATCTTCTCTCTGTTATGTTTTCCTCTTCTCTATAGGGTACTCTCCTTTTGCAATCCTGCTTCTGCAGAATCTTGCAATATGTTTGAACTTATTGCAATTGTATCATACCAAATTTCTTTGTCCTTGATTCCTTCTATTGATTGGATTTCATCTGCATTGTTTAGCCATATGTTCAAATCTATTGCATGCAAAACACTTTCAATTGAATGATTGAGTATTCCTTTCATTGTAAGAACCATTTTCTACTAGACTCCTGCATTCATTTGACCTATGACCAATTTTTTTTGCAATTGAAACATTGACCAGAGAATAATGGAACATTCTAATTTATTCTAATCTTATAGTAAGTAGCTTTATGACCAAACTTATTGCAATTAAAACAATGGCCATTGAAAGATGGGTACCTTTGAGCATTTGGTTGTCTGATTGGAGATCTTCTAGGTCTTCTTCTTTGATTTCTGAACTAGTTCCTTTTTTTTAATTTTAACACAGTATTTTCTTGGTCTATTCTTGAACTTTGTCCTTTCTCAAATCCCAAACCTTGCTTGTCACCAGAACTCTTTTGACTAGCAATCATCTCATCAAGTTTTGCAGAACTTATCTTAAACTTTTCCTTATAGCTCTTAGCTTTTTCCAAGTCTATTTTCAAGCTCACAACTGCTTTTTCAAGTTTGGCACATTCTTCTATGTTGTTTTTTACCATCAGATTTAGATCTTCTTCTACTTTAGCTCTTTCTATAATTTCAACTTTCAAATCATCAAGGGTTTCATTCACTGATATCAATTGTTCACTAACATCTCTATATTTTTATTTAAATTTCTTGACTTGTTCTTTTAGTTTTAGAATGCATTCATCATCTTCTTGTATGTTGTCCTTGAGATCCCTGAGTTTTGCTTTAGACTTTTCCCATTTCAACATTGTTTTCATATGAAAAGTATCCATATCTTTTGGCTTCCATGAGTGAATTCTCCTAGGTCTTCCTCAAGTTGTTAGGCTTCTTCCAAGGAACCTTGCTCTAATACTAGTTGTTGAAAGTAAGGAATACTGAGAGGGGGGTGAATAAGTATTCCACAAAACCACTTTTTAACTTGTTTATTGATCCAATTTCTAGCATTAATAACATGAAAGAAGAACAAGCATAAGAACATCAATCATAAAATCATAACATATAGACACCAAGATTTTTATGTGGAAAACTGAAAGCGAGAAAAACCACGGTGAGTGTTATCTCACAATATATTATGATAGCACAATACCAAATTACAAGAAGGCTCACTACCTTAGGGCTCACTAGTGAAAGAAATGCTCACTGTAGGTGGACTCACTATCCATAGAGGAAGAAGAAGAAGAAAGAAAGAGAAATGGCTCACTGCCAGATATGAACTCCAACAAGTGCATCTACAACATGCTGGAATATAGTTCCTTTGAAGGCTCAATATACAGATTCGAAGGTCTTCATTTAATCTTCTCTGCTTCTCAACTCTTCTACATATACTCTCATTTCTGCCCTTGTTTTCTTTTTCTATACTGTACTCTTCTTATAATCCTTCACACTCCAAATTTGCACATTTTTCTACGCACTCTCCTACATCGCAATCCATCAAGTACTTATATCTACAACAAGATTCATTTCATAATCAGGTCATGAAGCCAGACATGAAACATGTATATAATGTATTTTACCTTGTCGGCTTGATCATGTGTATAAACAACAATGTGGATCCAAATAAACATGAAATAATCTTTATATAGGTCAGCACCTATCATTCAACCACTTAGATTGATATTTTAGACAATATATCTTCTCCGCATAAACATTTATGATGCATGTCAGCTTGTCTCTTAAGAACATGCTTGACCTAATCATTTATCACAACAAAATTCTTACTACAAACCATATGAGACATAGAGAATCACATTAACCGTTCCTCATACCTCACAGATCATATCTTACCAACTGCAGGTCATGATATCCTTATGTGGTGAAATGCAGAAATCTAAATTATCTCTTCTTGCTTAGTGAAGTACTGGCAAACCAACTATCAGAACTTGGAGTTTTTTAGAGAATCTTCTAGGATCACTTCAAACTCTATAACTCATCAACTAGGTGCTTCTGACACCTATCCATACTGCCTCAAGACCGCGTACTAATACAATCACTTGCAGTGAAATGCAGACTAGAATACCCATGCACTCTGTACTAGTCTTGACTTAACTTTATCCACTTGGACTTAAACCAATCACAACTTGACTTCTTGAAGTCATCAAGACTTGCAATTTTGAACATAGCACCTTCAAGTAATTATGTATAACATATCTAAACTGCATACCTTGACCATCAACTGTAGAGGAATACCACTTGAGTCTCTACTACTAACTATGTGTTATCAGTATTTTGCCATTCTGCCTTAGTCTTTTGTGTCTAGACTAGAACCTTGTATGGAGGTTGTTCTAAGTTGAGTTCCCAATCATCCTTAGCTCCATCATGCATTGTTTTCCTTGTTGCCATCAATGACAACATACCCAATCAACAATGTCTCTTGCCTATGCTGCCAACATGCCTAAACATTATGGTTGGGGTTAGGGTTGGGACTGGGTTATAAATATGTTTTGATTAGAATCAAGGTTAGAATTATAGTTAGAATCATAGTTAGTATTAGGAATACAACTAGGGTTAGACTTATAATTACATTTATGGATAGGGTTAGAATTAGGGATAGTGATAGAGTTAGGGTTAGGGATAGAATTAGAATTAGAATTAGGGTTGGGTTAGATTATGTTTTGATTAGAATCAAGGTTAGAATTATGGTTATTATTAGGGATAAAATTAGGGTTAGGGTTATAGTTATATTAAAGAATAGGGTTAGAATTAGGGATAGTTATAGAGTAAGGGTTAGTCATAGAATTAGATTGAGGGTTGATGTTCATGTTAAAATTAGGTTTGGAAATATGGTTAGGGTCACCTTTAGGGATATAATTTTTGTTAGAGTTACAACTAGTGTTGGGTTTAGGGTTTAGGTTAGAATTAGGGTTAAAGATTATTAATGTTAGTGTCTAGAAATAGGGCTTAGGATAGGAGTAGGGTTAGAACTATGATTAAAAATAGGGTAAGGGTTAGGGTAAAAATTAGGGTTAGTAATTACCCTAAATGTTAGGGTTAAGGGAATAGTTACAATTTGTGTTAGAATTAGGGTTAGGTTTTGATTTAGAATTAGTGTTAGAATGAGGGTTAGGGTTAGGGTTACGTTAGGAATTAGTGTTAGAATTAGGGTTGGGGTTAGGGTTTAGTTTAGAATTAGGGTTATGATTGGAATTAGTAACCCTCTTTCTGACCCTAATATAATATATAGTATAATATAATATATTAATAATACTATTGTTGATAACTGAGAGGGGGGGTGAATCAGTTATCCTAATTATTTCTTCTTTTGAACCTTCTTGTTAATCAAAGCAGTATTGAATCAAACAGACAAATATTATCATGAAATAAGAAACACATGACACAGTATTTTGACGTGGAAACCCGGTTAAGGGAGAAAACCACGGGGTGATTAACCCAAAGATTATTCTCTATTAGAAGAATAAGGAATTACAAAATGGCACATGCCAATTAGGGCCCACTGCCCGAGCACACTGCTCACAAAGAGGCCCACTACCTACAAGGAGACACACTGTCTACAAAGTGATAAGAATCATAGTCTTGAACTAGAGAATGACATCTTTACCATGTCCGGATCAGTTCCATTAAGCCCAGAAACATCTGCTCTGCCTTCTGCACTTCTCTTCGCTACTTCACCTTTTTCCCCATAAGCCACTTCTCAAAATGAACTCACAAACCTTTATTTATACAAGACATCGACTTAGGAACAATCATCTAAGTTGGCAATCAACCATAAGAATATCTGCAAGATGAATAACACATCCGGTCGGCCACCATAAGAACATTCGCAGGATGAACAACTCATCCGGTCAGCTAAACAGAGCAAAAACTTCATCTGGAAGAATATCTTCAATTCTGGGCTCTACTATCAATGCGGACCAACAACACATCCTCAACATGATCCAAGAACCTTCACAAGTCTGCCTGAATGACTAGGTATGTCCGCATTTCCTTTACTTACTGAAATCTCTTATCCTCCTTGTCTGGAACTTCAAGAACACTGTCTGTCGCCACTGTCATAATGCAAGAGGTGCTTCCGGACCTCCAAATCATACACAACTCGAGATGGCACATCACAAGGACATCCCAAAGACTCCTTCCAATCCGTAGATTAGGATTATACAGTTTCGGACCTCACCGGACGTTTTGTGATCCTCTGTCACCTCTGAATACTTGCAGGAACCGGTTCTACACCAATAGCCACAACTCATTCAGATCTTCATGCGGACCTCTGAAATCTTAACTGAAGCATCTCAAGACCCATATCTACAAACCCTTTAATCCGCATCCTCCGGTTCGCATCCTATACAGTACATTTGCCTTCTTCTCATCACTGTTCTTTACTATTCCTGACTGAGGCTAATTTTCTCAATATCCTCAGCACACTGCTCATTGAATCCTTCTTGTCAAAGCAATATGAGTGTGTTGACATCAATGACAACACTGGTTACGTTATACTTGCAACAATCTCCCCCTTTGTCATTGATGGCAACATATGATGTGAAAAACCATCAAGACAAGAAACTTCTCCTTTCTGTCACTTCTCCTTTCTGTCACTTCTCCCCCTATCAGCAACATGTCTTCTCCTCATTTTACTGCTCCTCTTTTGATCATCAGCTACTTGTTTTTCACATGTCTTCTCTCCCCCTTTGACATCAATGGCAAAGGGCTCATACTTGCAATTTTAACATATCAGAATCATACCAGCTGCTCCCCCTTAGTAGCAGCTCCCCATCATCAATCTGGATCACAAGATATGACTGTGATATCCACCGGACTAATGCACATCAGTGCATCCTAGTTTATCATCGGAGGGGCCATGACCCCTAACTTCTCCCGGAGATATTCAAAAGAGTCCTTGGGAAGAGGTTTAGTAAAGATATCTGCAATCTGATCCTTGGAGGGAACATACTCCAACCTGACTTCTTCCTTGTTCACTTGTTCTCTCAAGAAATGAAACTTGATAGATATGTGCTTAGTCTTAGAGTGTAATATCAGATTCTTGGAAATATTAATTGCACTTGAATTATCACAGAAAATTGTCATAGGCTCCACATATTCAATTTTAATATCTCTTAGCATCTGCTTCATCCATAGGATTTGAGTGCAACTACTTGCTGCTGCAATGTATTCTGCTTCAGTTGTAGACAGAGATATTGCATCTTGTTTCTTGCTTAGCCAAGAAACCAATCTCTTCCCCAAAAAGAATGCTCCACCACTGGTGCTCTTTCGATCATCTACATCTCCTGCCCAATCTGCATCTGTGTAAGCATGAAGAGAGAAATCCAGATCTCTAGGGTACCATAGACCATACTCAACTGTTCCTTTCAAGTACCTAAAAATTCTTTTGATTGCCATAACATGAGATTCTCTAAGATCAGCCTGGAGTCTTGCCACAAGACCAACAGCCTGCATTATATCTAGTCTGGTCTAAGTGAGATACAACAATCCACCAATCATTGATCTATACATTGTCTGATCTGCCTTTGGAGAGTCATCATCTTTGCTCAACTTACATCCGGTTTCCATGGGAGTGTTCATAGGTTTTGAATCTTCCATACCAAATTTCCTTAACAATTCTTTCACATATTTGGTCTGAGAAATGAAGATTCCTTTATTTGTTTGAGTAATTTGCAGACCCAAGAAGAAATTCATTTCACCAAGCATAGACATTTCAAACTCACATTTCATCTGATTTACAAAAGTTTTGCACATACTATCTCTTCCTCCAAAAATGATGTCATCTACAAACACTTCAACAATCAAAATGTTTTCATGATCAATTTTGCAATATAAGTTACTGTCAGCAGTGCCTTTGCTGAATCCAATCTGCACAAGATGCTTATCCAACCTTTCATACCATGCTCTTGGAGCTTGTTTTAATCCATATAATGCTTTCTTTAACTTACAGACCATATCATCATTGTCAGATAATTGAAATCCATCCGGTTGTTCAATGTAAACTTCTTCTTCCAGATCACCATTTAGGAAGGCAGACTTGACATCCATCTTATATACCTTGAAGTCTTTGAAGGTAGCAAATGTAAGAAATAATCCGACTGCTTCAATTCTTGCCACGGGAGCAAAGGTCTCTTCATAATCAATTCCTTCTATTTGGGAGTAGCCTTTGCAGACCAATCTAGCTTTGTTTCTGATTACTTTACTAGCTTCATTTAATTTGTTCCGGAAGACCCATTTGGTTCCAATCACATTCCTATCTCTAGGTCTAGGAACAAGATCCCAAGTATGATTTTTCTCAATTTGCATTAATTCATCTTTCATTGCTTTAGTCCAGTTTTCATCATTGCAGGCTTCATTTACTATTTTAGGTTCAATCTTTGAAATCAGACAACATTCATCCTGATTTTGAGCAACATTCCTTCTAGTTTGCACACCTTTGCTTCTGTCACCTATGATTTGATCTTCAGAGTGGTTTAGTGTCACATACCTTGGAATTTTGGGAGTATCCTGCACTGCTGCTTCTTGATCAGGCTCATTCAAACCTATCTCTTCTTCCTGATTTACTGGATCAGGCTGACTTTGTCTTACCGGAGAGGATTGAGTTCCTTGAACACTGTCTTGGTCATCTTCATCAGATTCATAAAATCTTGAGGGCTTCTCAATTCCTTCATCAACTTTCACATTAGTGCTTTCTATCATCTTCCTCAGTCTCTTATTGTAACACTGGTATGCTTTGCTTTGAGTGGAGTAGCCCAAGAAAATTCCTTCATCACTTCTAGCATCAAACTTTCCTAGATCTTCATCTCTTTTGATATAACACTTGCTACCAAATACTCTGAAATATTTCACAGTGGGAGTGATGCCAAACCAGAGTTCGTAGGGGGTCTTACCGGTATTGTTTCTGATTTGAACTCGATTTAGAGTGTAGATTGCAGTGCTAATAGCTTCTTTCCAGAACATCTGAGGAACATTTGCTTCCAACATCATTGTCCTGGCAGCTTCCTGGATGGTCCAGTTCTTTCTTTCAACTACTCCATTCTACTGTGGAGTCCTAGGAGCAGACAATTGTCTCCTTATACCCTGCTTCTCACAATAGTCAATGAACTCTCCAGATGTAAATTCACCACCTCTATCAGACCTTAGACACTTTAGTTTTAATCCGGTTTGATTCTCTACCAAAGCTTTGAAGATTTTGAACTTCTCAAATGCTTCAGATTTTTCTTTTAGAAAGGTAACCCACATCATCCGGGAATGATCATCAATTAACAACATGAAATATCTATCACCTTGCAGACTCTTGATTCTTGTCGGACCACAGAGATCAGTATGTACTAATTCCAACAATCCGGTAGAAGACTGATCTTTGCTTTTGAAAGAGACTCTGCTTTGTTTACCTAGCTGACATTCTTTGCACAAACTATTTGTAGGTTTCATCAATTTTGGAAGATCTCTTACAGCCTGAGTATTGCTTATCTTGATGATGTTATCAAAATTTACATGACACATTCTTCTATGCCATAACCAACTCTGATCAATTTGAACAAAGAAACAACTTTTATTTGAACCAACCAGATGAAAGATATTACCTTTTGTCTGAGTACCGGATGCAATTTCAGTTCCGGAGCTTGTAAAGATTCTGCATTTTCCATTCTTAAACCGAAGATCATAGCCTTTGTCTACTAACTGACCAACACTGAGAAGATTGTGCTTCAATCCTTCAACATATAGTACATTACCTGTTTTGCTCTTTCCATCAAAGGAAATAGTTCCCCTACCTTTGCTTCTGCCAGCAGAATTGTCACCAAACTTTACCATTCCTCCTTCATACTTTTCCAAATTCAAGAACTTATTCTTGTCACCAGTCATATGGTGAGAACATCCACTGTCAATAACCCAATCACCCTTTTCTTCCACTTGAGCAGCCAAAGCTTTTTCAACAACTTTGTGATTGATAGATTCAGAGAGTATTGAATCTTCTTCCTTGATGGCAATAAACATCCACTCATTTCCAGATTTGCTTCCTAGTTCTGATTCATCATCTATTACTCCTTCATTGTCATCTTCTTCATGAACATAATAGCAATTCTTTTGAAACTTTTGTCTGTTAGTATTAGACCTTGCAGATCTTTCTGGACATCTTGAAGCAAAATGACCAATCTTATTGCAGTTGAAGCACTTAAAGGGTAGTTTTCCTTCATACTTACCAGATCCTCTTGGTAGTCTTTTTGCAATGAGGGCTTCAAGTTGAGCTGTTTCTGCTTCTTCTTCTTCCATGTCTCTTCTTGCTTGATCATACCATGTCATCTTCCTTGAAGAGTTTTCTCCCGGATCAATTCTCTGTTTGCCTTTCACATAGGCACTGGCTTTGAAAGCATATTCAGTCTTGGGAAGATCATCTCCAAACTTGGTCATTTCAAATGTAGCTAGCTTCCCAGCCAATTGTTCTCTTGTGACAGTTGTGTGGGCTCTGAATTCATCAATTGCAGCAACCTTGATTTTGTAGGCAGCAGGAAGGGATCTAAGGATTTTGCAAACGATCTCATTTTCATCCAGAGTTCCACCAGCATTTCTAATTCCACACACTAGTTCATTCACTCTTGGCATAAAAGTAGTGATGTTTTCATCATCTCTCATCTTTAATCTTTCAAATTTCCCTTTCAAACTTTGCAACCTTGCACTTTTGACAAACTCATCTCCTTCATACAGAAGTTCTAGTTTAGTCAGGATCTCATATGCAGTTGGTAGGTCAATAACATTTGAGAGATCTGAGTCATTCAATGTGCTTAGAAGAGCTTCCTTGGTCCGCAGATTGTTTTCAGCTTCTGTGATTTCATTCAGAGTTGTCGGACCACCTTGTGGAGGTACATATGGTTTTGAAACCATGGCCAAGTATGCTTTTCCCATACATTCCAGGTGACATTTCATGCGACCCTTCCAGAGAGTAAAATTGGTTCCATCGAACTTCGGACTATCCTTTTTGTATGACGACATCCTAGATCTCCTCAAGCGGTTAAGCTTCTTTCAGAGGAACTTGGCCCTGATACCAATTGTTGATAACTGAGAGGGGGGGGTGAATCAGTTATCCTAATTATTTCTTCTTTTGAACCTTCTTCTTAATCAAAGCAGTATTGAATCAAACAGACAAATATTATCATGAAATAAGAAACACATGACACAGTATTTTGACATGGAAACCTGGTTAAGGGAGAAAACCACAAGGTGATTAACCCAAAGATTATTCTCTATTAGAAGAATAAGGAATTACAAAATGGCACATGCCAATTAGGGCTCACTGCTCGAGCACACTGCTCACAAAGAGGCCCACTGCCTACAAGGAGACACACTGTCTACAAAGTGATAAGAATCACAGTCTTGAACTGGAGAATGACATCTTTACCATGTCTGGATCAATTCCATTAAGCCCAGAAACATCTGCTCTGCCTTCTGCACTTCTCTTCGCTACTTCACCTTTTTCCCCATAAGCCACTTCTCAAAATGAACTCACAAACCTTTATTTATACAAGACATCGACTTAGGAACAATCATCTAAGTCGGCAATCAACCATAAGAATATCCGCAAGATGAATAACACATCCGGTCGGCCACCATAAGAACATTCGCAGGATGAACAACTCATCCGGTCGGCTAAACAGAGCAAAAACTTCATCCGGAAGAATATCTTCAATTCTGGGCTCTACTGTCAATGCAGACCAACAACACATCCTCAACATGATCTAAGAACCTTCACAAGTCTGCCTGAATGACCAGGTACGTTCGCATTTCCTTTACTTACTGAAATCTCTTATCCTCCTTGTCCGGAACTTCAAGAACACTGTCTGTCGCCACTGTCATAATGCAAGAGGTACTTCCGGACCTCCAAATCATACACAACTCAAGATGGCACATCACAAGGACATCCCAAAGACTCCTTCCAATCCGCAGATTAGGATTATACAGTTCCAGACCTCACCGGACCTTTTGTGATCCTCTGTCACCTCTGAATACTTGCCGGAACCGGTTCAACACCGACAGCCACAACTCCTTCAGATCTTCATGCGGACCTCTGAAATCTTAACTGAAGCATCTCAAGACCCATATCTACAAACCCTTTAATCCGCATCCTCCAGTTCGCATCCTATACAGTACATTTGCCTTCTTCTCATCACTGTTCTTTACTGTTCCTGACTGAGGCTAATTTTCTCAATATCCTCAGCACACTGCTCATTGAATCCTTCTTGTCAAAGCAATATGAGTATGTTGACATCAATGACAACACTGGTTTACCTTATACTTGCAACAACTATATAATATAATATATTATATAAAATATTATTATTAATAATATTAAATATTATATTATATTATTTATATATATCAAGTCACATGGTTGTTGTGGCGACCACCAAGGTTCAAACCCCTATAGGGCCAAGAAGCTCGCAAGTCATGCATGCCTTTGCCAGGCTGTCATGCTCGTAGGCTATGTGTGCCTTTGTTGGGTTGGTGTGCTCACAGGCTGTCTACATTCACTGGGCCAACTAGCTCACAAGTTTTACCAAAGGGTGATAATGCCCATTGGCGATGCAGACCCCTAGTTGTGGTCTCAAGCAATAAAGTCGGGTGGAAGAGATCCCCTATAAGGGTCTCTCTAGGTCTGAACCAAGATAAAAACTGGGTATATCTTGACAAAAACAATTAATATATATTATATAGTTATAATATTATATATTATTAATATATAATATTATTTAGGATTATACTTAGAACAATACTTGGCACTGCCGAAGCTACTAGCATACTTATATTTAAAATATATATATAAAGTATGCTAAGAGATATCCTTCTTGAGGCACCTATTTTTTAATCACTAGTCCTAACATTAAGCTCCTCAAAAAGCGTATCTTGTACTGTACTTTAGATATGTTTTTAAAATATAAATATGCTAGTCATAATATCAATAATACTAAGCATATAGATGGATAACGGGGATCGGGATCCCTTCTCTATAACCTTGTACTCCTCCATTTATCATCATCAACCAAATTACAATTTATTCACTTCAGCGGTCATGCGCTTAATAGTTGCTGACTATTCTTAACCATATGTCCTAACTGTATACATTCTATGTTTGCAAGAATATATATAATTTTATGATAATACAATTGAAATAACTCTATGAACTTCAAATTGAACTACCTAAAAAGGAATTATATAACAATTATTAATACTGAATTATTAACATTAACTACCTTAAATTATTGATTTCATAAAATTAATATTTAGAAAAAATAATTATAATATTATAATTTTAAAAATTGAAAGTTTATAACTTTATGTTTTTTATTTTTTAAATATTTAATATTTATTAGTAGTTGCACAGTTTTGTGTGTAAAGAATTTTCCTATAGATTATTTATAGAGGAAGAAAGAAAGATTATTTAGAGGAAGAAAGAAGAGATATGAAACACTAATACTATGTTAAATATAATATAATTCAAACAAAAACTAGACTTTTTAATTTGGTTAGGCAGAAAACAAGTATCAATGTCAGTAATTATGTTTTCGGCCGGTTTGATCCATGAAATGTGTTTTTGAATTTTAAGGTGGTGGTTCTACTCTGAGTACTCTCCTTGAAACCAGCCTAACAGGTGGTCAGTTATATATTAATATAAACACTAGTATATCTAGACAATGTTAGAAAGCTAGTCCAATCCTTTATAGAGACCTTTGCCAGAAGTAGCACAAGAGCTCTGAACATGCCAATGGCTTTGAATTAAATAACATAGTTGAAGATTCTCTATTATCTCTACAACACTCATCTTTAGCCATTGTTGGCCCTAATGATTTGTTCTATATAAATATTAGATTAAGCAAAAGTTTTCCACTTTGTTCTATATAATATTTGCTTAAAATGGAATATGTCAGGATGGAAAAGGATTTTTAATATTAGCCCCTAGTCATGGGCAGGTAGCCATGGTCAATGAAGATTAAACAATAACCTATGTAGGATTAACTCTATTGGGAAAAAAAATGAAGATTGTTGGGGAAGAACTAAAACAGTCCCAAGGGAGTGAAGAAACTACGACTGTTGTCCCAAAAAATTCTAGATGTCTCCACCGTCTACTATAAATTAGCCCTACGCGTCATTCACCTAAGCACACAGAAAAGGCGATTCCGGGAGATAGTGAGAAAAATTAATTCATATTTTCTAGCTCTTACAAAAATAATCATAATGTCTTTGATTCCCATATTCTTCAGTGGGAGATCCAGCGTATTTGATCCATTTTCTCTTGATGTTTGGGAGATTTTAATTCCTCATTTACCAAGGATTTGGCTCCTTCAGAATTTGCAAGGGATACAACTGCTATTGTCAATACACAATTCGGGTGAAAGGAGATGACCGACGAGTTTTGAAAATTTTCTAGCGTCAGAAAATTCCAAGCGGTTTCTGACTACATTGAATTGTTTCCAGCGTATTGAATTGGTTGTGGGATGGATTAAATTTTAGTTTTTTTTTTTTTAAAAAAATTGAACTTTAATTTATGAAAATGGAATTAACTTCCAAGAAAATTAAATAATGAATAGTAATTGGTAGATATTGATTTTCATTTTGGTTTTGTAGATAATGTGTAATTTTCAAAATTTACTAAGAATATTAATATATAAAATATATATGTAAAAAAATTTTGATGTTAACAACTCCAACACTTAGTGCACATGTAAAAAAAATTATAATTGCCCATTAAAATATATAATACAATTTCATGTGATTTTCTTTAAAAGGGAGATAATCAATTTAAATATTTTAAATTGAATGCACAAATGATTAACAATTTTTAATTTCTTATATTTAAACTATTTTAATTGAAGTCCTTTGTAGGGTTTGTTGGACCCATCTGCCATGTCAAAGATACATAAAAATTTATAAACAGGTTAAGAACAACCATAATATATAAATATTAATTTATCTTTTATTTACTGAATGGTTTTTTATTTAAAATCTAAAACCACAAGCATAAAGAATCGTTAAATATTTTAGATTTTAAATTTGAAGAACTAAAAGTAAAGTATAAGAGTGAACTCTGGATAGAAATGTAATATGAGAGAGGATAAACATGATAATCAGCTTGTTTGTTTTGATTATTACTAGATAGAGGTCCAAATCAAGAATAGAATTGCACAATTCAGGGTCTGTGCAATGCATTCTTACTCTATGAACATCCTATTAGGTGGAATTATGTATTTGTGTTCAGAGTCGGTATCTGATCTATGCATTTTTGCCGTACATGGTCATAGTGATGGTAGTTGTTTGTCATTGATGTCAAAAAGGTATTGAGGATATTGAGTTAGTGTGCATCTTCATAAGGTATCATCAGGGTGGCCTGCACTATTGACATAGGTTGTTCAAGATCATGTCTTTCATAGTTGTTCACTCTATCAGGAACATCAATCAGGAGTTACTCATTTGGATAGGATAAGAGTGTTAATTATGCCTTCAATAAGGATGTTTTTAGTTGAGTTGGCCTGATTAGTAAATACCTTTCACTTGATGTGTTGATTATCAATTGTGTTATAAATTGTGTTGTTGTTCTTCAATTGCTTATACTGGTGATGGATTTTTTTTATCTTACTAACATGGGTTGATCTTGTGCAAAGTTTTCATTCAGGGTGTCTTCAAGGACTCATAAGCATCATGAGTGAGAACAAGATGTGTAATGTTGATGACAAACATAGGTTGAAGGTATCAGTCATGATTGATACATTTGCAGGACTTGATTGTTTAATTGATGATCACATTGGTTGTTAATGTCTATCATGTTATTATGGTGTTAAGGAAAGGACAATGTATGTGTTGAATATTGCAGTTGAGAAATGATGTTGATACCATTCTTTTAGAGTTACAAAATTTGGTACTTGATTAAAGCTTGTGTTGATACAAGGATAGGTTGTTCACTAGAGTTGAGGTGATTGTCATACCTTTATTGGTGGAGGTTTGACAATTTTGGATATTATTGTTTTGGCATGCTGGAATGATCAATCATCAAGGATGTGTATTGTTGATCATCTCACTATTTCAAAAGTGTTGTTGATCATTCTTGATAGAATCTTTTTATGATCTTGCTTCATATTTCATAGAAAGAATGTCCATAGTTGATTGGTTGATGTCATCATTTGCTATCAAAGGTTAAGTGATGAAGCTGTCATTATAATGTTCATGCAAACTGAGGTTACAAGGAAAATGAAGTTTGATAAATTGTTGAAGAATTACTTCAGACTAGCGGAGATTATAGAGAGCTCTCATAAAGTCTATAAAGTCTTGCATTAAGGCTTGATTCTAATTTGAAGATCTAAAACCATAAATGATTCCTAATCTCTAAGGCTAAATCCTAATATGCAAATCTATAAAGCTTCATTTGTGACATATTGCTCTTTTAGTCTATTTTGATGTTGACTAGTAATAATAGGTTGCTATCACTAAAGTTGACCTTCTAAAGGGTTTATATTCCATGAGGTAACTGGCCTCTTCAATTTCCTTCACGTCTTGAATCAGTTCCCTCTTAAGAGAAATGGGCTCATGATCATTATTTTCAATGGCTTTATTAAAAGGAAGAAAGATCCTAATTAAAAAGCATCAAATGTTTTATTAATAAAGAGCTTTTTACATGAAAAGCTTCAAATCATTTAGAAACCTTTTAAAAAGGAAGAAGCCTGATTTTAAAGTCATATTTATGGCTTTAATTTTATTTTGGGAAACTTTATTTTTAACTCCCATTTTTTATAAGGAGTTTCCTTCTTTTTAGAAGGCAGATTCTATTTTTTTTTTTTTTCTTTCTTTATGAAGACAATGGGTTTGAATGTGAAAGCATGGAGAATTTTTTAGAAGTGATTTTTTTTTTGAAGAAATTGCAGGTGCATTATTGGATGAAGATATTATTATTGGAGACTATTTTTTTTGCAGATTGGAGAAGACAAAGAGAATGAAAGTTTTTTTTGGAAGATGAGCAGATGATTTTATTTTCTAGATTGAAGGCTTTTTTAAGAAGATTTTTTTTGTTCATGGATGCAAAGAAGTTTGAAAGGGTAAATTGGACAAATTTATTTTGAAAAATATGAAAGAATTTTTGCAGAGACATTATTTGTGCCAAAATAAATGTCTTTTATGAATTCTATCTCCTAATTTTTGCAGATTGAGAAAAGATGAAAATCATTTTGCAAAATGTGAAAGCTCATCTGATATTTAATGACATCACATGTGCTTTGATAGTGTTGTTGTTATGTAGATCAATGATGAAGATAATTTTATATAGATGAATGATTGAGTGAACCAATTTGTAGAGAAAAAGACATATTGTGTGAGATGTTCTTCATAGTGAAATGTTCTTATAGGTACATCAGAATGTATAAAGACACGTGCAGAGGTTTGTAATGTTTTTGATTGCAACTTGTTTGCAGAGGTGTGTAAAAGAAGATAGTCTTGATTTGAAAATCAAACATGAGGTATAAGACTGTATGATGAAACACAGAGTTTACAATGGTGCAAATCTGACTGAATGGTAATCATGTCTTGTACACAAAGTTTGATGCTTTGATAATGGTGATTGTGTTTTCTAGTGAGGCACAGTATGTCAGTGAGGCTTTTGGTCAGTGAGACCTTCCTATGCCAGTGAGACTTCTGTATGTGCCAGTGAGGCATCTTGTAAAGCTAGTGAAGATTCTTTGGTCAGTGAGACCTTGATGTAACCAGTGAGGTTTTGAATAAGCCAGTGAGGTAGTTTCAGAGTGGTTTTTATTCCCCTTGAGGGTTTTCCACTCGTCATATCTCGTGTTATATTTCTTATGTGTCTTCATGATTTGTGTCTAATGTCCTAATTCATGCCTTCAATATTATAATTGTACATCTGTGTGTTAATAAATAACTTTGTATTTCTCTCTCTTTATCTTGTAAGTCAAAAGGATTAAAAATTGTAAAATTTATACAACATTGATTCACCCCCCCTCTCAGTGTTGTCCTAGACTCCAACACATAGTAGTGTATCATATAATGGAAATTGTCTCCTCTAAAATTATATTGGTAACTTGTATGGCTATTGTGAGACCCTCCATAATATGTTCCAATTTCTACCATCAATCTTTACAATTATACAAACATTGAAATGATCTTTTTTTTGGACAAATTTTAGCAATTACTAATTTTAACAGTTGTTTTAAGGTATACCTAATAATTTCATCTACTAATTAAAAGAAAATTTCATCCATATGACACCATAACACCATAAATTTTTAAGATCACTAGTGTTCAATTTTAAGAGGAAAATTTTCCTTTTTAAGTGTCTATTGTTTTCCAAATAAAAAACTAATTTAAACAAAGAAAATATCAAATTCATACCTAAAGCTAGCAACCCTGAGGATATCAACAATTGGCATCCCATCACATTGATGAATGTCTCCAATAAGATCATTACAAATGCTCTTGTGCTCAAAATCAGTCAATGTTGCCTCTCATCGTTCACCCTAAATAGATGAGCTTCGTTAAATATAGTTTTGTAGACACTAAAAATTGTCTAGGTATTGTTTACACATGACCTTGTATGTCTTCGCCCTAGGTCCTGGTTACACAACACCATGTCGACATGAACTTGTATGTATTCCCCTAAGTCCTAGTTCATCCCAATTCATCTAACCTCATCCCACTTAATCCCACTTACCCTACTCCTAATCCTATCATAATCACTTAGTCAATTAATTAAATAAATCATATTTATTTAATTAATTCCCCATCCCATTTGTCCAACATAATCACCTTCTTGATTAATTAAATAAACCCACTTTATTTAATTAATCCCACTTAAACACATTCTAATTAATTAAATAAATAACATTCATTAAATTAATCCCCTTAGTCACATGTCTCACATAGTTCAAATTTAAATTTTGAATTATTTCCCTCACCTTTCATCACATGACAACACTTGTCCACTTCCCTACTTGTCTCATGTGGGGTAGTACAACTTGCATTTAATACAACTCACATGTGCAAGCTAATTCAAATAAAATATTTGAATTAGATTCCTTTCATTCTCCTTCGCACACTTGTCACATGACTACGATTTCTTGATGTGCAAGGAAACCTAATCAATCCTAGCCATCCATGTTGGAGTCCAAGACAACACTGAGAGGGGGGGTGAATCAATGTTGTATAAATTTATAACTTTTTGCAAACTTTATCTTACAAGACAAATAAAGAGGAGGACATTAATGATTTGTTGAGTTTAAATGCACAAGACTTATAATAAAAGATGTAAACAAAAACTCATGATCAAATGATTAATATGCACACACACAAAGGAAATCAATGAGAAGCATGACACAAGCTTTTTACTAAGTGGAAAACCCTCTGGGGCAGAAAAACCACTCATGAATTGCCTAATGGCTTAACTTTTAAAACTTCTTTACAAGGCCTCACTGGATGAAAATTGTGTCTCACTGACAACTGAAAGGTCTCACTGACCTACAAGCCTCACTCGCTGGAATACATTACATTGTGCCTCACTAGAAAAATGCAATCACCATGATCAAAATATAAGATTTTGTGTGCAAGAATTGATTGCCAATCAATCTAATTTGCACCATTATACAACATATCTTTTCTATATTTGCAGCCATACTCAATACAATCTACACATCAATTTCATGATCTCTACACAATCAATTTATCTGATACTCAATACAATCTCAATATCTTCCTCTACATTTCATCTTCAATCAAAAATCAATTCACCTCATTTAGTTTATCTCTGCATAATTAATTGCATCTTGCCTTCATATTATCTTTATGCTGGATATGATTCAATCTGAAAGTTTGTTTCATAATATCTTCAATCTATGTTTTGTTCATAATCTCCTAAGATCATCTATATCTTCACAAATATGTATTCTCTACATATAAAAATCACTTAACTTATTCCATCTGCAATTCTATTAAATAAAAATATGAATGTCCTCGCATGACCTTTCATATTCAACTCTTCTCCTACAATACAAAAATAACTTGACATTTCAAATCCCTCTCATATTTAATTTTTTAATTTGATTAACTTCTCGGAAAAAATCAATTTCTTTCAATATTCCATTCATATTTTCTTTGTATACTTTTAAAATCTCTTCTAATCTTTTCTTCTTCTCTTTCAAAAAAAATCTTCAATGAATTTTTCCCTACATCCATGAAGAACCAAAACAAATAATATCTTTCCAAAAAAATATTCTTCAAATAAAACTTCATTCTTTCATCTATCCTACATAAACAAAAACATGAATGATGCCCCCTCTTTTTATTTAAAAAAAACCATTCAAATTCCTCATAAAACAATCTCCTTATGTCTTCAAGAATCATGATATCCTTTGTCTGCAAGCAAAAAATAAATTCTCTAATTTGCAAAATATTTTCATCTTCTTTTTAAAAAAATTTGCAACTTTTCATATCCTCTTAAACTTCCTCTTCATCTTCATGGAGACCAAATATTAAAAGAATCCCTTCTTAAATGAAATTAAATCTCTATTTGGACCAAAAACCAATCTTTAAAAGAAACTCTTAAGTTTCTAAAAAAAATTATGCTATAAAAGAAATCCATCTTCACTTGCACTAGAGAGAGGCCCACTACTTTTAGAAATATAAAAAAACTCCTTAAAGCTCTCCTTGAAATGTGCCCCCTAGAAAATAGCACCAAAAAAATATTTTAAAAGCTCATAAAAAATATTTTAAGTAAAGCCATGAAATGGCTTATTCACATTCCCCTTTTAAAGCATAGTCAATGGTTTTTTTTTTTGAAATGTTTTACATTCAAAGCTTTATAAAAAGCTTTATAAAAAGTCATTTGAAACCTTTTCATGTTCCCCTTTTAATATAAGACCTTTAAATAAGACTTTCTAATATAAATGATGTTGGATGATTTTTTTTTTTAAATCAAGCTCTCCATAAATTAAATAAGGATATTCAACCAAATTCAAATGGTAAATACAATATGAAGGGGCTGGTAGGTACCATGAATTAAAACCCTCTAGCAGGTCGCTCTAAGTAGTATAACTTGCTCTTGTAGGTCAACATAACTTTATAACATAAAGTGCATACTTTATGACATTTAATCTTTTTGTATACACTTAGGATTTTAATACTTTAGGAATTTTGATAACAAAATCCTAAAATAGTAGAGTAAGTGAAATGCTCAATTCACAATGATAACCATTGATTGTGCCTTTGTCAACATTAATGCCTTTGTCAATCTCTTATATCTATTATTAACAAGCCTCAATGTCTCACACTGATCAAGCATGACAAGATGAACTTTATCAACAACCTTCTATCATAAAGCATATGAATTCTATCATACTTATCTTGATCCTACAATCTTGTGAATATCAAGAATGTACACAAACTAATCAAATAAGTCATGTGGATATGATCAATTCAATGCGTCATAACACCATGATCAAATATGAATCAAGAACATAAGAATCCATTCTAAAACAAACATGACAATCATATCCTAATCAAATGAGAGCATCTCTTATCAATCATATCAAACCATAAACAACTCCTATCAATACCAACACCTTTTTGACATCAATGACAATCTACTTTCATCAATCCATGTCTTTCAAACCCTAATCGATCTTGTCCATCCATTCAAACTAGGTCTTTCCTATCAACCTATCCTTCTCTAAGCCATTTTGAGGGCATTGATCCTAAATACTATTATGCTGCCAAAATCTTGAGCAACCAACATTCAACCATATTCATCAAACTCTCCCTTGCATCCTTTTCCCTCTTCATCTTGCATCTTTCTTCATATTGCATCCATCTTCTTGCAGGTATCTATCAAGCCATTATCTTACACATATCATTCGAGGTATATTGAGGATTTGGGTTTGGGTAATGTATGTCTTTGTTTCATTATTTTAGCTAATCCAAATTTTTAGTATACATTTTGGCACGCCCACAGTTTTAACCCTCATTCTTGCAGGTTTGTGTGTTCAAATTTGCAATTTTAACCTCATGTTTGTCTAGATTTGGTGGTCAAATTTCTACAGGTGATCTCTTAGGCCAAATCAGACCTCACCATTGCATCCGGGAGGCTTGAGAAACGAAAATTGACATAAAATTTGATACATTTTGGTTAGGGAAAAATATGAATTTTTTTAGTTTTGGTCCCTATGTAGGGTCAGACCATATGGCTCCTGCGTAGGGGTCCTTGTCGACTGTGTCGGTCTTTTGTTTGATTTCTGCGTTGCTAATACTGTGAAGTTGTTGCAAGTCATGGGGGTAAAAATTGGTATTTGCTATTGAAAACCCTAAGCTGAGGTGTTAGCTACCTCTGATATAAATTGTTGCCACCTGTTATTTCATTGACCCTCACTCCTTATCTCTCCATTGCCAATTTTATGTCCACATAAAACCCCATTCACTCTCTCCACCATTCCAAGTGACCACCGCCCATTTTTAGCTTCGTCAACACCTTGAGGAGTATCAACCCTCCTTGTCATCACCGTCTAACCTCTCAACCGCTAAGATCCACCACCACCTGAGTCTCTTCTTGAAACCATAAGTCTCCTACCATCACTCTACCTTGGATCCACTTGGTCCCCTCCCTGATCTCCCCCAGTCTCCTACACTCATCGCCTCTAAACCACCATTCTGCCACAACTGGGTACTAAAATCCTCTGCCAGTGCCAACACAACTCCCCTGCCACTTCAAATCCGTGACCTACACTCCCCTTTAACTCTTGCCTCCTCCCTAACTCCCTTGAATGCCTCCTAACTACCTATCCTTAGCCTGGTTGCCACCCATGATTCTCCTGTCGCGACTGCCTTGCTTTCAACACCCAATTGACATCCTTCTCACTACCGAAGTCTTTGTCGACCAAGTCCTCTATTGCAATAGCCTTCTATTGACCACAAGAAACCCTAACCACCATGAGGCATTTAACATTAATGTTTTAGGGTAGCATTAACAATGATATTAGTTAGCATTAATATTTAGCATCTAATATTTGCGCTTTATGTTTAATTTCTTTTTTTAATTTTTTCATCCATTTAGCCCCTCATCATATTGAAGACCAAGGGACACTCTGACATTAACTACCAGGGAGACCTCTAGACACAACTACTACATGTGATCAAACTGTGACTAACCACTAGTGGTCTTCCTTAGCAGTCAGGAGTGTCACCTTTGTCTACACGTGCCCTAATTGGGCCTTTTTTTCAAACGATCATAACTTTCACATACCAAGGTAAAATCATGCAAACGAGGACTCGTTAGAAAGATGGAAAGATGAACTACATAGTGGATGAGAAATCTACATGTGAAAGTGTCATTTTGACTAGTTTTTTCATAGTCAAAATCAAATCTACATGCAATCTTCTAATGGTCATAACTTTCACATTTTTTATCCAATTTTTGCGAATTTTTTTTTAAAATTGCATAGAATTTCCTGAGGAATCTTTCTATACAAATTATTTTTATGTATTAGTTCTTTTTTCATGAGATCTTATCAGATTCTTGATTTTTGCATAACGGTCCTCTTGGCTAGTTTACTTGCTCCTTTCTTGCTTTGGTGGCTTGCTGGTGACCTCACAAGGCTGGAATAGCATTTCTATTAGCATACAAAGCATCTTGGACAATGAATTAACTAGGTGCACTCATTTACTCTTTCATTCCTCATAATCATTGTTTGATCTCACATTTGGATTTGGGCTTAAAATGAATATTGCTTTAGCAATCACATCAAAAAAAAAAACTAGGATAAAATTAACCATTGTCTTCAATCACACATCTTGACTTTGAGTTAAACAAGAACAAGTGCCTTCATTGCTTGGCAAAGTTGCATGTGAATAGTGGTGTGTATGCTCTTCTCATGCGCTTCATGCGATCTTGAGAATCAAAACACCTCTTATCCATTCAATTTTCACACACACATTTCATTGTCTAAGGGTTAATTTACAACTGCAAGTGTGAATCAAGTATGTGCCAGCACCACACTTGCTTTTGTTTTGTTTACCATTCTTAGGAGGCCTAATTGGAGACACACCACTCCAAGGGATGACCTCATTCAAGGTTGAATCAAAAGACACCCTCATTGGGAGTTGGAATCTTGTCACTCTTCACTAAGCCCCAAAGAACTTTATACCTTTCGGAAGTGAAGGTGAAGGGTAGGTTACCCATTTCTCCTAGATGTGTGGAAAGATTTCACTTTCAATTCCTTAGTCAACCTCATGTAAACATAGCCTAAGACCTAATTAGCCATACCTCACTTGACTAGTCAGAGGGCTTGTTGATGTGTCTTCCACATGTGCTTGTTTAATCATCATTACATTCATTCAAAGTCAAATTCAAAATTGTTTATGTGTCTTGTGTGAGTGATTCATGATTGTACATGTGTGATCATTTGATTGAACATTACCAAATCAAGCTAAACATCAAGCACATCAAGACAAGTAATTCAACTCATTCTTCCAACACATTCAAATCCAATCACTTTCATCCTAATCATCCCTAATCCTTCCATATGAAACCCTAATCATATCCAAGTCATCATCCCATCACATCAACATCATCCTAAGCATTATACATCATCCAATCATCAAATATTCATCTAAATCACTCCACATCTACCATTTGTAAACATTGACATGGCATTTCTAAACAAAACCTATGAGAATGATCCTTATGGCACCAAAAGAATGCTTAATCAATTTAGTCACCTTAGGTGGTTGTATAGAAAGGAAGAAGACCCCACAACATCAAAAATCCCCACAACATCAAGTCCTAGGTCAATATCAATGATCCCACATCCAATCATGAGACCAACAAGCACATAATCCTCCACCTACATATCAAATCCATGCCACATCAAACTCACTTCAAACTCTACCATCACCTAATGCAACACCCACACTTGACCAAGAGGTTATCAATTTCATGCAAGATACAAACCGTATGGATCTAGTGCATTGAGTCCTTCAATCAGATCCTACTAGGTTTATGGATTATCTCATTCGACTTGGGGCCACTCCAGCTTGCACTAATCCCACAAACACTAATGCCACCACATCCATACCATCAATCACCCTCTCTATGCCTAATAACACCAAAAACACAAGTGCTTCCATAAGCATACCATCCAATGATCCTAACTCCATTGCCTTCATATCACAATTACTTTCTCAACAAACTTCCAACATCAACCAATGTCCACAACAATCCACCTCACAAAACCTTTTACCTATAAATCCTATCATGCCACCTCATCATCAAACCCATCTACAAGAAAACCAAGTGTCCTCACAAGAAGCACCCCTGATAGACCTAAATCCACCTATGCAAGACCTAATGACCTTTGACAAGGGAAACACCAATCTAGAGCAAGCATCTTATGAGAATCCTCCATCATCATCCACTCAAGTACCACTCCATGAGCCTACTTGTCCTATCTTAACCCCACCATGTGAGCCAACATGTACTCATGACCCTATCAATGAACCTCCCAACACCTTGTCTAGTCATCCAAATCCATCATGTGATCTACAAGCCATCAAGCTTACTAAGGAATCTTCAACTCCAAGTCTATGTCAAGAGCCATCATGCCCTAACATTGTTGGTCAAGAGCCCATCCTAGAGTCATCCCCTTCCTCGCAATAAAATCAAGAGGTATGTCAAGAGAATAATCAAACACATGTGGAAACATCAAGCCCTCAACTAAATCAAGATCAAAACATATCTAAGTTCCACCCATTCATGACATACATCTTGTATATGATCAATGTATTATTTATGATGATGATCCTATTTGTGAGCAAGTTTATCCCATCCATAGCCCAACTAATCCTATTTATTCTCACATTTGTGATTAAGGTTGTATCTATGATCATGAAAAGCATGATGATCCTCTTAGCCAACATTTATGGAATTCATGATCAAGAGGTTATCATTCCACCTATCCTTCCTTCCATAAACACCCATAAGAAAAATATCCCACTTGCTCCTACCAATCCTCTACCTACTCCTATCCAGGAGACACCAACTTCCACTTGTCGTGATGAGACAATTACCTCCAAAGAACACATAAGTATAGAAGATCAAACAAATAACTTGGATCTTAGTGAGTAGAATGAACATAATCAAGATCCTAATGATCCTTCGACATCCACCATTGATTCCATTTCAAAACCACCACCATACCCACTTGGGCTAGCCACTTTCAATCATGAGTGTTCTTTCCTAGGACAATAACAACCTTTGTCCTCCACTTTACCTTCTCCATCCAATAATCAAATCAGGTCTAGTGTCCAAACTACACCCAGTCCTATAGTTAATCGCATGCTCCAAAACATGAACTACCAAGGCAAAGGTTTAGGCCTACATGAACAAGGCATTTTGAAGCCAATCCATGTCAAGGTCCCTCCTCACTCATTTGGCCTTGGATACACACCCCAAGTTCAAAAATCTAACGATGTTGGTACCTCCTCCACACTTCCTAAATCCACTTCCTTCCATCATAAACCTCATCATATTCCTAAAATATATGTTGTCATTCCACCTCCCTCATACTACAAATGTCAAAATCATGTGACCATTCACCATCCACCATCCAATTTACCTCCACTCCTTCCAACTCCTAATATCCCTCCATCTTCTTTACCACCATTGCTACCAACACCCCCTTACCCAATCATTCATAAACACCCTATATATCCTAATCATGACCAACAAATGCACACATTGTATAAACAAGAAGATTCCACTCATTTCATCTGCCACATGGGATTCAAAAATAAACATTTGGATGCCTCCATTCAAAAAGCCACAAATCCTAAGGGTCTTAATGCCTTAGGAAATCAATCCAAAAATTCAAAGCAAGGTACATTAAAAAGTCCATCCAAGACCATACCTCCAAAACAAAAGTCCAAAACTAAAATGGTATGGGTACCTAAGCAAAAATAAATTAAGTCAAATGAGGCTTCCTCTTCCACATCTCAAATATCCCAACCACCCACCTCCATCCAAAATTTTTATTCCATACAACAGTCTCATATTCCTACAACCCACAAACAAAGAAAAAACTAGAAAAATACTAAGTCCATGTGGGTTCCAAAAGTCCTAAATCATCCATCTCCTAAGCAAGCATCACCATTGGTTACTACACCACCATCCAATCAAAAGCTTCCATGTTTAACATGGTGTGTGTAGCTGTTAATTATGATTCCTTTCCATACCTCCATCACTCCATCATTCACTCATTATCCTACATATCTCCCCCATCACCTTCCTATGGTCCATGCTTTTGCATAAGTCCATTACAATCCACATCATAATCCACTTTCACCCTGACATAATCCACATCATAATCCACTTTTGATCCCTCCATAATCCACTATCTACCTTATCCATCTCACTTTCACGCAGTCACCCTACAAACATATTGAGCATAATGACTTGACATGGTCCATTTGTGATGACATCCTTCTCTAATGGGACATTCACTTTTCATAGCACTAGACACTTTAGTCCCTCTTATTTATTACCATGGTGAAAACCTAGCAAATGGGTGCCATGTGTAATTGTCATGCTATCCCATCCAAACATTTTTAAAAAAAAAGTAAAGAGAAATCCTTTCATCCAACAGTGAAAACCTGGTAAACAGGTGCCTTCAATAAGTACCATGATGAAAACTTAGTAAACAGGCGTCATTTGTTGGATGATCTTCTATGTCACTTACACTTGGGGGCAACTTGTCTCATCCTACATATCATTTTCCTATCCTATCCATTACATACATATACCTATCACATTGCATCCATTCATTCTCCCTTCCTCTTTTGATCTTGACAAAGATATGGGGGTAACTATTGACAAATGTTTTGGTTATCTCTTGGTATACCTCACCCTTTCCAAACCAATACTATCATTATCCACCTATCACAAGCTTTGTCATGTCAAATCCTATCATCCTATTGCCTTAAGCATTATCCTAAAAAATCCTAAATCTACTACCTAGACTGGGGCATGTTATTCCTATGCAACATAGTCCTTGGAGATCACATCCTTGCTCTCTTACACATACATCCATTCCATTCCATAGCCTATCCTTTTATCCTATCCATTTATCATGATTCTTTCATCCATCTACTATCGTCCATCATAACCCCATCCTTCATCTAGACGTGGTTTCCCCTTGTCATTGGTACCAAGCACAAAGGCTACCCAAATTGTAAATCCAATGCCATGCCAAAACATCTAAAAAATATAAAAAATCAAATATTCCCAAAAAAATCCAAAAAAAATCAAATATTCCCAAACCCCCCCCCCCAAAAAAAAAATCAAAACATCAAAAAAATATCCCAAAAAATTCAAATATTCCCAAAAATAGAAAAAAATCCAATATTCCCAAAAATGCAAAAAAATCAAAATGTCAAAAAATCCAACAAAATCCAAGAAATAAAACCATTCCACATCAAATCATCAAAATCACATTTTTCCAATTAGATCAATCATCTATCAAACAATCCATCTCATCAATTCCATCAAAACAAGTCCAATGACATGGTCAAATCAAGCCAATTTATCCATCATCCAATCTATCAAACAATCAAAATCAAATCAAATTACATCATTCAATCAATCTGAATCAATCCATCCACCTTCATCATTACCATCAATAAAACACAAATCAGAACTACATCTCATCTCTATCATAAAATGCCTTGATCTCGTGGATATAGGGTATGTAGGCAATCTAGGATACAAAGGAAGTGCCTAGATTTAGGCATAGGTGATAGATCCCTTCTTCCATCTTTCATACTTCTTCTAATCTTCATTAATCATCATCTTCATCCATCTCACATTCTTCTATCATCTATCTTCCATCATCACTAAACACCTAAATTCCAATCAATCATCACTTCTTCCAATTCTCCAAATCAAATCAAAATTCCAAACAATGATCCAAATGCAAGTTATCCTTTATCCATACCAATCAAATCAATCAATATTGTCAAATTATCCAATTGTAATCAATGGCCTTGATCCTAATCTTGTTGTGAACCAAATCAATCAATCATCATTATCATCAATGGGAAATATCATTCCCACATCCTTGTGTTGATCTAGGGATATATCATTCCTCACAATGACAACACTATCACCAAATCATTATCATCAATCAATAAATCACTTAATCATTGGTTTATAGCTTGACAGGGGCAATACCTTGTTTGTTTTTAATCATTTGTGCATGCTTGCTTGTGTTTTATCATTTTCAACTTGCATTTGTATCTAAATCCAACCTAACTAATATTCATATATTGTATCTAGACAAGGTTGTATTATGCTGGGGCATGAGACACATCATCACCTTGGTCCTTATACCCTGGTGCATAATGTCTTGTGCTATATTAAACATCATGGTTTCTCACTTTTATTCCAACATAATGCATCCATCCCTTCTTCTATCCACTCCTTTATATTTTTCCATTCCTTTCATTTCAAGAGCATACCCATGTTTGTCCAGCCTACCTATCCTCTCAAAGGGGGCATCATAACCCTATCCTTTTCTTCTATTCATTCCATTAGCTTCTTTTAAATGATGTTACTCGACATAAATCTTATCATCTTGCAACATCATCTCAAAGAGGGGCAAATGTAGACACTGAAAAATTGTCGAAGTCTTGTTTACACGTGACCTTGTATGTCTTTTCCCTAGGTCTTGGTTACACAACACCTTGTCGACATGAACTTGTATGTATTCCTCTAAGTCCTAGTTGATCCCAATTCATCTAACCTCATCCCACTTAATCCCACTTGCCCTACTCCTAATCCTATCATAATCAGTTAGCCAATTAATTACATAAATCATATTTATTTAATTAATTCCCCATCCCATTTGTCCAACTTAATCACCTTCTTGATTAATAAAATAAACCAACTTTATTTAATTAATCCCACTTAATCACATTCTAATTAATTAAATAAATCACATTTATTTCTTTAATCCCCCTGGTTACATGTCTCACATAATTCAAATTTAAAATTTGAATTATTTACGTCACCTTTCATCACATGACAACACTTGTCCACTTCCCTATTTGTCTCATGTGATATAGTACAACTTGCATTTAATACAAGTCACATGTGTAAGCTAATTGAAATAAAATATTTGAATTAGATTCCTTTCATTCTCCTTCACACACTTGTCCCATGACTACAATTTATTGATGTGCAAGGAAACCTAATCAATCCTAGCCATCCATGTCTTTCAAACCCTAATCAATCTTGTCCATCCATTCAAGCTAGGTCTTTCCTACAAATGTAGCCTTCATTTTGAGGGCATTGATCCTGAATACTATTATGCTACAAAAATCTTGAGTAACCAACATTCAACCATATTCATCAATCTCTCCCTTGCATCCATTTGCCTCTTCATCTTGCATCTTTCTTCATATTGCACCCACCATCTTGCAGGTATCGATCAAGCCATTATCTTCCACATATCATTCGAGGTATATTGAGGATTTGGGTTTGGGTAATGTATGTCCTTGTTTCACCATTTCAGCTAATCCAAATTTTTAGTATATAAGTTTTATCTTAGATAATATTATTATTGTTTGGGAGGTATGGAATGGGCTTGGTTCTCCCAACAACTAGCATTGTTCATCAATATTAATCTTTCTAAGACCTATGATTGTATTGAATGGCCTTTCATTCTTTCCATGTTTCAAGCTCTGGGATTTGGACACCGCTTCATTCACATGGCTCAAATGTTTTCTTTCTGATGCTTCAATTTACATCACCATCCTTAGCAAATAAGCCAACTATTTTAGGTTATTTCTATTGCAAGTATGTGCTAATTGGTGTTGTGATTGATGTGAACTTATCTGTGTTGTCATTTGTGTTAACTATATCTTCTGGCATTGTTGTTTGTTAATGGATTCAAGAACACTGTCTAACTATTTTGCTTCACATATTTCCTTTGTTGAAGAACAAAGTATGAGATTTGAATATAATTTAGAGAAGTGTTTGAAGATGCTAAATATAGAATTTGGTGGTCTGGATCATTGTGCAGAAAAAGTTTTATTCACCAGTATGAAGACTGTGCCTGACAAGGTTTGTAAGGTGACATGGAGAAAATGTTTTTGTCCACATTTCTCTGTAAATTAGAGTTTTGCATTGTAGTTTTGCACTTAATCTTATAATGTCCTTAGTAATCTTCATTCCAAAGGATATATGATTTGAAGCTTTGAAAAACAAGTTTCTAATTAGTAGAGTTTGATAGTGTTTGATTGATAATAGTCTCTGATCCATCCTCAAGTGAAACAAGTTGAGATCTATTGTAGTTGGATTTGTTGGTTTCCAAATGATTCTATTATGTTCTTAGATGTCCCCTAAATGCATTGAAGGTGTGTTCCTAATCCAGAAGCTCCAATGAAGATCTTAGAAGTGTGTGTTCAAGTGTTCTTGGTGATTGCACCTGTCTGGCTGACCTAGATGATTAACACTCTCTGTGGATAAATTTCTTGAGTTGTAGAAGCATCTGGTATTGTGGGAAGATTTAATTGAGTCCGTGCTAAGGTGTGAACTATTCTCCTTTATTCATGTAGTCTGCAAGTTTCTTTAGGTCTAGTCCTAATTTGATGTATGTATGTATGCCAAGCTTGGAGATTGTTCCAATTGTTGATGATTGTAATACCGACATTAATATACATTCTAGGGTTTATGAATTGTATAAATATATGAAATAAAGTCATGAAATATTAATGCCATGAGGAAATATGAAGAGATAGGTGTGAAGTGTAAAAGCATAGTAGAGCAGAGGAGATATTGTGTGCTTCAATGGAATTGAACTCAAGCATGTTGTAGATGGTACTATATCACATCTTGTAGATGGTACTATATCAGTTGACCCCTTGGCAGTGAGACACCCTTTCTGGTAGTGAGCCTTTCTTGAAGTGAGCACTCATGTGGGTAGTGAGCCCTAGGCAGTGAACCCTCTTGGCAATGAGCCTATTTAATTTTCAATATTGTTACTACATTATATTGTGAGCTAACACTCACCATGGTTTTTCCCTTTCCAAGGGTTTTCCATGTAAAAATCTAGTGTTCATGTGTGAATGGTGTTTATATGTTTAAGTTTACTTTCTACTTTTCATGATTATTCTTCATATCAGATTAAGTGGTTAAAGTACTTGAGAAAAAGATTGTGATACTAGTTAATTAAGGTTAAAGTTTTTGATACAATTGATTCAGCCCCCTCTGAGTTGTGTTGTGCCTTCAATAATTGGTATCAGAGCAAGGTTCCTTGGAAGAAAGCCTAATAGCTTGATGTAGATATGGGATGACACACAAAAAGGACACACCACAGTTTGATGGATTTGACTTTGCATATTGGAAGGTACGCATGGAAAGTTATCTTATTTCTATAGGTTAAAGTATTTAGATGATACTAAAAAACAAATATGAAATACCTAAGATGGTCTAGAGAATAAAGAATAAATCAAGGAGTTTGAGTTGAATCACAAATCTAAAAATGCTTTATTGAATTCTTTATCAAATGTTGAAATGAGAAAAGTTGTAGATTTTGTAACTACTAATGAAATGTGGGAGAAAATAAAGAATGTTTATGAAGGTGATACATCTATTAAGAAACCTAAGTTGTAGAATTTAAAGACCAAATATGACACTATGTTAATTTTTGAAGATGATAACATAACAAATTACATAGAGAAGATTGATGAAGTTGTCAGTAGCATTAAGACCCTTGGTGGAAAATTAGAAGACAAAGATGTTATTAATAAAATACTTGGAACTCTTCCAAAGTCCTATAGTCACAAGGTATTTTCCAATGAATAATTACTTGAGTAAGGTAAACTTACAAAAGATCAATTGCTTGGTAAACTAACTACCTTTGAAATAAGGGAATTTGGTACTACTAATGGTCCTGTGAAAATTGAGACTGCCTTCAAGGCCAAGGAAGAAAAGACTTCTAGATCAGAGAAGTATACTATGGAATTAGATGAAGAGGATTTTATAGAGCTTGAGGTAAAGTTTAAAAGTAGAATAAAAAGAGGTAGCAAAGGAAAGTTCAAAGGTAAGTTACCCTTCAAATCTTTCAATGGTGGAAAACTTAGTCACTATGCTTCAAGATGCCCTGGCAGAGCTTTAAAATTCAATGAAAGTAAAGAAATGATGGTGAGAAAGAGTTACTATGTTGAAGATGATGATGATGATGATGATGATGATGATGATGATGTAATTGATGATGAGTCTAGCTCTGATGATGGTGGTAGGAATGAATGCTTGTTTATTGCACTTAGAGAAGACTAGTTTCTTCTAACCTTTCTTGATGTGTGAAGGATGGAAGTTCAGGAGAGTTGTTTGCATTTCATGCTAAAAAAGAAGATGAATGGATCATTGACAGTGGATGGTCAAATCACATGACTAGGGACAAAAGTAACTTTGTTATGTTAGAAAAATATGATGGAGGATTGGTTAGGTTTGGTGATGATGCAACTGGTAAGGTTTCTGGAAAAAGATCAATTGCTTTTGATGGAAAGCATAATACAGATGATGTTCTTTATGTCAATGGCCTGAAGCATAACCTTCTAAGTGTTGGCTAAATGTGCATCAAAGGATATAATCTTATGTTCAAGGACAAAGGATGTGACATAAGAAAAAGCTTTGGAACCATAATTTCTACTAGTGAGAAGACTCATGGTGATGTTTATCACTTGAAAGGCACTAACAACTATTGTTTGTTGGCTAGGATAGATGAAAGTTGGATATGGCATAGGAGAATAGGTCACATCAAATTTGATAATCTGGTGAAAATAGGTACTACTCAGATTGTAAGAGATCTACCTAAGATTGTGAAACCTACCAATGTTATATGTAAAGATTGTCAACTTGGTAAGATGACAAAGACGACCTTCAAAAGAAAAGAACAATTATTTTCTAGTCTATTGGAGTTGGTGCATATAGACCTTTGTGGTCCTACAAGAGTAAGGAGTCTGCAAGGTGACATGAACTTCATGCTTCTTATTGATGACTATTTAAGAATGACAGGTTACTTTCCTTAGAGAAAAATTAGAAGCCCTAGATAAGTTCAAAGCTTTTAAAGCCATGGTTGAAAATTAATTAGATTTAAAAATCAAGTTCTTAAGGTTTGATAGAGGAGGTGGATTTACTTCAAACAAGTTTAATAATTTCCATGGATAACATGGAATAAAGAGACATTTGTCTACCCCCAGACTGCTTAGTAAAATGGAGTGGTTAAAAGAAAGAATAGAACTATTCAAGAAGCTACTAGAACCATGATCAAGGAAGTAGACCTACTAGAAGTTTACTGGAAAGAAGCAATACACACTACTATTTATTTTTAGAATAGAGTGCATATTAGAGGAAAAGAGACCAAGACACCTTATGAATTATGGCATGGTAAGAGTCCTATAGTCAAATATTTCAATTTTTTTGGAAGAAAATGTTATATCAGAAGAGATGAAGAATTAAGGAAGTTTGATGTTAGATGTGATTATGGTATATTCCTAGGTTACTGAACCAAGAGAAAGGCTTATTGTGCTATAATAAAATATTGAAAAAGATCGTTGAAAATGTAAATGTGATGGTAGATGAAGATCTTCAATTGGATGGATATAAATCAGATGAACTTATTGTCATAGAGAAGGTAGAAAAGAGAAAAGAAAAAGAAGTTTAGACTGAAGTACAATTTTCTCCTGAAGAAGAAGAAATTTAAGAAGATGCTCTTAATATAATTCCAAAGACTCATAAGTATGTGCAAAGAGATCATTGTAAGGATCAGATTATTGGTGATAAAAAGAAAGGTTTATTGACAAGAAGGAGAGCTATAGAAGAACAAGTAAATCTCTGTTTAGTTTCAAAGGTAGAACCTAAGATAGTAAATGAATCCTACAATGATGAACATTGAGTCAAGACAATGGAAGAAGAATTAATGCAGATTGAGAAGAACAAGACTTGGGAACTTGTCCCTAGACCTACAAACAAGAATGTGATTGGAAAAAAGTGGGTTTTCTAGAACAAATTAAATGAGGTTGGAGAAGTTGTGAGAACAAAGTAAGACTTGCGTGCAAAGGCTACTCACAAGTGGAAGGGATAGACTATGAGGAAACTTTTGCTCCAATGGATACATTGCAAGAAATCAGACTATTTTTGGCTTTTTCTAGACATAAAGATTTCAAGGTGTATCAAATGGATGTGAAATCTACCATTTTGAATGGTGAGTTAGAAGAAGAGGTATACATAGAGCAATCAGATGGATTCCAGTTATCAGACCAACCAAATATGGTGTGTAAGTTGAAGAAGGCCCTATATGGATTAAAGCAAGCTCCCAGAGCTTGGTATGCAAGACTGGATAAGTATATACTATAGCAAGGTTTCAGTAAAGGCTCTATAGATAGCAATTTGTATATCAAGGCAAGGAAAGAAGAAATTCTAATTGTTGAATTCTATGTGGATGATATTATATTTGGTGGAAATGAAGGAATGTGTAAGAATTTAATAGATGACATGTAGAAGGAGCTTGATATGTCCATGTGTGGGGAGATAAATTTCTTCATTGGATTGCAATTCAATCAGACAGATAAAGGTATCTTCATTTCTCAATCAAAGTATCTCATGGAGTTATTAAAGAAGTTTGGAATGGAAGACTATAAATCAGTGATCACTCCTATGATTATTAGATGTAAGTTAAGTAAAAATGATGAATCTCCTAAGGCTGATCAAAGTAGATACATATTAGTGATTGATGGATTGCTTTATCTGATTGCTACCAAACCTGATATCATGCATGTAGTTTGTCTTGTGGCCATATATCAATCAGATCCTAGAGAATCACATATTATGGCTATGAAGAAGATATTCAAGTACTTGAAAGGGACTCCAGATCATGGCTTGTGGTATCCAAAGAATAATTATTTCTCCCTGAGTACCTATATAGATGTATATTGGGCTGGTTGTGTTGATGAATGGAAAAGAACAAGTGGAGGTGTATTCTTCCTTGGAGATAGGGCAGTGTCTTGGCATAACAAGAGACAAGAATCAATCTCCTTATCTTTTCTAGAGGTGGAATATATTGTTGTAGTAACATGTTCCGCTCAGGTGTTATGGATGAAACAAACATTGAAGGATATCAAAGTTGAGTATGAGGAGCCAATCCTTATTCTATGTGATAACACAAGTGCCATAAAAATTTCAAAGAATCTAGTGATGCATTTAGAAACAAAACACATTTCAATCAAGTATCAATTTTTTAGAGAGAATGTTGTAGAGAATGTTGTGAAGTATGAGTATGTTCCTACAAAGGATCAAGTTGCTGATATATTTACCAAGGCTCTTTTAAAGGACACATTTGAGCATATCTGGGAAATGTTAGGGTTTATTTCCCCTCCATCATTAAACTAGGTGCATAAGAAGATGCATCATTCCAATGTCCCTTAAAGAATATTTTGTTCTGGACTGGTTTAGAGGACTACCCTTTAGGGGGAGTAGGTAGTGATCTGACATGATTGGTATAGTCAAGGGGAGTAAAAAAATGATTCCAATATGATTAGAGAAGAAGTGTGCAAGTATGTGTGGTGGAGAAGATGTGAAGTCCTTTGCCATTGATGTCAAACGGGGAGAGAAATCATGTGAAAAACTCAAGGGGAGTAAGAGTGTAGAAGTATGAAAACAAAGGGGGAGTTCTGAAGCAAAATTGCATCTTGATGGGAGAACATGTATTTCACATCATATGTTTCCATCAATGACAAAAGGGGAAATTGTTGCAAGTATGTGCTAATTAGTGTTGTCATTGATGTCAACATATCTGTGTTGTCATTTGTTTCAACTATATCTTCTAGCATTGTTGTTTGGTAATGGATTGAAGAACACAGTCTGAGTATTTTACCCCACATATTTCCTATGTTGAAGACTAGAGTATGAGATTTGAATATAATTTAGAGAAGTGTTTGAAGATGCTAAATATAGAATTTTGTGGTCTGGATTACTGTGTAGAAAAAGTTCTATTCACCAGTATGAAGACTACGCCTGACAGGGTTCGGAGGGTGACAAGGAGAAAATGTTTTGCTCTGCATTTCTCCACAAATTGGAGTTTTGTCTTGTAGTTCTAGACTTAAGGTTATAAGTTCCTTAGTCATCTTCATTCCAAAGGATATATGATTTGAAGCTCTGGAAAATAAGTTTCTAATTAGCAGAGTTTGGCAGTGTCTAATTGACAACAGTCTGTGATCCATCCTCAAGTGAAACAAGTTGAGATCTATTGCAGTTGGATTTTATAGTTTCCATATGATTCTATGATGTCCATAGATGTCCCATAAATGCATTGAAGGTGTGTGCTTAATTTGCAAGTTGCAATCTAGATCTTGGAAGCATGTGTTCAAGTGTTCTTGGTGATTGCACTTGTCTGGCCGACCTGGATGATTAACACTCTTTGCAAATAAATTTCCTAAATTATAGAAGCATGTGGTAACGTGTGTAGATGTAATTGAGTCTGTGCTAAGGCATGAAGTGTTCTCCTTTATTCATGTAGTCTATATGTTTCTTTAGGTCTAGTCCTAATTTGATGTATGTATGTATGTATGTATGCCGACCTTAGAGATTGTTCCAATGGTTGATGATTGTAATGCTGACCTTGATGTACATTCCAAGGTTGATGAATTGTATAAATATATGAAATAATGTCATGAAAGATGCATGATATGAGAGAAGATGAAGAGATAGGTGTGAAGTGTAAAAGAAGACCAGAGAAGTGGAAATATTTTGCATTTCAATGGAACTAGACACAAGCATGTTGTAGATGCTACTATATCAGTTCACCCCTTGGTAGTGAGCCACCCACTGGCAGTGAGCCACCCACCGGTAGTGAGCCACCCTTTTTAGCAGTGTGCCTTTTGTGCAGTGAGCACTCATTTGGGAAGTGAGCCCTCTTGGTAGTGAGCCTCTTTGATTTTTGGTATTATTACTACATTATATTGTGAGCTAACACTCACTGTGGTTTCTCCCTTTTCAAGGGTTTTTCACATAAAAATTTGGTGTTCATGTGTGATGGCGTTTATAAGTTTAAGTTTTGTTTCTACTTTTCATGATTATTCTTCATATTAGATTAAGTGGTTAAAGAAAGACAATAAGACTGTGAAAGTAGTTAATTAAGGTTAATGTTTTTGATACAATTGATTCAACCCCCCTCTCAGTTGTTTTGTGCCTTCAACAATTTCGATCAATCCATCAAGGCTTCCCTCTTTCCCCCGCTCTTTATGTTTTTTCCAGAAAGGACTTTGGTTACATTCTTGTTCAATCAAATTATTAATCATGTGTGAAGGGAATTTCCCTTCCCAATTCTTGTGAATACCTTGTGAATGGTCATTTTGTTGATAACTCTTTCCTCACTCAACTTGAGGATGAGGAGAATATTTCACAAGTGCTTCATTGCCTAGATATTTTTTGCCAAGCCTCTGGATCCAACATTTAGTGGTAGAAAACTTTATGTTATAAACAATCCTTCCTCCCTAAGCCAATTTGGTTGGATTCTTTTGGTTGGAAATGGATTGATCATGGGGAATCTTCTATTTTTTGGGCATCCCTTTTGCTTTTCAAGCCTCCCTCTTGGAGTTGTGGCAAGTTGTTATTGCTAGAATTGAAAAAAATTATAGTATTGGATAACCAAGCCCTTATCATTGGCAAGTAAGTTTCAAGTCTAACCTAAAAGCTTGGCTACCACTTATGTTTATTACTCTTCATTATGGGTTCTCTCCAAACCATCTTATTTGAAAATCAAGAAATTGCTCAGAGATTTTTTATTTGCATCTCACGATGGCACTCAAGGTTTCCACCAAGTTGCTTGGGATTTACGTTGCCTCCATTGTGAGGTTGGAGGACTTGGCTTGATCTCCATTCATTGTCAATGGAATGCCTTGTGTGCTAAATGGATCATTCAAGCCCTTCAACATAACAAGGTCTGGAAAATTCTTGTTAGGCACTACATTAGTGCATGTATTCCTACAAGTCATCAAACATGGAAAGGTATATATATATGATCCATTCTCATCATGAGAGATCCTATTTCCATTAAGGGTGCTTTTATGATCAAAAGCATTTGGAAAGCGTTGGAAGCTCTCAAGCCTTGGCTTCACTAGGATGGGGATGATTTTCATAATGGTTTATCCATTCACCAACAGTCAATTTGGTGGTCCCCTATTTTAAGTAATCAAGACCAGCTACTTGCTAAGCTTCCATGGATTTGGGCATTAAAATTATTTAAGCACGAGATTCATGTTCTACCTAACTTTTAGAATCTAGCCTCTGAGAATTTCCTATCTTAGCTCAACTTCAAGCATTAATGTGGGCTTATTAATTTAGACCAGGATACTTACCAATCTTTCATAGAGGCCATTCCTCTACATATGCTTCATAAGGTGGGAGTCCGATCTCTCGAGCCATGGTGGAAAGACTAGAAATGGCACCTTGAGATTTTTTTTTAGAGATACAAACGTTATAAAGATTATTCTTTGTTGTCTCCCCATTTGAATATGGTCAAGTAGCTTAATCACCATTGGAACATTTAGCCCTCTCATGGGACCTGACACAGATAGTTTCAATGTGTTTGGTTTGTTGTGGTTGAGCCTAAATTGGTGCATTTTGCTTGGTGTTTATTGTATCAAGGCCTTTTCCATAGGGGATCACCTAGCTCACATGGGTGTTACCATCACTCACTTCCTATTTTGTGGGCAACTTGAGTCTCCTAAATGCCTCTTCTAGTTCTTCCCTTGAGCTTAGGAAGCATGGAATTGGATACATGATTTCTTTTGGCCTTTCAGACCTATTGCCTTTTCTTGGCATATGGTCTTACTTGGGAACTGACCATCTATTTCTCACAGCTATGCTTAGATCTGTCATGCTTTTAGGATGGAAATTCTTTTTCCAATCATTGTTCCATTAACACACTTATCATTGTACATTAAATCTCTCATTTACTCTAATGTTCTAATACATATTCAAGTGCAAGCTAGTAAAGTTGCACTTGAAGTCACCCATCTCTAGAAGTTGTTGGACCACTAGGGATATGTTCCCTGCACTGTTGCCTGGGTCCCATCCAATTCTTCCTCATCTGAGGGGCATCAGCTTGGCCATAGTCAGACTTTGCGTTGTGACCAACAGACCATGGTGGCAGCCATGGTGACCATGATAGTTCATTTCATTCTCATGGCCCTCAGCCCTTCGAGGATTTTGTTGTCAATGGAGGTTGGTCCTTGCCTTCCAGACCACCATCTCGTTGGTGGGAATTTGGTTGGCCAGACATTGGCAAGTTCTTTAAGCTCCAGCTTGCCATTTCCTCACTTCGCACTCAGCCTCCAAATGAGAACTAAGATTGCAATGTTGTTCTTAATAGTTGGGAGCCTATTGAAGATGCTACCCTGGGGAATTTTTGGGGGAAACCTGATGATAATGATTTGTTAATTTCTTATAACCCAGCTATAGATTAATTGCACAATAAATTCACAAAAGAGAACCTCTATCTGATTTATAACAATCAATACTCTAGGTTAATTAATAGTAAATAATAGCAGAAGCAAAAATAACAATAGTCCAATCACAAATATACAATAACACAGATATACCCAGTAAACCCCAATGTGGGGAATAACTTGTAAATGTTGGATCTTCTATTTAGCCTAACAACAAACTTTCTCTTTGAAAACCACAATACAAGTTTGCTACAACAATCTTACATATATAGAGCCCATCTTCTTTACTTAGCATGCAAGAAAAGAAACTTTCGTTGCTTTATTCAGCTTTAAATCACACATAAAATCGCTCTTATTTTATCTCAACCTCACAAACTTCCAAACATACTATTAATGAATAAAAAATCTATTGTTGCTGAAAATCCAACTCAACTTGCTTTAAAGCAACTCCACTCCATCTTTCAAGCTAGAAAATCAACACTCTCTCTTAGCGAGGAAGGTGTTTTTCAAAACACCCAACTTATCCATGAAGAATTCAAACTTACTCTTCATCAAGGCCTTGTCCAAGATGTCTACTATTTTCTCATCCGTAGAAATGTACTGGAGCTTCACTATCCCTTCTCCACACAATCTCTGATGAAGTGGTACTTGATCCCAATGTGCTTTGACTTGTCATGAAACACTAGATTATTAGAGAGTTTGATACAACTCTGATTATTACATTAAATGACTGCAGGATCTAGCTCCTGATTAAAGAGCCCAGCTAGAAGTTTTTGAACATAAATAGCCTCATATGTAGCCATACTAGCTGCCATATACTCGGCTTCCACAGAACTCTGTGCAACTAACTTTTTTTTCCCGATGTACCAAGAGACTACTCCTGATCCCAAATTGAAATTGCACCCTAAAGTGCTCTTCTAGTTAGTTGTACTACCTGCCCAATTTCCATTGGTGAACCCCTCGAGATTCACTCCATCCTATTGAGTATACTTCAACCCATAATCAACTGTGCCTCAGAGATACCTCAAAACATTTGTCACAGCTATCCAATGCACACATTTACATTCCACCATAAACTGACTAAGTGAGTTCACTGCCAAACAAATGTCTGGCTTGGTGTTGACCAGATACATAAGAGAGCCTATCAACTGTCTTTATAAAGTTGGGTCCATTACCTCTGATCTGTAAGCATCAATCTTCTTCCAGTTGGTCACAAGTGGCATGGACATGGGCTTATAGTCCTCCATCGTAAATCACTTCAGGATATCAATTATGTACTTCCCTTGTCCAAGGAAGATCTCTCCCTCTTTTGCCACAACTCCAATCCTAGAAAGTAGTGCATCAACCCCAAGTCCTTCATTTCAAACTCTCCTACAAGATCCCACTTATAGTGGGCTATAAGCTCCTCTAACCCTATGAGAAATGGGTCATCAACATACAACACCAATATGAGAAGTTCATTCCTCACCTGAACATAGTACAGGTACATATCTACCTCACTCTTGATGAAGCCCATGCTCTGCAAGTAACTGTTAATATGTGAATACCACATCTCAGGTGCCTACTTGAGCTCATATAGTGCTCTCCTCAACCTACATACATGAGAGTCCCTCCCATGTGCTTCAAATCCTTCTGGTTGTTCTATGTAAATCTCTTCCTCAATCTCTCTATTGAGGAAGGCTAGCTTTACATCCTTTGGTGAATCCTCCAACCCATCTGTGCTGCTATAGAAATGATAGCTCTTATGGATGAGGACCTAGCTACTAGAGCAAAAGTCTCGTCACAGTCAACTCCTTCCTTCTGAGAAAACCCCTTAGCCACAAATTGGTCTTTGATATTTTCCACACTACCATCTGTAGCATGTTTAATCTTATGCAACCATCTTGAGCCACCCACAGACTTACCTTCTATCCATGGTACTACCTCCCACACGCTATTCTTCATGATGTAAGAATACTCTTCCACAATGGCATCCCTCCATACTTGGTGCATTGATGCCTCTTAAAAGTTGGAAGGTTCCTCTTCAATTAATTCACTCATAAGTGCCACATAATTAGAATAACATGTGGGAACTTTTCTCTGTCTGACTAAATCCTCTAGGTCACCAACATATTCCTCAGCCTCTCTCCATGTCTACTCAGCCACCCTATTTCTCTTCTTCTCAGTAATAGCAATATGAGGCTGAGGAATTATTTGTTCCTCCTTCTGATCAACTTTCTTAACCTGCTTACTCTGCTCTCCATCTTGCAGGACTGAAGTTTGAGGGATTTGTTTTGCCTCAACCATGGATAATTACTTCTCATTCATCAAGCTGCTAGACTTCTAAAGAGCTCTCTAGACTTTTGAAGAGCTCTCTAGACTTCTGAAGAGCTCTCTCTTCTTCAATCTTCACATCCTTGCGAACAACTATTTTCCCTAGGGCAGGAATGTAAACCTGATAGGCCTTAGAAGTTTCACTGTACCCAAGAAGGCTACCCATCTCTACAGTTGGTTCCAACTTGGTTCTCTTCTCCACAGGAATGTGACAATACACAAGGCATCAAAAGTTGTGAATGTGCTCTAGATCTAGTTTCTTACTAGTGAACACCTCTTCTGGAGTTAATTTGCCCAACACTTTCTAAGGGCTCCTATTTTTCAAATACACAACTATATTGGAAACTTCAACCCATAAGAACCAAGGTTGTTCCTAATCATGAAGCATGGACTTGGCTGCTCCAACTATAGCCATGCTTTTCTACTCAACAACCTAATTCTGCTAAGGGTTGTACAAAACCATCAACTCTTTCTTGATACCTTCCTAAGTACATAAATCCTTGAAGGCATTCCCAGAATACTTACCTCCATTATCAAACCTCAATATCTTGATCTTCCTCCTTGTTTGGTTCTCCACAAGAGCCTTAAACTCTTTGAACCTACTAAAGACCTCATAGTTGTTCTTTAGAAAATATATCCACGTCTTCCTAGAGAAGTCATGAATGAAAGTAACATAATACTCATACCCATTCAAGGATACCGTTGACATGGGCCCACACACATCGAAGTGTACAAGATCCAAAATCCCTTTGGATCTAGTGTCACTACTTAGAAAAGTGGTCTTGGCATATTTCCCAAGAGCACAACCCTTGCACACCTCATGGTTTTCTCTTCATCTCAAGCATTCCCATCACTATTTCCTTGAGCACATTAAGTGCTCCATGGTGAAGATGAGCCATCCTCCTATGCCACAATTCTCCTAGCCCTCTACAAATGCTTACCAATGCATGTGCTGGCTCAAACTGTAACTGAAACAAGCCACCGTGTCTGACTTGAATCACTTTTGTAACCTTGGAATCCTTGGGATGAATATAGACTTTTCCCCTTTCAAAGGTCATGATGTAACCCTTGTCTTCCAAAGTAGAAACTGAGATTAAATTCTTCGTCATGATAGGGACATAAAACACATCCTCCACCAACAAGGGTTTGCCAAACTCCCTCTGAAACTTGATGGTGCCAATACAAATTGTATGGTACTTGGCATTGTCTCCGAGCTCACTATAGAAATCCAGCTTCTTCTCCTCCAACCTGGTGAAGCATTCTTTAACTCCCATCATGTGGCAAGAAGCCCCACTATCAATATACCATACCCTATTGGCAATTGAACTTGAGAGATAGGCAATGAGTGAAAACTTATTCTCAAATCGTGATGTAAACTCGTCCACCTCTGCTGTGGCAGCAACTTGCTTCTTTTGCTTGTCCTTATTTTTCTTATTTGTACATTAACTGGCATAGTGACCTTTCTGATGGTAGCAAAAACATTTTGTCTTTCTTAGATCTTTCTTCTTCCCGTTCTTGGAAGAAGAACCTTCCATTTGCCCTTTATTGAACTTTTACTTGCCCTTGCTTACAAGAGCAAGATTTTCTTTGTCTGATCTCCTCGATGAGCACCTTCACAAATCTCCTCCTGAACAAAATCATTCCAAAGCCTCAACCAATTAGGTAGCTAAACTCTGGCAACAACACAATTGACAAACACTTCCCATTGCTTCGAAAAACTGTTCAAGGCTATACGCACCAACTCATTTTCAACAATCGTCTCTCCAATAGCAGCCAGCTCATCCCTGATTTGTGTCAACTTAGACAAGTAAGAGGTCATGCTCTCTCTCTTCTTTAGACATCTTGGTGTTATGCAATTTATCCTTCATCATCATCTTACGAGTCTGATAGTCACTCTAATAAAGTTTTGTAAGCGTATCCTACATCTCCTTGGTGGTGTCTTTCCCTGATAGATGAGGAATTAGATGATCTCTTACCCTATCCAGGATAATCCTCTAAGCCTTGGCCTCATTGACTTCATTTGAATCTAGGGCAACATGATCATTTGTTGGTGGTATCACCTTTGTACCAGCATAGATCCACAGCCTATTCTCCTTGAGAACAGATGTAATCTGAACCTTCCACTATAATAAGTTAGACGGACCCTCAAGCCTGTCCTCATATCGAACACTGGTTGCCATAGCCACAGAAGAAACGGGAGATGAAAATCTAATTTTTTTACTTGAAATTTGTGTCACAAGTCTTGGCTTTGTATTTAGAGTTTAAAGCTCTAATACCATGTTAATTTATTATAACCCATCTACAGATTAATTACACAATAAATTCACAGAATAGAACCTCTATCTGATTTATAACAATCAATACTTTGGGTTAATTAATACGAAATAATAGCGGGAGAAAAAATAACAGTAAGCCAATCACAAATAGACAATAACACAGATATACCTAGGAAACCCCAATGTGGGGAAAAACCTACAAATGTTGGATCTTCTATTCAGGCTAATAGCAAATTTTCTCTTCGAAAAAATACAATACAAGTTTGCTCCAACAATCTTACATATATAGAGCCCAGCTGCTTTACTTAGCATGCAAGAAAAGAAACTTTCCTTATTTTATTCAGTTTTAAATCACACATAAAATCGCTCTTGTTTTATCTCAACCTCACAAACTTGCAAATAGACTATTAATGAATAAAAAATCCGTTGTTGCTGAAAATCCAACTTCAGTTGCTTTAGAGCAACTCCACTCCACCGTTCGAGCTAGAAAATCAATATGATCCTCCTCCATCTATTGGTGCTGCGCTTGCATCTTAATGTTTTTTTCTGTCTTTTCTTGTTAGACATTATGTTTTACCTTTGAGGTTGTGACTTATGTTCTATTAGTCTTTCGAGGCTTTTGTTTTATTCTCCCTTTGAGGTTGTGATTGTGTCGATGTGACTTTTGACCACCCATAATATGTACTATTTATTTCTTTAATATAAAATTAAATAAGATATTTAAAAAAAAAACGGAGCTAAAATTTAAAAAAACGCTTGTGAATTGATTTATACAGAGGACATTTTCAGCTCTAGGTAATCCATCACGAGATATAAAAGAGTAAATAAGAATGTCCATTATTTTGTTCTTGGATTTCGTGGCTGCCTCTTACATATGTCAACTAAATTCATTTGATATATAAACTAAAACTTGGCATCACAATTTTCAAAGAAGTGTAGAAAACAATAACAAAAAGAAAAAAAACATCTAGAATGCAAGTCTTTGCTTGGGAAGCCAACGAACTGCTTTTTTTTATATAGGTCAGTGAATAACATAAGCAAATCATACCCAATGAAAGCCCTGCCTTAGCTGAAAACCAAACCATTTAATTAGTATAAGATGGTGGAACGACTAGCGTATATTGTCATTATTGAAAATAAAATTATGGGCAGAAACCTCAAAATGCTTCCGGTTCCAACCACCTTGACTTAGTCGTCCTTTGTATATCAAATGAATTTAGTTGACATATGGAGGAGGCAGCTATGTAATCGAACAATAAAATAATGGAGATTCCTATTCACCCTTCCATATCTCGTCATGGTTTACGTAGAGCTGAAAATGTCCTCCGTATAGACCAATTAGCAAACGTTTCTTTTTTTAATAAATTTTAGTTCTCCTTTTTATTTCGAAAGCAATGGTTACTTAAAAAGGAAAAAATTCCTCTTAAAATTTAATGATAGTGATCTTAAAACTTAGTCGTGTCATATGCATAAAAAAGTCTTTTAAATTATTAGGTGAAATTAAGACCATTGCTAAAGCTACTAACCACTAAAATTTTCCTATAAATGATTGATGTTAATGTATGTATAATTGTGAGAACCCTAGTAAAGATGGGAGGTTTTCTATCACAAGTTGTAGATGGTGTTGTCACAATTGTACAAGTTACCAATATGATTGTAAAGGATATTATTGTGATTGTATAGGACACCACTGTGATCACATCAGACAACAATGTATAAATGAGATGGTACTGTGAATACATATACATAATTGTGCCTATTGGGATGTTCATAGAAGTAAAGTGCATAGTGTAGAAACTGAGTTGTGCAATCTTATTCTTGATTTGGACCTCCTTCATCTATTTGTGTCTTCATGAACAATCGAAACAAATAGTCCTATTGTCACATATATCCTCTTTCTCTTAGTACATTTTAGTTCAATCTTATCCTTTACTTTCAATTCTTCAATTTTAAAATCTAAAATATATTTAACACTCTTTTATGCTTGTGGTTTTAGATTCTAAATAAAAAATTAGAAAGAAATTTAAACTCCATAGTCTCCTTGTGGTTTTCTCTAACTCAGAAGCTGGCATGTGTAATCCTTTCGATGGCAATGTTGTTGATTTCGATAATATTCTTGAGGGGAATAATGTTTCAAATACAAGAAAAGGTAAAGAGAAGAATGGTGACGTTCAAGATTTGTTAGCTAGCTTCAAGCTGTAATTGATAGAGAGCTTATTCCCTAGGCCCTCTTTTGGTCCTGATGCCCTATGCCTTCTTCTGGTCCTTGTGTCTTGAGCCCTTGTTTGCTCCTTATAAATTTCCATTCTCTATCACATCTGGTGTTAGAGATGGTGACTTTTATTATCAACCTTCTAGGAGATAAAGCTTGTTGCTTCAAGAAGAATTTTTATGAGCACCACAATATTCTCAAGTGGTTTTTTTATTTAAGTAAAAGAGATGAATATTAATACTGTTATGTCATAAAATATCGCCCTAGGACTTTTACCCCCTAAGTTTAGCTCTCGGGTCCCTTACATTTAATCATGCATGTTTAAAATGAATTTCGAAGCAAAAACCCTTGAAACCCATGACAAAAGGGACCTAGGGGACACTCTTGAGCTTAATCTAAACCCAAAATAGTTCCTTGGGCTTGGGAGCCTGCACCCAAGTCTTGCCCTAGTTTATTGGGTACCAAATTTGAATGTCAGCTTGTGACCATTAAACAGGTCTCCCTTGTCGACATATGAAATTTGAATTACAAAAGTTTAGTGGGAATGCATATATAATCATGTTTAGGACTTCATTTTACAACTAGATAGATAATGCAAACTTGTGATCTTATGCTAAGGATGCTCAAGGCTTTCATTGTGCTGCAAAGCAAAATTGTGTTGTGTTTGTACTTGTTTATTGCAGATTTGTCTTCATCAATCCATCTCCTCATGGTGTGAAAGATCTTCATCTCCCCATGAGAGCCTCACCTCCGAGGTGACATCTACTTAGTGTTTTCAATCAATTATCATATCATTTGCTTTTGCCTCTACCCACCAAGGACACATACTCTCTCTCTAACAACAATGCTAGAAGGTTTTAATCCCATTCTGGGGCTTGACCGAGGCAAGCTCCTAAACACCACTACGCCCAACCCCTCTCTTGTGATTGTAGGTGATAGGTGTTGGATCTTACGAAGAGGAGTTGGAGGAGATGAGTGCAAACAAAAAGATTCTAGATCTGACAAAAATAGCCGAAAATATCCCTAATTAGACAAGGGCGATTCCTCTTTAGTCCTCCAATTCAACATTGTTGGAAATCTCTGAGCAAGTTATAGTCTACAACATATTTGGTTCCCAACCTTTAGAAAAAGTGCTACGTTGGACAAGGGTGGCCCCTCTTTTGTCCTTGAAATTTTTTCTTTCTGAAATTAAAATCTCAGTATATTTCTAATTTGTATTTAGTGCCTTCCTATGCGAGCATTTGTTGGGTTTCATTCGTTTGTTTATGATTTTGCATAATTAAGGTTTTAGGCCTAATCAGATTATGGTTTTGATGAAATATCAATCTATTCTACCTTTCCATGCATCACATAGTGACATCATACCTGTAGCTGAATTCTCTATCACAACTATGACTTAGCTTGATCCATGTCCTTGAATGTATATGTGAAAGAAGGGTTTGAGTGAAGCTAATTAACACACAAGTTGATCATCCCCATTTTCATATATAACATTTTGGTGAACTCGTGTTTTTTTCTAAACATTGCATCTTGCCAAGTGTTGTAAATTAGATTTGCATTGATACATATTATATTTATCATTCTACATTCAAAAATCTTAGAAAAAAATTTTAAATTTGAAAAAATCAAGCATCCTAGGCTTCCATTTAGGCATAGTTTGCACTATTTTCATTGCATTTCATATAAATCATTTAAATTTATGGCATTTACATTAGATCTGAAATAAATTATTTAAGCAATTGGTCATTCTATAATCATTTACCTTGCATTTACACACTTTATTTGCTAGGGATTTGCTTGATAAATTTGTATTTTTTATATAACCTAGTAATTCCAAAAGCTAGGGTTTGTAGATAAAATCTTGTTTTAGATTTTACTACTCATTTTTAACACCCATTCAAATCTAATTTTAATTGTAGTGTTTCATTATAGTGTGTTTTTGCATCTACATTTCAAATTTTGTATTTACACATTTTGTATTTTAACAAGTATATCTTTCTCCTTGAATTTCTTCTATTAGTTTCTACATTGAGTGTTGTATGCTTTGGCATGAGTCTTATAACCTTCTACCCTAATATAAATATCCCTCTAAGGAGAAGTCTTAAATTAATGGGTTCTAGTGCTCCTGATAGCAATGGTGTTCCTGCATCAAAAAATCCATTAAACACCTACTTTACAAAAGGAGAAACACAAACTTTGCAAGATATCATGCCTCCTATAACTACAATGGAATCTTAACAAACATTTTATGACTTTGAAGGTCCTATTGATGTGGTGACACATGTCCCTGATGAGCAAATAAACAAACTTGATAAAGAATTAGCTTATTTCCAAGCATTTATTGAAAAAGAAAGGTTAGCGGAAGAAGTTGTGCACGTGGTTCATAATATAGGAGAGTTGTTAAAATAAGGACAAGATGGTGTTAATATGCTCTATGGCCTAGTGCATATAGTGAATCATAATGTTATGCATGTGACTAAATGTGTGAATGTTATCAATAATATGTCATCACTGACTCATACACAAGTATCGACACCTATAGTGACTACCAGAATGTCCACTTTTACATCATCAATCCCAACTACTAATGTACCAAATTGTAGTATACCAATAGTATTGAAGTATCTAATGGCATTAATTCATATAATTATAAGGCTGTGGGATTCAATTATTAAAATCTACCACCTAGGGTGACTTCTTATGTTGATAATCACTCTCAACCACCTCTCCATTCCACTTATTCTCAACCACTTTTTACTCACAATTTTTCTCAACCATCATCCATTTACAATTATTCTCAACCACCTTTTGTTACCACTCACAATCACTCACCTCAAAATTTCATCACCACAGCCTCTAATTCCCAAACTGCATCTCCTCATGATGCCCTTTCCAATCAACTCTTATAAGACATGACCTCTTTATAGTAGAATGTGACAAACTTGAACCAATGCTTCATCTCAACCTATCATAACAACATACCATGCTCAAAATCCTCTATCATCTACTATCCTAAGAACTCTTATGCTAGACATGTTTGAGACTCCTCGCTTTCAAAAATATGGTGCAAAAGGTGATCCTAATACTCATGTGGTAGCATTCACAATGGTGTAGTGATTTCTTCTTTGAAGAGGAGTTGTTACCAAAGCTCTTTCTGTGATTCTCTCAAAGATATTGCTTTGGAATGGTTTTGTTCTTTACTTCCAAATTCATTACATTCTTTCTCACAACTCAGATCAATTCTTACAACATTTTCAAGCAAACATTAGACCTCAAGTATCATCGATTGATTTAGTTCATTGCAAGCAAGGTCTAAAAGAGAAGTTAATTGAGTTTATTAGTTTATATCAAGCTCTTTCTGCATAGATTGAATACTAGATGAATGATGTTGATGTCCAAATGGTGTTTATTACAAATCTACAACCTAACATCTGAGGTAAGATCCTTTTAATGAAATATAGTTCTTTTCAATATTTGTGTACAACCCTTCATGATTACCAGCTTTCATCTAGTTAATATGAAAATAAAAACTCATCAGCTCAAGTTTGTCAATCCATGACTGAACCTTCACAAAACAACTTTAAGAGGGATAACAAGATTTTCATCAAGGTTAAAGGATAATAGTCAAATAATTTTCAATCACAAGTGTCTGCTATTAATAATCCAAAGAGGGCACCATTTCAATTTTGAAGAAAATGATGACAATTTAATCTATTATCTGAATCTCTTAAATCAATTATGAATCAAATAGTAAGAAACAATCTCTTGAAGCTTCCTCTTATCAAAACATTGGATAGTAATGGAATGCAAGGGCCTCACATTGATGCTAATATTTTTTACCATATCATCGACAAGGACATGATACTAAATGATGTATGTGTCTTAAACATGAAATTCAAGTCCTCATCAACTTGAATGTGATGCATGTAACTAGTGTGAATGACATTGTAAATAAGTTAGTTCCTTCTCTGAATTAGAATCTATAGATTTTTACACATCCATTTCCTAAGCATAGCAACAACAATATGGTAGAGAAAAATACAATAGAGCAAGAAGATGACTATTTGGATTATGATGAAATAGTTGGCATGATACAAGTGGATAAGGAGAAAGTTGAAGAGTCCCCTTGTCCATGAAGAAAAGGTATCTATGTTGAGGTTCCTCTGCCATTATCCCTTCAAGGATTGGGAGATAACCGAAATGCATTGGATACACAAATTGAACAACAATGACAAGGTATTATGATACAAGAAAAGGTTTCCATAGTGGAAAGTATTCCAATCCAACGTGAAAGGTTTATTCATAAAAACAAGAAAGAAAAAGATTGGAAAAGATCACGGAAGCTTTCATCAGTGGGAAATAACACGAATTCTGCTCCTCACAAGGAACAAAAGATTTCAAATAAACATGGATTTGAGAAATAAGAACCACATGGCCGTACTGGAAATGAGAATCAATCAAGTATGAATCACTCATAATTTGTACAAAAAATTGTTGGAGCACCTTTCTAAGATGCTCACAAGTTCAAACTCCTCTTAAGATAAAATGCAAATATATATCTATATATGTGTTGTGTTCCCCCGTGATGTGTTGTGTTGTTTAGGCCTCCTAGGATGACCCTTGATATTCTTGTAAGTTCAAGGATACCAGGAGACTAACTTTGTTGTGACCATTCTTCTATTGTTCCTCTCCTCTATTTTTTTGTTGTGTGTCATGCCTTAGGGGCATAGCATTGTAGTTGATGACATGGGGGCATCATACTATGTGGTGTTCCTAAGGCACTTGTTCTCCTCTCTCATTTTTATTGTCTACCTTCTTCTAGTGGTCCTACCTAGTTGGTAGGTGACAAAAAAAATATTGATATGGATTGTCTATCTCTTAAGCAAGAAACATGAAAATGGACCTAGTCCATACATGACGATGGGGTTGTTTTATATATCTGACACTTGATTAGGAGAATCACTCCATGTGATGTATCACCTTATGGCATTTATTGTGACTAACATTTTATAATCCAATCAATTTTCTCTTCTACACTTTGATTGCTACCTCACCTTGTTTTTACACTCAGTTGTGAGGTACCTATAGTGTAGCCCAACGGTTATACTTGGCTCGAAACCTGCAGTATAGCCTTGGTCCTTGTTGTAATTGTTTTCATGCATATCTCTAATGAATTGAATTGGTTATTATCTTAGAGTAAGATTTCTAACCTCTCTTGATGTTTATCTTAGCTTATCATATAAATGTGTTTGCGGGAACATTTAACAATCATGAGAACATGTCACCTTGGGGGCATAGGTCTTGCAAGAGCTCTTGTTCCCTTATGTGTTTTCTCTCTACTTTAACATGCTTTATATCAATACATGACATCAACCACCTTAAGGTAAGGGCATATATAATGATAGCTGTCTGATGATTTTGATACTAATGAAGAATGTTTGTAAGCCCTCTCTGTGACGTAGGATAACATATCATTTATCAAAATGGTCCTCTGCATGAAGTGGGCTAATGTATCTCTTGAGCTAGTGCATATATGTAGAAGGCAAGATGGTGTATCTCTTGAGCTAGTGTAAATCCTTTTATTACAAAAACTACACTTCAGAAGTAGGGTCAGATCATGAGACTATCCTCCCTTAAGCATGTCTTTGGTAGTTGTTGTGGCATAAGTTGAACCATCAAGTGTGTTTGTAGGGTGCTTGAGATGGGGGAACATAGAAATAAGCTCCTTCCATTGCCTATGTTTTCCATGTTTCATGATGTATAGTATGTCTATGGCATGTGATATGAGACTTGTGTATTCCATGTGCCTTCCATGTGTTTTCCCCATGTGTGGTTTTAAGGTGTTATGTTGTAACAATGTCCCCTAGGAATTTTACCTCCTAAGTTTACCTCCCAGGTCCCTTGTTTTGCATCTTGCATGATCATTTTGACTCCCAAAAAAAATGTCCTTAAACCCATGTTACATGGTGCTTGAGGGACATTGTGTGCTTTATACCTAACCTAAAAAGGGGACTTGGGACATGGGCACTCGTGCCCTTGTCCTACTATATTTTAGGCAGGTCCCAAATTTAAATGTTCATTATGTGACAATTAGTTAGGTCCCATGCTAACACCTTAAGTTTGAATCATGAAATTTAAAGTGGGAATGCGTTTAGTTGCATATATAAGTGTGTTTAGGGTTTCATTTGTAAACTAGAAGATGATTATGAACTTTTGGCAAACCTATGATTTTGGAGCATTCAAGATATTCATTTTTGCAGAGCAGAGCATTGTTATTATGTTTATGATTGCATATTTAGCTTCATCTTCTCATTTGTTGAAGAGTCTTCATCTATGTAAGAGCTACACCTCTGAGGTGATATCTATTTGTGTTTGAATCATTCATCAATTTGTTTTTGCCTCTATCCCACAAGGATACACACTCTCTATCCGACAACAGTGTTCAAAAGACTTGAATATCCTTCCAGCACTTGATTAAGGCAAGCTACTAAACACCACAACCCCCAAGCACACTCCTTGTGCTTGCAGGTTACATGTATCAGATTTTGTAGAGTGGCATTACAGAGGAAGGTTGCAGAAGATAAGGATTCTGGATCTGGTGGAAAGAAGTAGCTCAAAGCACTTTCCACATAAGGGCACCTTGGCCAATGTCCTCCAAGGTTGTAGACACAAGAATCTTGGTGACAATGACAATCAACATTTGAAGAAGCCTTGACATCTTGAAGAATATCCTTCCTTGGACTAGGGTGCCTAGGGCAGTGTCCTCTGCATCTACCGTGATAGAAACAGACAGAACAATGATTATCAGTGTCGAAAGGAGTCCCAAATTCCTTTAAGAAAACTATACCTTGGACTTGGGCAACTAGGGCATTGTTCCCAAATATTTTGCGTCACAATTTTCAAAAAAATGGTCAGTAATTAATCTCTATCTACTATCTTAGTTTGCGAGCATTTGTCGTAATTTATCAGTTTGCCTATTGTTTTGCGTAATTATGGTTTTTAGTATTCTTGAGCATTAAATTAAAACATTAATTGACATTTCTAAATTTCTACATCATTCCAAGTTGCCCTCAACCTATAGACTAATCCTGTTGCAAAAGGTGTGATTCAACTTGGTTGAAATGTCCTTGAATGTTTATAGTGAAAGGAAGATCTAGCCATTCGACCCCGTTGTCCCCCTTTTCCTATAAAACATTTTGGTGAACCTATATTTATTTTAATTGTGTACCTTACTAAATTTGTACTCTAGATTTGCTTTCATTCATCTTATTGCATTTGAAAATTTACAAAAAATAAAAAATTTGAAAAAATTGGCATCTTAGGCTTGCATTTTGGCATAATTTGCATTAATTTAATTTAATTTCATTTAATTTCTGATATTTTTATTATATTTTATCTAAATTGTAGAAAATCATCTTATTTTAATCATTTCCATTACACTTTCATGCTTAAATTGTTCAAAATTGTATGAAATTGTGCATTTTGTATAAAAACCTAGTTTTACATTAGCTAGGTTTTGTAGTTAAAAGCTTGTTTTCATATTTTCATACTCTTTTAAACACTTATTTAGAACTGATTTCTAATTTTAGTGTTCCATCATAGTGTCTATTTTGTAAAAAATCATGTCTAGGGTTTGAAAACCTTGCATTTTCACTAGATTTTGCATTGTGACCTCTATGAATTGCATTATAGGCATGTTGTGAAGGATATTGCTGCATTATTCGATTGATATTGAGCTTATTATTCATTGCAACTCTTAAATTTCTTCATAACACTTCTTCTTTTAGTGATGTGCATTGAAAAAGGTGAAAAATCAAGCATTTTAGATCATAAGCATACATACTTTGCACTTGTTCCTTGCATAAGCATTGAAAATATTTTGAAATCTGATTTTGCATACATTTGAATACATATAAACTTGGCTTATAATCACAACAATAATGCTAGGCTTCCTCCTAGACCTTATGTAAAAAGAAGGAACCCTAAACCTGAAATTACATTTGTACATATCATGACAAAACATTTGTAGACAATGAAGGGCCTCTTTACATTATCATGAAAATAATGGAGTTCCTGGTGCATGATACACATATAGATCCTAATTGCATGACTAATGTGGTAATGGAATAATTTCTTCTTGCACATAATTTGACACAAGATTGTTATGAACCTTCAAATTTAAGGATTAAGATGCATAATGGAGCTTTAATGCCTACCTTTGGGAAGATAAGTTAATTGATTATGGCTTCTAATAAAGCCATGGATCAAGTATCTAAGGTTATCAATTTATCTGATCTCTTCCATGTAAAATTAGGACACCCATGGTTAAAAGATATGAATACTAACCCCTTAACTATTCACAATGTATAAAAGTCGCTTTACATGGACAAGTGTGTACTATTTGGCGTAATACATATAAATATTTGGTAATGGACAAATTTACTCTTGATTACTTTTTGTTGCAACCTAATAGAGACCCCAAGCCACAAAGAGATCACTCCTTCCTACAATATAGATGATACAAAGAAAAACTTATATATAGAATGGACAAGGCTCCTATGCAAAGAGTAAGAGATAAACAACCCGAATTAGAAATAATTCCTAGAGAAAAAGGAAAAGGAACCTACGCTAAGGTTTCTCCTCCATCATCTTTACAAGGATCAGAAGGTATTCATCGAGAACAAAACACTTCATCGAGACAAATGAGATTTGAACATAGTGCTTCCTCCTCTAAAATGGGAAAACCTATGGAAAAACATGACAATACTTTTGAAGATATAAGAAAAAAGACAAAAAGAAATAGACAAGCAAAAGAAAGGAGGAAAAGACAAGCTTTTGGCTAATGAAATGCATATCAAAAAGAAAACATTCCACCTAATAGTGAATCAAACCAAGAAGAGCTTAAGAATGAACAACCTAAAGACAAGAACAAAAGTTGGGCTATGGTACCTTATGTACCTCTTTCCTCTAACACTAGAGATTGGGAAGATGATTTTCTTGATGACAAGTGGTAGTTTGGTTGTGCTTATGGGTAAGTATTTCTAACCCTTTACATCTATGTTGTGTTTCCCCCATGATGTGTTATGTGTTGTTTAGGCCTCCTTAGATGACCCTTGATACTCTTGTAAGGTCAAGGATACTGGGAGACCACCTCTATTGTGACCCTTATTCTATTTGTATCATCATTCTTCTATCTTGCTTCTCCTCTATTTTCATTGTTGTGTGCTGTGTCTTAGAGGCATAGAGTTGCAATTGGTGACCTTCCTACATGACGACCCTAAGGAACTTATTTCTCCTCTCTTGATTTATTCTTTACCTTCTTCTAGTGATTCTATCTAGCTGGTGGATGACAAAAAATAAATAAGACTGATATGGACCGTGTGTCCCTTCAATGAGTAAGCAAAAATAGACCTAGTCCATACATGATGATGCAGTCAATATATATTACCTGACACTTGGCTAGTAGAATCACTCCATGTGATATATTGATGATGTCTAATATTTGCTAACAAACCATAACAATATAGTTTCTCCTTGCACTTTGTTTACCTTGGGTCTTGCCTTGGTTACACATGGATATGAGATCTCTACAATATAGCCCTATGGTTATACTTGGTTGCTGAATCCATAGTATAACCTTGGCTCTTGATGTGACTATGTTTATACATTGTTGTTTATCATGTGATGTGGTTATTATCTTAGAGAAAGATTTTTAACCTATCTTATTGTAGGAATTGTGTGTTTGTGGTAATATTCAGTGATTGTAAAGTACATGTCACCTTTGGGGGCATGGGCTTTGTGAGAGTTCTTGTTCCCTTCTGTGATTTCTCTCTACCTTAACGTGATTGATATTGATACATAATATCAACCACTTTATGGTGGGGGCATATATAAGGTAAGTTATCGGATGATTTGGTACTAACAAAGTGTGTTTGTAAGCCTTCTACGGAGGTGGGATGTTGTATCTCCACGCATGTGCACATCTTTATTTTATATTGCAATGAGAAATCCCTCTGCAGAGGTAGGATATTGTGCATATCATTTCATTTTAAGCCTTTTATGGAGGCAAGAATGGTGTATCTCTTGAGCTAGTGCACATTCTTTTTATTTCAAAAATCTAGTAGGTGGGGTTGGTGTATTCTCCCTTAACCATGTCTTTGGCGGTTGTTGTGGCATAAGCCCAACCATCAAGTGTGCCTGTAATGTGCCTAAGATGGTGATAAACCTAGCAATAGGCTCCTTCCATTGCTTGTTTGCTATGTTTTAGACATATAGTATGTCTTTAGCATGCTATACGGTGCTCATGTTTTGTACATGTCTTTCGAGTGTTTGTTTCCAAGTATAGTCCAAAGAGCATGGTAAAATGCCCCTCCTATGCTTTGGCATTTATATGAAATTTTTGTTCCCAAGTATAGTCCAAAGATCATGGCAAATTGCCCTTCCTATGCTTTTGGAATTCTATTGCATGTTTGTTTTTAAGTGTAGTTTAATGAGCATGGCGAAATGCCCCTCCTGCACTTTGAGATTTGTATTTCCTATCTGTTGTCCCATATGTAGTCGAAAGAGCATGGTGAAATACCCCTCCTACATTTTGGGTGGTGTGGTGCATTTTTACTTTCCATGTATTTGCATCTGCATTCATTTATATATGAAAATAAAAATGAAATAATCACTGCATCCACTGTATTCACTATGTTTTACATGTCTTCAATGTTGTCTTGTTAATGTTTTGTGTGCATTTTACTATCTTCTCTATTTTTTGTATGCCTGATATAGTCTTCACTGTGTTTGGTGTGTTTGTGGCATGTTTTCTCTAATGTCTACCTGAGATTGGGGGCTATGAATAGTTCCTCAATCTTTGTGTATGCATTAGCTTCAAGTGCCTGACATATTTGTTGTGTTTTGACCATACATTAATGCATGTATGACTCTTGCATTCATGTATACATTAATGTGGGGGCTAAATGTTATGTTGTAAAATGTCCCCCTAGGACTTTTAACTCATAAGGTTAGCTCCTAGGTCCCTTGTTTTGCATCTTGCATGATTATTTTGACTCCCAGAAGAAAATGGCTTGAAACCCATGTCACATGGGGCTTGAGGGACATTGTGTGCTTTAGATCTAACCTAAAAGGAGGGCTTGTGATATGGATGCTCATGCTCTTATCCTACCCTAATTGAGGTAGGTTCCAAATTTAAATGTTCATTATGTGACCATTAGTTAGGTCCCATGACTATACCTTAAGTTTGAATTATGAAATTTAAAGTAGGAATGTGTTTAATTGCATATATAAACTAGAAGATGATTATGAACTTTTGGAAAACCTATGATTTTAGAGCATTCAAGATATTCATTGTTGTAGAGTAGAGCATTGTTATTATGTTTGTGACTATATATTTAGCTTGATCTTCTAATGTGTTGAATAATCTTCATCTATGTGATAGTTACATATCTAAGTTGATATCTATTTGTGTTTGAATCATTTATCAATTTGTTTTTGTCTCTATCCCATAGGTGATACACACTCTTTATCTGACAACAGTGTTTGAAAGATTTGAATATCCTTCGAGGGCTTGAATGACACAAGCTCTTAAACACCACAACCCCCAACCACACTCCTTGTGATTGTAGGTTACATGTATTAGATTTCACAAAGTGGAGTTATAGAGGAAGTTTACAAAAGATAAGGATTCCAGATCTGACAAAAAGAAGCAGTTCATAGAACTTTCAAGATAAGGGCACCTTGGGCAATGTACTTTGAGGATACAGACACATGAATCCTTGTGATAGTTACAATCAACATATGAAGAATCCCCAACATCCCAATGAATAGCCTGCCTTGGATTAGGGTGCCTAGGGCAGTGTCCTCTATATCTCCCATGATAGAAATAGATAGAACAGTGATTATCATTGTTAAAAGATGTCTTGAATTCCCTGAAGAAAATTATACCTTGGACTTGGGCACCTAGGGAATTGTTCCTTAATATTATGCACCATGAACTTTGAAAAATGGTAAGTAATTAATCTTTGTCTGCTATCTTAGTTTGCGAGCATTTCTCCTAATTTATTGGTTTGCAAAGGTTTTCCATAATTGTGGTTTTCAGCATACTTGAGCATTAAATTAATACATTAATTGACAATTTCTAAATTTCCACATCATTCAAAGTGACCCTCAACCTACAGGTGAATTCTTTTGCAAAATGATGTAGGAGCATCCCTAGTTCAAGAGCAATCTTGCATCAACCAAAAACATTTGCATTTTAGTTTTTTTTTAATTTTCTAGTTCAGATCAATCAAGAGAATTTTTTGTATTTTGGCCTACATTTTGCCACAATTTCATTTTAGACCTTGCAGATCTAGACATAGCATCTAGACACCTTCATGTACATCATATCTAAAATTCAAATCATTTGGATCAGGTACCAGAAAGATATTTCTATTAGAAGATAGACTGTTTTCTCAAAGAAAAGCATCCTAACAATCTCAGAGAATTAGCTAAGGTAGAAGACCTACAAAGCATTTCATGAATTGCAAAGCTAAACAACACATCATTCAAGGAAATTTGGATCATGGTAAAATTTCCCTGAGCTACGCATGCCATTTGATTCATTTACAAAGTTCTTTATGACTAGTTTCTACTTACCTGTGTACACACATTACGTCTCTTTCATTGGAGTTTCTAATCATCCTTCGCCAATATGGAGGAATCTTATGTTCTCAAGATGATATATAATCATGTAATAGATGCCTAGGAAAGTAGTTAGCATAATTTACAAGTTAGATAGTTTGAATTTGTTTTGTAAGGAACTTCAAAGCTATATCTTGTGCATATTATGTGACTTAGGAATCAATCCTGTGAGGCCTAATTGTAAGTCCATATGTTACAAGCTAGTTTGTATTTTGAATATATGATATACTGAATGACTAAATTTACATTTGCATTCCATAATTTAGTTGTTTCCATTGTGTTTACTCTTGCTACACGGACTGGACTTTTCACCTTGTGGACCCTCCTAACCATGACTGCACCAAGTGGTATTAGAGCGAAGTTTGAATCTTTTTGGAGCAAAGTGAGTGAAATTGGTGAAGGAATTTTGTAAGATCTTGCTATGAACAGATCTCTGAATCTAAGGTAGACTACTTGTGTTGCAACTAATCATTGATTGTGAGGTAGCTATTACCTTGTTGCCCGATCACTGAATTTGAGGTAGTCGCACTTGATCCTAGGAAGAGATGCCATTGAGTTGAATAACTATTGTTGGTACTATGGATGGAAGAATGGATTAGATGATTGAAATGATGAAAATAATGTGAGTTTACTTTGATGCTATTGAAGAAGATGGAAGAAGAGGACTTACACATCAACCTAATGTTGAAAGTGATGATGATAAAGAATTTTAATATGCTAATCAAAATGGTAAAACCCTGGGAGAAGAAGAAGAATGAGATCAAGTCAAGATGCTGTGAGCTATTTCAAAGATTGGGAAAAGACCTAGAGTTGATGTACCAAATTATACTAGCAATTTGAATCCTAAAGAGCTCATTAATTGGATAAATGAGCAAGAAGAATACTGAGTATAAATAAATTGAAGATCTAGAAAAGGTGAAATTTGTAAAGACAATGTTGAAAGGACATGCTGTTAAATGGTGGAAAGAAGTTTAGTATGGTAGAAACAAAGGAGGAAAAGAAAATATTACAAAGTGGGATAGAATGGTAAAAAATTGAAGAACCAATTTATACCTGCTAACTATGAGTTGGAACAGTCGAAGAGATTGCAGAACTTGAGACAAAAAGAGAAATTAGTGAAGTAGAATACTGAAGAATTTCATAAGATGATCGTAAGGACAAGACATAGTGAATCAAACAAGGAGAAAGTGGCTAGATACATCAATAGATTGAGATTGAACATTCAAGAAGAACTGAGTTTGGTGAGGATGATGACATTGGAAGAAGCATATCAGTTTGCCTTGAAAGTTGAACAAGAAGCATGATAAGCGATAGAGAGGTAGAGGACGTAAATTTCAAAGAGGTAGAACATTTTCCAAAGGATAGAGATCATATGCGGAGAAAAATAGACAAGACAGCACATTCAAGAAGGACAGAGATAAGAATGCATATTAGAGAGATGACAAAACTTTCTACCATAGAGGAAACCCTAGTTCATACTGGAGTTAAGGATACAAAAGAGATACACTACAATAGAACATGCAATTAGCGCCTAAAATAGCACTAGAATTTAGTACATTTGAGTCCATGAATTGGACACTTCCGTCAGCGCCAAACTCAGCACCCAATAGCATCTCACTATTGCATCAAGTTTAGCGCCCAATATAATGCTAGATTTAGCGCTAGGTTTAACATCAGGTTTAGCACTGGATTTTAGTGCCAGGTTTAATGTCGGATGTAGCGCCATATTTGTTTGTTCTAGTTTGGCTTATGATATTGCTTTTGCTTTTTCTTTTTGTGTTGCTTCCAAGTTTACTTTCAGTTTTATTTTAATTTTGCTTCCAATTTTGCTTCCAGTTTTGCTTCCAAGTTGCTTCTGGTTTTGCTTCCAGTTTTACTTCCAGTTTTGCATCCAAGTTTGCTTCTAGTTTTGCTTCCAATTTTGCTTCTGGTTTTGCTTCCACTATTGCATGTAGTTTTGCTTCCAGTTTTGCTTCCACTATTGCTTCTAGTTTTGCTTCTGATTTTGCATCCAGGTTGGCTTCTAGTTTTGCTTCCAATTTTGATTCTAGTTTTGCTTCCAATTTTGCTTCTAGTTTTGCTTCTAGCTTTGCTTCCAATTTTCTTCCAATTTTTCTTCCAATTTTGGTTCCAATTTTACTTCTATTTTTGCTTCTAGTTTTGCTTCTGGTTGTGCTTCCAGTTTTGCTTCCAATTTTGCTTCTAGGTTTTCTTCCACTTTTGCTTCTTGTTTTGCTTCTAGTTTTGCTTCTAGTTTTGCTTCCACTTTTTCTTCCACTTTTGATTCCAATTTTTCTTCTGATTTTGCTTCAAATTTTGCTTCTAGTTTGGCTTCCAATTTTGCTTCTAGTTTTACTTCTAGTTTTACTTCTAGTTTGGCTTCCAATTTTGTGTCCGGTTTTGCTTCCAATTTTGCTTCAGTTTTGCTTCCACTGTTACTTCCAATTTTGCTTCTAGTTTTGCTTCCAATTTTTCTTCTGATATAACATCACTTGTTGCTTCCAATTTTGCTTCCATTTTTGTGTCTTTTGTTGCTTCTAAAAATGCTTATTGTTTTTCTTACATTTATTAATTTAATAAGTCTTATTTCAATTTAATTAGTTTAATATATCATGCCTCTTAAATAAATCATATGATTATAGAGTAAGTAATTTAATTATTTAACTCATATGATTAAATAACAAGATAACTATTATAACATGATCATCATCTATAATTAGAACTAGTGAGTCAAATATCTATAATTTAATTGAATTTGACAACATCCATCTTGAGAAGTAAATTAAAATCACCATACGTAATAAATATCCATCTAAAAATCATCGACCACTTTCAATGTATATAAATTGACAAGTCAATATAGATAAGATCATCATCATATATAACTAAAACAAGTGAAAGTCAAATGTGCCAGTAGATCAGTAACATGTCAAAATGATAAATGTACAAATGATATAAGTAAAAATGATAAATTACATAACTCAAAATGATACAAGTCAAGATGATACATGTCCAAATGATATAAGTCAAAATGATACATAAATTTATGACACAACTCATTAATATGGTACTGCAGGCTGTGAAAATGATACATATGATAGCTAGCGACTATCAAAAGAGGGATCATAATGATATATCAACAATGATCCATGATGTAGTCTATATGATCATGAATGTCACTGGCTACTATGAGCAACTACCTCATCATCTTCATCACCATCGTGATCATCATCGTCATCAACATCGTGATCATCATCACCATCGTGATCATCATCATCATCATCATCATCATCATTGTCATCAGCCTCAGTGTCTTCTATATCTACATCATCATCATCCTCTACCATGTGATATGTACCAGGACCAACATAATCTAGATCTCTATCATGAGGATCATCTTGATCTTCTAGAAGACTTGTGTTCTGCAAAAAAAACATTTAAAATGAATAGTTATTATTTAATTTCATACAATAATTTATTTTTCTGTTATATATCTAATATTACAACATATGAAATGAAACCATAATCATATTACGTCATATCAAAGTGCACATACCATAATAAAATTTCAAAAAAGTTACAGCTAATATGTCATTCCAATGATGTAAAACATGCAACAATTCTAATAAATGTTAGTAAAGATCATAAACAAAATTGTTATAAATTTAACTATCAATTGTAAATTCTAAATTACATAACATTATGTGCTACAAATTTCTTGGTCGAAAGCTCCCATTTTGACACAAGCAGGGACGATGGTAGAAAAGGTTGTGGAATTTGGCTTTACACCAGCCAATTGCAATTGCTTAAAAATCTCTGAAGCCTTTTCAACAAATCTATTTTGTGCATATCCTACATTCATTGCAGTCCATGATACCATATTTCTTTGAGGTATTCTTTCAAACAGTTCATGTGCCTTGTCTATGCTTCCACATTTTGCATACATGTCTAACAGGGCAATTGCAACTACAACATCTAACAAAATTCTCCTATCCTTTATGTATTGATGGATGTCCATATCCTATTCCAAAGATCCCATTTTGACACGGGTAGAGAGTGTGCTAGCAAAGGTTGTGGAATTTGGCTTTACACCAGCCAATTACATTTGCTTTAAAATTTTTGAAGCCTTTTCAACAAATCCATTTTGTGCATATCCTATAGTTATTGCAGTCCATGAGACCGTATTTCTTTGAGGCATTCTGTCAAACAGTTCACGTGCCTTGTCTATGTTTCCAAATTTTGTATAGATTTCTAATAGGGCAGTCGCAACCACAACATTTGACAAAATTCCTCTATCCTTTATGTATTGATGGATGTCCATACCCTATTCAAAATCTCCCATTTTGACACAGGCAGGGAGGATGTTGGCAAATGTTGTGGAATTTGGCTTTACACCAACCAAATGCATTTGCTTTAAAATTTGTAAAGCCTTTTCAAAAAATCCATTTTGTGCATAACTTGCAGTCATTGTAGTCCATGAGACCACATTTCTTTGAGGCATTCTGTTAAATAGTTGACATGCCTTGTCTATGCTTGCATATCTTGCATACATATCTAACAGGGCAGTTTAACTACAACATCTGACAAAATTCATCTATCCTTTATGTATTGATGGATGCCCATACCCTATTCCAAAGCTCCCATTTTGACACAAGTAGGGAGGATGCTGGAAAAGGCTATGGAATTTGGCTACACCAGCCAATTGCATTTGATTTAAAAATTTTGAATCCTTTTCAAGAAATTTAGTTTGTGCATATCTTGTAGTCATTGCAATCCATGAGACCACATTTCTTTGAGGGATTCTGTCAAATAGTTCACATCCCTTATCTATGCTTCCACATTTTGTTCACATGTCTAATAGGGTAGTTACAACTACAACATCTAACAAAAATCCTCTATCCTTTATGTATTGATGGATGTCCATACCCTATTCTAAAGCTCCGACAAGCAAGGAGGATGCTGGCAAAGGTTGTGGAATTTGGATTTCAAACAAATCATATTTGTAGAGTCATGGTTTTAGGTCACATATGATATGGTAACAACAAGGGATTCTAACTATGGTTACAATAGCTAAGACTACCCTCATTTGTGACTGTAACAAGGTTCTTGGACAACACTATCTTTCTCTTCACGTTGGGTACTATAAAGGCCAAGATTGGGTTGAAGATATCAATTAATGGTTACCTATATAGTGATACCACACCCTAATACCCCATGCATCCTAAATAGCTTGAGATTTATACAATATTCAACCAAGATGAAATTGTATCAATGTACCACACTTAACTATGATAGTCCTTTCTTGACAACAATTTGTAATCTTTAGACTATTGGGATCCTTGCCACAAATAAATATTAGGTCAATGACACAAGTCTTTTAAATAAAAACCATAAACCCAACTCTATATCCATCCCCTTAGCAGTCTTAAGGGCCATCTTGAGACAAAAAATGCTAATGCACTATTATGATAGTTATGATTGTCCTCCATCATTTCATTGTGCATTTGAAACTTGAGATGAGGATTGGGGAGGTCTCCATTTGTACAAACATGGAAAATACTAATGGAAAGATCTTTAAAATACACATATTCAACTTCAGGCATTTTTGTACACTAGGAAGGTTGATGTAAACTTAGTGAATTTAATTATCACCACAAAGACTATCCCCTTTGTGACTATGACAAGGTAACACTGTCGTGCTCTTAATGACAATCCCTTCTCCATTGGGTGATGGCCTAATAACATTTATCTCCTTTGTGATTTCAATGCCTGTCTAATGCACTATCATAGGAGTCTTGATAGTCCTTATGTATTAGTGAAGAAGGCTTCCAACAAATCCAAAAGGAGGGCTTAAGATTACATACAAAGTCCTATTTTTCATACCCTAGTAACATATCACCCCTCTAAGAAGACCTCAAGACAATTACCCTTTAATAAAGGAAGTCAATGTAGTTATAAAAGATAAAGTGTAAGAGGCCAATGGACAAGAAAACTTAAGGCCTTAAGGGGTTTAAAGGAATAAAAATATAGGCTTGTAGACTCAACTTAAAACTCTAACCCTAGGTGGATACCACCAGATACCACAAGAACCCTTTAACTTGGCATTGCAAAACCTTGTCCAATCTAATCACGGGAAGCTGAAATCAAGAATGTACACTCACATATGACAGATAAGTATGCCTACCAAGTGGTTTGACATAAAAATGAATAGGCTTTGAATTATAACCCTTCAAAGTAGGCCACAGAAGTATATTGTACAGGTGCATTTATGAGTGTTGCAATCAAATTTTTCATCATGGGAACCTAATTTTTTTGCAAAAATGGTAGGAAATTTTAGGTTCCAACAAGTCCATTAGTTGGAGGTAGGCAAACAAGGGTTTTCTATTCATTATTAGCCTATTAAACTTAAGCATATGAGATAGCATGACACACACAAAATGTTGTGGATAATGACCACAAGATTAGGTTATTGCAACCAACTTTTGTAAGAAAGTGCAAGACTAGTATACTCATTATGATCCTAATGGAACCAAGAAGGGTCCCCAAAGATATAAGGGTAATCATTTTTCATCTAAGAGAAATCTTACATTTAAGGGCACTAGGGCCAATAGAGAAGCACTTTAGAACTCATCCTACACATCAATAAACAACTCAATATAAGAAATTCAAATCGACATATTAACACAACAATATCCAACTAAGTTATTGAAAGTCAAGTATTGATACCTCATTCATCATCCAAATTATAAAATTGGTCCACTTTTTGCTTTGTAACATTTCCTTTTCAAACTAGCGTAGATGCTGGCCATATTTCTCCTCTTATCAAAACATGGCACATGGACTAGTTAAACTAATTAATATGCAATCATTTACTTTTTCCTAGGAAATTAAAAAAAATATATCATTTAACTTATTAAATATAATTACAAATGTACAGATCAAGGCCTATAAACCTTTTTGGCTATTGTAATGCATGGCATGAAGTTTGTCAAGCCTATCCTTGGAGGCCTTGTCCTAAAACATATAATAATTCAATTTAACTATGCATAAATAAAATTTAAAAATCATTTAATAAATTTGATATAATCTTATGAGCAAATTCAAATACCTATGTACTCTCCTCACCAGACTTCCTCCATGCATCAAACTTCTCATATGCTTTTACAAGCTTTTCCATACTTACAAAATTACATCAATTGGCCTTTTTTTGAGCCTTTGCTTGGGAGGGAGTTTTTTTATCTTCTTTGTTCGGTTGCACCAAAATCTGTTGCACCGAAATCTGTTGCAGTTTTGAGACATTCGTATCTTTATCTTCTTTATAGACCAACATGTGCCAAATTTAGTCTCCATGTCTTGGATAATTGCTTTTTACAGGTGCATGGGTATCTTTGAGAATGACAAATGTACATGGTCTTTGAACCATTGAAGGCATGATTCCTTCAACCTATTCACAAATGTTTTTCCAGCATCTGTCAATCGGATGTCCCCTGAAACCACATCATATTCTATCTTGGTATTGTAGGTACTAATGTAAGATGCAAAACATGGCGTGGTGGTTGAAGAAGTCTGTGTCCCAAGAGTGGGTGCGACATTGGAAGCCTCTATTCCTTGTTCCACATTCTTAGAGGTTATTGTTATTGATTTCCTCCTAGCTCTTTTGCTTGATCCATGACTAGTTTGAGAATAAATTGATTCCCTTTGAGACTGTTGATTTTGTTGTAATGTTTTAGGGGCTTTACCAAATATTTTTTCTATGTATCTAGCAAGCATTGTCAAGTCCACACCATCCAATTTTTTCACTGCCTCTACCACCAATAGGGAAGTCAATGCCTCTTTATCTTTGTTAGTCTCATGTTTCTATAATTTTTTTTTCATCTTTTAAATTTACAAATAAAAAACTAAAAACTAAAAATCAAAGAAGCAATGGAAACATTTACAAATATATAAATTGACAATTAATTACCTTATCATGGCCAAAGTTTGCTCCCTTTTCCCTCTTCCGTCTATTTCTTGACATTTTGAGATGACCTAGGGCAAATTATTTTTGTTTAATCTGTCGCAGTTTTTTTGTATTCCTCAAGTTTTTTGACCTTTACTTTATAGAGTAAATCATGAAGCTATTTTTGTATGAAACAATTGGTGCCTTGGGAGGGAATCTATAGTTCCTAGCCTAATTTTAGTTTGTTCAGCCTCATCTCAAAAGTCTTATCTCCTCATATTGTCTTGACCAACCTCTATTTTAGTTTGGTCACCCTTGTCTCAAAAGCCCTAATTTTAGTTATCTCACAATCGACTTGTCTTAAATCACTTGACTACTTTTTTAGGAAGAAAGTGAGAAAGTTGTGTTCAGAGAAAGGTATTGATGGTAATGATAAGCAAACCTGGGCATTGGGGTTTGAAAACTGTGTTCACTTCTCTCAGATGGAGATGAAATAATGCAATGTCTACAATTACATCCTCCTTTGCAACCACATGAGACTTAAACTATTCACCTGTAAACAAAACAATATTCACAACCCTTTCTTCACAATCCTTTCCATTTAATTGAAAGAAAAATATATTTGGGAACAAAAAAATGTTATTGTAATTGTAACCTTACCTATGGTGTTGCAAACTAAATCAAATTTCTCATCTACTTGCTTGCTTTTCCCTTTTTTCTCATCTCTTCACGTGGCATTTTTCTCCTGTAATTATCAAATTTCTCATTTAATTCAGGCAAGACTCCAACCCAAACACTCGATCTCCAAACAAAAAATGAACACCAAAAATCAATAATTTTTTTTGTTTTTTTGTTTTGGGGTATGTGCAGCAGGAATTTTTTAATTCTTTTTTGATCTAGTAGTCAGCGCTATAGTCAGAGTAGTTAATGTTGACTTTAGGACTAGCTTTTAGGCTAAAATGTAATTTGTTTTAGGCACAAAAGGTGGCATAAAGTGCACCTAATTTAGTGCCAATCAGTTTAAAATGATGTGTTTTTCTTAGAAGTTGATAAAAGATAACCTCACCAAATTTGGATTGTCCTTATAATAAGTAACTATATCTTGTTTCTGTGATAGCATTTTGACTTCATGCTTCTCTTATGATTCGCTCAATAATGACTCACTCTTTCATGACCTTATATAGACGGTTGGCGATAATCCTTATGCAGGTGATATGGCTTTGGAAAAACCAAACAACTTTTCTCTTACTATCATGATGACATGATATTGGGACTATATTGGCAACTTATGGAGTGTGCTTATGGTATTGTGATTTTCATTTCTATGTTCTCATTGGCTTGTTTTAGGTTGAAGCATGGTAACTAACCCACTAGCTATTATGATAGTCATACAATGACTAGACAATCCTCTCCACTTTGACTATGATAGTCCTATGCATGGTGTTTTCTTCAGACAGTCCCCAATAATGTGAATTATTGATAGTAGCTAGTTCAAAAGGTGTTTTGGATGGTGTAGTAAGTTATCCCTATGGCTCATGATAGTACATGCATTGGTTATGTCTTTGTCACATTACTCTCTAGATATCTCCTCTTTATAGTGACAAGGTTTCAAGAACATGACAACTTAGGTAAGGTATCAACTTGTCTCTTTAACATCAACCCTAAATAGTACTATGCCTTAAACCCTAATCCCTCATCTCTAGAATCTAATCCCTAGACCCTAAACCCTAAACCCTCAACCCTCAACCCTAAACCCTAAACCCTAAACCCTAAACCCTTAACCCTTAACCCTCAACACTATACCTTAAACCCTAATCCCTCAACTCTCAACCCTTAACCCTAATCTTAAAGATAAAATTAAAGCTTCCACTCATTCCACCATCCCCAAGGGATCCATAAATGTAAAACTAGATGCCTCTACTAATAAATCCAAACATCATAAGACTCCTCATGCCTCAGGACATAAAAACAAAGAGTCAAAGAAAAATCAATCCACAAATTTATCCAAGCACATACCTCCATTAGCAAAGTCTAAAACAAAAATGGTATGGGTACCTAAGTAAAAAGAAATCAAGGTAAATGAGGCATCTACCTCTAAAAAGTCCCAACCATCTACTCCCATCTCAAATTCCCATTCCACTCAAAAGTGTCAAAACATTCCATCCCACAAGAAAAATAAAAGTAATAAAATGCCTAAGTCTATGTGGGTTCCTAGTAAAGACATTAATCATCCATTTCCTAAGAAAACATCTCCATTGCACCCTACACCACCTCTGCATCACAAGCTTCAATGTTTATCATGATGTGTGCAACAACTGGTCATGGTTCCCTTCCATTTCACAATAAATCTACCATCATTCATCCACTATCCTACATACCCTCCACATACCATCCCTATGGTCCATTGTTTGGCATAAGTCTGACATAATCCACATCATAATCCACTATTTTCTCTACATAATCAACATCATAATCCACTTCTCTCCCCTCTAGAATCCATGTCATAATCCACCATCTACCTAATCCATTTGCCTTCGATGTATCCCTTACCAACATTGATGAGGGAACTCGACATGGTCACTCGCGAGGACATCATTCTCTAATATGACTATAACCTTTCAGTGCACTATAACGCATCCTTCAACCCTCAACCCTAAACACTATACCTTAAACCCTAAACCCTCCAACTTAAACCCTAATCCCTCAACTCTAAATGCTATCCCTAAAGCCTGAAGCCTTAATCCTTAAATCTTAAACCCTATCTCTAAACCCACAACTATAAACACTATGCCTTAAACCCTAATCCCTCGACACTAAACCCTAATCCCTGAACCATAAACCCTAATCCCTTATTTCTAAACCTTAAACCCTATCCCTAAAGCCTCAACCCTTAACACATGAACCTTAAATCCTAAACCCTATCCCTAAACCCTCAACCCTAAATAGTACTATGCCTTAAACCCTAATCCCTCAACTCTAAACCCTAATCTATAAACTCTAAACCCTCAACATTAAACCCTAAACCCTCAACCCTCAACACTATAACTTAAACCCTAATCCCTCAACCGTCAACCCTCAAACCTAATCTTAAAAGCTAAACTTGAAGCATGCACTCATTCCACCATCCCCAAGGGATCCAAAAATACAAAATTAGATGCCCCTATTGATAAAGCCTAACATCCTAAGGGTCCTCATGCCTCAGGACATAAAAACAAAGAGTCAAAGAAAAATCAATCCGAAAATTTATCCAAGCCCATACTTCCACAAGCAAAGTCCAAAATGAAAATGGTATGGGTACCTAAGCAAAAAGAAATCAAGTTAAATGAGGCATCTACCTCTAAAAAGTACCAACCATCTACTCCCATCTCAAATTCCCATTCCACTCAAAAGTGTCCAAACATTCCATCCCACAAGCAAAACCAAAGTAATAAAATGCTTATGTCTATGTGGGTGCCTAGTAAAGCCCTTCATCATCCATCTCCTAAGAAAACATCTCCATTGCACCCTACACCTGCTCTACATCACAAGATTCAACATTTATTGTGATGTGTGCAACCATTGGTCATGGTTCCATTCCATTCCACAATAAATCTACCATCATTCATCCACTATCCTACATACCATGCACATACCATCGCTAATCCACTATCTGCCTAATCCATTTGCCTTCCATGTATCCCTTACCAACATCGATGAGGGCACTCGACATGGTGCACAAGGACATCATTCTCTATTGGGACTATAACCTTTTAGCACAGTGTAACATATCCTTCAACTCTCAACCCTAAACACTATACCTTAAACCCTAAACCCTCCAACCTAAACCCTAATCCATCAAACTTAAATGCTATCCCTAAAGTCTAAAGCCTCAATCCTTAAACCTTAAACCCTAAACCCTATCCCAAAACCCTCAACCCTAAACACTAAGCCTTAAACCCTAATCCCTCAACACTAAACCCTAATCCCTCAACTCTAAACCCTAATCCCTTATCGCTAAACCTTAAAGCCTATCCTGAATGTATCAACCCTGAACACTTGAACCTTAAATCCTAAACCCTATCACTAAACCCTCAACCCTAAATAGTACTATGCCTTAACCTCTAATCCCTCAACTATAAACTCTAAACCCTAAACCCTCCACCCTCATTACTATACCTTAAACCCTAATCTTAAACCTAAACTTAAAGGTTCCACTCATTCCACCATCCCCAAGGGATCTAGAAATACAAAATTTGATGCCTCTACTGATAAAGACAAACATCCTAAGGGTCCTCATGCCTCAGAACATAAAAACAAAGAGTCAAAGAAAAATCAATCCAAAAGGTTATTCAAGCCCATAACTCCACAAGCAAATTACAAAACAAAAATGATATGGGTACCTAAGCAACAAGAAATTAATTTAAATGAGGTATCTACCTCTAAAATATCCCAACCATCTACTCCCATCTCAAATTCCCATTCTGCTCAAAATTGTCAAAATATTCCATCCCACAAGAAAAACAAAAGTAATAAAATGCCTAAGTCTATGTGGGTTCCTAGTTGTTGGGAATTAAGGTGTCTCAACCTTGGTAATTCTCTACATTTGTAATGTTTGTATTTATTATTCATTGCCTATGTTGTAAATAATTGGAAATTCCACTTTGTCATATTGTGGGATGTGGCACAGTGATGTGTCAATCCTCCATGGATTATGACAACTTGGTATTTTGTCCTCACATGAGGAGATAGGCATCCCACTTAGAGGAAGGAATGTCCTGCCATGTGTTAGCATCTTCTATGTTGTGTAAGGAATGTTTGACCAAAATGGTTATGATGGATTCCTATGACGGATCTATGACATGTAAGAGTCAAGAAAAGAAGTTTGTAACACAGGTAATGACATGTGTCATGAAGCATCTTTGAATGAGGCATATTTGGGTGCCCCAAGGTGGAATATGATGTGTTGTAAGAGAATATGCTATTTATAGCATGTGTATGATAGATTCTCTTATAGTTCTAAGTTGTAACCGCTATGACAGATTCTATGATGGTCGTAAGTGTCGTAAGAGCATCTGTCATAGCCCATTTTGGAAAGTGGTGACCTCTTTGGGATGGGAGCTATGGACAAGAGTCAGACACATTCTACAATGTTGACCAAGTGTCCCTAGGCATGGGTTTTGGTCCAAGATGCCATATTGGATGCCCATTCCAAGAAAGGTCCAAAATTGCCTTATACGTTCTATTTAAACAGGGGCTTGGAGATGGAGTTTGTATCATAGGTTCAAAGGTATTCTTATGCTGCCGGATTGACTCCAGACATGAGTGTTGAAGACCATTGAAGCTTGCATTGCAAGTGTATTGTAAACATTCTTTTAGATTTGTTAATACGTTGTGCATGTTTCTGAGTGTGGGGTTTTTCGCCCGATAAGGGTTTTCCCCACCGTAAATCTCTATCTCTCTTCTTCTGTCTTCTTTCTGACTCTTATTTTTTGCTGCTATGTCTCATGTTAATGGTTTAACATCACTGTAATAGTTAGGATAAATTTGAATTTGCATAGCCCTCTTGTCAATAGATTAGTGTAGGAAGTGTTTCCACACACCTAGCTTCCTTTCAGTTGGTATCAGAGCTTGATCACCTTTGGTCCTAGTTGTTGGGTAGGGGTTTTTTGAGCTAATCTTAGGTTAAGTGGGAGTCTGTCTAGAGCATTTTGTATCTTATTGTAGCAAGGAGATGGCAAGTACATCGGGAAGGTTTGAAGTAGATAAGTTCAACGACAGTAATTTCGAGCTATTGAAGATCAAGATGGAAGACATGTTAGTTGACCGAGACCTTTGGGAAAGTGTGAATAGAACTAAACCAACTGCAATGTCACAAGCTGACTAGGATCTCAAGGATCGAAAGGCTAAGGGTCTCACAAGACTTAGTTTTACTAATTTTGTGTTGTTAAATGTCCATGAGGAGGCTACTGTAACACTCCTTTGGAAGAAGTTGGGGGATGTGCATCAAGCCAAATCCCTTGTCAATAAAATTTTCTTGAGAAAGAAGTTGTATTCTCTTTGAATGAAGGATGGAGGATCCATGGCTGAGCATATGAATGCCTTTAACATGCTGGTTGCACAATTGACATCTATTGGTGTAAATATGGAGGAGGAGGATCAGTGTATGACCCTATTTTGTTCTCTGCCAAACTCATGGGATCATCTTGTCATGGAAGTCAGAAGCATCACATCCACATTCAAAATGGAAGAGGTGGTTTCTTCACTGTTATCTGAAGAGATGTGGAGAAAGTCTTCTGAGGTAGCCAAAGAAGCCCTTGCAGTTCATGGAAGATCCAAGGAGAAAGGGAAGAAGAAGGAAAAGAGAGATGAGAAGGGTAGATCCAAATCCCGTGGGAGATCCAAATCTCTTGGAAAGTCCAAGGCTCTTTGTTGGAACTATGGCAGGACTGGGCATTTCCAAAAGGAATACAAAGAGGAGAAGAAGAAAAAGAAGAAAGCTCCTAATTTAGATTCTAAAAAATCATAAGATGATGGTGACGCCTTCATCGCAGCCCTGGCTAATCGACTCTGGTGCATCATTCCACATGACCTTGCATTGAGACTATTCACTAAGTATGAGGAGTTTGATGGTGGAAAGGTGTATCTGGGTGACGACTCTCATCTAAAGATCGTTGGTCATGGAAGAGTCTCTATCTTATTCCCTAATGGTCGAGTGAAGGGGATTCTAGGGTTATGCACATCGCAAGCTTAGCACATAACCTACTTTCTATAAGTAGTTTGAATGATGCAGGTGTGCAAGTTGTCTTTTCGAAAGAAGGATAAAAGATGACTAGAAGATCTATGGTGCTTGCTAAGGGTACTCAGAGAGGTACTCTATTTCAGCTGGAAGCATGAATTGCACAATGCAATAGTTCTTTTGACTCAAGGCAAAGGGAAATAGTCACTTCATCCCCACCATCTCAATGAGCAGTGAAGAAATCTGTTGTTTCTAATCTTGATGGTTGTAATTGTGCATTGGATGTTAAACTTCCTGCAAAAAAGACAATGTTATGGTGTAAGAGATTTGGCCACATTGGTGAGAATGGTCTGCGTACCCTAAAAAATAAGAACTTCATTGAGGGGTTAGATGATTGTAATCTTGAGTTTGACTTTTTCGAACATCACATTTATGGAAAACAAAACCATGTTTAGTTTTACTTGAGTTCTCATAAGTCTTTTGGTATGTTGGACCTCATTCATTCTGATGTGTTTGGTCCTATTAATGTTCCTTCATTATCAAAATCTATATACTTTGTATCTTTTATAGATGATTACAGTAGAAGGACATGGATTTATTTTCTTAGAAGCAAATCTGAAGTCTATAGCAAGTTCAAGGAGTTTAAAGCCTTTCCTAAAAATTAGACTAGTAAAAAGATTAAATGTTTGAGAACTAACAACGATGGTGAGTTTTGTTCTACAAAATTTGATAAGTATTGCAAAGAACTTGGGATTGAAAGACATAAGACAACTCCATACACACCACAGCAAAATGGAGTTACAGAGAGGATGAACACGACACTAATGGATAAGGGTAGGAGTATGCTTAGTGGAGCTAGTCTAGAACAAAAGTTTTGGGCTGAAGCTATTGCCACTGCTTGCTATCTGGTAGACAGATCCCCTACATCAGCTCTTGTTGGAAAGACACCCATGGAGGTGTGGTTTGGTAGAAAACCTTCAGTAAGGCATCTTCATGTTTTTGGTTGTGAGGCATATGCACATGTGCCTAAGGAGAAGCGGTCAAAGTCTTCATCAGCTATTCTGTTGGTGTGAAAGGATACAAGCTTTGGGATGCCGTGGATGAAAAAGTGTTGTATAGTAGAAGTGTCATCTTCAGAGAGCTTACACCTTCTTCCACTATTTTGCAGCCAAAAGAAAAAAAAGAAAGAGGATGTTTTTCAGTTTCCTCTCACCCCTAAGATGATGGAATAGAAAGACAAGGTTGGACCTAATGATGAGGAGAGCTCTAGCAGCTCTAAAAGCTCATAAGAAGAAGTTGAACCTCAACCTTAGCTCTTGAGGAGGTCTACATGGGTAAGGAAGCAACTAGAAAGGTTTACTTTGTTGCAAGTATGAGGTCAATCAGTGTTGTCATTGATGTCAACATACTCATATTGCATTGATAAGAAGGATTGGATGAGCTATGTGCTGAGGATATTGAGAAAATTAGTCTCAATCAGGAACAGTGAAGAATAGTGATGAGAAGAAGGCAAAAGTACTCAATACGTTGAGGATTAGAGGATGCAGATTAAAGGGTTTGTAGATATGAGTCTTGAGATGTTCCAGTTAAGATTTTAGAGGTCCACATGAAGATGTGAAAAAGTTGTGATCGGTCAAGTAGAACCGGTTCTGGGAGATGCTCCGGAGTGACAAAGTCTTACAAAAAGGTCCGGTGAGATCCAGAAGTGCATTGTCCTATTCTGCAGATTGGACAGAGTGTTTGGGATGTCCTTGTGATGTGTCATCTCTATTTGTTCATGGTTTCAAGGTTCGGAAGCACCTCTTGTTGTATGACAGTGGCGATAGACTGTGTTCTTGAAGTTTTAGATGAGGAAGAGAAGAGATTCCAGTGAGCAGAGGAAGTGCGGATGTACCTGGTCATTCAGGCAAGCTTGTGAAGGTACTTGGATCATGTTGAGGTTGTGTTGTTAGTCCGCATTGGTGGTAGAGCCCAGAATTGAAGATATTCTTCCGGATGAAGTTCTTGCTCAGACTAGCTGACCGGATGAGTTGTTCATCTTGCAAATGTTCTTGTGGTGGCCGACCGGATGTGTTATTCATCTTACGAATGTTCTTATGGTTGATTGTCGACTTAGATGATTATTCCTAAGTCGATGTCCTGTATAAATAGAGGTTTGTGAATTCATTTCAAAGGGTGTGGTGGAGCGGATGAGTGTGGTATAGTGAAAGAGCAAAAGGTAGAGAAGGTTTGTCTCGAGCTTAATGGAACTGATTCAGACATGGTGAAGATGTCATTCTCCAGTTTAAGGTTGTGATACTTATGATCTTGTAGAAAGTGTGTCTCTTGTAGGCAGTGTGCCTCTTTGTGAGCAGTGTGCTTGGGCAGTGAGCCCTGACTGGCATGTGCCGTCCATTTTTCTTATTCTTCTAACAGAGAATAATCCTTGGGTTAATCACCCCGTGGTTTTTCCCTTAACTGGGTTTTCCATGTCAAAATCTTGGTGTCTAATGTGTTGATGTTTATCTACTCTGGTGTTCTTGCTTTATGCTTGATGAATGGTTAATTGATATGCTGTTAACTAACAATGTAAATTCAAGTGTTTGAAGTAGAAGCAAGCTTTTGGACAACTGATTCACCCCCCCTCCTCTCAGTTGTGTGCTCTAGATCTAACAATTGGTATCAAAGCCAAGTTCCTCTAAAAGGAGCTTAACCACTTGAGGAGATCCAGGATGTTGTCATACAAGAAGGATAGTCCAAAGTTCGATGGAACCAATTTCTCACTCTGGAAAGGTCGCATGAAATGCCACTTGGAGTATATGGGAAAAGCATACTTGTCCATGATCATAAAAGCTTATGTACCTCCATAGGGTGGTCTGACAACTCTGAATGAAATCACAGATGCTGAAAACAATTTATAGACCAAAGAAGCTCTTCTAAGGGTATTGAATGATTTAGAGCTCTCAAATGTTATTGACCTACCAACTGCATATGAGATCTGGGTTAAACTGGAACTTCTGCATGAAGGAGATAAGTTTGTTAAGAGTGTAAGGTTGCAAAGTCTGAAAGGGAAATTTGAAAGATTGAAGATGAGAGATGATGAAAATATCACTGCCTTTATGCCAAGAGTGAATGAGCTGGTGTGTGGAATCAAGAATGCTGGTGGAGTTCTGGATGAAAATGAAATTATTTGCAAAATTCTTAGATCCCTTCCTGCTACCTACAAAATCAAGGCTACTGCCATTGATGAATTCAGAGCCCATACAACTATCACAAGAAAGCAATTGGTTGGCAAACTAGCTGCATTTGAAATGACTGAGTTTGGAGATGATCACCCCAAGACTGAATCTACATTCAAAGCCAGTGCCTATGTGAAAGGCAAACAAAGATTTGATCTCGGAGAGAACTCTTCAAGGAAGCTGTGATGATATGATCAAGTAAGGAAAGACATGGAAGAGGAAGAAGCAGAAACAGCTCATCTTGAAGCCCTCATTGCAAAGAGACTGCCAAAAGGATCCGGTAAGTATGAAGGAAAATTACCCTTTAAGTGCTTCAATTGCAATAAGATTGGTCATTTTGCTTCAAGATATCTAAAAAGATCTGTAAGGTCAAATGCTAACAGACAAAGGTTCCAAAATAACTGTTATTATGTTCATGAAGAAGATGATAATGAAGGAGTAACATATGATGAATCAGAAATAGGAAGCAAATCTGGAAATGAATGGGTGTTTATTGCCATCAAGGAAGAACATTCAATATCCTCTAAATCTGTCAAGTTGAAGAAAAGGATGATTGGCTTATTGACAGTGGATGTTCACACCACATGACAGGTGACAAGAACAAGTTCTTAGATTTGAAAAGGTATGAAGGAGGAATGGTAAAGTTTGGCGATAATTCTACTGGCAGAATCAGAGGTAGGGGAACTATTTCTTTTGATGGAAAGAGCAAAACTGGTAATGTACTATATGTTGAAGGATTGAAGCACAATCTTCTCAGTGTTGGTCAGTTGGTGGACGAAGGTTATGATCTCCGGTTCAAGAATCAAAGATGCAGGATCTTTGAAAGCTCTGAAACTAAGATTGCATCAGGTACTCAAACAAAAGGTAATATCTTCCATCTAGTTGGTTCTAATAAAAGTTGTCTATTTGTTCAAGTTGATCAGAGTTGGTTATGGCATAGAAGGATGTGTCATGTGAATTTTGATAACATCATCAAGATAAGCAATACTCAGGCTATAAGAGATCTTCCAAATTTGGTAAAACCTACAAATAGTTTGTGCAAATAATGTCAGCTAGGTAAACAGAGCAGTCTCTTTCAAAAGCAAGGATTAGTCCTCTACCAGATTATTGGAACTAGTCCATACTAATCTCTGTGGTCCGACAAGAATCAAGAGTATGCAAGATGATAGATATTTCATGTTACTAATTGATGATCATTCCCAGATGATGTGGGTTACCTTCCTAAAAGAGAAATTAGAAGCCCTTGAGAAGTTCAAAATCTTCAAAGCTATGGTAGAGAATCAAACTAGATTAAAATTGAAATGTCTAAGGTCTGATAGAGGTGGTGAATTCACATCCGGTGAATTCATAGACTTTTGTGAGAAGCATGGTATAAAGAGATAGTTGTCTGCTCCTAGGACTCCACAGCAGAATGGAGTAGTTGAGAGAAAGAACTGAACCATCTAGGAAGCATGCAGGACAATGATGATGGAAGCAAATGTTCCTCAAATGTTTTGGAGAGAAGCTGTCAGCACTGCAGTCTATACTCTCAATCAAGTTCAAATCAGAAGCAATACCGGTAAGACTCCTTATGAATTTTGGTTTGGTATAACTCCCACTGTGAGATATTTGAGAGTATTTGATAGCAAGTGTTACATCAAAAGAGATGAATATTTAGAAAAGTTTGATGCAAGAAGTGATGAAGGAATTTTCTTGGGTTACTCCACTCAAAGAAAAGCATATCAGTGTTACAATAAGAGATTGAGAAAGATGATAGAAAGTACAAATGTAAAGGTTGATGAATGGAGAAGACCTCAAGGTTTTATGAATATGATGAAGATGATCAGAATGATTCTCTGGTGCAAAGAACTCAATCCTCCTCTAAAATTTAGATACAGACTGATCCGGTAAATTAGGAAGAAGAGGTTTGTCTGAATGAGCCTGATCAAGAAACAGTAGTGCAAGAAACTCCCAAAGTTCCAAGGTATGTAACTCTAAACCATTCTGAAGATCATATCATAGGTGACAAAAGCAAAGGGGTACAAACAAGGAGAAGAATTGCTCAAGATTCAAATGAATACTGTCTGATTTCAAAGATTGAACCTAAGACAATTAATGAAGCTTGCAATGATGAAAATTGGACCAAAGCAATGAAAGAAGAGTTGATGCAAATTGAGAAAAATCATACTTGGGATCTTGTTCCTAGACCTAGAAACAAGAATGTGATTGGAACCAAATGGGTCTTCCAGAACAAACTAAATGAAGTTGGTGAAGTAATCAGAAATAAAGCCAGATTGGTCTGCAAAGGCTACTCTCAAATAGAAGGAATTGATTTTGAAGAAACCTTTGCTTCGGTGGCAAGAATTGAAGCAGTTAGATTATTTCTAGCATTTGCTGCCTTCAAAGACTTCAAGGTATATCAGATGGATGTCAAGTCTGCCTTCCTAAATGGTGATTTGGAAGAAGAAGTTTACATTGAACAACTAGATGGATTTCAATTGTCTGATCATGATGATATGGTCTGCAAGTTGAAGAAAGCACTGTATGGTTTGAAGCAAGCCCCAAGAGCATGGTATGAAAGGTTGGATAAGCATCTTGTGTAGATTGGTTTCAACAAAGGTACTGCTAATAGTAATCTATATTTCCAAATAGACAAGGAAAACATCTTGATTATTGAAGTATTTGTTGATGATATCATCTTTGGAGGAAAAGATAGTTTGTGTAAAACCTTTACAAATCAAATGAAAAATGAGTTTGAAATGCAATGCTTGGTGAAATGAATTTCTTCTTGGGTCTACAAATTACTTAGACAAAGAAAGGTATCTTTATCTCTTAGGTCAAATATGCAAAAGAATTGTTGAAGAAATTCGGAATGGAAGATTCAAAGCCAATGAACACTCCTATGGGAACCAGATGCAAGTTGAGCAAAGATGTTGACTCTCCTAAGACAAATCAGACCAAGTACAGATCAATGATTGGAGGACTATTTTATCTCACTCAGACTAGACCAAACATAATGCAGGCTGTTGGTTTTGTGGCAAAATTTCAAGCTGATCCTAGAGAATCTCATGTTATGACAATCAAGAGGATTTTTAGATATCTAAAGGGGACAGTTGAGTATGGTCTATGGTACCCTAGAGATTATGATTTCTCTCTTCATGCATATACAAATGCAGATTGGGTAGGAGATGTGGATGACTAGAAGAGTACAAGTGGAGGAGCATTCTTTTTTGGGAAAAAGGTTGGTTTCTTGGCTAAACAAGAAACAAGAGGCAATATCTCTGTCTACAACTAAAGTAGAATACATTGCAGCAGCAGGTAGTTGCACTCAAATCTTATGGATGAAGCAGATGTTAAGAGACATTAAAGTAGAGTATGAGGAGCCCATCACAATTTTCTGTGATAACTCAAGTACAATAAATATTTCTAAGAATCTGGTGTTGCATTCTAAGACCAAGCACATATCTATCAAGTTTCACTTTCTGAGAGAGCAAGTGAACAAGGATGAAGTCAGATTGGAGTATGTACCCTCCAAGGATCAGATTACAGATATTTTTACTAAACCTCTTCCCAAGGACTCTTTTGAGTATCTCCGGGAGAAGTTAGGGGTCATGGTCCCTCTGGTGATGAACTAAGATGCACTGATGTGCATTAGTCTGGTGGATATCATAGTCATATCTTGTGATCCAGATGGATGATGGGGAGATGCTACTAAGGCGGAGCAACTAGTATGATTCTGATGTGTTAGAGTTGCAAGTATGAGCCCTTTGCCATTAATGTCAAAGGGGGAGAGAAGACATGTGAAAAACAAGTGGTTGATGATCAAAGGGGGAGCAGTAAAGGAAGAGAAGACATGTGAAGAGTTGTTGCTGATAGGGGGAGCTTTGACAAAAAGGAGAAGTTCTTGTCTTGATGCTTTTTCACATCATATGTTGCCATCAATGACAAAGGGGGAGATTGTTGCAAGTATGAGGTTAATCAGTGTTGTCATTGATGTCAACATAGTCATATTGCATTGATAAGAAGGATTGGATGAGCTGTGTGCGAAGGATATTGAGAAAATTAGTCTTAATCAGGAACAGTGAAGAACAGTGATGAGAAGAAGGCAAAAGTACTCAATAGGTTGAGGATCAGAGGATGCAGATTAAAGGGTTTGTAGATATGAGTCTTGAGATGTTCCAGTTAAGATTTCAGAGGTTTACATGAAGATGAGAAGAAGATGTGATTGGTCAAGTAGAACCAGTTCTGGGAGATGCTTCGGAGTGATAGAGTGTTACAAAAAGGTCTGGTGAGATCCGAAAGTGCATTGTCCTATTTTGTGGATTGGACAGAGTGTTTAGGATGTCCTTGTGATGTGTCATCTCTATTTGTTCATGGTTTGGAGGTCCGAAAGCACCTCTTGTTGTATGACAGTGGCAATAGACTGTGTTCTTGAAGTTCTGGATGAGGAAGAGAAGAGATTCTAGTGAGTAGAGGAAGTGCGGACGTACTTGGTCATTCAGGCAAGCTGTGAAGGTTCTTGGATCATGTTGAGGTTGTTTTGTTGGTCCGCATTGGTGGTAGAGCCTGGAATTGAAGATATTCTTCTGGATGAAGTTCTTGCTCAGACTAGCTGACCAGATGAGTTGTTCATCTTGCAAATGTTCTTGTGGTGGCCGACTGGATCTGTTATTCATCTTACGAATGTTCTTATGGTTGATTACCAACTTAGATGATTGTTCCTAAGTCGATGTCTTGTATAAATAAAGGTTAGTGAATTCATTTCAAAGGGTCTGGTGGAGCCGATGAGTGTGGTATAGCAAATGAGCAAAAGGCAGAGTAGGTGTGTCTCAAGCTGAATGGAACTGATTCAGACATGGTGAAGACGTCATTCTCTAGTTCAAGGTTGTGATACTTATGATCTTGTAGACAGTATGTCTCTTGTAGGTAGTGTGCCTCTTTGTGAGCAGTGTGATCAGGCAGTGAGCCCTGATTGGCATGTGCCATCCATTTTTCTTATTCTTCTAATAGAGAATAATCCTTGGGTTAATCACCTCGTGGTTTTTCCCTTAACTGGATTTTCCATGTCAAAATCTTGGTGTCTAATGTGTTGATGTTTATCTGCTCCAGTGTTCTTGCTTTATGCTTGATGAATGGTTAATTGATATGCTATTAACTAACAAAGTAAATTCAAGTGTTTGAAGTAGAAGCAAGTTTTTGCACAACTGATTCACCCCCCCTCTCAGTTGTGTGCCCTAGATCTAACATGGTTTTACATTGCTTGACTGTAGTTGTGCTTATGCTTTGCTCACTAACAGTGATGAACCTAGAACTGTAACAAAGGCTTTGGATATGAAGGATGCAGGTTCCTGGAAGGAGGCCATGGAGGAAGAAATGGCTTCTTTGGAAAAGAATCAAACTTGGGACTTGGTGCCTTTGCCTCCTGGATGGAAACCTGTTGGATACAAATGGGTATTCAAGAAAAAGATTGGTGTAGATGGCAGTATTGAAAAGTATAAGGCCAAATTGGTTGTGAAGGGGTATTCTCAATTGGAGGGCATAGATTATGGTGAGATCTTCTCTCCTGTTGCAAAGCTAACATCCATTCGATTCCTATTGTCTCTCACAGCAGCTTATGACTTGGAGGTAGAACAGATGGATGTGAAGACAACTTTCCCTCACGATGACTTGGAGGAGGAAATCTACATGTCACAGCTAGAGTATTACATGGTAAAAGGTAAAGAAAATTTGGTTTACAAACTTCAGAAGTCTTTGTATGGTTTGAAGGAATCCCCTAGGAGATGGTACTTGAAGTTTGATGCCTTTGTGTTGTCAATTAGATTTGTGAGATTGAAATTAGATCACTGTGTTTATTATAAGAATGATGGTGATCATATTCTCATTGTTGCACTATACGTTGATGATATGTTGCTCATTGGGAAGGGTAAGAATATGATTTCTAATTTTAAATCTCAGTTGTCAGCTTAGTTTGAAATGAAAGATTTAGGGGCAGCCAGGTACATTCTAGGAATGGAAATCAGAAAAGATAGAACCAACAGAAAACATTGGTTAAGTCAGAGTAAGTATGTTAAGACCATGTTGGACAGATTCAACATGGGAGATTGTAGACCATTGTGTGTTCCCATTTCTTTGGGGACAAAGTTGTCTATTGAAGATTATCCAAAATCTCCTAGTGAGGTGGAGGACATGAGCAAAGTACCTTATGCTAGTGTTGTTGGAAGATTGATGTATGCTATGGTTTGTACAAGACCAGACATTGCCCAAGCATTGGGAGTCCTTAGTCGATTTATGGCTAATCCTGGATGGGTTCATTGGGATGTAGTTAAGCGAGTGTTCAGATATCTGAGGGATACTTCTCAGTATTCCATTTGTTATCATGGTAATGTTTCAGGACCTCTGCATTCTATTAATATTCGTGGATTTGTGGCTTTAGATTGGGCAGGTGACATTAACAGCAGGAGATCCACTAGTGCTTATGTTTTTACACTGTTTGATAGTGCTATTAGTTAGATGAGTAAGCAACAACCTGTTGTTGCTTTGTCCATGACAAAAGTTGAGTATATGGCAGCAACTCATGCTTGTAAGGAAGCCATTTGGCTTAAGAGATTGTGTTCTAATATTGGTGTTGATGCAGGTCAGATCATGATCAGTTGTGATAGTTAGAGTGCAATTTACCTTGCAAAGAATCCAACTTTCCGTGCAAGAACCAAGCACATTGATGTTCTGTTTCACTTCGTGAGGGACATGGTTGAGGATGGAAAGGTAAATTTGGAGAAGGTAGATACTTTGAAGAATGTTGCAGATACATTGATGAAACCAGTGGGCACAAAGAAGTTCAGATGGTGTTCGGAGCCTATCAGCCTCTCAGCCTATAGCAGTTAAATCTTGTTTTTCTATTGGCTCTTACAAGGTGTTCGACAAGTGGGAGAATGTTGGGAAATAACATGTCTCAACCTTAGAAATTATTTGCATTTGTAATGCTTGTATTTATTATTCATTGCCTATGTTGTAAATAATTGGAAATTCCACTTTGTCATATTATGGTATGTGGTACGGTGATGTGTCAATCCTACATGGATTATGACAACTTGGTATTTTGTCCTCACATGAGGAGATAGGTGTCCCACTTAGTGGTAGGAATATTCTACAATGTGTTGACATCTTCTATGTTGTGTAAGGAATGTTTGACCAAAATGGTTATGACAGATTCCTATGACGGATCTATGACATGTAAGAGTCGAGAATAGAAGTTTGTAAGACAGGTAATGACATGTGTCATGAAGCATCTTTGAATGAGGCATATTTGGGCACCCCAAGGTGGAATATGATGTGTTGTTAGAGAATATGCTATTTATAGCATGCATATGATAGATTCTCTTACAGCTGTAAGTTGTAATCGCTATGACAGATTCTATGATGGTCGTAAGTGTCATAAGAGCTCTATCATAGCCCATTTTGGAAAGTGGTGACCTCTTTTGGATGGGATCTACGGACAAGTGTCAGAGACATTATACAATGTTGACCAAGTGTCCCTAGGCATGGGTTTTTGTCTAAGATGCCATATTGGATGCCCATTCCAAGAAAGGTCCAAAATTGCCTTGTATGTTCTATTTAAACAGGTGCTTGGAGATGGAGTTTGTATCATAGGTTTATAGGTACTATTATGCTACCAAATTGACTCCAAACATGAGTGTCAAAGACCATTAAAGCTTGCATTGCAAGTGTATTGTAAACATTCTTTCATATTTGTTAATACATTGTTCAGGTTTCTGAGTGCAAGGTTTTTCACCCGATAAGGGTTTTCCCCATCATAAATCTCTTTCTCTCTTCTTCTATCTTATTTATAGCTCTTGTGTTTTGCTATTATATCTCATGTTAATGGTTTAACATCACTATAATAGTTAGGATAAATTTGAATTTGCATAGCCCTCTTCTTAATAGATTAGTGTAGGAAGCATTTCTGCACACCTAGATTCCTTTCACTAGTAAAGCCCTTCATCATCAATCTCCTAAGAAAACATCTCCATTGCACCCTACACCACCTCTGCATCATAGGATTAAACATTTATCATGATTTGTGCAACCATCGGTCATGGTTCCCTTCCATTGTGCAGTAAATCTACCATCATTCATCCATTATCCTACATACCCTCCACATACCATCCCTTCAGTCCATGCTTTGTCATAAGTCTAACATAATCCACATCATAATCCACTTTTCTCCCCTCTAGAATCCATGTCATAATCCACTATCTTCCTAATCCATTTGCGTTCCATGTATCCCTTACCAACATTGATGAGGGCACTCGACATGGTCATGGACGAGGACATCATTCTCTAATGGGACTATAACCTTTCACTGCAGTGTAACACATCCTTCAACCCTCAACCCTAAACACTATACCTTAAACACTAAACCCTCCAACCTAAAACCTAATCCCTCAACCCTAAACGATATCCCTAAAGCCTAAAACCTCAATCCTTAAACCTTAAACCCTAAACCCTATCCCTAAACCCTCAACCCTTAACACTATGCCTTATACCCTAATCCCTCAACACTAAACTCTAATCCCTAAAGCCTAAACCCTATCCCTAAAGTCTCAACCATCAAAACATGAACCTTAAATCCTAAACCCTATCATAAACCCTCAAACCTAAATAGTATTATGCCTTAAACCCTAATCCCTCAACTCTAAACCCTTAACCATAAACCCTAAACCATCAACCCTAAACCCTAAACCTTCAACCCTCAACAGTATACCTTAAACCCTAATCCCTCAACTATCAATCCTCAACCCTAATCTTAAAGCTAAACTTAAAGCTTCCACTCATTCTACCATCCCCAAGGGATCTAGAAATACAAAATTAAGTGGCTCTAATGATAAAGCCAAACATCCTAAGGGTACTCATTACTCAGGTCATAAAAACAAAGAGTCAAAGAAAAATCAATCCAAAATGTTATCCAAGTCCATACCTCCACAAGCAAAGTCAAAAATGAAAATGGTATGGATACCTAAACAACAAGAAATCAAGTTAAATGAGGCATCTACCTCTAAAAAGTCCCAACCATCTACTCCCATCTCAAATTCCCATTCCCCTCAAAACTGTCAAAACATTCTAGCCCACAAGAAAAACAAAAGTAATAAAATGCCTAAGTCTATGTGGGTTCCTAGTAAAGCTCTTCATCATCCATCTCCTAAGAAAACATCTCCATTGCACCCTACACCACCTCTGCATCACAAGCTTCAACGTTTATCGCAATGTGTGCAACCATTGGTCATGGTTCCCTTCCATTCCACAATAAATCTACCATCATTCATCCACTATCCTACATACCCTCCACATACCATCCCTATGGTCCATGCTTTGGCATAAGTCCGACATAATCCACATCATAATCCACTATTTTTCCTACATAATCCACATCATAATCCACTTTTTCTCCCCTCTAGAATCCATGTCATAATCCACTATCTAACTAATCCATATGCCTTCCATGTATCCCTTACCAAAATCAATGAGGGCACATGACATGGTCAAGTGTGAGGACATCATTCTCTAATGGGACTATAACCTTTCAATACATCGTAACACATCCTTCTACCCTCAATCCTAAACACTATACCTTAAACCCTAATCTTAAAGCTAAACGTTGAGGGTTTAGGGATAGGGTTGAGGGTCAAGGGATTATGGTTAAAATAGAGTGTTGAGGGTATAGGGATTAGGGATAGGGTTTAGGGTTGAATGTTTAAGGATTGAGGGTTGAGGATTTAGGGCTAAGGGTTAAGGGATTAGAGTTTAAGATATAGTGTTGAGGGTTGAGGTTTTAGAGATAGGTTTTAGGGTTTAAGGTGTAAGAGATAACAATTGAGGGATAGGGTCTAGAGTTTAGGGATAAGGGATTAGGGTTTAAGGTATAGCATTAAGGTTGAGTGTTTAGGAAAAGGGATAGTGTTTAGGGTTTAGGGATGAGGGATTAGGTTTGAGGGTTGAGGGATTAGGGTTGAGGGTTAAGGGATTAGGGTTTAGGGATACGGTTTAGGGTTTAGGGTCGAGGGTTTAGGGTTGAAGGATTAGGGTTGAAGGATTAGGGTTTAGGGTTGATGGATTAGGGTTTGACATTGAGGGTTGAGGGTTTAGGGTTTAGGGATAGGGTTGAGGGTCAAGGGATTAGCGTTAAAGTAGAGTGTCAAGGGTATAGGGATTAGGGATAGGCTTTTGTATCAATAGTTTAAGGATTGAGAGTTGAGGCTTTAGGGCTAAGGGTTAATGGATTAGGGTTTAAGATATCATGTCTAGGGTCAAGGCTTTAGGGATAGGTTTTAGGGTTTAAGGTTTAAGGGTTGAGGGATGAGGGATAGGGTTAAGGGTTTAGGGATAAGGGATTAGGGTTTAAGGTATAGTGCTGAGGGTCTAGGGTTTAGGGATGAGGGATTAGGGTTGAGGGTTGAGGGTTAAGGGTTGAGGGTTGAGGGTTGAGGGATAGGGTTGAGGGTCAAGATATTAGGGTTAAAGTGGAGTGTTAAGGGTATAGTGATTAGGGATAGGGTTTAGGGTTGAAGATTTAAGGATTGAGCGCTGAGGCTTTAGGGCTAAGGGTTAAGGGATTAGGGTTTAAGATATACTGTCAAGGGTCGAGGTTTTAGGGTTTAAGGTATAAGAGATAAGGGTAAAGGGATAGGGTTTAGGGTTTAGGGATAAGGGATTAGGGTTTAAGGTATAGTATTGAGGTTGCTGTAGTTAGGGTAAAATTGCAAATCAAGGCAAATGAATAAACAACAATGATAAAAACCCTAGCAAGGCACAATGAAGCACAAGACAACATGAAAATCAAAATAACAAATGTAAATGCAAACTGATCTCCATGTTATGCTCGATTTATCTCCATTGCTCTTCTCCACCTCACATGAGCATGCAAGATTTTGAAGGATTGTTGTTGGAAGAATGTTGGGTGCTCACTTCTGCAGCATAACATGGGATTAGAATGGGATTAGGATAAGATTTCATCATATCTTCCAAATGGCTACGAATTTTTCTACAAGATTTTAGTAGACATTTGTCCATAATATAAGGAAGCTATAGCAGAAAAATTTTGGGTTTATCACAATTTTTGCGGGATTTATCACATTTTTATGTTTTTTCATAAAATCGTAATTCTAGGCGCAAATCAGTGAATTTTTCAGAAATTGTTATATTTCTGGAAAGCTCTCAGAATTTTAATGGGGGTCCATGTTTTACAGATTTAATTTGGAGGTCATTTACAGTGCGAAAAAATCATATCTTTCTCGACTGTACTGTTTTCATAAATCCGCATTTTTGGGCGCAAATCAGGGAATGGCTAAGGATTGCTGTACCTGTTGAGCTTGACTAGTGGCTAAAAGGTGTTGGACTTGGGTTACGAAGTGTTGCAGTTGAGGTGATTAGAATGGGATTAGGATAAAATGCTACATGATGTCTAGGGTAATGTTTTAACAAGGTGTTGCAAGACATACACAAATTTGGGACAAATTTGGGTGTCTACATTTGCAGGTTTAGGAATATGGATAGCATTTAGGGTTTCTAGATGAGGGATTAGGTTTGAGGGTTGAGGGATTAGGAGTGGGGGTTGAGGGATTAGGGTTTAGGGTTTAGGGGTAAGGGATTAGGTTTTAAGGTATAGTATCTACCTAATCCATTTGCCTTTCATGTATCCCTTACCAACATTGATGAGGGCACTTGACATGGTCCATGCACGAGCACATCATTCTCTAGTGGGACTATAACCTTTCAATGCAGTGTAATGCATCCTTCAATCCTCAACCCTAAACACTATACCTTAAACCCTATCAATAAATTTTGGAGATCAGTTATGAATATATAAACAAAGATGACACCAAATGAATCACATAGATTGGCCTAAAACTAGGGCAGTCCCACCGATGCAATCTGACATTTTAAAATTCAAAAAATATGTTGCATTCATTTCCAGTGATGGACATTAATGGCTATGCAAACAAACATTATATGAACAATTTTGATTAAAAAGGGATTGAACTTGTTAGAACTAGAAAAAAATTTACATCTCTCACCAACCCCTTCACACTTATCCTTTGTATACCATGGAAATTGACCACATTATAATTTTGTGATTAAAACAATTTATGAAAATTTATGTGACAAGATCCATATTAACTCCTATTGCTAAAACATGTGTGACAAAATCCTATCAAAAGAATTACATTTATGAACAAATCCTCATAATATCTTTTCCTAAGTGTATCAGCCTAGCAACACTTTATCGGTGGAACCCTATTTATAGCTCCATTGACAGCCCTATGAAAAACAATTTACATTGTTATCTATCTAAAAATACCCTATCAGGCTAACCTTTGAAGTCCTTACCTCGATAGATCAATATAGCCAACTATAGTGAGCTCCTCATTGTAACACATAGTTATCGATAGGATAGATATTCATATTCCCCTGATGACCCAATATAACTATGGCTTGTCCACAATTAGACATGATCAGCCAAACATGCGCTCATCAATGGAGTTCCCATCATACTCCCACCGATAGTCATATAAAAATAACTCGTAGCCATATCGGGCTAACAATATCCTATCGGCCTAACTCTTGAGAGTCCCTCAATTATAGACTGATAAATCAACAAAATCTAGCACATCATTGTGACTCATAAACATCAACAGAACAAATGTTTATGTTCCCCCGATAACCTGATATGACCATAACTTAACCAAAGGTGCAACATTGTTAGCCCTCATCGTTGGAGTTCCCATCATACTTGCACCGATAGTCCTATAAACCTAACTCGTAGCCATATTGGGCTAACAATATCCTATTGTCCTAACACTTGAGAGTCCCTCACTGATAGACCGATAAAATCAACAAAAGCTAGGACATTGTTGTGACTCATAAACATTAGTGGAACAAATGTTTATGTTCCCCCGATAACCCTATAGGACCATAAGTTAACCAAAGGTGCAATATTACCCAAGCTAAGGTGCATCAGGGTAACATTACCTACATCCCATCGATACACCAACACAAAGAGTTCATCAATGAAGGAAGCTAACATTGGTGAAACATAAATAAAAGTCACAATGATGCAGTGATAATAATTATTTTGACATCTTGAGGCATCATTTAGATATTCAAAATAAATGACCTCCTCCTATGGCATGACAGAAATGAAAAGTACATTTATGAACCACGAATAAAAGTGAGTTGTGCCACAGTTTGATCACATAGCTCTTGTAAAACATGAACAAATTGCAAAGTGAAGAAAAATTAGTGGGAAAACGAAATTTAATTAAATCAAAGAAAAACTAGTGGGAAAGTGAAATTCAAGTAAGTACACCGATCTGAACTAAGAAATTCTATCTCTTAAAGGTTTGAATTCAAGCAATGGGAGATAGTGAAGAAAAACCTAAAAATAAGAAATAGAAAACTAAAAAGAGACCATTAAACCAAGACTTGATAGATCAAGCAATGGGAGATAGTGTAGAAAAACAAAAAAATAAGAAACAAAAAACTAAAAAGAGACCATTAAACCAAGACTTGATAGATCAGTGTTTTGGGTCGGGACCAAGACTAAAAAAAAGTGTATAGATGAACCCCTCACATGATCGATTGTTGGACAATCATAAGGACTTGGGAGATGTATGGACTCGACTACGAGGGTACGAACTTTTCTTATACCACTACAAAATATAATATAGATTTTTAGTAGTCTTTAACCTGTGGAGGATAAACCTAGGGAAATTACTTGTACCAGAGGTGTTTGTCAATGTGAAGTTAATGAAATCCCTTGCCATTAAATATGATCTAAAAATGAGAACTATTCAAACACATAGTGGTGATAATTTACGAGTTATTTGAAAAGATCTTATTTCCATGTATTTCAATTAGAGTGTGGTTTTAATTTACCATTCACAAATAGAGATCTATTGCTAGAGTATCGTCATATGGATATTAGCTATAAAAGGTCAAAGTTGGCCTTGCATTGGCCTAGGACGAAGAAGGACAATTAAGGAAATTCTATATTAATTAGAATCCTCCATTTCTTGAAGATTTGTTTGAAGAGTATTTTTGATACACCTATTATGTAGCTAGTAAAGTCTTGGGAGTCGAGGTCACACCTCTAATATCAATTGCACCAATGGTTTTAGCCATAGATGTATAGACTAAGTGGGCCAAGCCTTTTGACTATGCTAGATTTGTGGCTAGTGCCCTAAATCAAGGGCTGGAAAAAATAAAAAATAACAGTGATAGGATCAACTTTAAACACTATTCTTTATTAATGCATTTGCTTTTGTATGAGAGACATGATAGAGGATTTTGGAGCAATGAACTAAGGATAAGGGATTCCTTTGATAATGGGGATCCTAAACCTATATAGATGTGGACTTCACTATCGGATAACCAATTTGGTAGATCTCATTACCACTACTTTGAAGAGTTTTTTGTAAAACCTTTAATGGAGTTGTTGGGATATCCTCAAGATTATAATGTATCCCCAAGGATGTAGAGATTTCTAAGACCCAAAGAAATTAACCCTAAAAGTAAAATGGATCATAACTGGGGAGATTGGTATGCTTTCCATGAATGCACAGTGATTAGAGTTTACATGGATTTGAGGGCATCTGACATTTGTTACCACGAATAGTTCTTGATTAGATTGCCTATCTAGAGATTGTGAGGTACTTAGCAAAATATGATGCCATACACCTCAAGAAGCATAACAAATAGTCAATCATGCCCAGCACTCTATGTTTTGGAGATTTCATAGTGGTCATGAATGAAGGGTATGAAGAAATTAATATAAATTGGCACAGTTCAATCTTCTTATAGGTAATGAAAGACAAAATTTTGATTCAGAGGGTTTTATTCATAAATCTAATTTTTCACAAGGGCTCTCAAGATATGAACATTTATGTTCAGAGGAAGATGTGATTGGAAACCGTGATGAGGCCTCTACTATCAATAGAATGGGTACATTCAACAAAGTGATACTTGCTAATGAATGGAAAATAAAACATGTCCAATCTTATTCAAAAATGTTTTGTGAAATATAGGATCCACTGGCAAGGATTGAACAATTGATTGCTCATGTAGATGAAATCATAAAAGATGTGCCCCCAATTTTTTTTATACAACTTATACAATCTATTTAGGAACACAAGCTGAAGACATAGAGCCTCTGGTCTACGAAGCCTCACAGCCTACCCCTAACATATGCTTTTTCTATAGATACTGACATAAGTGAAGAAGGGGAAAGTGATGAAGAAAGTGAACAAACAAAGCCAATAAATGCTCCTGAAATAGAACAATATGTGCATCCTCCTGAATTGAATGATGTAAAGTTTGAGACATCAGATGAATTGTCTGACGACATTAGAATCTTGGTTTCACAAAAAATTATTTCTGATGATGATTTTATTGAAACTCCCAAATTTAAGTCATTTGTCTGAGTACAAAGGAAAAAATGTGAGAGAAAAAATGCAAGATGTCACTTCTGAACAAGAGGTTACTAGTTTGGATGAATTAAAAAGGGAAGTTGATAAAGAGATGGAGTCCATCACTCCCGAAATAGGAAGGGAGTTGCTTCAAGAAGCCAAAGTATTTCTCTTGTCAGGGTGGGATATGAGTTCAACAATTGTGTTTGATAGCTTTAGGAAGAGAGAAGACAAAACAATGAATTTGACTAAAGAAGCCACTGATAATATATCCTTAGGATTAGGATCAGGGTATAATGTAGATGAATCTACTCTACTCATTTGTTCACTTTACCCACATGATAAGAGACCATCAATTGCTAATAATTCAAATCAAATGTTTGGTCATCTCTTAGTCAAAAGGACAGGGGATACTAACCCCATGGAAACAACAGAGCTCAACATTAATGTGGAAAAGTTCAATAAGGTACAAGTTGAAAAATTGCTTAAAGAAAATGGTAGACTAAAGAAGGAGCTGTTATATCAAAAGGAAATATCCTCTTCCTCTTCTATATCACAATTCTATCCTCTAGACCTTGAGAAAGATAAGAAAGTGTTGGATGCACTTATTGATGCATCTTATTGGAAACATTGCCATATGAAATCCCAAGGGAAATGTAAAGAGCTAGAGAAGGAAGTAAAAATTATCAAATATGATATGACATCTAAATTAATTAGGGAAAGATTCAATAAAATGATGAGCTATACTGATACCTATTGGAAATTGTTTAAGCTAACATGCTCAGCAATGACAAAAAATAAAAGATTACAGGGGAGGATGACTGAAAAGAAAGAAGACCTTTTCAGCAAAGGGATTTTTGTGGGACAAAAATTATAGTTATATAATGATTTGGTAGAGTCACATGATGAATATCATGACAAGCTCAAAGAAGAGCTTGATTATTTTGATCTTTCTCCACCACTTCATGATAATTCTGGGAATTTTTTAAAATGTGATGATTGGAAGGAAGAATTGGTCATGGTTCTAACTAATGCATTATAGGAGATCAATGATGAAGAACTTCTATAGTCCTGAAAAATACTCATAAGCGGTTGGGAAAAATGATGTGAATGGAGTACGATATGAAGGAAGTGATTATGAATGTGAATACCTATGTAGAACATGACTACATCCATCATCTCTCTACAATAAATCTATTTATCAATCGAACCATGAACCTTCCCGATATGACAAGACAGTCATTGGATGGAGGAGATCAACCAACAATATGATGGGCATCATATCACAAAATAGAAGCTTTACACAGGCCTTAGATGGTCATGGGCCTCTGTTTAGAGATTAATGGATCGGTGCATCCATTTAATGAAATGTATTTCTTTTCAATTATAGTTAGTTATCAAAAGTCGTGTCTTTTTCTAATGGGTTTGTAGCTTGTTGCCTCTCGCATATAAGAGAGACCAAGACCCAAGAGAAAAAAGGAGGGTAGTAGTTCTTTCTGAAGTATTTTAGGGGATTTAGTAAAAAGATAGATTGCCCCCATCCTACTCATCCACTTTCATGTTCCCAAAACTTTGAAAATTATATATATATAATGAAGTAGTATATTGAAGAAGAGTGTGTACTTAAATGGTAACCTTTTTTTAGTGTTCAACTTTTGTTTTAATTTTCATGTTCATGTGTTGTTGTACTGTCTTCAAAGTGATTGAAAATAGATACAAATGATTTGATTATGATGATTATGATTGTAATTTGGATGATGTGGATGCTTGTAATTTGCTCATACTATAATGAAAACCTTTTGCTTACAATTTTACAAAGTATGAGAAGAAATCTATTAAATTCTACCAATACAAGAATAATGAGCTTACCAGTGAAAGTGATTACCATTCTTTCACAAATTAGGTCACTTGCTTCTTCCCTTTTCAAATGTTGTTAAAGGAAGAGATGTCTTTAAACATGTCATTAGGCATTGAAAACTGATGTACTATTTTCCTTTGTTCAGTGCATGGACTTCAAAGTCCTATGTCTAAACAGTCACCATGTATGGTGAATGCATCTTCAAATATTCATATACATTTCACTATAATAGCTAAGTGGGTATGCGAAAACCTGCATCGTTTTACTGTGTTTGGTAATTGAGTACTCAAGGATTCAAACCATCTTGCTGTGATTTTTTAATTGTGAATACAAAAACTCATATCAATTCACTATACTTGCAAATTAGTTATACAAGGATTCAAATGACTTCACTATATTTTCCAATGGCAATGCAAGGATACAAATCATTTGCATATAACAACTAGGAGGTCTTCATAATTGAGGGTTGATGTAGAAAGGTTAGAGGATAAATGAAAACATATAGGAAATTTATATAATATGTTAGGACACATTTGTTGTTCATCTGTGCTTATCTTAATTGGTTCCTTTTAACCTCTTGGTGCATAATTGTTATGTGACTATTGTCATTGTTGTGTATTACATGATCTAGAGGAGGCCATGGAGAGAGGACATGGATAGCATAGAACTACTAAATCATAGAGAGGAAAGTGGGTGGAAATAGATATGACAATGGAATTTGTAGATACAATAGAGGTAAGAAGAGAAAGCAACCTCAACTAAAGGAGGAAGGTATTATTGAATTCACAAATGCTACAACATAGAGGAGATTAAGTCATTTTTTTGTCCATGAGGCCTCTGAGGTCAAACTTATTGGTTGCAAATGCACAGGATTGATGATTAAATGTGATTCTATGATCAAGGGAAAAGTTTAAAAATTAGGATGGCCAAAACATGATATGAATATGTCACATATATGACTAAAGTGAGGTTTTGTGTTGCATAGCATATTCATTGAAATGCTATAATTGGTGTACTAAACATTATTTAGTATGTTGTGTATTATACGAGCCAGACGAGGCCATGGCAACAGATCGTGTCATATCAAATGAGGACACAATGGATGAAGCTGGACATTAGGTACTCAAATTTTGACAGTACTTAGGAAAAAATGATCTAATGGCATTTGTGATACGTCCATCTTTTTTCATAGTATTATTGAAATTTATAATGTATTATCCAATCTTGACATTAATTAATGCATGTTGTTGATTATTTTAGATGGAGATTGGAGCAAATGCAAAGCTTGAGCGTTCAACTAGCAAAAGAAAAAGATATGTATGTGGACGTGGACCTAAAACTGTTAAATTGTGTAGATGACAATGGGTGGAAGAGGATATTACAATGGATCCTATAGACACAACAAATGATTGTAGTGAACAAGAGGTTGGTCAGGACTATAGTACATGGGATGAATACTTTGAGAAAATTGTTGTTTGTGGATTGTTCTGTATGTTGTGGAAAGAAATAATTCAAATGAGTGATTGTACAAAGACATTAAACATATGATGAGCTTCCAGACGGTAGTATGCCTCCTACAATCAATTCAAATCCAATAGGAATTGTGGTAAGGAATTTTCCAAATTGATATAAATAACATGTATACTTCGTTTAAACATTGTTTTATATTATTTAAATAACTAATTTTTTCTTAATGGATACTTTCAAGATAAAGTTCTTGGTTTAAAGTTTCCTAGATCACCGACTTCCATCCTATAGGGCAATGATCATTCATCAGATGATACATCTAACAAAAATATGCGACAATATACCAAATCTGAAGACAAGGAATTGATGAAAATAAGTAATAGAACAAGAACCGATTTAAAGATACATAATTTGCTTAAAGACAAGGGGAAGGTGGACTACATACCCTAAGAGAATGAATGTGATGGAGATGATGACTTTCCCTTGAGTTTTAGATCAATTTACAAAGAGACATTTGATCGTCGACTATATTGGGCTTGGCCTAGTGATCAACAACTACCTAGAGTGTACGAGGTGTTTTAATTTTTGGGATACAGCTACATGATATGACCCTCCAATATTCATGGAGTGAATTCTTTGTCATCTAAAATGTACATGTGGGATCTAAACATAGAAACAATTCAGAACAAACCACTAGGAGATTATTGCCATTATATGGTCTATCATATTATAATGGTGAATGGAGAAGGCTAGCAGAATATAAACCTAGCATGTCATCATATTGTCTAAATTTGAATATGTATACACATCGTCTCCAATTAGAAAGTGGAAAAGAAATGAATAGAGGTCATCTTATGTATATAGATGGACATGCATACACACACAAAAATATTGCAGGATTTATAAATTGTAGTAAGGGAAGGGACCTTACTGTAAGACCGAATTGTCAATTTGTTGAGGTTATAAATGATAAAGATGGAGATATGGAAAGAGAGGTTGATAGATTGATAATGGTTGAGGCTATTATGGACCTTACCATTGGGTATGAGTTATTGATTGATTACCCCTTCTTAAAATGCACTCATGCATGAAAGAAAAGGGAAGAACAAGGTCTCCTTAAGGATGTTCTTAAGGGTAGAAAACCAAAGAATAATAAATGAGTGTGGATTGATGTTTTATAAAATATGTTGTCAAAATTGTGTTTTCTTTAAATTATTGTATAAAAAATGTAGTCTATAAAATAATGTTCCATTATTCAATTGATGTATATATGTTCATACAATTTATATTTTTATTTTTTAAGCCATATTTGATTATATTTCTTTGAAATTGATACATTTTGAATTTAGTGCAATTGTTGCCAAACATTAAATAATGCTTGCATTTATTTATAGGTAGAAGATGTTGATGAAACACATACTAATACCCAAAATCCAACTAGGTTATTAAGGTTTGGATGAGATGATCCAACCCATCCTTTAAACCATACCAGGAAGAAAAGATCAACATTGAAGAGAATACTAGCCGCTGAGAAATTTGAATTGTTGATGAGATTTGTATTCACTAATGACATGCTAGCTAGCCTTAATGATGATAATCATGATAATGAAATACAATGCATGAAGAAGGATTGAGTGAAATGCTTACAAATTTCTTTGGGGATGGAAATAATGATGAGAATAATGATCATATGGTTGACAATAACGATGATAGCAAGGGTAATTACCACCAACGTAATGATGATGATAACAATCTGAAAAACTCTATCGAGCAAGAAGCGAAGACACCCGTGTTCAAATTGGGTGCAAGTAGAACCTCAAAAATGGCATGCACATTAATATTATTAGAAATCAAGTCACTATTTGGTTGGTTAGACAAAGGATTCCCTACCCTACTAAAGTGAGATGAAATCCATTTCTTACTTTGCATTGTCAATTGGTGTACATAATTCGTATGCATTCATCAACTTCGTTTATATATCTTTAAGGGGAATTTAAAACCATGTATTGTATATAAACAGTCCTACTATAGATTGGCATATGAAACATGTTCATCACAAGTCAAACATTGAATTGATTTAATCTCTAGCAATCTTACAGGGCACTAAAAACTAAAATATTCCCTGAAGAGAATGTGTTGCCATCAACTTGCAGAGAGGCGTGTCAATTGTTGGTTGAGTTGGGGATTGAATATAAGTAAATTCATTCATGTAAAAATGGTTTTATTTTATATAGAAATGAATATGAAAACAAGGCAGAATGCCATGTATGCAAAGAGAAGAGATATCGTACAGATGTACAAGGTCCTACAGTTCCAAAGAAGGTTTTACGTCACATGCCAATTATACCTAGACTTCAACGAATGTTTCGTTGCAAGTCACTTGCACAATTGATGGAGTGGCATGCAAAGAATAGGAGTAAAGATGGATTCGTGTGAATTTGGGCTGACTCCAAAGAATAAAACACAAAAGAAAAATGGCCAAGAAAATTGAAATATGAACCCCATAGTATTACGTTTGGTCTTACAATTGATGGAGTGTGCCCATTCTCTTTCCTAAGCTCAAATTATTGTGTTTGGCCAATCAGATTGATAGTATACAATATTTCCCCATGGATGATTGTTAGAAATGAGCAAATTATGTTGACTCTCATTGTTCCAGGAAAACATCAGGTTAAAACATGGATGTTTATCTTGCACCTTTTATTGATGAGATGCAACTGCTATGGAAAGGCATAAGAATGTATGCCATATCACGTCCCCCATCAAATAGGTCCTTCATGTTGTATGGTGTGCTATGTTGGACTATTAATTATTTCCCAGGACTTGGTGTTTGTTATGGTAAGATAAAATATTTACGTATTTACACTCATAATTTACTTCCATCCCATCTTTCATACTTAGTTTTATACTATTTTTTTGATATTATTAATATTACTTATTGAATTGTAGGGCTTCAAACGAAGGGGATATTTGCATGTCCAAGATGTGTAGAACACTTTCAAGGGCAATATTATAAAGATCTACATAAGTTTATTTACATAAATAATAGGATTTTTCTACCATTAGATCATAAGTTTATAAATCGCCTGAAGAATCAATTTGATGGAAAAGTTTAAAATAGAGGCCCTCCCATGATTATAGGTCTAGGGGATTGGCTTAAGAAGTATGAAGATACTGAATTGAAAGCTTGGGAAGATTTTTTGATATGGGTGATTCAATTGAAGAACCAGAACAAGTTGTAGTTAATATGCCAGAAAGAATGAAAAAGAAATCCATATTTTATGACCTCCCTTACTGGAAGGATCTATTAATATCTCACCTATTAGATCCTATGTGTTAGAATCTGAAAAGATTATTAACCTAGAAAACTGGTGCAAAGAATAGATATCTAAACTATGAATGCAAATGATACGAAATCAAAATAGCAACACAACGTTAGTCTCTAAGAGAGAAATGTAAATGCTAGAAGCAAAATAGCATTAAGAGGATGCAAAAGTAAGAGATACAAAATACAAGCCAGGTAGCATGCTTATATAAACTAGGAAGAGGGAGGAGGTGGCAACACCGACCAATGAGGAGCAATCATCTATCAGACTAAAGATAGCAAAGTATCTTCCCAAGATAGCTAATGGATGCTCACATGTAGGAAGGTGACACCTCGCAACCACTCACCTGATAAGACATGCTTTATTAACCTAAGAGAGATTAATAGAAGTGTAGGAAAAACCTAGGAATATAGGGAAAAAATAAATAACTAACTAGGAAATAAAAACCTACACTAGCACCCCCCATAAGCGAAGCTTAGGTGGATGTAGAAATTGGTCCTGACAAATCAAGCCTAATGAGCTACCCATGTACATAAAATTTCCCCCCAAAGAGAGAGAAAAACCTCCCCTCCCCAAAATAGAGAGAGAAGAGTCCCCCCAAAGTAGAGAGAGTCAGGACTCTGAGTGAGAGGAAGAAGTCCTCCTAGAAGATGAAGCATACTGCACCCCCAGCAAAGCTCGCAAACAAAGGAACTTGCTCTTAGTGAAGGGTTTGGTGAAGATATTAGCAACCTTCTTAGAAGTAAGATAGTAGAGAAGGTCAATGATGTGGCCATGGACGAGCTCCCGGATGTAGTGCATGTGGACCTCAATGTGTTTCGTCTGCTGATGATGGACCAAATTCGATGAGATTGGAATGGCACTTTGGTTGTGACAAAATATGATCGATGACCATCTAATCTAGATACCAAACTTAGTGAGAAGCTTTTTAAGCCAAATGACCTTAGTGGCGGCATTCACAGCCCCTCGATACTTGGCCTCAATAGAAGATAGAACAATAGTAGACTATTTTTTGCTCGACCAACAAATAGGACCTGAACCAAGTGAGAATCTATAACCTGAAGTAGACTTGTGATCCTGAGAATCACCTGCTCAATCTGAATATATGTAGCCCATCGAGTCAAGTTCAATACCTGTTGTGTAGTGAATCCCAAAATTGTGAGAACCTTGAATGTCATGAAGGATCTACTTGGCTGCTTTCTAGTACAGCTCATGAGGCTCCTGCATGAATCGAGAGACCATGCCTACAACATATGAAATGTCAAGTCTCGTATGAGTCAGATATATGAGACTCCCAACAAGTTGTTAGTACAAAGTGCCATCAACAAGTGGAGAAGAACACTGAGCCTCAAGTTTAACTCCAGAAAGAAAGGGAGTCAGAGCAGGCTTACAGTTAGCCATATGAAACCTCGAGAGAAAATCTAGAGCATACTTAGACTATGTGATGGTGATCCCGGAAGAAGACTGAAAGATCTTAGTCTCGAGAAAGTAATGCAACAAGCCCAAGTCAGTCATCAAAAAATTGTCATGAAAGGCAGTTTTGACAACCCCAATGGTGGATGAAGAACTCCCCATGATCAGCAAATCATCAACATATAGAACTTGAAATAGGAGTGAATCATCCTACTACATAATGTAGACATTGGGATCAGAATGGCACCGAGTGAACCCAACTGATAGAAGGAAGGAGTCCATCTTGGCATACCAAGCCCAAGGAGCCTGTTTGAGGCCATGGAGAGACTTCTAAAGATGGTACACAAGTGAAGAATCCTGAAGGAACCCATGTGGCTGTTCCATGTAGATCTCCTCCTAAAGGTCACCATGAAGAAAAGCATTCTTCACATCCATCTGGTGTACTTCCCAACGATTAGCTACAATAATAGCAAGAACAAGTTAGATGGAATTCATTCATGCAACTGGTGCAAAAGTCTCAGAGTAGTCAACCCCAGGAACCTCAGAGAATCCTTTGGTGACCAAGAAAACCTCATGCTTGTCAACCAACCCATCTGTTGCAAATTTTGTCTGTTAGATCCACTTACATCAAACAAGTTTTCTTCCCTTAGGAAGAGGGATAAGATCCCAAGTGTGGTTCCTCATCAAGGAACTATACTCCTCCTGCATAGCTGTATCCCACTCAGGAATACTAGAAGCCTCATGAAAAGACTATGGATCTGAGGCAATACCAATGAAGACATGTGGAGCATCTTAGAACTGTGAACGAGTCTGCCTAGTGTCTGATGGATCCCCAACCCAATCACCTACAGACTCCAAGGTCTGTCTAGCCCAAAGTGGATCGAAAGATAGAGAATCTGGAGGAGAATCATCAACCTCTGAATGATGACTAGGAGAGGAAGGAGGTGAGTCCTCTAAATTGTTCTTTGCATCAGAAGTGGAGGTAGAAGACTACTCAGGTGGATCTAACTCATTAGAATATCTGTCATGTATCCCAAGTGACTCTAATGTCAAAGTAGGAGTTGGAGAAGTGATAGAAAGTGAGCTCGAAGAGACCTCCTCAAACAGAACACTCCTCTTAATGAACAACTCATGTGTAGTAGGGTGGAGCAACTGATAACCCTTCACACCATCAAGATAACCTACAAATATGCAAGGTCTTCTCTACAGATCCAAGGCCTTGCATTTCTCTATAGGAATGTGGGCCCATGCAGGAGAACTAAAAATTCAAAAGCGTTTAACTGATGGTTTCTGACCGCTTCAATCTTTAAAAGGAGTGACTCTGTTCAAGGCTCGATGAGGAATATAGTTTTGGATATAACAAGCACAGTTAATGGCCTCTACCCAATACTGTGGTGCAAGAGATCTGGAGTGAATCATGAAGTTCACCATTTCCTTCAATGACCTATTCTTCCATTCTGCAACATCATTCTATTGAGGATTGTATGGAACTAAATGCTGCAAATCAATCCCCTCTGAAGTGCAAAACCTCTCAAACCGATGGTTGACATACTCACCACCATTGTCGATGCACAAAACTTTGATGGATTTCTTGGATTGCTTCTCTACAAAATTTTTGAAGTCCTAAAAATGATCAAATACCTCTGACTTCTGTTTGAGAAAGTACACCCAAGTATATTGAGAAAAGTCATCAATGAATGTGAGGACATATTGGGCCCTACTGAAAAAAGGATGCTGAAATGGACCAACCAAATCACTGTGAACTAACTCTAGTATCTATGAAGCCCTCGATGCCTTACCTTTGTCAAACTTTTCCTTAGGATGCTTACCAAGAATGGAACCTTGGAAAATACCACCTAAAAACTGAATTGAAGGCAACCCTGTGACAATGCTCTGCTGGTTGAGCTACTATAAGCAGCGGAAGTTAAGATGGCCAAACTGCTCATGTTGTAATCTACTCACATCATTAGAATGAGTGAGCAAAGCAGTCAAAGGAGGATCAAGAACAAAGTGAGAAAATAGATAGAGCCATGACTGATGATCTGCTCTCCCAACTACAACTGTAGAACCACTATGTAACTCACAAATCTCCACTGAATTAGGAGTAAACTCAACCTGCTTGCCTGAACCTGTGTGAGTGATCTGGTATACCGATAGGAGATTAGTTGATAATGAGGACACACAAAGGATGTCATGGAATGTGCCATCCCCCACATCAACAGACCCTCTCCCACACACCTCAACAGGAGTGTCATCACGCATCAAAATAGAGGGCATAGTACATAGCTCCAAAGATGCAAGTTCTTCCTTAGATGAAGCCATGTGGTACAAAGCACCTGAATCAAGAACCCAAGTGGATGGTGAAGAAGCAACTACAACAAGGGCCTTGTCCTTTCATTTCCCCTTGCTATTTTCTTTTGGCTTATTAGACCCGTCATTAGAACTCTGTTTGATAGACTCAGGAACACTGATATTATTCTTCTCAAGACTGTGTGTCAAGTGATCAATTTGTTTCTTCAAACATTTATGTTCATCATGATCGGGTCTTTTACAATAGGCACATTGGACCCTCTCTTTCTTAGGCTTGTCGCCCTTCAAAGATTGGGTCTCATTAGTTGCTTTTGAAGCAACTGGTATCTAATCTTGCTTTTCCTTGTTATTCTTTTGTTTCTTATCCTTACTATTGTTGTTGCTACTTTGTCCTTTCTGTTCCTTTGTGCCTTGGTTGTTAGCCAAGGCATGTGACTTAGAGGACTTAATAGTGCCCATCTGGATTAGCTTGTCCTGTTCCTAAGTGAGATTGATAGCAAAATCATCTAAAGATGGCATGCTGAATTGAGTAGCAAGTGCACCCTTAGTAGCATAGAAGGTAGAAACAAACATAGAATATTCTGAACTTAGCTTAGAGAGAATACTAAGAATCAGTTGTTCATCTTTCTTTTCAATTCCACATTGTTTTAACTGTAGCCTTAGTGATTTCAATTTAGTGAAGAAATTTTGGATTGTGTTGAAATTAGCTAGACTTAAACTAATTAGTTCATTTTCCAACATATGACCCCTCATTAAATCTTGTGTGCCAAAAAGTTTTTCTAGCTTTGTCCAGATTTCATTTGGTGTATTCAAAGACTCAACGTGAAAGAGAAAATAAATGGTCTTTCACAGGTGAGGAAATATCCAACAATGTGGTCATATGGTTGACATTATCGTGTAGAAAGTGTAGATGTAAAGAGACAATCCTTTGATTGTTGCATCATGGTTGACTTCAAGCAATTCGGTTGATCAAGCTCAAAAGATAAGAATATAATTGAAGGGAATCTACAATATGTTGGGAAATTACAAGAAATTATTGAGTTGGATTACCACTCTTTTAAATGTTGTGTTTTTAAGTGTAGATGGTATGAAGCATTTGAGAGGACACAAAGACATGATACCCACAGTGGATTGTTTTCTATATATTCCTCATGTTTCCTACTGGAGGATAAGGAGCCTTATGTTATACCAATTCATTGTGAGTAGGTATTTCTTTAACTCAAACAAGAAGCGGTAGTTGTAATGTCCCCAAACTACCAATGACAAGAGAGTACAACAAGAAAACTTAAATTTATTATTATTATTTTTCTATTTCTTAATTGGATTCATTTTTCCAAGGCTAAGAGTACTTGATTGGATGAAATAAGTACAAAAGAGATTAAGTCTTGATAAAGAGGGCATAGAGTTGGAACTAGGTCTGCATTATTTTCTAAAAAACAAATCAACGTTTGGCATGAAGAATGTCATGATGGCCTCTAAAATCTAAACATAACCTAGGTTATACACCCTTCAAATATAAAGTGATATCATAACACCTATAGAAAGTGACAATATTTGTCAATCAACACAAATATATGAATGAGTCCACATTACTAGGCCATGCCCATTATTGGCAATCTCAAACTTCACATAACAGAGTCATGTTCATAATTATCTTGGTAAGCTCTTCTATAATTGGCACATACCTAAGCCATGCTATTTAAAATGTCCTAACCAAAAACTACCTGATTTTAAGAGTAGAATAAGTCCACCAATAGTATAGGGTGTAACACAATTTTATAGGAATTATTGTCATGAAATTAGGCCAAAAGAAATAACTCAACATTTTCAAGAAATTACACATGTGAGACACTCACTATGATGATTGGGAGAGTTAATTATGACACAAAAGTTTTGTTTTAAGATTTCTTGCCTAGATATTGAACCTTCATTTTAAAATTGTGACTTCAATTAAAAAAATTATAGGCTCTAACAAAATTATAATAACAAAATAGTGACATTTGTCTACTCTACTAACCATTAGCAAAAATGGACAATTTCAAATGATGCAAATAAACAAGTTTAATTTCACTAACATTAGGATCATGAGACAAAAAGCCAAAGAAGCAAATAAAGTCTTAAACAAGATTTTCTCCCATCTAGACAAATAATTAAATGTCATAAGGAAAAATATTTAGTGTAATACAACGGGTGACTAAGACAACCCATGTGCAGAAGGGAGAGCCCTAATTAGGGATTCTTCTCCCATCCTTCACTTTATTTACCCTAATTTTCACTAGCTATGAACTATTCCTTGGTAACTCTTCCCATTTAGGTGATGGGCTTTCTGAGCGATGGCGGCAGCCTACTCTGGGAAATCATCATCAGAAATGCATATGGTATTTGAGGTTGCAAGGTATTATGTCTGGAAAGCATCTTATAGCTTCTTTTAATATGTTCTAAGCTTTGCCTTATTAGTGATTATCATAGCATGTGTGTGCATGGGTGTGTTTTCTTGGTGCCTATAGATCAAATACAAACATGGGCTTACGAGTATTTGCAGCAATGCTACTACTGTTAACATTACAACCCAAATACATTGCATTCTATGCCACTCAGAAGGAGTCCATAGTGATGGCCTCCTTAGGCAACCCCAATGCCAAGTATCTAATGAAGTTTAGTTTCCTAGAACATTTTTTTTTCAACTCTATGAGTTGGTTTACAGATCGATATGGCCAAGATGACATGCGGCATGAATAGTCACTCAGGTGGATGGTTGTTACAAACTTAGAGTTTATTTTTGTTTCTTTTGTTGATTAATGATTATAAGGTGAACATTCACTAAGCAAATCTTCCTTATGGGTGTTTAGGTGTAGGGCACTTCCAGGAAAAATCATTGACATTAATCCACCTTTGCAATGTTGGATAAGTCAGCTTTAGGATACGAAGTCTAGAGGGTATGAAGGGTTTGAAGGCACTAGAGCCCTTAGTAGGGAACATACCAGCATTTGAACCTTGTTTTAACCCATGCTGGGAAGAGTAGTTTTTCTTTTGTTTAAATACTTCAAGATTAATATATAATAAACATATATGGTTGGTTGTATTGTAGGATTTTTGCAGCTATGGCCATCCGAGTGTTTGTTCTATACAAGAGCATCTCATGGTATAGAGATGAGTGTCAAACCCTTTACCCTTCCTAGCCTCTCTGTTATACAATCATGCTTACAGGAGAGTGATATATATACAAAAATAGTGACATTGACATTGTTATTCATTGTTGTGTTTTGTGCTTGTGTTAAGGGAAGAAGGCATATGACCCTGAATAGATTTATGTTACTAATTTTTTTTCATAGAAATAAAAGAAAAGAATACATTGCAGAAGTAAAGCTCTATTATACTTTTGGAAAATACAACAACTGATTTTTTTTTCTCTTTTTCTTTCATTCTTCCTTCATTTGCATAATATAAATAACTTTTCAATTCTTCAATACAAAAATAGCTGAAACTTTATTTTCCACTTCTCTATTTCATTTCTAGATTATAGCTTTTGCTTAAGAAGGAAAGCCTTTTTGTCATAGCACAAAAAATATATATCTTTTTTTTGAAAACACATAAAATCTCATAGATAGGTTCTTTCAGTTATTTATGCTTTACAATTTTTCATTAGGAAATGATAGATTTACATTTTACAAGTTGGGCACAACACTCAAATAAAACTCAAAAAATTAAAGTCTCTTCCTTGGACTTAACATGATCAATTTTGACCAGAGAGTTTTCTCCTTTCTCCTTTTATTTTATTTTATTTCTCTTTCCACACATTCCTCCATGGCTGTATGTTCTAATAGCTGTAGCAATTAGTTTTATATTCTTCTAGCACTTGTAGGGTCCTATAAAAGGGTAGGATCACAACAAAAGAAATCTTCAGATATAGCTAGTGGGAGCTCACCTCCCAGCCTAGGGCAGTAGCTGTCCACCCCCAAGCTAGGGAAAGACATGGATGTTCTAGGTAGATCTCACCACAACCTCTTACCCTTACTATCATACAACAACCATACTCATAATTCAAATTCCACCAATTTCACATAGATAATTACACATTCATTGGGTAGCCACAACACAAACACAAAAAAACTTCATAGAAGACCTTCACAAGGTGATAATAGAAGTTAGCATCCTGAAGGAATAATTTTGCCATCACAAAAATGTAACTATATTTTTTGGTCAAGGGTACTCTTACCCATTTGTTCTGCTATTGGGTACTATTACCCATTTATTCTGCTATTGGGTACTCTTACTCATTCATTTTGAGCTCATTTCAAATTAATGTCTTGGGTACTCATACCCTCTCAAGATATATGTATATATACAGATAGAATATGAGGATGGGGTACTCTTACCAATTTAATTTATTAATTTTGAACATATAAATTTATATATATACAGATAGGAATGTGGGGATGGGTACTCTTACCCATTTGATTGTTCATATTCAAATGATACCAAATTTGGGGTACTCATACCCTTTATTCACCTTCAGGACCTCTTCTTCTATTCCCACATACAAACTTACAAGCAGCAGTAACCACTTATATTTAACACTTACAACATAAACACAACATGGAGACAACAACATTTTTACTAGAAAGAAAAATCTAAGAGCAACAATTGTCATAACAAAAAAAAGAAAGAGACTCAGCATCACTTATCCCTTATAAATTTAGAGTAATTTAGTTAATGTTGTCCAACCTAGAACTTTTTGTAGGTTGATTCAGCTCCACAAAAACCTCTAGGTCCTCCACATTTACTACTTCTAGTTCCTTCTTCCCTTTCCAATTCAGTCCAGTTCCTCCCCAGTCAAAGTAAAAAGTAAAAAGTAAAAAGTGAAACCAGAATACTCTCCCCCTTCTCTTTTTACCTCCTTTCTACCTCAATTTATAGCTATCCCTATAGGAAGCAGGTGTCTATCCAAAGGGATAGCATGTATCCAACTAAGGGCATCATGCTATCATATTGAGTGAGCAACAAGTACCCTACCATGAGCCAATTTTCCCAAAATTAAAAATGAATTCCCATCCATAAGTTTAGGGCTGTTTAGAGAGTGTTTCATTTTTATTTATTTTTTATTCTTATTGTATTTCCTTGAGCGGTCCACCTAGGGCTATGAAAATGTTTAATTTTCTTGCATTAATAGGCATAGTTTGGGCTATATAATAAGTTTAACAGGTTAATTTAACTTCCCACCTCTCAACAAACATCACATAGCACTCTCCAAATAACATCGACACATAATAACATTGTACATGGACAATACATGCTCTAAGAAAACTCCCTCATAAATACTTACAAGATGACTTAGCATAACTCCCTTCCCAAGACACACACACACATGACTAAAAAGGGGCTTATGCCTTTATGCAGGCTAGGCTGGCTCACTCAAAACTTACAATGAAACTCCACATGTTTTCCCCATTTCCACTGGCTTCCTACGCACTCAATGTTACATTGTCAATGTAATTAACAATAAATAGCCTAAGCAAAAATATAAAATTAACCACAACTACATCATATATCAGTATAAACAATTCAATGCTAGATCATATAAAAGAACACACACACATTTTCATGATCACTAACTCTGAATATCACAATTCTAACTACAACTAGATACATATAATCAATAAATGACATCATTTATAAAAACTAAGTAACCTCTACCAAGAAAACCAAGGATTACATATATACAACCATAAGTCAAAAGCAACATATTACTTACATATACTGAGATAATCACATAAAATCAAATAAAGCATGTAACATCCAAGTGCATACACATATAAATATAACATCCATGGGTCTACATCAAAGTCAAATAACCAAGATGGCCAACCGTATAACTCGCCATGCCAAGAGTCTATAGCAAATCAAAATGTACAACTATCCTATCATAATGACAACATCAAAGAGGGGCCTTACATCTGCCCCCCTAGGCTAGGGATTCCTCGTGGAAGTCCTAAAAAAGGTGACGATGGAGAGTACTCATAATAGTGGTGTCCTCCCAAGTGGTAGCAGTCTCATCATAACTGTCCCACTGGACCTAGACCTAATCTAGCTCTTGACCTCGAAGGCCTAGTGTCTGATGAGCCAAGATACAAATGGGCTCCAATCTTAGCTGTCTGTCCTCCTGTACCTGAAGAGCATCCCGATCCAAAACATGAGATGGATCATGAATATAGCATCTCAAAATAGAAACATGAAATACATCATGAATGTGTTACAAGATAGGTGGCAATGCTAAATGAAAGGCTACAAGTCCTATCCACTCCAATATCTTAGAGGGGCACACAAAACAAGATGCAAGCTTAGAGCACTTTCCATAATGGATTGCTCTTATGTAGCCGCACTCTCAAGAAGACTTTATCACCCACTAAAAAAGACCAATTGATCCTCTAAGTATCTACATACATCTTCTATCGATCCTGGGCCTCCTGCAACCTCTGATGTATCACTAATACCTGTCACTCCATATCCTGTAATAGCTCTAGCCCAATAGCAATTATATCCTTCAAGAGATCCCAACTCAATGGAGTCCTGCATGGTCTTCCGTACAACACCTGGTAAGGTGCCATACCAAATGAACTATGAAAACTGTTATTGTAGATGAACTCTACTAGGTACAAGTACTCCTCCCACCTAGACTGATGACCCATAACATACATCCTTAGCATATCCTCAAGAACCCAATTAATCCTCTCTATTTGTCCATTTGTCTCAGGGTGGTAGGTTGTACTCAAATTAAGCTTGGTGCCCAAGGCTTGCTGAAGTGTTGTCCAAAAGGTGGAAGTAAATAGTGGATCCATGTTTGATATGATCCTGCAAGGTAACCCATGCAATCTAACAATCTCATCAAAGAATACCCGTGCTACTGATGTTGTTGTATACGTGGTGTGAATGGGTGAAAAGTGGGATACTTTGGTCATCTTGTCAACTGTTACCATGATGGCATCATGGCATTAAGCAAACATGGGTAAACCAACTATAAAATCTATGGAAATAGTATCCCACTTCCACTTTGGAATCTCATGAGGTTATAATAATCCTATTGGGTGCTGGTGCTGGTGCTTGGCCTTCACCCTTTGGCACTCAAGGCATTGGGCCACAAACTCTACAATATCTCTGCACATGCATGGCTAGTAATATATCTGTCAGAGATTAGAGTGCATCTTTCTAACCCCTAGGTGAGCTACATATGGTGCTCTGTGAGCCTTTGAAAGGATCAATCTCCATACATCCCCACTCTGTGGCATGTAGATATGCCCCCTGAATCGTAACAAACCATCTACCTCAAGAACAAATCCAGAATGCTTTCCCTCATGGGGGTAAGTGCAAGAAGATGGGGGGCCAAAAAGGGGTCTTAAGTGGCCACTTTTTTTTTCTAAAATCAGGAAACGCTAGCCTTGGATGAAAAATTGAGCATAGTTACAATCAAAATTTGGAGATTCAACCAAAACAATGTTCGTAGTGCTCCAAGTCTACTTTCTAAACTACTTTTTTTTTTAATAGAATAGATTAAAGGGTTCAAAAGAGGGAGCCACATAAATTGGTGTTGTTTCTGTCAAAAAAACATAACATAGCATGTTTTGTGGCTCCCTCAAAAGGTCAACCTTTTTTTGGTATTTTTAAAATCACTTCAGTGAGAAATTAGCTAATAGTATGTAGTTTATGCCTAATTTTTCTGATAATTTTTTAATGAATATTTGATTTTTTTACTAATTTTCAAAGTGGACACATCCTAAAAAATAGAATTTTGCCCATGCTACCCCTATAAATTTTGAAAACTAATTGAAAATATTTTTTTCTTTTTTTAATATTTGTAGAATGGAGTCTAGTTTCTAAATATGTAATTTTTTGAAATTTCAATGAATAGTTAATTTACAATGAAAAAAAGACCAAACAGTGGTTTTTGCCCAAAAACGGACACACAAGCAAAAGAAATTAAAGATGAAAGGCTAACATTGTTAAAATCTGAAAAAGATCACATCGTCAAATAGCTAAGAGAAAGATTAACATTACCCAGGTGTTCAATTTGTTCGACCTTGAAACATGTGCAAATCTGAGGGTTAACACGAACGAAATTATGTGAAATCTTGAAGAACATAGAAAAACACATTTTTGCCCAAGGCTTGGGATTCCCAAAGAAAAATATAACTTAAGCGTATTATAACGCGCTCACATTATTTTTTACTTTGCATTTTTCCTTTTCTGCAAAAGTTTGTGTTGTTTGTCATGTTTGAAATAATGCGAGCACGTTATGTTCCCCTTAAAACATTTTATGTTTAAGGCTATTAATCATGTATGTATGTATGTATGTATGTATGTATGTATGTATGTATGCCTATATGTATGTATGTATGTATCTATGTATGCCTATATGTATGTATGTATGTATAGTGTCGAGGGTAGAGGAGGGTAGAGATGGGAGTGAGCTAGATAGGGGAGGAGAGGGGTGGATAAGGATTGAGTGATTAAGGTTTAAGGTTGAGCGTTTAGGGATAGGATTTAGAGTTTAGGGATAAGGGATTAGAGTTTAGGACCATGGGGGATTAGGGTTTAGGGTTGAAAGTTTAGGGTTGAAGGATTAGGGTTTAAGGTATAGTTTAGTAGTTCTTGTGGATAGAGCTAGTAAAAAATGGGAGATTATTTATCTGTTTCATAACAATATACCTCCCCTAAGTGCAGGGTGGATAGAAAAAAACATAGATGTACCCCAATGCAAAAAATTTTCTCATAATGATCATCCTTCTAATTTCAACTATTAATTACTCACTGTGGATGTACCATACGCAAAGCTTTTCTCATAGTGTATACACCTATTGGCATAATGAACCCTTGATGGGCCAGAAAAACATGCCATATAACATTACTAACATTAAAAAAGTTCATAGCCATTTTTCTAACATATTCTTGCAACTCAAATATCTTTAAGAGAAGAGTGTTAAAAATGATGGGTTTAACAACCTAACATAAGGGAAAGCAGTTTTGTTGGGTTTAGGGTTGACAGATTAGGGTTTAGGGTTGACGGATTAGGGTTTAATCTTGAGAGTTGAGGGTTGAGGGTTGAGGGTTGAGGGTTTAGGGATAGGGTTGATGGTCAAGGGATTAGGGTTAAAGTAGAGTGTTGAGGGTAGAGGGATTAGGGATAGGGTTTATGGTTAAAGGTTTAACGATTGAGGGTTGAGGCTTTAGGGCTGAGGGTTAAGGGATTGGGATTTAAAATATAGTGTTGAGCATCAAGGGTTTATGGATAGGTTTTAGGGTTTAATTTTTAAGGGTTAAGGGTTAAGGGATAGGGTTTAGGGATTAGGGTTTAAGGTATAGTGTCAAGGGTTAAGGGTTTAGGAATAGGGATAGCATTTAGGGTTTAGGGATGAGGGATTAGGGTCAAGGGTTGAGGGTTGACGGATTAGGGTTTAATGTATAGTGTCGAGGGTTGAGGGTTTATTGATAGTGTTTAGGGTTGAGGGTTGAGGGATTAGGTTTTAGGGTTGATGGATAAGGGTTAAGGTATAGTGTTAAGGGTTGAGGGTTTAGGGATAGGGTTTAGGGTTGATGGATTAGGGTTTAGGGTTAATGGATTAGCATTTAATGTCAAGGTTAGGGTTAGAGTGTCAAGGGTAGAGGGATTAGGGATAGGGTTTAGGGTTGAAGGTTTAAGGATTAAGGGTTGAGGCTTTAGGGATGAGGGTTTAAGGCTTAAGATATAGTGTCAAGTGTTGAGGGTGTAGGGATAGGGTTTAAGTTTTAAGGGTTAAGGGTTGAGGGATAGGAATTAGTGTTTATGGTATAGTGTTGAGGGTTGATGGTTTAGGGATAGGGTTTAGGTTTGAGGGATTAGCGTTTAGGGTTGATGAATTAGGGTTTAATGTTGAGAGTTGAGGGTTAAGGATTAAGGGTTGAGGGTTGAGGGTTGAGGGATAAGGGATTAAGGTATAGTATCAAGCCTGTTGAGGGTTTAGGAATAGGGATATCATTTAGGGTTTAGGGATGAGGGATTAGGGTTGAGGGATGATGGATTAGGGTTAAGGGTTGAGGGATTAGGGTTTAGGGATAAGGTCTAGGGTTGAGGGTTGAGGGATTAGGGTTTAAGGTATAGTGTTAAGGGTTTCAGGATAGGGTTGAGGGATTAGAGTGAAGGGTTGAGGGATTAGGATTTGACGTTGAGGGTTGAGGGTTGAGGTTTTAGAGTTTAGGGTTTAGGGATAGGATTGAGGATCAAGGGATTAGAGCTAAGGGTGTAGGAATTAGGGTTTGACATTGAGGGTTGAGTACATTGAGGTTCGAGGGTTAAGGGTTTCGAGATAGGGTTGAGGGTCGAGGGATTAAGGTTAAAGTAAAGTGTCAAGGGTATAAGGATTAGGGATAGGGTTAGAGAGTTTAGGGATAAGGGATTAGGGTTTAAGGCATTGTATCAATCCTGTTGAGGGTCTAGGAATAGGGACAGCATTTAGGGTTTAGGGATGAGGGATTAGAGTTGAGGGATGACGGATTAGGGTTGAGGGTTAAGGGATTATGGTTTAGGGATAAGGTTTAGAGTTGAGAGTTGAGGAATCAGGGTTTAAGGTATAGAGTTGAGGTTTTAGGGATAGGGTTTAGGGTTGAGGGATTAGACTGAAGGGTTGAGGGATTAGGATTTGAAGTTGAGGGTTGAGGGTTGAGGCTTTAGGATTTAGGGTTTAGGGATAGGGTTAAGGGTCAAGATATTAGAGTTAAGGGTTGCAGGATTAGGCTTTTATGTTGAGGGTTGAGGTTCGAGGGTCAAGGGTCGAGGGTTTAGGGATAGGGTCGAGGGTCGAAGGATTAGGGTTAAAGTAGAGTGTGGAGGGTATAAGGATTAGGGATATGGTTGGAGGGTTTAGGGATAAGGGATTAGGGTTTAAGGTATAGTAACAAGCCCGTTGAGGGTTTAGGGATAAGGTTTACGGTTGAGGGTTGAGGGATTAAGGTTTAAGGTATAGTGTTGAAGGTTTAGGGATAGGGTTTAGGGTTGAGGGATTAGAGTGAAGGCTTGAGGGATCAAGATTTGATGTTGAGGGTTGAGGGTTGAGGCTTTAGGGTTTAGGGATAGGGTTGAGGGTTGAGGGATTAGAGTTTAGGGTTGAGGGATTAGGTTTTGATGTTGAGGGTTGAGGTTTGAGTGTTGAGGGTTTAGGGATAGGGTTGAGGGTCAAGGAATTAGGGTTAAGGTAGACAGGGAGCAACTGAGAGACATAGAGAGAGGAGAGGTAGAGAGGTGAGGGTGAGAGATAAGTGAGAGATAGAACATGAACTAATGGAACTAGAGGTGAGATATTGTAAAGGTCATATCGAAGGTGAGATAGGTAAAATATTTATGGATCAATCTATAGCAGGATAGAACGTGAGCGCATTATAATGTGCTCAGGTTTTGTCCATCTATAGAAATGGTAAAAAAGTGTTGATCCCCATGATCTAGGCCCACATGCTCTATTTTCATACTGGTTATGCACATGCTCTAACAAAAAAGAAGTGCTTTCATGCTGTTGGGATGTTAACATGCACATTTTACACATTCTACCACCTTTGCATGATCTTTCCACCACTTTTTCTACTTTGCAAACTTGAGAAGGAGGAAATAACATAGTTTTCACACTAAGTTTTATATATATCTATTCAAGTTTCAATTTTTGTAGTGTTGTAATGTTAATTGTGACTCAATTTTACGAATTTAACATTATAGACTGGTTAATAGTATTGTTGTTAGTAATTATATTTGAGTGTTATTCAATTTAACATTGAAAAGGAAGCAAGTGGTGAAAAACTTAAATTGTTGAGGAGTTTGATTCAAGAAGAAAAAAAAACTACATAATTGGGTACTCTCTCCATTCAAATCTTCATTTTTTAGGTATGTCAAGTCTTTACATGCATGTTCTTTACATTTTCATTAATTCTATTTGAATTACTTTATCATGCTTTATCATACATGTTTAAAATAGAGACATTCCCAATCAAGAAAGTAGCCTACAATCTCACATGATGCCATGTATATTTTCTACACTTGGGCTCTTTAATAATTATGTGTAATAAATAGACCTTAACATACCATGATGTCAAACTATACAAGAATAAATCCTTACAACATAATAAAAATACAATCCCACTATTATCTTGTATTCATTTCTTAGGAACTAATATTGGTCTCTTTATCATGCTATAGACAAATTCTTCGTCATGCCAAGGAAATGATCAAGAATTAAACCAACACAGTAAGGATAGAAGCTAAGAATGTAAAGAAAGAAGTGGCTATGAGGGAACTTCATGAGAAGAGGATATTGGACATGATAAATGAAGACATGACAATTGAAGAGGAACCACAACCATCACAAAGAGATGTAGTATTGGCGGCACAAAGAGAATGAATGTAAAAACTTCATGCTACGAGAGATTTGAATACCATAGTTGGAGACACGTCCTCTACTGCAAGTCAACATGTAGGGACACCATCTACCACATCTCAAATTGAGAGTACATCATCACTCACATGTGATGAAGGAGGTACGCCATCGTTCCCACCTCAACCTCAAGGTAAGTCATCTATTCCATCTTTGATCGAAGGTATACCATATAGCCCATCTCATTTAAATATTGATGAAATTCATAATGTTGAGATAAATTTATCTAACTTAACACCACCTAGAACTTTGAATAGAAATCCAAAGTATTTGATTGATATTGATGAGAATATTTTGTAGCCAATCAAAGGTAAGATTCCAAAACACACTTGTAGAGGATATGCTCATAAGATTTGGAGATTGTTCTTTGAAAAGTTAAAAGAGACTGTAAGATGTCAACTATTGCTTGAAATGATACGAAGTATAAAGTATAGGTCCATCATGAAGATTCTTGGGTTGAGAACATGAGAGGCTTCAAGTGAAAAATCTATTGTCAAGAATCTAATGAGTGCATATGAGAGTGTGGGTAACACCTCATGCACAAAAGATAGTAATGCAACACGGCATGTGATTACATTGACTATAGTAAGTAGTCAAACAAGGAAATCTCATCTCATTAGAAAGACAAGTCAAGAATTGAGAATTAATAGGAAAACTTTATCAACAGCCGTTGCAAGATGCCAAAGAATTGACACTAATGCCAATGAACTATGGATGTTCTCGAGGAGACTACCACGAAAAGATAAACCAATTGTTGAAGCATTGAGATCACTAATTGAAGACTTTTGGAATAATAACACAAGGGTATCTCTGATTCAAAGGGATGTGGTAAGAAGTAGAATTGGTAGTCAGAATCGTGAGCCACATCCAAAGCATTTTTTGGATGAGACTCAAACATAGTTTTATGGTAAATTTCTAGAGAAGTATCCTCAAATAAAAATTTGTCAAAGATAATTTGAAATGCTAAAACCTTTCTATGTCAAGATAAATCACACACGCACTACTTGTTGTAGATTACATATTGAATTTTCTAACCATTTTGATGTTTATAGGTCTATATGTTCAGATATGCATACTAACAATGTTTTGCAGGGTTGTGCCATACGTCCCCCACCAACATCTTCATGAGACTTCATATCAATAAAGAGAGGAAGTTCAAATATTCTATAAGAAATTATGCTTGGATGGCACATGTCATCATTGCGGTGGCTTGCAACATTTTCCAATATGTGAACATATGGAAAGAACACATGCGGTTGGAAATGAACTAGTAGAGTTTGGCAATTATAAAATAGTGGCATACAATACAAAAGATGGTAAAGAAGCAAAGAGGTGTGAATTGGTTATTGAAAAGATTCCACTGTATCAGTTTATGCCTACATTTCGTGATAGCATAGTGTATAAGTATGCAAGACATGCCCATAGAGCTCGATGGTTGGACTTGTAATTCAAGTTATGCAAGGACACATTTTTAGTTGGTAGCATTATTTCAGTCGTTGACTTTGTAGAGAACTACAGTCTATAGCCACATCATGAGGTGCAATCATAATATTACAACTCCACACAGGTTTCTATATTTGTGCACATCGAATTCATCCATATGAATGATAGTATAGAGGATGACAAAAAGATAATAAGGGAGTATAATTTCTATATCAGTGATAATCGTACACATTTTACAGAGTTCGTGCAAGGTTGCTTTCAAGTGTTCTACAATGATTTGGCTAGAAGGGGCATATTGTTCAGTCAGCATATCATATGGTTGGATAACTATGTGTCACAATTCAAAACTCAAAAAATTTCTATTGGCTGAGTAGGAGACATAATTTTATAGGTATTCAGCATATGTACAACTTTTGTGAGGCTGGGCATGGAAACGGGGACTATGATGGTGCAGGAGCATGTATCAAAACAGCCATAGCACGAGAAGAGTTAAAGTATAAAGACAATGCAAAGTTGACAGATGCAAAATCAATTGTCAAGTGGTGTAATGCTTCCATGGGTCCAGGTAATGAAGGTAAGTCTTCAGTTCATAGATTTTTTGGGTTGATAGATGATACTAACATTACACCATATGAGTACTATTCTACACTGATAGGATCAAATGAGATGCACTCTTTCAGAAGCTAAATTGTAGGTTCATAGAGTATCTATATGCAAAAGATGTCATGCTTTTGTTCTTCCTGTACAATTCAAGCCTGGGATGAGTGAGAGTCAAAAGAGTGGGTTGACAAATGGTAATTAAGTTATCTTAGCCCATTTGACATGTATCAAGCCCTGACAACACTGGAACTAACACAGATGGAATCATCAGTTGACTTTGACCACATATCAGATCTAGTTCAACAAGGTAATATATCTATTTGCATATTTTTTGAAATTCCTAATGTCATCTTACTTTGTAGTGTTTTTGTAATGTTGACTAATTTCATCTAATTTGCTAGCTATATCAATGTAGGGCACATATATCTAGTTATTGCAGATGAAGATAATGAAGAGGGAACAGATTATTACCTATGTCATTGTGTTGAGGCCAAAAACAAATTGGAGGCCCCGGTTACAGATGGAGAAAACATCAAATACCCTACAGGCTTAGTGGTTATTACTGGAATATGGCTTATAAGGTACCCACATAAGAGTGTTAATGTTTGGTTGTTTCAGGACTTTGACATGCATCAGAAGATTCTTCATTACTCAAACCTTGTCATGGCATCCAATGTTCATTTGATATAGTATCAGGGTAGACCTTTGAACAAAATCTTGTGGAAGGTGCGTGAGTCTGACCATGAAGCAATACTTGACACAATAAAGAGTAGAGCAGACTCAGATGGTTCATTGGATTAATTTGTAAGTATTCACATTGATTTTGTAAAGTCATGTTATATTGAGTTGTAAGTATGCACATTAATTTGTAAGGTTTGTCTTTTTTTATTTCCTACTACACTTTTACACATATACACATTTTTACATCATCCTTACTTACTTAGGTGCTCATGATGACTTATTCACTCTTTGGCATGCTTCCTACATCAAGGCACCAAATCATATCAAAAACCTTCATAAGGGCGCCAAAAGGAGTAAGCATTGATGAACCCTGCGCCTTAATTTATTGCTTAGTCTTTCATTATTCCCAATTTGCTTGTCCTCCTCTAAAACTTTCACATTGGAACACCCACTCCAAAAGTTTCAACCTTCATACCTTTAAAATGCTCAAAATGACTTTTTCTTCATTCTAGTTTGTCCTAAGAACCTTAGGCGCACTTATAAGGCAACTGTGATTCAAAGGAATGCCTTGGATCTTTAGAGACTTACATACTTCTCCTCTCTGAGCACCTAAAGGTGATCAAACTTCCAAACAAGGGTGCCTTATGATCTTCATCCAACTACAGGGAGCCTTATGATCTTCATCCAACTACAGGTTGCAAATCAAGTCAAGAACCCATATGAGGGCACCAAGGTGGACAGTAGGAGGCATACAATGCACCTTAGGGATTTATTCTTTGCATGAGTTATTTGAAGGTGCTACCCCTTTGGAAGTTCTAACTTGATGTTCTATCTTAGCTTGCATTCATGGATGAAGGCCCTCTAAGGAGGGCACCAAAACTCATAACTCACCCTACTTTCTCTAGACACCATTTGATGATCTCTCCAACACTCTAGATCCAGGGCACCCAATCATGATCATGACCTATATATCATTCTCCTAAGGCCCTCATAATGAATGAAAAGAAGACCAAGGGTGCCCAAATTTAATAGACTTGCTTCTTTCAATTTTGATGATCCGAACTCTTGCAAAATGACATCCACTTTCATTCCTTTAGATTTTCCTTCACATATAGGGTGCCAAATCAAGTTGAAAAATCTACATAAGGGTGTCGAAATGGATGAAAGGAGACATGAAATGCACCTTAGGACTCCATGCTAAGGTTTGAGCCATTAAAGTCTCATGATATTAGGCGCTCATGATGATGAAAATTAGAGTTTTTTCCTTTCCTAGGAGCTCATCTAAGATGTTTGAATGATAAGGAGCACCTAGACCTCTATAATGTACATTGGGCACCAAAATCAAGGTGATTTTGGTAGCAAAAGGCGCCTAGAATCTCTAGATTTGGATTTAGGCATTTAAAAAATCTCAACACAAGGTGTTACCTTTTAGGGCTCTACCTTTGGTGCTAATATGATGTATCCTTATTATCCTAGATATTGTTCATGCCAAGGCACCAGAAATTGGTCAAAAATCCAAGAAAAAGCACCTCAATCCATAATTTTTCCATTCGACACTTCACAACATCACTCTTCCTCTTCCTAGACCTAGGGCACTCTTACTTATTGAAACAAATAACTCTCAGGGAGTCTCTATATAGGATTTGCAAAGCTTACTTGGTAAACCTACTCCAAGGTGAAATCAAAAACTAGGGGGTCCCCATTATGATGGGGTGATGTGTGATTTGGTCACAACAAGTCCTTCAGTTGCACTAATGGTGCAGGGGCACCTAGGTTGTCATGCCTCCAAGGGGGGTCAAAAAATAAAATTTTGTATTGATTGAGTCAATTTTATGTAATAAGGTCTTCTAAGACTATTTCATTTCTTTTTAAGTCACTTTGAGTCATTTGGGGTTAGTTTGAGTCTTTGAGTCATGTTGCAAAAAAGTGTCAATGTTGTCAAGTTGCACAAAGTAACTTTTGCATTGTTGGTGTCCTGCTCCTGATGCAACCAAACTAACAGTTCCAACACATCCAAATGGGTATGTTTAGGCTAGGCATGGTTCTATTTTTCACCCAAACATGTCGAAATAGTCCAAGCTACATTGTACCAACAATATCCCTGAAGAGTCCAAAGTGCAAAAAGGAAACAATCTTTGACAAGATGTTACTTGAAAATTGTGTCACTTAGAAACATTTTGTCTAAGGAAACATGATCATGTAGAGTGCCTCTACAATAGCCTCTCTCAGTTTTTTATATCTTTGAGGTATTTTCCCGTGGTGAAAGGTTTTCTGCTGCCCCAAAAATCATCAGGAGGTAGTGTAAAGTTGCAAAGGGGTGTAACTTTCATCCTGCTCCTGATGTGACCAAACCGATAATTCCAACATGTTTAGATGGGTACATTTATGCTAGGAATGGTCCTTTTTTTCACCCAAACATGTCGAAACAGTCCAAGCTACATTGTACCGATGATATCCCTGAAGAGTCCAAAGTGCAAAAAGGCAACAATCCTTGATGAGATGTTACTCGAAAACTATGATACTTAGAAACATTCTATCTAAGGAAACACAATCATGTAGAATGCCTCTACAATAACCTCTCTTAGTTTTATATATGTCTGAGGTATTTGCACGTGGTGAAAGGTTTTCTGCTTCCCCAAAAATCATCAGAAGGAGGCAGTGTAAAGTTACAAAGGGGTGTAACGTTTGTCTTGCTCCTGATGTGACCAAACTAAGTATTCCAACACATCTAGATGGGTACATTTACACTAGGAATGGTCCTATTTTTAACCAAAACATGTCGAAATAGTTTGAGCTACATTGTACCGATGATATCCTTAAAGAGTCCAAAGTGCAAAAAGATAGCAATCTTTGACAAGGTGTTACTCAAAAACCATCTCACTTAGAAACATTCCATATAAGGAAACATGATCACATAGAGTGCTTCTAAAATAACCTCTCTCAGTCTTTTATATCTCTAAGGCATTTGCCCATGGTAAAAAGTTTTCTGCTGCCCCAAAAATTGTCAGAAGGAGGCAATGTAAAGTTATAAAGGGGTGTAACTTTTGTCTTGCTCATGATGTGACTAAACTAATAGTTCCAACGTGTTTATATGGGTACATTTAGACTAGGCATGGTCTTATTTTTCATCCAAACATGTCGAAACAGTCTGAGCTACATTGTACCGACGATATCCCTAAAGAGTCCAAAGAGCAAAAAGGTAGCAATCCTTGACGAGATGTTACTCAAAATTTGTGTCAATTAGAAACATTATGTCTAAGGCAAAATGATCACATAGACTATCTCTACAATAATCTCTCTCAATTTTTATATCTCTGAGGCATTTGCTCGTGGTGAAAGGTTTTCTGCTACCCCAAAAATCGTCAGAAGGAGGCAGTGTAAAGTTGCAAAGGGGTGTAACTTTCATCTTGCTCCTGATGTGACCAAACTGACTATTCCAATGCATCCAAATGGGTACATTTACACTAAGCATGGTCCTTTTTTCACCCAAACATGTTGAAATAGTTTGAGCTACATTGTACCGACGATATCCCTCAAGAGTCCAAAGTGTAAAAAGGTAGTAATTTTTTACGAGATGTACTTAAAAACTGTGTCACTTAGAAACATTATGTCTAAGGAAATAGGATCATGTGGAGTGCCTCTACAATAACCTCTTTTAGTTTTTTATATCTCTAAGGTATTTACCCATGGTGAAAGGTTTTTTGCTGCCCCAAAAATCGTCAGATGGAGGCAATGTAAAGTTGCAAAGGGGTGTAACTTTCATCCTACTCCTGATGCGACCAAATTAACTATTCCAACACATCTAGATGGGTACATTTACTATAGACATGGTCCTATTTTTCACCCAAACATGTTGAAAAAGTTTGAGCTACATTGTACTGACGATATCCCTGAAGAGCCCAAAGTGCAAAAAGATAGCAATCCTTGACGAGATGTTACTCAAAAATTATGTCACTTAGAAACATTCTGTCTAAGGCAACATGATCATGTAGAGTGCCTCTACAATAACCTCTCCTAGGTTTTTATAGCTCTGAGGCATTTGCCCATGGTGAAAGGTTTTCTACTGCCCTAAAAATTGTCAGGAGGTAGTGTAAAGTTGCAAAGGGTTGTAACTTTCCTCTTGCTCCACGACGCAAGTTTTAAGTTGATTTCTTCCAAGGCACCAATGTGAGGTTGTTATGACGGTAAAGGGCACCTTGATTCATGATGTTGAATCTCCTTCCTCCTAGGTGCCAAAATGGATAGTTTAGACAAGAAAAGGCGCCTTAGTATACTTAGCTCATTTCTTGGTAATTTGATGGCTTCAATCACTTGTTCAAACCTATAGGAGACCATTTTACACTTAGGTACTAGATCTTAGGATTTAGAACATCTTCCTTCATGGCACCAAAATGAGGTTATTTAGAAACAAAAGTGCGCCTCCATACAAGATGCTTATTCTCCTTCCACTTAGGCACTCATTCATGATGATCCAAGTGACAATAGGCACCTAGACTTCATTTGGTAAGATTTAGTCATTTTGAAGGTTCTAACACTAGGCACTACAGTTGGAAGTGATTTGAAGTTCATTTTCCTCTAGGCACCCAAAATGGATGGTGGAGACAAGAAAAGGTGCCTAGGCTTCTTTTGACATTTTTCAAAGTCTTCCTAAGTTCTATTATGTTATATTGACCCTTAGGTGCAAATGGATGATCTAGGATGACTCTAGGCGCATATCCAAGGTGATATCTTTCTAGGTTGAATCTTCACTAAGTTTAGACTTCACTTTACATCAAGGCATGTGTAGAGTATAAAACTCTACATTTTGTTTTTAGCAACGTGCCCACGAGTTTTAGTTTTTGTGTCTATAAATGTTTCTGAGAATGACCATGAGGGTTTCCAAGGGTTTCATTTTATTGTTGCCGTGGGTTTCTTTTTCCAGTGCCATGGAGTCCGACAAGTGTCAAGCCACTTTTGTTTCTAATTTACAACTTTTACAACAGATTGTGCCACATGGATTAAATGTCTCTAATACATTCTAAGTTGTAAACCTGCGGAAGACACCACATGTCACCTACGGAGACACAGTTATAAAGTTTCAGTGTGCTTGCAAAAGAAGCCATGTGTATTTTGTGATAGCCACGGAGCTTGCCAAGTGTCAGCTTCCATGCGTCTGTTTATATATCCTTCGATGCAAAGTAATAAATGGAGGTAGGCCCTAGTGTAAAAGTTTAGTGATGTGAAATGTGCCATGTGGTGGATACGGCACCAAAGTAAAAGCTTTTGCCCCTTCCTCTAACGATAATAAATGTTTCTTAAAGCATGTGGAGCCTAACATGTGTCAACATCCACGTGAGTCTCAAAAAGGTTCTAATGTTTCAAGAAGACTGTAGAAGTTGCCACGTCTCAGTTGTTGTGAGCACGGAAGGTGCCACCTATCCCTATTTCTTTCTTTTGAAAGCTACTAAACGGAGGGTTGTGGGTCCCATTTCTTATATGTCTTAAAGCTTCAGAGCAGTGGATCACGACAGTTGTCACAGGCAGGGGCTACCTGAATATAGACACAGTTCAGCAAGAAGGTACGGATAAAGACATGTATCTATTTCTAGTTGCTGTAGATGCTGCCATGTGTCAGTTTCTTGTTTCTCCTGAGAGATGAAGAAATTTCAAGTTATATATGCACAGACGCTGCCATCTGTCATGAAGTTTTTTTTCTAAGGAATGCGGAGGTCAACAAGTGTCTGTCCCTGAGTCAGTGGAGGTATACCACATATGTTTTGTCACAGCCAATGGGCTTGCAGAAAATGTAACAATTGTAGATTCAAAGATCCTTAACTAACAGAGGACTCCCAGTTACCTCCAATTTAGTTAGGCTGTTGGGATTCAATTGTGTAGACAATCTAGAGTCGCTCCTGTGTTACAAATATGTAACATTCATAATAAATCAGGAGATATAGAGAGATTCATTCATAGATAGTTTTGCCAGAGATAGTTTTCTGTCAGAGTTTTAAGAGAGAAGTTTGATACTTTCTATTGTGACCAGTGAATATCACTTGCCTTTGTTTTGTTATTCTTGATTTAGAAGGTTAATGTAACTTTGCATATATCTGTGCCTCTTATGTTTTTGGAAAATTAATGAGAAATATGGAGTTCTGTGCCTTGGTTGATATTTCTGTGTCATTGCAAATTGTCTCAATGTGAGCCTTTGATTCTATTCATTTTATTTATTTATGTTAATCATGCAGCCTCTACTCTTTAATGTGACTGAATCTTGAGGATATTTTCACTGTGCTTAGTTGGAGAGAAACAATTTTTATTCAGGCACATCGCCATAGATAGATTTGCTTTCATTGTATCTATAATCCTATTTATTTCTTACCCTTTTCCCAAAGACTCATTTAAGATAGAGAAGAGCCAGCTTCTTTAAAATCTAGAGGTTGTTTCAGGTAGCAAGTCCCATATTCCTGAAACTTCCCATGTTGGTGTTGGAACTTGCTCAATTTTACACATCAATAGTGCCAAAATGGATAGTTTAGAGAGAGGCCAAAATGCGCCTAGAGGTATGATGCTCAATTTGATGTGTTTGATCAACTTTGATAATTAAGATGAATTGCCTCCCTTAAGGCATCCTCCTTTATAATTTGAAACATCCTTTCAATATCAAGGTGTAATTTTGAGGTTGTTTCGATGATGAAAGGTGCCTTGAGTTCTAGGCAGAGTTTTGAGGTTGTGCAAGTAGAGAAATGCACCTAAGGTCTTAAAGCAAATTTGTGCCTAAAACTAAAAATCCCTGAGGTATGACTTATTGAAGCCTATAGCCCCAATGTTATGTTGCATACTAAAATTAGGTAAGACTCAATGTAATCTCATAACCTCACCTTATATGCAAGAGGAATTACATTTAATAACCACAATGGTCATCAGGTGCTCATAAGCATATGATTTTGACTATCTTATTCAAAACAACAAACATAGTCTTTGCATCCCAATATGGTATAATAACAAGAAATTAAGAAATATTTTCAATTGACCAACTCATAAAGAATATTAATATTTTCTATTCAACATGATGATTCTTTTTTTTTCTAAATACAACTATTATCTTTTAGTTCCAAAATGAGGTTTAGGTGATACTTGAATAACAATAGCTAGCTTATTAGATCAAAAAACATCCTATGTAATACAAATGGAATTTAAATATTTGAAGTAGCCATCTACAAGTATCTATTCAAACATGGATTTATAATGCACGTAAGGACGCCATCAATAAATAAGATTTGTATTAACCAAATATTACATAGGCATACATCAATATATGTCGATATAAGTATAACATATATACAAAATAGCCATATAGGCTTACAAGAATTCCATATAGGCATACAATCTCAACTATATGCATTACAAAATATATGTCCACAAATGCCATATAGGCATACAATAAAGGAACACAATAAAAAGTCATTCCCCTCTAGCTGGTGAAGAGAATAGATCACAGGAAGCCTTTGATCTTCTAGGGGATGGAGACGCACATGTGGGTGGTCTACTACAAACCCGAGGGCTACTCCTATTTAGTTCTTCCTGCATCTTTAGCTGTTACAATAAAAATTATAGACATTAATATATAGAAATTACATGTTATAAAAAATGAAACATTTAACAAAATAATCACTTACCGCTACGATATAATCTGTCTTCTCACTTGCCTTAGTAGCCAGAATAGGTCATGATGATGTCATGTCCTATAGAAACCATCCAGATAGAAATTAAACTTCAAATCAATAATCTTTCGGTTTTTCAAAAATAAACAACTATAACAATGAATGTAAATTTAAATTTACTAATCTGCCTTATAGCCCTATCAATGCTATGGAGCTATGAATCGCAGAGGTCACACCATGCCTCATTGCCCTATTAACATTGGGAGGTGTCTCCGCAGCCTGCATCATCTGGAAATAAAACAATATTATTCAATTATCAAAACTATAATAGTGATGCAAATCATGGCTCCTAACATACACACACGTTCATCTAAACATGGAAGTACACACAATAAAGCACACAAGTCACATACAAAAATCTAGTAAGTACAATTCATTCATTAAACTATTTTTTCATTACCTCTATGAAGCTTTGAAGTCCACCACCACTGGCATGTGTTGCCCTGAAATCTCTAATATTAACCTATTCAACATCCAAAATTAAATATTAGAATACCATCTAGTGTAATATGCAGGCGGAGAACCATTGAAAACTACATCAATGCTATGACCCTAAAATTTCATTAAAATCATCAAACTGAATTAGTTAATATTGCATTTTAAAACTAAAATTTAATAAATTAAATTCAATAAACTTGCTAATATTTACCTGAGTATCAAGGCCGAAAGTCTCACTCAGGAGGGTATTTGTCATCACCATCTGCTTAGCTACAGATGTAGCCTGTACACCTATGTCCTGACTATCCATGGGGTCATAACCACAGGCTGACCTGCAAGTCTGACAAGAATGGGGTGGGACCATACTCCTCGCACTATCTCCCATCCTACTCTGTGCTATAGGACTGACATGTTCTATGATGCTCTGGGTCAAGGCACTAATGGACTGAAGTGTACCGACCTCAACACTCTCCTTCACAATGGAAAGGATAGAAACATGCTCATGGGCTAGTCTGTTGATTACTCATCTCACTACCCGCTGTGGGTCAACACGTGCCCCTAGTCTATCTTGTGCTGACCCCCCACCTCTACCCTAGAAGTCCCACATATCAAAATAGTTTGGCACTTTATTGAGGACAAACTCGCAGTAGAGTTTCCTCAAAAAGTATTGTGGGACCTCATTATTATTGCATGGAGGATGGTCAAAAACCATCCACCACCTCTACCCAAAATTTTCCCTTATCACTTGGTTGTTGTACCAATGGATAGGGAACCTCTTGCATGTAATGGGTGGAGGTTGATTTGTTTGTGGGTTTGTGAAAATCAAACACAAGTCTAATTTTGTAATTTGTAATTTTTTCACATCTTGGTATAACAGCTTGTCTATATAATAGTCTCTAAACTCTCTCCTCTTATCCGTCCAGCTAGATATTTGCTTGCTAATTGAATCTACATTTGATAACATAGATTCAAGAGATTCAACAAGTGTGGACCTATGCAAGGTTGAAGTGGAATGATCTTTCAACCTTGCAATTATATCTTCAATTTCTTTTTTGTTATTTTCAATTTGCCCCATTATATTTTCTTGTGTTCTAGGGGCATGTTGAGGAATGGATGGAGGAGGTTTTTGTTCCATAGGATTTTGTGGATTTTGAGGAGGAGGAGGAGGAGGTGCATTAATATTTCCTGACAATTAACGAAATTTACATCAAAAATCAACTCAAACCTACCTATTTAGAAACAAATTCAAACAAAAAACAAATAAACTCACTCTTTCGGCATGCTTAACGTCATGGCGGCATTTTGGCAACGGATTACAAAGATTTTACTATTGAATTAACTTTTGCAAAATGCGAGCGCACTTCCTATGGTTTGCAGGCCATGGGTATAGAGGAGAAAAAACAAATGAAATGAGATAAAAAGATTTTTTTTTAATTTATAATAGGTCATAACGCGCTCGTGTTATAACGTGAGCACATTATGGTTTGGCTTTGACAAGTCTCAGGCTTGTCATTACCAAACCATAATGTGAGTGCATTATAATGCGCTCGTGTTATGCATTGATTTTTTTTTTAAAACAATTTGGCCACTTTTTGGCCCCCCATCTTTTTGCACTTACCCATGGGCCCTATGTGATTGTATCAAACTTTGAATCTCCTTAACCAATCATCCTCTGGCAACTACTAGAGAATACGTGTCCTCAAATAAGTACCCACCATAATGGCCATGATCTCATGACATCGCCTACTTAAGGCATCCACCTCTACATTATACTTTCCTCTGACATAGTGTACATCGAAGTTGTACTCACACAAAAATTCCATCCACCATCTCTATCGTGCATTCAGATTTGGCTAAGTGAGTATATATTAAATACTACAATGGTCAGAATGAAGCTCAAAATGATGTCTAAGGAGGAAATGTCTGCATCTAGTGAGTGCATGTATTACAGCTGCAAGCTCAAAATCATGTGTAGGATAATTCTGCTCATGAGACTCAAGTTTTCATGACTCATACATGATAACTCATCCCTCCTGCATAAGCACTGTGCCTATACCATCCAGTGAAGCATTTGTACCTACCACAAAATCTTGAGTCAAGTCTGGAACTGCTAAAATGGGAGCACTGGTGAGATGCTCCTTAAGGGTCTAAAACACCCCCTCACACTGCTTTGTCCACTCAAATCTCTTCCGCTTACACTGAAGGGAAGTAATGGGATGAGATATACTAGAGAAACCCTCTACAAATTTGTGGTAGTACCCTACCAAACCCATGAAGCTTTTGACCTCTGTAACACTGGTGGGTGCTAGCCACTCTACAATCACCCTTACTTTTGATGGATCTTCTAAGATACCATCACTGGATATGATGTGCCCTAAATATTGTACCTCAGACTGGAAGAATGCACACTTAGCCAAATTGGCATAAAGCTGATGTCTCCTCAAACACTACAATACTTGCCTCAAATGATCCTCATGATCCTCCTTAGAGTAGGAATAAATCAATATGTCATCCAATAATATCAATACAAAATGATCCAGAAAAGTGCGAAACACCCCGTTCATCAAATTCATTAATACTACAGGGGCATTTGTCAAACCAAATGGTACCACTGTAAACTCATAGTGGCTATATTAGGTCTTGGAAGTTGTCTTATGAATGTCGGCCTCAATAATCCTTAGCTGGTGGTAACTGGATTTTAGATCTATCTTGGAAAATACTCTAGCTCCCCTCATTTGGTCAAATAGATAATCAATCCTCGGCAAGGGGTAGTGATTTTTAATTGTTAACTTATTCAACTATCTATAGTCGATGCATAATAAAGGGATCCATCCTTCTTGATGAAAATAACTAGTGCACCCCAGGGTGAGATGCTAGGATGGATGTGGCCCTTCTCTAATAAATCCTCCAACTAAATCTTGAGCTCACGAAACTCCTGAGTGGTCATCCTGTAAGGTGCCTAAGAGACCGGCTGAGCCCTTGGAACCAAATCAATATGAAAATCCACCTCCCAATGGGGTGGCATCACTATCAACTTTGATGGAAAGACATCTACAAACTTCTTGAAAATAGGGTGATCACCTAAGGATATCTCTATCAGTCCCTCTGATCTATCACTAAGGGTAATGGCAAACATATGGTACCCCTTACATATGCTCTGCTCCAACTACATAGAGGATATCATATGAAGTGATACAGGTCTCTGTACTCCTGATAACACCACTAGTGTGCCACAATCATCAACACACTCAATCATCTTATGCCTATAGTCTATCCTAGCATGGTGTGTGTCAAGCTAGGCCATGCCTAAAACTATATCAGACGACCCTAATGGGGTAATTTGAAGATCCGCTGATGTGGTGAAGGTCCCAAAAGTAATCATACAATCTGTGACCATGGTGTCCACAACCACTCTAGCCCCTGATGCTAACTCAACCTCCCACCTATCGTCTTGCCTACATGTCACTTGCCTACAATACTCCACAATAGTGGGGGAAATAAAAGAATTGGATGCTTTGGAATCAAATAAAACACTAATGGATGTGTCACCAAGCATACCTAGATCCTCGATAATAGTGGCTTGATGATTGGCCTAGCAATTCATGACCACTGCAAAAACCCTGTGGGTCCTCCCCACATCATCCACTATCTACTCTGAACCTACAGTGTGGGGCCCACCTACTCCAAATCCCCGTGGGCACTCTCGAGCCAACTATCCAAACTACCCACATATTCCTATGTAGACTAAGCCCTGCCAACCTAAGATGGTCCTCCTCTAGAACCACTGCTAAAACCTCCCTTGTGCATCTGCTAACTCTGTGGTGGCCCTAGCTACTGTCCATGTACCCTCTGATCTCTAGAGGGTCCCTGAGGCTACCAAGACTGAGTCTAATTGCTCTGGGTGCACTTCTATGGCCTAGGCTTGTGCCTCTGCTATTGTCACTAAGGTACCCTCAGGGGTCCAGAAGAAGACCTGAATTCCCCCTTAAAGGTGTGTGAAACTTGAGGAGTGGAAGAATCCTGTTGCTCTTGTGCCTTCCAGGACCTCCCCTGTATCTCCTCATCTATAAGGGCCTTTTCCACAGCATCACCAAAATCAACTAGATCAGCCATCTGAATGGATCCCGCAATACTGGGGTTCAAACCCCTAATGAAATAGTGGACAAGATGCTTTTCATCCTAACTGTAGTCCACATATTGCTGGAGTTCAAAACATTTGTTCTCATACTAAGCCACTTTGAAGCCTCTCTACTATAAATCGTAGAACTCGTCAATGCACCTCTATCTAAAATGCTAAAAAATCTAGCGCACTCTAAAGTGCTCCAAAAATGTCTCCCAAGTCAACGTGTCTATGGATAAGTGATGTTTCTGCTCCTTCTATCACCACTAGGTAGAAGTGGGTCCCCTCAATTGATGAATGGCAAATCTAGCCCTTAGATTGGTTGTGATAGGTTGCAACAAAAAACACCCCTCCAAACTGAGTATCCAAGACTCTGCCTCCACCCTGTCCTAAACAAATGGGAGGTTGTAATTGTAGCAACTCCCGAATCCTATCCCTAGTGCCTCAGGAACCCCCCGGTGTTGTCTAAGTCTGAGTATGTCAAGGTGATGGAGGGTGATGTCCCTCACCCACCTGCATGTGTAGTATACAGGGGGACTCCAACTCTGCTCTCATATCTCTGGTATATGCTCTTTGTCCCCAGGTTGATCCCCCTGAGGTCTCTCTACAATTGGAGGGAGTCTAGTCTTGAGTACTCCCATTAGGCCGTGCAAGGCCTGAAAAATCTAGGGCCCATAGTCTTGTCCCCTAACCTAATCAACACTCTCAGAGTGATGAGATTCTGCTTGTCTTTTTGGTGGTCGTGCTCCACCTGAATGATGCATGAGCATCCAGTGGTGTAAGGACAATCTTGCATCACCCAAAAAGAAGTTAATTCAAAATCATTGTAGTTGTTTTCATTTCTTTCCATAATTAGTGTTTTTGGTTCCATAATATCTAGAATAACGATGTAGGACTTTCAGTTTTTCCAAAACTACTAAAAATAGCAACCTACCTATTTTGGAAAGTCTACCTGCTATGTTTTGAAAGTTTGCAGTTGGGCATGGATTGAAGTGAAAACTTGCAAAAATTTACATAATGGAAATATAAGGCCTTTGGTGAAGGAATCAGGAAAAGATCATTTGTGAGCTGAAAGATATTGAAGTTTTTGTTTTCTGAAAAGCCCCTAAAAATTTCTAAAAAGAGATATGAGGCACTAAAACATCCCTAAACATCTGAAAATGTTGATGGAAATCCATTTACAATTTTTTGGCATGATAGTTCACATCGCGAGCTTTCTGACGCTTCAAATAGTTTGTCAATCAGACACCCGGATCAAAAGTTATGCTTCCCGAAAGTTGACCTACTTTTCGAGTTGTAAATTTCAAAATTTAGCTGGAGGTCACCAAAAAGTGTTATTTATGGCTATTTTGGAAACCTTGGGTGGTAGTAGAGTAAAGGGGGCAAGTGTAGAGTCAAGAATAGGCGAGAAAAATAGAAACCCTAGCAAATTTGGGGTTACAGAAGGCTGAAGAGTCTAGAGTCTTGAGGTTGGGAAAGCTGTAATGTGTTGCAGCAAGTAGGGGATTCATCCTATGATTGTAATTGGGATTCTGTAATGTAATGAGTTGCTCAAATAAATAAAAGAAAGTTCTATTTTCTATGTTCTATTTCTATTTTTGTGTGTTTTGTGATTTACCCCCTTCATCAAGTGGTATCAGAGCAAGGGTTCCTAAGTGTGTAGACAGATTGCCGACTGTGAGGTAGTTTGCACCAGGACCTGAGGTTGTGGGTTTGCTACAAAGACCAAGATGCCTCCATGAAGAAACCATGTTGGGAGGAATGCTTTGACAAAAGAGGGTTTTACAGCCCTGTAAAGGAAAATTGATGCATTGCAAGAGGAGCTATGAAGAGGGTTTGAGCCAAGGATAAGAGACGAAAGCAAAGATGAAGTTGAAGAAGAGCTATTTGAGGAAGAACAAGAAGCTGTCAAAGATCCTGCAGAAGTTAGGTTGTTGAGGGTCATTTCAAAGATTGGAAAGAGGCCCAGGATCGAGGTTTCTACATATTCTGGGGATTTGAATCTAGAACAGCTTATTGATTGGATCAATGACATGGAGGAGTATTTTGAGTATGAAGATGTGGAGGACCCAAATCGGGTCAAGTTTGTAAAAGCAAAGTTGAAGGGCCACACCAATATTTGGTGGAAGGAGGTCCAACTAGAGAGGAATAGAAGAGGGAAAGGAAAGATCACCAGATGGGATTGGATGGTGGAGAAACTAAAGAAGCAATTCATTCTTGTGGACTATGAGATGGAGTTACTAAAGAAGTTGCAAGGACTAAAGCAAGGTAACAAGTCTGTTAAGGACTATACAGAAGAGTTGTTGCAAGTATGGGCCTAACCGGTGTTGTCATTGATGTCAACATACTCCTATGACATTAATGATAAGGTTGGATGAGTTGTGTGTTGAGGATATTGAGAAAATTAGTCTCAATTAGGAACAGTGAAGAATAGTGATGACATAAGGTAAAAGTCCAAGATAGGATGAGGATCAGAGGATATGGATTAAAGGGTTTGTAGATATGTGTCTTAAGATGTTACAGTAGAGATTTCAGAGGTCCACATGAAGATATGAAGAAGTTATGGCAGTTCAAGTGAAACGGGTTCCGGTAAATGTTTAGTGATGGCAAAATGATATAGATAGGTCCAGTGAGATTCGGAAATGCATTCTCAAGTTCTGTGGATTTGAGAAAGTGCTCAGGAAGTCTATGTGGTATGTTAACTCAATTGGTTCATGGTTTGAAGGTCCACAAGTATCTATTCCTTTCTGACAGTAATGGCAGATTGTGTTCTTGAGGTTCCAGATGAAGGAGAGAAGGATTTCAGTAAGTAGAGGAAGTACAAATGTTCTTTGTGTTTCAAGCAAGTTTGTGGAGGTCCTTGGATCATGCTTAGTTTGTGTTTATGGTCCGCATTAGAATTGGGGTCCCGAAAATGAAGAATAACTTCCAGATGATGGTGTTCTTTATGTGATTGGCCGACCGGATGAATTATACATCTTGTGGATGTTTTTGTGGATGATTTCTAACTTAGATGTTTGTTCCTAAGTTGATGTCATGTATAAATAAGGGATTGCGAAGTCATTTTAGAGCGTGACTTGTGAAGATGAGTGTGTTGTAGCGAGGTCAAGAGCAAAAGGTAGAGCAAAATGTTTGGGCTTAAATGGAACTGACTTAAGCATGGTGAAGATGCTATTTACCAATTCAAGTATGTTATACTTATTCTTTTGTAGACAGTGTGTCTCTTGTAGGTAGTAAGCCTCTTGTGAGTAGTGTGCTCGGGCAGTGAGCCCTAATTGGCATGTGCCATTTTGTTTTTTTATTCTTCTAACAAAGAATACAATCTTGGGTTAGTCACCTTGTGGTTTTTCCCTTAACTAGGTTTTCCACGTCAAAATCTTGGTGTCTCATGTGTTGATGTGTTTCTACTCTTGATTAAATGCATTAAGTTTCATGTTTGATTTATTGTTATACTACTAAGTGAATATAAGTGTTGAAAATGAAGAAAGTTTTGGAGAACTGATTCACCACCCCCTCTTAGTTGTCTTCCCTAAGTCTAACAATTAGTATCAGAGCTAAGTTCCTCTAAAAGGAGCTTAACCACTTGAGGAGATCCAGGATGTCGTCCTACAAGAAGGATAGTCCAAAGTTTGATGGAACTAACTTTGCTCTTTGGAAAGGTCGCATGAAATGTCACTTGCAGTGTATGGGAATGGCATACTGGTCCATGGTTACAAAATAGTATGTACCTCCACAAGGTGGTCTGACAACCCTAAATGAAATCAAAAATGCTGAAAACACTCTGTGGACCAAAGAGGCTCTTCTAAGCACATTATCTGACTCAAAGCTCTCAAATGTTATTGATCTACCAACTTCCTTTGATATTTGGAATAAACTGAAACTTTTGCATGAAGGAGACTAGTATGTTAAATGTGCAAGGTTACAGAGTCTAAAAGGGAAATTTGAAAAACTGAAGATGAGAGATGATGAAAATATTACCTCTTTTATGCCAAGAGTGAATGAGTTGGTTTGTGGAATTAGAAATGTAGGTGGAACCCTAAGTGAAGATGAGATCATTGGCAGAGTTCTCAGATCCCTTCCTGCTTCTTATAAAATCAAGACTTTTGCAATTGAAGAATTTAGAGCTCAAACAATAGTCACAAGAGATCAATTGGTTGGTAAGTTGGCTGCTTTTGAAATGGCCAAGTTTGGAGATGATCCTCCAAAGACTAAATCTGCATTCAAAACCAGTGCCTCTATAAAAGGGAAACAAAGGTTTGATCTGGGAGAAAACTCTTCAAGGAACCTATCATGATATGAAAAAGCAAGAAAAGACTTGGAAGAAGAAGAAGAAGCTGAAACTACTCATCTTGAATCTCTTATTACAAAAAGATTACCAAGAGGATCCAGTAATTATGAAGGGAAATTACCTTTTAAGTGTTTTAACTACAATAAAATTGGTCATTTTGCCTCAAGATGTCTAGAAATATTTTCAAGACCAAATCCTAATAGACCAAGGTTTAAAAAGAATTGTTTCTATGTTCATGAAGAAAATGATAATGAAGGAGTAACAGATGATGAATCAGAGACAAAAAACAAATCTAGTAATGAATGGGTGTTTATTGCCATCAAAGAAGATGAACCAATATCCTCTGTATCTGTCAATCATAAAGTTGAAGAAAGAGCTCTAGCTGCCCAAGTTGACGCAAAGGATGATTGGGTTATTGATAGTGGATGCTCTCACCATATGACAGGTGACAAGAATAAGTTCTTAAATTTGGAAACGTATGAAGGAGGAATTGTAAAATTTGGAGATAATTCTGCTGGCAGAATTAGAGGTAGAGGAACTATTTCTCTTGATGGAAAGAACAAAACCAGTAATGTACTGTATGTTGAAGGATTAAAGCACAATCTTCTCAGTGTTGGACAACTGGTGGACAAAGGCTATGATCTCAGATTCAGGAATAGAAAATGCAAGATCTTTGAAAGTTCTAGAACTGAGATTGCATCCGGTACTCAAACTAAAGGTAATATCTTCCACTTGGTTGGTACTAGTAAAAGTTGCTTATTTGCTCAAATTGATCAATGTTGGTTGTGGCATAGGAGGATGTGTCATGTAAATTTTGATAATATCATTAAGATAAGCAATACTCGGCTATAAGAGATCTTCCAAAATTAGTGAAACCTACTAATAGCTTGTGCAAAGAATGTCAGTTGGGCAAATTGAGTAGAGTCACATTCAAAAGTAAGGAATTGTCTTCTATCGGACTATTGGACTTAGTTCATATTGATCTTTGTGGTTCGGCAAGAGTTAGAAGTATCCAAGGTGATAGATACTTCATGTTGCTAATTGATGACTATTCCCGGATGATGTGGGTAACCTTTCTAAAAGAAAAATTAGAAGCACTTGAGAAATTCAAAATATTCAAGGCCATGGTGGAGAATGAAACTAGATTAAAATTGAAATGTCTGAGGTCTGATAGAGGTGGAGAATTCACATCCAGTGAGTTCATAGACTTCTGTGAGAGACATGGAATAAAGAGACAGTTGTCTACCCCTAGAACTCCACTGTAGAATGCAGTGGTTGAGAGAAAGAACTAGACCATCTAGGAACCATCCAGGACCATGATGATGGAAGTAAATGTTCCTCAGATCTATTGGAGAGAAGCTATCAGCATTGTAGTCTACACTCTCAATCGAGTTCAAATTAGAAACAATACAGGTAAGACCCCTTATGAACTTTGGTTTGGCATTACTCCCACTATGAGATGTTTCAGAGTTTTTGGTAGCAGATGTTACATTAAAAGGGATGAAGATCTAGGAAAGTTTGATGCTAGAAGTGATGAAGGAATAGGAATATTCTTGGGTTACTCTACTCAAAGCAAAGCATACCGGTGTTACAACAAGAGACTGAGAAAGATTGTAGAAAGTGTAAATGTGAAGGTTGATGAAGAAATGGAAAGACCCTCAAGAATTCATGAGTATGATGAAGATGATCAGAATGGTGTTTAGATTCAAAATATCCAAGCCTCTTCTGAGAAACAAAGTCAAGTTGATCTAGTAAGTCAGGAAGAAGAGATAAGTCTCAATGACACTGATCAAGAGTTAGAGGTGCAAGAAACTCCCAAAGTTCTAAGGTATGTAACTCTAAACCACTCTGAAGATTAGATCATAGGTGACAAAAGAAAAGGAGTGCAAACAAGGAGGAGAATTGCTCAAAATTTAGATGAGTATTGTCTAATTTCCAAGATTGAACCTAAGACAGTGAATGAAGCTTTTAATGAGGAAAATTGGTCAAAAACAATGGAGGAAGAACTAATGCAAATTAAGAAAAATCACACTTGGGATCTTGTTCCTAGACCTAGAAACAAGAATATGATTGGAACCGAATGGGTCTTCCGGAACAAACTGAATGAAGCTAGTGAAGTAATCAGAAATAAAGCTAGATTGGTCTGGAAGGGTTACTCTCAGATTGAAGGAGTTGAATTTGAAGAGATTTTTGCTCCGGTGGCAAGAATTGAAGTAGTCAGATTATTTCTTGCATTTACTGCCTTTAAGGATTTCAAGGTGTATCAAATGGATGTCAAATCTACCTTCCTAAATGGTAATTTGGAAGAAGAAGTGTACATTGAGCAACTGGATGGATTTCAATTGTCTAATCATGGTGGCATGGTCAACAAATTGAAAAAGGCACTGTATGGACTGAAGCAAGCCCCAAGAGCCTAGTATGAAAGATTGGATAAGCATCTCTTAAAGATTGGTTTCAATAAAGGTACTGCTGACAATAATTTGTATTTCAAAATTGATCATGAAAATATCTTAATTATTGAAGTATTTGTTGATGATATCATTTTTGGAGGAAGAGATAGTATGTGTAAAACTTTTGCAAGTCAAATGAAAAGTGAGTTTGAGATGTCCATGCTTGGAGAAATGAATTTCTTTTTGGGTCTACAAATTACTCAAACAAAGAAAGGAATCTTCATTTCTCATTCAAAATATGTGAAAGAATTATTGAGGAAATTTGGGATGGAAGACTCTAAGCCAATGAACACTCCAATGGCAACCAGATGCAAGTTGAGCAAAGATGATGACTCTCCCAAGGTTGATCAAACAAAATATAGGTCAATGATTGGAGGAGTGTTGTATCTCACTCAAACTAGACGAGATATTATGCAGGCTGTTGGTCTTGTTGCTAGATTCCAAGTTGATCCTAGAGAATCTCATGTTATGGCAATAAAGAGGATTTTTAGATATCTAAAGGGGATAGTTGAGTATGGGATGTGGTATCCTAAAGATCATGATTTCTCTCTTCACGCATATACAGATGCTGATTGGGCAGTAGATGTGGATGACTGGAAGAGTACCAGTGGTGGTGCATTCTGTTTGGGGAAGAGATTGGTTTCTTGGTTAAGAAAGAAATAATAAGCTATATCTCTGTCCACTACAAAAGTAGAATATATTGTTGTAGCAGGTAGTTGTACTCAGGTTTTGTGGATGAAATAGATATTAAGAGACATCAGAGTAGAGTATGAGGAGCCTATCACAATTTTCTGTGATAATTCAAGTGCAATAAACATATCCAAGAATCTGGTGTTGCATTCAAAGACTAAACATATATCCATCAGGTTTCACTTTTTGAGAGAGCAAGTGAACAAGAATGAAGTCAGATTGGAGTTTGTGCCTTCAAAGGATCAGATTGCAGACATCTTTACTAAACGTCTACCTAAGGACTCTTTTGAGTTTCTCAGGGAGAAGTTAGGGGTTATTGCCACTCTGGTGGTGAACTAAGATGCACTGATGTGCATTAGTCTGGTGGATATCACAGTCACATCTTGTGGTCTGAATTGATGATGGAGAGCTGCTACTCAGGGGGAGCAGCAGGCATGGTTCTGAAGTGGTGGAACTGCAAGTATGTACTCTTTGCCATTGATGTCAAAGGGGGAGAGAAGACATGTGAAAAACAAGTGGTTGCTAATCAAACGGGGAGCAGTAAAGGGAGAGAAGACATGTGAATGGTTATTGCTGATAGGGGGGGTTGTGACAGTAAGGTGATTTTCTTGTCTTGATGGTTAAAATAGTTTTTCACATCATATGTTGCCATCAATGAAAAAGGGGAGATTGTTGCAAGTATGGGCCTAACCGGTGTTGTCATTGATGTCAACATACTCCTATTAAATTAATGATAAGGTTGGATGAGTTGTGTGTTGAGGATATTGAGAAAATTAGTCTCAATCAGGAACAATGAAGAACAGTGATCACATAAGGTAAAAGTCCATGATAGGATGAGGATCAAAGGATGCAGATTAAAGGGTTTATAGATATTTGTCTTAAGATGTTGTAGTAGAGATTTCAGAGGTCTGCATGAAGATATGAAGAAGTTATGGAAGTTCAAGTGAAACTGGTTCAGGCAGATGTTCAGTGATGACAGAATGATACAGATAGGTCCGGTGAGATCCAGAAATGCATTCTCTAGTTCTGTAGATTTGAGGAAGTGTTTGGGAAGTCTGTGTGGTATGTTAACTCGATTGGTTTGTGGTTTGAAGGTCCACAAGTGTCTATTCCTTTTGACAATAATGGTAGACTATGTTCTTGAGGTTCTGGATGAAGGAGAGAAGGATTTCAGTAAGTAGAGGAAGTCTAGATGTTCAGGCAAGTTTGTGGAGGTCCTTGGATCATGGTTAGTTTGTGTTTATGGTCTGCATTAGAATTGGTATCCCAAAAATGAAGAATAACTTCCGGATGATGGTGTTCTTTATGTGACTGGATGACCGGATGAATTATACATCTTGCGGATGTTTTTATGGATGATTTCTAACTTAGATGTTTGTTCCTAAGTTGATGTCATGTATAAATAAGGGATTGCGAAGTCATTTCAGAGCATGACTTGTGAAGATGAGTGTGTTGTAGCAAGGTGAAGAGCAAAAGGTAGAGCAAAATGTTTGGGCTTAAATGGAACTGACTTAAGCATGGTGAAGATGCTATTTACCAATTCAAGTATGTGATACTTATTCTTTTGTAGACAGTGTGTCTCTTGTAGGCAGTAAGCCTCTTGTGAGTAGTGTGCTCGGGCAGTGAGCCCTAATTGGCATGTGGCATTTTTTTTTCTCTATTCTTCTAATAAAGAATATAATCTTAGGTTAGTCACCCCGTGGTTTTTCCCTTAACCAGGTTTTCCACGTCAAAATCTTGGTGTCTCATGTGTTGATGTGTCTCTGCTCTTGATTAAATGAATTAAGTTTCATGTTTGATTTATTGTTATACTGCTAAGTGAATATAAGTGTTGAAAATGAAGAAAGTTTTGGACAACTGATTCACCCCCCTCTCAGTTGTCTGTCCTAAGTCTAACAAGAGTTTTATAAGATTACTATCAGGGTAGGCCATGCAGAGCCCAACAAGGAGAAGGCAACGTGTTACATTAATGGGTTGAGGCTAAGTATTCAAGAGGAGCTGAGCCTAGTCAGAATGACCACCATAGAAGATGCATACCAGTTTTCCCTGAAGGTGGAAGAGAAGCTGAATAAAAGATTTGACAGCAAGCAAAGGGGAAGAGGTCAAGGCGGAAGGACTGGTGGAAGACCCTATGGGGGCTGAAATGAAGATGCAAAAAAAGTGAAGAAGCTGGCACCAGTCAAAATCAAAGAGGAGATAATACCTCCCAACCTCATGACTAGAACAATGGTGAGCAAAGATGAATAGGAAGAGGTAGACCTAGGTAAGGACCTGGAAGAGGAGGTTTCAGAGGAACCTGTTTCCAATGTGGAGAAGAAGGGCATTGAGCATATGAGTGTCCACAACATCAAGGAAGGAGAAATAGACGACCTAAAGGCAATGCATGAGTTGCACATGTAGATAAAGATGCACATTTTGAGCATTCTGAAGATGTTGAAAGGGGACAAACCCTAGTTGTTAGAAGAACCTTGCTGAATGAGGAGAAAGAACCCAATCAAAGGAAGAGTTTATTTCACACAAGGTGCAAATGTGAAGGTAAGTGTTGTAATATTATTATTGAAAGTGGAAGCACTGATAATCTTGTTTCAGAGGAGATAGTTGACAAGATGAAGTTGACAAGAAGAAAGCATCCACATCCATATCAGATTGCATGGTTGCAGAAGGACCACTGAGCTTTGGTCAATGAGTAGTGTTTAGTGAAGTTCAAGATTGGGGACTACCATGATGAGGTGCTATGTGATATCATACCAATGGATGCATGTCATATGTTGCTGGGGAGGCCGTGGCAGTATGATAGGAGCATTGTCCATGATGGTCATGCAAACACATATTCCCTAACAAAGGATGTGTTGATAACTGAGAGGGGGGGTGAATTAGTTATCTTAATTTTTTTAGCTTTCTGATCTTTCTTAACAATTAATGCAATATTAAATCAAATGAGCAAACATAACTATGAAATGGAAATGACACCAATACACATGACACAGTATTTTTGAAGTGGAAACTCAGTTAAGGGAAAAACCACGAGGTGATTAACCTAAGATATTATTCTCTATTAGAAGAATGGAAGTAACAAGATGGCACTTGCCAATTAGGGCTCACTACCTGAGCACGCTGCTCACAAGAGGCTCACTTCCTACAAGAGACTCACTGTCTACAAGAAAGGAAGATAACACAATGTTTGAACTGATAAGAAGCATCCACACATGTTGGGGTTTAGTTCCAGTTAAGCTCAATAAACTGATCTGCTGGACTTCATTCTTGCTCTCACTTGATGCAGCTGTATTGTCACATTCCGAACCTCTTCTCCTATCTTTACTCTACTCTTTTACTTTTCTTCACACTCCACAACATGTTGTACACACATTCACATCTGAATCAATCCTATATATATATCTACACAAGTGATTTCATCACCTTTCTAGTCGGCATCTAGAACAGTCAATAATTTCCTCAAACTCTGATCTGTCGGCTGAATCCTTGCACACCAAGTAATGCAGATCAGGCATATACTTGTAGAAGTTATCAATCATGTCAGTCAAACATAACTTATGCCTTAGGGACCTTTTCCATCATTAGTAACACATCTGGAATAATGTCTGATGTTCTGCTAGTCAGTTCTTTCTCTGTTCTCACTATCAATTAGGAACCTGATACTCAAGTATTCATATCTCTTCATCTTTTCAACACCAGAGGCTAAATCCTTGGATTCTATCTATCAAGATACTCCTCTTGACTTCCCAAAATCCACAGTTCACCAAATACTTCCTCTGAGAGATTTGGACCTGACTGTTGGACCTTTCCACATGCTTTGTTCTTGCTTACCGGACCTCAACACTTTGCAATCTGTCTTCCAGTAAAGACTCATTATGTCCTGCAGATTTCTGGGCTCCTTTGTTTCCATCAATGACAACATTCATGAATCCATATAGTGTCTCTTGCCAACAATCTCCCCCTTTAGCATTGATGGCAGCGCTTAGTGAAAAATGACTAAGTGTAGCACTATACTCCCCCTTAGTTGATGCTCTGTCTCTATGTACATTTTCTAGAACTCCCCCTTAGTTGGATACCTCATTTTTCACTACTCCTCACTCCCCCTTTGACATCAATGGCAAAGGGTGGGGTCTGTATACCAAAAATTTCTCAAAAACACTTCCATACTTAGCCGCATAAGTATTTGTACATGCTATGCTTTACATAAACTGAAGGATATCTATGAAAGTTGTCTTCAATTGGACGAGTTTTGTTGCCCAATTTGGCTTCATTCTATCCAAAATTGATATGTGACCACTCAATAGAAATGCAAATACATCTGCTCTTTTTAGATCTGTAGGATCACTGGTCCAGGCTGTGATCTAGGCTTCTTGTATGGCCTCATACATGGCCTTAACTTTGGGATGATTATCCCTCTGAGTTTACCCAACCTATTTATTCTATTTTTCTTTTCCTTCTCAAGTTTCTTGATCTCATTCAAGACTACAATAGTCTGACATTCTTGATTTATTATAGAGGAAGAGAGAGGATCAAAATTCTTTGATAGGTTTGATAGTTTATCCACCTGTTCTTTTATTTTCTTCTCAATATCCAATGTTACTTTGGACCATGATAAACAAAATTTGTACATTTCTCCTCCATCTTTAAGAGCATTTTCTGAGCTCTTTATTCCTATATTCATATTTCTCCTATCATTAATTATCAACCCTTAAACCTTTGAAAATATCTTATCAGAGAACTCTTTCCAGACCTTAACCTCAGCTGACTTCTCTAAAGACTCAAAATGAGTGCTGAAAGAATTAATAAGAGACTTGAGATTACTATATGAAGAAGCTGAGGAGTCCTTCTGAAAGGATGGCATAATTTTTTCAAGCACTCCGGATGCAGCTGCTATAAGCTCACAGTCTTCCATGTGAGATTTCAGTAGTTTCTCTTTGGCCTTTGCATTTGCAAATGAAGCTATCTTCATTGTTTGTACCGAAGAAAGAGAATCAAAATCAAATGGCCCTTTTAGCAGTTCTGGTTCATCAATCTCCATGCTCTCTTTTGTCAGGAAGTCCTTGATAGATTCTATAGTGTCTCTTACCAGAGACAGATTCTTCTTCTCTTTTGTAGTCACAGAACTATCTCTTGGGGCTTTAGCATCTTATTTTTCTTTCACCTCTGCTTCTTTCTCCTTTATTCTTTCTTCTCCTTTGGATCTAGAGTTACCAGGGGAAATTGGAGGAGTGATGTTTGTCTGTTCATGGGCCACCTCTTCCAGAGCAGAGTATTCCAAGTCCTCAGCTGGTTTTGCACCGGTATTCATAACCTCTTCTGTCATTTTCTCGGTTGACTCTTTAGCAACACTTGTGGTTGATGGATTAGTACCCAAGTCTTCTATAATTGGAATGTTGAATCTTTTAAATGCATTTCAGAGGATCTCTTCTATCTCTTTTGCAACTTTGTCAGTCTCTCTAAGAAAAAGTTGATTCATCCTTGCTTTGCCCCTGAACTCATCCTTACAATCTTTGAAGACCATGTTCATTTTCTTGGGATCGATTGCAAGTTATAGCTGAATTGCTATCTGTTCCCAGATTTCTAGGTCTTTGGCTTGGGCATTGTTCTTTCTTATTTCTAGTTCCTTCTGCAAGCTTTTGGGGATCAGAGATATGATTTCAATAAATGCTTTGTTGTAGATATTTAGGTATTTGACTATGGCATCTTGTAGTATCTTCTAATCTGCCTCACCATAATCATCATAGAACTCAACCATTAGCTAAAGATTTCTATCCATTGTGACTAATTTGATTATGTCATCAATGTGAAGAGTGGGTTTTTCAACATATTCCTCTATCTTTTCTTCTTCCTCTTGACCGGTAGAGTGTTCACCAGATGTTTTCTTCCTTTTCTTCATTTTCCTAATTTCTTCATCAGATTCAGTCTCCTCTTCATCCCTTTGATTGGCATAAGCTCTTGTGGCTTTTGTCTTCATTCTTTTCTCTCCTTTACAGGATGATTTTTCTTCTAGTTCTATCATCCTTGATCTTTTGGTAGTAGAAGGTGTAGATCTCTTTGATGATCTGGTCCGGGTGGAAGGTTTTACTAGAACACTTTCCTCACTTTTCTTTTCTGCCTTCTTCTCTTCCTCAGCCCTTTCCACCTTTTTCCTGTTGGCATCCAGTGCCTCCTTTGAGATGCCAAGGCCTTTGGCAACATCTTCAACTTCTTTTCTCACCTTTCTCTTGATCTTTGGTTGTCTGAGTTCCACATGAATCTTTACACTTAGCTCCTCAAATGTTCCAAACCTTTCTGACTTTAGGTCCTTTGGCTAACTGAGCATGTGTTGATTATGTAATTCCACAATTTGTTCATCAACTTCATACCCCATGGGCATGATCCAGACTATCCTTGGCTCTACTGCCTCCATTAGGTATTGATCAGTGTCTACCATGAAGCACACTGTATCTTTATATTTCTCAACCAATGATTTTGGGATTCTTTCTCTGATTTGCATAGTATTTTGGAAGTTCTTAAAGTACCCCCACACAACTGTATTCCTTGCCTTAGCATCCCTGAGTTCATGCAAGTAATCTCTGATCTAAATTGCTACCAGTTTGTCATCATGCCATACCCATCCACTTGATCCAGGTAGCTCATTCCTGAAGAAGAAAAATAAACATAAGATCAGTCCACCATATTTAAAGGAGTTCTTCTTGTCCTTTTTGATCTTCTGTATGTTTTCCATTAATTGGCTCAAAACAAGTTCACAGAGATCATATTCTGCATTCTTTGTTAGCATCTCATAGGTAGTATATATTGCACTTCCGGATACTGAATTCTCCCTACTGGAGTGATATATCTTATATCCTATTATCATAGATGCAAACTTGATATCTGGGTCAGTAATATCTTCAATGGTCATTGCCCTCTTATCAAATTTTGATTCGGTGGCCTCAGTTACAATGTTATTTTTGATAGATTTGAGGATCGATATTCCTTCAGAGGAGTGTAAACTAGTTACTGCCCTAATCGCCTCCTTAGTATTTTTTAAGGTCTGTCTAGCCATAGGAAGTTGTCATGCACCCTACTCAATACATACCAGACCCATTCATCTTCCTCAAAACAGGGGAAATGAATGTACTGATCAAAGTGTTTCTCCCGGAGTCCCTTATACTGTGGTTTGAGCTCAAATGCATCATCTAATAGTTGTTTGTGATAAATATCTCTAAGTTTGAATTCCCCAAATTCTTCAATATTTGCATGAATGTAAACACTAATATCTTCTGTATGCAGTACACCATGCGAAACACTAGAAAATGCTCCTAGGGGATCTACTTCCAAGGATTTGTATGGATGTTTCTTAAATATGGGGTGAGGTCTATCAAAGATCTTTACAATATTCAGAGTAGCCATCATACAAGATTTTGCAGAAAAGAAATCTAATAATGAAAATACCTCTTGCGCCTGTAGGGTTCACGGAGTGAATTTGATTGATTGCTGGGATGAATTGATTTTTGCTATGGTCACTTGAGAAATCTTGTTGTAGAGCTCCTTTTCCTTTTCTTCTTGAGTGCAAAAGTGCAAATGACGAATGAATGAACTCTTTTATTCCCAAAAAGCCCTAATTTTTACCCTGCAATAAATGTGCAACCTAATTCATTCTGGTTTTCCTTGTATTCCTTGTTCGAGGAGGAAGAAACTCATCCAGATCATTATGATGGCCTTGTGATTGATGTTAGTGATGAATCATAATGTCCACTTCTCCTTCTGATCATCTCATGTATCTGCAGATCAACCTGTTTCAATTTGGAATCATACTGGGCCAATCTTGTGAGAAACCTAGTTTACCAGAAGACTTGTTTAACCGGACCAATTCTGAAGGAATTAGACTTTTTAAATTTTCTTGTGGATCTCTCAAATATTTACCTGACCTTCTTTAGATGTTTCTCTAGAAACCTTTTGATCCGCAGCTTCTCATGTGCCAAATTTAGGCACCAATAGACTGGCTGGGGAAATTGGCTTATCTTTTGTTGCTCCCCCTGAGCCAGAGCTTACCTTTTAGTTTCTGGAAGAAATATCAGCACCAAAGTCTAGTGCAGATTCATTTCCAACATTCTCCATACTTTTCTTCACCCAAATCTTGTTCATCTCACTCTGAACTTCCTCTGCATACATTTTTCTTTTACCTTTGTCTTGATTCTGATTATGATGCACCAAACCCCTTTTGTCCTGATTCTTGCTTCTATAGAATTTGGCAATATGACCAGATCTATTGCAATTATAGCAAATAACATTTCTTTGTATATTTGATTGATATCCTCTTGATTTGCACTAACTATCCATATGTCCCATTCTATTGCATTCAAAGCATCTACCATTGAAAGATTTGCTCATTTGTATATATCTACATTCATAAGATTTATGACCATACCTCTTGCAGTTGAAACATTGTCCAGAGAAGGGTGTAATAGTTTGATTCATTCTTCTTCTGCACTAATTTGTTTTATGACCAAAGTTATTGCAGTTGTGGTAGTATCCATTGAAGGATGGATATCTTTGAGCATTTGGTTGTCCTACCAGAGGACTTCTAGGTCTATTACTTGGAGTGGAGTTCCTCTGACTGGATCCGGAGCTTTCCCCTTTTTCATATCCCAATCCACGCTTGTCATCTATCCTCTTTTGGCTTTCAAGAAGAACTTCAAGTTGAGCAGAGCTTACTTTGAATTTCTCTTTATATTCATTTGTTGTTTGAAGGTCCCTTTTGAGAGTGTCAACCCCATTTTCAAGTTGTTGTTCCTTTTCTTTAGCTTCTTCAAGATCAGATTCTAGGTGTCTGATTATCCTATCCATATTGTGGCAGTCTTCAGATTTTTCCTTGAGAGATTATCTTAGGTTGTCTTCAATTTTTCTTTTCTCTTCAATTTCTTGGGTGAACTTCATGACTCCTGATTCCATTTCATGTCTCATCATATTGACTTCTTTTGATAACTTTTCACATAACTTGTTCTTCTCATTCAGATCATCATTAGTGTTATTGGCTTCATTTTGATCTGCTAATTGTTGAAGTAGTCCTTTTCTCTTTTTCATAGAGATACTCAGTTTTTCTCTTAGTTCATTGATGAAGTCATCGGCTTGTCTAAGTCTCTCCTTCAGTTCATTGACCTCAAAATTAGATCGCTCAAGATCATCTAGGGCAGACTGAAGTTGTTGCCTCATTCCATATATATCCATTTGAATTCCCAGATCTTCCTCAAGCTGTTAGGCTCTGTTTGGAGGAACTTAGCTCTGATACCAATTGTTGATAACTAAGAGGGGGGTGAATCAGTTATCTTAATTCTTTTAGGTTTCTGATCTTTCTTAACAATTAATGCAATATTAAATCAAATGAGCAAACATAACTATGAAATGGAAATGACACCAATACACATGACACAATATTTTTGACATGGAAACCTGGTTAAGAGAAAAACCATGGGGTGATTAACCCAAGATATTATTCTCTGTTAGAAGAATGGAAGTAACAAGATGGCACCTACCAATTAGGGCTCACTGCCCAAGCACACTGCTCACAAGAGGCTCACTACCTACAAGAGACTCACTGTCTACAAGAAAGGAAGATAACACAATGTTTGAACTGATAAGAAGCATCCACACATGCTAGGATTCAGTTCTGATTAAGCTGAATAAACTGATCTACTGCACTTCATTCTTCTCTCACTTGATGCAGCTGTATTGTCACATTCTGAACCTCTTCTCCTATCTTTACTCTATTCTTCTGCTTTTCTTCACACTCCACAACACACCACACACACATTCACATCTGAATCAATCCTATATATATATATATATATATATATATATATATATATATATATATATATATATATATATATATATATATATATATATATATATATATATATATATATATATATATATCTGCACAAGTGATTTCATCACCTTTCTACTCAACATCTAGAACAGTCAATAATTTCCTCAAACTCTGATCTGTAGGCTAAATCCTTGCACACCAAGTAATGTGGATCAAGCATATACTTGTAGAAGTTATCAATCATGTCAGCCAAACATAACTTATGCCTTAGGGACCTTTTCTATCATCAGTAACACATCCGAAATAATGTCTGATGTTCTACCAGTCAGTTCTTTCTCTGTTCTCACTATTAATTAGGAACCCGATACTCAAGTATTCATATCTCTTCATCTTTTCAACATCGGAGGCTAAATCCTTGGATTCTATCTGTCAAGGTACTCCTCTTGACTTCCCCAAATCTGTACTTCACCAAAATACTTCCTCTGAGAGATTCGGACCTGATTGTCAGACCTTTCCACATGCTCTATTCTTGCTTACTGGACCTCAACACTTTGCAATCTATCTTCCGGTAAAGACACATTATGTCCTACGGATGTGTGGGCTAACCTTTGTTGCCATCAATGACAACATTCATGAATCCATATAGTGTCTCTTGGCAATAGGATGGAGTTCGTCATAAGTTGAAGTGCTTGATGGAGGTGGAAGAAAAGGTATGTAGTACTACCAGAATTTGCTTGGTAAATGGTAGGAAATTTTTGGAGGGTATGAAGCATGAGCATTGTTGCTTTGCATTGATTCCTAAGATTAGTCAAGAGAACTATGAAGATGTACCAGTAGAAGTTTTAGATATGTTGGAAGAGTTCTAGGACATTATCTCTGATAATGTACCAAAAGGTTTACCACCAGTAAGGAAGATAAGTCATCAAATGGATTTGATACTAGGAGCCAATTTGCTAAACAAGGCAATCCACTGAATGACCCCTGCAGAGAATGAAGAGCTGAACAGATAAGTTTAGGAGTTGTTGAGGAAGGGATTGATAAGTGAGAGCCTAAGTCCATGTGTGGTATGTACAGTACTAGAACCAAAGAAAAATGGAGAATAGAGGATGTATATAGACTCTTGAACCATCAATAAGATAATGATCAAGTATAGATTTTCATTGCCAAGAATGGATGACATCATGGATTGTTTGAGTGGAGCCAAGTAATTCACAAAAATTGACTTGAAGAGTGGTTATCACCAGATCCATATCAGTGAAGGAGATGAGTGGAAGATAGCCTTCAAGATAAAGGAAGGTTTGTATGAGTGGTTAGTCATGCCATTTGGGCTAACTAATGCACCGAGCACATTCATGCGGCTCATGAACGAGGTATTGAAGAAATTTTTGGGAATTTTGTTATTGTTTATTTGTATGATATTTTGATATTTAGTCAGACTTGGGATGAGCATCTAATGCATATCAGAAGAGTTTTGGAGAAGCTTAGGGAGGAGAAGTTGCTGATTAATCTAGAGAAATGTAGTTTTTCAAAGAAGGAGTTGGTATACCTGGGATTTGTAGTCTCAGAGGAAGGTCTTAAGATGGACCCAAAAAAGTAAGGGCTATCATTGAATAGCCTATGCCAAGGAGTGCAACAGAGGTAAGGTCCTTTCATGGTTTGGCAAGTTTTTACAGAAAGTTTATCAAGAGTTTTAGTAGCATTTGTGCACCCCTAACTGAGACAATGAGAGGGGATAGAAAAGAGTTTAGAAGGACCAAAGGAACTGACAAGACCTTTGATACATTGAAGCAGAAAGTTGTAGAACAACATGTTTTGGCACTTTTAGATTTCAATAAGGTATTTCAAGTAGATTGTGATGCTAGCGGCAGTGGTATAGGAGCTGTTTTGAGCCAAGAAGGTAAGCCCATAGTGAGAAGCTTAATGATGCCAAGAAAACGTATTTTGTTTATGATCAGGAGTTTTATGCAATAGTTCAGGCTTTGAAGAAATGGAGACATTATTTGTTTCCAAAGGAGTTTATTTTATATACTGATCATTAGGCTTTATAGTATCTTAATATTCAAGGAAAGTTGAACCAAAGACACCTAAAATGGGTTGTGTTTTTGTAGAGTTATACTTTTGTTTTGAAGTACAGGAGTGGGAAGTCCAACAGAGTTGCAGATGCCTTGAGTAGAAGGCAAAGTTTGTTGAGAAAAATGAAGATAGAGGTTGTTCGGTTTGATGAGCTCAAAAGTTCATATCCTGAAGATCTAGATTTCACAAAGGCCTAGAAAGCTTGTATGGAACCTATTACTTTGGACAAGACAAAATGATTGGATTTCATAATCCAAGATGGCATGTTATTTAGAGGAAGCCAGTTGTGCATTCTAAGGAGTTCCATGAGAGAGAACCTGATTAAGGAGAAGCATAGTGGAGGATTGGCTGGACACTTTGGTCGAGATAAAACCATTTCTATTGTTAGTGAAAATTATTATTGGCCACAATTGCAGCAGGATGTGTAGAAATTTGTGAAGAGTTGTAGAGTATGTCAGATGGCAAAAGGAGCAAGTTAGAACACATGTCTATATCAGCCATTACCTGCACCAGAGAAGCCATGGGATGATATCAGGATGGATTTTGTTCTTGGTTTACCAAGGACACAGAGAGGACATGATTCCATTTTTGTGGTGGTGGATAGATCCTCGAAGATGACACATTTTATTCCTTGCATGAAGACTAATGATGTTGTTCATTGCTGAATTATTTTTCAGAGAGGTGGTGAGACTACATGGTCTACAAAAGAACATAGTTTCAGATTGAGATACTAAGTTCGTTGGTTATTTCTGGAGGATATTATGGAAGAAGTTGAAGATAGATTTGAAGTTTAGTTCTACAGACCATCCACAGACTAATGGATAGACCGAAGTGGTGAATAGGAGTTTGGGTAACCTGCTATGGTGCTTAGTATGAGATAAGCCCAAGGGATGGGATTTGATTTTACCACAGGCAGAATTTGTAATAGGAGTAATGGTAAGTCACCATTCCAAGTTGTATATGGCAATAGCCTAAGAAATGCTTCTGAGTTAAGGAAGCTGGAGAAAGGAGAAAAGACAAGTGCTGAAGCTGAAGACTTTGTAGAACATCTGAAGAATTTGCATGAATAGGTGAGAAAGCACATTAATAAGATGAATATTCAATACAAGGCTAAGGCAAATTGGAAGAGGATGTATAAGGAGTTCCAGGTAGGAGATGAAGTCATGGTTCACTTGAGAAAAGAAAGGTTCCCGATTGGAACATACAATAAGTTAAAAATGAAGAAATTTGGACCATGCAGAATCTTGAAGAAGCATGACTCAGGAAATGCATATGAGGTAGAGCTGCCAAATGGGATCAATATTTCCCATGTTTTCAACATTGTTGATTTATCAGAATATCATGAAGGTGGAACAAAGGATGGACCAACAGAAGTTTAATTGAGTATTCTAGCATCTACTTCAATGGACGAGATAGAAGAGATCTTGGATAGACGTGTGGGAAGAAGTACTCGGAACAAGCAATATGAAGAATATTTGGTAAAATGGAAAGGAAGGCCTATTGAAGATTCCTCTTAGTTATCTAAGGCAGAGGTTGATCATTTGGGTTTCCCTCACACAAACATCTAAGACATGACAAGGTCACTTCTCAAATTACCTTGGGTGTCTGATGCAGGAGCATACAGTGGTGTAAGGGCAATCTTGCATCACCCAAAAAGAAGTTAATTCAAAATTATTGTAGTTTTTTTCATTTCTTTCCATAATTAGTGTTTTTGGTTCCATAATATCCAGAATAATGATGTAGGACTTTCAATTTTTCCAAAACTGCTAAAAATAGCAACCTGCCTATTTTGGAAAGTCTACCTGCTATTTTTGGAAAGTTTGTAGGTGGGCACGGATTGAAGTGAAAACTTGAAGAAAGTTACATAATGCAAATATAAGACCTTTGGCAAAGGAATCAGGCAAAGATCATTTGTGAGCTGAAAGATATTAAAGTTTTTGTTTTCTAAAAAGCCCCTAGAAATTTCTGAAATGAGATATGAGGCACTAAAACTTCCCTAAATGTCCTAAAAAGTTGACAGAAATCTATTTATGAATTTTTAACGTGATAGTTCACATCACAAGCTTTCCAACGCCTAAAACAGTTCGTCAATCGGACACTTGGATCAAAAGTTATGCTTCCTGGAAGATGACCTACTCTTGGAGGGAGTTGTAAATTTTGAAATTTAGCTGGAGGCTGCCAAAAAGTGTTATTTATGGCTATTTTGGAAACCCTGGGTGGTAGTAGAGTAAAGGGGGCAAGTGTAGAGTCAAAAATAGGCAGGAAAAATAGAAACCCTAGTGGATTTGGGGTTACAGAAGGCTGAAGAGTCTAGAGTCCTTAGGTTGGGAAAGCTGTAATGTGTTGCTGCTAGTAGGGGATTCATCCTCTGATTGTAATTGGGATTCTGTAATGTAATGAGTTGCCCAGATCAATAAAAGAAAGTTCTATTTTCTATGTTCTATTCCCATTGTTGTGTGTTTTGTGATTTACCCCCTTCATCACTGAACCTTTGGCAGGAGAATCAACTCTCCCCCCTCTATGCGACATCCTAAAAACAATATAAATTAATATTAAATACCATTTTGAATGGTTTATTCCCATAGCTCCTAAAGTTGGGAACTGGGCTCTGATACCCATGTAATGTCCCCAAACTACCAAAGACAAGAGAGTACAACAAGAAAACATGAATTTATTATTATTTTTTTCTATTTCTTAATTGGTTTCATTTTTCCAAGGCTAAGAATACTTGATTGGATGACATGAGTACAAAAGAGATTAAGTCTTGATAAAGAGGGCATAGAGTGGGAGCTAGGTCTGCATTATTTTCTAAATAACAAATCAATGTCTAGGATGAAGAATGTCATGTTGGCTTCTAAAATCTAAACATAACCTAGGTTATACACCCTTCAATTATAAAGTGATATCATAACACCTACAAAAAGTGACAATATTTGTCAATCAACACAAATATATGAATGAGTCCACATTATTAGGCCAAGCCCATTATTAGCAATCTCAAACTTCACGTAACAGAGTCATGTTCATAATTATCTTGGTAAGCTCTTCTCTAATTGGCACATACCTAAGCCATGCTATTTCTAATGTCCTAGCCAAAAATTACCTGATGTTAAGAGTAGAATAAGTCCACCAATAGTATAGGGTGTAACACAATTTTATAGGAATTATTGTCTTGAAATTAGGCCAAAAGAAATAACTCAACATTTTCAAGAATTTACACATGTGAGATAATCACTATGACCATTGGGAGAAGCATAGGTTAGTTAGGACACAAAAGTTTTGTTTTAAGCTTTCTTGCCCAAATACTCAACCTTCATCCTAAAATCGTGACTTCTATTGAAAAAAATTATAGGCTCTAACAAATATATAATATCGAAAGAGTGACATTGTATACTCTGCCAACTGTTAGCAAAAAGGGACAATTTCCAATGATGCAAATAAACAAGTTTAATTTCATTAACATCAAGATCATGAGAGAAAAAGCCTATGTAGCAAATAAAGTCTTAAACAAGATTTTCTCCCATCTAGACAAATAATTAAATGTCATAAGGAAAAAGATTTAGTGTAATGCAATGGGCGACTAAGACAACCCATGCATAGAAGGGAGAGCCCTAATTAGGGATGATTCTCCCATCCTTCACTTTATTTATCCTATTTTTCACTAGCTATTAACTATTCCTTTGTAACTCTTCCCATTTAAGTGATGGGGTTTCTGAGCGATGGCAGCGGCCTACTCTGGGAAATCATCATCAAAAATGCATATGGTATTTGAGGCTGCAGGGTATTATGTCTGGTAAGCATCTTATAGCTTCTTTTAATATGTTCTCAGCTTTACCTTATTAGCAATTATCATAGCCTGTGTGTGCATGGGCATGTTTCCTTGGTGCTTGTAGATCAAATACGAACATGGGTTTAGGAGTATTTGCAGCAATGCTGCTACTATTAACATTGCAACCCAAATGTGTTGCATTCTATTCCACTCAGAAGGAGTCCACAACGATGGCCTCCTTAGGTGACCCCAATGCCAAGTATCTAACGAAGTTTAGTTTCCCTTAACATTTTTTTTTCCTACCCTGTGAGTTGGTTTATAGATCGATATGGCCAAGAGGATAGGCGGCATGAATAGTCGCTCAGGTGGATAGTTGTTACAAACTTAGAGTTTATTTTTGTTTCTTTCATTGATTAATGATTATAAGGTGAACATTCACTAAGCAAATCTTCCTTATGGGTTTTAGGTGCAGGGCACTTCCAGGTGAAATCATTGACATGAATCCTCCTTTGTAATGTCAGATAGATCAGCTTTAGGGTACGAATTCTGGAGGGTTTGAAGGGTTTGAAGGCGCTAGTTCCCTCAGCAAGGAACATACCAGCATTTGAACCTTGTTTTAACCCATGCTGGGAAGAGTAGTTTTTTTTTTGTTCAAATACTTTGAGATTAATATATAATAAACATATATGGTTGATTGTATTGTAGGATTTTTGCATCCGAGTGTTTGTTCTATACAAGAGCATCTCATGGTATAGAGATGACTGTCAAGCCCTTTACTCTTCCTATTCTCTCTGTGATATAATCATGCTTACAGGAGAGTAATATATACAAAAATAGTGACATTGGCATTGTTATTCATTGCTATATTTTGTGCTTGTGTTATGGGAAGAAGGCATATGACCCTGAATAGATTTATGTTACCGATTTATTTTCATAGAAATAAAGAAAAGAATGCATTGCAGAAGTAAAGCTTTATTATACTTTTAGAAAATATAGCAACTAATTTTTTTTCTCTTTCTCTTTCATTCCTCCTTCATTTGCATAATATAAATAAATTTTGGATTCTTTAGTACAAAAATAGCTAAAATTTTCTTTTCCACTTCTCTATTTCATTTCTAGATTATGGCTTTTGCTTAAGAAGGAAAGCCTTTTTGTCACAGGACAAAAAAATAATATCTTTTTTTTTTGAAAACACATAAAATCTCATAGATAGGTTCTTTTAGTTATTTGTGCTTTACAGATTTTCATCAAAAATTGATAGATTTACATTTTACAAGTAGGGTACATCACTCAAACAAAACTCAGAAAATTAAAGTCTCTTCCTTGGACTTAACACGTATCAATTTTGACCAGAGAATTTTCTCCTTTCTCTTTTTATTTTATTTATTTTTTCCTTTCCACACATTCGTCCATGGTTGTATGTTCTAATTGCTGTAGCAATTAGTCTTTTAATCTTCTAGCACTTGTAGGGTCCTATAGCAGGGTAGGATCACAAGAAAAGAAATCTTTAGATATAGCTAGTGGGAGCTCACCTCCCAGCCTAGGGCAGTAGCTGCCCACCCCTGAGCTAGGGAAAGACATGGAAGTTCTAGGTACATCTCACCACAACCCCTTACCCTTACTATCATACATCAACCATACTCATACTTCAGATTCCACCAATTTCACACATATAATTACACATTCAGTAGGTATGGACACAACACAAACACGAGAAGACTTCATAGAACACCTTCACAAGGGGATAATAGAGTTAGCATCCTGAAGGAATAATATTTCCATCACAAAAATGTAGCTATATTTTTTTTCTCAAGGGTACTCTTACCCATTTATTCTATTATTGGGTACTCTTAGCAATTCATTTTGACCTTATTTCAAATTAATGTCTTGGGTACTCATACCCTCTCAACATATATGTATATATATAGATAAAATATGAGGATGGGGTACTCTTACCCATTTGATTGATTAGTTTTCAACATAGAAATTTATACATACATACATATAGGAATGCAGGGATGGGTACTCTTACCCATTTGACTGTTCAGATTCCAACAATACTAAATTGGGGGTACGCATACCCATTATTCACCTTCAGGACATCTTCTTCTATCCCCACATATAGACTTACAACAGACTTACGATTAGTAGTAACCACTTATATTTAACACTTACAACATAAACACAGCACGGAGACAACAACAACATTTTAACTAGAAAATAAAATTCTAACAGCAACATTTGTCATAACAAAAAAAGGAAAGAGACTTAGCATTACTTATCCCATATAAATTTAGAGTAATTTAGTTAATGTTTTCCAACCTAGAACTTCCTATAGGTTGATTTAGCTCCACAAAAAGCTCTAGGTCCTCTAGATTTACTATTTCCAATTCCTCCTTCCCTCTCCAATTCAGTCCAGTTCCTCCCCAATCAAAGTAAAAAGTATAAAGTAAAAAGTGAAACTAGAATACTCTCCCCCTTCTATTTTTACCTCCTTTCTACCTCAATTTATAAATATCCCTATAGGCAGCATGTGTTTATCCAAAGGGACATCATGTATCCAACTGAGGGCATCATGCTATCATATTGAGTGAGCAACATGTGTCCTACCATGAGCCAATTTTACCAAAATTAAAAATGAATTCCCATCCATAAGTTTAGGGCAGTTTAGAGAGTGTTTCATTTTTATTTATTTATTATTCTTATTGCATTTCCTTGAGGGGTCCACCTAGGTCTATGAAAATGTTTAATTTTCTTCCATTAATAGGCATAGTTTGGATTATATAATAAGTTTAATAGGTTAATTTAACTTCCCACATCTCAACAAACATCACACAACACTCTCCAAATAACATCAACACATAATAACATTAGTATAATTAACAATAAATAGCCGAAGCAAAAATATAAAATTAACCACAGCTACATCATATATTAGTATAAACAATTCAATGCTAGATCATATAAAAGAACACACACACATTTTCATTATTACTAACTCTAAATATCAGAATTCTAACTACAACTAGATACATATAATCAGTAAATGACATCATTTATAAAAAGTAAGTAACCTTTTCCAAGAAAACCAAGGATTACATATATACAACCATAAGTCAAAAGCAACATACTACTTACATATACAGAGAAAGATCTGACATCATCACATAAAATCAAATAAAGCATGTAATATCCAAGTGCATACACATATAAATATAACATCCATGGGTCTACATCAAAGTCAAATAACCAAGATGGCCAAACATATAACTCATCATGCCAAGAGTCTATAGTGAATCAAAATATAAAACTATCATGCCATAATGACAACATCAAAGAGGGGCCTTACAGTAGCGATCATTAATCTATTAATTCATAGTTTATTGTGAATATATACATGTGTTTATTAATCAATAAAATTGTTATACCATACGTCTAATATATGTGTGTCGTTCATGTGCAGGTATTTTTCTGTGAAGATATTTTGGTCCCGAAATGGATATTTGTCATAAATTATGATCCAAGAATAAGGCATGTATTTGACAATGCATTAGTGGATACTGAGCATTTAACAATGATGGCCAAAAAAATGAGAGAGCGAGATTAGAGAACATCGAAGAAATTGACATCCATGATGATGTTGAAGATGGTTATGTTCAGGCACAAGAAGACAACAATCCAGAGTTAGATGATATTATGGAAGACAACAATATGGATGGTATAGAAAATGACGATCCAAATACATCTTGTAATAATATAGATGGTCTACAGTCAAATTTCAATGATGATGAAGATAATGCTGGTCAAGATGAGGATGATGATAATACTAAATACTTGAAAGAACATATGAACATTGACAATGATACACTTGATGACAATGTAGCAGACAATAATGTTTTTGATTACGTCAGGCAGTAAAAACAAGGGGCCGAACCCATTACAGAGATAACATAAGAAAAAACACAGGCTCAGACAACAAAAAGAGCCTGGAAACTAAACCCAGGAAACACTAGCTAACAAACAGCAGAAAGTAAGCAACAGCAAAAAACCAGCAACTAGGCAGCAGAAGGCACACTAGGGCAGAGAGTCCTCCTAGTCATTAGCAAGTAGTTCAAAGATTCTGTCCAACTCCTGAGTTCTGTCATTGTCGGTTCCCAGGAAGAGAAGTTGAAAGTCCTGCAAAAGGGTTAAGTTGTTGATGGTAGATCTACACAGCATGCAAGTAATGAACTTGCAAAGAGTAGACATCTTGAGTTGCAGAGCCACCATCTTGTCCTTTAACTGAGTCACTTTAGCATAGAGAGAGCTACTGTCTCTGCCCTCATTCTCATTGTCATTCTTAGCAGTGGCCCTAACATCATCCTCTTTAGGGACAGACTGACTATTCACTTCCACCTCTTCAGCACCAGTAGGGTTCTGGTCATTAAAGTTCTCCTCTCCTTTGCCAATATCATACTGGGCATTCACAGGGCTCTGGTGGTCAACCTCATCCTTATCACTACCAGTATCCATCACATTCTCAAGGTTGTCCCTATAAACATTCTGCGGAGAGTCATGGTCATCAAACTGCCCCCCAGAAATAGGATCCTCCATGTAAATTTCTTGCAATTCATCACTATTGGCCTCCTTATCGTGAGAAGAAACCTCAGAATTACTTTCTGAGTAGTCTATGAGTTTAACCATGGGGGTCAGCTTCCTAGCAATTCTAGTAGAGCATTTGACACCAGTGGAAATGCATTTCTCTTTGCCCTTCCTAGTCTTTTTAGCAGGATTCTCAGCAGACAAGTTAACATCTTTGGGGGTCTCCTGACTATCTTTGAGGGAGCTAAGAATGGCCGCTTCCTTAGCCAGCTCCGATGAAGCCGCTTCCTAGACTTAACAGAGCCCTTCTTCTTTGGGGTAGAGGTAGACCCAGGAGTGGGGGTATTGGTTTTCATAGAGGCCGAAGTCGAGCCATCATGGCTATTAGTCACAGGAGTGTGGAGAGGATCACATTTGATAGAAGCCGACGGAGTATTGGGGGAGTGTTCCATAGCTGGGTAATGGAGAGTGGCAGGGGGCATCAGGGCCAAGTGAAACTGGTAGAGCCTATGAATGAGGCCTTGGTGAAGGGGTACAGGCTTCTCCAATGGCCTAGAGGTTAAATTCTTATGAACCATTTTAAGCGAGTGCTCTAAAGAAGAAAGCAAGTAAAAAGGAAAACAAATAGTTGAGTTTCTGTGAAAATGATTGAGCAGGAGAAGATGGTAGTAATAAAACCTGGCATAGCGGCCTTCCAAAGTAAAATACTTCATAATTAAAAAGCACATATCCGCCCAATTCTGAGGAAGCTTCACCCTCTCGAACCCTCCCTGGTAGGGAACCAACTCTTCGCCATCACCCAAGAAAAGATTTAGGTTTTGTGCTTCAAAAACCCTCTTCTTTCTTGGCAACTTAATGCCTTTGATGGATAAGCCTGTCGCTTCAGCAATACTTTTCTCTGAAAACTCAAAGCTAACACTGCCAATGGTGACCCGTATGTCAACCCACGAAGAAGCACACTGGATGGATAATGATTCATCATGCCTATTAAGGCATTCTAGGAATAGAATTATGCCCCCTTCCTTGCAGTAATGCTAGACAATGGCATTATCTTTGAAATCATTGCAGGTGTTAGGTTCAGTACGAATTCTTTCACCGCCCATGATGAAAGGCCATGCCGCAATACCCAGCAGAAGAAGATAATTAATTTGCAAAATACCCTTCAGAGGAGTCCAGCAAGTGGTATTCATAAGATTAAAACCCAGCTGACACCAATCATGAAACATTAAGTTCCAAAGCACAAGTGAAATAATAAAGATTAAGTTTGCCTGGAGGGAGTACAGGCACTGCTGCCAATTCACACGAGACTCATGCATAAGCCTAGACAGAGTGGGAGAACACGCCACCTCATCACTCAAACTTGATTGGACATCATTAATAATAGCATTCTTCTCCTTTTGAATAAGCATTCCAATGTGACCAGGAATGCTGCTAATTTGGCACCAGACCTGCAATAATTGAAATTCCTGCCCAAAGTTGGCAAGACCATCAGCAACCGAGTTGCCTTCCCTATAAGTATGGGAGAAAGAGACATTGGGGATGCCATGGAGAATGGTTTGAATATCAGAAATAATGTCACTCAGCTTCCACCAACAAGTAGAGAGACTAGTAACCGCATCCAGAATGATTTTAGAGTCACCTTGTATGTGGAGATGGCTAATCCCCATAGAGATCGCCACTTTGAGACCCCAGAGGAGGGCCATAGCCTTAGCAAAGTTGTTAGAATGCTTTCCAAGACCTTCGGTATAGGCCGTAACAAGATCCCCATGTTCATCCCTAAATATACCTCCTCCATTGGCACAACCATTAGCTTTAGCAGCACCATCAAAATTAAGTTTCAACCACCCCAGCTCTGGCAGGGTCCAAATAGTGTTAAGTCTCTTCTGAAGTCTTGTATCATCAAAATCTGGGATTTGGTTCAACAAACCCCAGTTAGAAGCCACCAAAGAATCCTATTTGGTCAAAGGTTGAGCTGTAGGTTCGATGTTAGCATTAGAAACATTTTCAACAATAGTCTTAAATAAAGAGATCCAAACTTGCATCAGAGACCTATGAGTGTCCTTGAAGATCCTATTATTTCTTTCTTTCCATAGGGCCCACCCAAGAGAAGGAAGGGTCTGCTTGCACAGTTCCTACAACCAAGGGTGACTAAGGGGAACATTCCAACTGGTGATACAATCACGGATCTCTCTGTTAAAAACCCATTGTATACCAAATTTTTCCATAATTCTGCTCCATACCTCATAGGCAAAGTCACAATGAATAAGGAGATGTGCCATAGTTTCTTCTTGATTGCCGCAACGAACACATCTATTAACAAGCTGCAACCCTCTACTTTGGAGGTTATCCTGAGTCAAAATTTTATTATGGGTGGCAGTCCACCAAAAGAAGTTGATTTTAGGAAGACTTTTACAATTCTAGACTTTCTCCCATATCTCATCTTTGTTAACATCCTCCACCAGCAGAAGGTAAGCAGATTTTACCGAGAACCTCCCTCTTTTGTCAGCATGCCACAAGAGTCCATCCTTCTGAGGGAATAAAGGGAGTCTGATATCCATCAGTAATTGTTGAACCATATTCAGTTTCTAATGAAACTCAAGGTTATTCCTGGTGCATTGTAGCAAATTCTTCCACCTTTTAAGCCCATGATCTTGGGTAAGGTAGTTACTAACTTTAGAGCCAAAAAATTGCTTGGCCAAATCAACAATAACTTTATTATCAACTTGAGCTGCGAGAGCCTGATTAGTTAACTAGGGGTCATCCCAGAAGTTAATGAGAGAACCTTCTCCTAATTTCCATCTCATTCCTTTTCTAATGATGCTCCTAGTTTTTAGCATTTTATTCCAGATGGTAGAACCAGATGGAATACCTTCATGATGAAGAATAGAGTAGCTATCAGAATCTTTGAGATATTTTGCCTTCATTATGTCTCCCCAATTTTTATTTTTGTTGATGAAGTTCCACATAACCTTGGATAGTAGAGCTTTATTCATGCTTTGGATAGTCCTGAAGTTAAGACCCCCATGAGATTTAGGACAACAGACCTGCTCCCACTTGACCAAAGAAATCCTCTTCTTTTCCTCCATACCAGTCCATAAAAAAGTCCTTTGAATCTATTCCAATTTTTCAGCTAAGTATCTAGGCATCTTAAAAAGAGAGAGGAAGTATGTGGGAATACCTTGAAGGGAGGCACGTAAAAGTTGAAGTTTCCCAGCATTGCTAAGAAGTTTGCCTTTCCAACCCATGATCTTCCTCTAAGTTCTTTCAATAATGTTGTGCCAAAAGGCAGGAGTGACATCTTTAACAGTGAGGGGTAGGCCCAAATAGAAAGAAGGGAGATTAGCAGCAGCACAACCAAGAATCTTAACAATTTTTCTCTAAAGATTATCAGGAGTATTGAAGAAAAAAACATTACTCTTCTAAAAATTAATATGTTGTCCAGAAGCCTTAGCATACTCATTTAGAACCTTTTTCCAAGCAGAAGCCTCCACCATGGAAGAAATGCCAAAAAGAATAGTATCATCCACAAACTGTTGAATCGTCATAGGAGTAAGGGAGGTGGTAGGTTTAATCCCAGTGATAACTTTAGAAGAGACTTTGTTTAGAAAGGATCTACCTAGCGCCTCAGTAATCATAATAAAAAGGTAGGGTGAGAGAGGGTCTCCCTATCGAATCCCCCTAGAAGGGGAGAAAAACCCTCTTGGGATACCATTCACAAGGACTGAATATTTAGTAGTAGTAACAACTTCCTTGACAAGAGTGAGGAGCTTATCATTAAAACAAATTTTGTGAAGAATTTTAAACAAAAACTGCCAGGAAACCCAGTCGTAAGCTTTAGAGATGTCGAGTTTGAGATCCATGCTAGGTATCCAACTTTTTTCCATGGAATGGATAGTCTCATGAGTAGCAAGAATAGCATCTAAAATCTGTCTACCAGGAACAAAACCTTTTTGCATGGGAGAAATGATCTTATCCAGATAAGGTTGCAATCTGAAAACCAACAACTTAGTGCAAATTTTATAAAAGGTGTTACAGAGGCTTATAGGCCGGAAATCCTTGAACATATTAGGGTTGGGTTTTTTAGGAATCAAAGTAATATAGGTGTTATTAAATTGTCTAAGGAGCTTACTAGTCCTGAAAAAGTTTTTAACAACAGTAGTGACCTTAAACCCAATGATTTCCCAGAATTCTTGGAAAAACACTGGAGGAAAACCATCAGGACCAGGAGCTTTATAAGGGCCCATAGAAAAGACAACAGCCCTAACCTCATCCTCAATAACAGTTTTCAAAATGTCAGCATTATCTTCCACAGTCAAAACAAAAGGTAACTCTTCTAACAGTTGAGAGATAGACAGCGAATTGTCAGCAATTGGCCCAGGCTCCGACAACAAGTTGTGAAAAAAACTAACAGCATTATCTCCAATCTCCTCATCTCCAGTAATAAGACTACCATCCTCCAATTTAATAGAGGATATAGTATTGAATTTTCTATGTTTAAGGGTAATTTATGGAAGAAGGCCGTGTTTCAATCCCCTTCTTTGAGCCATTGGATGCGGGACTTCTGTTTCCAAAAAAATTCTTCCTTGTACATGATATCCTTCCAATCCTTAATGAGGTTGTCTTTGGAAGTAGCCAAAGACACAGACCTATCTCCCTGGGCAATCCTAAGCTGTATGTCCTCAAGACTATCAGAGATGAATTTCTTCTTAGAAAAGATATTACCAAAGCTGTACCTGTTCCAGCCATTAACCTGATGTCAGATGTGGAGGAGTTTCTTGTGAAGACAAAACATAGGAGTACTGACCACCTTAATTTGCCACCAGCTAGAAAGGAGATTTCTGAAGTCAGGGTGCTTGATCCACATTGCTTCAAATCTAAAAGGAAAAGGTCCTTTTCTTCTATCATCAGCCCACTCCAAAATAATGGGGTTATTATCTGAAACCGTTCTAGGGAGCGCTCTAAGAGAGAGAGCAAAATTGAGGGGCCAATTATCAGAGGTTAAAACCCTGTCTAGTTTGACTTGAATTAAGTGTTCTCCATTCCTTCTATTGGACCAAGTGAATTGCTGATTAGTCAAATCAATATCTGTAAGACCACAGGTGTTGATGAAGTCTGCTAAATCCATCATACTGTCTGAGTAATCCACAATACCTCTAGATTTTTTAGAAGGGTATAGAGGGGTATTAAAATCCCCAGCCAGCATCCAGTGTGAGGCTATGTGAGAATCAAGTTTCCCAGAAAGATCCTCCCAGAGGTTCTTCCTCAAAACATGGGTATTAGGGGCATACACATTGATAAGGCACCAACTGAATGAAGGCAAAGAGAACTCAATAGCTAAACAATGCTTATTAAGGTGAACAAGCAAACCTTTGATCTTTGAAGCATTCCACATAGTGACAATGCCACCAGAGGCTCCAATCGCCGGGCTAACGAGGAAGGAAGCATTGGGCCAGATATTGTTAGGAACAGTCTTGAAATTATCCTCTGTCATTTTGACTTCTTGGAGCAACAAAATGTCAACTTTGTAATCAAAAATACAATTTCTAACCTCAAACTGTTTTGAGGGATTGTTGAGACCCCTCATATTCCAAGAGAGAATCTTCATGTAAAAATCTTCCTGGAGTGAGTCTCCAAATTTTGCTGCCGTCCATTGGCAATCTCCCACACTACCTCTCTTTGTCTAGTTTTCTGAATGGAGGGCCTGCCCTTTGCTGGATCTATACCAACATTAGCAGTCTTTTTAGGTATCCTTCCTCTTTTCTTCTAAGATGTCCATCCCCCCTGGTCACTTAACGCAGCACTCGTGCTTGCTCCAGGTGAACTCACTATGGAAGCTTTTTGCCCAGGGGATAAGATCGCTTTTCAAGAATTTTGGCCTAGCGTAATAGGGGAAATATGATCTAGGACCTAAGAAGGGGGGGATGTTTTCTTTGACAGAAAAATTCCTATCAATCAGAGAAGGGGCTTCCTAAGCAACTACAAGATCCCTTTGGATCTGAAATACATTATCCTCTTCTTGCATCGAGGGGATCTTGTCCTTCACCGGACTAACCTTCTTCTGTATTAAATCTTCATACAACTTAGCATTAGTAATATCCAAGTGTTGGGTCTGTTTTATTGTTTCCAAAATCTCTCCTTCTAATAAAGGGGTTGACTCAGAATCCACATTCCTGAAGCTGGGAGTGGGGTTTGGTACCCCTAATTGGGGAATAAAATCCTTATCCCCCACTATCCCATTATTTGAAGGCTTGATTGAGCATTCCTTTATCAACTTGTTTTTACCTCTATCCCTACCTTCCTCAGATCTCTTGGATTTACAATGGGAAATGAGGTGCCCCTTCCTCTTGCAGAACTGACAAAAAGGAGTAGAGTTCTCATAAGAAATGGGTTGGGTCCATATACCAAACTTGGAAGTAAGCTCAATGGAGGAGGGTAAAGTTTTATGAATTTCTACATTCACACAGAATCTCACATAAACAAAGCAAGTCTTGGTACTAGTAGGTATGTCTAAAGTGACAAAATGCCCAAAGGAAATACCAATAGTTTTGAAAACAGACTCATCCCAAAACTCAAGGGGAAAACTACGTAATCTTACCCAAACAGGGGCACAGCGGTTGAGATCTGCAGCTGGGTCCAATCTAGGTTTCTAGCAGCAAACAGAGAGGGAATGAGAGCCATAAAGCCAAGGCCCTCCAGATAGAATGGACAGCATGTCCTTGCTGGTGAATCTGAACAAGAACATCCCACGCGCCATTGCCATTGTCGAAACGCTGCCTTTAAGATGCCAACGGGTGGAAATCCATTTTCGAACCATGTCAATGCTCAAGCGAAGGGAAAAGAATTTACCCACTAGGGTAAGATCCATAGAGGAGACAATCCTATCCATGAGGTTATCAGGGATGACCAGGGATGAACCCTCTGATGATTCCTTAAGCTGACAGTCTGTTGGCTGAGCGATGGAGGAATGAGAAGCAACAGTGCCCGTTAGGGAATTTTTCCAGTGGGCTGTTGAACAGTACCCTGTATGGGTGGGGGTTCTGAGGTACTGCCATCGGCAGCACCCTCCATGCTCAAAGAGGACAAAACACCCTCCAAGAACCCTAGGTAAAAATAGGGTAGAAAACCAAGAAGAAATTACCGTAAAAAAACCCCCGGTAAGAAATTACAGTAAATAAACTCGGTAAGACAATAATGTTAATGACCAAGACTTCTAAATTTTCAGAATTATTTGCAATCCATGTTTAAAAAAGGATGATTCTTATGGCTTAAAATCTATAATGCTTGAGTAATATTATTTGTGTTGATACAAATTACCTATTGCAATATCCTTAAATTGTTCAATCTTTGGTATGAATTGTTGGCAGAAAAAATTAGGATTAATTGGATGTTTCTTCCATTCATTTTGTATCAACATATGTTCATGAAGACACAAAAGTTAATAAAATATTAATGCATGTAACTCACAATTATTTAAATAAGCAACTTTGTTAACTTTATTATTTTTAAATAGTTTCCCTTTTTATGTTGAACTTAATTTTGAACATGTAACTGAAAACATCCACAATAAATGCTTAACTATATCATCATATTCATTCACATAAGCACAATATTGAGGCTTAGTAACTAATATTCATTCAAATATAAGAATAAATAAGTATGGAAAGCATAAGAAAAATACATAATGATAACACAGTCACATGGAGTTACACCAGTGCTTTGTCATAGGTAGTATTCTTAATAAATCCATGTTAATGATTCCTAAGGTGGTGTCAAAACTAAGAGAGGGGTGTAGAGTCCGAGCTTCCTATATCCAATATTTTGCAATGGTACAAACAATGAGAGACTTGTTGTGGTTCTCAATTTGCACATATGTGAGGCCACTAGAAGTGTTGTTCAAGTGTTGCTAGTGTTTTAGTAATGTTGAAGTGTTGAGTTATTTTGGAATAGTATGCTTCCTAGATGAGTCTCTAGTGTGGTGTGGTGTCTAAAACATAGAGTTACTTGAGCTTGTAGAGAAGCTTGTTAGACATGTAAAATTCACCAACCTATTTGCCTTGTAAGATATTGGTGTAGTTCTATGCAAAGTACAAGTCTAGTGGGTAGAGAGGTTCCTAATCAAAGAAGTTGTGACCACATGAGTCCAACATTGTAGTGAGTGCATGAACTAGTTATTACCTTAGGTAGTCAAATACTTTTTTCTCTTTTCTCTTCTCGTGACTGCAAATAACTAGATGGAATTGTTGTAGACATGTCATCCATTTCATCTAGTGCACATTTTCCAATTTGTTTTGAGTTTGCAAGAATTGGAGTGCCTTGTGATCAAAGTGGATGATTGGACCTCCTTTCCCAAGATTTAGTGAGATCATTGCTTGATGGCTTGCATGATGGTATACAACTCATTTACATGGGTGGAATAGCATTGAACTGTGTCATTTAAAATTCATAGAGTGGTAGAAAAATATCTAATTGCATATTTCCTCTCAAAGGATTCCAAACCTCTGACATTCCAACTAAAACATCTCAAACAATGTGTTAGGTCACAAAAATGCAGGTTGTTAACCCTAGAAGGTTGTCAATCTCTCTTGATGTTTTTGGCTAATGACATGGGGTAGATATGGCTAAACCCCCTTCAATTTAGGCTCTGCTAGACCTAGGTCGGTGTACCTTGAAAGACATTGCAGATTTTTGTTTAACCTTCATAGTGGCAAACGAGTGTGAAGTAGATGTAAGGGTTGGAATGTATTTCAAAGGTTAAGGTTTGCAAATATGAATAGGCTATTAAGATTAATAGTAAATTGGATCAATGCTTTATCTATGGGGTAAAGAAATCAGGAGTTAATGGTGTAATGGATCTTTATATTGACTTAACGTAGATTGTTAGGTGCTTATGTAACTCTATATCTTGTGTGCAAGAATGTTGAGGTACAAGATTCTTCTTATAAATCCCAATGTTATTTCCTCAAATTGCTATGACCTAGAAAAAGGATTTTAATTCTAATAGGAAGGAAACCAACTAGAATAGATTGTTAAAATGATTTTAACCCTGGGCATAGACCAATAAACATTGACTACTCAGCCAAATTTAAATCAACTTCCTCATAAACCAATCAACAGATCATATAGTAACAGCAAATGTATACTGAAAAAATAATGATATCTTTGATATATTAACTTAAAAAACTTGACAAACCACTTTTGAGACAATCATACAACTCATAAATATTAACATCAACACAATAATTGAACATCAATTTTGGATCCACCAACTAACTCTAATTCTTTTTATCAATTTAGCAATTCATACTACTTTGAAAACATAGATAGATGGAAATGGATTCTTCAAATACTACTTTTATATTAAATAAATGTCTCTAAAATAGATTGGATGATCTCCTTCATAGTAGCATTAGTATCCTATTTTATAGGATGCAAACAAGCTTTAGGCCTGAAACATTGTACCTGTTCATTATAGCATCTTTTGGTAAGTAATGCATAATTAAAAAACATAAATGAAGACAAAAGAATATGCAATGATCTAATTCTGGCTCCATTAATCTCCATAGAGTGACCCATGACTCAAAGGCCTGGCAAGGTCATCCTCATCTCCATAATATAGATTGATATACCTGCATTGCTTGACAAAATTGTACTACTTTTACTTCATCACAACACTGGATACAAATAGATTTATTTGACTAATATGATCGATGGACACTTGAACATCACATGGATCCATCTCAAGTAAACCACTCATCATTGATTCTAGAGTAAATATCTTTCCTAGACATGTATAAGTATTCTCTATCATCCTTTCCTCATTATTTACATTTTCAAGTAGTGATGGCAGTAACTAACCTAGTTCATTCCTCCAAATGTCCTTGTCTTTTACATTGCTCTCATCATTTAAGAAGTTGGGAAATATCAAATCAATACATTGATCAAAATATTTCAAATCTGCTATCAATATACCATTAAATCTCTCATGTTCTTTCATCAATTCATTATACCATTTGAGTACTTTTTCCTTAGTGCTAGCTTTAGCATTGAAACCTTCCTTTGTTTCCAACATTCTAAGGTGTAGTCTTTTATGCTCTTGGTATAATTGATGTGTTCTATTGTGCAAATCCTAAACTTTTCACCATTTTTCATCATGTGGCCAAGCCTTCTTTGAATCAATTTAGAGGCCATACTATATTTGATAGTTTTCAATTCAGTTTCTAGCTGCTCAGTTTTCTTTTGATTCTTTTCTACCTTATACTTCCAATAATTCACATTTGCCAAGGCCTCTATTAACCTTTGATCACCTTCTAAGTATGGTGAGTAGCTCCTAGATGAAGGCAACTTGTCTCTTTGCAAATCAATCTCTTGTCTCAGCATAACATTTTCTTTCCTATATATATTATTATCTTTCATTAATTTATCAATTTGTGCTTTAGTATTCCTTGCAACATTAACATTTAAATCAGCAGTGTCCATAGGATCTATATCCTCAATCCTTTGTATCAATAGGATAGCAAAATCTTTATTAGGATCATCAATGATATGTGGTCTCTTATTTGGAGGATACAATGCCCATATAAGAAATGCTCTTTTATCAGGGTCATACCCTGATCCTCTTTTGTTATAATCCATTGCCTCTATGCTGAGTTTAAACTTCTTATCTTGATTTCTATTGAAAGAATCAAATATAATGGCCGAAGTCATGTCCCATCCAAGAATCAAAATCACACCTACTTCTTGTAACAAGGTCCTTCCCCTTTCTGGAGTCATTATATCCAATTCATTGTCGATCTCTCTTTGAAGCTCAGACAACACCTCATCCTATATGTCAGGAGTGATATCTTTAATTCTCTTCCTAGCTTGTTTGCCCTTGTATTCATATAAGAAGGCTTTAAACTCAAGTGTTTTGATGAAATCATCATTTGATATGAATTTATTGTTGGCCATGTGCCTTATGTCTTTTGATAGATCATTTGGTGCTTCCACAATGATAGCTTCTCTGTCTTCAGGTGGTCCATACCCCTCAATGGTTGGGTCATAACTTTACACCCCTTCTTCAAACTCTCCTTCTCCCTCTACAATGTTTGTGTCTACAAAGAAACTTATATCCAGTGTGGGTTGAGGTGACAAGTGACCTAGAGGTTCTTCATACTCAGCTTGTGCATCTTTAAGTTATTTTCCTTTTTTATTAAAAACATGAAGGGGAACATTCTTGATCAGTTCTAGTGAATGTGTAATCATAGTGTCCAGTCTTTTGATAGGATCATCAATATTCTGGAAAACTCTAGTGTAGGTAGGGTTTTGGGCTACCCTCCAAGCCTCTGCTAACATGGTTTTATGGTACAAACTTCTTCTTTTTGCTGCTATAGTTGTATCACAATTTTTGATTAAATCTTCATCAACAAATAGGATATGATCATATCCCTTTAACTTCTACTTTGTTTTTATACTATTTATGAAGTGTTCTGGATTAAATTTTCCTCTTCCATTTCCAAAAGGTAATTTGAATTGTTCTAATTTGATATCAATTCATTGATAACCTTTGTCAGAAAGCACTGTGAAATCTCCAAGGGATAGAGTCACAGGCATAAATGACTATTTATGTTGATTCTTGAGATGCATGAAGTCTGAGAAGCTAATTGCCTAGCAATTTCTAAGTATGCAACTCGATCTGGGCATGTCTTTGGTAGTAGGTAGGGTGGCCCTTCATATCCAAATACTCTTATCATAGTGAAATCTTTAAAAACATACCAATCACCCCAATTATGGTTGAACTTTCCCTCTTCATGTCTATCTTTTGGTCTCAAAAAGTTATGTATTTCTAATGAAAATTGTGGTTGCAAGGATGTCCAAACCATTTGAATATTAGTTTCACAAAAAAACTCTTCAAAGTATAAATAATGGGATCTATCACATTTGCTATCCCAAATAGCAATCAACATTTGCGTAGGTTTTATATCTCCATTGACATCTAGGCCTCTTACCCTAAGATTTCTATCCCATAAGCCCATACATTGTCCTTCATATAATACCATATGCATAAATAAAGAATAATGTCTGAATTTACTCCCTCCATTCTTAATAGACATTAAATCATTTTTTATATTTGTAACATCAAAAATTTTTCCCTTGGGGGCGTTTCCCTCATAAGGTTTAGCTCCTAGGTCTTTTAAGTGCATTCAGGACACTTTAGTTCATATTTTGGCATCCCGATGGAATGGGACCTGAGTAACATGACAAATCAGACATAGGAGGACCCCTTCAGCTGTACCTTGTCCAAAATATGGGGGAGGACTTGGGCACCTGCACCCTATTCCTACCCTATTTTAGGGAAGCCCCAATTTCTAGGTGTCGATTTATGATCATTATTTGGTTATTTTCTCAACACAATAAAGTTTGAATTTTAATATCTTGGTAGGAGTGCTTGTAGATGCATATATAAGCATGTGTAGGCATTCATTTGTAAACTAGATGGTAATTAGATTCCAATTAGATGATCATTGCACATTCTAGGCATTCTCAAGGTGATTGAAGGCTTCCATTGTGTTGCAAGAGTAGACTTGTATGTTTTGTGTGTTGATATTCATAGATTTGAGCATATATCTCCTCATGGCATGAAGAGCATCTTCCTCCATGAAAGCTTCACTACAAGGTGACATATCATCATGTTTTTATCATTGATTCCTTTGGTTTTTGGCCTCTACCTCACAAAGGCATGCCCTCTTTATCTGACAATGGTGTTTAGAGACTTAAGTGTCCTCCAGGGTTTGACTGAGGCAAACCTCTAAACACTACAACCCCCAAACTAAGTCTTGCAATTGTAGGTTACAAATGTTGCATCCAAGAAAAGTGGAGTTGTAGGAAGGCTAGACAAACATCAGGGATTTAGGATCTGAAGGAAAGATGGACAAAAGAGCATTTCTAAGACTAGTGTGCTCATTCCAGTGTCCTCCTTAGATAGATTCTAGAAATAGAAGTTACAGGGCTGATCAATGTCTGAAGGAGGTCTAGATTCCCTGAAAAAGTAGGTACCTTAGACTTGGGTACCCTCTCTAGTGTCCCTGACTATTCCACTTTGGAACCCTGAAAATAGGTATTGTGTAATTTGGTATTTTACTCTCGTCTGCAAGAGGATTTTCCATAATTCATTAATTTGTCATTGTATTTGCATAATCAGAGTTTTAATGGTGAATTGAGCATAGGAGAAGGAAAAATTGATAATTAATTCCTTAATCCAAGTTTCCCTACACTTGTAATTGACCTAGGGTATGATAGTGCTCGCCACTCAACCCTAGATCCTTGAATGTATAGAGGAAAGGCAAATTTAAACATCTAAACATTAAAACATTAACAAACCCAATTTTCCCCTAAACATTTTGGTGAACCCATGTTTTGAAATTAAATTGCAACTTGCTAAGTGTTTGTCTGCAAATTTGGTGTTATTTCATTCATTCATATAGGCATTTACTTTATTACATTGAGAAAATTACAAAAAAACTTGAAAAATTGGCAAAATACAAAAATAATTGCATTGTTGGGCTTACTAAATTATGTCAATTCTTCCTAAATATTCCTAATTCATGATTTTTGCATCAAATATGATATAAACTATAGAAAAATATAAAAATTCAAAATCTTTCTTTGCATTTTCATCATTCAATTGCTAGGGTTTTGTGGAAATTTTTTCAATTTTATGTAACCTAGTAATTCCAAAATCTAGGGTTTGTAGGAAAAATCTTTTATTAGATTTTTCTACTAATTTTATAGGCTCATTAAAATTTTCATTTGGCTGTATTTTTGCATTTTAGTGTGAATTTGCATTTAAATTTAAATTATTTGCATTTTTTGCATTGAAATTTTCAACAAAAACTAGCAATTTTGGTGTATTTTCATTAAATTTACATAGGAATTTTGCATGACTAAGCTTGGAAATAATTTTTATATGTTAGAGTATGTAATTTCCATAAGAAATCATACCTCAAACCATTCATATAAAATTTTGTTCCAAAATTTCAAACCTAGGGCTTCGAAAACAATGATTTTCACTAATTTTGGCCTTATCGACTTCATAAACTTGCACCATAGGTCTGTTGTGAAATATATTTTTGCATTAATTTTCTTTTATAAGGGTAATAATTTTCTTCCCCTCATAAAGAGATTCACAACACCCTTTTGACAGGCTCTTGTAGTGAAAATTTGGCAAAAAACTACACATTTTGGCAATTTTTGCCCTAGGGTTTGACCTAATTTGCACTCCAAGTGTGTTGTGATCAGTTTTATGGATTGAGGTGACTGATATTATTGATATTATTTTTTTTCCCTCCTAAAATTTCTTACAGCACCTCTTTTTCTATGTCTTGGAGTTTTTAAAAAAAAACCATGAAAAATAGCCTATTTTTGCTATATTTTCACTAGGGTTTTACCTTAAGTGGAATTGAAAGCATGTTGTGTTGGATATTTTAGCACCAAGTGGCTGTTATTTCTGATATTATTCACTATTCATCATCATTTTCCTCAACACCCTTTGTTATGCTCTATTGCATTGAATTTTGGTGAAAAAAGTGCCTCTTTTGACATATTTTCACTATAATCTACTTGGCATTATCCTAGATTTTCATCAAGAGTGTGTTGAGAGTGAGTATATTGCTACATGAGTTTAATAACTCACTACCCTAAGAGAAATATTCCTTTAAGAAGAAGCATAAGACACATGGGATCTAGTGATCTTGAAGAAGTTGGTACTTTGAACACCTTATTTACAAAAGGAGAAACACAAGCATTACAAGACATTGCACCTATTACAAGTACAATGGAAGAACAAACTTTTCATGATGTTGATGATACCATTGAGGAAACACGATATGTATCATATGAGCAAATAGAAAAATTGGATATAGAGTTAGCCAAATTTCAATCATTTATGGAAACTGAGAGAATAGCTAAAGAAGTTGTTCCTACAATTCATAATATAACATAATTGATAAAAGAAGGACAAGATGGTGTTAATGCACTTTGTGGTCTAACACATATTGTAAAAACTAACACTAGTCCAGTGACTGAATGTGCACAAGTGATAAAGAACACTCTATCACCATCTCATACACAAGTTTCGGCACCTATACCAACTACAGGAATGTCCAATTTTACATCAACGATCTTAACAACTAATGCAAATGCTTGTAGTAATGCTACCATTGGTATTGGAGTATCTAATGGCACAAATTATAAAGGTGTGGGATTTAATTATCAGAATTTGATTTCTAAAGGGACATCTTCTATGAGTAATTGTTCTCAACCTCCTATCTATTCCACTCATTTCTAGCTACCTATTACATACTCGCAACCATCTTCTACCTATCATTATGGCCAACCACCATTAACATATTCTTAGCCTCCAAATATTGTATATCAAGCTCAATCACCTCCCCACCTTAATTCCAATTCTGTACAACAAATCGCATCTCGAAATGACGCCATCCTGAACCAACTTTTTCAAGGCATGATTGCTTTGCAACAAAAGGTAACAAATTTGACAAACTCTTCCTAGCCTAGTCTACCAACATATCATGCCTGTAATCCATTATCTGATGCAATATTGAGAACCCCTATGCCTGAGAGTTTTGAGACTCCTCACTTTGAAAAATATGGTGGAAAATGAGATCCTAATATCCATGTGGTAGCATTCACAGCTATGTGTAGTGATTTCTATTTTGAAGAGGATTTGTTAGCAAAAATTTTCCCACGATCTCTCAAAGATACTACTTCAGAATGGTTTTACTCTTTGCCTCTGAATTCAATTCACTCCTTTTTGCAGTTGATTGATCAATTTTTACAACATTTTCAAGCAAATAGTAGACCCCAAGTCACTCTTCTTGACTTGGTTCAATGCAAATAAGGTCTGAAAGAAAAGTTGAGTAAATTTATTAGTCGGCACCAAGGACTTTATGCATAGATTCAATATCAGATGAAAGAGAAGGATGTTCAAAAGATATTCATTACAAATCTACAACCTAATATTCATGATAAGATTCTCTTGATGAAGTACAACTCCTTTCAACATTTATGCACTACCCTTTGTGATTATCAACTTTCATCTAGTTAGTATGAAAACCAAAACTCATCGGCTCAACTTGGACAATCCATGGGTGGATCATCACAAAACAACTTTGAAAGGAACAATAATAGAGGTTTCATCAAGATTAATGGACCAAATACAAATGTGTCTACTATAAACAATCCAAAGAAACAATCATTTCAACTAAGGAAGTTTACTCTAATATTTGAGACCTATCATTCTATCATGAATAAAGCTATGAGTAACAATATTCTAAAACATCCCCCAATCAAGCCTGTTGATCCTAGTAAACAAGGACCTTACATTGATGTTAATGCCTTTTGTCATGTTCATTGGATGCAATGACATGGCACTGAATGATGTATGCATCTTAAACATGAGATATAAGACCTTATTGTTTCAAATGTCATCCAAGTATCAGGTGTGAATGATAATGTAAACAAGTCAGTTGCTCTGTTGAATCAGAATTTACAAATCTTCACTAATCCTTTTCTTAAGCATACTAAAAATAATATGGTGGAACAAGATCTAGTGGAAGTAGATGAGGATGATTCCTTGGACTGTGATAGTATCATGGGAATAATTGAAGTGGATAAGAAACACATGGATAACTGACCTCATCCATGAAGAAATGGAATTTATGCTAAGGTTCCTCCTCCGTAATCCTTATATGGATTGGGAGATAATTAAAATACCTTCGAAAAGAAAGAACAAAAACTGATACAGACAAGCAAGATGGTATAGGATGAATCCTACTACTATTATACAAGATTTACTAATGAAAACTTGCCAAAAATTAGAAAAGAACAAGATGACAATCAATAGTCATAAATAATAGTGGTTCTCCCCCTCATAAGCAACAAAAAGCCTCATTTAAACAAGCATTTAAAGAACAATAATCATATGATAACAAACAAGACTTTCATATGAACCACTCAAATTTTACAACAAATATGATTGAATACCTCTCCCAGAGGTTTGTGAACTCCAACATATAATATGAAGACCCTATAGGTAAGTATATCTAACTCTTTATCTATCTCGTGATGTGCTTCCCCCATAATCAAAAAATGGACTTAGTTCCTAATATGATGATGGGGTTGTATATCTTATCTGATGCTTGGCTAGTGGAAGCACTTGTGCTTTCTACGTAGTGAATTTTATGATCTTTCTATCACATTTTATAAACCTTAACAATATTGCTACTCTATTCACCTTTGTTTGCCTTTGAATCTAGCCTTGGCGGTACTCGATTTGGAGAGCTTCATGATAGAGCCCCACAGTTATTCTTGAACTCCAAATTCATTGTATATCATGATGTTGTAGACACTAAGATGTTTCTTGTAGGGATGTGTTTGTGGGAACATTTGGCAATCATAAAATACATGTCACCTCTAGCGGGCATGGGCTTTGTGAAAGTCAGTGTTCCCTTGTATGTTTTTTTCCTACCTTAACATGCTTGATATCAATAACTGATATCAACCACATTAAGGTGGGGGCATATAAGGTAAGTTGTCTGTTATCAATGTTAGCAATGTGTTTGACCTCAGATGCCGAGACTTACACCCCAGAGTAGTGCATCCTACATCCTGAGTTTGTTTGCAATCAATCAATCAAATCATGTAAGCCCTTTGCATAGGTGGGATATCGTGCATATCCTTTTTCTTAAGCCCTCTACAGAGGCGGGGATGGTGTATTTCTCAGAGAAGATTGCATCATTCTATCATTTTCAAAAGTCATCTATGGAGGTAGGGAGTGGTTCTGTGACTAACTCAACCCTTAAGTGTGTCTTCGGTTATTGTTGTGGCAAAGACCAATCGTCGGTGTGTGCCTGTAATCTGCCTAAGATGGTGTTGGACCTAGAAATATGTACACCCCATCGCTTGTCTGTCGTGTTTTCTTCATGTCTTCAAGTGTGTCTATTTTGGTGTGCTTATTTTGTATGGTGTGTTTGTTTCCCATATGCAGATACCAGTGCCTTCAAGTAGTGCTTCCTGCATTTTGGGAGGTTTTGCATGTTTTGCGTGTATGTTGCCCCATATGCAGAGACTAGCACCTTTGAGTAGTGCTTCCTACATTTTGGGAGGTTTGTTTACTTTCCAGTACTTGCATTTGCATTTCATATATATGAGAAAAATGGTGCAGGAGCACCTCAGGATAGAAGAATATAGAAGATTATATACATTTATATTTTGTCCAAATGTTGTATTGTAAGGCCGTCGAGCCATATTGGGAGACTGTATACATGTCATTGAATTGTCATTAAAATAAATTGTAACCAAACAAGAAGTGTAACTGATCGGCAGAGGTGGTTCACCTTCCACTGTGTACAACTATCAAGTGAGTCTATCAATAGTTCAGTCTGTATTTGTAGATGAGAGAGAGTAGAGAGAAGAAGAATAGATTGTATGTATAATTTCTGAGGAAGGAATAAATTTTGTGTTTCTGGTCTAATTACAAGAATATTGTTTGGACTCATTCCACTGCTCAACATTTCTTTGAAATCAGTGGAATGACCTCCGTGTTATTAGTTTGTTTTCTGTTCAATAAGAATTAGTTATTTTATGTGTGTTGTTCGGTTATAGTTGGTGCAAAAGGAGGTTGTCAGCATAAGGTTCATGTTTATGCAAATTGTGAATATATCACAAATGTATGCAAAGAAATTTTGTATGAATCCTACAAAGTAATGGATGTATGAGGGTTAGTGCATCAGTGCATCGACCGAAGGTGAAGTTTGGAGATAAGTATATCAGCTTGTATGGACAACAATCATTAAACATATCAGGCAAGTGTCATTTTGTGTATATCCTACATTTGTATGTCATAAACATTTTATTTGTATCCATCATTTGTATATTGGGGGGGTTTTATGTCACCTATGTATGTTGCGAATATGCATTGTCAATATACATTGGTGTAAGATGCAAGTAATGCCCGACTGTATCGGTCGAAAGGGAAGAAAATACAAAGGGTTACTGGTGTTAACAGGTTAAACAAGGTACATGCGAAGCCAAAGTCTTATGTTTATGCATATCAGTATGAGATTGGATATCAGAGACGGGGGAGAAAGTTTGGCCGAAGAAGCAAGTTCAGCCGACGGAAGATAGAGGCAAAGGTCATCGGAATGACTGTTGGTATCGGTGGAAGAAAGCTTGGAGTGGCTGATAGTAGACTATCTTGCCAATAGAAAGAATGAATGTATTTAGGTATGGTTTGAAATTTGTGAAGGGATTTTGAAGCTATGTGAGCATTTACTATTGGTATTGTGGGTTGATGGGTATTTTCACCCTATTTTAAATGCTTCCACTAATTTGCTCTGCATCAAATTGGTATCAGAGCAAGTGAAACATCTGGCAAAGGATTTGGTATCTGAAGGTGTTGTGTATTTATTTCCTTTCACTGAGAAGGCAAGTGAAGAACTGAAGGAAAGCTGAAGAATTGTGTTGGCGACCATTATTTTATGTTGTTAAGTTGTTTGGTTGCAGGTGCTTGATCCATCTAGCTACAAGAAGGAGGTTTCTAAGGTTGTGTGTGGGTAGATGAAAATGAGGTATGTCATGAACATTCTCCAATAGAGATTAAGCTAGATAAGGGTGCAGAGAGAGGCCACTGGGGAGAAAATGGTAAGGTGCATCACCAGGATCTACTGTTGGGTAAGATGAATGGTTTGGTGAGTTGGGGTTGTGAAGCAGCGTATAGGGTGGACATCTGAAGAAGCACTTGATATTGCAGCCTAAAAAGTACTCCACTGATGGGAGTAGAAGGAACCTAGATGTGCTCTAAAAAGTTGATGGTAGTTTGATTTTGTCAGTTGGTTGGTCACTGTTCCAGTAATCTGAAGATTGGAAGCTTAAAGAAATGTTAGAAGATGAAGGCAGACAGAGATGCAGAAAGGTAGTTTTTGTTATTGTAGGTACATTTCCAAGGGACTTGGAAATCTTTGTTGGTTGGTTGTATGGTGCAGGAGCACCTCGGGATACAAGAATCTGGAAGATTATATGCATTTATATTTTGTCCAAATGTTATATTGTAAGGCCTTCAAGTCATATTGGGAGACTGTATACGTGTCATTGAATTGTCATTAAAAGAAATTGTAACTGAACAAGAAGTGTAAATGATTGGCAGAGGTGGTTCACCTGCCACTGTGTACAATTGTCGAGTGAGTATTTAAATAGTTGAGTCTGTATTCGTAGATGAGAGAGAGTAGATAGAAGAAGAATAGATTGTATGTATAATTTCTGAGGAAGGAATAAACTTTGTGTTTCTAGTCTAATTACAAGAATATCATTCAAAGTCATTTCACTGGTTAAGATTTCTTCAAAATCAGTGGAATGACCTCTATTTTATTAGTTTGGTTTCTTTTCAATAGGAATTAGTTATTTTCTATGTGTTGTTCAGTTACAGTTGGTGCAAAAGGAGGTTGCCGGCATAAGGTTCATGTTTATGCAAATTGTGAATATATCACAAATGTATGTGAAGACATTTTGTATGAATCCTACAAAGTAATGGATGTATGAGGGTTAGTGCATCAGTGCATCAACCAAAGCTGAAGTTTGGAGATAAGTATATCGGCTTGTATGTGTTGATAACTGAGAGGGGGGGGTGAATCAGTTATCCTAATTATTTCCTTTTGAGCTTTCTTATTAATTAATGTAGCATTGAATCAAACACAAAAACATTACCATGAAATAAGAAACACATGACACAGTATTTTTGACGTGGAAACCCTGTTAAGGGAGAAAACCACGGGGTGATTAACCCAAAATTATTCTATGTTAGAAGAATAGGAAATTACAAAATGGCACTTGCCAATTAGGGCTCACTGCCCGAGCACACTGCTCACAAGAGGCCCACTGCCTACAAGAAGACACACTGTCTACAAAGTGATAAGAATCACAGTCTTGAACTGATTGGAAGCATCTGCATATGCTGGAGTTCAGTTCCGGTTAGGCTCAGTACACTGATCTGCTGCACTTCATCTTTTCTCTGTTCTTTATTCTGCTATCCTTTCACATACCGGATCTGTCTTGGTACTTCTGCTTTGTTCTGCTCTTTTTCGTATATATACTTGACATAGTCACTCCCTTCACAACTAAATCCATCCTCTATATATATCCGCACAAGTAATTTCATCACCTTTCTAGTCGGCATCCGGAACAGTCTAGTTTCTTACAAACTCTGTTCTGTCGGCTGAATCCTTGCTCCCCAAGCAATGCGGATCAAGCATATACTTGTAGATATCATTAATCATGTCGGCCAAACATGATTCATGCCTTCACAACCTTTATCATCAACAGTAACACATCCGGAAAGTAGTCTGATACTTTGTCAGTCAGTTCATCCTCTGTTTTCACTGTCTCTCAGGAATCCGGTACTCAACTATTCATATCTTTTTCCTTGTCCATCACCGGAGGCTAAATCCTTGGAATATACCACTCAAGGTAGTCCTCTTGACTTCCCCAAATCCGCACTGCACCAAGACACTTCTTCTGAGAGATCCAGACCAATCTGTCGAACCTTGCCACATGCTCTGTTCTTGTTCACCGGACCACAACAATCTTTATTCTGACTTCTGGTAGAGACACACCATGACTTGCGGATATGTGGGATGATCTTTGTTGCCATCAATGACAACAACCATGAATCCATATAGTGTCTCTTGCCAACAGTATGGACAACAGTCATTAAACATATTGGGTGAGTGTCATTTTGTGTATATCCTACATTTGTATGTCACAGACATTTTATGTGTATCCGTCATTTGTATATTGGGGGGGTTGTATGTCGCCTATGTATGTTGCGAATATGCATTGTCAATATCCATTGGTGTAAGATACAGTTAATGACCAGCTGTATCGGTCGAAAGGGAAGAAGATACAAAGGGTTACCGATGTTAATAGGTTAAACAATGTACATGCAAAGCCAAAGTCTTATGTTTATGCATATCGGTATGAGATTGGATATCAAAGACTAAGGAGAAAGTTTGGCCGAAGAAGCAAGTCCGGCCGATGGAAGATAGAGGCAAAGGTCATCGGAATGACTATTGGTATCGGTGGAAGAATGCTTGGAGTGGTTGATAGTAGATTATCTTGCCGATAGCAAGAATGAATGTATTTAGGTATGATTTGAAATTTGCGAAGGGATTTTGAAAGCTATGTGTGCATTTACTAGTGGTATTGTGGGTTGATGGGTATTTTCACCATATTTTAAATGCTTCCATTATGTTGCTCTCTATCATATTGGTATCAGACCAAGCGAAAGATCTAATGAAGGATTTGGTATCTAAAGGTGTTGTGTACTTGTTTCCTTTCACTAAGAAGGTAGGTGAAGAACTGAAGGAAAGCTAAATAATTGTGTTGGTGACCATTATTTTATGTTGTTAAGTTGTTTGGTTACAAGTGCTTAATCCATCTAGCTGCAAGAAGGAGGTTTCTAAGGTTGTGTGTGGGCAGAAGAGGATGAGGTCTGTCATGACCATTCTGCAATAGAGATTAAGCTGGATAAGGGTGCAAAGAGAGGCCACTAAGCAGAAAGTGGTAAGGTGCATCACTAGGATCTGTTGTTGGGTAAGATAAATGGTTTTGTGAGTTGGTGTTGTGAAGCAGCGCATAGGGTGGACATCTGAAGAAGCACTTGATGTTGCAGCCTGAAAAGTACTCCACTAATGGGAGTAGAAGGAGCCTAAATGTGCTTTGAAAAGTTGATGGTAGTTTGATTTTGTTGGTTGGTTGGTCACTGTTCCAGTAATCTAAAGATTGGAAGCTTGAAGAAACTGAAGAAGATGAAGGTAGACAGAGATGCAGAAGAGGTAGTTTTTGTTTTTGCAGGTACATTTCCAAGGGACTTGGAAATCTTTGTTGGTTGGTTGTATGGTGTAGGAGCACCTCAAGATACAAGAATCTGGAAGATTATATACATTTATATTTTGTCTAAATGTTATATTGTAAGGCCTTCGAGCCATTTTGGGAGACTGTATACATGTCATTGAATTGTCATTAAAAGAAATTTTAACCAAACCAGAAGTGTAACTGATCAGCAGAGGTGGTTCACCTTCCACCATGTACAACTGCCAAGTGATTCTTTAAATAGTTGAGTCTGTATTTGTAGATGGGAGAGAGTAGAGAGAAGAAGATTAGATTGTATGTATAATTTCTGAGGAACTAATAAATTTTCTGTTTCTAGTCTAATTACAAGAATATTGTTTGGAGTCATTCCACTGGTTAAGATTTCTTTGAATTTAGTGGAATGACCTCCGTGTTATTAGTTTGTTTTCTGTTCAATAGGAATTAGTTATTTTCTATGTGTTGTTTGGTTACAGTTGGTGCAAAAGGAGGTTGTCGGCATAAGGTTCATGTTTATGCAAATTATGAATATATCGTAAATGTATGCAAAGACATTTTGTATGAATCCTGCAAAGTAATTGATGTATGAGGGTTAGTGCATTAGTGCATCGACCGAAGGTGAAGTTTGGAGATAAGTATATCGGATTGTATGGATAGCAGTCGTTAAACATATTGGGTGAGTGTCATTTTGTGTATATCCTGCATTTGTATGTCACAAACATTTTATGTGTATCTATCATTTGTATATCAGGGGGGTTGTATGTCGCCTATGTATGTTACGAATATGCATTGTCAATATACATTGGTGTAAGATGCAAGTAATGACCAGTTGTATGAGTCAAAAAGGAAGAAGATACAAAGGGTTACCAATGTTAATAGGTTAAACAATGTACATGCAAACCCAAAGTCTTATGTTTATGCATATTAGTATGGGATCGGATATCGGAGACTGAGGAGAAAGTTTGGCCAAAGAAGCAAGTCTGGCTGATGGAAGATAGAGGTGAAGGTCATCGGAATGACTGTTGGTATCAGTCGAAGAATGCTTGGAGTGGCCGATAGTAGATTATCTTGCTGATAGCAAGAATGAATGTATTTTAGGTATGATTTGAAATTTGCGAAGGGATTTTGAAAGCTATGTAAGCATTTACTGTTGGTATTGTTGGTTGATGGGTATTTTCAACTTGTTTTAAATGCTTCCACTGTGTTGCCCTGCATTAGAAAAGAAAAGAAAAGGTATCATTTCTGTCTTTCATGCATTAATGTGTCTTCTATACAATAACTATCTGCTCTATGTTCTATGTGACTGTAACTATCTTCTTCATGTTTTGCATGCCTATTACTATCTTCTATCTGATTGGCGTGTCTTCTCCGTGTTTGATGTGCTTGTTGTGTTTGTGACTTTACTTTAATACATGTATGGGCCTCATATTTATACATACATTAAAGTGGGGGCTAAATGTAATGTTGAAAAATGTCCCTTTGGGGGCTTTTCCCTCATAAGGTTTAGCTCCTAGGACTTTTAAGTGCATTCAGGACATTTTAGTTCATATTTTGGCATCCCAATGGAATGGAACATGAGTAACATGACAAATGGGACCTAGGAGGACCCCTTGATCTGTACCCTGCCCAAAATAGGGGGGAGGACTTGGGCACTTGTGCCCTAGTCCTACCCTATTTTGGGGCATCCCTAATTTCTTGGTGTTGGTTTATGATCATTATTTGGTTATTTTTTTGACACGGTAAAGCTTGATTTTTAATATCTTGGCGGTAGTTCTTGTAGATGCATCTATAAGCATGTGCAGGCATTCATTTGTAGACTAGATTGCAATTAGATTCCAATTAAATGATCATTATGTACTCTAGGCATTCTCAAGGTGATTGAAGGCTTCCATTGTGTTACAAGAGCAAATTGTATGTTTTGAGTTGATATTCATAGATTTGAGCATCAATCTCCTCATCGTATGAAGAGCATATTCCTCCATGAAAGCTTCACTACAAGGTTACATATCATTGTGTTTTTATCACTGATTCCTTTGGTTTTTGGCCTTTGCCTTACAATGGCACGCCCTCTTTATCTAACAATGGTGTTTAGAGACTTAAGTGTCCTCCGTAGTTTGACTGAGGCAAACCTCTAAACACTACAACCCCCAAACCAAGTCTTGCGATTGTAGGTTATAGGTGTCACATCTGGGAAAAGTGGAGTTGCAGGAAGGTTGGACAAACATCAAGGATTCAAGATGGACAAAAGAGCACTTCTGGGACTAGGGTGCTCACTCTAGTGTCCTCTGTAGATAGATTACAGAAAATAGAAGTTACAAGGCTGATCAGTGTCTGAAGGAGGTCTAGATTCCCCAAAAAATTAAGTACCTTGGACTTGGGTGCCCACTCCAGTGTCCCTAACTATTTTTCTTTGGAACCTCAAAAATAGGTATTGTGTAATTTGGTATTTTACTCCCGTCTATAAGAGGATTTTTTACAATTCATTAATTTGTTGTCGCATTTCCATAATTAGGGTTTTAATGGTCAATTGAGCATAGGAGAAGGAAAAAAATAATTAATTCCCTAATCCAAGTTTCCCTACATTTGTAAGTGACCTAGGGTATGATAGTGCTCACCACTCGACCCTAGATCCTTGAATGTATAGAGGAAAGGTAGATTTAAACATCTAAACACTAAAACATTAACAAATCCAATTTTCCCTTAAACAATATTATATGCCAGTTAATCAGCATAATTAAAATAATGCACATCATGACTCTGGATGTCTACAGTTAGGACCATGGGATCAATTTCCATTAACATGGAGGCCTCTATTCCCAATATTTGGCAAGCAGAGTAATATGTGTTTTTGAAATAATCTTCAAACAATTCAATTGAGTAGGGTGGATCTTCACCCTCTCAAAATACCCTAAGTTGTTTATTGTTATCGCGAGGCTTGTTCAAGGGTAACTTCCATCTCTTCTAATTGCTACTCATAATGTAGTACTCAACCAACAAATCCTTGATTCTAAATTTCTTGTCTAAACTTGTGTCTAACTAAAACACAGTGGCTATATAGTCTAGATGGTAATGGGTAAGAAATCAATCCCATCATTGAATTCAATATAACAAGTCTTAGGGTTGAATTGCTCTGCACATAACTTCATCAACTAGACATTTACAAACACATTCAAGATTACCAATTTACCCAAGTTTAGCCACCATGGGTTTGAAATGGGTTTATTCCTGTGTATTTTTCTATAATGGGAAGTAAAGAGATCATACCCTCTGACTGGTGTCCATATATCCCCAATATCCCTGTATAAATCTTCAAATTTCTTAGCATGTGGGTTTAGTTGGGCATTTCTTATGGATTTCTATCCTGACACGAGACATTGGTCTAATAAATCTTGGTTTAGATGCTTATCCCCAATTTTTTGTCTTTTACTCTTTGGGTTCTTAATTGTTTCTTCCATATTCTATCACTATGTCTAGATTTCAACTCTATGATTTATAAACGCAGACTAATCTTTACAAGCAAGTTCATAGTACTTACTTCACAAATTGCTCTAGTCCTAAATTGCTTATTCATCCACGTCCTGCACTTGTTCTTTGTAATGCCCTCCAAATTCCCATTCAACAATCTTAACTCTGTTCAATCAATGGCATCTTACTTGTGTTCAAAGCAAATTTAAATATTTTTGAAAATAGAGCGTTAGATCACCACCTTTATGTCTTGTCACGTTATTTTGAGGTGACATGTTTTACAATTTCATTTAATGTTCAAGATTTTGGTATGACCCTAACTAGAATTACTTTGATAATATGAGTCTCCTCGAATAAGAAATCACCCTTTTCATATTTTAATTTCTTTTCATTACCTTTTCGAAGAGACCCCAAATACCCTATCTTCAACACAGTAGAGTTTCTTCAAAATACCCTTTACATTAACTTTTCATTGGTGAGACCCCTTCTATCAGTGAGACTCTAAACCGTATCACTTCGATATCCTAAATCCCTTAAAGGTTATCGATATTTTTTTGATCATCGTGACACGTTTTGGTGTCATGCTGAAGTGCCTTATTTGTTTGACTTTTGGGGTATTGATGACACTGCTAACTTTTTTTGGTGTACAATGCTAATGTCAGTGTAAATTTTGATGCTACAGTTGGTGCTAAAGTGGGTACTAATTTGGGCACTAAAGCTACCTCTAATTTGGCACCTAATTTAGTGCCTACTTGTTCTGGTTAACATAAAAAATGCTAAAAAAAGTGCCATCTTGATAAATAGAGCCAACTTTTTTTGATCATCGTGACACATTTTGATGTCATGCTGAAGTGCCTTATTTGTTTGACTTTTGGGGTATTGATGACACTGCTAACTTTTTTTGGTGTACAATTCTAATGTCGATGCGAATTTTGATGCTACAGTTGGTGCTAAAGTGGGCACTAATTTGGGCACTAAAGTTGCCTCTAATTTGGCACCTAATTTAGTGCCTACTTGTTCTGATTAGCATAACAAATGCTAAAAAAAGTGCCATCCTGATAAATAGAACCAACTTTCTCAATAAATTGGAGAAAAGTACATTAAAATAGTGGGTGGAACTAAAAAATGGAGCAAAAAAAGGAGCTAATCATAGGGATTTTTTTGTAGTGATGGAAGAGGAACTAATAGGAGAACATTAAGAGGAACCAATTTAAGTGTGGAGGTGAAGAATATAGCACATTTGAATGTAATCAAGTAAGTATAAGAAAGAAGATAGAGAATAATGGAAGATTATCCTATGTAGAAGAAGAACCTATTGGATCACTTAGTTTAGTTGGTAAACCTAAGAAAGGAGAATCACTTGTCATGAGGAGAGCACTGTTTCAAGCAAAGACAAATGAGGAACCACCACAGAGGAAAAGTTTGTTTAGAACCATATTCAAATTAGGAGGTAAATGTTGTAAAGTTGTAATTGATAGTGGTAATTTAGATAATTTAGTTTTAGAGGAGATGGTGACTAAGTTGAAGTTGGAGAGATTGAAACACCCTAAGCCATATCAGATAGCATGGATTGAGGATGAACATAAGGTATTGGTGAGAAAACAATGTTTGGTGAAATTTCATATTGGATCTTATCATGATGACGTATTGTGCAATATTATGCCTATGGATGTATGTCATATTTTGTTGGGTAGACCAAGGAAGTATGATAGGAAAGATATATATGATGGGAGAAAGAATACATATAGTATAACATCTAATGGAAATGATATTACTTTGATCCCTTTAGAAGATGATATTAAGAGTTAACTATGTGGGAATGCTATAATCTGTTTGGTAGATGGAAGAAAAATTCTGGATGGTTTGATACATGAGAATATGTGTTATGCTTAAGAAGCCTAAAACCCTAAAGAATCACAATGGGAGGAGATAACTAAGTTGCTGATAGAGTATGAAGACATCATATCACATAATATACCTGAAGGATTACTAGTAATTAGAAGTATCAGTCATCACATAGATCTTATACCTGGAGCTAGTTTCCCTAATAAAGTAGCACACAGAATCACACCAATCGAGAATGAAGAATTGAAGAGATAGATACATTAGTTATTTAGGAAAGGTTTGATCAGAGAAATCTTGAGTGCTTGTGTAGTACCTGTAGTGTTAGCACCAAAGAAGGGTGCAGAATGGAGAATGTGTACAAACTCTAGAGAAATGAACAAGATCATAGTTAAGTATAGATTTCCTTTACCTAGGATGCATGATATTATGGATTGTTTGAGTGGAGAAAAATATTTTACAAAGATACATTTGAAGAGTGGATAGCATCAGATCAAAATCAGAGAAAGAGATGAATGGAAGAATCCTTTTAAGACAAATGACGGATTGTATGAGTGGTTAGTGATGCCTTTTGGATTGACAAATACACCGAGTACATTCATGAGATTGATGATATTTAAAGTCTTCAAGAAATTCTTGGGTAAGTTTGTTATTGTATATTTTGATGATATAATGATTTTTAGTAAGACAAAGGAAGAATATTTGTGGCACCTGAGACAAGTATTATAGATGTTGAGAGATGAGAAATTGCTAATAAACATCAAGAAGTCTAGTTTCATGAAGGAAGAATTGGTATATTAGGGATTTGTGATTTCTATGGAAGGATTGAAGATGTGCATTGAGAAAGTAAGAGAAGTTGTTTAGTGGCCTACACCTGAGAGTATTGGAGAAGTCAGATCATTTCATGGATTAGGTAGTTTATACTAGAAGTTCATCAGAAATTTTAGTTCAGTATGTAACCCTATGACATAGACAATGAGAGGCGATAGAAAAGGCATTAAGTGGACATCAAGAGCATATAAAAGTTATGATTTGTTGAAGCAGAAAGTGATAGGATGTGTGTTAGCATTAGCGAATTTCAATAATGTGTTCCAAGTATATTATGATGCAATAGGAGTAGTGTTAAGTCAAGAAGGTAGACCTGTAGCATATTTTAGTGAGATGTTGAATGATGCAAGAAGAAGATATAAAGTTTATGAGTAGGAGTTCTATTCCATAATACTATAACATCAGAAAATGTCCCCTTGAGAGCTTTTCCCTCATAAGGTTTAGCTCCCAGGTCTTTAGCATGCATATAGGACATTTTAATTCATATTTTGGTACCTTGATGGAATGAGACCTAGGTTCCATGGAAAATTGGACCTAGGTAGACCCCTTGAGCTGTACCTTGTCCAAAACAGGGGGGAGAACTTGGGCACGTGTGCCCTAGTCCTGCCCTATTTTGGGACAGCCTTAATTTACAGGTGTTGGTTTGTGACCATTATTAGGTCCCTTTGTCTACACGATAATTTTGAATTTTAGAAATCTTGGCAAGAGTGCTTGTAGTTACATATATAAGCATGCTTAGGTATTCATTTGTAAACTAGATTTCATGTAGATGATCATTGTGAACTTTAGTCATTCTCAAGGTGATTCAAGGCTTCTATTACGTTGCAAGAGCAGACTTGTATGTTTTGTGTGTTGATATTTGCAGATTTGAGCATCAATTTCCTCATGGCATGAAAATCATCTTCCTCCATGAGATATTGACTACAAGGTGACATAATATTGTGTTTTTATCATTGATTCCTTTGGTTTTTACATCTTCCTCACAAGGGCATGCACCCTTTGTCTGACAACGGTGTTCAAAGACTTAAGTGTCCTTCAGGGCTTGACTGAGGCAAGCCTCTAAACACCACAACCCCCAAACCAAGTCTTGTAATTGTAAGTTACATCTGTCATATTTAGAAAAAGTTGAGTTGTAGGAAGGATTGATAGGCATTAAGGATTTGGGATCTGAAGAGTTACAAGACACTGGATCACTTCTAGGACTTAGTCACTCACTCAAGTGTCCTCTGCAGATAGATTTCAAGAAACATAAGTTATAGGGCTGATCAGTGTTAGAAGGAGGTCTAGATTCCTTGAAAAAGTAGGTACCTTGAACTTGGGTCCTGACTCCAGTGTCCCTAACTATTCCACTTCAAAACTTTGAAAAGAGGTATTTTATGATTCAGTATTTTACTCCTATCTCCAAGAGCTTTTTTAGTAATTCATCAATTTGTTGGCGTATATGCATAATTAGGGTTTTTATGGTAAATTGAGCATAGGAGAAGGAAAATTGATAATTAAATTCCCTAATCCAAGTTTTCCTTCATCTCACAGCAACCTAGGGTATGATAGTGCTCTCCGCTCAACCCTAGATCCTTGAATGTTAAGTGGAAAGGTGGGTTTTAACATCTAAACATCAAAATATTAACAAATCTAATTTTCCACCTAAACATTTTTGTTAACCCATGTTTTTGGACATAAATTGAAACTTGATGAGTGTTTGTCTTCATATTTTGTGTGATTTCATTCATTGATACAGTCATTCATTTTATTGAATTGAGAAAAATTCAAAAAAAATTTGAAAAATTGGGAAAATACAAAAAACAATTGCATTGTTGGGCTTACTAAATTGCATCAATTCTTCCTAAATTTTTGTAATTCATGATTTTTTTATCAAATTTGATATAAAATACAGAAAAATACAAAAATTCAAAATCTTGCTTTGCATTTTCATCATTTAATTATTGGGGTTTTGCAGAAATTTTAACAATTTTTTTATATAACCTAGTAATTCCAAAATCTAGGGTTAGCAGGCAAAATCTTTTATCAGATTTTTCTACTGATTTCAGAGGCTCAATAAAATTAAAATTTGGTTTTAGTCTTGCATTTTAGTGTAAATTTGCATTTAGATTTAAAATATTTGCAATTTTGCATAATAAATTTCAACAAAAACTAGCAATTTTGATGCATTTTCATTAAATTTGCATGGGCATTTTGCATGTTCAAGCTTGAAAATAATCTATAGATCTAAGAGTATTTAATTCCCATAAAAAATCAGACTTCAAAACATTCACATAGCATTTTGTCCCAACATCTCAAACATAGGGCTTTGAAAACAATGATTTTCACTAAGTTTGGCCATATCGACTTTATAAACTTGAACCATAAGTGTGTTGTAAAAGGTATTTTGGCATTATTTTTCTATTATTAGGGTAATCATTTTATACCCCTCATAAAAATCTTCACAACACCCTTTTAATGGGCTCTTGTAGTGAAAATTTGGTAAAAAACTACACATTTTGACTATTTTTACCTTAGGGTTTGACCTAGTTTGCACACCAAGAGTGTTGTGATCAATTTTCTGGATTGAGGTGACTGATATTATTGATATTATTTTCTGTCCTCCCTAAAATTGACTACAACACCTCTTTTTCTAGGTCTTGGAGTTGAAAAACTGTGAAAATAGCCTATTTTTGCTATATTTTCGCTAGGGTTTTACCTTAAGTGGCACTCAAAGCATGTTGTGTTTGATATTTGAGATCTAAGTTTCTGTTATAACTGATATTATTTACTTTTCATCATCATTTTCCTCACAACACCCTTTGGTATGCTCTATTGTATTGAAATTTGGTGAAAAATAACTTATTTTGACATATTTTCACTATAAATTGACTTGGCACTATCTTAGATTTCCATCAAGTGTATGTTGAGAGTGAGAATATTTTTGCATGAGTTTAATAACTCACTACCTTAAGATAAATATTCCTTTAAGAAGAAGCATAAGACACATGGGATTTAGTGCTCTTGAACAAGTTGGTACTTTGAACACCTTCTTTACAAAAGGAGAAACCCAAACATTACAAGACATTGCACCTATTACAAGTACAATAGAAGAACAAACTTTACATGATGTTGATGATACTATTAGGGTAATAGGATATGTATCAGATGAGAAAATAGGAAAATTGGATAAAGAGTTAGCTAAATTTCAATCATTTATGGAAATTGAAACAATAGCTGAAGAAATTGTCCCTACAATTCATAATATCAGAGAATTGATAAAAGAGGGACAAGATGGTCTTAATGGAATTCGTGGTGTAGAACATATTGTACAAAGCAATATCATGCCAGTGACCGAATGTGCGCAAGCGATAAATAACACTCTATCACCATCTCATACTCAAGTTTTGGCACCTATACCGACTACAGGAATATCCACCTTTACATCAACGATCTAAACAACTAATGAGAATACTTGTAGTAATGCTACCACTAGTATTGGAGTATCTAATGGTACTAATTACAAAGCCATTGGATTTAATTATCATAATTTGGTTCCTAAAGGGACCTCTTCTATGAATAATTGTTCTCAACCTCCTCTCTATTCCACTCATTTCCAATTACCTATTACCTACTCACAACCATCTTCAACCTACCAATATGTCAAATAGCTATTGACCTATTGCCAACCTCTACTTGTCAAATCTCAAGCTCATTCACCTCCTCACTTTGGTTCCAATTCTTCACAACAAACTACATCTCCAAATGATGCCATCCTAAACCAACTTTTACAAGGCATGATTGCTCTGCAACAAAAGGTAACAAACTTGACAAATTCTTCGTAGCCTAGTTTACCGACATATCATGCCCGTAATCCATATCCTATACAATCTTGAGAACCCCTATGCCTGAGAGGTTTGAGAGTCCTCTCTTTGAAAAATATGGTGGAAAAGGTGATCCTAATATCCATGTGGCAACATTCACAGCTATGTGTAGTGATTTCTATTTTTAAGATGATTTGTTAGCAAAACTTTTCCCGCAATCTCTCAAAGACACTACTTTAGAATGGTATTGCTCTTTGCCTCCGAATTCAACACACTCCTTTTCACAGTTGATTGATCGATTTTCACAACATTTTCAAGCAAACATTGGACCCCAAGTCACTCTTATCAACTTGGTTCAATGCAAACAAGGTCTAAAAGAAAAGTTAACTAAATTCATTAGTTGGTATCAAGGCCTTAATGCATGAATTCTATATCAAATGAAATATGAGCATGTTCAAAAGATATTTATTACAAATCTACAACCTAATATTTGTGATAAGATTCTCTTGATGAAATATAACTCCTTTAAACATCTATGCACTGCCCTTCGTGATTATCAACTTTCATCTAGTTAGTATGAAAATCAAAACTCATCAGCTCAAGTTGGTCAATCCATAGGTGGATCATCACAAAATAGTTTTAAGAGGAATAATAATACTAGTTTCATCAAGATCAATGGACCAAATACAAATTTGTCTGCTATCAATAATCTAAAGAAACCATCATATCAACTAAGAAAGTTTACTCTGATATTTGAGTCCAATCATTCTATCATGAATCAAGCTGTGAGTAACAACATTCTAAAGCTTCCCCCGATCAAACATGTTGATCCTAGTAATCAAGGACCTTAGTTTTATACTAATGCCTTTTTTCATTACCAGCGGATGCAAAGACATGACACTGAATGATGTATGCATCTTAAACATGAGATACATGACTTTATTGATTCAAATGTCATCCAGGTATCAAGTGTGAATGATAATGAAAATAAGTCAGTTGGTCTGTCAGATCAGAATTTACAAATCTTCACTAATCCTTTTCCTAAGCATACTAAAAATGATATGGTGGAACACGATTTAGTGGAAGTAGAGGAGGATGATTACTTGGACTATGATAGTATCATGGGAATGATTGAAGTGGATAAGAAACAAGTGGATAACCCACCTCATCCATGAGGAAATAAAATTTACGTTGAGGTTCCTCCTCCATTATCCTTATATGGATCGGGAGATAATCAAAATACCTTTGAAAAGAAAGAACAACAATCAATACAAATGAGCAAGATGGTACATGATGAATCCTGCTACTATTCTAGAAAGATTCACCAAAAATTAGAAAAGAGCAAGACAACAATCAATAGTCAGAAATAATAGTGGTTCTCCCCCTCACAAGCAACAAAAAGTCTCATTTAACCAAGAAATTAAGGAACAAACATCATATGATAGCAAACAAGACTTTCATAAGAACCACTCAAATTTTACATTAAACATGATTAAGTACCTCTCCAAGAGGATCTCAAGCTCCAAGATATAATATGACAACCCTACAAGTAAGTATCTCTAACCCTTTATCTCTCTCATGATGTGCTTCCCCTGTGATGTGTTATATGTTGTTTAGGCCTCTTGGGATGGCCTCAGATTCTCCCATAAGGTTCAAGATACCAAGAGATCGCCTCTATTGTGACCTTCTATTTTGTATCATCATTCTTCTATATTGCCTCTCTCTTTGATTTCATTGTTGTGTGTTATGTCTTGCAGACAAAGCATCTCAATTGGTGACTTGGGGGCACCCTCCTATGTGACTGTCCCTAAGACACTTGTTTCTCCTCTCTTATTTATTGTTTCCCTTCGTCTAGTGTTTCCATCTAGTGAGTAGATGATGACAAACATTTATAATGATTTGGACCTAGTGTCCCTTACAAGATCAATAAAAAAAAGGACTTAGTTCCTAATATGATGATGGGGTTGTATATCTTATTCGCCACATGGCTAGTGGAAGTACTCGTGCTTTCCATATAGTGAATTTGATGATGTTTCTATCGCATTTACAAACCTTAACAATACTGCTACTCTATTCCCCTTTGTTAGTCTTTGAATCTAGCCTTGGCGATACTCGATTTGGAGAGCTTTGTGATATAGCCCTACAGTTATACTCAAACTCTGAATTTGTTGTATAACATTGGCTCTCTGTGTGGTTAATTATATGCATTGATTTTGTTATTTATTATGATATTGTAGACACTAAAATGTTTTTGTAGGGATGTGTTTGTGGGAACATTTGCCGATTGTAAAGTATATGTCACTACTAGGGGGCATGGGCTTTCTGAAAGTCAGTGTTCCCTTGTTTGTTTTCTTCCCACCTTAATGTGCTTGATATGGATAACTGATATCAAGCACCTTAAGGTGGGGGCATATAAGATAAGCTGTCTATTATAGATGTTAGAAATGTGTTTGATCTTAGGTGCAGAGACTTGCGCCCCAGAGTAGTGCATCGTGCATCTTGAGTTTGTTTGCAATCAATCAATCAATCAATCATTTAAGCCCTCTGTGGAGGCGGGATATCGATCATATCCTTTTTCTTAAGCCCTCTATAGAGGTAGGGATGGTGTATTTCTCAAAGTAGATTGCATCATCCTGTCATTTTCAAAAGTCCTCTATGGAGACAATTAGTGGTTTTGTGACTAACTCAACCCTTAAGCATGTCTTCAGCAATAGTTGTGGTGAAGCCCAATCATCGGTGTGTGCCTGTAATGTTCCCAAGATGGTGTTCAACTTAGAAATAGGTACACTCCATCACTTGTCTGTCGTGTCTTCAAGTGTGTGTGTTTTGGCATGCTTTTTTTTGAATGGCATGTTTGTTACCCCATATGCAGAGACCAGCACCCTCAAGTAGTGCTTCTTGCATTTTTGGGAGGTTTTAGATGCCTTGCATGTGTGTTGCCCCATATATACAGAGACCTGTGCCCTATGATAGTGCATCATGTATTATGGGAGGTTTATTTACTTTCTAGTACTTGCATCTGCATTTAATATATGTGAGAAATAAAGGAAACTATGTCATTTATGTCTTCCATGCATTAATGTGTCTTCTATGCATTGATTGTCTACTCCATGTTCTGCGTAATTGTAACTATCTTCTCTATATTTTGTGTACTTGTTACTATCTTCTATGTGATTGGAGTGTGTTCTCCATGTTTGATGTGTTTGTTGTGTTTGTGACCTTACTTTAATGCATGTATTGGCGGCCTCACGTCTATACATACATTAAAGTGAGGGCTAAATGCAATGTCAAAAAATGTACCCTTGGGGGCTTTTCCCTCATAAGGTTTAGTTCCCAGGTCTTTAGCATGGATTTAGGACATTTTAGTTCATATTTTGGCACTCTGATGTAATGAGACCTAGGTTCCATGTCAAATTGGACCTAGGTGGACCCCTTGAGCTATACCCTACCCAAGAAGGGGGGAGGACTTAGGTGCCCACACCGTAGTCCTACCCTCTTTTGGGGCAACCCTAATTTCCAGGTGTCAGTTTGTGACCATTATTAGGTCCCTTTGTTGACACGGTAAGTTTGAATTTCAGCAATCTTGGTAGGAGCGCTTGTAGTTGCATATATAAGCATGCTTAGGCATTCATTTGTAAACTAGATTTCATTTAGATGATCACTGTGAACTTTAGGCATTCTTAAGGTGATTTAAGGCTTCTATTGTGTTGCAAGAGTAGACTTGTATGTTTTGTGTGTTGATATTTGCAGATTTGAGCATCAATTTCCTCATGGCATGAAGAGCATCTTCCTCCTTGAGAGCTTCACTACAAGGTGACATAATATTTGGTTTTTATCATTGATTCCTTTGGTTTTTGCCTCTGCCTCACAAGGGCATGCACTCTTTGTCTGAAAATGGTGTTTAGAGACTTAAGTACCCTCCAGGGATTGACTGATGAAAGCATCCAAACACCACAATCCCCAAACCAAGTCTTATGATTGCAAGTTACAGGTGTCACATTTGGAAAAAGTTAAGTTGTAGGAAGGACTGGAAGGCATCAAAGATTAGGAATCTGAAGAGTTGTAGGACATCAAAGCACTGCCAAGACATGGACACTAGCTCCAGTGTCCTCCACAAATAGATTTTAGAAAATAGAAGTTACAGGGTTGATCAGTGTCGAAAGGAGGTCCAGATTTCATGAAAAAAGTAAGTACCTTGGACTTGGGTGTCTGCTCGAGTGTTCCCGATTGTTCCTCTTTGGAACCCTAAAAACATGTATTCTGTGATTCAATATTTTACTCCTGTCTGCAAGAGCTTTTTCTATAATTCATCAATTTTTTGTCGTATTCACATAATTAGGGTTTTAATGGTCAATTAAGCATAGGAGAAGGAAAATTGATAATTAATTTGCCTAATCCAAGTTTACCTTCATCTCATAGTGACCTAGGGTATGATAGTGCTCACCACTAGACCCTAGATCCTTGAATGTTAAGTGGGAAGGTAGGTTTTAACATCTAAACATCAAAAGCTTAACAAATCCAATTTTCCACCCAAACAAATACAAGCCTTGAAGAAATGGAGACATTACTTGTTGCCTATGGAGTTTGTATCATATACAGATCATCAAGCTTTGTAGTATTTGAATAGTCAAGGAAAGTTGAATCAGAGACATATGAGATGGGTAGACTTCATCTAGAGTTATATTTTTGTGCTAAAGAATAGGAGTGCAAAATCAAACAAAGGAGTAGATGCCTTGAGTAGGAGAAATAACTTACTGACAAAGATGAGAGTTGAAGTGTTGGGATTTGAGGAATTGAAGAACATGTATGAGGAAGATCTTGATTTTGTAGACCCCTAGAAAGCATGTAAGGAACCTGTTGTGATAGATAGGAGTAAGTGGTTGGATTATTTCATTTAGGACGATATGTTGTTCAAAGGAAACTAGTTGTGTATACCTAGAGTTCAATGAGAGGCAATTTGATCAAAGAGGAGCACAATGGTGAATTGGCAAGACATTTTGGCATTGATAGGATAGTGGCTTTGCTAAGTGAAAATTATTTTTTGCCTCTAATACATAAGGATGTTAGGAAATTTGTGTAGAGTTGTAGAATATGTCAAGTTGTAAAATGTAGTAGTCAAAGTACTGGATTGTACAAATCTTTGACAATATCGAAGAAACCTTGGGAAAACATAAGCATGGATTTCATAATGGGATTGTTGAAAATGTAGAGAGGACATGATTCAATATTTGTAGTGGTGGATAAATTTCCAAAGATGGCACATTTCATACCTTGTAAGAAGAGAACTGATGCAGTTCATGTGGCTAACCTATTTTTCAAGGAGATTGTGAGATTGCATGGATTACCTAAGAGCATAATTTTAGTCAGAGATACACAATTTCTTGGATACTTTTGGAAGACACTTTGGAAGAAGATGAAGATAGATTTGAATTTTAGTTCAACATTTCATCAATAGACTGATGGATAGACAGAGGTAGTAAATAAGATTTTGAGAAACTTGTTGAGATGTTTGGTTGGAGAAAAGGTAGCAAATTGGGATTTGATTTTATTACAAGCAGAGTTTGCATACAATAATTTAGTGAATAGGAGTACTAGAAGAACACTATTTGAGATTATGACAAGAACTAACCCTAGAGGAGTAGTAGAATTGAGAGACATTAGTATGGAGGATAAGAGGAGTGTAGAAGAAAAATAATTTATAGGACAAATGGAGATAGTGCATAATTAGGTTAAGAAACATTTCAAGGAGATGAATAGTAAGTATAAAGAGAGAAAAAATGTGAAGAGACACAGAATTTTCAGTTGGAGATGAAGTGATCGTGTACTTGAGAAAAGAAGGATTTCCAATTGGGACTTATAATAGGTTGAAAATGAAGATGTTTGGACCATGTAAGATACTTCAAAAGTTTGATTTAGGAAATGCATATGAAATGGAGTTACAAGAGACATTGGGGATATCACCTATTTTCAACATTGTAGACCTCTATCAGTATCATGAAGTAGATTTCAGTGACAACATGGAAGAGGACTTGAAGAAGTAGTTACCACAACAAGCACCAAAGTAGATTGAAGACATCTTAGATAGTAGAATTGGATGCATCACTGCATGAAGGAAATACAAAGAATATCTTGTGAAGTGGAAAGGCAAATTGAAAGAAGACTCATCTTGGATTTCTCAGGCCAAGGTGGACCATCTTGGTTTTCCTCTAGCTCCAACAAAGTGAGAGACTCACTTTTTCAACAACCCTGATGTCTAATGTAGGAGCATCCCTAGTTCAAGAGCAATCTTGCATCAACCAAAAACATTTGTATTTCAGTGTGTTTTCTTTCATTTTCCAGTTCAGTTTAGTCAGTTCAGTTAGTAGTAGCTTCTATATTTTGGTCCACATTTTATGTAGTTTCATTTTTGACCTTGCATAGTTGGACTTAGCATCTAGACACATTCATGTTTATCATATTCAAAATTTAGATCATTTGGATCAGGTACTAGAAACATATCGGTATCAAAATATTGATTGTTTTCTCATATTTGAACATCCTAACAGTCTCAAACAATCAACTAAATGAGATCTGTAGAGCATTTTAGGACTTGTGGAACTAATTGACACATCATTCAAGGAACTTTAGAGTGTGTCCGACCTTCCCTAAGATTTGCATGGTATTTAAGTCATTTGCAAAGGAGTTCTTTATGATTAGGTTTGACCTACCCATGTACACATGTTACATATCTTTCATTAGAGTTCGTAATCATCCTTGGCTGACGCGGAGGAATCTTATGTTCTAGAGATGATATATAATCATGTAATAGATGCCTAGGAAAGTAGTTAGCATAATTTACAAGTTAGATCATTTGAATTTATTTTGTAAGGTGCTTCAAACTGATATCTTTCTCATATTCTGTAACTATGGAATTAGGCTTGTGAGCCCTAATTGTAAGCCTGTATGTTGCCGACCAGTTTGTACTTTGAATATATGATATATTGAATGATTGTATCTGTATTTACACTCTATAATTGAGTTGTTTTCATTGTGTTTACTCTTATAGTTGGATGCTTTTGGATTAAATTGTGTGATATTCTTTTTGATCAACGTTTTGGATCACACTACATGATCCATCATCAGGAACAAACAAAGCAAGAGAGGCGAAATAGAATGAATAGTTTGTAGACCGACCAGGTTAAATATGAAGGGATAAGAGAAGTGGCATGGGGGCCAAGAGACCAACTTAGAAACAAAAACACATAAGAACTCAATCTCATGCACAAGGAAATACAAGGGGTTAGCCAATCCAACTATGTAATCAAAATTAAATATAACTAAATAGAAACACTAATAACAACAACCACCTTCAAACAAACATACTTGAAAAGGAGTGTACATGTATATGTATAATATATATATACAACATACTAAAACAATAATTCAATATATATATATGAAAAGGAAATTAATAAGTAAATAAAAGAAAGAGTTAATGGCTGCTAGAAAATTAAAAAAAATTGTGAATAAGTAAAATAAAGGGACAATAAAAAGTGACTAAAAAAGAAACCAAAGAACATCGTACTAGAAAAAAAAAAGTCACAATGAAGAAGAAAGAATAAGCCCTAAAAGTAGAACAATCCAAACACAAAGACCTAAAGAAATAGAAGAGGAATGAAATCAGAAGCAACAAAATGTATATATAAATTAGACCAAGGAATGAGAGACTAGAGGGCAAAAAGGAAGAAAAAAGTGAGAAGATCTGACTACCCAGAGGGAAGAGATAGTATACTATACATGTGTATATTTATATGCATAAGTATATAACCAAGTACATAAAATTGTCAGCCTTAAAAACCACAACACATACAAAAACAAGCATGTGTGTATGAATATATATGTACAAACTACCTGTATACATTAACCCAGAAGAAAGTGAGTAAGGTAATAAGTTAATTGGCATATACATATAAATAAAAAAGACTAAAACACTAACAAACAACAATACAATAGAAGGAATTGCTAAGAGAAAGACAACAAGCTCAAAATGGTAAAAAAATGACATGAAAAGAAGACAAGAGCACAACAGTTGACATACCGAATGACCCAAAGATGAAAATAAGAAAAGGAGAAACAAGAATGTGAGAAAACAAGAAAGCCAAGAAATTAAAAGGCAATAACCTTGTATTTACTCTTACTACATGGATTGGACCATTCACCTTGTGGACCCTCCTAACTATGACAGAACCACAAAAGGTGTGATTCAACTTAGTTAAAATGTCCTTGAATGTTTCTAGTGAAAGGAGGATCTATCCATTCAACCCCGTTGTACCCCTTTTCCTATAAAGTACAAGGGTGTAGCAATGATATTCTCCCTCACTCGGGTTTTGTATGATGTTTTTTCCCCCAAGTGTAGTATCAAGGGTGTGCTGATGAGCTTCTCCTACAATTTGGGTTTTGTATGGCATGTATTCCACCATATGTGGTTTCAAGGGTGTAGCGATGAGCTCCTCCCACACTTAGGTTTTGTATGGCGTGTTTTCCCCCCTTGTGTAGTATCAAGGGTGTAGCGATGAGCTCCTGTTACAATTTGGGGTTTTGAGTTGCAATTTTTATTTCCATGCATTTATGAAAATGAAAATGTTATATCTACGTATTCATCATGTTTTGAGTGACTTCTCTCATATCTTCATTGTGTCTTGTGTGTCTTCAATTCTATTTTCTTCATGTTGTCTTCATTGTGTTTTGCATGTTTTCATGGTGTCTTCTAGTGCTTACCTGATACTAGGGGCTAGAAATAGTTCCTTAGTCTTTGTGTATGCCTTATCTTTGAGTTGCAGGTGTGTTTGATGTGTTTTTTACCATAATTTAATGCATGTATGGGTCATAAGATCATACATACATTAAAGTGGGGGCTAAATATGATTTCATAAAATATCCCCTAGGACTTTTACTTCCTAAGTTTATCTCTTGGGTCCTATGATTTAATCATGCATATTTAAAATGAATCCTGAAGCAAAATCCCCTAAAATACATCACAAATGGGACCTAGGGGACACTCCTAACCTATTTGGTTGGGGTCCCAAATTTGAATGTCGTCTTGTGACCATACAAAAGGTCTCCCTTGTCGACATCTCAAGTTTGAATTACAAAAGTTTAGCAGAAATGCATATATAATCATGTTTAGGACATCATTTTACAACTAGATGGATAATACAAACTTGTGATCTTATGCTATAGATACGCAAGGCTTTCATTATGTTGTAGAGAAATATTGTGTTGTGTTTGTACTTGTTTATTGTAGATTTATCTTCATCAATCCATCTCCTCATGGTATGAAAGATCTTCACCTCTCTACGAGAGCTTCACCTCCAAGGTGACATCTACTTTGGGCTTTCAATCATTTTATTTTTCCTCTGTCCACCAAGGACACACACTCTCTCTAAGAATGGTGTTGGAAGGCTTGAATTCCATTTCGAGGCTTGACCAAGGCAAGCTCCTAAACACAACCCCCGACACCTCTCTTGTGATTGCAAGTGATAGGTGTCAGATCTTGTGTAGAGGAGTTGTAGGAGATTGGTTTAGAGCATAAAGATTCTAGATCTGATGAAAATAATAGAAAACATCCTTGATTAGACAAGGGTGATCCCTCTTTCATCCTCTAATTTAGCATTGTCAAAAATCTCTAAACAGTTTACACGCTAAAGCCTATTTGGTTCCTAACCTTTAGAAAAAGTTCTACCTTGGACAAGGGTAGGCCCTCATTTGTCACATAAGTTTTCTCTTTCCAAAATTAAAATCCTGGTATGTTTCTAATCTGTATTTAGTGCATTCTTGTGTGAGCATTTGCAATGTTTCATTGGTTTGTTTATGATTTTGCAGAATTAGGGTTTCAAGCATAATCAAATTAGGGTTTTGACTAAATATCAATCTATTATATCTATCCAAGCATCTCATAGTAACATCAGACCTATAGCTGAGTCCTCTATCACAATTGTGACTTAGCTTGATCTATGTCCTTGAATGTATGTGTGAAAAAAGGGTCTTATTGAAGCTAATTAACACACAACTTGATCATCCCCATTTTCATACATAACACATACTTGCATTCTTAATAAGAAAATTTGTGGAGACTCCCTAAATAATAAATATTATATCAATGTAAAGTATAAAAATTAGGATGCTTTTGATGATATTTACAAGATGAAAGAAGAGAATGCTAGGCAAGAAATATAGGACATCATAGATAATTTGAAAAAGGTGGCAGAAGTTAGCAAGATTACCCCTTAAAACTATTGCACTAGCATCAAGGTGCTTTAGATCATCTTAGGTCCAAAGCTTTGTTGGATTATTCGGGCTAAAGCTCAAGAATTCATTGAAGAAGAATGCAAGAGAATAAGGCACCTATGACTAATTATCTTGAATTTGTTGAGAAACACATTGATTCCTTGAAGGATGAATGGGAAGATGTTTTGGCTTTGATCTTATTGTATTTTGTCTTCTTTACTATGTGGTGGTTGATCCTTTGTTACTTAATTGCACTACTTTGTTAGCTATGCTATTTTGGTTGTGACCCTTCCTTTATGGGGCAATTTTTTATGTTGTCTTGTTTCTTTTTTTGTTGTTGTAAAAAGGATGGCACTCCCTTAAAAGCCCTATTTTTACACATAACTAAAAAAACAATATAATCTATTATGGTTGATCTTTAGACGCACATAGTTTATAATGTCTTGTTAATGTGGTAGATGGGCCCAAGGAACCCTACTAAGGACACTCATGGATGTCGATGTTAATTGTTAGATTCACTTGAATTACAATACTTCAAACACAATTCCTCAAAAATGTTAGTTACTTCTAGATTCAATTTAAAATATTGAATTGTCCTTGAATCAATTTGTCAAATAACAATCACATGAGAGTGTATTAAGCCTTTGATGGTATGTTGTATTAGATTCCAATCCATCTCAATTTCGAATGATATAGAATTAAATTATAGGGCAAATAATTTTAACTTCTCTCATGTGAGTGTGTATTCCATTTTGTTGAAAAAATAAGTGTCAAAATTAACATATTGTAAGAAAAATGACAAACATTATTGCAAAGATGATAGAAAGTTGGTTTGATATGTTTTGAACTAGTTAAAATCATGGTTCATATCTACAATTTGACTTGAATGCTTTCTTTTAGCATTATGCTAATGCATTTATTTAAAATTTTATTTTTTTCTAATGGATAAGGTTCTATTAAATTACTTCATAAAAGATATAATGTATATCATACTTATAAAAAATGTGGGTTGAATGGAATTACACCTCAAACTTTAGGTGAGACAAAATATTAAATAACAATATCATAAACATTTTTTCTTATGAATATTAGTTATAGTTAAAGTAATAATCTTAAGAAACAAGAGTAATAAATTAGCTTGTGGCAAATCAAGATCTTTAGGATTACCTTATCCAATTGGCGAGTATTTTCGATTCTAGGGGTGTGCCAATCCTTGTTAGTACCATTCTTTTATTTTAATCATGGTCAACATCATCTAGAGGGGGGTTAACATTTTTGCAAAGATAAATATCCATAGTTAATATAGTAATTTTATCATTTTGCTTACTAGCATCATCTCAACGATATGGTTGTGAAGTAGTAAAGGGTTCAGAATAGTGTTGCGACCATCCCTAAGATCTGTGTTATGATAATGAATTATAATAGTCATGAGAAGGCTGAGAACTACAATTACACTAATACCTTTAAATAAGACATTGACCCTTTGTGTGAATGGGAGGTTGATAAGATCCAAACATATAATAATAGAAATAATATAATGCAAAAGCTAGATCTCACACAACACAAGAGATGTTTGTAGGCCAATATGCCCTAATAGCTAATATATGTGGAAATAGAATAAACCCTTGAGGTAGGGTAACACCATACAACACTCCTTATGGAAGAAGCCAATCCATGCTATATCTCCAAGAGATCTCCAATACAATATCATACCTACATATCTCTCACAATAATCTATTCACCTCCTATATATGCCACATCCTAATTACATAATGGGAGGGTAATCCTAATGAAGGCCTACTCAACACCTGATATAATTAATTGTTTTATATGAAAAAGGAGGGGCTGATGGCTTGTTGAGTTTCAAGGGTTTATGTGGAATCCTCCTTTCACACAAAACATTCCAAGGGCATATTAACCATGTTGAACCTCCAATTAATGCAAGAGGATTCACCTATCAGGTTGGGCTACCACTTGGGAAGATGTGGAACCTTGGATGTGTTAAACAATATCTTAATTTAATGCTCAATTTCAATTAAAACCCTAAATATGAAAAACAATAAGAAAATTATCGAATAATGATGTAAATCCTTTCAGAATGAGAGAAGGGACAAAGATATTTAACTCATTATTTTTTTAAGTTTGGAAAGTGGAGAAGTTAGGGACATAGGGACTAGCGCCCAAGTATAAGGTATAATTTTGTCATGGAATCTGAAAGTTCTTTTGACACTAATCTAGACTACAACTTTTGTTTCTGCTTTGGGGAAACTGGAGGAGATGGGGACTAGAACCCTAGTCCAGGAAAAGCTCCAATGTCTAGCTTTTTTTCAGATCTCATATCCTTAGTGTCTGCCACTCCTTTCTCCAACTCCACTCTATCCAAATGCAACACCTTTAACCTACAATCATGAGTACTGTGGGAGGGGGTTGTGGTGTTTGGAGACTTTCCTTGGTCAAGCCTCAGAGAGACATTCAAGTCTCTCAAACACTTTTGTTAGATGAGAGTGCATATCTGGATGGGATAGAGGAAAAAATCCAACTGATAAATAAATGAAAATGCAATAGATATCACATTGTAGTGAAGCTGTCATGGAAGGAAGATGCTCTTCATACCACAACAAGATGAATGTCAAATCTGCAAACATAAACACAATAACAATGCTCTGATCTGCAACAAAATGAATGTTTTGAATGCTTTATGATCACAAGTATATATCAAATCCACCTAGTTTGTAAATGAAACCTAATCATGCTTATATATGCAACTACAAAGATTCCCACTAAGAATATTGTAATTCAAACTTTAGATGTTGGCATAAGACCTAATTAATGGTCACTAAATAGACATTTGAAATTAGGGTAGACCCAAAATAAGGTTGGACTAGGGCACTAGAGCCCAAGTCCACCTTGCCATTTTTGATCAAGATTCATCAACATGTGATCCCGTAGGTCCTATTTGTCATAAGACTTTAGGGTTTTCTCAGTGAGAGTCAAGAAATAACATGCAAGATGCTCTAAATTCAATTAAAGGACTCAGGAGAAATAACATAAGAGGGAAAAGCCCCCAAGGGGACATTTTCTAAAATAACATTTAGGCCCCACTTTAATGTATGTATAAATACAAGGCCAATACATGCATTAAAGTATGATCAACAAACACAGAAAACATGCCAAGCATGGTGAAGACACTCTAAACACATTGAAGATGTAACATGCATGCAAAACATGGAGAAGATAGTTACAATCACACAAAATATAGAGAAGACAATGTTGAAGACACACAAAACATAGTGAATACAGTGAATGCAATGAATGTAGTGATCATTTCTTTTTCCTTTTCTCATATATGAAATACAAATGCAAGTACAAGGAAATTAAACACACAACCCATAGTGCAGGAGGGACTCATCACCATCAATCTTTAAGACTGCACACATGGGGGAACATACACACAAAACAAATCTCAGAGTGTAGGAGGGACTCATCAACACCAATCTTTAAGACTTCACTTGAGAACAAATATGCCATACAAATCAAGCATGCCAAACAAATCTCAAAGCATAGGAGGGACTCATCATGATGAGTCTTTAAGACTATGCTCAGGAACAAACATGCAATACACACACACATAGAAGACATGGAGAAAACATGGTAGACAAGCAATGGAGTGTACCTATTTCTAGGTTCATCACCATCTCATGCACATTATAGGCGCACACCAATGATTAGGCTTCACCACAACAATTTCCAAAGACATGCTTGAGGGTTAGGATAGTCTTATATCTACTCGCCACCTTCGCAGAGGACTTTTTGGTGTAATCTCCTCGAGAAATACACAATCCCTGCCTCTATAGAGGTTTAAGATAAAAAGGATAACCACAATATCCCACCTCCACAAAGGGCTTAAGATAAAAGGGATATGCACAATATCCCACCTCTGTAGAGGGCTTAAGTTATTGCCATAGATTCAAGATTCACACAATTTCTAGTAGCTATATCAGATAGCTTACCTTATATATTCCCCCACCTTAAGGTGGTTGATATCATCTGACAATATCAAGCACATTAAGGTAGGGAGAAAACACACAAGGGAACACGAACTCTTGCAAAGCCCATGGCCCCCAAAGGTGACATGTTCTGTATGATTGCCAAATGTTACCACAAACACATTCCTACAAGAAAAGTGTTAGTGTCCATATAATCATGATAATCAACAATTCATATGATCATTTGCATAAAGAACTGAGGAATGCAAGATTCAAAACAGACAAAGTACATGGAGCAATAGTATTGTTATATTTTGTAAGTACGATAAGACAACATCGATATCACATAGAGTGATTCTACTAGCCAAGCGTCAGATAATATATATCAACCCCATTGTGATGTATGGACTTGGTCCATTTTTTGATTACTCACTAAAGGGACACTAGGTCTAGAGTAGTATAATATGTTTTTCATCATCTGCCCTCTAGATAAAACCACTAGAGGAAGGGAAACAATGAATGGAGAGAGGAGAAACAAGTGCCTTAGGGACAATCATCTAGGAGGATGCCCCCAAGTCACCAACCACAACACTATGTCCATAAGACACCACACACAACAATGAAAATAAAGGAGAGGAGATATAGAAGAATGATGATACAAATAGAAGAAGGGTCACAATAGAGGCGGTCTCCTAGTATCCTTGACCTTACAAGAGTATCAAGGGTCATCCTAGGAGGCCAAAAACAACACATAACACATCATGGGGAAACACGTCACGTAGATAAAGGGTTAGAGATACTTACCTGTAAGTACAATTGTACTAAAATTTGGAAATTGAGAGCTTCCTGGAGAGGTGATCCATCAAGTTTTGTGTGAATCTTCAGTGGTTCTTATGAGAGTCTTATTTGTTATCATTTAATACATGTGTTTCAAATCCTTGTGTGTAGATCTTTTGTTGCTTGTGAGAAGGAAAACCACTATTATTTCTAACTGATGATAATTGTCTTTCTCTTTTCTGATTTTTAGCTAGCTTTCATTATTGAGTTCGTCTACCATAATGACAAGGAATATCTTGTATTACCTCAATCTTTTCATTTTTCAAATTCTTTTGTTTTGGTTTATGTTGTGTATCTCCCGATCCCTAAAGGGATAACAAAGGAGGTGTTGCAAGTATGGGCCTAACCAGTGTTGTCATTGATTTCAACATACTCTTGTTGCATTCATGATAAGGATTGGATGAGTTGTATGTTGGGGATATTGAAAAAATTAGTCCTATCAGGAATAGAGAAGATCAGTGAAGACAGTAAGGTAAAGATCCCAGCTAAGATGAAGATTAGAGGATGTGCATCAAAGAGTTTGTAGATATGTGTCTTAAGATGATCTAGTAAAGATTTGAGAGGTCCGCATGAAGATCTAAATAAGTTATGGCCACTTGAGTAAAACTGGTTCTGGCAAATGTTTAGAGGTGACAGAGTGACACAGATAGGTCCGGTGAGATCCAAAAATGCAATATCTTATTCTACAGATTTGGTGGAGTGTTTAGGGAGTCAATGTGAATTGACAACTCAATTGGCTCATGGTCTGGAGGTCCACAAGCATCTATTCCAATATGACAGTGATGACAGACTTTGTTCTTGAGCTTCTAGATGAAGGAGAGAAAGATTTCAGTAAGCAAAAGTAGTGTGGATGTTCTTGGTGATATAGGCAAGCTTGTGGAGGTCTTTGAATTGTGTCCAGTTCATGTTGGTGGTTCTCATTGAAGATTGAGCTTGTAATTGAAGAATTACTTTTGTATGATGATGTTCTTCCTAAGTTTGGCTGACTAGATGAGTTACACATCCTGCAGATGATCTTGAAGATGTTATGTGAAGCATGGCATGTTCCTAAAAGAAGATTGAAGTCCCAGATCTATGTGGCCGATAGTGTGATGATCCACATGAAGTCTTTTGTAATTAGTCAAGTTGTATTTTCTCTATAAAGTGTGCCAACTTGGATGATTATCCCTAAGTCGATGTCTTGTATAAATAAGAAGTTGTGAAGTCATTTCAAAAGTATCTTGGTGGAGATGAGAGTGTGGTAGAGAGAAGAGAAGCGAAAGGCAGAGTAGAAGTATTGGGCTTAAACGGAACTGACTCAAGCATGGTGAAGATGCTATTCTTTAGTTCAAGTATTTAATATAATCATTCTGTAGACAGTGTGTCTCCTGTAGGTAGTGGGCCTCTTGTGAGCAGTGTGCTCAGGCAGTGAACCCTAATTGGCATGTGCCATTTTGTTCTTCTTATTCTTTTAATAGAGAATACAATCTTGGGTTAGTCATGCCATGGTTTTTCCCTTGACTGGGTTTTCCACATTAAAATCTTGGTGTCATATGTGTTAATGTGTTTCTTCTCTTGAATTGTTGCATTATGTTTCCATGATTGATTTATTATTATGCTGCTGAATTACAAAAAGGATTTAAGTGATTAATAGGAAGAAAGTTTTGAGACAACTGATTCACGCCCCCTCTCAGTTGTCTGTCTTGAATCTAACAGGAGGAACTTTAGAATAAATACCTTTTCCTCATGGATGAGGTAATCCTTGAGTGTTTTCCTTATCCACTTCAATTGCAGCAACTATCTCATCATAGTCCAAATAATCATCCTCTAACTCTAGTGTGTTTTTTTCTATTGGATTACTATCATTATGGTTAGGGAAAGGATTACTAAAGATATGTAAATTCTTATTTGGTAGACTTATTCATATTATTATTCTCACTCGATACTTGTATAACATTCTTTTCAATGAGGTCTTGTATTTCATATTTAAGACACATACATCATTCGGTGTCATGTCCTTGTGTCTGATGGTAGTGACAAAAAGTGTTAGCATCAAAATAAGGTCCTTACATTCTACTAGGATCTAAAGGTTTAGTTTGTGGAAGCTTCATGAGATTACTAATCAAAGATTGATTCATGATAGAATGATAGGACTCAGATATCAGAGTAAACTTTCTTTGTTCATATGGTGCCTTCTTTGGATTAGTGATAGTAGACACTTGCGAAAAACTATTTGAGTTTTATCTATTAATCTTGATGAAAGTCTTCTTATTCCTCTTGAAGTTTTTTTGTGATGGTCCACCCATGGATTGACAAAATTGAGTCGATGAGTTTTGATTTTCATACTGACTAGATGAAAGTTCATAATCACAAAGGGCTATACATAAATGTTGAAAGGACTTATACTTCATTAAGAGGATATTATCATGGATGTTAGGTTGTTGATTTGTAATAAACACTTTTTCAACATCCTGATCCTTGATTTGATATTGAATTTGTGCATAGAGAGATTGATACCAACTAGTAAACTCAGTTAACTTTGCTTTTAGACCTTGCATGCAATAGGTGCTAGTGTCCAAAATTTTCTTGAAAATGTCATAAAAATTAATCAATTAACTATGAAAAAGAGTGTATTGAATTCGAAGGTAAAGAGAAAAACTATTCTAGAGCAATATATTTGAGGGATTGCTGGAAATACTTTGCTAACAAATCCTATTCAAAGTAGAAATCGCTACACATAGCTGTGAATGCTGCCACATGAGTATTAGGATCACCTTTTCCACCATATTTTTCAAAGCGAGGAGTCTAAAACCTCTCAGGCATAGGAGTTCTCAAAATAGCATAAGATAGAGGATTATGGGCATGATAGGTTGGTATATTAGGGTGTGAAGAATTCATCAAGTTTGTCACCTTTTATTGTAAAGAAGTCATGCCTTGTAAAAGTTGGTTTAGGATGGCATCATAGGGAGATGCAATTTGTTCTAAGGAATTAGAAAAAAAAGTAAGGAAGTGATGGAGCTTGAGTAGTGATGAGCAAAGGCTATGAATAGTTCAGTGGTGGTTGAACATATTGATAGGTGGAAGGTGGTTGTGAATAAGTAGGATGGAGGGGTGGTTGAGAGTGCTTATTAATAGAAGAGATCCCCTTAGATACCAAGTTGTTATAGTTAAACCCCACAACTTTGTAGTTTTGTGAATTTGTGCCATTAGATACTCCAATACTAGTGGTAGCATTACTACAAGAATTTGATTTAGTGGTTAAAATCATCGATGTAAATGTAGATATTCCCGTAGTCAGTATAGGTGTTGATACTTGTGTATGAGACGGGAATGACATGTTCTTGATGCCATTTTCACATTCAGTTAGCATCATGAGATTATTTTGTACAATATGTGTCAAACCTAAAATAACATTAATACCATCTTGTCCTTCTTTTATCAATTCCCTTGTATGGTGGATCATAGGGACAGCTTCTTTTGCTATCCTTTCATTTCCAACAAATGCTTGAAAATCATCTAACTCTTTATCAAGTTTGTTCATGTTCTCATTAGATACATGTGTTACCACCTTAATGGTGTCCTCAACATCACGAAATACTTGATCTTCCATAGTGGTTGTTGATGAGACCATAAAGTGTCTAATCTTTAGTCAAATAAAAGCATATATTTTCTCTTCACTAAATTAGTTTTTGAAGTGGATTTGAGTATGGGTTTGAAGATTTTTAGCTAAATCTCAAATAAACTTGTCTAAATGCAACAATCAATACCATGCATGAGTTTATCTTAATATTACATGTTCACCTCGAGATTAGAAATTATTTTATCAATAAAATGAAGAGAAAGTCTATTTAATGTTAAGTTGTAGAGTTTCAGAGTTGCAGAGCTCCAGAGATACAAAGAGCTCCAGAGATGGATATAGTGCTAGAGATGCACAGAGTGTCAAAGATGGACAGAGCTCCAGAGATGCACAAAGCTCTAGAGATTCACAGAGCACTGGAGATGGCTAGAGCTCTAGAGATGCACAGAGCTCTGGAGATGCACAGAGCACCAGAGATGTAGAAGTCAAAAAGGTAGTTTCAGTAAAACTGCGACATCTCTCTCATTTCTTAATGAAATTTAGAAATTCAAAATGATCTATAAAAAATAAAGTCAGAGGAACAAAACCCAAAAATTATTTGAGGAGATATAGTAAAAAATTGAGTAGTTTATGACATAAATTGATTGTTATAGAGCGCCGGAGATGCAGAAGTCAAAAAGGCAATTTCAGTAAAACTACAATATCTCACTCATTTCTTAATGAAAATTAGAATTTTAAAATGATCTAGAAATCTTAAAGAGAGAGGAACAAATCTATGAAGGTGTTTTGAAGAGATTCATGAAAATTAATAAATGGTTAATGATATAAGTTGACTATTACAAACCGTGAAGATGCATAACAGAAAAGTCAAGAAAACTAGTTTTACTAAAACTGTGAAATCTCTCTCATTTCTTAATGAAATTTAAAAATTTAAAAAGATCTAGAAAGATAGACATTAGAGAAAGAAAACCCAAAAATCATTTGAGGAGATATAGTAAAACAAATGAGCAGTTTATGATAGAAGTTGACTATTCTACAAGCTTTGGAGATGTTCTAGAAATAATTTATGAAGTTGCTACAGATTCTTCCAATCTACCAACACACACTCTAAGATTTTCTTAAGGATAGATTGACTATAATTACTCTTAAATTAATGGATCTAATTATGAGTAATTATTCTATGATCTATGAATCAAAATGAAAATGAAATATAAATCAAATGCAAATATAAACGATTATACCTTCACTTGACCCGCAAATCCAAGATAGCGAGAAGGAGTTGCACCCGATAGCTCCTAAGATTTTACCCAATTTGATTGAAATGTGGATTGCTCAATGCTTACTCAACACAATGTAGATGAGGGATTTAGACATAGATGGAGATGGAGATGGGGATGAGGCATGATTTTGGCATTATGATGGTATGATGAGTAGATTTTGGAGAGAGTTTGGTAGAGTTTGGATGCAAGATGAAGTTCTACTCCAATGGCTTGGGTGAGCATGTCATTTATAGATTTTTTGAAATGAGGATGGAGGGTGAGGATCAAAAGTTGAGATCAAGGGCTAGGAATGAATGAGAGTTAAGGTTAGGATTGAAGCCATAGCCTTGTGACAAGTGTCACAAAGGGAGTGGATGAGAGAGATCAAGGGTTGAAGCTTGGTCAATGGGTTTGGAGGGCTCTCATTATTTGTGAATTTTAAATTCACATGGGGAAAGGTGTGGAGGACAAAAATGAATTAAAGATTCATTTTTGGGAAGAGTGGACATGATAAGTTAATTTTTAATTCAACTCATGGGGGAGTGTGAATTAAAAATTCACCTTCATGTGGAGATGTGAAGATGTACTCTTACATGTGTAAGAGAGTGATAAATGAGATGTAAGGAGGATTTGACCATTTGAATAAGAAATTGATTTTTATTCGAAGATGTGTGGAAGGATGAGCTAAGTAAGGTTGATTAAGTGTTTAGCTTAATTAACCTAGGTCTAGGGGATAGACAGGCTAGGGTAGATTGATCAGTAGCATAGATTAATCAGATAAGAATGATTTATCTAATTAACAAGGATTAGGGAAATGAAAAAAATTAATTAAATAAATATTGAGAATATTTATTTAATCAATGAGGATAGTGTTGTAAGGTCTAGTGATAAATTAAGTGAATTAATTGATCATAAGGGATAGACAGATGGTTAGGGATAAATTGGTGTAAAGGTATAGGAAACTAGTTTGTAGAGCAAGCCAATTTTAGGTGTCTACATTTGCTCCTCTTTGAGATGGTGTTGCGGTTAAGTAACATCATTTCAATAAAGTTAAAACATAGAGTTGGATTGGATAGAAAAAAGATTTTGGCTTAGAAGAATAGGGTAAGGTTTAGGGATAAATGGTACGGGTGATGCCCCCTCGTGAGGATAGGCAGGTTACAAGAACACGGTTGTGCTCTTGACATGGATGGAATAGATTGGTAGAAGTGGTTGGAGGATAAGGGGCGAGATGAAAATGTGATAATGTTGGGAGATTGATTGGTGGATGATCATTATGCTGAAGATGATTTAGAACAGTCCTATGTTTGATATAGCAAAGTGGATATTTTCACCAAGGTATAGAAGACCAGGGTGATGATGTTTATCCAATATTTACATGGACTAGACACACAGACAAATGGATGATCTCATGCATGCCCAAGATAGTACAACCTTGTCTAGATGAGGGAATGGGACTCATAGCATACATCCTTGATAGACAAAAGGTATGATGAACTTCAGATGCATAAGGAGATCAATATGCTAGAACTGATCCCATGATCCACAAGATATGAATACTAGCTTGGAGTAATGAAACCAACCCACAAGCAAACCATACAAAGCAAGACTATGCCCCATTCTAGATGTTTTTGCCACATACCATGATATAGTGATATCAAGGTAGCTTTGATGTGATCTTTGAATAAGACAAAAGATAAAAATAAAAAACGGAAAGACCAATGAACCAAACAAGTAGCCATTGTATCTCTTGCCAAAATGGATAATAATTTGATAGATTCTACCTATCGTAGGAACAATATATCCTAAGGTAGAAATCAATTGATGATTGGATCATGTTTAGTTGATGTTGTAAGATTGGCTCAAGATATGATGGTGACAAGTTGTTGTTGATGCTGATTTGATAGTTGGTGATTTTTGATTAAGGGACAATGCTTTGATAGGTAATGCGATGCTTGGATCTAGTATAAGTTTAGAGGGTTGGATGGGTGCATCTTATGGACCTAAGTACTAAAAACTTCCTACATATTCCAGACTGCCTACATACCCTTATCCACGGGATCAAGGCACATTAAGATGCAGGTGGTTATGTTATGTAGTTCTAATTTGTGATGATGATGTGGGATGATGATGTGTTGGATGATTTGGGTGATTTTGAGGATGTTGGAAGATGATGAGATGTTGATGGAACAATGTTGATTTTGTGATGGATATTTTTGGGATTTTATGGATTTTTTTTTTTTTGGATTTTTGTGATTTTGTATTGTTTTTGGATTTTTTTGATTTTTTTGGTGTTTTTGGGTTTTTCTAATTTTTTTATTTTTTGGATTTTCATGATTTTGGAAAAGGAATGGATTATTATGAGATGGTTGCATTGGCTTTCTTTCGGATAACCTTTATGCTAAATACCAATGACAAGGGAACACCAAGTCTAGAGGTGAAAGTGATGGGGTTGGATAGGGGGATTGGCGATGAAAGATGATGGATAGATGATTCATGATAGATGAATGGACAAGCGATAGGGATGCATGTTAGATAGATGGAAGATAGGGATGAGGGATAGGATAGGTATGCATGATATATGGATGGGGGGGTTTTAGGATTTTCTCCAAGGGCTAGGTTGCAAGGAATCATATGCCCCAATGCTTAGAATTTTGCATGATGGGCTCATGTTTGAATGGGTGGACTTTGAAATAGATGGATGGAGGATATACTTACAAAGGGAGTATGTCAAGAGGTCTCGAAAGAATGTTTTTGATATTTTGCCCCTTGTCTTTATCAAGATCTAAGGTGGGAGACGGTAAAAGCAAGATATAATGGATATGATGGCTAGGAAATGATGGGATAAATAGGGGGTAGTGGTTAGGAATATGATAGGATAAGGATACATGGATAGGCTATGCAATAGGATGTTATGGATGTGGATGATTAGATGGTTTTGCCCCCAAGTGTAGGGATACAAAAATGGATGGAGAAGGGATTACGCATGACACCCACAAGGAGTTTTCATCATTGTACTTGCCCAAGGTGCCACAAGGAGTGGTTTTCACCATTGGACGGATTTTTCTCTTTACTATTTTCTTGATTTTTGATTTTGATTTTTATTTTTTTAATGGAATGGGGACTCTAGCATCTGTTTCCATAGCAAGGTGAAGATGGTCCCATGTTGGATAGCATTTTGGATGATGATTGCATAGATGTTGGTAGATAGGAGAAGATGGAATGTATGGTGGGTAGTGGATTATGGTGTGGATTATGTAAAAGCATGGACCATAGGAATGTGATGGGGAAGATATGTAGGATAGTGGATGAAAGATGGAGAAATGGGGGTACGTGGGAATGTCAAGTGGTGGAGGGGAACCAAGACCAACGGTTGCACATACCGTGATGTATTTGGAAGCTTGTATTTTGGATGTCAAGTTGGGAGTAATGGGGATTGCGATAGGGGATTTTTGGATGGTTGATTTGGGGTTTAAGGGACCCAAATAGACTTAGGCTTTATGGGATTGTTAGATGGGGATGGGGATGTTTGGGATTTTGGAGTGGATTGGGATGTGGATGCCTCATTCGAATTTTGTGCTTTTTGTTTAGGGACCCACACCATTTTTGTTTTTTCTTTTTCTTGTGATGGTGTGGGATTTGATAGCCTTTTGGATTTTTGATTTTGCTTGGGAGGGATAACATCTTTAGGCTTTTGTGCTTTATGAGTCAAGGCATTCAAATTTTTGAATTCCATAGATTTGGGGGAAGGTTCATGTTTGGATGATGTGTGCTTTTGTTGGTCTTGATTGGGAATTTTAGGGGATTTATGGGTGGAGGGGTAAAAAGTGGATTTATGGATAAATGGATGAGGGGATTTATGGATAGGGATATTAGGAGTTGGGAGGATGGGAGGATTAGAGGATTTATGGATAGGGTTGTTTGGTGTTGGTAGGACAGGAGGTAGAGTGGATTTGATAGGAATATTTGGAGTTGGAAGTAGTGGAGGTAAATTTGATGGAGGAAGATGAATGGTCACATGCTTTTGCAAATGATAAGATGATGGAGGGGGGATGGTGACATATGTTTTGGGGGTGCGATGAGATGTACAATGTTTGGGATTGAATGAATGGATTTTGGAAGGTGTGTGGGTGGTACCAACATGTTTGGATTGTGTTTCTTGGGGTGTATAGCCAAGGCCATGCAAGGATGGATGGAATGTGGTGTGGATGGGCTCCAAGATGCCTTGTTCGTGAAGGCCTAGGCCTTTTCCTTGATCGTTCATATGTTGGAGTATGCGACATGCAATGGGATGTTTGGTGCTTTGGAAACAAGACGTGAGTCTGTTATTTGTTGGAGAAAGATAGGTGGTGGATAGAAGTTGTTCACCTCCTATGAGGGAGTCACCACAAATGAAAGTGCTTGGTCCAAGTGAATTGGAGGATGGATTTGGGATGAGATTGGTAGATGGAGATAAAGGATTCATAGGGGATGGTAAAGGGGTGGTAGAAGATGGTATGAGATCAATAAGTTGACCAATAGATGGGAGGGGATTGGGGATGGGATTAGATGGGATGGTTAGATCTTTATTAGGAGAAGGGGTTGATGTTTCAACATGCTTTGGATTTAAGTTTTGACATATCTCATGTGTTTGGATAGAAGTGGGAGTGACTTGGATATATGTGATGGGTGCTTGGATGGATGTGATAGGTGCTTGGATGGATGCAATAGGTCCTTGACTTATGGGTTCTTGAACATGGCTGCATGATGGTTCTTGAGTTATGATAGGAGACTGTTCAAGAGGTTTGGTGGATGTTGGATTGCATGAGGGTGTTTGATTCATTGCTAATAGCCAATGGATGGTGTCCTTCATGAGTGTATGGGTTGAAAAACAATGTAATGGATGGATAATGATGGTGGATGGTGCAGGATTAGGATTTGCATTAGATAGGTGGGTGATAGGATTAGGTAATGATAGTTCTTGGATGGGTTCAAGGATAGGTGTGGGATTGGATGGTGGTGTTTGAGGGGTGGAGGATTTGGGGGATTCCTTTGGTTTGCTTGGTAATGTCCTTTGGAGGAAATCCCACAAGGATTCTTTGGATGTTGTGGTGTTAGGATTTGGAAGATTTGATGGTGGATTAGATGGTGTATGGGTGATAGGGATTAGTGGATTGGGAGATACATAGGGTGATAAATTAAGATTGGAGGAACATTGTGTTGGGGGATTTTGGATGGATGGATTGTAAGGTAGGTAGGGTGATGGAGGGATTGGAGGATGGGGATTAGGGGATGGGGGATTTGCATGGGGAGATGGTTGTTGATATAAGCTTTGGATTTCAGAGATAACGTGTGCTAGATTGGTGTTCCCTTGATCAAATTTATCATGCCAAAGGTTGGGGGATGGATAAGTTGGAGGTATTGATTGATTGGATAAGTATGATGGCATGGATGTGTAAGGGGATGGAGATTGATATGAGGGAAAAGGTTGATATGATGAAGGTTGATATGATGGAAGTTGGTATGATGTTGAAGGTTGATATGAGGTTGATGGAGTGGATATCTAAGATGTTTGTTGATATGATGGAGGTTGAAAGAATGAGGATTGATAAGATGTGGATGGGGATGATGTGTAGGGTGTTTGTTGATATGATGAAGGTTGGGTAGGGGCTTGGGATTCTCCAATAATGAGGTGTGCTAAGGGTATATCCTTAATTTAATTTTTGTATTTTTCCTTAGCATTAGGATCCATGTTCTCATAGACTTTTCTAAGTCTTTGTAATTGTTGCATTGCTTCATAAGGATCCATGTCGTTGGGGAGGTATGGGATGATGGGGGATGATGGATGATTGTGATGTTGGGAAACAAATTTCAAGGCCTTAAGATGATTTGATTTTCTTCAAAGAATGGATGATTGTCTATACTTAAGGTGGACTAATGACACTTAAGTAATAGAGTTGATTTGGGTTGATTGGATTGGATGATCAATTAAGGTCTTGATTTTTGATTGGGTTGATTTGGCTTTTGGATTGGGATGAAAGTAGTTAGGATGTGCTTTGGCTTGGAATGATTGGATTAGATGTAATGACTAGGATGATGACTTGGATGATGTTGATGGGATGAGGATGAATGATGAAGATGTGACTAGGATGTGCTTAGGGATGATTGGGAGTGAGGTTGATTTGACAATAATGGAGATAATGATGAAGTGTAATGATTAGAATGATATTGTTTGGATAATGATTTAGATAGAATGATGATGTAGAGTGACAAGGATGTAATTAGGATTTATTTAGGATGACTTGGATGTGATTAGGAATGAAGTGGCAGAACATGAGTGATTAGGATGAATGTGATTGGATTTGAATGAGATGAATGACTTGTCTTATGTGTTTGATGTTTAGCTTGATTTGGCAATGTTCAATGAAATGATCACACATGTACAATCATGAATCACTCACACAAGACACATAACCTATTTTGGATTTTGAATTTGTAGAATATGATGATGATTAAATAAGCACATGTGGAAGACACTGTTGGGACTAAAATTTGGTCAATTTTAGTCAAAATTTTATGCTCCCATCATAAAAAGTTTGATTGCTACACCAGTAAAAGACCAAGATAAAGTGCTATAGAACATCATTCCAAGACTAAATAGTCCTAGTTCAATGGACATAATGGTGGAGATAACACATGGGGTATCAAGTTAATTGTTACCACAGAAAGAGGGCAAAGATAACATATCAGTGAGATCATTGTTATCAGAGAAGATAATTAAATTTATACCGATCTTATACCTCTCACTGACAGAGCTTCAAGAAATACACAAAAGGAAGTAAGTATCGGCATAAGATTGTTCATCGGGAAGAAAATCTCAAAGGTTACCGATGAACTAAGTGATACTGATGAATTTTGTCGGAAGGAGAGTTACCAAGTCATGCTAATCAGTATGAGATATTACTATCAATGAATGCCTTACAAGACCCCCCGACAGTGTAGATCATACTGATGGAGTATTTCGGTGAAACTCTCGCTGAAACATCCTATGGAATCGAAGGAGATAATAATAATTGGTAGGACATGAGCGTCAAAGTAAACATTTAATAGGTCTCTGATACTCTAGTGTCTTGGTGAAATAACAAAAGGTGCTTTCGGTATGAGTCACACTGATATACATAGCTATCAGCATAGCTAAACAAGTCAGAATGAAATATATATGTCTTACCGACTCACAGGTCACAGCGATAATAGTGTCGATGACACTTTGGCAAATTCTCTCCGATGAAAGATACTAATTGGCCATCGAGGAGATAAACATTGTCAGGTGACTTAAAAAGATTACCCCGATGGTATATCTTACTCCAATAGACATGAGGATTACACACATTGATAAGAAGTCTCACAAATAACTATATCTGTAAAACGTTAAGAAAGTCCTTTTGATGAAAGATATAAAGTGGCCATCGGGAAGACAATAATGATCGGGTAAACATAGATATGCTATCCTAATAGCATTGATCACCCTGATAACACTTATTGTCACACACGTCAGTAAGACTCTCACCGATAGTCATATTGGTGACACTCAAGAGATCGGGAAAGACTAATTTTCTCACAGCAATGTAAAGTGTCTTGCCGACACAAAATATAGGAACCCTAAAAACAACATTTAAATTTGAATGGTTAATATACTCTTCTAACATTTGAAAAATGGGTTTTATGTAGCATATTCATAGCGGGGATCAAACCATAAAACACCTGCAAAAGGAGTTTGAGCAACTGACAAATCATCGATAAAGGGAGAAATTACTTGAATAAATACATTTGTTCAAATAAATTTATTTGGATTGTTTGATCATACATTAATTTGTGTTTTACCTAGTCTTTGTAGGATAATAAAGGAATCCTCGAAGGAGATTAAGCAGAATTGCAGTTGAAGATCTTTGTTTGATTCTAAGATGGTTATCCATCTGATGATTAAGATGACTGTTAATCTTACAAAATTTGTTTGTTTAAACAAATATTGTTGTTTGGTTATCAACCGTCACAACCATTGTAACTGGTCTGAAGCTTGTATGCCTTTCTTTATAAGAGATGACCAGGACCAGAGAGAAGGAGAATATTAGATTATAGGGGAGGAGATTAAAGAGAGAATAGGAAGAAACATTATAGATTAGATTTGAACCGCACTGCTAGTTCATTTTTAATATATTTTATTTTTGGTAGATCATGTGCAAGCTTTCTCTAATGGAATCAAGTCTGTAAGCATGAAGAAGCGACTGCAAATTTTGGTATCAACTATCTATTAATTTCATTCAATTATATGACTATCTCCTTTCAAAGTCTTCTCTATTATTCAATTTGAGTTATCAAGTATATCTTCAAGTTGTCTATACACATTTGCTATTATAATGTGATGAGATTAATTGGTTTCTGCTTCTAGAATTAAATCCTTTAAATCTATCATAGTAACTATGAAGGCATTATCATGGATCTGTAAGAATAGTCATATAATTAGAGTTTGTATTCTATCTCCAGTTTTTGATAAATCTATTACAATTGTAGTATTATTCTAATAGGTTCCTTCAAGCAAGGATTAAATCCTTTTAGATGAATGTAGGTAATTTGATGTTTTCAATTGGATATACAAGTATGGAATATTAACTACCTCCTTGCAGGGTTGTACAAGTTACATACCTATTCTTTCATGCTAGGTAGTTTGAGTTTTTACCAAACAAACAGGCATTTGTTTCATAATCATACTGACTCTATATTCAATAAGGCACTGGTCTAATATTTTCATTATTACATATCCAAATTCATTTTAGATTTACTTAGTTAGATTGCATTATTGTTTTAGCATTACAATTTAGATTATTCTTACAATTTAACTTGCTATCTTTTATCTATTTTATAACTTGTGCCATTATAAATAGCTAGATTGATTCTAATCTTTATCTGCTTTATTAATTAGAGTTTTACCCGCCTAGGTCTGGCAAAGCCTGAAGCGAAGGGGGTTTAGCCATATCTACCCCGTGTTAGTTAGCCAAAAATGTCAAGAGAGCCTGGCACCCTCTTAGGGATAACAACCTACATTTTTGAGACCTAACAGAATTGGCAACTCTACGGGGGACAACACATAGAGAAACCTAGAAGTAGATCATGTTATTAGAGTTAGAGAATTAAAATGTATAACTCTGCTAGTGGAAGGAAAAGCCTAGAAGATTGATTAGTCCTCTAAATAGAGGTGGCAACTCTACACTAAATCTAAATTACTTTTCTGATAAAAGTGTCATAATGGATGGTAGGAGATCTAAAGCTGATGGTAAAAAACTGCAATCATCCCCACCTTTAAAGGCTCCTACTAAGAAGACTGGAATATCAAGTTAGTCTCATAATACTAATAACCAAATCTCTCCAGATGATACCTCAGAATAGACACTAATAATTCATAACAGCTTCACTCCCTTGCATGAATTAGATGAATTCCAATCCATCAATCAATATACTTAGTCTGATCATAACAGATCTGATGATGTCCTTACATGGTACAGACCCTCCTTTTAGGAACATCTTGAACATCAGGCTCAGATTGAGAAAGAGATAGAACAAAAACAAGCAGAACATGACTACCAAGTGTCACTACAATAGGGTGATGAAGCTCAAGATGAATTCATAGATCAGGTAACATCCACACAAATCCTTAATAATCAGCCAGAAGACATGAGAACTAAGGATCAGGTGCAGCAAGAGGTGCTTAAATTACAAAAAAAAATTAAGTTGGCTAGATTGAAAGAAGAGGAAGTAAAGATGAAACAAGAACTACAACAAATAGAATCTAGAACTAATGTAACCAATTCAAAGTATGTACCTCCCCATAGGCAGGGTGGACATGTTCAAATAAGCAATCAGATAGGGTTACATCAAAATGCAAGTAGTTCACATACTTCATCAGCGCCACATGTTAGCCATGCTCAACAAAATATTCCACCTCAAAATCTAAGACTGTCTAATGCACACAACCCATCTCAGCATATAGTTAATCCTCATCCACCACCTGGTCATCACCATATTCCACCTCACCATCAAAATGTAAACACAACATCTCACAATACATATAATAATCCTGCTCTACAAAATAGGCAAATGCAGAGACCTCCACCTATAAATACTGGGAATGTTCACCAACAACATCCACCGCTAGGGCATAGACTTAACAATCAACAAACATGACCTCCCCCACAATACAATATGTATCATCAATATGCCCAACCCAATATGTATCCACAACCTCCATTTGGATACCAATATTATCTGCCATACCCAAATATACCACTTCCTAATCCTATGAGTATCGCCAGATAATTCGATTTAACTGGGTATCAGCTATATCCTTATCCCATGGATAATAGTTGGAGGAACAATGTGCCTAAGTTTACAGGAAGCAGTGAATTGACTACTGAAGAACATATCAAATGATTCAATGCTTTTATACATGATATTGGCAATGAATATGAGGATATAAAAATGAAACTGTTTATGATATCTCTTACTAATGAAGCAAGAGATTGGGTAAATAACTTACTAGACGCTTCAATGTATTCCTTAAGAGACTTCCACAATCAATTTTTAGAACAATTTGGAAATCAATATGCTCCAGAATTTTCTCTTCATGAATTAATAACTATTCAAAAGTATCAAAATGAACAGGTGTATGATTTTAATTTAAGATTCACTAAACTATATAATAAGGTCCCACAAGAATCCAAATTGAACAACCAAGCAGCCCTAAGCATATACTTGAAAGCATTTGACCCAAAGACAGGTTATGAACTCAGGGGCAAAAGTCCTATAACTTTGGCGGAAGCACAAAAAATGGCTCTCACCATTGAAAACAATAAAAAGGCTGCTGGGATGATCAGAAAAAGAGATAATATTAGAGTTCCCCAGAATCCTAATCCTCCTGCAAACAAACAAGAATACTCACATAAGAATGAAAGGCCAGGACTCCATGATATGCCATATCATATGAACTGGAAAGATGGAAAACCCTTGGATACTAACAGGAGACATAACTATGGAAAAGACACTCCTGACCCTTTGAAGAAAAATGTAGTCCATATGACAGAAACTGCTCCATGGTGTATGCCCTGTAATTTACCACACTCCCCTGATTATTGTGTGGTAGCACAATCAATAAAAAAAGAGGAGACATCTTATACCCTAAGATGGATCATCACACTATAAATATGTTGGGTATCACACCTTTCACTATTGAAGATGATTATTCATCCGGCGAGGAAGCAGGGTATGAATATGATGTAGGAGCACAAAAATATAATGTGAACTTAGGAGGACAAGAAGTATTTTCTAACCATAAAGAAAACTTAGGAAATTGTGGATATGACCCTGATACAGCACAAAGCTACAATCAGCGAGAACCTTCTGAGGTAGAAAGAAAAGCTTTAACAATGGCTGTTGTAGCACAAGCCAAGAGTAATTACAACCTAAGAAATAGGACAGTCAATGTTGAAAAAGGAACTCCCAAAAGTATATTTATAAAAAATCAGACTTCTGGTAAAAATGATAAAACTGAGAAAACACCTAATGATATACCTCCCATTGACACACCAAACAAAAAGAAGGACGGCACAAAAAATGAAGAAAAGGGACAAACAAAAGTTAATGGGTCAGAATTAAACATAAATCCCTCATTTGATATTGCTCAAGTTGTTTCTCAAATGAAAGTATCTGTGCCACTTCTAGAAATGATGAAGGTGGGAAAATATAAAAATATAGTGGTGAAGATGATATCAAATGTATCACACCAAAAACCCGAACAACACAGTCCCAAAATAAATACGCAACAAGAATCTATCAAGAGACTTGAGCTATACCTAGGTGAAACATTCATGAAAAATCCATCTCAAGTAGATCCATTCTATATTACCTTGCTGATAAACAACAAATTAGTTAGGAATTACGAGCTTGATTCAGGAGTAGCAGTAAACATAATCCCCATGGCTATTATTAAAAAGTTAGGAATGTGGGTGGATACTACATTCGGTAAATGTTATGCAATGGATAACAGATCTATCCCAGTTGTTGGAATCATGAAAGATGTTGAAATAAAATTAGCATCTCATCCTGAAGCCTCCTATAAAATTGACATCACTGTGGTAGATATCCCACCCAACTATGGAATGTTGTTATCTAGACAATGGACTACCATGGTAGGAGGAAGTGTGCAACTAGATTTATCCTATGCTACTATCCCATTGGGAACACATGCAATTAAACTCTATAGGGAGCCAAGGTATGACAGCACTACAGGGAACTTGATCCAAATCAAATGATTTGTATCTGTGACACTGACTTTAGTACATTTAGGGTGGAAGAATAGTCTAAACTGCATAATACGGACCCAATTCACCATGAAGACCAACTTGATGAAAATGGTGTATGGACCGTGTATTTTGATGGTGCATACAGCGAGGCAGGAAATGGAGCCAGGGTGTTGTTTATATCACCATCAAGGGAAACGTTCAAATATTCTTTTTCTCTAAATTTTGAGTGCACAAATAACATAGCTGAATATGAAGCACTCTTAATTGGGCTAAACATTGCTAGAAAACACTAAATCAAATTGTTAGTAGTGTATGAAGATTCTGAATTGATTATTTCACAAGTCAAAGGTAAATATTCTTCAAAAAACAAAAGACTAAAACAATATAGAAATGCAGTTCTAGATGATATAGAATTGTTTGATGCTTTTTCGATAAGTTGGATAGATAGGTCAAAAAATATAATGGCTGACTTCCTCGCAAACATAGCTGTGAAAAGGGATGACATTACCTTGACAGGTATTTTAGAAGTTGAGCTCAAAACAAGACCCACTATCCCAGACAACATATATAACTAGAAGGTTTTTGATAGTGATGCTGACTTACTCAAATTTTTGCATTGTGTAGATCAATATGAGAATCAAGAGATTGACCTTAATGCTTTTGTTGAGAAGAATGATGGTAAAGAGACTTTATTTGGGAAAGAAATTGTCCAGCATAAAACTAATAAAATTCCAAAAGGTTTAGTAGCATTAGAGAGATTTTTTGATGTGAATGATCGATCCATTTCCAAAGAAGTAAAAATAAAGGAAGATGATGTGGAGGAAATAAATTTGGGAACTGAATTGTCACCTAAAAAGGTCTACATTGGAAAGAAAATAACCCCTGCAATCAGAAGCATGTTAATTAAATTATTGAGAAAATATAAACATGTGTTTGCCTGGTCTTATGATGATCTTAGAGCATATAGGAAAGATTTGTTCCAACATGAAATTCCACTTAAATCTAATGCTAAGCCCTTTAGACAAAAACAAAGACCCATCAACCTAGTGTTAGAACCAAAAATGTATGAGGAAGTTACAAAACTCAGGGAAGCTAGCATAATTAAACCTATTAGGCATTCATCTTGGGTCTCGAATTTAGTTCCTGTTAGGAAGAAGAATGGAGATATTAGACTTCGTGTCAACTTTAGGAATTTGAATACTTCTTCCTTGAAAGATAACTATCTGTTACCCAATATGGAAGCTTTACTGCAGAGAGTTACTGGTTGTGAGTTATTATCCATGATGGATGGGTTCTCCAGATACAACGAAGTAAAGGTTAAAGAATCTAAACAATATAAGACAACCTTTACAATCCCATGGGGAACTTATGTATACGTGAGAATGCCATTTGGCCTTACAAATGCTGGAGCCACATTCCAGAGGGCAATGGACGTTGCTTTTGCAGGTCTAATAAATGATATCATGGTTGTATATCAAGATGACCTTACTGCATACTTGAAAAAGGCTGAGGATCATGTGAATCACCTTGAGAAGATATTTATCAGAGCATTAGAATATGGTGTTTCACTGAACCCCCAAAAATACAAATTTGCAGTTACAGAAGGGAAATTGCTTGGGCATATAGTATCCAAAGATGGAGTCCGGATTGATCCTGAAAGAGTAGATGCAATAGATAAAGTTCCTATCCCAAAGATAGTCAAGGTTGTACAATCATTATTTGGACAAATAAACTTTGTGAGAAGGTTTATACCAAACTTTGTAGAAATAATTAACCCTATATCTAGAATGTTCAAGAAAAATGCAAAGGTTAGTTGGACAGATGAATGCATAGAAGCTTTTGCATCCATAAAGAGAGCAATTAAAGAAGCTCTAGTGCTAAAATCCCCCAATTTAAATAACAAAAGAATAAATCACTCCAACATGTAGAACTTAACTATGTTATTACAAAAACACAAGCTTATGCATTGGTAAAATCTGTCAAGGCATTTAGACCTTATTTGGTTGGGGCTAAGGTGGTAGCTTATGTACCAAATGCAACAGTCAAGGATGTGTTCATGCAGAACAAGGTAACTTGAAAGGGATGTAGGTGGATAAATCGACTTCAAGAGTTTGATATAGAAATTCAAATCACAAAACTAGTAGGGGGACAAGGGTTAGCAAAACTGATGACTGAAACAAATCTTGAGGCTACCCAGGTATGTAATATTGAAAATGAAGAGGACATGATAACAAGTATCGAGAAAACTCCTTGGTACACTGACATAGTGTATTACCTCAAGCACATGAGATGCCCTGAAGGATTTGATGATAACAAGAAAAGAACTTTAAAATTACATGCTTCTAAATATGTGCTTATAGAAGGAGATCTTTTTTGGAAAAATAATGATGGTATCTTATTGTTTTGTTTAGATGAAGAGAAATCTAAATCTGCTTTGAAAGAAATGCATCAGGGAGTGTGTGGTGACCATTTCTCAGCTAAAACCACAGCACACCAGATATTAAGGGTTGGTTATTATTGGCCCAAGGTTTTCAATGATGCTTATAATTTTACTAGGAGATGTGAAGCTTGTAAAAATATCTCTGGAAAATTAAAATATCAAGGTGCATTACCCATAAGACCTATGCAAGTTGATGCCCCATTTCACCAATGGGGAATTGACTTTATAGGATAAATTATGGAAAAATCAAGTGGCAGCCACAGATGGATATTGGTGGCCACCGACTATTTCACAAAATGGGTAGAAGCAGTGCCCACTAAACAAGCAACCAACAAGGTTGTGATCAACTTCCTATTGGAAAACATTTTAACTAGATTTGTGGTACCCTTGAGGCTTATAACTGACAATGGAATGTGTTTTAGATCGGATGAGTTTAAATTTTTTTGTAAATCTTATGGTATTACGATTTCATATTCTTCTCCTTACCACCCACAAGGTAATGGACAAGCTGAGTCCAGTAGTAAAAGTATCTTGAAAATTATAAAGAGAATGTTGGATAACAATAAGAAAATTTGGGATTCTAAGTTGAGATTAGCACTGTGGGCTAATAGGATCACAGTGAAGAAAGTAATTGGCAAATCACCATTTGAATTATTATATGGAACTCATGCCAAAATCCTGATACACAACCTGCTGCCAGCGTGTAAGTTTATTCTCGAAGAGGATTGGAATGTCCCAGAACCAATGGAGGAAAGGCTAGAACAGCTAATGGAGTTGAACAAAATGAGGGAACAAGCAATACAACAAAATAAGAAAATGCAAATGCAAATGAAGTACCTATATGATAAAAAAGCTAAGGTTAGAAAATTTGAAATAGGTGACATAGTGCTTATTTGGAACGCCAGGAATCAAGAAAAGGGGAAGAATGGAAAATTTGTTGCCTTATGGATTGGACCTTTTGTCATAAATGGTAAGGTAGGGGGGATTCATATTATGTACAGAACATGTCTGGTGAAGAGCAAGAACTGCCAGTACATGGGTAGTTTTTGAAACACTTATTCTCTTAAAAAGAACCTGAGAGAACAAAGAATTGCCAGTGCATGGACAATTCTGATTAAACTCTCCAAATGGTCTTTTCCATGCATAGTAGTTTAGAAGAATCAAATGACTTGCTTAAAGATATCTCTTATAAAGGCTTTTTATAAAGAAATAATCTAGGATCTCCACACATCATCAAATGAAGAAGGCATTGGTCTACTCCCCAAATATCTAGGATCTTTCTATGCCCACAAGGAGCATACATCCCCAGAAAGAGCCACTATTGGGATTGAAATTTGGTTCCAATTTTAGTCAAAATTTTATGCTTCCATCATAAAAAGTTTGATTACTGCACTAGTAAAAGACCAAGATAAAGTGCTATAGAACATCATTCCAAGACTAAATAGTCCTAGTTCAATGGACATAATGGTGGAGATAACACATGGGGTATCAAGTTAATTGTTACCACCGAAAGAGGGCAAAGATAACATATTGGTGGGATCATTGTTATCAGTGAAGATAATTTATTTTATACCGATCTTATACCTCTCACCGATGGAGCTTCAAGAAATACACAAAAGGAAGTAAGTATCAGCGTAAGATTGATCATCGGGAAGAAAATCTCAAAGGTTACCGATGAACTAAGTGATACCGATGAATTTCATCGGAAGGAGAGTTACCAAGTCATGCCGATCGGTATGGGATATTACTATCGGTGAATGCCTTACAAGACCCCCCGACAGTGTAGATCATACCGATGGAGTATTTCGGTGAAACTCTCACCGAAGCATCCTATGGAATCGAAGAAGATAATAAGCATTGGCAGGACATGAGCATTGGAGTAAGCATTTAATAGGTCTCCGATGCTCCGGTGTCTTGGTGAAACAACAAAAGGTGCTTTCGGTATGAGTCACACTGATATACATATCCATCGGCATAGCTAAACAGGTCAGAATGAAATATATGTCTTACCGACTCACAGGTCACAGCAATAATAGTGTCGGTGACACTTCAGCAAATTCTCTCTGATGAAAGATACTAAGTGGTTATCGGGGAGATAAACATTGTCAGGTGACTTAAAAAGATTACCCTAATGGTATATCTTACTCTGATAGACATGAGGATTATACACATTGATAAGAAGTCTCACAAATAACTATATCGGTAAAACATTAAGAAAGTCCTTCTGATAAAAGATATAAAGTGGCCATCGGGAAGATGATAAGGATCAGATAAACATAGATATGCTATCCTGATGGCATTGATCACTTGATAACACTTATTGTCATGCACGTCGGTAAGACTCTCACTGATAGTCATATCAATGACACTCAAGAGATCGGGAAAGACTGATTTTCTCACAGCGATGTAAAGTGTCTTGCCGATGCAAAATACAGGAACCTTAGAAACAACATTTAAATTTGAATGGTTAATATACTCTTCTAACATTTGAAAAATGGGTTTTATGCAGGATATTCATAGCGGGGATCAAACCATAAAACTCCCGCAAAAGGAGTTTGAGCAACTGACAAATCATCGATAAAGGGAGAAATTACTTGAATAAATACATTTCTTAAAATAAATCTGTTTGGATTGTTTGATCATACATTAATTTGTGTTTAATCTAGTCTTTGTAGGATAATAAAGGAATCCTTGAAGGAGATTAAGTAGAATTGCAGTTAAAGATCTTTGTTTGATTCTGAGATGGTTATCCATCTGATGATTAAGACGACTATTAATCTTTCTGAATTTGTTTGTTTAAACAAATATTGTTGTTCGGTTATCAACCATCACAACCATTATAACTGGTTTGAAGCTTGTATGCTTCTCTTTATAAGAGATGACCAAGACCAGAGAGAAGGAGAATATTAGATTATAGGGGAGGAGATTAGAGAGATAATAGGAAGAAACATTATAGATTAGATTTGAACCGCACTACTAGTTCATTTTTAATATATTTTATTTCTGGTAGATCATGTGCAAGCTTTCTCTAACAGAATCAAGTTTGTAGGCATGAAGAAGTGACTACAAATTTTGGTATCAACTATCTTGTTAAATTCATTCAATTATATGACTGTCTCCTTTCAAAGTCTTCTCTATTATTCAATTTGAGTTATCAAGTATATCTTCAAGTTGTCTATACACATTTGCTATTATAGTGTGATGAGATTAATTGGTTTCTGCTTCCAGAATTAAATCCTTTAAATCTATCATAGTAACTGTGAAGGCATTTTCATGGATTTGTAAGAATAGTCATATAATTAGAGTTTGTATTCTATCTCCAGTTTTTTATAACTCTGTTACAATTGTAGTATTATTCTAATAGGTTCCTTCAAGCAAGGATTAAATCCTTTTAGATGAATGCAGGTAATTTGATTTTGTCAATTAGATATATAAGTATGGAATATTAACTACTTCCTTGCAGGGTTGTACGAGTTACATACCTATTCTTTCATGCCTGGTAGTTCAAGTTTTTACCAAACAAACACTCATTTGTTTCATAATCATACTAACTCTATATTCAATAAGGTACTGGTCTAATATTTTCATGATTACTTATCCAAATTCATTTTAGATTTACTTAGTTAGATTGCATTATTGTTTTAGCATTACAATTTAGATTATTCTTAGAATTTAACTTGCTGTCTTTTATCTATTTTATATCTTGTGCCATTATAAATAGCTAGATTGATTCTAATCCTTATCTACTTTATTAATTAGAGGTGTTCCCGCCTAGGTCTGGCAGAGCCTGAAGTGAAGGGGGTTTAGCCATATCTACCCCGTGTTAGTTAGCCAAAAACGTCAAGAGAGCCTGGCACCCTTTTAGGGATAACAACCTAGTTTTTGAGACCTAATATACACATCAACATGCCCTAATGTCTAGTTTGAAATAGGGTATGGCCAATTAGGTTTTGGGAAATGTTTACACGAGGTTGACTAGGAATTGATAGTGAAATCCTGTCACACAGCCAGGAGAAGGGGGTAACCCACCCTTCACCTTCACTTCCCAAAGGTAGAAAGTTCTTTGGGGCTTAGCCAAGAGTGACAAGATTCCAACTCTCAATGAGGGTGTCTTTCAGACCATCCTCTGTCAGCAATGTGACCGCTAGAGAACACAGGCCAAGGGTTTAAAGGGAACCACGGGCTCTGTTTTAGTTCTAACTGTAGGCAATGAAGGGATTAAATCCATAAAATCACATAAAGTTGTGGTTTGAAAACCCTGCAGGCTAAGGAAACTAAGGGCATATGACGGTGATGACAGCCAAGATTGCAATGACTATGAGGATTGAATAGAAGTCCAATGGCTATGACTAGAAGAGAGCATGGCAATGGGACTTTATGAGGGTGCCAGCGAAGTAAAAGGGGCGAGTAGAGGTGGTCGGGCCGCCCTTGGATGGTGACCAGGTGGAGAGAAGTGGCAACAGGGTTTATGAATGGTGGCAACTGGGTGGATGTGGAGCGTGAAGCGGTGGTAGTGTTAGGTTTTCTGCATAGGTGGAGAAAGTGGCAGTGACGGGGTGTCTGGGGTATCGACCTTCAATAGAGGGGTGAAAGAAAGGTGCAATCGACTGGGTGGTGAATGGGTGGAAGTTAGGTGTCGACGGGTAGACTGTAGATAGTGGCGGTAGGGCACAGAAATGGTGACTTAGGGTTTCTTGACCATAGAGGGTCAACAGGGGCAATCTTAAGGTAGCGTGGTGGTGATGTTGTGGAGGTTGAGTGTCCAGAGGGTGGCAAGGATGAAATGGGTGGCGGTCGACTGGGCAGAAATGAATGAGATTAAACCTGCAACACCATATAGAACAATATACTCTACAAAGCATTTAGAATGAAAACTAGAGATTCAGACATAGAATCTACACAGGGACAGTACAGCTAGTCCATATGGTATGGATCTGTACTATATGGACTGTACCCTTAAAAAATTTTCAAAAATTTTTAAAAATTTCTGTCACGCAATATAGTTAAATTTATTATCAAAAAACTTAGAAACAGCCTTCTGATCACAACAGTGAGGTTAGTTTCTGCCCAAGATGCAACTTACAATAAGTCACCCCTAAAACATGCAAAACTTCACTAAAATGAGGGTTAGAAAATGAAGATTTTGACAACAAAACCTCCACAAATTGACTATTAGATCCAAGACTGGGCGCGCCAATGTGATCTATGAATCAAAATGAAAGTGAAATATAAATCAAATGCAAATATAAATGATTATAGCTTCACTTGATCCACAAATCCACGACAGCGGGAAGGAGTTGCACCCAATAGCTCCTCAGATTTTACCAAATTTGACTGAAATGTGGATTGCTCAATGCTTACTCAACACAATGTAGATGAGGGATTTGGACTTAGATGGAGATGGAGATGGGGATGAGGCATGATTTTGGCATTATGATGGTATGATGAGAAGATTTTGGAGAGATTTTGGCAGAGTTTGGATGCAAGATGAAGTTCTCCTCCAATGGCTTGGGTGAGGGTCTCATTTATAGATTTTTGGAAATGAGGATGGAGGGTGAGGATCAAAAGTTGAGATCAAGGGCTAGGAATGAATGAGAGTTATGGTTAGGATTGAATCCATAGCCTTGTGACAAGTGTCACAAGGGGAGTGGATGAGAGAGATCAAGGGTTGAAGCTTGGTCGATGGGATTGGAGGGATCTCATTATTTGTGAATTTTAAATTCACATGGGGAAAGGTGTGGAGGACAAAAATGAATTAAAGATTCATTTTTGGGAAGAGTGGACATGACAAGTGAATTTTTAATTCAACTCACGAGGGAGTGTGAATTAAAAATTCACCTTTATGTGGAGATGTGAAGATGTACTCTTACATGTGTAAGAGAGTGATAAATGAGATGTAAGGAGGATTTGACCATTTGAATAAGAAATTGATTTTTATTTGAAGATGTGTGGAAGGATGAGCTAAGTAAGGTTGATTAAGTGTTTACCTTAATTAACCTAGCTCTAGGGGATAGGCAGGCTAGGGTAGATTGAACAGTAGGATAGACTAATCAAATAAGAATGATTTATCTAATTAACAAGGATTAGGGAAATAGACAAAATCAATTAAATAAATATTGAGAATATTTATTTAATCAATGAGGATAGTGTTGTAAGGTCTAGTGATAAATTAAGTGAATTAATTGATCATGAGGGATAGACAGATGGTTAGGGATAAATTGGTGTAAAGGTACAGGAAACTAGTTTGCAGAGCAAGCCAATTTTAGGTGTCTACATATTCCATGCAAAGAATACACACTTAGTGTCATTGCATGTCTTTCTAAAAGACTGCATATTTTGCCTTATAATCGACAATTGTATAATTAGTTAACTAAATGAATAAGTTTAGTTAACTAGATAAATAAGTTTAGTTAGCTGGATGAATAAGTTCTCTAGTTTAGAGAGACTCTCAATTAGAATTTAATAACCATAGTTATATATAGAGAACTATGGTGTAGAATAGAGAAAATGGAAGTTGTAAAAGAATTGTTTTGAAGAAAAAGAACTCTATGTTTTTTTCAGCAGCATATACTTTGGATCTTGAAGGTTTTGAATAAAAGAAGTTGTTCTACAAATTTGTTGATTCCTGAATTGGTTAGTCTCTCTAGAGGAAGGAGCAAGGGCCCACTTCAACCGAAGGGTAGAGACTACATTGCTTAGTTTTATTAGTTGTTTTGCTATTCTATAGTTTCTTTATTTAGAATTACTTTCGTTGTTCTTGCTTTATTCTAGAATTAGATCAGCAGCTCAAGTTATTGCTTTCCTTAGATTAAATTGTCTTTTTTAGCAGAGTTAAACACTAGTCTATTTCATGCAATTGTTGTTAATTCCCTTTTGTAGAAAAGATTGCCATGCAAGTTATTCCTTCTCCCTTTTGCATACAGCCATGGACACTGCCTTGGATTGATATTATTAAAATTAAATGATGAGGACTGCAATGACCCTCATCTTTTTTGGCACCATTGCCAGGGATAGGTGTCATTAGGGAGTTGTTGATCTGGTGACAACAGGTCAAAAATAGGGGAAAATTGGTTTGATAGTCTTTTTAGGTTTATTATTTTAAAGTCTAGGCAGATAAAAGAAGTTCCTCAAGAGAGATCTATATGCCAAAAACCCCCCAAATAGAAGATCCAAATAGTAAGGTTCTTGCATGAAAAGAAGGTGAAAAATCTTGTTGTTTTGTAATTTTAGCTCTTGTGCAGCCTCTTCAACTAGATGACCATGACTCCAGTGTCTAGCAAGGAAAAATACATTTTAGAAGGAGATATTGATGCCCTATTGCTTGCAATAGGTAATGAGTATAATGAAGAAATCTTGTCTCCACTGGAGGAGCTTGTATGACAGAGTATTATTTGGATGTCTTCAATGTCCAAGGAGGGCTGCCCGTCTGATATTTGAAGAACAACAAGGAGTTACCTCTAATCATGCATGTACCAGAATATGGGGAAGGGTTTCATGATCTTGTTGATGATTTTTTTTACACATTCATTAAAAAAGTTAAAATTCACACAAATGAACCTAACTATCTTGAAAGATATGAAGAAATCAATGAAGATTACTTAATCCCAAGTTTCTGTATGGTCAGGTCTTGACCTGTTGGACAATTTAGTAGGTTGATGTGAAGCTGTAATATGCAAGGGTCCTTACTTGATTTAAGGTTTTTTGATGATTTATTGGGCTTAAATTATGCAAAATATCACAGATATCAATGTTTTCTTCATTTCTTTGCACAAACTTGTTACTCTATTAGAAAGCTTTGTATGATTTGTATTGAAACAAGCTTTTCTTTTCAAATATTTATGAAGATTGTGAGATATTAACTCAGTTGTTCCTATTTCTTTCAAATGTCCGACAATCTCCTTTGAATCTCTGTGTTTAAGCTAAGTATTTCAGATGGTTTGGGAAAAGTTATAGAAATCTAAATTAAACTTCATTCTACTATAGGATCTAAATGTTCTATTATGCACGTTTGTAAGAAGTACAGTAAAATTGATCAAATCAGTAGACCAAATCATTAAATGTGAATGCCCTGAGTATTTTCATGAACACACATTCAAGATTGCAAGATTTAAGAGATATTATTCCAAATATAAAAAAGAGCTAGAAGACACTAAGAATATAGACGCAGAATTCCAGATTCATTTGTATTCAAAATAAATAGTCATATATGATTTACAATGTATGAATGACTCTTAGCTTCATTAATCAATTTACAGAAAACTTACAACACTTTACAGATACAGTAAGGACGCATTCCTTATTACAGACATGGGTGACCTGCTCTAAACTAAACTACTCATTCTATTTAAAATGCTTGAACCAATTACAACTGCTAGCTATCTTCTAAAAAATCCCTGTGTAACCTATTACAGAGTAAAGGGGTTCAATATATAGATCCTAGTCAATCAATGGTCCACCCCTCAAGTGCAACATCAATAGTGGAAAACAAATCATGCCAAAAACCTGAACAACATACCTCATACTAAGCGTAAAGGATGTCCTTTGGAAACCCTAACAGTCACCAAAATAACTGTTGATGTTCTTTAAATAATGTTTCTTTCCATCTACATTCTCCTCCACATTGAAAGCCTTTTACTCCTTCTGCCTCTTTTGTGATCCTTTGTGATTCGATCCGTCACCTGGGATGTCCTCGCCATTAACGCTTCACCTTTATATCTACCTGCATGCCTGCAAATAGACAAGAATAAAGCATCATCATTTAATAAACTAGCAGGAAGATCAAAAAAACATTATAAAATTGACTAAATGTGCAAACACAGATATCAGGTTATGAATCAATGAAAATTTGCACCTCCAAACGCATATACAACGTAAAAAATGGTCAGGTCAACCACCGTTGACCAAAAACATTCTATCGGGCCCTAAAATGGATTAAAACTCATCTGGATTTGCCTTGCCACCTTTTTCCTTGTATCTCACGAATGCATATCGTTTCTTTGTATATTAGCTTGTACATTGTAAACATACAAGCTCTAAATATACAAAGACGTTTCCATTTTGAATTTTCTCTTTGCATCTGACTTTGCATCTTGTATATGCATCTTTCATTCTTTGTATACTTCGTCCAAGATACATACAAAGACTCTTGTATGTGCTTCAGAGTTCAACTCTTTCATAGACCACATTTTACTCACTATCAGTTCCGGGACATGTATATAATGCAATGTATATTAGATATACATTAAGTAATGATACATCGCGTATACCAGATTTTAATCCTTTTGAAATCTGCCTTGTATGTCCTACAATGTATGTCTCGAAACATACATACAAGGCGCGATATATATAATGACTTAACCTCATTTAATAACCTTTTCAGTTCCATGACTTGTATAAATTCAATCCATATCGGCTCTGTATGTAAGATACATACAAAGCAAAAAGCATACAATGACTTAACCTCATTTAATAACTCTTTAGTTTCACGTAGCATGCATATTTCTTTGTATGTCACCAAAACATACAAGCCCACATACATACAAGGACTTAACCTTGTTTCATAACTTTTTGGGTCCATGGCTTGTATAAGTCTTTAAATGTATGTAACCGTAACATGTATTCAAAAAGTGCAAAACATACAAACATACAATCCTTTTTCATAAACATTTCAGTTCTACCACTTGTATATAACTTTGCATATCCACTTTGCATGTTAGATACATACAAACATAAAGTGAATTCAATGGATTTTAAACAATTATGCATTTCAACTCCGAGTTGTGTTAGGTGAACCTTGCATGTGCTGAAATGAAATGTTAGCCAAATGTATACAAGCATAAAAGTATACAAACAACTTTGTATGCAACATACAAACCCGATTGTACATTTTACCAAAATACTCATAGCTTGCAAAATACAGGGAATTTTAAGATGGTTAAAATGACAACCCTCACTCATTTTTGATAAGGAATTCACCCATATTTAGTTCTAGTACTTAATGTAATTTTTTCATTGTTTTCAACAAGGTTTGTACTTTCACTCTCTTTCTCCCATTACCACCAAGCAGAACAACACTCACACAAGCAAAAGCAATAGCCACAGCAGGGGTCCTCATTTTGCCTAGGAGTCAAATGGGGCGTGTTGTGAACATCACAACAACTAGCAACGAAACAAAACAATCAAATTAAAACTATTAAAAAAAATTGAATTAAATAAATTCATAACTTCTAACTATCTTTCTTGCAAATCATCATTTAACTTGAGACTTAATGTATTCAATAAGGTGCATGAATCTTCCTTTTAGTTTAAGTGGGTGCATGTGATTAATAATCCTCATCTTGATAATCAGTTGAACAAACCAATGACTGACATTAGCCTACATAGTTGAGGACATTCCCTCATAGCCAACCAGATAGAGCCTTGTTGCTAGCAGGCGTCCATAGCCCCGACAAGGTTATCGTTACAATTCTCCTAAGTAGAGCCCCACTGCCAGTGAGCTTCTATAGCCCCAGTAGATTTACTTAGATGCCTTAATCTAGATTTTTAGTAAAAATTTATTTTATTATTTTATTTTATTTTTGTATTTGATAGAGATTTCATAAGATATTATAGTTGTAACTTCATGATGCAAGGAGTGATCACTTGCTGAAATTAAGCTGAGAATTGTAATGGTAGCAATGGTGACCTCAAATTTTTCACCTAATAGCTACACTAGTATGTTCAACAAACCCAATGATTTTAGGTGTGTCATTGTGAGAAACTTCCCTTGAATACTCAACCCACAGTTATTGAATACAAAATTTCACAAGTTGAACAACTCTCTAGATTCATGACAGTCACAACTTATGCATAAATTTCAAATAATTAACTTGAATGTTCTAAATTTTCTATTATTTTCAGTAGTTGTGAGTCTGCTCCTACATACTTCAAAGAAAAATAAAGATCCTAGCACACACAAACAACAAAGCAAGAAAAACAAACTGACTGTACAAACAACTAACCTATGAAAGGAAACAACACAAAGCAAGACAAGAAAACAAAGAAAAGAAACAAAACTACCCAAAACTATACAATTTTTACATTATGATACATAGAAACTAATAGCTCTTACCTTCCATATATCTACACCCCACAAGGTAAATAAAACCCAGGAAAAGACCCAAAGACACCTGTATTTGCATACTTCCTTGGATTGTGCAGGAGCATCAGGGCACCGGTTATGGTTCTGATCCTAGCAAATTCATCTTTGTATTCTAAAAAATATTCTTATATTCTAAATTCATTGTGTTTAACAGAATAAACTCTAATTATCAGCAACTGAGGAAGCTCATCATGTTCATGATTAATCCATATGCATGTCTTATCTCCCAAATTTCCAGAATCAAAATAATAATCAACATCATTCACTATGGAAAGAAAAGATACAACCTGGTGTATTTCTGGCTCTGTTGTTGGACATGCTGGTTCATTGACAGCTAGTCCTCCATTTGACTTTGCATTTTCATTGCTTGGCTCAACACTTGGTCTCACTTCAAATTGAAGGATGTATGGCTCTTGATGGATTATTTCTTCATCTTTCTCCACATCTATCCCTTCATTCTGGATGTTCAGTTTACCCTCAAGTTCAGGAAATGTCTCCATGTTCTCTTCAATTCTCTAGACATCGGCATCCAAATGAGTATCTTTATAATCATAATCTGATATACATAAATTTATCATTTCTAAATCATTTGAGTGTGAATGTGAAACAACATTTGATTCATGAAAATACTTACCTATTCCACTTTCAAAATAATGTTGGACTGGTGCTTGATTATGTACAACAATAGCATAATCTTCTATATCTTCCATTTTCAAGAATTGTTCCTTAGATAATTCAGTCTTATCATTCAGAAAAATATCTGGTTCCATTATCCTACAACAATCCTAGATTTGGTCTTTCAATTTAAAGCCATCAAATAATAAATCAAGGTTTACTTCACTTTTTTTTTTTTCAGTAAATCCTCTTTGTTTATTATCTAGAAAATGAAAATGTGGTGTGATTTCTTCTCTGTATTTTTCAAGATATCTATACCTGTCATTAGCTTTACTCACATTTGAACCATGACAAAAAGGTAGATTATTTTTCTTACCATCACATGATTCGAAAGAAGAGATTTTACTATACTTTATCTCTAGCATTGGTTCAATCTTTGCATTATCTGAACAATTAATGACTGTTGATATTGCATCCTCCTGTTACTCCATAATCTCCTCATTTTCCTACCAACCTTTAGCCCTATACACATCTGAGAAAGAGATTAGTCCTTCAAAAAATAAATCTATCCTTGTGAGAAAAGTTAGACAATTAATTTCACTGTTCTCCACAGACTTGTGTATCCTACACCTTCCACATAAACCAAAGTCAGATAAACTTTGAGGATAAATCCTTTTCTTTAAAGTTTTCTGAAAGATAGGATATTAATTTGGAAATTGTCTTCATATGAATCCATTGAAAATGGGCTACCGACATGTTTCTCTCTAACATTTAACATCATGATTTCTTCCACTCGTACTTCCTTGTCAGTGATTCTATAAACACTAGGTTCAACGAAAGCATACAATATCTCATTAGTCTTATTATATTCTGTAATCATGTGTTTCATCCTAGGTTCTGCTTCTATCCTGATCTAATTTGAGACACCTCTCCAAGGTAACCACATATGTGAAAAATCAGTGGCCATATATTCATTCAATGTTTTAGCCCAGTCTGTACTCAACAACATCCCATAATTCACAGGTATATCCACTATCTGAATGTCAATAAACTAACTTACCCTAGGATATGAAGCTAATTTCATTTGAATATTCATCAGTTCTCCTATCACATTAACCTCAATTTTGTCCAATTGTGTAACAACTTTAGCAGATTTAGTAGGAGTCAGCCCTAAAGTTTTACATATTGCTAAAGGCATTACATTAGCTGATGCACCAGAATCTACCATGCATTTGTGTATGCTCTTTCCAAACATCCTAATGGTTAACAAGAAAGGAGGAGCTTCTTTTTTATCTACATACATCACCACATTATTATTGGAAGGTTGTTCATTTTTCTTACCCTTTTCTTTGGGTTGTGAATCTCTACTAGGAATACTCACATCAGCAGAAACCTCACCTGTCACAGATGTATCCAAAGATTTTATGAAAGCATTTATGACCCCTGGACTTTTCAATAATTCACACAGAGGTATATTGACCTTATTTTTCATTACCTCTTTAGATAAATAACTCATCATCCTCATTGTTTCTTTTGTCTCTGGTTTACCCATTTGGACCTTTTGTGTTACTATTCCATTATTTGCATGATGATTAGCTTTCAGTATAGAATGATTATTACTAGCATTCTAATCTAGTGGAGTACTGAGATTGTTAGGAGGAGTGGAAGTAGTGAAAGGACCTCCTGGCCTAGTGTTATTTCTCAAATTGTAGGTGTGATTTTTGTTTGACTGCTGAAAAGCCTGTACCTCTTCTATTTCATGTAACACTTTATTTTTAGTTTCAAAGGGAAACTGAAATGCATTTAGTACAAAGGCTGATTCAAGATATAGGTTTTTACAAAAACAAGGCTCATCCTCTAACAATTAATCCTCTTCTTCTTCAGTTGGAAGGATAGAAGTCTCTAAGACTAAAGTAGCATCATATCCTGAGGGCACTACTTCATTACCTTTGGGATAGAGAAACTCAGAAGTGGGAGCCTATACATCTACATTGAGAATACTGGCTGCTAAATATAACTGAGGACAATCTAGTTCACCATGGGTACTGGTATTATGAAATCTGCACCAACTCTTCAATGTCGTATTAGCCATTTGAACTCCAAGTGTTTGTTTTATATCCTAATTATCTAAATTCTCAAATGGAGAAGCTAGAGTGCCATTATTTGGCCCAGTGTTCCATGTCTTAGGTGGCCTTGGCTAAGTTTTGATTCCTATTGTTGTTACCCCAGGCTCTATTATCTACCACAGGTCCTCTATTTTGCATTGGTTGTCCTCGATTGTGATGTTGATTCTAGTTGTAATTCTAGTTTTGGTTTGAACTTTGACCCTAGTTATAATTCTGATTATGGTTCTAGTTATGGTTTGGGTTGTAGTTTTGACTAAAGCCTTGGTTATGGTTTTGACTATATCCTTGGTTGTTTCTACCATAGAGGTTTTCATTTCTCAGTTGTGTCACTTCAGTAGTCAATCTTCTCAGGTGTGCAATAATTTCTTTGATTTCTTCTCTTTCCTCTTGTGCCTTTGCCACAAATGTATCTCGAGGAGGTTGGAAGAAAGATTGACCATTATTCTGATTATTATTGGCAATGTTACCAGTATAAGGGGATATATCCTGGATTGGGGCAGGATTGTACATAGGTGTGTATGTAGGAACTAGATTCAATAATGGAGCATTATGTGTAGGGACTCCATTCCAAGGTTGTCCTTGATTTTGGATCCCACGATTTCCTCCATTAAGAAATGGATTATAAGTTGTTTGTCTCATCTCTTGGTTTACTGAGGCTACCTCCTTATAAGCTTTGGATATTGTATCTATGTCAGGCTTTCTTTTGACAAACATGGCCATTAGTGGATCTAATGTAACATAATACATGGCTAACAATGTATCTACATTTACTGTGTAAGGAGCTACTACCCTAGAATAAGCCTTTTGAAATCTATCATTAAAATTGTCAATCAGCTCTCCTTCACCTCTCTTTATTGTAACCAATTTATGATATAAGGTGGAAGGATCTATTGGTCCTCTAAATCTAGATAAAAATGTTTCTTTCATAAGTGCCCAAGAAGAAATATAACCATTGAGCAAGTTAACATACCAGTTAGAAGCTTTCTCATTGAAGGTGCAAGGAAACAACCTACACATAACATCCTCATATTCTAACCCAGCCCTAAAGCATGCCTCTTCAAATATTCTAATGTGATCTTCTGGATCCTGATGTAATTGGTATTTAGGACATATCTTTTCAGGATTCTTTGGCATCTCATGATAATCATTGAATGTTATGGGAGAATTAGCATTAAAGTAAGCCATTGCATATACTTGTGCTTGACTCGAACCTCAAGGAATACCTTGATTTCTTGGTGGATTTGGATTTCTGAGAGGACTGGGACCTTTAGGAGTACCTAAACCAAGATTCAAAGATCTAAATGAAGAATTGTCGGGACTCCCAATGTTATGGATACTAAAAGGTGATCTAGGAGGTGTTCCAGATGAACCTCCTGCATGTGATATTCTAGGATTCCAAATCAAAGGACTCTTACTTTGCCTCCTATAAGGTAATTGCACAAATATATCTTCTAAACTGGATCTAGACCTAGTCACTCTGTTACTATTATGAGCCAGCTCTAATTAGAACAAACTCTAACTCCAATCAGGCCCTCCTTCTAGTGCCAAAAATTGTTGATGATTGTTTTTACACATTCATAACAAAAGTTAAAATTCACACAAATGAACCTAATTGTCTTGAAAGATATGAAGAAATCAATGAAGATTACTTAATCCCAAGTTTCTGTATGGTCAAGTCTTGACCTGTTGGACAACTCAGTAGGTTGATGTGAAGCTATAATAAGCAAGGGGCCTTACTTGATTTAAGGTTTTTTGATGATTTACTAGGCTCAAATTATGTAAAATATCACAGATATCAATGTTTTCTTCATTCCTTTGAATAAACTTGTTACTGTATTAGAAATCTTTGTATGATTTGTATTAAAACAAACTTTTCTTTTCAAATATTTATGAAGATTGCAAAATATTAACTCAGTTGTTCCTATTTCTTTCAAATGTTAGACAATCTCCTTTAAATCTATGTGTTTAAGCTAAGTATTTCAGATGGTTTGGGAAAAGTTAGAGAAATCTAAATTAAACTTCATTCTACTATAGGATCTAAATGTTTTGTTATGCATGTTTGTAAGAAGTACAATAAAACTGATCAAATCAGCAGACCAAATCATTAAATGTGAATGCCCTGAGTATTTTCATGAACACACATTCAAGATTGCAAGCTTTAAGAGTTATTATTCCAAATACAAAGAAGAGCTAGAAGACACTAAGAATATAGACACAGAATTCCAGATTCATTTGTATTCAAAATAAATAGTCATATATGATTTACAATGTATGAATGACTCTTAGCTTCATTAATCAATTTATAGAAAACTTACAATGCTTTACAGATACAGTAAGGAAGCTAGATGTTCCATGAATTCCTTATTATAAACACAAGCAACCTCCTCTAAACTAAACTACTCATTCTATTTAAAATGCTTGAACCAATTACAATTGCTAGCTATCTTCTAAAAAATCCTTGTGTCACCTCTTACAGAGTAAACGGGTTCAATATATAGCTTTGATTATCCCCAATACGGTTCCAAAAACCCTAGTCAATCAATGGTCCACCCCTCAAGTGTAGCATCAATAGTGGAAAACAAATCCCACCAAAAACCTGAGCAGCATACCTCATACTAAGCGTAAAGGATGTCCTTTGAAAACCCTAACAGTCACCAAAATAACTATTGTTGTTCTTTAAATAAGGTTTCTTTCCATCTACATTCTCCTCCGTATTGAAAGCCTTTTACTCCTTCTACCTCTTTTGCAATCCTTTATGATCCGATCCGCCGCCTAGGATGTCCTCGCCATTAAAGCTTCCCCTTTATATCTACTTGCATGCCTACAAATAGACAAGAATTAAGCATCATCATTTAATAAACTAGCAGGAAGATTAAAAAAACATTATAAAACTGGATGAATGTGTAAACACAGCTATTAGGTTATGAATCAATGAAAATTCACACCTCCAAATGCATATACAATGTCAAAAATGATTGGGTCAACCACCATTGACCAAAAACATGCTATCAGGCCCTAAAATGGATTCAAAATCCTCTCTCTTTGCTTTCCCACCTTTTTCCTTGTATCTCACGAATGCATATCATTTCTTTGTATATCAACTTGTACATCGTAAACATACAAGCGCTAAATATACAAAGACTTTTCCGTTTTTAATTTTCTCTTCGCATCTAGCTTTACATCTTGTATATGTATCTTTGTTCTTTGTATACTTCACCAAAGATACATACAAAGACTCTTGTATGTGCTTCAAACTTCAACTCTTTGATAGACCACATTTTACTCACTGCATGTTCCAGGTCATGTATATAATGCAATGTATATCGGATATACATTAAGTAATGATACATTGCGTATACCAAATTTTAATCCTTTTGAAATCCACCTTTTATGTCCTGCAATGTATGTCTCGAAAACATACACACAAGGAGCAAAATATACAATGAATTAACCTCATTTAATAACCTTTTTAGTTCCGCGGCTTGTATAGGTGCAATGCATATCGGCTTCGTATGTAAGATACATACAAAGCAAAAAGCATACAACAACTTAACCTCATTTAATAACTCTTCGGTTTCGCGTAGCATGTATATTTCTTTGTATGTCACTGAAACATACAAGCCCACATGCATACAAGGACTTAACCTTGTTTCATAACATTTCGGGTCTGCGGCTTGTATAAGTCTCGAAATGTATGTAACTGAAACATGTATATACAAAGTGCAAAACATATAAACATAAAATCCTATTTCATAGACATTTCGGTTCTGCCACTTGTATATAACTTTGCATATCCACTTTACATGTTAGATACATACAAACATAAAGTGCATTCAATGGATTTTAAACAATTATGCATTTCAACTCTGAGTTGTGTTAGGTCCACCTTGCATGTGCCGAAATGAAACGTTGACCAAATGAATACAAGTATAAAAGTATACAAACAACTTTGTATATGCAACCCGATATGTATATGAACGACTTTGTATATACAAATAACTTTGTATATGCAACATACAAACTTGATTGTATATTTTACCAAAATACTTATAACTTGCAAAATATAGGGAATTTTAAGATGGTTCAAAAGGCAACCCTCACTCATTTTTTACAAGGAATTCACCCATATTTAGCTTTGGTACTCAATGCATTTTTTCATTGTTTTCAACAAGGTTTGTACTTTCACTCTCTTTTTCCCGTTACCACCAACCAGAACAACACACACATAAGCAAAAGCAACAGCCACAGTAGGGGTCCTCATTTTACCTAGGAGTAAAATGGGGTGTGTTGTGAACATCACAACAGATCTCTCCAATCAGCCCATGAACAGCAAGGAGCTGCCTCTAATCATGCATGCACCAAAATGTAAGGAAGGGTTTCAAGATCTCTCCAATCAGCCCGTGCATGTGCTAGAGTCAGAAATTATGGAGGAGGTTGTTATTTCAAAGGAAGGTGAAGCATCAAAGTTCAAATTTTCAATCATATTCTTCTCATCATGGTTTTCCTTTTCTTTTAGAAAGTTAAATGCATGGATCCATATTTTGAGAAAAGGAAGTTATTTTCCCCAACTAGTCAATGGTTTTGTGTTACCTAACTCTACATCACTAAGTAGAGTAGGTTAGGATAGGTTTATTTTCTGCAAATAAGTGCTTTGCACATGTTTTTTCTATACAATTTGCTGCTTCCAAGAACTCTTGTAGATATTTCGGCTTTCAAAAGTTGAAGACCTCTTTGCATGCATCATGCAAAACATGGGCTAAAAAGATGGAGGACCAACTGGTGGATAATGGTCACATGGAAGACTAAGATGGACAACAAGGTATCATCTATGGAGATCAACAGAATAGTAGCTCTGGAGATCAGTAGAGTATTAGCTCCAGAGATCAGTAGAGTATTAGCTCCAAAGATTAGAAGCACACCAACTCCAGGGATCAATAGGGTATAAGCTCTGGAGATTATTAGAATGGCAAATCCAAAGATCATTAGAACTGCTCCAAAAAACACCAGAACAACAACTATAAGGCATCTCTAGAGCAACTACAATAAAAGAAAAGAGGTCAACTCAAAAAGATGATTATGAAGTGCAAGAGGACCTACAACCTCTTAAGTGTGGGGGAGATGATGAGACCATAAAGTGTCTCATCTTTAGTCAAATAAAAGCATATATTTTCTCTTCCCTAAATCAATTTTTGAAGTGGAATTGAGTATGGGTTTGAAGATTTTTAGCTAAATATCAAATAAACTTGTCTAAATGCAACAATCAATGCCATGTTTGAGTTTATCTTGATATTACATGTTCACCTCGAGATCAGCAATTATTTTATCAATAAAGTGAAGACAAAGTCTATTTTATGTTAAGTTGTAGAGTTTCAGAGTTGCAGAGCTCCAGAGATGGACAAAGCTCCAGAGATGCATAGAGCACTAGAGATGGACAAAGCTCTGGAGATGTACAGATCTCCAGAGATGTATAGAGTGTTGGAGATGGACAGAGCTCTAGAAATGCACAAAGCACTGGAGATGCACAAAGAGCCGGAGATGTATAAGTCAAAAAGGCAGTTTCAATAAAACTACAATATCTCTCTCATTTCTTAATGAAATTTAGAAATTCAAAATGATATGGAAAGATGGAAGTTAGAAGAACAAAACCTGGAAATAATTTGAGGAGATCTAGGAAAAACGGAGTAGTTTATGACATAAGTTGACTATTACAGAGCGCCAGAGATGCAAAAGTCAAAAAGGTAGTTTGAGTAAAACTGTAATATCTCACTCATTTCTTAATGAAAATTAGAATTTTAAAATGATCTAGAAAGATTAAAGAGAGAGGAAAAAATATATGAAGGCATTTTGAATAGATTCATTAAAATTAAGAAACTATTAATGACGTAAGTTGATTGTTACAGAGTGTGAAGATGCAGAATAGAAAAGTCAAGAAAACTAGTTTTAGTAAAACTATGATATCTCTATCATTTTTTTAATGAAATTTAGAAATTCAAAATAATCTACAAAAGATGGAAATTGGAGGAACAAAACCCAGAAATAATTGGAGGAGATCTAGTAAAACAATTGAGAATTTTATGATAGAAGTTGACTATTCTACAAGCTCTCGAGATATTCCAGAAATAATTTATGAAGTTACTGCAGATTCTTTCAATCTACCAACACATGCTTTGAGATTTTTTGAAGGATAGATTGACTATAATTACTCCTAAATTAATGGATCTAATTATAAGTAATTATTCCATGTAAAGAATACACACTTAGTGTCATTGCATGTCTTTCTAAAAGACTGCATGTTTTGCCTTGTAATCAGCAATTGTATAATTGGTTAACTAAATGAATAAGTTTAGTTAAATAGATAAATAAGTTTAGTTAGATATATTAATAAGTTCTCTACTATAGAGAGAATCTCAATTAGAATTTAATAACCATAGTTATATATAGAGAACTATGGCATAGAATAGAGAAAAGGGAAGTTGTAAAAGAATTGTTTTGAAGAAAAAGACGAACTCTATGTTTTTTTCAGCAGCATGTACTTTGGATCTTGAAGGTTTTGAATAAAAGAAGTTGTTCTACAAGTTTGTTGATTGCTAGAATTGATTAGTCTCTCTGGAGGAAGGAGCAAGGGCCCACTTCAACCAAATGGTAGAGACTACATTGCTTAGTTTCATTAGTTGTTTTGTTGTTCTACAGTTTCTTTACTCAAAATTACTTTTGTTGTTCTTGTTTTATTCCAGAATTAGATCAGTTGCTCAAGTTATTGCTTTCCTTAGATTAAATTGTCTTTTTCAGTAGAGTTAAACCCTAGTCTATTTCTTGCAATTGTTGTCAATTCCCTTTTGTAGAAAAGATTGCCATGCAAGTTATTCCTTCTCCCTTTTGCATACAGCCATGGACACCGCCTTGGATTGATATTATTAAAATTAAATGATGAGGACTATGATGACTCTTGTTAGTTGTATGAGGTATAGTATCTTCAAAAAATTGTGTCTCTTCTTTTTTAAAGAAGGTGTTAAATGGATTTTTAGAGCTAGGGATATCAAACTCTTCAAATGAACTAGATCCCATAGGTCTCCTGATTCTTCTTAATGGTATATTTCTATTATTGTAGTGAGTTATAATACTCATACACAGGAATGTAACTCTTAAGGCACAAACTAATAGAACAACCCCTAGGAGCAAGATATGTTTTAGATTCAAAATGCTTGAATTTTCAATTATTTCCAATTCGAATCACTAGGAGAAAAGGTGTTGTGAAAAATTTCAAGGGGGATAGAAAATAATATGCCTAATAATAGTTGAATGATGCATCAATATGTTTCACAACATGCTTTTAATGCAAACCTAAAGTGAAGACAAGTCAAAGCCTAGTGAAAATGTACTAAAATATGCAATTTTTCAACAATTCTCCATGCAAATGAGTGAATCAAAGGGTGTTTTGAGGAAAATTGTAATGAACATCAGATTATAATAGTAATATCAGTCATGTAATGCAATAAAATATGTCACAACATGCTTATAGTTCCTATCTAAGTGAAACTGTAGTGAAAATATAGCTAAAGTATGCAAATTTTCACACATTTTCCATGCAAACTCAGTAGAAAGGGTGTTGTAAGGAATATGAGAAGGGGCATGACATAATAACCCTAATAACAACCAATCAATATAGAAAAATTGCCTACAACATGCTGCTTGTGCAAATCTAGAGAGACGATAAGGCCAAATCTAGTGAAAATGCAAGGTTTTAAAACCCTAGACATGAAAATTTGCAAGAAAACCACTATGATGCAACAATACTATTAGAAATAACTCCTAGTGAGTCTTTTAAAAGGGTAGTAAAATCTAAAACAATATTTTATCTACAAACCCTAGTTAATGCAAAACTAGGTTTTTATGAAAAATGCACAATTTTTTTGAAATTTCCAAAATTTTCAATGTTTTTTGTAATTTTTCAAATGAAATAAGATGAATGAATGAAAATATATCAAAAAAACTTAGAAAGGTTCCAAAAAGTCTAAAAAAATGGGTTCATCAAAATGTTTTATATGAAAAAGGAGGTGTTGATAATTTGATGTGTTTTAAGGGTTTATGCGGAATCCTCCTTTCACACAAAACATTCCAGTGGCATATTAATCAAGTTGAACCTCCAATTTGAGCAAGAGGATTAACCTATCAGGTTGGGCTAGCAGTTGGGAAGATGTTGAATCTTCGATGTATTAAACAATATCTCAATTTAATGCTCAATTTTAATTAAAACCCTAAATATGCAAAATAATAAGCAAATGATCAAATCACGACAAATCCTTTTAGAATGAGACAAGGGACAAAGATATTTAAGTCATTATTTCTCAAATTTTTAAAAACAGAGAAGTCAGGACATAAGGACTAGCACCCATGTCCAAGGTATACTTTTCATCATGGAATCTGAAACTTCTTTTGAAATTGATATGCACTACAACTTCTATTTCTACTTTAGGGAAACTAGAGGACATAGGTACTAGTGCCCTAGTCTAGGAAAAGCTTGAATGTTTGGCTTCTTTTTAGATCCTAAATCCTTAGTCTCTTCCACTCCATCCAAATGCAACAACTGTAATCTGCAATCACAAGGAGTATGGGAGGGGGTTGTGGTGTTTAGAGCCTTGCCTTGGTCAATCCATAGAGAGACATTCAAGACTTTTGAATACCATTGTCAGATGAGAGTGTGTACCCTAGTAGAATACAAGAAAAAATCCAAACGATAAATGATTGAAAACACAATAGATATCACCTTGTAGTGAAGCTCTCATGGAGGGAAGATGCTCTTCATGCCATGAGGAGATGGATGTCAAATGTACAAACACAAACACAATAACAATGGTCTTCTTTGCAACATAATGAATGTTTTGTATGCTTGATGATCACAAGTATACATCAAATCTACCTAGTTTGCAAATGAAACCTAATCATGCTTATATATGCAACTACAAATATTCCTGCTAAAAATTTCATAATTTAAACTTTAGATGTTAGCATAGGACCTAATTAATAGTCACTAAACTAACATTTGAAATTAGGGTAGACCCAAAATAGGGCTAGGCTAGGGTGCTAGCGAACAAGTCTACCCTACCATTTTTGTTCAATAATAATCAACATGTGATCCCCTAGGTCCTATTTATCATATGACTTTAGGGTTTTCTCAGCGAGATTCAAGAAATAACATGCAAGATGCTCTAAATGCAATTAAAGGACCCAGGAGCTAAACCTTAAGAGGTAAAAGACCCCAATGGGACATTTTCTGACATAACATTAATTACATAAGTTACCCATAAGACCCAATGTAACAAACTTAAGGGATGTGTGCCACATGTTGGCATCTCCATCCACCTAAATATATTATAATATCATATCCCTATGTACATAGCATGCCCTTCCTCCTTCACATGTTTCATCCCTGAAACATGAGAAGAAGCTAAATAGTATGACTATCAAAAGTTAGAACCAATATGATGCCATGGTCATTCATCTAACTATCCATAATTGACCCTTGTAGTCATTTTATCTTGATTTTGTGTAGATCCCATCCTTGATCCATATTTTGTTGTACCACTTCTATTAGATTCCTTAATATAACTTAAGTCCTATGTTGCCCTGAATAGCCATTAATTCTATGATACTACTAATTGTTGTATTAGTTATTTTGATTCCATGTGGGTCCATAGTAATTGGATTGTTGTTTCCATATAGTATAATTCCTCCATGATGATTTCCTCTATGATTCTTGTCTCTCAAAATGATGTGTATGCCTATATATTGCATCTTTTTCTATCACTAGAGCCTTCTCTAATTCTTCATCATTTGTTTCCACTTGTTTTGTTGGTATGTGAAGAGAATTACTTGTCTCTTTTTTTTCTCTTTACATCCTGCTCCTCTTGCATGTCCTATGATCCATTGATGCAATCTTTAGTAGATTCTTGAACACAGTCTTCCTTGATTTCATTTGGAATTCATTATGTGTAAAATCCTATAATGTAAATATTTTCCTCTTATACCAAAGCTTCATGAACTTATTTTGCACATTGATTTTTATTGTTCCCAAAGATTCTAACCCGGGATAACCAAGAACAATATCCAACCCATCCATATCCAATGTATGAAAGTTTGAATGCAAAACATATTTACCCATAGAGAGCTTCAATTATTCAAAAATGTGAATATCCTTACCCAATATTTGACAATTCTTGATGTGTTTTTATTGTACCTATAGCTTCTTGACTAAGTCCATGTTGATGAATTTATACTTGCTGCTAGGGTTTATAGAAAGAATAACTTTTTCCTTTTGAATACGTTCATGAAATTGAAGGATTGTATCTTCCTTCCTTTGAGTTAAATTACATGTAGTTATATCCTTCATGATCTATTCATCCTCCTCTAATTCATCTTATTGATAATCCTCATCCTCTTGTTCTTGTTCATGTTCTTCATTTTCTTCTTGTTGTTCTTCTTCTCCTTCTTCTTCCTTGGGTCATTCTTCTTGAGCACATCTATCTAGGAAAACTTGCTCTAGTTCATCCAAAGAAGAAATATCCTTACCAAATTGTATGAACCATTTTTAAACTTCACCATGTATATGAAAATAAAAATATGATTTCCATCTTCCCCCTTGACCATAAGCTCTTTTATGTTGCTTCCACCATTATAATTCATCTCCACTTGCATCAATATTAGAGACCTCCATTGAAATTAGGTTTTCTAAAATTTTCCAACATATGTGTCGTTGATTCAATTATTTTTTGATGTTGTGGGACTCCAAATAAAAAATACAATTAATAGACCCATAATACAATTTTGAAATATTTCTAGAAATATAAAAATCTCAAACAAATTCCATGATTAGCGGCCTAGAAAATTTCAATAACATCACTTAATATTGATGATAGAAACTTTATTTTTGGATTTTATCCTCCTTATATGATCCATCATCTTTATTAAAAAAATTGTAGAAAAACTCCCATCCTTCTAGACGATATAGGCAAATTTCTAAAAATTATGGTTTTGTCCACATTTTCCCAAATTGTAGCTCTGATACAACTTGATAAGATCCAAACATATGACAATGGAAATAATATAATGTAGAAGGTAGATCTCACACAACACAAGACATGTTTGTAGGCCAATATGCCTTAATATCCAGTATATATGGAAGTAGAATAAACTCTTGAGGTAGGGTAATACCATAAAACACTTCTTATAGCCACTCCATGCTATATCTCCAAGAGATCTTCAATACAATATCATACCTACATATCTCTCACAATGATATTCATGTCCTATATATACCACCTCCTTATTAGATAATGGGAAGGTAATCCTAATGAAAGCCTACTCAACACCAGATATAATTAACTACACAAGTTTCCCATAAGACCTGATATAACTAACTTAAGGAATGTGTGCCACATGTAGGCATCTCCATCCACCTAAATACATTATAATATCTATGTATGCTAAAATATGGAATCAAATAAGGAGACAATATAATCAAAGTACCAATTCCATACTTGAACAACACCTCATCTAGGAATTAAAGAATAAGCAAGATAATGAAAATGATAAATAATCCTATGATATTAGATCATGATTTTGATATGTTTGGTTGTTCAATTTTTTAGCATAACAACTATGATAATGATAATGAATTATGTATGATAATGGAAGAGCTAGAATTATTTTGACAACATGATGTTATATGAAGATGTGATGCCTAAATGGCTTGGTTGAGGCTAGATTTATAGGAGATGAAGGATATGAATGGATGGCTAGGATTAGATTAGTATTGGATTGATAGGTTTAAGTCAGACATGGATGAAATATGAATGGTTGAGATTAAAAGATGTGGATGACTAGGAATGAAAGATTATTTAATGTTGGATCACTTCATTTAATGATGTTAATTAGCTGAGGATGAGGTAGTATGACAAAGTGGTTGATAGTGTGACAAATAATTTAAATAAAAAATTATTTAAATTATGAGAGAGATGTGTGAGGATGAGAATAAAGGTGAAAAAAATTTAAATAATGAAATTATTTAAATTATCTGGTAAGGGATAATTTAAATAAATATTTTATTTATCTAAATTGGATGATGGAGTAAAATGAGAATTAATTAAATAAATATAATTTATTTAATTAATTGGCTAATGGGATAAATGGGATTAAAATAGGATTAAATGGGATTAGTTAAATAAATATAATTTATTTAACTAATGTGATGATGAAAGGGTTATGTAAGGATCCTAGGAAAAAATGTGTTACAAACTGTCGCAAGGTGGTATTGAGAAAGTGATGTCACAAAACATGTCAATTTTAGGTGTCTACATTTTTTCTCTCTTTGAGATGATGTTACAACTAAAAGAAGAAACATTATTTCAATGGAGATAAGGTGTGGATGAAGGAAAAGGATGCCCCGGTCACTTGAAACAGTAACAAGGACGAATGGATGAAGGGATGATATGATGATGTAAGGATAGGCTGATGATTTAACAATAGGATGATGCCCCCTCGATATTATAGGTAAGTTATAGCAACACATGTAGGATCTCAAAATTAAATGAAAGGGATTCATCAAGGAGATGGAAGATGCAAGAAAAAGAATTTATAGAAGTGGATGAATGGTATGTTGTGTTGTAATGAGGTGAACAAGCATATGGTTTTATAGTGCACAAGACAGTATGCACCAAGGTATAAAGATCAGGGTAATGGTGTGTCTAATGCATTGAGCATATACTACAACCTTGTCTATATATATGGGGAAAGAAACTTAGAGCAATAAATTCCTAATGCAGAAAAGGTATGATATGACCTTAGATGCAAAGGATAATGTAAAAAATATATTCCATTATAGACAATATATTAATATTAGCTATAATGATAAGGATGTAATACAAATGCAAGATAGAAGGATAACACACACAAGAAAGCGAGCCAACATGAAAAAATGACTCAAAAATGAACAAGGTATTGCCCCTGTCAAGCTATAAACCAATGATTAAATGATGATGATAGATTGGATTAGGATAGTGTTGTCATTGTGGGGAATGATATATCCCTAGATCAACACAAGGATGTCAGAATGATATATCCCATTGATGATTGATTGATTAATTAACAACAAGATTAGGATCAAGACCATGGATGGGATTGCATATTTTTTCTAGATTGATTAGTGAGATTGGTATGGATTAAGGATTGACTTGCATTTAGGTTTATTTCTTGTATTTTTATATTTGATTTTTTTGTATTTTTGAAATATTTTTAATTTTAAAATTTTGGATTTTTTATTTTTTTTATATTTGGATTTTGTTGAGAGATGGGATAGGTGATTATTTTATTATGTGGTGGAGAACGAAGTGAGAATGATATGGAAAATGTCTAAGGGCATGGGTGTAAGATAGAATAAATGATAACAACATGTGTGGATGGTCATGTATCATGCAAGTGTATGAGGCGCAAAGATGAGGAACTTAGCCATACCAAGGACAATCATGAGTTTACAAGGAAAGCTATGTACAAAATACAATACAATCCCTTTCCCCCAAGTGTAAACGTGGTGATAGGATGCAATGGATAGAATATATATGATAGGTAGAAAGGGAACACTCTTAAAATTAACAAGGATGGTATATATGATATGGGACGGGAGAATAATATACTAGATGGAAATGGAATGATGGGGAAGCATGGAACAACTGACATAGAGGATAATGGAAGATGACAACTACACATGGCTCCTAGAAGCAGGTTTTCACCATGGTACTTATCCAAGGCACTGCAAAAGTGGTTTTCACCATAGGATGGATTATTTCACTTTACTATTTTATCTTATTTCATTTTATTTTTGTATACATTGGGATATCACAACAAGATAAGCATGGAAAGGTAGGATATCAAGTGGAAGTGTGGACTTTAGAAGAACTAGGCAATGATCATGATGGTGGTTGACATGTGGAAGTTTCCTTGCAAGGACAATGTCACTAGGATGGGCACCAAGAATATCATCATGAGCCTCCTTAAGTGCAAGATTAGTTTCTTTTGTGTTTACCCAATGTAGATGGGAACCATTGTAGCCTCGTCAATTATGAATGGAGAGAGTTGTATGTAATGTAGGATTATGGAAGATAGTGGAAATGTTATGGACTAAAGTGATGGGGGACCAACAATCTCACATTTAGAAAGCTTCTTTAAATTTGCTTTGATTTTAAAATAGAATTGCATTTCTTCAAGTAAATGCTTTTTAGATGCTAGGGGTAAAATGAATTTTTCTTTGACTTTGGATACTGTTTCTTCTTTCAGTTACAATGCTTTGTATTTTCAAGATTCTTTGATTTGATAGGCATAGGCCTAAGGATTTCATTACGTTCTCCATCATTGTGACTATTATGGAGTAAAAAGTAGCCACATGTCTTTTACCTTCTTGTTTAGTTCTTAGGTCCCTGTGATCAATTTATTCATTCAAAATATTCATCCCAATGTAAAATTACTTGATACCAATGTAAACTAGGAATAAGGGACCCATGTTTTATCTTATCCTAGACCTCAAAGGAGCCCAAAGACTTGGGCTCCACTTCCCATGTCTCTCCTGATTGGTCAAGAAAAAATTTAATGTATGTTGGTGTGGGACCCTTAAAAAGGTTACTCCTTGTCATCTCTTTTGATGCAATTTCACCATTGTGAGTGGGAAAACATATATAAGTGTGTTTTTGAGTTCATTTGTAACCTATATGGAGATAGCTAACTTATGATTTTGGAAGAAAAGAAAGAAAGATAATTCATTTTGATTCTAGAGTAGATTTGTGTGTTTGTTGCAGACATGAAGCTATCATCTATCCACCTTAGGTGATGAAGGATCTTCACCATTCTAAGGGATCATCACATAGGTGGTATCATTATTGTTCATCATGATTTGATTCATCATATTATCTTTTTTCAGCCTCTGCTCCCACACGGGCACACACTCTCTATCAAACAATGGTGTTGGGAAGCTTGAATGCTATCCCAAGATTTCACTAAGGCAAGTCCCTATACACCATAACCCCAAAACCCCTTCTTTTCTTCTTGTGTTCATGTTACAGGAGAGAAATCCAAAGAAAGTGAAGATAAAAGAAGAGAGAGTGAAGATCAAGGTTTTGGGATCAGACAAAAACTACACAATATTCCTCTGTATAGGAATTGGGTGGTGGTGCCCTAGTCTTTCTACCCTTTTGGATTTTAGATGTGGCATCAAGGTAGTCTCTACAACATATCTCTAGTTTACAACTTTAACATATTTAATCAACCTAGACTTGGGTGGTCCTAAAATAGTCCTCTAACCTCTCTACTTCTAAGACACAAGTTATATCACCTTGTTGATCCTCCCTATACAATTGGTTTATGGACATTTGTTGTACATCTATTATAATTAGATCTCAATAAAACTAGTGTTTTATGCATTGATAACCTAGGGTTTGGTAAAAAGGTCAATTTAAATCTAAACCCTCTATACATCCCTAGGTATAAGATCTATAGTTGAGTCCACCTTCACTTGGTAGTGATTTCGCTTGGTCTTGTTCTTGAATGTTAGTTGGAAAAGGGTTTGATCTAGTGGGCATCCTAGTTTTCATCATTCATCTTTTTCTATCTAAAACATTTTGGTGAACCCATAGCTTCAAACATTTGCATCTTGTTGGTTATTCAAGTCAAATCTTGCATCAACTTCATTGCATATTTATCAATATTCAATTGGAAAAGTGGATATTTATGCCTTAAAAAGCTTGAATTTTGGTCAAATCTTGCATTAGGGCTTCAAAAATCTCTTGTATAGTCATATTGGTCACATTAAATATTCATCAAATCTGATTGGGCATGGTAATCTTCACATCATAGATTTGAAAATTCTTATATTTTCAATCACACATTGTGAATTTCAACATAAGAAGATAATATCTCTTTCACATTTTGCAAGAAATTTTAAAGTGGTCTATATTGGCCTTTGTGTGAAGCACTTTAACATTGGAAGATTAGTTGGTTTGTAGTGACAATTGTGTATTTTTTATCTTTACAAAAAGCTTCAAAACCCCAATTTCCTTAAACTAGTATCTTGTTGTACAAATGTCTCACATACATGGCATGCAATCAAAACAAGGGTGGTATGGCTCCTCCTCAATCTAATAAGAAAAGGAAGGCTTCTGAACCCATCATATCATTCACACCACATGAGGTCACTATTAGAGATATTGATGGCCCTCTTCACATTACAACAAAAATAAGTGGAAATCCTACAAGAGGAATTCTCATTAATCCTAATTGTATGACAAATATGATAACCAAAAAATTCTTATAAATGCATGATCTAGCACAAGATTCTTAGGATCCCATAGATATAATGATAAAAGCACATAATGGTTATTTTCCTTCAGTAATTGGAAAGATAACACTTTTAATTAAGGTGGTTGATAAATCCCTAGAAGCATCATTTGTTACCATTCCCACTTCGGATCTCTTTCATGTGAAGTGAGGACATCCTTAGCTTAAATCCATGAAAGTGGTTCCTTCTACTATTCGTAAGTGCTAAAGCTTCCTTATAAAGGTTGAGTGCATGTTAATTATCATAGTAGATGGAAACCATTAACCACTCATGAAAATTTCAATTTAGATTATTTTTGGTGACAACCTCAAAAATAAAATCAACCACGACAAGATCAATTCTTCCTAGCATATCAAAAATAAAAAGCAAAAGAAAATAGCTAAATTATCATATGGCAAGAATACTCCTAGACCCTCTCGGTCTTATGAGGCTACAATTCCTTCTAATTAACAAATAAAGAGTGAAAAGGAACCTGAGTTAAAAGATTCGCCTCCACCAAAAGGAAAACAAATTTTTGTTGAGGTTCCTCCTCCACCATCCTTACAAGGATTGAGAGATAACCTTCAAGAGCAAAGTTGTTAATCACAAAATCAGAAAATCAATTTTGTATACTAGCCTCCTCTTCAAAAATGTCAAAAAATGTGGAAAATTATAAACCCTCAGTGGTAGGAAAAGAAAATCCGTTGGGTAATATAACTAACAAGACAAGAATAAATAGAAATTCAAGGGAAAGAAGACGAAATAGATAAGCATTAACCTGAAAGATGTCTCTATAAGAAGAGAACATCCCACCAAAAGAAAGGGAAAACAAATATGAGCTAAAGGAAGAAGTTTCAAGTTGTGCCATAGTGCACTATGCACCTCCTATTTCACATCAAGATTGATATTGGGAGGAATATGATTTGCTCAAGGACAACTGCTAGTGTGGTTGCATTTTATCACATGTAAGTATTTCTCACTGTACAGTCATCTTGGAGGTAGAACCTCTTTAAGTTGCTCTCTCAGGTGGCCTCATCTTATGTGTTGTGTTGTGTCCCCAATGTAGTGTTAAATGTTTGTTTAGGTCTCCTTAGATGACCCTTGATACTCTTGTAAGGTCAAGGATACAAGGAGACCGGATTTATTGTGGCATTTATTTTGTTCAAGTCTCTCTATTATTCTATTCTCTGACCTCTCTTGTGGCAATTATTCTTATGTGTTGCCTTGGAGGAATAATATTTTGGAGGATGTCTTGGGGGCATCATTCCACATTATGAAACTAAGTCACTTTTGTCTCCTCTCTCATTTTTCATGATTTCAATTCTTCCATTGTTCTTGTGGCTCTATTAGTCAATGTATGATGACAAATAAGTTTACATTACTAATAATGACCATGTGTCCCTAAATAATAAAACAAAAATGGACCTAGTCCATATATGAAGATGGGGTTAATATGTTACTGATGCTAGACTAGTAGAAACACTTTGTGTTCTAATGTGATCATGTATCATATTGTAAAATTGTTGTAACAAACATTTGCAATACTCTAAATCTACTTCTACGCACTTTGAATTGTTTTCATCTGACCTTATAGCTACACTTAGTTCTGAGATACCTGATGTATAACCTCATGGCTATATTTAGTTTTAAACTCGTAAGTATAGCCTTGGTTCGTTTAAGTGGTATGGTGCCTTATTTCTGTATCAGTTTTATGAAGTGATTTGGTTATTATCTTAGCTTAGATTTTCTAACCAAAGGCTATATTGTTGATAAATAGTTGTAAGAAACTAATATTGGTGTATCCTGATTGTTGGGAATAATTTAATGATTATAAGCACATGTCACTTTAGGACATGGGTTTTGTGAAAGCTCTTGTTCCCTTGTGTGTTTTCAAGATTACCTTAAACATGATTGCTACTGACAAGTGGATCAATGGATTTAAGGTGGTGGCATATATTGTGGTAAATTCTTGGCTATATTACATATTATGATCAATTATGTTGTGTACACTTCCTTTTCACCATAAGGCATCTTTGTGATGCAAGTGGTGTTGTGTACTTTGTTACATGTTTACAAAATGTCTTCTATAGAAGGCAGGATGACGTATACCCTTGAGTAGGTTCAACATCCTTTTAGAGAAAACCCTTCAACAAAAGGTGGGATGACATATACCCTTGAGTAGGTTGTGCATTCTTTTAGAAAAATACCCTTCTACAGAAGGCAGGATGATGTATACCCTTGAGTAGGTTAGACATCCTTTTGAAAAAGTCCTTTGTAGAGGCGAGGTTGGATCTTGATTTATTCCCCTTTAATTGTGTCTTTGGTAATTGTTGTAGCATATCTCAACTAGTAGGTGTGTTTGGCATGTCTTAGATGGCAGAGTGTACCAATGAGCTTGTCCCTATTGCTCATGCTTGCTTTATATAAGACATATAGTGTGTCAATGACACACTCTATGGCAGTCATGTATTCCATGTGTTTTCCATGTGTTTTCCTTGTGTGTTATGTATGTTTTGTGGAGGCATGTAGCAACAAGTTCTCCCTAAGCCATGTGTCTTGTGTGTTTTTTGGAGGTATGTAGAGATGAACTCCCCCCATACTGTGTGTTTTCTGTGCTTTGATGGTGGCATGTAGCGATGAGCTCCCCCCATCACCTAGTTAGGGTAGTATAATTATTTAAATCAAATCTTCTCTTCATGTATACATTGTCTATGTCATGACTATGTTCATGGCTTCTCCATGTATTACATTCTTCTTTACTATCTTCTCTATGTTTTGTGTGATTGTCAAGTGTTTTCTTATGTTTGCCTAAGCTTGGGGACTATAGATGTTCCTTCAAACTTAGGTTGTGTCTTCACTCTATGGTTTGATGTGTTTGATATGCTTTAACTGTACTTTAATACATGTACTAATTGTAAGATCATATACACATCAAAGTAGGGGCTAAATGTTATGGAGTAAAAAGTAGCCACATGTCTTTTTACCTCCTTGTTTATATCCTAGGTCTCTATGACCACTTTATTAATTCAAAATGTTAATCCTGATGTAAAATTGCCCAATACTAATGTAAATTGGGAATAAGGGGCCCATGTTTTATCTTATCCCAGACCTAAAAGGAGCCCAAAGACTTGGGTTCCACTGGCCAAGTCTCTCATGATTGGTTGGGGAAAAATTTAATGTATGTCATCCTAAGTTGTTTAAAAAGGTTTCTCCTTATCAACTCTTTTGATGTAATTTCATGATTATGAGTGGGAAAGCATATATAAGTGTCTTTTTGAGTTCATTTGTAATGTAGATGGAGATAGTTAACTTATGATTTTGAATGAAAAGAAAGCAAGAGCATTCATTGTGATTCTAGACCAAATTTGTGTGTTGTTATTATGTGTTTGTTATAGGCATGAAGCTATCATCTATCCACCTTGGTTGTTGAAGGATCTTCACCATTCTAATGGACCATCACGTAGTTGATATCATTGTTGTCTATCATCATTTCATTCATCATATTATCTTTTTCTCTAGCCTTTGCCCCCATGAGGAAATGCACTCTCTATCAAACAATGGTGTTGGGAACCTTAAATTCTATCCCAAGATTTGACTAAGGTAAGTCCCTAAACACCATAACCCTCAAACCCCTTCTTTTCTTCTTGCGTGTAGGATAAAGGAGCGAAATCTAGAGAAAGTGAAGATACATGAAGATGGAGTGAAGATCAAGGTTTTAGGATATGACAACAGCTATGAAATATTCCTCTATTGAGGACTTGGGTTGTGGTTCCCTACTCTTTCTACCCTTTTGGACTTCAAATCTTGCATTAGGGCAGTCTTTGCAACATATCTCTAGTTTATAGCTTTAGTAGCTTCAATTAACCAAGACTTAGGTAGTCTCAAAATAGTCCTCTGACACCTTTACTTCCAAGAGATAAGTTCAATGACGTTCCTGATCCTCCATGTGTAATTGTAGTTTAGATATTTATTCTACATCTTTTTGTTATAATCATATCTTTATAGAACTATGGTTTTATGCATCGATAACCTAGGGTTTGGTAAAAAGGATAATTTAAATTTGATCCCTCTATACATCCCTAAGTACAAGATTTGTAGTTGAGTCCATCTTCACTTGGTAGTGATTTGGTGTGATCTTGTCCTTGAATGTTAGTTGGAAAAGGGTTTGATTGAATAGCCATCATTGTTGTCACCATTCACCTTTTTCCAACTAAAACAGTACCAAGGAGTCCGAGAAATTGGATTTTGTTGGTCTAATGAAGTAGAAGTAGGATATGGCAATGAAGGCTCAGTGGTAAAGATGAAATTCTCATGGAATAAGGATGAAATGTTAAGATATTCAGTAGAGGCATTGATGGTTCCATCAATGGGTCATAACAAATGACACACGTGTCATGCCCACATTTGTCATGTGGTCATGACATGAAATATCAAAAAAATTTCACACATCCCTAGAAACCCCTTTGCATGTGACAACATGATTGGTGGCAATACTCATAAGACATAAACAAGTCAGTCACATTCGAGGTAATGTGACACATGCACATTCCCCTATGTGATGAAAGTTGACTAAGGGGGTCAACGTGATGTGAGAAGCATCGCCATTAGGGTTAGGATCGATTGATCAAAACCGTAAGTTTTCCTATGTAGGTGAAAGGATTTCGACATGAGTTGAAATCAAAAGCCTAACTCTAAGGCATAACAAAATTAAATAACAACTTAATTACAATCATCAAATTTGACAAAATGTTAATTTTTTACACTACACAAGGTTTAAAAATTATTAAATAATATAACCCTAGATTCCAAAAAAATCTACCAACATAACACCTCTTGGGCGTGCATAGGGATTATTCTAATAATAAAATTTAAATTAAAGGTTCCCTCAACTCACTAAATTGGATTAAATGACTAATTATTTAATTATTTATTACACGCTAGATTAAATAAGTTAAATCAACTAAATTGAATAAATTAAATAAATAACCCCTTCGATTAAAATCCACTAGCGATTAATTAAAATAAATCGATTTAAAAATTAAATATGTTTTCAATAGTTAAATTAGGAGGGATATTAAATAGATTAATTAAACTCCACATCAACTAATTAAATCAAATCAATAAAATCCTCTAGCCTAATAAACTAAACTTTAAATGATCTCATACAATTAAATAATAGAATAAATCCCTAACCCAAAACAATTGAAGTAAACCCTAGCACGGCCTTGCCACCTCAACATGAGGTGGCAAGGCCGTGCTAGGGGAATAGGGGTAAAGGTAATTATGGTATGGAAGGGTGGGTGATGGTATGAGTAGATTTGATAGCGGCACTCATTCCTTGTAGTGTCTTCGAATGACAAAAGTTGGCATTCATCCCACAGGAGGGTTTCGAGAAGGTTCTGGTAGTATATTTTTTTAAGGCTAGCAATAGTTCTCCACAGTATCCTTTTCACTGGTCTCAGATTAATGCTGACTTATTTCACTGTCGTCTTCTCGGTGGATGCTATTCAGTGTGGCATAATGGATACGCTAGTGCGCCTAACCAGTTAGAAGTGGCAGATGGCCTTCCTCAGAGCCATCACTGACCTTCAGCTCCTGAGAATGCTGCGTAGGTCTAATGCACTGATGTTGGGAGTAGTGAAGATGATTTTGGGTAGGATGTTTTTGGAGAATGGAGAACGATACAGGGTGGACACAGATATTACTTCCAGGGCTTTTGCGATGCTACTTGAACTAGGAACGGACAAACAAATGGTGAAGTCCATCATGTAGGGTGTCTTTAATGCAAAGCATTTGGGGGATTTAGAGGTTACACTGCAGATGGCAAGCTTGGGGTCTGGTATTCCATGGCCGAAGGATTGGAATTTGTTTGAAGACTCTGGTGCCGTCATCAAGCTTTACCCCTTCATCCTAGATGTTTGAGGATTTGATTTAATTCTGCTGAAAGATCAAGCGGCACTGGCAGTCAGCTTCATCAAAAAGGCTCTGGGTCTAGAGGTGGTTGACGGTCTTGACTGGGTGGAGGACTTTTGTAAGCTTCTAGCATCCGTAATTATCTAGCTCTATCTACTCCTTTTGCTCCATTTTCTATAGCTAGAGCTACGATATGCTAGTCTAGGGTATAGTAAGTTTCCTCTACAAATAAGTATTGTGACCCTGTGCGGTCTTTCTCTTAGGTTTCTCAATTCTTGTAGGGAGACAGTCAATCTCAGGCCTGCCATGAAAGGTTGATGATATGTAATCTCTTTTTGAAATTTCTCAATACAATACTGCTATTACGGATAAATAAAAAATTACCCACAAATAAATGAAATTTACCCCTAACCCATGATATTAAGTCAACACATTATAAAAAAATATATAGTAATTTAACAATAACAATTATCCTAAGTCAAATAGTGAGGGAAAAAGAATTAAAAGCTGATTTAAAACTCAAGCCATAAAAGTCCTACTAAAATAATCATTTCCTTATGAAAATAAAGCAAAGCCATAACCCTACTTTCTTCTCATTTCTTCTATTTTCTTTCTCATCTCTTCTCCTCTTCTTCTTTGTTGTTTTTTTTCTTGCAGGTCTGAGATTCATGGGCAGCCATGGATTCCTCCTTGCCACAGAGGTATACTTTTTTAGTATACACATTTTTTCTGATATATACATACATACATATATATATATATATATGACATTTTAAACAATAAAAATATGCATGTTAAAATGAAATTTAGGGTTGAATGGTCGTTTTGCAAAGGCATCGGGTTGAAGGAGGGCACCACAGTTTTCTAGAAAGGAAAGAGGATGTGGGGAGGGGGATGAACCCCCACCCACACCCCACTATGGTGGAGTGTGGGTGGAGATTTGAGCCCCTCCCCACACTCCAAACACCAACGACAACAAGGGGGACGTTGCAATGGTTGTGGCTTGGCTGTCATCCACAGCAGACCTCCATTCACACTCAAACACAAGTAAACTTGCCCTAGCCTTTTGTGCTGAAGCTATTCATTGCTATTTTCTTTTCTATATAAAATTTATTATCTAGTTAAAATTTATTTTTAGTATATATATTATTTATGGTTAAATTGGATTTTGTTAATCTTTTGTTATTTAGATGTTAAAATCTACCTCACCACTAAGTATTGAAGGATCTAGGGTCGAGTGGCAAGAACTATAATACCCTAGGTCACTTTCAGATGTAGGGAAACGTGGATTAGGGAACTAATTATCAAATTTTCTTTCTCTTATTTCCAATTAACCATTAAAACCCTAATTATGCAAATATGACAACAAATTAATGAATTACAGAAAAAGCTCTTGCAGACGAGAGTAAAATGCTCAATTATAGAATACCTATTTTCGGGGTTCCAAACTGGAATAGTCGGGGACACTAGAGTGGGTGCCCAAGTCTAAGGTACCTACTTTTTCAGGGAATTTGGACCTCCTTCAAATACTGATCAGCCCTATAACTTCTATTTTTTGAAATCTATTTGTGGAGGACACTAGAGCGAGTGCCCTAGTCCTGGAAGTGCTCCTGTGTCTGGCTTTTCTTCAGATCTTGAATCCCTAATGCCTATCAAGCCTTCTTACAACTCCACTTTTTCCAGATGCAACACCTGTAACTTGCAATCACAAGACTTGGTTTTGTGGTTGTGGTGTTTAGAGGCTTGCCTCAGTCAAACCCCAGAGGACACTTAAGTCTCTGAACACCGTTGTAAGATAAAGAGGGAGTGCCCTTGTGAGGAAGAGGCGAAAAACCAAAGTAATCAATAATAAAAACACAATGATATGTCACCTTGTAGTGAAGCTCTCATGGAGGAAGATGCTCTTCATGCCATGAGGAGACTGATTCTCAAATTTGCAAATATCAATACACAAAACATACAAGTCTGCTCTTGCAACATAATAAAATCCTTGAATTGTCTTGAGAACACAATAGATTTCTAGTCATTATCTAGTCTACAAATGAATGCCTACACATGTTTATATATACATCTACAAGTACTCTTGCCAAGATATTTGAAAATCAAACTGACCGTGTCGACAAAGGGACCTAATAACGGTCACTAACTGACACCCAAAAATTAGGGCTGCCCCAAAATAGTGCAGGACTAGGGAACAAGTGCCCAAGTCCTCCTCCCTATTTTGGGCAGGGTATAGCTCAAGGTGTCCTCCTAGGTCCCATTTGTCATATTACCCAAGTTTCATTCCATCAAGTTGCCAAAATATGAACTAAGATGTCCTAAATGCACGCAAAAGACCTTGGAGCTAAACCTTATGAGGGAAAAGCCCCCAAGGGGACATTTTCTGACATTACATTTAGCCCCCACTTTAATGTATGTATAAACGTGAGGCCCATACATGCATTAAAGTAAGGTCACAAACACAACAAACACATCAAACATGGAGAAAACACGTCAATTACATAGAAGACAATAACAGGCACACAAAACATGGAGAAGACAGTTACAGTCATGTAGAACATGGAGCAAACTGTCAATGCATGGAAGACACATTAATGTATGGAAACATAAATGATATCTTTTATTTTCTTTTTCACATATATATGAAAGGCAAATACAAGTACTGGAAAGTAAACAAACCTCCCATAACACACGATGTAGTCCCATATAGCACAAGTCTCTGTATATATGGTGCAACACACACTAAGACATGCAAAACCTCCCAAAATGCATGAAGCACTACTCAAGAGCGCTAGTCTCTACATATGGGGCAACAAACACACCACACAAAACAAGCATACCAAAACACACGCACTTGAAGACACAGAGAAAACATGCTAGACAAGCAATGGAGTGTACCTATTTCTAGGTCCCATGCCATCTTAGGCACATTACAGGCACACACTTAAGTATTGATTTAGTCACAGAAAAGTTCCCTGCCTCCTCAGAGGAATTTTGAAAATGCAACCCAGTACGTGTCACGGAGATGCCTTATAGTGAAAAGGAAGCATGGCATACAACCCCACCCATGTCATGGAGACACCTTATAGTGAAAAAAAGGTATGAACTCAAAAGTATACAACCCCACCCACATCACGGAGCTGCCTTATCATGAAAAGGAGGTATACACAATAGATAGATAGATTGATTGCAAACAAACTCAGGATGCAGGAAGTACTCATCGTACTAGCCTACACCTGAGGACAAGCACATTGCTAACATCTATAACATATAGCTTACCTTATATATGCCCCCAACTTAAGGTAGTTGATATCATGCATTGATATAAAGCACATTAATGTAGGAAGAAAATGCACAAGGGAACATTGACTTTCACAAAGCCCATGCCCCCCAGAGGTGACATGTATTTTACGATCACCAAATGTTCCCACAAACACGTCCCTACAAGAAACATGCTAGTGTCTACAACATCATGATAAAAAACAACATCAATGAATATGATTAACCACACAAAGAGCCAAGGTTATACAATGAATTCAGAGTTCAAGGATAATTGTAGGGCTATATCATGAAGCTCTCTGAATCGAGTACCGCCAAGGCTAGATTCAAAGGCAAACAAAGCTACATAGAGAAGTAGTATTGTTAAGGTTTGTAAATGCGATAGAAACATCATCAAATTCACTACATGGAAAGCATGAGTGCTTCCACTAGCCAAGTGTCGAATAAGATATACAACCCCATCGTCATATTAGGAACTAAGTCCATTTTTTTATTTCTCTTGAAAGGGACACTAGGTCCACATCAGTATAAATGTTTGTCATCATCCACCCATTAGATGGAAACTCTAGAGGAAGGGAAAAAATAAATAAGAGAGGAGAAACAAGTGTCTTAGGGATAGTCATGTAGGAGGGTGCCCCCAGGTCACCAACCACAATGCTATGTCTGCGAGACAAAACACACAACAATGAAATCAAAGAGAGAGGCAATATAGAAGAATGATGATACAAATTGAAGAAGGTCACAATAGAGGTAGTCTCTTTCTATCCCAAACCTTATGAGAGAATCTGAGGTCATCCCAAGAGACCTCAACAACACAATAGATCATGGGGAAAGCACATCATGAGAGAGATAAAGGGTTAGAGATAATTGTAGCAGCATCAGTAAAAACATACACATTTAGGATATCTCTCATGTTGTTTTATTATTGTATTAACATTTAGGACAACAAGAGGGTTTGATGGGTTTCAAAGAGTGGTATCCTATACTGGTTGTGTAGTTAATTACAGTAACTTCTAAAGGTACTCTAATTCCTTATTGATTTACACCACAACCATTGCCTACATAGTTGTTATTTTTGTACAAGATTTTAAATCCATAGCCATATAGAGAGTCTATTTCTTTAGAAGAAGTTGAAGCCTCATAGGTATCATAATTTGTTGTATAGGTAAGGGTATTGTCTTTATTTTCAACTAAGCAAGCTTTGTTTTTCTGAGATGTTTCAAAAGATTGCTTAGACAAGATCAATGTGACTTTTGATGTGTTAGGTTTATTAAATTTGTATTCCCCTATACTGTAAGGGTTATAATATAATGAACTCCAATCATCATCAACAAGTGCATTTGATGGTTGAGAGTCTTGCACAACATTAGTCATTGATGGGTCACCTCACAAATTCTTTAAGCCCATATGATTGTAAACTAGTTTTTATATTTCAATGTGTAAACAGGTATCTGGTTCAGGATCAACATGAATAGTATGAAGTTTACCTTTGATTATATATTTGATTGAATGATGTAGAGTGGAAGGGACTGCCCCCAATGCATGAATCCAAGGTCTACTAAGAATCATGTTGTAAGATAAAGAACTAGGCATGACATGAATCAGAGTAGGCACAGTCACAGGTCCCACTTGCATAGGTAAAGTTATAGTACCTATAGATTGTCATCCAACATTATTAAAACCATGGATACTTAGTGGTTTCATCTTGATTGTAGATGTATCAACTTTGATCTTATGTAATAAGTCTATGCCACAAACATTAAGATCCAATCCATTATCAATCATAACTCTGATGAAGGGGCTAAATCATAAAACACACAATAATAGAAATTGAACATAGAGAATAGAACTTTCTTTTATTGATCTGGGCAACTCATTACATTACAGAAGCTTAATTACAATTAGAGGAATTAGTCCTCTACATGCTGCAACACACTATAGCTACCATCACCAAGCTCTAGAATCTTCCGCCTTCTGTAACCCCCAAATCAGCTAGGGTTTCTATTTTCCCACCTATTCTTGACTCTACACTTACCCTCTTAACTCTCCTACTGCCCAGGGTTCCCAAAAATGGTTATTAATAGCCTTTTTGGCGGCCAACAACCTAATTTTGAATTTTGCATCTCCCTCCAAAAATAGGTCAACTTCCGGGAGCCATAACTTTTGATCTGAGACTCCGATTGACAAATTGTTTGATGCATCAGAAAGCTCGTGGAGTGCTCTATGTCCTAAGAACACGCTCTACTAGTTCCAGCCATTTTTGGGCCCGTACGGGGCCATTTAGTGCCTCAAACCTGAGTTTGAATAATTTTCAGGCATTTTTCGGGAAACTGAAACTTTAATATCTTTCAGCTCACAAATGATCTTTGTGTGATTCCTTCGCCAATGGTCTTATATTTCCGTTATGTAACTTCTTGTAAATTTTGACTTCATTCTATACCAAAATGCAAACTTTCTAAAAATAGCAATTTACTATTTTTAGCAGTTTGGGAAAACTGAAAGTTCTACATTATTATTCATGCGATTATGGGACCAGAACCACAGATTTTGAGAAGAAATGGGTAGAACATCAACAATTTTGAAACACATTTTTTTTTGGGTGATGCAAGATTGTCCTTACACCACTGGATGCTCCTGCATCAAACTGTCTTAACCAATGTTTTGTTTATTTTGACAAACATTATAAGAGGATCATATTGGTTTTAAAATTCAATTGGTGGTAATTCTTGTGGTTGAAAGAGAATATCTATTTTTTTCGCATGCATACTATCCAATAAATCTACTACATCATGAGGCTTAGTAGTAGGTGGGACAATCACCTTTTGCAAAGCTTCTTGCAGTATTTCATGATATGTAGGTGATGTTTGTATTAAGTTCCAAAGAGAAATCTTAGCCGAAGTAGCACGAAGCTATTCAACAAGATTACACTCTTGACCACTTTTATGAGTAAGATGAGGTGTTGGAGGGAGCATAGGTTGAGAACATGGGAGAGAGACAGGTACATGTGGTGCTTTCTTACTCTACTTGTTAGTACGGGTGTTGTATGTGTGAGCAATGACATTGTGGTGTGGTTGTTGTAACACATTTTGAACACCTTGACTTGGTTGAGAAATTTATTGTGCACATTTATAAATGTAATCTGGGGGTCGACCTTGAATAGTAATTATCAACTTTAAATAAGAGGGTGTACTAGGTGCCCCTCAGACAATCATTTTAGGAATATTGCTACAAGGTCTATTAATGACGATTGAATTAACATTGTTTCACTCTTGATTGTGCCCAACATCCATCCCTAATGTATTTAATGTGAGAGACCTTATCTCATCCACTAATGCTACATCTTGGCTAGGAAGAGAAATGGAATGAGAGGAAGGTACATCATCATCATCATACTTTACTCCCATATTTCTCATGAGTGTTCCTAGAGACAAATTTGGTTAAATCTTCTAATATCAAAGGATGTTCACTTATGAGGATTAGGAATTCTGCAAAATCAAGATCTTTGATAAATGCATGCAGATATACCATAGAAAAATGACATGAAGGTTCCATTGCATTTTTTTCAATGTGAAATTATATTTTAAAATCTTTTCAAATTTGATGTAAAAGACAAGTGCAAAACTATATGTAAAAATAGCCTTAAAATGCTTGGTTTTTCATACTTTTTCAATGTAAATGAATGAATCAAAGGGTGTGGTAAGGATGTAAGTCAAGGGGAGGAAGTTATATGTCTGATGACAGTCCAAAATAGCCATAAAATCACTCTCAACACACTCTTGATGCAAATCTCAGATAATACCATGTCGATTTATAGTGAAAATATGTCAAAATAGGCACTTTTTTCACCAGAATTCAATGCAAGAGAGCATAACAAAGGGTGTTTCAAAGATAATTATGATGGATAGAAAATAATATAAATTATAACATCCACTTAGAGCCAAATTATCCAACACAACAAACTTTGAGTGCCACTTAAGGTAAATTCCTAGTGAAAATATAGCAAAAATAGGCTATTTTTCATAGTTTTTCAACTCTAAGACCTAGCAAAACGGGTTTTGTAAGGAATTTTAGGAGGGAAAGAAAATAATATCAATAATATCAGTCAACTCAATCCATAAAACTGATCACAACACACTTGGAGTGTAAACTAGGTCAAACCCTAGGGCAAAAATAGTCAAAATGTGTAGTTTTTCACCAAATTTTCACTACAAGAGCCCGTTAAAAGGTTGTTGTGAAGTATTTTATGAGGGGAACAAAATTATTACCATGATAATAGTAAATTAATATGAAATTATATTTCACAACACACTTGTAGTATAATTTTGGAGAGTCGATAAGTCTAATTTTAGCGAAAATTGTCATTTTTGAAGCCCTAGGTTTGAGATCTTGGGACAAAAAGCTAGGGAATGATTTGAGTACTGATATTTTATGTAAATTACATACCCTCAGATATGAAAATTATTTTCAAGCTTAAACATGCAAAATCCCCATTCAAATTTAATGAAAATGTACCAAAATTTGCTAGTTTTTGTTGAAATTATCAATGCAAAAATGCAAATATTTTAAATTTAAATACAAATTCAGACTAAAATGCAAGACTATAGACAAATAAAAATTTGAATTTGCCTCTAAAATTAGTAGAAAAATCTCATAAAAGACTTTTCCTACAAACCCTAGATTTTGGAATTACTAGGTTATCTAAAAATTGTAAAAATTTCCACAAAACCCTAGCAATTAAATGATGAAAATGCAAAGAAAGATTTTGAATTTTTGTATTTTTATGAATTTTATATTAGATATGATGAAAAAATAATGAATTATAAAAATTTAGGAAGAATTAATGGAATTTAGTAAGCCCAACAATGCAATTTTTTTGTATTTTTCCAATTTTTCTATTTTTTTGAATTTTTCTTAATGCAATAAAATAAATCACTATATGAATGAATGAAATCATACCAAATTAGAAGATAAAAAATTAGAAAGTTTCAATTTAGGTCCAAAAAGAAGGGTTCACCAAAATGTTTAGGGTAAAATTGGATTTTGTTAATCTTTTGTTGTTTAGATGTTAAAATCTGCCTCTCCACTAAACATTGAAGGATCTAGGGTCGAGTGGCGAGAAGGATCATACCCTAGGTCACTTTCAGATGTAGGGAAACTTGGATTAGGGAATTAATTATCAATTTATCCTTCTCTTATGTCCAATTGACCATTAAAACCTGAATTATGCAAATACAACAACAAATTAATGAATTGCAAAAAAAGCTCTTGCAGACAGGAGTAAAATGCTAAATTATAGAATACCTATTTTCAGGGTTCTGAAGTGGAATAGTTGGGGACACTGGAGTAGGTGCCCATGTCCAAGGCACCTACTTTTTTGGAGAATCTAGAACTTCTTCAGATACTGATCAGTCCTGTAACTTTTGTTTTCCAAAATCTATCTGCGGAGGACACTGGAGTGAGCAACCTAGTCCAAGAAGTGCTCCTATGTCTGGCTTTTCTTTAGATCCTGAATCCCTAATGCCTCTCAAGCCTTCCTACAACTCCACTTTTTCTGGATGCAACACCTGTAAGATGTAATTACAAGACTTGGTTTGGGGATTGTGGTGTTTAAAGGCCTACCTTAGTCAAACCTCATAGGACACTTAAGTCTCTGGACAGCGTTGTCAGATAAAGAGGGCATGCCCTTGTGAGGTAGAGGCCAATAACCAAAGTAATCAATGATAAAAATGCAATGATATGTCACCTTCTAGTGAAGATCTCATGGAGGAAGATGCTCTTCATGCCATGAGGAGATTGATGCTCAAATCTGTAAATATCAACACATAAATCATACAAGTTTGCTCTTGCAACACAATAGAAGCCTTGAATCATCTTGAGAACACAATAGCTTTCTAGTTATTATCTAGTCTACAAATGAATGTTTACAAATGCTTATACATGCATCTACAAGCACTTCCGCCAAGATATTTGAAATTCAAACTTACTGTGTCGGCAAAGGGACCTAATATGGTCACTAACTGACACCCAGAAATTGGGGCTGCCACAAAATAGGGCAGGACTAGGGTGTGAGCAACCAAGTACTCCCCCCTGGTTTGGGTAGGGTACAGCTCAAGGGGTCCTCCTAGGTCCCATTTTTCATGTTACCAAGGTCTCATTTCATTGGGATGCCAAAATATGAACTAAGATGTCCTAAATGTACGGAAAAGACCCAGGAGCTAAACCTTATGAAGGGAAAAGCCCCTAAGGTATATATATATACAATCTTTTTTTTTTCTATTTCACATGTTTTCCAACAAGCTCAATAATGTAAAATTATTATAAATAAATATATATATCTACACTAATGAAATTCTCATTGTGGCCTAACAACCATTTCCTATTTTAAAGGAAGAGTAAGTTTAATATATATATTTTTTAAAATGACAACAAACACATTTTATATCTTCCTTTTTTTTTCTTTGTAAGATAAAAACAACAATCTTTTTTAAAAAAAATCAATAATACAAGTAGTAACATTTCTTTTTATTTACTTGAAGGAACATATGAAACTACTAATAAATGTGAGCATACATTTTTTTCTTTCAATGTACATTTTTCCAATCATATAACAATTAAATCAGCAACTATATTTTTATTTCCAACTTCAAATAATCTAAATACAACTCAAAATTTATATCCTGTAACTTTACATATCAAGAGAGAAAAGTTCTTCTCTCTATTAACTTGAAACAAATACACAAGAACAAACTTGGCCATAACTCTCTCATGAGCCAAAATGACAACTTAAAGATAAAAAATCTTTTTTCTTCCAAGCTCCAAAACATTAATGAACCTACAATAACAAATATGGGAAGGGGGAAAAATCCACAAAATACTGCTCTCCTCCCTACCATAGACTCACTGATGAGTCACCCCCAACGTTGGAGGTCATCCATACAGAAGGAGATTTCACACCACATCACAACAAAACATACAAAAACAATCAACAAGAAGAACTCCCATGGTGTACACAAAACAAAACTCATAAATATGAGTTAAAAAGGGGTACGATAGTGGACATCACTCAACTCAAGAGTTGCACTCCGAATGTCTCAAAAAAACCAATTTTCAGAAGGGCTCAACCCATCACAACCTTCCTACTCTTATGTTCACTAAATTATTATAAGCAAATTTTTCTTGCACCAAGATAAGATGCCATTGATGTGGTTTGTCTCCCACCAAACACTGCAATAAGTTTCCCAAACTTTTGTTCACAACCTCAATTTGTCCATCAGTCTGTGGATGATAAGATGAAATGAATCTTAATTCGGTGCCCATTATCTTCCATAATGTACACCAAAAATGGCCAACAAAATTTGTGTCCTTGTCAGAAACTATGCTCTTATGCAATCCATGCAACCTAACTACCTCTTTGAAAAACAATGTAACTATGTGGGATGCACCACTAGTCTTCTGACATGGTATGAATTGAACTATCTTTGAAAATCTATCCACAACAACAAAAATGGAGCCATGAGCTCTCTAGGTTTGAGGTAGTCCCAAAACAAAATCAATACTTATATGCTCCCATGGTCTATTAGGTATAGGCAATGGATGGTACAATCCTATATTCTATCGTGCTCCCTTTGCATGTTGGCAAATCCTACAACCTTGTGCCAGTCTATTCACATATGCACTTATCCCAGGCAAAAAATAATTGTCACTCAAATGTGCCACTATCTTATCTACCCCAAAATGTCCACTTAAGCCTCCACTTTTCTTTTCTCTGATTAGGTTCTCTCTCATTGAACCTCTAGGTATACATAATTTCTATCCTTTGAACAACAAGCCACCTTTGATAAAATATTCCAACCAAGGGGTCCTATCTCCCTCCACTATAATTTTACTAGTTGTCCATGCTTCTTTAAAATTAAGATCATCGGGATACAAATCTTTCATTGCATCAAAGCCAACAACATTGACGTTTAACTCATTTCTTAATAAACACCTTCTTCTAACTGTGTCTATACCTAGTTTGACTTACCACTCCAATGTTTTAGGACAAAAGAATAATTTTGCAAGAACTCCACCCATTTCATATGTCTCTGGTTTAACTTACCTTGACTGTTGATGTATTGCAAGGCATAATGATCAGTATACAACAAAACTTATTTGATAGCAAATAACAGCTCAACTTCCTTAAGGCCTGCACTATAGCATAGAATTCTTGGTCATAAACTGAGTATTTCCTCTTTACTTCATTGAGTTTCTCACTGAAGTAGGTAATGGGTCTACCTTCTTGACTTAACAATCCCCCAATTGCACTACTACTAGCATCACAATCTACTTTAAATTTTTTGCCAAAGTCTAGAAATGCCAATGCTAGCTATTATATCACCTTCTTCAACAACAAAAAACTTTTTTCCATTGTAGCTATCAACTGGAACTAACTGGAACTCTTTCCTAACACCCTTCACCTTTTTGGTGATTGGTGCACATATTTTGATTAAATTTATGATGAACTTGCTATAGATACTCACCTTGCCATGAAAACGTTTGGCCTCAAACATGTTTCTAGGTGATGGCCAATCCAGTATTATCTTAACCTTCTCAAGGTCCATCTTCAACCCCTTTCTAGACACTATTAAACCTAAATATACTAGTTGTTTCTACATAAAATTGCACTTATCCATGTTCACCTGCAACTTTTCTTCTTTAAACCTCTGTAAGTCTGCCCTAAGATGTAGTAGATGCTTCTCCTTTGTTTTACTAAAAACCAAAATGACATCCAAATAAACTATGACAAAATTTCCAAGGATGGCTTCATTACCTCATTGATCAATCTCATAAAGGTGTTGGATGCATTTTTCAACCCAAATGACTTCATTAACCACTCATACAATCCAGAATTGGTTTTGAATGTTGTCTTCCATTCATCCCCTTCTCTAATTTTGATTTGGTTGTATCCACTCTTCAAATCAATCTTGCTAAAGTACTTTTCTCCACTCAAGCAATCCATCAAGTCATCTATATGAGGTAATGGAAACTTGTACTTAATGGTTATCTTGTTTATAGCCCTTGAATTAGTGCACATCTACCATTACCCATCTTTCTTAGGTACCAATACTACAGGTACAACACACGGACTAAGGTTTTTCCTAATTAGGCCCTTATCCAACAACTCTTGCACTTGTCTATTCACCTCTGTTAGATCTACGGCACACAATTGAGAGGGGGGGCGAATTAGTTGTGTAAAAACTTGCTTCTACTTCAAACACTTGAATTTACTTTGTTAGTTAATAACATATCAATTAATCATTCATCAAGAATAAAGAAAGAACATAGGAGCCGATTAACATCAACACATTAGACACCAAGATTTTGATGTGGAAAACCTAGTTAAGGGAAAAACCATGGGGTGATTAATGCAAGGATTATTCTCTGTTAGAAGAATAAGAAAAATGGATGGCACATGCCAGTCAGGGCTCACTACCTGAGCACACTACTCACAAAGAGGCACACTACCTACAAGAGACACACTGTCTACAAGATTACAAACTTCAACTAGAGAATGACATCTTCACCATGTCTGGATCAGTTCCATTTAAGCCCAAGACACACCTGCTCTTCTTTTCACTCTTCCACTATTCCACACTCATCCACACCACAACACACTTCGAAATGAACTCACAAACCTTTATTTATACAAGGCATCAACTTAGGAACAATCATCTAAGTCAGCAATCAGCCACAAGAACATTCGCAAGATGAATAACTCATCTGGTCAGCCAGTCTGAACAAGAACACTTCATCCGGAAGAATATCTTCAATTCTGAGCTTTGCCACCAATGCAGACCAACAACACAACCTCAACATGATCCAAGAACCTTCACGGGCTTGTCTGAATGACCAGGTACATCCGCACTTCCTCTACTCACTGGAATCTCTTCTCTTCCTCATCCAGAACTTTAAGAACACAGTCTATCGCCACTGTCATACTAAAAAAGGTGCTTCCGGACCTCCAAATCACATACCAATCAAGATGACACATCACAAGGACATCCCAAACACTCTGTCCAATCCATAGAATAGGATAATGCACTTCCAGATCTCACTGTACCTTTTTGTGACACTCTGTCACTCTGAAGCATCTCCCAGAACCGGTTCTACTTGATCGATCACAACTTCTTCATATCTTTATGTGGACCACTAAAATCTTGACTGGAGCATCTCAAGACTCATATCTACAAACCCTTTAATTTGCATCCTCTGATACTCAACCAATTGAGTACTTTTTCCTTCTTCTCATCACTGTTCTTCATTGTTCCTAATTTTCTTAATATCCTTAGCACACAGCTCGTCCAATCCTTCTTGTTAATGCAATATGAGTATGTTGACATCAATGACAACATTGGTTAACCTCATACTTGCAACAATCTCCCCCTTTTTCATTGATGGCAACATATGATGTGAAAAACCATTAAGACAAGAACTTCTCCTTTCTGTCACAGCTCCCCCTATCAACAACAACTCTTCACATGTGTTCTCTTCCTTTACTGCTCCCCCTTTGATCATCAACCACTTGTTTTTGACATGTCTTCTCTCCCCCTTTGACATCAATGGCAAAGGGCTCATACTTGCAATTCTAACACATCAGAATCATACCAGCTACTCCCCCTTTGTAGCAGCTCTCCATCATCAATCCGGATCACAAGATATGACTGTGATATCCACCGGACTGATGCACATCAGTGCATCTTAGTTCATCATCGGAGGGGCCATGACCCCTAACTTCTCTCAGAGATACTCAAAAGAGTCCTTGGGAAGAGGTTTAGTAAAAATATCTGCAATCTAATCCTTGGAGGGTACATACTCCAATATGACTTCATTCTTGTTCACTTGCTCTCTCAAAAAGTGAAACTTGATAGATATGTGCTTGGTCTTAGAATGCAACACCAGATTCTTAGAAATATTTATTGCACCTGACTTATCACAGAAAATTGTGATGGGCTCCTCATACTCTACTTTAATGTCTCTTAACATCTGCTTCTTCCATAAGATTTGAGTGCAACTACCTGCTGCTACAATGTATTCTGCTTCAGTTGTAGATAGAGATATTGCCTCTTGTTTCTTGCTTAGCCAAGAAACCAACCTTTTTCTCAAAAAGAATGCTCCTCCACTTATACTCTTCCGGTCATCCACATCTCCTACCCAATCTGCATCTGTATATGCATGCAAAGAGAAATCATGATCTCTAGGGTACCATAGACCATACTCAACTATCCCCTTTTGATATCTAAAAATCCTCTTGATCGCCATAACATGAGATTCTCTAGGATCAGCTTGAAATCTTGCCACAAGACCAATAGCCTGCATTATGTCTGGTCTAGTCTAAGTGAGATACAATAGTCCTCCAATCATTGATCTATACTTAGTCTAATTTGTCTTAGGAGAGTCATCATCTTTGCTCAACTTGCATCCGGTTGCCATAGGAGTGTTCATTGGCTTTGAATCTTTCATTCTGAATTTCTTCAACAATTCTTTTGCATATTTGGCCTAAGAGATAAAGATGCCTTTCTTTGTCTGAGTAATTTGTAGACCCAAGAAGAAATTCATTTCTCCAAGCATTGACATTTCAAACTCACTTTTGATTTGATTTACAAAGGTTTTACACAAACTGTCTTTTCCTCCAAAGATGATATCATCAAAAAATACTTCAACAATCAAGATGTTTTTCTTGTCTATTTGGGAATATAGATTACTATCAGCAGTACCTTTGTTGAAACCAATCTGCACAAGATGCTTATCCAACCTTTCATACCATGCTCTTGGGGCTTGCTTCAAAACATATAGTGCTTTCTTCAACTTGCAGGCCATATCATCATGATTAGACAATTGAAATCCATCTGGTTGTTCAATGTAAACTTCTTCTTCCAAATCACCATTTAGGAAGGCAGACTTGACATCCATCTAATATACCTTAAAGTCTTTGAAAGTAGCAAATGCAAGAAATAATCTTACTGCTTCAATTCTTGCCACCAAAGCAAAAGTTTCTTCAAAATCAATTCCTTCTATTTGAGAGTAGCCTTTGCAGACCAATCTAGCTTTGTTTCTGATTACTTCACCAACTTCATTTAGTTTGTTCCGGAAGACCCATTTGGTTCCAATCACATTCTTATTTCTAGGTCTGGGAACAAGATCCCAAGTATGATTTTTCTCAATTTGCATCAACTCTTCTTCCATTGCTTTGGTCCAGTTTTTATCATTGCAAGCTTCATTTATTGTCTTAGGTTCAATCTTTGAAATCAGATAGTATTCATTTGAATCTTGAGCAATTCTTCTTCTTGTTTGTACCCCTTTGCTTTTGTCACCTATGATCTAATCTTTAGAATGATTTAAAGTTACATACCTTGGAACTTTGGGTGTTTCTTGCACTACTATTTCTTGATGAGGCACATTCAGACAAGCCTCTTCTTCCTGATTTACTGGATCGGTCTGTATCTGAATTTCAGAGGAGGATTGAGCTCCTTGTGCCAGAGAATCATTCTGATCATCTTCATCATATTCATAGAATCTTGAGGGCTTCTCAATTCCTTCATCAACCTTTACATTCGTACTTTCTATCATCTTTCTCAATCTCTTATTGTAACACCAATATGCTTTACTATGAGTGGAGTAACCCAAGAAAATTCCTTCATCACTTCTTACATCAAACTTTCATAGATCTTCATCTCTTTTGATGTAACACCTGCTACCAAATACTCTAAAATATCTCATAGTAGGAATTATACCAAACCAAAGTTCATAAGGAGTCTTACTGGTATTGCTTCTGATTTGAACTCAATTAAGAGTGTAGACTGCAGTGCTGACAGCTTCTCTCCAAACCATCTGAGGAACATTTGCTTCCATCATCATTATCCTGGATGCTTCTTGGATGGTCCGGTTCTTTCTCTCAACTACTCCATTTTGCTGTGGAGTCCTAGGAGTAGACAACTGTCTTTTTATACCATGCTTGTCACAAAAGTCTATGAATTCACCGGATGTGAATTCACCACCTCTATCATACCTCAGACATTTCAATTTCAATCCAGTTTGAGTTTCTACCATAGCTTTGAAGATTTTGAACTTCTCAAGGGATTCTGATTTCTCTCTTAGAAAGGTAACCCACATCATTCGGGAATAGTCATCAATCAGTAACATAAAATATCTATCACCTTGCATACTCTTGATTCTTGTCAGACCACAAAGGTCAGTATGAACTAATTCCAATAATCTGGTAGAGGACTGATCCTTACTTTTGAAAGAGACTCTGCTCTATTTACCTAGTTGACATTCTTTGTACAAACTATTTATAGGTTTCACCAATTTTGGAAGATCTCTTATAGCATGAGTATTGCTTATCTTGATGATGTTATCAAAATTTACATGACACATCCTTCTATGCCATAACCAACTTTGATCAACTTAAACAAGCAAACAACTCTTATTTGAACCAACTAGATGGAAGATATTACCTTTTGTTTGGGTACCAGATGCAATCTTAGTTCCAGAGCTTTCAAAGATCCTGCATCTTCCATTCTTGAATTGGAGATCATAGCCTTTGTCCACTAACTGACCAACACTGAGAAGATTGTGCTTCAATCCTGCAACATATAGTACATTACCAGTTTTGCTCTTTCCATCAAAAGAAATAGTTCCCCTACCTCTGATTCTGTCAGCAGAATTATCACCAAACTTTACCATTCCTCCTTCATACTTTTCCAAATCTAAGAACTTGTTCTTGTCACCTGTCATGTGGTGAGAACATCCATTGTCAATAACCCAATCATCCTTTTCTTCAGCTTGGGCAGCCAAAGCTCTTTCCATAACCTTATGATTGACAAATTCAGAGGATATGGAATCTTCTTCCTTGATGGCAATAAACACCCATTCATTTCCAAATTTGCTTCCTATTTCTGATTCATCATCTGTTACTCCTTCATTATCATCTTCTTCATGAACATAATAACAGTTCTTTTGGAACCTTTGTCTATTAGCATTTGACCTTGCAGATCTTTCCAGACATCTTGAAGCAAAATGACCAATCTTATTACAATTGAAGCACTTAAAGGGTAATTTTCCTTCATACTTACTAGATCCTCTTAGTAGTCTCTTTGTAATGAGGGCTTCAAGATGAGTTGTTTCTGCTTCTTCCTCTTCCATGTCTTTCCTTGCTTGATCATACCATGACAACTTCCTTGAAGAGTTCTCTCCTAGATCAAATCTTTGTTTGCCTTTCACATAGGTACTGGCTTTGAATGCAGATTTAGTCTTGGGGTGATCATCTCCAAATTCTGTCATTTCGAATGCAGCTAGTTTGCCAGCCAATTGCTCTCTTGTGACAGTTGTATGGGTTCTGAATTCATCAATGGCAGCAACCTTGATTTTGTAGGCAGCAGGAAGGGATCTGAGAATTTTGCAAACAATTTCATTTTCATCCAGAACTCCACCAGCATTCCTGATTCCACACACCAGCTCATTCACTCTTGGCATAAAGGTAGTGATATTTTCATCATCTCTCATCTTCAATCTTTCAAATTTCCCTTTCAGACTTTGCAACCTTGCACTCTTAACAAACTCATCTCCTTCATGCAGAAGTTCCAGTTTAACCTAGATCTCATATGCAGTTGGTAGGTCAATAACATTTGAGAGCTCTGAATCATTCAATGCACTTAGAAGAGCTTCTTTGGTCTGCAAATTATTTTCGGCATCTGTGATTTCATTCAGAGTTGTCGGACCACCCTGTGGAGGTACATAAGCCTTTGTGATCATGGATAGGTATGCTTTTCCCATACACTCCAAGTGACATTTCATGCGACCTTTCCAAAGTGAGAAATTTGTTCCATTGAACTTCGGACTATCCTTCTTATATGACGACATCCTGGATCTTCCTCAAGCGGTTAAGCTCCTTTTAGAGGAACTTGGCTTTGATACCAATTGTTAGATCTAGGGCACACAACTAAGAGGGGGAGTGAATCAGTTGTGCAAAAACTTGCTTCTACTTCAAACACTTGAATTTACTTTATTAGTTAATAGCATATCAATTAACTATTCATCAAGCATAAAGCAAGAACACCGGAGCAGATTAACATCAACACATTAGACACCAAGATTTTGACATGGAAAACCCAGTTAAGGGAAAAACCACATGGTGATTAACCCAAGGATTATTCTCTGTTAGAAGAATAAGAAAAATGGATGGCACATGCCAGTCAGGGCTCACTACCCGAGCACACTACTCACAAAGAGGCACACTACCTACAAGAGACACACTATCTACAAGATTACAAACTTGAACTAGAGAATGACATCTTCACCATGTTTGGATCAGTTCCATTTAAGCCTGAGACACACCTGCTCTGCTTTTCAGTCTTCCGCTATTCCACACTCATTTGCACCACAACACACTTTGAAATGAACTCACAAACCTTTATTTATGCAAGGCATTGACTTAGGAACAATCATCTAAGTTGGCAATCAGCCACAAGAACATTTGCAAGATGAATAACTCATCCGGTCGGCCAGTCTGAACAAGAACACTTCATCTAGAAGAATATCTTCAATTCCAGGATTTACCACCAATGTGGACAAATAACACAACCTCAACATGATCCAAGAACCTTCACGGGCTTGCCTGAATGACCAGGTACATCCGCACTTCCTCTACTCGCTGGAATCTCTTCTCTTCCTCATCCAAAACTTCAAGAACATAGTCTATCGCCACTATCATACTGAAAAAGGTGCTTCCAGACCTCTAAACCACGTACCAATCAAGATGACACATCACAAGGACATCCAAAACACTTTGTCCAATTTGCAGAAAAGGATAATGCACTTCTAGATCTCACCGGACCTTTTTGTGACAATCTGCCACTCTGAAGCATCTCCCGGAACCGGTTCTACTTGATCGATCACAACTTCTTCATATCTTTATGGAGACCACTGAAATCTTGACTGGAGCATCTCAAGACTCATATCTACAAACCCTTTAATCCGCATCCTCTGATACTCAACCGATTGAGTACTTTTTCCTTCTTCTCATCACTATTCTTCATTGTTCCTGATTTTCTCAATATCCTCAGCACATAGCTCATCCAATCCTTCTTGTCAATGCAATATGAGTATGTTGACATCAATGACAACACTGGTTAACCTCATACTTGCAACAACCTCTTCATTTTATATAGGTGTCATCCTATATGGTACCTTCTTTTGTAGGCTTTCTCCCGGTATCAAAGGCATGCAATGACTTATGAACCTCAATGGAGGTTACCCATAAGGTAAGTCCTTCATTAGTATGTCATCAAACTCACTCAAAATTTCTCAGACCTCTATGGGAACTTCTACCCCTTTCATTACTATCATAGCTTCTACAATATGAGGTAGGAAGGCATAACAGACCTTCTCCTTTCTAATTTCCATTAGGAACTATTTTCTACTCACTAGACAAACCCTATTGCTTCTCTCAACATTCTCATCCTTATCCTTCAAAGGATTCAACACATACTCAACCTTGTTGAGACATGGACCAGCTAGGACTCAAACCTAGGACCTTCCATACACTGCTGGAGTGCTCTACCACTGATCTACTAGCCCCTCTTTGACTAGTCCATTGTTAGTTTGAGTGTGGCTTATTTCCAACACCAACACCCCCCTTAAGCTACACCTCTCATGTGCTTGGGGTTCCTAGCCTGGGCCTGGCTCTGATACCATGTTGAGGCATGGACCAGCTAGGAATCAAACCTAGGACCTTCCATATGTTGCTAGAGTGCTCTACCAATAAGCTACTGGCCCCTCTTGGACCAGTCTATCTATGGTCCATGTGTGGCTTATTTCCAACACCAACAAACCCCATGTTATGTCAGAAAAATGTACCCTTGGGGATGTTTTCCTAAAGGTTTAGCTCCTAGGTCTTTAGATTTGTATTTAGAGCATTTTGCATGATAATTTAGACTCTCGGTGAGAAAACCCTTGGGTCTTATGACAATAGGACCTAGGGGGTAATATGTTGATATCCTTGAGCAAAGACAAGTGGGTGGACAAGGGCACTAGCGCCCTAGTCTAGCCCTATTTTGGGTCTACCCTAAATTTAAATGTTGGTTCTTGTGACTGTTATATGGTCTCCAGCCTGACATCATAAGTTTCAAATATGAAATTCTTGGCGGGAATCTTAGTAGTTGCATATAAAAGCATGTTTAGGGCTTCATTTACAAACTAGAGGATGTTTATGTTTCAAGAGCTATTGGCATAATTATGATCTTCATTATGTTGCATACAATAGCATTGTTATTGTGTTTGTTTTTGTAGGTTGGATTACATCTTCTCCTTATGACATTGAAGAGCATCTTCCCTCCATGAGAGCTTCATCAACAAGGTAACATTTATTGTGCTTTATCATCATTATCATTTAGATTTTTGCCTTTGTCCCATAAGGACAAACACTCTCTTTGACAACGGTGTTTAGAAGACTTCAATGTCTCTCTGGGACTTGACTGAGGCAAGCCTATTGTATACACCTAAAGATGAAACAACTCGGTCTAAATAAATATTCTTAATATTTATTTAAGTTAAATTCCTCTATCAATAAATAAATAAACAAATTTATTTATTTGATTCATATTACTCCAACAATTAAGTAAAATCATTTATTTAATTAAATTCCTCTAATATCTCCAACAAATTAAATAATACCAATTATTTAATTGTTTCTTCCAATAATATCTTCTTTAAATTTAAATAAATCAAATATTTTTTTAATTTGTCCATTTCTTCTAAATTGAGTTATCTCTAAATATAATTCAATCTTTGTGCACATGCAATTGACTATTCCAAATATTTAATTGAGCTAAAATATCTTCTCGTCCTCATGCAATGTTTATTCCTCTAGTTCTAATTAGTTAACTCTTCTATCTATTTTGTTAATTGATTTATCTCTTAAGTTAACTCTTTCTTCTATTCTATTAATTCCTCTCATGCAAAATTGAGAAAGACACATGTCCTCTTCCTATTTGCGCACATTCCTCAAACATTCTATATCATTGATCCTTTTATTCTTTCTATACCATTGATCTTCTCTCTTACAAGTCTATAAGTACAACCTTATTCCTCCATTTCATTCAATATGAGCTTTTAGTAAACTTACTCTACACGAATTATAGCATGACTTTGGCACCAATTCCTTCATTGCTTGCGATCAACTTGTTACCATATCAATATCATCGTTGTGAAGTTCATCTTCATTGCAATAAACTATCACAACCATTCTCCATTGACATCTTGAAGAAAATAGCAAGGAAGTACACCTTCTGAGGGCCATATGCATACACAATATTTATTGAGATAGGCAACCTTTGGAAGCTATGAAGTATTGAGGTTGGCAAGGTTTTCTCTTTATTTGTTTGATTTTGATTATTTCCCTTTTCATTGAGTTATTGGGTATTATTGATATATTTGATTATTCATTCCAATTTTCCCATAACATTTTTTGCACCCATCGTGGGGCCTCGCTCCAATTTAACCTAAAAATTGAGTTTGTGTACATGAGGAAACTGTACATAGGAGGATTCTACACATCTAACCAATTCTAACATGCATCTGCTGTCTGTTTCAGCTCATCTAATCTTTCGGTGCATACAGGCTCTATTTCAGTGCATCTAATTTATGATACGATGCATCTACTGATTCTATGCATCTATTCCATATTCCTATGCTTTTGACCTCTGTCTTAGCACTTTTGTAATTCTATGCTTTTGAGCTCTATTTCTGTGCATTCAGGCTCTGAAGCTGTGCATATGTTCTGAGTAGATTTTTAGGGTATTTCTTGTGGTTTTCACTAATGCTAACACTTTTTTGTAGTAATTTTCTTTGATCTACTTGTAGGTTAGGGACTGGTTTAGTCATATAGCTACATTTGTTAACTCATCTCTTGATTTCTAAAGGAAAATAAATGGATGTTCATGCAAATCTCATTTAGTTCTAACAAGGAAGGGTTGTAATTTGATCTTGTTGCATCAACAAATTGAATATAGCCCCAATGCTAGGAGAATAAAATTGAACCATTACTATCTTGCTCTCAAAGTTAACAAATCATGTGTGTGCCCAGGAAGATAGCTAATTTAGTCTTTTTTATTTTTAACTAGGGGAAAGGAACCACTGTCTTTCATGTTTTTTAAATGATACCAGACCTATGCTCTCCCCTATCTTGGGTTACCAAAATGCTAGACATATCATTTCGCATGTGTTAATCCTTTAGAGAGGCATGCCCTCAGATATCCTTCCATCCTTGTGGGAACGAGCTTAAGTGGTAACAAGCTAATGCCAAACTCTGCCAAGCCACTATAAATAAATTATGTTTGGAGTGAAAGCTTCAAAAAACAATTGACGTTGTGTTATACCGACAACCAACCTCCCCCAAAACCATCCAAGCTGCAACCCTTGTAGGCTGGAAGACTCCATAATAGAGAGTAGTGCTGGCACATGTATAACCACTCGAATGGTTGCACTTATTAATAATCCTTTGTTTTTAGTAGCCAAAACCCCTATAAGCCAGTGTAGGGAAGGGCCATTATTACCTCCAAGAGATGCCTCAACTAGAAATAGTTAGAATTCAGTTTATATTGTCCTAGCTAGCCTAGGATTTGTACTTGTTTTTTAGTCAAAAAGAGTCCAAAACTTACACAAAAAAAAAAAAAAAACCATGAAATCATTCTTTGTGTTTGTTGTGTCTTCTTGCTATAATTGACAAAATCAGATCAAATAGACCAACTTGTAGCCAAGAAACCAAAAACACCTAAAAATGTGTCAAAACTTTGCAAAAACAGTTAAGAAAACTAGAGCTGCACATTTACCCTCTAAAGTTGTGCATGTATTTTGACCTACTATGCATTTACTACGACTTCTTGCACTTTTGTAACCTATTGTTGCACATTTGTTTTTCACCATAACTATGCATTTATTATGACTTGCTATGATTTTGTCCTCTATTTATGTGCATCTATTTTTGTGCATCTGTGACAGTGAGCATCTCCACCTCTTTTGAGAGAAAATTTTCAACCTTTTTCGGTACCCATTTTGGTCTCGTGTCAGTTTTTCTAGAGATGACAACGGAATTAGAAGAACTTACTAAAGAATTGCAATACCTAAAATTGCAATTAAGCTTAGATGCCTTGCCCCAAGATCATATAGCAATTGTTCAAGAACTCCAAGCCATACAACAACAATTTGCAATCCTACAAACTAAATAGTCCAGTACTAGCTATGCCTTGCCCTAGAACCATACATCCTTTTCCTACGTTAATGATACTCGTGACAAGGTGAGCACCACCTCGAGTTGGAAATTGTATACCACTCCGTCTGCTAGTCCTCCTTCACCATCTTCTAAGACACATATTCCAAAGCATACCAATCCTACACCAACACTGCCATCAAGTTCCCCAAGCTCTAAATGGACAACCAAAAAATCCTTGGATGATTTTTGGGAAAGATTTTTTCCAAATTTACACAGCAAAAGAAAAACTATGGAGAACTCCAAATCCACCCATTCCTTACCTCATTTTTCTATCCATACACCTACCAATGATGTGATGCATGAGGCATCCACCTCTAAAGAATCCCAACCATCCACTTTGTCCCATTCCATCCAAAAATTTGAAATTCTTCCATCCCACATGACAAGTAAAAATTAGAAAAATACCCAATCTATGTGGATCCCTACATGCCTAAGTCATTCATCCACAAGGAAAAGTCTCCAGTGCTTCCTACACCACTTTCCCATCATATGCTTCAATGTTTATCATGGTATGTGCAACTATTGGTCATGATTCCCTTCCATTCCACAATATTTCCATATACCTCTACCTCCCCTTCCTTCCACTGTTATCCTACATATCTTCCCCATCCTACTCCCATGGTCCATGCTTTTGCATAATATTTCCATCCATATTCCTCATCGTCATCCACTATCGCACCTTCCATAATCTACTATCTAACATTCTCCATCTCTCTTTGATGCAATCCCCTACCTACATCTATGGGAACACTTGACATTGTCCATGCGACAGCATCCATCTAGTGGGACTATCACCTTTCAGGGAACTAGGGACTTGAGTCTCTCCCTATCTATATCTATAATGATTAAAATTTAACAAAGATCAAACAATAGAGATCAGATTTCAACCAAAACTCAAGAAATCAAAAACCAAAGATGAAATAAAGAAGACATGCAAATAAGAACAATTTCACCTAGATTGGATGATTCCTTGTTTTATTTTGTTGATTGCTACGCATTCGTAGCATAACCATGATAGGAGATTTGATGGATGAGAGGAAGATAGATTGATGATGGAAGATTGGTGGATGAGGGAACAATTCAACAAAGTTACGGTGCTTAGAAAATTCATCCATGTAAAAATGGATTGAAAATTGGGTTTAAATAGACAAATATGAGAGAATGGAAAGATAAAGTTTCCATTTCACAAGTGATAATTGAGTTGGAAATTTGCATTGTGCAACTTGGGAAAAGAAAAGGAAAGTGGAAGAGTTTACTCAAGAGATAATTAGAAAGTGAGAGAAATGAGTGGAGTGATGACTAGAGAAGAAAATGGAAGGTGGAAGAGATGAGTTGAGTGATCGAAATGGTAAGTAGGCAAATAATTTAAATAACTTAATATTATTTAAATTATGAGGAATATAAGGATAAAATGATATATAAAAATAAAATAAAAGATTTATTTTATTTTATTTAAGAGGAAAGGGATTAAATAAATAAATAAAATTTATTTATTTAATAATGGTAAAAGAGATGGGATTAAATTAAATAAATTTGGATTTATTTAATTTAATAGAGGAAAATGGTAGATTAGGTAATGATATGAGGTTATTAGAGTAAAAATGCTATCAGTTGCCTAAATGGTGTAATGTTGTGATGAGTGGACAATTTTGAGTGTCTATATTTTGCCCCTCTTTAAGATGATGTTCAAGATAATGAAACTTGTGTTGAGTAACATCATTTCAAAGAAGGTAAGGTACAGATAGAGGAAAAAAGATGATGAAGGAAAGATAGGATGGGCATGGAATGATAGGATGAGGATGCGCCCTTGAGAGGATAGGCAAGTTGGACCAATACGGTAGGCTCTCGAAACGAAATGGATTGGTCAAGGAAGAAAGATAAGGAAATGGATAGAATAAAAGGAAAGATGCATTAAGCTATAATGAAAATAAGTAATCACATGTTTGATATAGCACAAGACATTATGCACCAAGATATAAGGACCGAGGTGATGATGTGTCTCATGACCTAGCATAATACAACCTTGTCTAGATACAAGATATGAATATTAGCTAGGAAGATACGAATGCAAACAGAAAAATGATAACACACAAAAGAAAGAAAGCATGCACAAATTATTCAGAAACAAACAAGGTATTGCCCCTATCAAGCTGTAAACTGACAATTGATTGCTGATTGATTGATGATGATGATAGATGATAGTGTTGTCATTGTGGGGAATGATGTATCCCTAGATCAACACAAGGATGATTGATGATGGATGATGATTGATTAATTGATTTGGTTTATGACAAGGATGGGATCAAGACCAAGGATGTGATCAGATAATTTTACAAGCTTGATTAACTTGATTGGTATGGATAAATGATGACTTGCATTTGAGATTTATTAGATGAAGATTGGTTGGAAGAAATGATTGAAGAAGATTGATGAAGACTGATTGGAAGAATAGATTGAATTTGAGATTGATTATAGAAGACATTAGAGATAGACAAAGATTAGAAAAATGGTGAAAGAAGAAAGAGGAATATTGTCTTGTGCCTGAATCTGGGTACTTCCTTTGTACTCCAAAATGCCTACATACCCATATCCATAGGATCAAGGCACATAATGATAGAGATGGGATGTAGTTCTGATTTATTTGATGATTAATTAATTATTGATTGGATTGATTGATATATTGTGTTGATGTGATTTTGATGATGTGATGGATTGATAGATTGACTTGATTTGATTTGATTTTGATGACTGACTTTGATGATTGTTTAGATTTTTTGTTGGATTTTATGATTTTTTTGGATTTTCTCAGGATTTTTTATGATTTTTTTGTGCTTTTCTCAAGACTTTTTATGAAATTTTTGTATTTTTTTATGTTTTGAACATCAATGGATTTACAACGTTGGTAGCCTTTGTGCTAGATACCAATGACAAGGGAGGAAACCAAGTCTAGGTGCAAAAAATGCTATAGGATAGATTAGGATGAATGGATAAAAGGATGGGGAGATGGAAAGGAAGACTCATGATAAATGATTGGATAAGAGGATAGGTGACATCAGATGTATGCATAAGAGAGCTAGGATGTGATCTCATAGACTATGTTGCATAGGAATAACATGCCCCATTCTAGATAGTATGCTTGGGAATTTTCATGACAAGGCTCAGGATGATAGGATAGTGATAGGATTGAGCTGATGGGAAGAGGATACTGATAGGATCAGTTTGTTGGAAAGGATAAGGTATACCAAGAGATATCCAAAACATGTTTAAACATTTTGCCCCCAATCTTTATCAAGATTAAGAAGAGGAAGGATGAATGGTGAATAAGATAGGTGTATGTATGTGGAATGGATAAGGATGGTAGGAAATTGTATGGTAGGATATGATATGATAGGTTGGAAAACAATAGGAGGATCAGACAACATGCCCCCAAGTCTAGGTGATATAGAAGATTAACTTACGCATGACTCCTATTTGCCAAGTTTTCATCATGGTACTTATCTAAGGTACCTGTTTGCCAGGTTTTCACCATTGGACGAAGGGATTTCTCTTTACTTTTTTTCATTTTTGTTTTGAATTTTTTTTGATAGGATAGGGGAAGGTGGATTATGGATAGGAGGACTCAAGTCTTTGGTTCCATGAAAGTGGTAGTCCTGCTAGAGATGGATGTCATCGCAATGGACCATGTCAAGTGTGCTCATAGATGTTGGTAAGGGAGATTGCGTGAAAATGGATTAGGTAGATAGCAGATTATGAAAGGTACGATAGTGGATTAAAGAAGGTGCAATAGTGGATCATGATGTGAATTATGTAGGGAAGATAATGGATTATGGATGGAGGGCTTCTGCAAAAGCATGGACCATAGGAAAGTGATAAGGTAAATATGTAGGATAGTGGATGAAATATGGAGAGATGGAGGTATGTGGAAATGTTGCATAATGGATAGGATACATGACCAATGGTTGCACACACCATGCTAAACATTGAAGCTTTTGATGGCATGGTGGGGTAGGAAGCAACGGGGATGTTTTTGGAAGATGGGTGATGTAAACCTTTAGAGACCCACATGGACTTGGCATTTTTGTGATTTATTCTTTTCATGTGGAATGGAGGATTTTGTTGCTTTTGGGTGGAATCGATGGAAGGAGATGGTTGGGATTCGCGAGAGGTGGATACCTTACTTGATTGGATGGCTTGTTGCTTAGGGACCCATACCATTTTATTTTTTGACTTTGCTTGTGGAGGTATGGGTTGGGCTATATGCGGCTTTTGAGATAGGTTTTTCTTTGATTCTTTGCTTTTGTACCCTAAGGAATGAGGATTTGTAGGATTACTAGCTTTACAAGTGTAGGCATCCAAATTTTTGCTTTTGAATCCCATGGGGTGGATGGAAGGTGAGAAAGCTTCATGCTTAGAAAATATGTGCATTTGCTAGTCACGATTGGGATTTGTAGAGGATTTGTGGATGGATGGATTAGGTGTTGGAAGTAGTGGAGGTAGATTTGATGGAGGGGTGTTAGGAATTTGAATAAGTGGAGGGAAAGTGGATGGCGGGAGGTGTGTGGTCACATGTTTTTGTGATTTGTAGGATGATGGAGGCAGAATGGTGACATATGATTGAGGTGTATGATGGGATGTGCGATGGAAAGCGGTAGACTTAGGAGGGATGGAGGGATTACCAACATCATTAGATTGTTGACCTTGAGGTCTGTATCCAAGGCCATATGAGCTTGAGGGGACCTTGACATGGATTGGCTCCAAAATACCTTGTTTAAGAAGGCATAGGTCTTTACCTTGATAGTTAATGTTTTGGAGAATGCGATCGACAATAGGACTAGGTGTAGGTGGAATGCTAAACACAAGTTCCTAATTGGATGGAGAAGGTGAAATAGAGGATAATGGTTGGTAGTGTTCTAAGGAGAAACACTCATGGATGAAGGTGGATAGACTAATAGGACATGATGGTGGACTTTCCATAGGGTTGATAGTGGATGTGGAAGGATCATTAGGATCTTGCTTGTGTTTGTCATGATCCAAGGTATATGTTTAATCTTCTATGCTTGTGTTCTTAGGAGGCACATGTCTCATTATGTGAAGTGGAAGTTATCTCATTAGGGTTAGCTAGATGATGGATAGGAGCAATTTGGATATCTTTCTCATGGAGGGGTATCAAATTGTGGGTATGATCAAGATGCTCATGGATAGCTTCTTCATAGGTATCATCTTGATCATCGAAGAGGTAAATGTTATGGATGGGTAGCATAGGTAGAATGTAAGGGATTTATTCTTGACTTAGATTAGGGACTAATGTTTCCACATACATAGGAGAAAGCTCTTGATAGACCTTTTGGGTCACTTGGAAGGCAATAGAAGGCTCTTGAATGATTTCTTGGTCAACAACATGAGAGGGAAATGAGCTCACAGGAAGAAAATTTTTAATATTCTCAAGGGGTTGTGAACCACATGATGGGGTTGTGGAAGTTGACATAGCATTCAAAGGTTCTTTGGTAGGCTCATCGATGGTTGCCAGACATGGGGATTGTTTATTCCTTGCTAGTAGCCAATGGATCACATCCTTTGCTAAGGTATGGGTAAATAGACAATATAAGGGATGGACAGTGATGGTGGAAGTTGCAGGCTTAGGATTAGGACTTGTGGGATTGATACTGGGATTAGATGAGCTAAGACTTGGGCTAGAGGAAGGATAAGGGGATTAGATGGATTGGTTTTATCTAACCCAATCTTACCACAATTTTCTAGGTTCTTGATCAATCTTTTGAATTGTGTACAAGTGGATATGAGATGGCCCTTACACCTATGGTATTCACAATATTCATCATCTTTATACCAATGGGGTTTAAAGCAGATTTCTTCAAAGTATATTATCGGTGCCAACTCAATCAAATTTGCTTGGACCAATTGTTGTAGGGTCATCTCTAAGGGATCCCTTAGTGGAGGGCTTGATGGATTAGAAGGTTGACATGAAGGTGTTGGGAGAGGACTAGTTGGCTCATGTGTTGGCATGTGATTGGATAATGAAGGACGATGTTTGTAGGATGCTTGCTCTAGGCTGATGTCTCCCTTGTCAAAGGCTATTAAGTCATGTAGCATAGGTGGACTTAAGGATACTTGGTTTATGTACAAAGGGTCACTTAGACTTGAGTCAAAGTTTATTAAGTCTTGTTGCATAGGTGCACTTAAGTCTACTAGGTCTTGTGGAAAGAGTGGACTTGGGTTCACTTGATTTATGTAGAAAGAGCCACTCAGATTTGCATGTTCATGTTGTGGGGGCCACTGATAGGCTTGTGAATGGGTTTGATGAAGAGATGACATGGTAGGATGTGTAGGTTGAATGTTTTGGAAGTTGTGATGGTGTTGTGGTGGAGGGATCACATAGGATAATGGTTGTTGAAGGGTGGAGTGACATGAATAAGGTTTAATATTAGAAGAAAATGGATAGGTTGGTGTGGGGGTAACATGATAGGTGGATGGATAGGGTTGATGTGATGATTGGATTTGGGATTGTTGGTAATGGCTTATGGTTTGATGTTGTGGGAATTGTTGGTGTTGTGGTGGCATAAGGGTTGGTTCCTTTCTATATAGCCACTTAAGGGTATCAAGCATTCTTAGGGTGCCATAAGGATCATCCTCATAGGTCTTGTTTGGGAATGTCATGTCCATGTTTAGAAATGGTAGGTTACGGTATGAGGATGTGGGATGAATGAGATATGATTTGGATAAGAAATGGATAAAGTTGATTGGGTAATGATTAGGATATGTGTTATGACAAGTAGGTTAAGGATGATGTGGCTTAGGAAGGATGAGATTGTATGAGATTGTTTTGTGACAAGGATTTTGGTCTTGACAGCTTTTTTGGCAATTTTATGGCAAGCAAACAAGATGGAAGACACTCATACACAAGCCACTCACAAATATTGTAACAACCTAGGCTAGGCAAGGATAGTATCTATCGGGTTCCCACTTGGTTTTACCCAATCAAGCCTAGTTATGGTGTATATCTCTAGGAACTTGGGGCACGGGCTCCCCCTTATAGTGCACACTCTTCTTAGGCACACCAAGTTCCAGGTCCACAAGGCTCACAAACCATATGATACCTTCCTATTTCTGCCATAAGCTATGAAAATGTGGGATGACTATCAAAGTTTCCTCTTGTACCAACAGATAGGGTTTTTGGACACTAAAACATAGTTTTTAGTTAGGATTTCCATTCAGGTGGCTATACATGTGGAAACACTACTCTCCGTTATGGAGTCTCCTAGCCCAAAGAGGTTATACTCAATGGGGTTTTAGGGGAGGTTGGTTGTCTATATAGCATATCAGCACTCGTCACTTGCAACTTTCAGTGCAAATGCATTACTTATCAAGTGGATTGGAATGGTCTGGCTTTGACCTATTTCCACCCGAGTCATACCCTTCTCAGAATGGGAAGGCAGGTTTGCCTAAAAGTTAGTAACACGTTCTCTTACACCCTAGATTTGTTGGTAAGGTAGGGGAGAGGATACTTGTATTGCTACCTTGGGTGACAATCAGACTCAACAAGCAAGCAAAGAAATGGAAAAGCAGACACATAGTAGATAGTGTTAATCTTAAGCACCAAACTAAAGTGTGCCTACTTTAGTGATAAATGATTGTTTGACTTGGATCGCTTGATCCTGCAAAAGATAGATCAGTAGTTTGCTTGCTCCATTCTTTAACAAGCGTGATTTGACAAGTTGTATAGATAAATTATTAGTTTCCATAAAAAGGAAATATATTAAAAATCTAGAATAAATTATCTAATATGGAAAAATAGAGTGCCTAAACAAAAAAGTTAGATAATTCCATGCCATTTTAAAAACAAATTGAAGTTTGAAAGAAGGATAAACTTTGATAGTGAAATGCCTCCCAAAATGATGAAATTACCTAATAAAACTCACTACACTACAAAATCCATCAAATTAACTTTCTGATGAGTGTTCATTTGCAAAAGTCTGCTACCGTATGCTCTTGTTGTGATGAAAAGAAAAAAAGATACCTCCTTGGCTTGTATGAAGAAAATAGGTTGACTTATTTGGCTTGTTGTTTGACATTTTTGATTGGATGATGCCAGTTTTTCTTTGTTACAGTTCTTATATGGACAGTTTTACATAGAGCCCACCTCCCCTTTTGAAAATTTAAGACTCAAAGCATTAACCTAGAGCTTAGACTATAATGATAAATGTTAAGACCCCCAAGTGTTAAGGTCGAAACCATAAGAGGATATAGGGTGGAAGATCTTTGAAACAAGATAGCAACTAAAAGATTTAAGCAATGACTTGCAAGAAAAAAAAAGACCTCGACTAAAGTGTTAGATAATGACCACAGTTCATACATAAGACCCCAACTTAACACATAGACAATGACATCGACATAGCACTTAGGACCTTGACCTAAGACTTAAGACTCAGTACTAAGATTCAATATTTAAAACTGTGACCATTTAAGACTCACCACTACAACTTAAGATTTATGATTGTGACTTAAGACTCATGGCCTACTAACTACGACCAAAAAGTTAGAACTGCAACTGAGGACCGTGAATTAGCAAAGACTTCATAAGGACTGTGACTCAGTGAATGCTTGGTAATTCAATGATTGGAAAAGAAACCATAGATGGAGACTAGTTCAGTAGATTGACAAGAGTCGATAGGTCAGTCAACAGTGACTACAATTTGTTACAAGGTAGTGACAGTATGATTGGGTGGTCGATAGGTGAGAGGGAGGTTTTACTATGACTGAGTGAGGCTATGGCGTTGACACAGTGGTAAATGGAGGGCATTTAGAGAGACCCCGACTGTAAATTTAGGAAGAGTTTTCAACAAGGTTTTATGGCTAGGTCAATGGTGACTAACAATCCATAGGCATGGGCAGTTTAGATCCAAGCAACAGAAAACAATTGAGGGTCGGTGTTGAAGGTAAAGCTATTAGGTTTTAAGGACATTGACTGCATGATGATGGTGATAGGAAATATAAAACACAGATGAAAGATGATTCAGTCGACACAGGGGTTTGAAGATGGCGATAGGGGGTCTTGACCCTAAAACAACCTATAGCCAAAGCACCAAAAAACACATTCAAACATTACCAACCTCAGATGCTAGACTCCAACCTACAAATAGAGGACATAGAGGGATAAGAGAAATACTCATACAATACAAATCCATACGGATCCATACTATATGGGACAAAAAGTTTAAAATGTTGGGAAATCCTCCTCCTATACAAGTATTAAAAGGCATCTTTAGAAGAATATGGGATCAAAACTTGGAGTTTCTAAAGTATGGAGACTATGTCGAAACAGAGGGTCCATGCTTCTGAGGCTTTGATGGGATTGTTAGACCTGATTAAGACCACAATATCAGGGAAATGGTTAAGGCTACATTCAAAATGTTTTATCTTTGTTCAATATTGTACAATTTAGCAAATATTATAGGTAAGCCTACTTACCCACTTCCAATTGGTAGCTAACTTTGATGGATGTATGGGCGTGACAAAACATATGCAAATTTATAGTCAACTTTTATCAAAACAACCTCTTGAGCATGATGGCACTATCCATTTTTGCCCTAGAGATGACCTGTAGTGGATTCTTCCAAACAACTCACAAACGAGGGTTAAAAGACACAAATTTTTATGATAAAAACTTGCAAAAACTAATGATTCTATCCCACTGGGTGTGCCATTCTATAATGGGTAAAATTTAACAAAGATCAAACAATAGAGATTAGAATTCAACGCAAAACTCATGAAATCAAAACCCAAAGATGAAATAAAGAAGATTTGCAAATAAGAACAATTTCACCTAGATTGGATGATTCCATGTTTTATTTTGTTGATTCCTTCACATTCGCAGCATAACCATGGTAGTAGATTTGATGCATGAGAGGAAGATAGATTGATGATGGAAGATTGATGGATGAGGGAACAATTCTGTACATTTACAGTGCTTAGAAACTTCATACATGCAAAAATGGATTGAAAATTGTGTTTAAATAGACTAATATGAGAGAATGGAAAGATAAAGTTTCCATTTCACAAGTGATAATTGAATTGGAAAGTTGCATTGTGCAACTTGGGAAAATAAAAGGAAAGTGGAAGAGTTCACTCAAGAGATAATTAGAATGTGAGAGAAATGAATGGAGTGATGAGTGATGAGTGGAGAATTAAAATTATGAGGAATATAAGGATAAAATGATAAATAAAAATAAAATAAAAAATTTATTTTATTTTATTTAAGAAGAAAGGGATTAAACAAATAAATAAAATTTATTTATTTAATAATGGTAAAAGAAATGGGATTAAATTAAATAAATGTTGGATTTATTTAATTTAATAGAGGAAAATGATAGATTAGGTAATGATATGAGGTTATTAGGGAAAAATGCTATCGGATGCCTAAATGGTGTAAAGTTGTGACAAGTGGACAATTTTCGGTGTCTACTATATCCACCTTCTCCTATTTCAAAAAAATTTTTTTTTTTTTTTTTTAAAAGTAAAGAAAATTTCCATCATCCAACAATGAAAATCTAGCAAACAGGTGCCTTGGATAAGTACCATAATGAAAACCTAGCAAATAGGCATCGTGTGTAAATTGATCTTCTACATCACCTATACTTAGGGGCACCTTGTCTCATCAGCATCTCACTCCTCTTGTATCACTTTCCTTCTGTACCATTCCTATCCTATCCTTCTATCCATTACCTTACTATACTGTCCAATCTATGCATCCAAATCTTCCATTCCTCTATTCTTTGATCTTCATAAAGTTGGGGGTATAGTGTTGACAAATGTTTTAGATATCTCTTGACATACCTTATCACTCCAAGCCACACAAAACCTACATTATCTTCTCATCTTCCTATTTTCATAGATGTTTCTATGAAAAATCCTAAGTATTTTACTTACAATGGGGCACGTTATTCTTATGCAGATTAGTCCTTGGAGATCACATCCTTGATTCCTTTTACTTAACCATCCATATCTACTATCATTCCTCCATCTGCCTATCCATGGTGTTTCCTTGTCATTAGTATCTAGCATTAAGGCTATCCATAATGTCATCTTATCCTACCATGGATTTATACTCTATCTCTTTTGTCACCTTATCAACTAAGGCTTTATCCAGTATCCTATCCTAAGTGTTAGCCTAACATAGTGCCTGTCGTTAGTATCATAGGGTCAACACAAACTATGTTGCAGGTACGTCGTCACATAGGCAAGGCCATTATCAATGCAACCCCAAGGCTTATCTTCCCATCCATCCCATATCTCGTCATCTACCCTCTAGTCCATCTGCATCCATGGTCCAAGTCCCAAACTATGTTGCCTCTATGTTGTCATGTAAGCAAGGCCATTGTTAATGCACCCCTAAGGAACTAGGTCAGTCCCTTAGGGTCTGTTTCCCTAGTAAGGATTGTAGTACCTTTCACCAGACGCAAGCACGCACAAGCAAAGCCCATTTCCAAACATAAGTTTTGATGTAAGACATCAACCTATCCAAAGGTAAAGCAAAGTAAAAAGAAAACCAATCCAAACTGATTCTATCTAAATTATGGCAAGAAAGATACACCTAATGCAAGAGTGTTTTTTTTCAATTAAAGTTGTTTCTTAAAGTCTTCACTTTTTCTTATCATGTTTCCTATTCTACTCAAGGATGCCAAAAGCTAGAGATGCTATGATGAGGGCAAAATTCTTTTCTTTGATTGTTGCTTGTGGGTTTATCTTTAGTAATGTGAAGCCTTGTCTAAGGACATGATCAACACAATAATCATTGAGGACATCAGAGGACTAACATGAAATAGGTATAATCCTTGTCTGTTGATACTTAAGAAATAAATAGGTCATCTTGGTTCAATTATACCTAGATGCTTATATTAACATGCTAAATCAAAATCCATGTAAGTGATGCCTAGGTCATCTCGATTCAATTATACCTAGATGCTTGTATTTTCTTACAACATTTCAAAAATACAAAAAACAAAAACAAAAAAGCCCAATGATGAAATAAGCACTTCAAAATACTTGCACTATCAAGATGGAAAAAACCATTCACATCCACTTGCATCCATTCACATCTGCAAAGCATCCATACCATATCCCATGCAAATAAAGATCCAAACCATAGAGTAACAAATAAAAGCTTGTGATTTCTTTTGTTGAGTCATTCTTCTGTTAGTCTTCTATCTATCATGCTATCTCTCATCAACAGTTCTAGTTGTTAGTCTAAGCAATGATCCAAATGCAAGTCTATCCTTAATCCATATCAATCAAGTCAAGTCAATCTTGTTAAATGATTTAATCACAATCAGTGGTCTTGATCCTTGTCTAGTCATAAACCAAATTGATCAATTATAATCAAACATTTGTCATATATACGATGTAACATTGTCAAGATTAGACCAATACACATGTCTTACATGACATGTTTCATTTCTTGAAACTAGACACTGTCCTTCTTGTTACTCTAGGGATCTATTATTCCCCGCCATGGCAACACGCCTGCCATCTAGGTCTAGGGATATATCGTTCTCCACCTTGACAACACTGTCATATATCATTATCAGTATATCAGTAGTTTACCTCTTGAAAGGGGAAATACCTTGTTTGTTATTGTATCCTTTGTGCAAACTCACTTACTTCTTGTGTGTGTTATCATTCTATCTCACATAGCATATCATTTAGCTCTTTTCTCTGCATCAACCATTTTCTTCGAAGCTAACCTATTTTTCACCTTCCTCATCGTGAGATTATCTATCTCATGCCTTCTTCCTTCTTCCTATACAATCTCCTGAGGGGGGCATCCTATCATCGTTAAACTTATACCAGATGCAAGCTGGGGCATGTATCATTTCCAAAAAACTCATTCTTTCAAACAACGTGATAAAACACATTGATTCAAAGAGGGGCAAAATGTATACACCTAAAAATGACATGACTTGGTCTAAATAAATATTCTTAATATTTATTTAATTCAAATTCCTCTATCAATAAATAAGTAAACAAATTTATTTATTTGATTCATATTCCTCCAACAATTAAATAAAATCATTTATTTAATTAAATTCCTCTAATATCTCCAAGAAATTAAATAATACCAATTATTTAATTAGTTCTTCCAAATTCATTCTCAATTGAATAATACCAATTATTTAATTGTTTATTCCAATAATATCTTCTCTAAAGATAAATAAATCAAATATTTATTTAAGTTCTCCATTTCTTCTAAATTGGGTTATCTCTAAATATAATTCAATCCTTGTGCACATGCAATTGAATATTCTAAATATTTAATTGAGCTAAAATATCTTCTCATCCTCATGCAATGTTTATTCTTCTAGTTCTAATCAATTAACTCTTCTATCTATTTTGTTAATTCATTTATCTCTTCAGTTAACTCTTTCATCTATTTTATTAATTCCTCTCATGCAAAATAGAGCAAGACACATGTCCTCTTCCTATTCACCCACATTCCTCAACCATTTTATACCATTGATCTTCTCTCTCACAAGTCTATAAGTACAACCCTATTCCTCCATTTCATTCAATCCGATCTTTTAGTAAACTTACTCTATAGGAATTACAACATGCCTTTCTCATCGATTCCTTCATTTCTTGCAATCAACTTATTACCATATCATTATCATTGTTGTGAAGTTCATCTTCATTGCAATAAACTATCACAACTATTCTCCATTGACATCTTGAAGAAAATAGCAAGGAAGTGCACCTTTTGAGGGCCATATTCATACACAAGATCGATTGAGATAGGTGACCAATGGAAGATATGGAGTATTGGGGTTTGCAAGGTTTTGTCTTTGTTTGTTTGATCTTGATTATTTCCCTTTTCATTGACTTATTAGGTATTATTGATATATTTGATTATTCATTCCAATTTTTGCATCCTCTAGTTTTAATTAGTTCACTCTTCTATCTATTTTGTTAATTGATTTATCTCTTCAGTTAACTCTTTCTTCTATTTTATTAATTCCTCTCATGCAAATTAGAGCAGGACATATGTCCTCTTCCTATTCGTGCACATTCCTCAACCGTTCTATACCATTGATCCTCTTATTCTTTCTATACCATTGATCTTCTCTCTCACAACTCTATAAGTACAACCTTATTCCTCCATTTCATTCAATCTGAGCATTTAGTAAACTTACTCTATAGGAATTGCATCGCGCCTTGGGTACCAATTCCTTCATTGCTTGTGATCAACTTGTTACCATATCATTATCATTGTTGTGAAGTTCATCTTCATTGCAATAAACTATCACAGCCATTCTCTGTTGACATCTTAAAGAAATAAGCAAGGAAGTGCACCTTTTGATGGCCATATTCATACACAAGATCAATTGAGATAGGAAACCAATGGAAGCTATGAAGTATTGAGGTTTGCAAGGTTTTATCTTTGTTTGTTTGATCTTGATTATTTCCCTTTTCATTAAGTTATTGGATATTCTTGATATATTTTATTATTCATTCCAATTATTAATCATCCTTTGTTTTTAGTAGCCAAAAACCTCTATATGTTGGTGCAAGGAAGGGTGATTATTACCTCCCGAAGATGCCTCAACTAGAAATATGAGAATTCAATTTATATTGTCCTAGCCAACCTATGATTTATACTTTCTTTTTAGTCAAAAAGAGTCTAAAACATACAAATTTTTTTAAAAAAAAACCATGAAATCATTCTCTGTGTTTATCGTCTTCTAGCCATAATTGACAAAATGAGATCAAACAAACCAACTTGCAGCCAAGAAACCAAAAGCACCTAAAAATGTGTGAAAACTTTGTAAAAATAGTCAAGAAAACCAGAGCTGCCCATTTACCCTCTGAAGCTGCACATATATTTTGACCTATTGTACATTTACTGTGACTTCCTACGCTTTTGTCACCTATTGTTGTGCATTTGTTTTTCACCAGAACTGTACATTTGTTATGACTTGCTGTAATTTTGTCCTCTATTTTTTTGCATCTATTTTTATGCATCCATGATAGTGAGCATCTCCACCTCTTTTGAGAGAAAATTTTCAACCTTTTTGGGTACCCATTTTGGTCTTGTGTCAGTTTCTATGGAGATGACAACCGAATTAGAAGAATTTTCTCAAGAAATCCAATACTTGAAATTGTAATTAAGCTTAGACACCTTGCCCCAAGATTGTATAGCAATTGTTCAACAAATTCAAGCCATACAATAGCAGTTTGGAATCTTACAAACTTAGCATGTCAGTACTAACTACGCCTCATCCTAGAATCATACATCCTTTTCCTATCTTAATGATACTCGTGACAATGTGAGCACCACCTCAAGTTGGAAATCATATACCACTCTGTCTACTAGTCCTTCTTCACCATCTTCTAAGACACATATCCGAAAGCATACTAGTCCTACACCAACATCTCCATTGTGTTCCCCAACCTCTAAATGGACAACCAAAAAATCTTCAAATCATTTTTGGGAAAGATGTTTTCCAAATTTACACAACAAAAGAAAATCTATGGAGATCTCCAAATCCACCCATTCCTTACCTCATTCCTCTATCCATACACCTACCAATGATGTGATCTAAGGGCTACTAGAAGAGAGTCAACCATGTCCCCAAATTCTAGTCCTTGACCTTATCAAAGAGCCTTCAAACATGTCTATTGTACCAACCTCATCATGTACTCGGCAACCCCTCGAGCATGTTGAAAAATCTCCTACCATGAACCAAAGTCAAGGTCCATCACACCTTCATATTGTTGACCAAGTTCCTATCCAAGAGACCTGTACCTCCACTTCAATTCAAGAATACCAAGCATTATGTCAAGAGCACACTTTAGAGCATGTGGAAACATCAACCCCTTGTCTAAATCAAGATCAAAGCACCCACATCTAACACATCCATAAACTTTATCTTTTCGATGATCCTATACCTATACACGAGCAAGAAATCTAATTTCAAACCATTCATAACCTATATCTTTTCCATGATCAAGATACTACCTTTGATGAAGAGGCTATTCATGAGCAACTTGATCAGGCTATACATGAACATGAGATCCAATTTCAGCCTCCCCATAACCTATATCTTTTCTATGATCAAGATATTATCATTGATGAAGAACCTATACAAGAGCACATTAATCCCTTCAAACTTAATCCTATCTATGATCAAGATCCCATCTATGATCAAGATTCTATCTATGATCAAGATCCCATCTATGATCAAGAGCCTATCTATGATCAAGAAGATGATGATGATCCTCTTAGTCAACATTATGCATTCCATGGTCCTGAGCTTATAACCCCATCTAGTCCTATCCAAGATCCAACAACTTCCACTGATGAGACACTTTCCTCCCAATCATGCATAGAAGGTCAAACCAATAATAATCTTCCGCCATCCATTATCTACCATGCTGTAGATCACCCACCATACATCCTTGGTCTTACCACCTTCATTCATGAGTGTTCCTCCTTAGAAAACTAGAAACCATTATCCTCTATCTCACCTCCTCCATCCAATAAGGAACTCGTGTCTAGTATTCCACCTATACACAATCCCGTTGTCCATAGCATACTCCAACATATGAACTATCAAGGTAAAGGCTTAGGCCTTCATGAGCAAGGTATTTTGGAGCCTGTCCATGTCAATGTTCCTCCTATTCACATGGCCTTGGATACACACCCCAAGGTGAACAAATTCAAGATGTTGGTACTTCTTCCACTCCTCCTAAATCCACCACTTCCCATCACAAATCCTTTCATATGCCAAAAATGTATGTCACCATTCCACCTCCATCATCCTGTAATTGTCAAAAGCATGTGACCATACACCTTTCATCATCCAATCTACCTCCACTACTCCCAACTCCTGATATCCCTCCATGCATTTTCCACCACTTCTTCCAACACCTAATCCATCCATCTATAAATCCTCTAACAATCCCAATCATGGCCAACAAGTGCACATGTTGTCTAAACAAAGAGCTTCCACAAACCTCACTTCCACCATCTCAAGAGAATTCAACAATAAAAATCTGGATGTCTCTACCTATGAAGTCAAAAATCCTAAGAGTCCTCATGACCTAGGACATAAAAGCCAAGAATCAAAGAAACATCCTTCTTGAGAGCTACATACACCCACACACCTATATGCCAAACCAAAAAAGGTATGGGTCTACATCCAATAAATAATTACCTTTGAAGCTACATAAAAGTTGCATACACCCAAGCCTATACCTTCACAGGTACTATCTAAAAGCAAAAGGGTTTGGGTACCTAAGAAAAAAGACCTCAAGTTTCATGAGGCATTCACCTCTCAAGAATCCCAACCATCCGCTTTCTCCCATTACATCCAAAAATATCAAATTCTTCCATCCCACATGACAAGCAAAAAATTAAAAAAAACTCAGTCTATGTGGATCCCTACATGCCTAAGTCATTCATCCACAAGAAAAAGTCTTTGCTGCTTCCTACACTACTTTCTCATCATATGCCTCAATGTTTATAATGGTATGTGCAACCATTGGTCATGATTCCCTTCCATTCAACAACATTTCCATATACCTCTACCTCCCCTTCCTTCCACTATTATCCTACATGTCTTCCCCATCCTACTTCCATGGTCCATTCTTTTCCATAAGATTTCCATCCATATTCCACATCGTCATCCACTATTGCACCTTCCATAATATGCTATCTAATATTCCTCATCTCCCTTTCATGCAATCCCCTACCAACATCTATAGGAACACTTAACTTTTTTTTGAAATAGGAAAATGTGGATACAATCCCCTAGCAACATCTAGCGGGACTATCACCTTTCAGGGAACTAGGTACTTAAGTCTCTCCCTATTTGTATCCACCTTCTCCTATTTCAAAAAAAAATAAAAATAAAAATAAAAATAAAAATAAAAAAAGTAAAGAAAAATCCCTTCATCCAATGGTGAAAATCTAGCAAATAGGCGCCTTGGATCAGTACCATGATGAAAATCTGGCAAACAGGCATCATGTGTAAGTTAATATTCTACGTCACCTACACATGGGGACACCTTGTCTCATTGGAATCTCACTTCTCTCCTATCAGTTTCCTTCCATACCATTTCCTTTCCTATCCTTCTATCCATTACCTACCTATACTGTACAATTTATCCATCCTAATCTTCCATTCCTCTATTCATTGATCTTGATAAAGATTGGCAACACAATATTGACAAATGTTTTAGATATCTCTTGACATACCTTATCCCTCCAAGACACACAAAACCTACATTATCTTCTCATCCTTGTATTGTCATAAACATTGCCATGAAAAATCCTAAGTATTTTACCTATAATGGGGCACATTATTCTTATGCGACATAGTCCTTGGAGAGCCCATGCTTGATTCCTTCTACTTAACCATCCATAACTACTATCACCCCTCCATCTGTGTATCCATGGTGTTTCCTTGTCATCAATATCTAGCATTAAGGCCATGCATAATGTCATCTTATCTTATCATGGCTTGATACTCTATCTCTTTTGTCACCTTATCAACTAAGGTTTTATCCAGTATCCTATACTCAGTGTCATCCTAGCAAAGCGCATGTGTATCATAGGGTTTACATTGAACTACATTGCCTCTACATCCTCACATAGGCAAGGCCATTATCAATGTGCCCCTGAGGCTCTGCTTCCTATTTATCCCATATCTTGTCATCTACCCTCTAGTTCATCCGCATCCATGGTCCAAGTCCTAAAGTACGTTGCCTCTACATTATCACGTAGGCAAGGCCATTGTCAATGTACCCCCGAGGCACTAGGTCAGTCCCTTAGGGTCAGTTTCCCCAATAAGGATTGTAGTACCATTCACCAGATGCAAGCGCATACAAGAAAAGCCCATTTCCAAACATAATTTTTGACGCAAGACATAAACCTATCCAAAGGTAAAGCAAAGGAAAAAGCAAACCGATCCAAACTGATTCTATCTAAATTATGGCAAGAAAGATACACCTAATGCAAGAGTGTTTTGTTTCAATTAAAGTTATGTCTTAAAGTCTTCACTTTTTGTTATCATGTTTCCTATGCTACTCAAGGATGCCAAAAGCTAGAGATGCTATAATGGGGGCATGATTCTTTTCTTTGTTTGTTGCTTGTGGGTTTATCTTTAGTAATGTGAAGCCTTGTCTAAGGACATGATCAACATAATGATCATTGAGGACATCAGAGGACTAACACGAAACACGTATAATCCTTGTCTATTGATACAAAATAAATACCTAGGTAATCTCGGTTCAATTATACCTAGATTCTTGTATTAACTTGCTAAATCAAAACCCATGAAGTGATGCTTACATCATCTCGGTTTAATTATACCTAGATGCTTGTATTTTCTTAAAACATTTCAAAAACACAATTTAAAAACAAACAAGCCCAATGATGAAATAAACACTTCAAAATACTTGGACTATCAAGATTGTAAAAACCATTTACATCCACTCACATCTATTCACATCCGCAAAGCATCCATACCATATCCCTTACAAATAAAGATCCAAAGCATAGAGTACCAAATAAAAGCTTGTGATTCCTTCTATCGAGTCATTCTTCTATCAGTCTTCTATCTATCATGCTATCTCTTGTCAACAGTTCTAGCTATTAGTCCAAGCAATGATCCAAATGCAATTCTATCCTTAATCCATATCAATCAAGTCAAGTCAATCTTGTCAAATGATCTAATCACAATCAATGGTCTTGATCATTGTCTAGTCGTAAACCAACTTGATCAATTAAAACCAAACATTTGCCTTAGACATGATGTAACATTGTCAAAATTAGACCAATACATGTGTCTTACATGATATGTTTCATTTCCTGAAACCAGACACTATAATTTGTGTTTCTCTAGGGATCTATCATTCCCCACCATGACAACATGCATGCAGTGTGGGTCTAGGGATATATCATTCCCCTCCATGACAACACTGTCATATTTTGTTATCACTATATCGGTGGTTTACTGCTTGACATGGGTAATACCTTGTTTACTCTTATATCCTTTGTGCATACTCACTTACTCACTTGTGTGTGTTATCATTCTATCTTGCATAGCATATCATTCATCTCTTTTCTCCCCATCAACCATTTTCTTCGAACCTAACCTATTTTTCAGCTTCCTCATCATGAGATTTTCCATCTCACACCATCTAGCTTCTTCCTATACAATCTCTCGAGGGGGCATCGTATCATCAATAAACATGTTCCAGGGGCAAGCTGGGGCATGTATCATTTTTAGAAAACTTATTCTTTGAAACAATGTGATAAAAAACATTGATTCAAAGAGGGGCAAAATGTATACACCTAAAAATGACACGACTCGGTCTACATAAATATTCTTAATATTTATTTAAGTCAAATTCCTCTATCAATAAATAAATAAATAAAATTATTTATTTGATTCATATTCCTCCAACAATTAAATAAAATCATTTATTTAATTAAACTCCTCTAATATCTCCAACAAATTAAATAATACCAATTATTTATTTAGTTCCTCCAAATTCATTCTAAATTAAATAATACAAATTATTTAATTGTTTCTTCCAATAATATCTTCTCTAAATTTAAATAAATCAAATATTTATTTAAGTTGTCCATTTTTTCTAAATTGAGTTATCTCTAAATATAATTCAATCTTTGTGCACATGCAATTGAATATTCCAAATATTTAATTTAGATAAAATATCTTATCATCCTCATGCAATGTTTATTCCTCTAATTCTAATTAGTTAACTCTTCTATCTGTTTTCTTAATTGATTTATCTCTTCAGTTAACTCTTTCTTCTATTTTATTAATTCCTCTCATGCAAAATTGACACATGTCCTCTTCCTATTCATGCACATTCCTCAATCGTTCTATACTATTGATTTTCTTATTTTTTCTATATTGTTGATCTTCTCTCTCACAAGTCTATAACTACAATCCTATTCCTCCATTTCATTCATTCTGATCTTTTAGTAAACTTACTCTGTAGGAATTACAGCATGCCTTTGGCACCAATTCCTTCATTGCATGTGATCAACTTGTTTCCATATCATTATCATTGTTGTGAAGTTCATCTTCATTGCAATAAACTATCACAATCGTTCTCCATTGACATCTTGAAGAAAATAGCAAGGAAGTGCACCTTTTGAGGGCCATATTTGTACACAAGATTGATTAAGATAGGATACCAATGAAAGACATGAAGTAATGAGTTTTGCAAGGTTTCTTCTTTTTTATTTGATCTTGATTATTTCCCTTTTCATTCAGTTATTGGGTATTATTGATATATTTGATTATTCATTCCAATATTCCCATACTGCCTATAAACACCACAACTCCCTACCACACTTCTTGTTATTGCAGGTTACAAATATCAGATATGGAGAAAGTGGAGTTGCAGGGAAGGAGGCCAGACATTGAGGATTTTGGATCTAAAAAGAAGAAAACACTATGCAAGATTTCATGACAAGGGCATCATCAACCTTGACCTGCATTCCTAGATCATGAAAAATAGAAGATACAATAGAGATTAGTATCAGAAGGAGATCAAGACTTTGTGGAAGAAGTAGCACGCTAGACTAAGCCACCATCACCATTGTCCCTGACTTTTCCACTTTCTGAATTGTGAAAAATAGTGAGTTAAGGTACTCTTCCCTTTGTCTAATTCATGTAGTATTTGTCATAATTCAAATATTTGATATTTTTTCCCTAAATTAGGGTTTCAAGAGAATAAAATCATTAGTTAACAATCTTGTATGATCACATCTAAATTTCCCAATAGAAAACCAAGTGGCAACTCAATTCTGATAGTTGACACTCCTCTTGATAGGAGAAGCACTCTGTTGAAAAGCCCTTGAAATGTTTTGTGGAAAGGAGGATTCAAACTAAAACAACAACCCCATCAAATACATCATCCCCATTTTCATATAAAACATTTTGGTGAACCCATGTTATTGTACTTTTGGCACCTTATTCAGTGTTGCTTGATAGGTTTGCATTCATTCATTTTACTACATTTGAAAATTTATAAAAAATTGATAATTGAAAAAATGGATTATAAGGATTAATCTTTGGCATAGTTTGCATTCATTCAATTGAATTTAATTAAATCTCTTATTTTTATATCATATATTAAATTCATCATCATTCAATTCATTATTTTCAATATTGCATTTGAAAAAGTACAAAAAATTTGAAAATTTTTGAAAATTTGTAAAAATTGGCATATTAGACTTGTATTTTTATAAAATTTGAATTAATTGGCATCTAAATTAAATTAATTTATTTTATTTTTATTATATCTAATCCAAAATACAAAAAATCATCATTTACAATTCATTTGCATTGCATTTGCATGCTTGATTTGTTAGAAATTGCTTGAAATTTTGCATTTTCATGAAAACCTAGTTTTGCATGAGCTAGGGTTGTAGTCAAAATATTCTTTCAGATTTTACTACCTTTTAAAAATTCTCATTAGGTCTGATCTCTAATTATAGTTTTCCATCATAGTGGCCTCCATGTGAAATTTCATGCCTAGGGTTTGAAAACTTACATTTTTCACTAGATTTGACCTTATCATCTTCCTAGATTTGCACTCGAAATGTGTTGTGAAGAATTTTGCTGCACTAATTAGATTTTATTAGAATTATCATCTGATTACCCTTCTCAATTTCCTTACAACACCCTTTCTTTTGGGTAGTTGCATTGAAATTTTGTGAAAATTTGTATATTTTTGCTATTTTTGCACTAGGGTTTGATCTACAGTGGCACTCTAGGCATGTTGTAACAGATATTTTGACATTAGGTGGCTGTTATTAATGTTATATTTTTCTTTCCATCATCATTTTCCTTACAACATCCGTTTCTCTACTCTTTTGCATTGAAATTTGGTGAAAAATCACATATTTTGCCCTATTTTCACTAGGTTCTAGCTTGTTGGGCTCATAGAGTTGCTTCAAAAGTGTTTTGTGAAAGGTATTCTTGAATTAGTGGACTGTTTTTAGGCATATATTTTTTTGTCCCTTTTTAAATCCTCACAACACTTTTTCTTTCACTAGTTTGCATTGAGAAAAGTAAAAAAATCAAGCATTTTAGAGCATATTTGGCATCACTATTGCATTGCCTTTTTGCATGAGTTCTGGAGGATCTTCAAAATATGATTTATACTCATTTTCAATCTTACAAGACATTTCATTATGCTATCTCAATACTCTTTGGAATCTTTACATGCATATGTCACAAGCTTTGATAAGTTCTACAAATTCCTTAATATGAATCCTCATGTTCTCACTTACATACAAGCTATATATCACAAGGATATATTTACATGATCTTCATTTCAAATCCTTGACTATGTATCTGATTTTGATAACTTCATATCTTTAATGAATACATACCTTGCGGTAGTAAAAGATCTATCAAAACACATTGAGAATTGTGAATGTGAAACTCCTTATACCGCTTTGAAATTCATAGCTAAAACATGTCAAGACGACATAAAAAAATGATTTGTTATATGAAGATATACTAGCACAAGAGGATGAAATCATTGACACATTCCTAAACATCAACCTGCCCTCTTTGGAAAATGAAACATCAATAGATAAAGGGCTTCCTCCTAAGAAGGACTCTTCATGGGTAGAAAAGGAATATGGTTGTGTAGGGGGTACCTAGTGCACCTTCTTACTTAAAACTAGCTATAACAATTCGAGGACCACCTTGACCTAAGAACTACATCTACAAATATGGACAACAAATTTCTCAACTAAGTTAAGGTGTTCAAAATGTCTTACAACAACCACACCACAATGTGATTTCTCACACATATAACAGCAGTAATAACAAGAAAATTAAACAAGAACTGCATGTGCTTGTCTCTCTTCCATGTTCTCAACTTATGCTCCCTCCACCACCTCATCTTACTCATAAAAGTGGTCAAGAATATGATCTTGTCGAGAAGCTTCATGCTACTCCAGCTAAGATCTCTCTTTGGGATTTAATACAAAATTTACCTACATACCATGGAATGCTCTAAGAAGATTTACAAAAGGTGATTGTACCCCCTACTGCTAAGCTGATTTATGTGGCAAATATGTTGTATAGTATAAATACAAAAAAAAATGGATATTCTCTTTCAAACATATGAAATACCATCAGCAAAAGATGAATATGATCCACTTATGATCTATGTCACGATAAATAAAAAGTTAGAAAAATGAGTTATGATTGATAATGGATCGGCCTTTAATGTTTGTAGCATAAACTTATTACATAAAATTAAGATTAACACATCTTTAATCAAACCAGAAAGGATCAGCATTCGTGCCTTCAATAAAGTTGGAAGACAATCTATGGGCATGATAATTTTACCTGTAATGGTTGGACCTATGACATTAGATACTCTTTTTCATGTTATGCTTGATTCACTCTCATATAATATGATTCTTGGTAGACTAGGGATTCATGCCATGGGAGCAATCCCGTCTACCCTTCATCACTCAATAAAGTTTATTTATCAAGACAAGGTCCACATCGTCAAAGCCAATCCTGACCCAAATAATTGTTCACATATTGAAAAGAAAAAACAAGTTAACAATCATTCAAGTTTGAACAACTTATGAGTGGATTCTTCAAGACCTCTTGATAACGTTGTGCAACACTCTCAACCATCAAATGCACTTGTTGGTGATGATGGGGGTTCATTAAATTTTAATCCTTGAAGTATAAGGGAATATAAACTTAGTAACCCTAACATATCAAAATTTGCATCAATATCATCCAAGCAATCTTTTGAAACACCTATGAAAAGCAAAGCCTCCTTGATAGAAAACAAAGACATCACTCTTACTTATACTATAGATTATGATACCTATGAGGCTTCACTATCTTCTAAGGAACTGACATTCCTCTATGGTAAAGGATTTAAAATTCTTTATAACAATTGTTACTATGTAGGTAACAGATGTGGTGTAAATCAACAAGGGATTTGACTACCTATAGAACCTACTTCAAGACATTACTCAAGTGACATTGGATATAATCCTTTTAAAGAAAACAAAGCCTCATGTTAGCCTAAACTAAATATTAATATGATATCAACAAGACCAAATAAACATGCAAGATATCCTAAGCTGATAATCCACACTTGTTGTAGAGAATATTATAGTAGCTCTCAAGGGTGGCCTCTTCCTAGATATGTGTGTTCTTAACATTAGGATTTGACAGGTAAGTATCTTGAACCCTTTACCTATGTGATGTGCTTCCCCATGATGTGTTACGTGTTGTTAGGCCTCCTAGAATGACCCTTGATGCTCTTGTAAGGTCAAGAATACTAGGAGACTTCCTCTATTGTGACCTTCTTCAATTTGTATCATCATTCTTCTGTATCTCCTCTCTTCTTATTTCATTGTTGTGTGTTGTGTCTTATAGACATAGCATTATGGTTGGTGAATTGGAGGCACCCTCCTATGTGATTATCCCTAAGGCACTTCTTATCCTCTCTAATTTATTGTTTACCTTCCTCTATTGTTTCCATCTATGTGGTAGATGATGAAAAACATATTATATTGATGCAGACCTAGTGTCCCTTTAGCAAGAAATCAAAAATTAGACTTAGTTCCTATATGGCGATGGGGTTGTAACAAATTATCTGACGCTTGGCTAGTGGAATCACTTTGTGATTTCTCTATCTTGATGTTGATGTCAATGTTATCTTATCTTGCTAACAACACTTTAACAATACTTTTGCTTTGTGCACTTTGTTTATCATGAATATTGCCTTGCTTGGCTCTTTCATGTAGTTGGTCATATGCATTATTATTTATCATGATTATTTGGACACTAACACTTTTCTTACAGGGATGTGTTTGTGGGAACACTCGATGATCGTAAAGAACATGTAACCTTTGAGGTGAATGGACCTTGCGAGAGCTCATGTTCCCTTGTGTGTTTTCTTCCTTACCTTAACATGCTTGATATCAGTACACGATATCAACCACCTTAAAGTGGGGGAATATATAAGGTAAGTTGTCTGCTTTAGATCATAGTAAAGCATGTTTGAACAATTTGAAAATTAATCAATCATTTAAGCCCCTTGTAGAGGTGAGATATCAAGCATATCCTTTTATCTTAGGCCCTCATTGCAAGGTAGGGATGGTGTATTTCTTGGAGAGATTGCACTATCCTATCATTTTCAAAAGTCCTCATCATGAGGCAGGGAGCAGTTTTGTTACTAACTAAACCTTTAAGCATGTTTTTAGTAGTTCTTGTGGTGAAGTACAATCATCAATATGTGCCTATAATATGCCTGAGATAGTGATGAATCTAGTAATAGTTTCACTCCATCACTTGTCTACCATATTTTCTCTATGTCTTCAACATGTGTGTGTATGGCATGCTTGTTCTCAAAGTGCAAGAGCGGTGGCAATGACCTCCTCTACACTTTGGTATTTGTTTGGTGTGTTTTTTCTCAAGGTACAAGACCAGTGATCAACAACTCCTCTACACCTTGGGATTTTGTATGGCGTGTATATTCTAAAAAAGTGCAAGACCAGTGGTGAATAGCTCCTCTACATGTTTTGGGATTTGTTTGATTACTTTCCTTGTACTTGCATTTTGCATTTCATATGGGAAAATCAAAAAGAAAATAATCACTGCATTTAGTATATTCTCTTTGCTATATGTGTCTTCAATGATGTATTCTCCATGTTTTGTGTGCATGTAACTATCTTCTCCATGTTTTGTGTGCATGTCATTGTCTTCAATGTGTTTGGTGTGTCTTCTCCATGCCTAGTGTGTTTGTTGTGTTTGTTGACCTTACTTTAATGTATATATTTAACTTGTGTTTAATACATATGTTAAAGTGGGGGCTAAATATTATGTCAGAAAAATGCACCCTTGCAGGATTTTTCCTAAAGTTTTAGCTCCCAAGTCTTTAGATTTCCATTTAGAGCATTTTGTATGATAATTTAGACTCCCGAGGAGAAAACCCTTGGGTCTTGTGACAAATAGGACTTAGGGGGTGCTATGTTAATGATCCTTGAGCAAAGATAGGAGGGTGGGCAAGGGCACTAGTGCCCTAGTCCAACCCTATTTTGGGTCTACACTAAATTTAAATGTTAGTTTTTGTGACCATTATTTGGTCTCCAGCCCAACATCATAAGTTTCAAATAAGAAATTCTTGGCGGGAATCTTAGTAGTTGCATATAAAATAATGTTTAGGGTTTCTTTTGCAAACTAGAGGATGTCTATGTTTCAAGAACTATTGGCATACTTGTGATCTTCATTGTGTTGTAGAGAATAGCATTGTTATTGTGTTTGTTTTTGTAGGTTAGGTTACATCTTCTCCTCATGGCATTGAAGAGCATCTTTCTTCCATGAGAGCTTCATCATCAAGGTGACATTTATTGTGCTTTATCATCATTATCATTTGGATTTTTCCTCTGTCCCACAAAGAGACGCACTCTCTCTCACAATAGTGTTCAGAAGACTTGAATGTCTCTCCAGGGCTTGACTGAGACAAGCCTCTTGTTTAGTAGGTAAAATTTGGATAGAGTGATAGAATGGGTTTTTGATTTGGTTTATGTCTATCCTCCTTTCACCTAAAACATTCAAGGACCTTGGGTCAAGTCGAAATGTACCATCAGGTCCTTGATCACTAAGAATGTAAAGAAAATTAGATTTGTGTGATTTAATTGCTTGATTATGCCCAATTATGCTTAAAACCTTAATTATGCAAATACAAAACCAAATTGAAAAATTACTGAAAATGCCGCTACAGGAAGATGTAAAATAATAGATAAATGTGTACCAATTTTTGAAGTTCAGGGGGTAGAACAACTGGGAACTAATGAGTAGGCACCATAGTCTAGTGCCCTGATTTTTGTCAAGATCTGGGAGCTTTACCTGCAACCTATTCCTGTTGTCTCAGAGATTTCTTTGTTCCAGGTTCTGAAGGACTAATGAGTAGGTGCCCAATTCTGAGTCCCTATTTTTAGCTTTGATTTACAATTTTGACACTTTGCAACCCTTCTCTACAACTCCACTTTTCCTGCTTCTTCAACTTGTAACTTGCAATCACAAGAAAATGCAGAGGGGGTTATGGTGTTTAGAGGATTGCCTCAGTCAAGCCCTAGAGAGACATTCAAGTCTTTCAAACACCATTGTCAAAGAGAGTGTGTGCCCTTGTGAGCTAGAGGTAAAAACCAATGATAAATGCTTGAAAACACAAATGATATCACATTGTAGTGAAGATCTCATGGAAGGAAGAAACTTTTCATTCCATGAGGAGATGGATGCTCAAATTTAAAAATATAAACACATAAATGACACAAAATTTGCTCTTCCACACAATGAATGCATTTAATCACCCTCAAAATGTCAATGCTCACCCAATTTCTATGTAGTTTTCAAATAATACCTAAAGATTGTAATATATGCAACTATAACCATTCTCGCCAAGAATTTTGTAATTCAAACTTACCATGTTGGCCTAGGAACCAAATAATGGTCATAAACTGCCACTTAAAATTTGGACCTACCCCAAAATAGGGTAGGACTAGGCACAAGCACCCAAGTCCTCCCCCTATTTTGGGTAAGTTATAGCTCAAGGGATCCCCTTAGGTCCCATTTATCATGATACTTAGGGGTTTTCTCATCAGGATGCCAAAATATGATGCAAGATGTCCTAAATGCAGTTCAAAGAAATAGGAGCTAAACCTTATGTGGGAAAATCCCCCAAGGGGACATTTTTTGACATTAAATTTAGCCCCAATTTAATGTATGTATAAATGCAAGGCCAATACATACATTAAAGTATGGTCAACAAGCATAGCAAACATGCCAAGAATAGAGAATACACGCCAATCACAAAGAAGACAATAACAGGCACACAAAACACATAGAAGACAATTACAGTCATGCAAAACATAAAGAAGACATCATTGAATATAGAGAAGATAATAAATGCATGGAAGACATGAATGGTTTCTTTTCTTTTTCTTTTTTCATAGATATATGACATGTAGATGCTAGTACAAGGAAAGTAAACACACAACCTATAATGCAGGAAGTACTCATTGCAATAGACTTTACACTAGATATGGGGTAACAGACATGCCAAAAACACCACCCAAAATGTAGGAAGTACTCATCATACTAGTCTTTAAACTATATATGGGGCAAAAAACACACCAAACAAATCAAACATGCCAAAGACACAAACTTTGAAGACACGAAGAAAACACGACAGACAAGCAATGGAGTGTTCCTATTTCTAGGTTCATCACCATCTTAGGCACATTACAAACACACACCAATGATTAGGCTTCACCACAATAATCACTAAGAACCACTCCCTGCATCTGCAAAGGACTTTTGAAAATGTTAGGATGTGCACTCTCCTCGAGAAATACACCATCCCTACCTCCGTAGACTGCTTGAGATGATTTATGATTGATTAATAGATTGCAAGCAAAACTCAAAGTGCAGGAGGGATTCTTCACCATCAGTCTTTAAGATTGAACCTGAGGACAAGCACATTGCTAACATCTACAATAAATAGTTTACCTTATATATGCCCCCACCTTAAGGTGGTTGATATCAAGTATTGATATCAAGCACATTAAGGTAGGAAGAAAACACACAAAGGAACATAGAATCACACAAAGCCCATGCCCCCCAGAGGTGACATATACTTTCTAATCATCAAATGTTTCGACAAACACATCCCTGGAAGAAACATGGTAGTGTCCACAAAAATCATGATAAACAACAACATCAATGCATATGATCAATCACACAAAGAGAAAAGGTTAGATGACGAATTAGGATATCGACTATAACTGTGAGGCTATACTATGAAAATCTCAAAACTAAGTGTCACCAAGGTAAGATTCAAGGACAAACAAACTATGTGGAGCAGCAGTATTGTTATGTTTTTTAAGTGAGATAAGACACCATCAACATCACTATGTAGAAAGCAAGGACTACTTCTACTAGCCAAGCCATCGTCATATTAGGAACTGAGTCCAATTTTGTTAGGAATTAAGGTGTCTCAACCTTGGTAATTCCTTTTATTATTTTCATTGTATTTATTTATTTATTACCTATGTTGTAAATTAAATTGTAAATTCATCTTATCATCTTGTGGGATGTGGCATGGTGATGTGTCATCCTACATGGAAGATGGTAACATCTAAGTTTGTCCTCACATGAGGAGATAGGTGTCCCACTTTGTGGTAGGAGTATTTTGCCATGTGTCAGCATCTTTGATGTTGTGTAAGTGAATATTGACTAAAATAGTCATGACAAATTCCTATGACAAAGTTATGACATGTAAGAGTCAGAAATAGGAGATTCTATGATAGGTGAAGACATGTGTCAAAGAGCATCCTTGAAAAAGGAATCTTTGGGCACCCTAAGGTGGACTATGATATGTTGTAAGAGAATATATTATTTAGAGCCTATGTATTATAGATTCTCTTACAGTTGTAAGTTATGACAGCTATGATAGATTCCATGATGGTTGTAAGAGTCGTAAGAGCATCTATCATAGCCCATTTTGGAAATGGGTTACCTCTTTGGGATGGGGTGTGTGGACAAGTGTTAGAAGCATCTTACAATGTTTAACAAGTATCCATAGGCATGGGTTTTAGACTGAGGCCAAGTTGGATGCCCATTCCATGATAGAGGCAACTTTCCATTGTATTTTCTATATAAACAGGTGCTTTGGGTAAGAGATGCATTATGTGATTGACGGTACTGTTATGCCACTGAAATACCTCTAGATATGAGTGTCAAAGACTCCTAAGAGCTTGCATTGCAAGTCTATTGTAAACAACATTTAGATTTGTTAATACATTGTGCAGGTTTTGGAGTGTGGGGTTTTTCTCCCAAAAGGATTTTCCCCATGTTAAATCTTGTCTCTCTTCTTCTCTATCATTCTATGTGTATGTTGTTTTATGCAATATTTCTATTATTGGGTTGATAACACTGTAATTGTAAGGATTTCAAACAATTTGGACTCTACTTCCCTCATTAGATTAGCATAGGAAGTGTGTTCCACATACCTTGCTTACTTTCAGTTGGTATTAGATCTTGATCAACTTTGGTCCTAGTTGTTGGTTAGGGGTTTTTTGAGCTGATCTTAGTTTGAGTGGGATTCCTTTAAAGAGTATTTTGTAACCTTGTTGTAGGAAAGAGATGGTAGGCACATCTTGAATAATCAAGGTGGAGAAATTTAATGGCACTAATTTTGAGTTGTGGAAACTCAATATGGAAGACTACTTGTTGATCGTGACCTATGGGAAATTGTATCCAGTGTAAAACCAACCACAATGTCACAAGCAGATTGGGATTTCAAAGATTGAAAGGCTAAGGGTCTCATAAGACTCAGTCTAGCTAATTTTGTCTTGTTAAATGTCCATGAGGAGAAGAACACAAAAGACCTTTGGAAGAATTTGGGTGATGTTTATCAGGCTAAATCCCTGGTGAACAAACATTTCTTGAGAAAGAAGTTGTATTCTCTAAGGATGGAGGATGGAGGATTAGTTGCAGATCACCTAAACACTTTCAACATGTTAGTTGCACACTTGACATCCATTAGTGTGAAAATGGAGGAGGAGGATTGTTGCATGACCTTGCTTTGTTCTTTGCCAGACTTGTGGGATCATCTTGTTATGGCTATTGGGAGCACCACATCGACATTCGAAATGGATGAAGTGGTATCTACGGTATTATCTAAAGAGATGTAGAGAAAGTCTTCTAAATCAATCAAAGAGGCTCTTGCGGTTCATGGAAGACCCAAGGAGAAAGGGAAAAAGAAGGACAAGAAAGCTGAGAAGGGCAGATCCAAATCTCCTAGAAAGTCCAAGGCTCTCTGTTAGAACTATGGAAAAATTGGGCATTTATGAAAGGAGTGCAAAGAGGACAAGAAAAAGAAGAAGAAAGTGTTGGGATAAGGTGCCATTAACCTTGTAAATCCCCATATTGTATTTATTCTATTTTTTATATGTAATTTGTAATTATCCATGAGGAGATGTACTAGTTTCATTGGCAGGGGTAATTTCAGAGTCATCGGAAGTTATTATGGAGTGAATTTTACTATTGGCAAATGTAAAAAATCATGGTGAATAAGGATAGGTGTGCTCCCTTAAGGAATATACTATTTTTGACATGTATGACAACTATCATAATGTTTGGTGAGTGAATCTATGACAGCTGCAAGTTGTCCTAAGATTATGTGATAGTATGACGCATATGATAGATATGTCAGTTGTATATTTACTATATTTAGCCCAAGGTTCCTATCTTGGAAAGATACTCTTTTGCTGGAATCTATGATGGTTATGACACATCATAAGATGTTGTAAGAGGCCAGATTTAGTCTTGGCCACCCAACCTTTGCATTGTTGTTTTTGGACAAGTGGAAGGTGCTTGTAAGATGGCATTTAATATTTGTATGTTGGGGAATCTCATGAGAGAGAAGGTGAATTCCAAAGATGAGTTAGAAAATGTTTCTATAAGTATTCTTCATGTAATAGTTTAGACAATATAGATTTTAGGTACTTAGGTACTACCGGAATGCTGTCGGATTGAAGACTGGTGGAGAGAGTTGAAGTGTTGATGTATTGTAAATCATTTCAAGATTAATACAAACATTGGGACTCTTTCTTGTGTGGAGTTTTTTACTTGAAAGGGTTTTCTCCATGTTAAACATTGTGTTAGGTGTTTATATTTCCGATTTTGCATTTATATGAAGTATAGTTTTGTTTCTGTGTTACAATCTCCATTAACAACACACAGTTAAAGATTGTAGAAATTTATATTGAATCAGATTTCTATTGAAGTAGTGTTTCTTTCATTTCTAACATTTAGTGTGAATGGGTAAATGGATTGATCAATTAAGATAATAAAACCCAAACATCAATGAAATATGCGAGTAACAAGAATAAACAAATGAAAGCACAAAACTTACAAACTTGTTACCCTGTGGTTTCCATTGCTCACCTATCTATTCTCGACCTTGATGATGAAGATTGGCCCTCAGTGAGCTTGCTTCCTTACTTGTTGACAGTGACAAGAATGGAATGGCTATGATACTTGTTGTGTTGAAGATGAGCTTCAAACACAGGGACAATGAATAGAGGATGTGGGATGGCTAGAATGATTTCTGCATTAGGAGGGTATGAAGAAGGTAATTGAGAAGAATGTGGGCATTATGAAGATACTAGAAGAAGATTTCCTAGAGGAAATTGGGCATGATAAGGATGCCAGAAGAAGTCCCACAATTGCTTAGAGAAGAGTCTTATTTATAGATTTTCTGAAAAGGGAATGGAGGGTGAGGATCAAAAGATGAGATCAATGGCTAGGAATAAAAGTGAATCTTTTATTCATAGTGGATGAATTAAAAAATTATTTTTGGGAAGAGTGGAGGATAGTGGATGAATTAAAAATTCATTTTTGGGAAGAGTGGAGGATAGTGGATGAATTAAAAATTTATTTTTGGGAAGAGTGGAGGATAATTGAATTAAGAATTCAATGAGTGGAGAATAGTGGGGAACAATTGAATTAAGAATTCAATGAGTGGAGAATAGTGGGGGACAATTGAATTAAGAATTCAATTTTGGAGAATAGTGGGGGACAATTGAATTAAGAATTCACCTTTGGATAATAGTGGATATTAGCTAATTAGATATTAAGAATATTTAATTATATGTGCAACATGGCGAGGTTGAAGAGATGAGGTGGATTGATGAGGTGGATTGATGAAGTGGATTTTGTGAGGTGGATTTTAGGACTTAGGACATTTAGAAGGATTTTGGGATTTTAATTAAATAAAATGATTTCTTTTAATTATGGGATAATGAACCAATCAAATAAATTTACAATATTTATTTAATTGACAAAAGAAAATAAGAATTAAGATAAATATTAAAATATTTACTTAATTCGACCTGAGCCAATTTTAGGTGTATACATTTTGCCCCTCTTTGAAGCAATGCATTTTATCACATTGTTTCAAAGAATAAATAGTCTAATAATGATACATGCCCCAGTTTGCCCCTGGTATAGGTTATGATGATAAGGTGCCCCCTCGGGAGATTGGACGGGGAGAAGGCGGAAGGCGTGAGATGGACAATCTCATGATGAGATAGGTTGACAGGGGATGAAATGGTTGAATGCAGAAGAAAGGGATGAATGATATGGAATGCAAGATAAACATGATAACACACACAAGTAAGTAAGCAAGTATGTACAAATGATATAGGAACAAACAAGGTATTGCCCTTGTCAAGTGGTAAACCAATGATATAGATTGACGATGTCTGGTTTCAGGAATGAGATATGTCGTATACGACTCCGTGTCTGGTTTCGACAATATAACATCCTGTCTAAGACATTTGATATGATAGTGTTGTCATGGCGGGGAATGATGGATCCCTAGATCAACACGAAGGATAGTGTCTAGTTTTAGGAAATGAAACATATCGTATAAGACTTGTGTGTTGGTCTGGTTTCGACAATGCAACATCCTGTCTAAGACAATTGATTGATTGATTGATTGAGTTGGTTTACGACTGAACAAGGATCAAGACCATTGATTGTGATTGGATCATTTGACAAGATTGATTTGACTTGATTGGCATGGATTAAGGATAGACTTGCAATTGGATATGGTATGGATATGGATATGAGACGCAATTTGATACAATATGGATATGAGATGTGATTGGATACGGTATGGATATAGATATGGATATTTGTCACCTTAATATAGCAAGTATTTTGAAGCGCTTTCATCATTGGGCTTTATTATGTTGTAAGAAAATACAAGCATCTAGGTATAATTAAATCAAGATGACCTGAGTATTACTTACATGGATTTTGATATAGCAAGTTAATACAAGCACCTAGTCAAAATTGAATCTAGATGACCTGAGTACTTCATGCATTTTTCAATAGACAAGGATTGCCCCTTTTCATGTTTAGACCTCAGAGTCCTTGATGATGTTTTGTCGATCATGTTGTTAGACAAAGGTCATCACATTACTAAAGTTTGATCCACAAGCAGCAGACAAAGAAAATAATCATGCCCCCATCATAGAATCTCTAGCTTTTGTCATCCTCGAGTAGCATAGAAAGGCATGATAGCATAAATAAAGACTCTTAATCTAACCAACACAAAACATTCTTGCATTTAGATGTGTCTTTTTGACATAATTGATATGAGATTTAGCTTGAGTGTTTCAGTATGGTGCTCTATTTTGCCTTGGACAGGTTGATGTTTTTCATCAAAATTTTTATTTGGAAGCGGGCTTTGTTGCTCTTGTTTATCTAGCAAAAGGTATCACAATCCTTATTGGTGGGATGGACGACAAGACATCCGATGGATGGGAAGTGGAGTGGACTCAGATGGATAGAAGGACTAGACATGCAACGAAGGGGAAAGTGGAGCCTCGGGGGCACATGAGAATAATGGCCTTGCCTACGTGACGATGCAGAGGCAATGTAGTTCGGGGCTTGGACCATGGATGGACTAGAGGTAGACAACAAGATATGAGATGGACAGGGAAGTAGAGCCTTGGGGGCGCATTGATAATGGCCTTGCCTACGTGACAACGTAGAGGCAACGTAGTTCGACAAAAACCCTAATGGACCCAAGATATGGATCAGATGAGACATGATATGGAACATACATGGATCAGATATGGATCAAATAAGACATGATATGGATCATATATGGATCAGATAAGACATGATATGGATAAGATATGGAACAAAAAGAGACATGACATGGAATAGATATGGAACAAACAATACTGATGACAAGGAACCACCACGGATATGTAGATGGATGGAAGATAGTAGATACGGATGGTTATGAGGATGGGCAATAGTGGATAGAAGGAAACAAGGATGTGATCTCCAAGGACTATGTCACATAAGTGTAACATGCCCCATTGTAGGTAAAGTACATAGGATTGTTCATGACAATACTAATGATGATAGGAGGATGAGAGGATAATGAATGATTTGCATGGTATGGAGGGATAAGGTATATCAAGAGCCATTCAAAACATTTGTCAACATTGTGCCTCTAATCTTTATCAAGACCAAAGAATAGAGGAAAGGAAGTTTGGATGGATGGACGAGACCAGATAGGTATGTAATGGATAGAGGATAGGATAGGAAATGGTATGAAAGGAAACTGGTAGGAGAAGAGAAATATGCCGATGAGACAAAGTGCCCCCAAGTGTAGGTGACATAGAAGATCAACTTTACACATGACACCTGTTTACCAGGTTTTCATCATGGTACTTATCCAAGGTGCCTATTTTCCTAGTTTCCACCATTGGATGAAGGGATTTTTCTTTACCGTTTTATTTTTTATTTTTTATTTTTTGAAACATTTGGGTAGGAGAACGCGGATATGGAAAGACTCAAGTATAGAGTTCCTTGAAAGGTGATAGTCTTGCTAGATAGATGTTGTCGCATGAACAATGTTAAGTGTTCTCACAGATGTTGGTAGGGGATCATATGAAAGGGAGATATGAGTATGTAGATAGTGGATTATGGAAGGTACGATAGTGGATGATGATGCGGAATACAAAAGGACTTATCCAAAGATGGAAGGAAGGTTTATGCAAAAGCATGGATCATAGGATGAGGAAGATGTGTAGGATAATGGATGGAAGATGGGGAGATGTAGTTATGTGGAGGTGTTGTGAAGTGGAAAGGAACCATGACCAATGGTTGCACATACCGTGATAAACATTGAAGCTGATGATAGGAGGGTGGTGTAGGAAGCAATGGATATTTTTGCTTGGTGGATGAATGATTTAGGAATTTATGGACTCACATAGACTTAGTATTTTTCTAATTTTTGCTTATCATATGGGATGGAAGAATTTGAGACTTTTGGATGGAATGGGAGAAAGTAGCTAGTTGAGATTCTTGAGAGGTGGATGCCTCATGTAACTTTAGGGCTCTTTTCTTGGGTATCCAAACCATTTTGTTTTTAGATGGTACTTGTGAAGGTATGGGTTTGGGTGTATGCAGCTTTTGTTCAGTTTTTGGAGTAATCATTTGTTGCTTGGGGACCCACACCTTTTTCATTTTAGCATTGAGGTGTATGGGTGTATGTAGTTTGTGATATGGATGATTCTTTGATTCTTGGCTTTTATATCCTAGGTCATGAGGACTCTTAGGATTGTTCACTTTATATGTAGAGGTATCCACATATTTGTCATTGATTCCTCGTGGGATGGTAGAAGTGAGGTTGGTGAAATTTCTTTGTTTAGACAATATGTGCATTTGTTGGCCATGATTGAGATAGTTAGAGGATTTATAGATGGATGGATAGGGTGTTGGAAGAAGTGGTGGTAAAAGGCATGGAGAGGTGTTAGGAGTTGGAAGTAGCGGAGGTAGATTGGATGGTGGGATATTAGGAGTTGGAAGTAGCAGAGGGAGATTGGATGGTGGGATATTAGGAGTTGGAAGTAGCGGAGGGAGATTGGATGGTGGAAGGTGTATGATCACATGCTTTTGACAATTATAGGATGATGGAGGTGGAATGGCGACATATGTCTTGGGGATATGATAGTGTTTGTGATGGAAAGTGGTAGACTTAGGAGGAGTGGAGGAAGTACCAACATCTTGAGTTTTCTTACCTTGGGGTATGTATCCAAGGCTGTATGAAGGAGGAGGAACATTGACATGGACGGGCTCCAAAATACCTTGTTCATGAAGGCCTAAGCCTTTACCTTGATAATTCATATTCTGGAGTATGCGGTGGACAATAGGATTATGTATAGGTGCACTAGACACAAGTTCCTTATTGGATGAGGAAGGTGAGATAGTGGTTAGTGGTTGTTGGTGTTTTGAGGAGGAACATTCATGCATGAAGGTGGTAAGACCGAGGATATATGGTTGAGGATTTGTCGCTTGGTCCATAACAGATGGCAAAGGAGTATTACTAGTTTGATCTTCTGCACTTGCTTGAGAGGCAAGTGTCTCATCAAGGGAAGTGGAAGTTGTTGGATTTTGGGTAGGACTAGATGGGGTGATAGGCTTAGGACCATGGAACATATAAAGTGGGCTAAGAGGATCATCATGGTTTGCTTGATCATAGATAGGCTCTTCATTATAGATGGGATCTTGATCATAGATAGGATTTAGCATGATGGGATTAATATTCTCTTGTATAGGTTCTTCATCAACGGTGATATCTTGATCATAGAAAAGACATAGGTTGTGGATAGGTTGCATGAAAGGGATTTGAGCTTGACTTAGACTAGGGTTGGATGTTTCCACTTGCTTTAAGGTGTGCTCTTGACATATCTCTTGGGTTGTTTGAATTGAAGTGGAGGTAGAAGACTCCTGGATAGGCTCTTGGTTGACGATATGGATGTTTGATGGACCTTGACTTTGGTGCATGGTAGAAGGCTCTTTGAGAAGCTCAAGGGGTTGCAGATGACATGAAGGGGTTACTGGATTTGACATGACATTGGAAGAATCTTTGGTAAGGTCAAGGACCAGACTTTGGGGACATGGTTGACATTCTGCTAGTAGTCCTTGGATCACATCCGTCACAGGTGTATGGGTAGATGGATGATATAATGGATGAGCAATAATAGTGGATGATGTTGTAGGCTTAGGACTAGGATTAGGTTGGGGGCTAATTGGATTGGGTGGATTAGGATTTGGATTGGATGAAGGGATAATCTTACCACAATTTATGATGTTTTTGATCAATCTCTTAAGTTTGACACAATGGGTTGTTGTATGGCCCTTATATATGTGGTATGCACAATAATGGTTTTCATTATATCGAGGGGGTTTAAGGATTGGTTCAAAAGGGTCTATCAGTGGTAGCTCAATCAAATTTGTTTGAACTAATTGTTGTACAATTATGTCCAAGGGATCCTGTGCTAGAGGATTGGTAGAACATGGGTATGGAGTTGATGAAGGGCTTGATGGGCTAGAAGATGGACTAGGGGTAGGATCACATGGTGGTCTTATGATAGGACTTGTTGGCTCATGTGTTGGCATGGGATTGGATGGTGAAGGCCACTTATACGATGCATTGGCTAGATTGGTATCTCCCTTGTCAAATGTAATTAAGTCTTTTTATATTAGGCTAGCATGGTTTATATACAAAGGGCCACTTGGACTTGCATGCATGTGGTAAAGCATATGAAGGAGCTTTTGGAGCTCCTCTAAGGTTGACATGATGTCACACAAGTGTTTAAGTCTTAAGTCCTTTTTGGCAAGTGCTTGGTTATGATTCGATGATGATGTGGATTGTTTGGATGAAGTTGATTAGGATGAAGGTGACTAGGATGAAAGTTTATATTGATTTGTTTATGTGGTTGGTGTTTATAGCTTGATTTGGAAATGTTCAAACAAATGATTATGCATATAAACACATGAATCACTCACACAAGACACATAAGCAATTTTTTTTTGACTTTGAAAATGAAATGTGATGATTATTAAGCAAGCACTTGAAAACACATCACAAGCCTAATGTCTAGTCAAGTTGGTATGGCCAATTAGGTCTTAGACTAGATTGCACGAGGTTGACTAGGAATTTGAAAGTGAAATCCTGTCACACAGCTAGGATAAGGGGGTAACCCACCCTTCACCTTCACTTCCCAAAGGTAGAAAGTTCTTTGGGGATTAGCGAAGAGTGATAGGATTCTAATTTCAATAAGGGTGTCTTTCGATTCAGCCTCGGATGAGGTCGTCTCTAGGGGTGATGAAATCCCCTAGCAGGCCTCCTAGGAAAGGGGTTGACAAAAGCAAATCAAGTGAGGTGTTTTTGATCTCCAAGGTCACCTTGTGGTGCGAGGAGAGAGCATAAACACGCACACTTGATTCACACTCACACTTGGTTAATTGCCCTTACAAATTAAAATGTGTGAAGGATACACCAATCAATGGTTCTTATTAGTCTAATTTGAAGATGTGATTGAAGACGCTGGTTGATTTTAAGCCCAATTTCAATGATGTGTAATCAAACAAAGTTTGTTTTAGAAGCCCAAATCAAAATGTGTTTGCAAACAAGATTGAGAGATACAAGATGAAAATGGATGCACCCAGATTTTTGTTCGCTATCCAAATTGATGTTTTTACTGATCCTGATGTTGTTCCAGCCCCAAATGATCACCTGCAAGCCACAAAATCAAAAACGAAGCACATAGACTAGCCAAGATGATCGTTATGTAAAAATCAATGATCTAATAAAATTTGATAAAGAATGAACTGATACAGAGAAATGAAGTGTATAATCAGATTCTAGATGAAATTCCCTACACTTTGAAAAAAAAATTTCACTGAAAAATGATCAAATTTTACTCCAGTTATGTGCGTTTGAAGGTTGCAAGTAGGTTTGACTTTGACTACGAAAAAAACTAATAAAATGGCATAGTCACCTAATAATATCACCACTGTTGTGAAGTGTTCTAAATCCTCTTTCCGATGAGTGTTCGTTTGCGAAATTCTGTCATCGTATGTGAAAGTTGTGAAATTTTGAAAAAACCAGCCTATTTCGCTATGTGGTAATCAAAAAAGAAAAAAAAAAAAAGAAATCCCCCTTTTTTTATTTTTTATTTTTATTTTTTTAAAAATTAATTTTGATGTTTTTTTAATTTGTTATGTTGATTTTTTTTATTTTTTCTTTGCTTTTGATTTTGTGTTTTTTAATTTATGTGTGTGTGTGTGGGGTGGCTGGGCGGAGCGGTGGAGGTGAAGAGGTGGAGGTAGCTGGTGGCAGCGGTCGCTAGGCAGAGGTGGCTGGTGGTGGAGGTTTGGCGGTGCTGTGGGCAGCAGAGGAGAGGTGGCTAGGGGAAGCGGGTGGCACAGCTGAGGCAAGGTGGCGCGGCTAGAGTGGAGGCGACTGGGGGGTAGGTCACAAGGTGGGGGTCCGAGGGTTTGGGGGAGGGCTGGGCCATGGGAGGGAGGGAGGCACAGGGGTGGCGGTGGGAACGGGGTTTGGTGGAGGCTGCGTGGGGGGAAGGGAGGGGAAGCCGCACGGGGGCTGAGGGGGGGTGGTTTGCAGGGTGTTGCGGGGTGTAGGCGAGGGTGTCGAGAGGGGCAGGGGGGAGCTGAGGGTGGGGAGTAGAGGGTAGCTTGGGGGGGATGGGGGATAGGGGCTGCGTGGGTGGTGCGCGGGTGGCGCGGGGGGGGGGGGGGGGGGGGGAGGATAAGGTCGCAAGGTGGGTTTTTTTGGTGTTTTTTTTTTTTTTGTTTTATTTTGTTTTTTTAATAATTTTTTTTTCTTTCTTGGTTTTTTTTTGTTTTGTTTTTATTTTAATAAAATGAAAATATTAAAATGAAAAACACATAAACCGTAATGTTGTTTTTTTTTTAAAAAAAATTTGAATGTTAAAAACAAAAAAGACCCCAATGTTTGTTTGTTTTGCTTTTTTTTTTTTGAGTTTTTTGCATAAAAATATTTTGAAAAGTAAAAAAAATTTCAAAAAATTTGAAGTAGCAAAATTGGAGAAGTTATAGGTGATTTCTTACCTCTGAGGCCTCCCGGACTCAACGGTGAGCTTGGTTTGTGCGTAGGAGGCCATTTGTGGAAGTTGATGCCTGAATGTGCTCTGGAAAACACTTGTATCCTGCAATGAGACTGTCAAAGACAAACACTCACAAGCTTGTGGATTAGATTATGGTGGGAGCCAAAATGTGAATTGGTAAATGGATTGATCAATTAAGATAATAAAACCCAAGCATCAATGAAATATGCCAGTAAAAAGAATAAACAAATGAAAGCACAAAACTTACAAACTTGTTACCCTACAGTTTCCATTGCTCGCCTATCTGTTCTTGACCTTGATGATGAAGATTAGCCCTGAGTGAGCTTGCTTCCTTGCTTGTTGATGGTGACAAGAATGGAACGACTGTGATACTTATTGTGTTGAAGATGAGCTTCAAACACAAGGACAATGAATAGAGGATGTGGGATGGCTAGAATAATTTTTGCATTCGGAGGGTATGAAGAAGGGAATTGAGAAGAATGTGGGCATTATGAGGATGCCAAAAGAAGATTCCCTAGAGAAAATTAGGAATGATAAGGATGCCAGAAGAAGTCCCCCAATTGCTTAGAGAAGAGTCTTATTTATAGATTTTCTGAAAAGGGAATGGAGGGTGAGGATCAAAAGATGAGATCAATGGCTAGGAATAAAAGTGAATCTTTTATTCATAGTGGATGAATTAAAAATTTATTTTTTGGGAAAAGTGGAGGATAGTGGATGAATTAAAAATTTATTTTTGGGAAGAGTGGAGGATAGTGGATGAATTAAAAATTTATTTTTGGGAAGAGCGGAGGATAATTGAATTAAGAATTCAATGAGTGGAGAATAATGGGGGACAACTGAATTAAGAATTCAATGAGTGGAGAATAGTGGGGGACAATTGAATTAAGAATTCAATTTTGGATAATAGTGGGGGACAATTAAATTAAGAATTCAATTTTGGATAATAGTGGATATTAGCTAATTAAATATTAAGAATATTTAATTATATGTGCAACATGGTGAGGTGGAAGAGATGAGGTGGATTGATGAAGTGGATTTTGTGAGGTGGATTTTAGGGCTTAGGACATTTAGAAGGATTTTGAGATTTTAATTAAATAAAATGATTTCTTTTAATTATGGGATAATGAACCAATCAAATAAATTTACAATATTTATTTAATTGTTAGAAGAAAATAAGAATTAAGATAAATATTAAAATATTTACTTAATTCGACTCGAGCCAATTTTAGGTGTATAGATTTAGTATCAGAGCCTGGCCAACTTTGAGTCTTGGGTGGTAGTGTTGAAGTTGTAGCTATAGTGGGAGATTTGATTGCATTTGTTTTGTAGATCTTGTGTTGTTATTATGGCTGCATCCACCATTGCATCAACCTCTCGAATAGACATTGAGAAGTTAAACGAAATGGGGTATGAGTTGTGGAAGCTGATAATAAAAGATTTGTTAGAAGAAAGAAACCAGTGGTTAGCTATCCAAAAAGAGAAGAAACCTGACGATGTCTCTCAAGATGAGTGGGATAGACTAGATAAGAAGGTATGGGGAACCATCTGTTTGCGTCTTTCAAATTTTGTGCTGCTGAATGTTACAAAGGAAGGGACCACATACAAATTACGGAATCAGTTGGATGAGATCTACCAAGCGAAGAGTATGGTAAATAAACTTTATATAAAAAGGAAGTTGTTTTCTTTGAAAGTGAAAGAGGGTTAGTCGGTTGCAGAGCATTTAAATTCTTTCAATTTGTTGGTGAGTCATCTTGATTCAGTAGATGTTGAAGTTAGTGAGGAAGATAAATCTTACTTCTTTTTTCTTTACTTGAGTCTTGGGAGAATGTTATCCTTGCTATCACTGCTAACCTTGTGGATCCAAAGTTAGATGCTCTTGTTTCAGTGCTACTGTCATAGGAATTGAGGAAGAAGAGTTTAGATAGTTCAGGGGATGCTCTTAGTGTTAGGGGAAGGTCTAAGAAAAGGGGGCCAAAAGGAGATCAAAAAGGGGATAAGGACAAGTCCAAGGGCCAGTCTAAGACTCCTGGTAAAAAGAACAGATTTAAGTGTTGGAAATGTGGTAAAAGGGGACATGTGAAGAAGGAGTGTAGAAACCCCAAGAAATAGTGGGAGAGTGCTTCGGATAAGTCATCGAATCTAGGTGAAGAAGTTTTACTTTTTCCATGTAATATTGTTTCTAATGATCACTGGTTGGTTGACTCAGGGTGCTCATTTCATATGACCCCGCATAAAGAATGGTTCTCCACATATGACGAATATGATGGAGGTATTATCTACCTTGGTGACAACTCTACATATCCAATTGTCAGGAAAGGAAAGGTATTGTTGTGTTTCAGTGATGGGAGGATTAAAACCCTCCCTAGTGTTTTACATGTTCCTGGATTAACTAAAAATCTGATTTCAGTTTCAATGTTGAATGATTTGGGAATGCATGTGATATTTGACAAGCATGGATGCATATTGGTGAGAGGGAAGTTGGTGGTAGCAAAAGGGAAGAGATTCAGGAAATTATTTAAGCTTGAAGCCACTACAATTTGCAATGTCTCCTTTGTATCTAAGGCCACTACTAAAAATACATGTATGTTATGGCACTATAGAATTGCCCACACAAGTAATAATGGATTATAAAATATTAAGAATAAAAATTTGTTGGATGGTTTCTCCTATTCTGATGAGCATTTTGATTTTTGTGAGCATTGTGTGTTTGGTAAACAAAATAGAAAATCATTTCCTTTAGGAAGCAATAGAGCAAAAGAGAGGTTAGAAATTGTTCATATGGATGTGTTTGGACCTGTGGATAATGAATCTATTAGAAAATCTCATTATTTTGTAACCTTCACTGATGATGTATCCAGATTTGCATGGAATTATTTTATGAAACATAAATATGAAGTTTTCACTTAGTTTAAGGAATTCAAAGTCTTAGTAGAGAACCAATTAGGTTTAAAGATAAAAATATCAAGATCTGACAATGGAGGGGAATATTGCTCTATGAAATTTGATGAGTTTTGCAAGAATGCAAGTATAATCAGACAATAGACAACTCTGTATACACCACAACAGAATGGTGTTGTAGAAAGGATGAACCAAGCAATTATGGAAAGAGTTTGAAGTATGCTTAGTGATGCACAATTGGCTAAATGCTTTTGGGCAGAGGCTATGTGCATTGCTTGCTACTTGATAAATAGATCTCCTTGTAAGGCTCTTGATTCGACACCTTATGAAGTGTGGACAGGTAAGAAACCTTCTGTTTCATATTTAAGGTTTTTTGGCTATGAGGCTTTCATTCATGTGCCTAAGGTAAAGTGATCTAAGCTGGATCCAAAGGATGAAAAGTGTACAGTCATTGGATATGGTGATATTGTGAAAGGTTATAAGATTTTGAATCCACTAACCCGTAAGATTATCTTTTCTAGAGATGTTATTTTCAAGGAACTTAGAGTTGTTTCTGAACCTGAGCAACCAAAAGAGAAAGAAGAAAAGGTAAAGAAGGTGCACTTTGATTTAGAGCAACAAGATGCACCTTAGGGAGAATAGAATGATGGATTAGGGGGTGAAGAAGAAGAAGATTCAAGTAGTTATGATGAAGATGAATCTGTTGTGATAGAGGAAGTTGGTATAGATGATCATGCAGAAGAATGAGTAGAGTCTCTTACTCCACCCTTGAGGAGATCCATAAGACAACGAAATCCAATTGACAAGTATAGCCCACCATATTTTTGTTGTGTATATGCTTTATTGAGTACTAACAATGAACCTAGATCCTATAGGGAAGCTATTTCTGTAGATGACAGTGAGTCTTGGTAGTTAGCCATGTAGGAGGAGATGATGGCTTTAGACTCTTGTAACACCTAGGATCTCATTTGTTTTCCCAAAGGAAGAAAGGCCATAGGTTGTAAGTAGGTCTTCAAGAAAAGGTTTGGAGCAGATGGGTCATTGGAGAACTACAAGGCTAGATTGGTAGCCAAGGGCTACTCTGAGAGAGAGGCAGTTGATTTTACTGAGATATTCTCTCCTGTTACTAAGTTGATTTCTATTAGATTTCTCTTATCCATTGCTATAGATTATGATTGGGAGATTGAGAAAATGGATGTTAAGACTATGTTCTTGCGTGGAGATCTTGAAGAAAAAATTTATATGCAACAGCCTATAGGTTTCGAGGTAAAACGAAAAGAACATTGGGTTTGCAGGTTAAAGAGGTCTCTTTATGGTCTAAAACAATCCCCTAGAATGTGGTATCAAAAGTTTGACTCATTTGTTTTAAAATTGGGTTTTCTTAGAAGTGAGGAGGATCACTATGTTTACATTCATTGTGTTAATGATTCTATACTTGTTATTGCTTTGTATGTTGATGAAATGTTTTTCAGAAATACTAAGGGTATGGTCAGTGAGCTTAAAGCCCAATTTTTAGGTGCATTTGAGATGAAGGATCTTGGTGTTGCAAGTTATATTTTGGGAATGGAGATCAGGAGGGACAAAGTTAACACAAAGCTTTGGTTGTCACAAAGTAAGTATGTGAATACTATTTTGTAGAGGTTTAGTTTGCAGGACTGCAACCCAGTTAGAGTTCCTTTACCCATTGGTACAAAGCTTTCATTAGATATGTGTCCAAAGACTAAGGATGATCTTGAGGATATGCCTAATGTGACATATGCTAGTGCTATAGGGAGTTTGATGTATGCAATGGTTTGCACTAGACCAGACATTGCCCAAGTAGTGGGAGTTTTTAGTAGATTTATGTCTAACCTTGGTAGACAACATTAGAACTATGCGGAGAGGGTGTTTAAATATCTTGCAGGTACTCCTAATCATTCTTTGGTTTATTCTAGTACTGATAGTTCTGATAAATCTTTGGACATATAGGGTTTTTTTGATGCAAATTAGGCGGGTGACTTTGATAGTCGAAGGTCCACTAGTGGCTATGTGTTTACTTTGTTTGGAGGAGCAATAACTTGGATGAGTAAGAGGAATACCATAGTTGCTTTGTCCACTACAGAAGCAGGGTATATGGCTACTACTCATGTCTCTAAGGAGGTAGTTTGGTTGAGGAGACTTTGTATAGGTATTGGTTTTGATTGAAGGATCATTCATATTTGTTGTGATAGCCAGAGTGCTATCTATTTGGCCAAGAATCCCATGTATCATTCTCAGACTAAGCATGTTTATGTTCAATATCACTTTGTTCGAGATTTGGTTGCAAATGGAGAGATTGAGCTAAAGAAGATAGACAATCAAGAGAATGTTGTAGATTCATTGACTAAGCATGTGAGCCCAGAGAAGTTACTATGGTACAGAGACGTCATGGGCCTTGTTTCTAGTGGTTGATATTTTTTTCATTTGATTTCCTATGGGTTGATTTACAATGTATAATGTAAAGTGGGAGAATTTTGGGATAAGGTGCCATTAACCTTGTAAATCCCAATATTGTATTTATTCTATTTATTATATGTAATTTGTAATTATCCATGAGGAGATGTACTAGTTTCACTAGCAGGGGTAATTTTGGAGTCACCAGAAGTTATTACGGAGTGACTTTTACTATTGGCAAATGTAAAAACTCATGGTAAATAAGGATAGATGTACTCCCTTGAGGAATATACTATTTTTGGCATGTATGACAACTATCATAATATTTGGTGAGTGAATCTATGACAGCTGCAAGTTGTCATAAGATTATGTCATTCTATCATGCATATGACAGATATGTTAGTTGGATATTTGTTATATTTAGCCCAAGGTTCCTATCTTGGAAAGTACTCTTTTACTAGAATCTATGATGGTTACGACGTGTCATAAGATGATGTAAGAGGCTAGATTCAGTCTTGGGCACCCAACCTTTGCATGGCTATTTTGTGCATAAGTGGAAGGTACTTGTAAGATGGCATTTAATATTTTAATGTTGGTAAATCTCATGAGAGAGAAGGTGAATGCCTAAGATGAGTTAGAAAATGTTTCTATAAGTATTTTCCATGTATTAGTTGATGCAATATAGATTTTAGGTACTCAGTTGCTGCCGAAATGCTGGCGGATTGAAGACTGGTGGAGACAGTTGAAGTGTTGTATTGTAAATCATTTTTAGATTAATACAAACATTGGGCCTCTTTCTTGTGTGGATTTTTTTACCTGAAAGGGTTTTCTCCATGTCAAAAATTGTGTTGTGTTCATATTTCTGATTTTGCATTTCTGTGAAGCATAGTTTTGTTTCTGTGTTACAATCTCCATTAATAACACACAGTTAAGTATTGCAAAAATTTATATTGAATCAGATTTCTATTGAAATACTGTTTCTTTCATTTATAACATTCTCAACATCGTATCAGAGCCAGGCCCAGACAAGAAGCCCCAAGCACATGAGAGGTGTGGTTTAAGGGGGCGTGTTTGTGTTAGATATAAGCCACACCTAGATGAATGATGGACTGGTCCAATAGGGGCCAGTAGCTCAGTGGTAGAGCACTCCAGCAGCATATGGAAGGTCTTAGGTTTGAGTCCTAGCTAGTCCATGTCTCAACAAAAAGCTCCTAATTTAGATTCTAACAAGTCACAAGATGATGGTGATGCCTTCATCGCAGCCCTGGTCATCCATGCATCTAATGATGTGTGGTTGATAAATTCTGGTGTATCATTCCACATGACCTCGCATTGAAGTTGGTTTAAAAAGTGTATACACCTAAGAATGACACGACTCTGTCCAAATAAATATTCTTCATATTTATTTAAGTCTAATTCCTCTATCAATAAGTAAACATACAAATTTATTTTTTTGATTCATATTCTTCCAACAATTAAAGAAAATAATTTATTTAATTGAAATCCTCCAAATCTTCCAACAAAATTAAATAATACTATTTATTTAATTAGTTCTTACAAAATCATTCTATATTAAATAATACCAATTATTTAATTGTTTCGTTCAATAATATCTTCTCTACATTTAAATAAATCAAATATTTATTTAAGTTGTCCACTTCTATAAATTGAGTTATCTCTAAATATAATTCAATCCTTGTGCACATGCAATTGAATATTCCAAATATTTAATTGAGATAAAATATCTTCTCGTGCTCATGCAATTTCCATTCTTTAGTTCTATTCTCTTAACTGATTAATCTATTCTTTTGATTGATTAATCTCTTCAGTTAACTCATTCTTCTATTTTATTAACTCTTCTCATGCAAAATAGAGAAAGACACGTGTCTTCTTCCTATTTGTGCACATTCCTCAACTATTCTAAACCGTTGATCCTCATTCTTTCTATACCATTGATCTTCTCTCTCACAAGTCTATAAGTATAGCCCTATTCATCCATTTCAATCATCCAATCTTTTAGTAAACTTACTCTACAGGAATTACAGCATGCCTTTAACACCAATTCCTTCATTACTTGCAATTAACTTGTTACCATATCATCATCATTGTTGTGAAGCTCATCTTAATTGCAATAAACTATCACGACCATTCTCTGTTGACAATCTTGAAGAAATAGCAAAGAAGTGCAGTTTCTGAGGGCCATATTCACAAACAAGATTGGTTGAGATAGGCGACCAATGGAAGCTATAAAGTATTGAGGTTTGCAAATGTTTTGTCTTAGTTTGTACAATCTTGATTATTTCCCTTTTAATCGAGTTATTGGGTTTATTTGTTATAATTTTTATTCATTCCAATTTTCTCTTAACATTTTTGGAGCCCACTGTGGGGCCTTGCCCCAATTTAACCCAAAAACTATTTTTTTTATTAGGAAGCCATACACAGGAGGAATCTATGGATCTAACCCATTCTAACATGCATTCATTGTCTGTTCCAGCGCATCTAATCTTTCGATACATATACCTCCTAATGTTGTGCATACATCATCTGAAACGATGCATATATTATTTATGCACATGTATTCAATCTTCCTGCACTTTTGACCTCTGTCTCAATGCATTTGTACTCCTATGCTTCTAAGCTCTATTTCTGTACATTCAGGCTCTAAAGCTGTGCATCTATTTTGTGCAATGATTTTAGGGTATTTCTTGTGGTTTTTGCTTTCACTAATGCTAACACTTTTTCACAAGAATATTCTTGGATCCACTTGCAGGTTAGGTACTAGTTCAACCATATAGCTACATTTGTTAACTCATCTCTTGATTTCTAAACGAAAGTAAAAGGTTGTTCTTACAAATCTCATGTAGTTCAAACTAGGAGGGTTGTAACTAAATCATTGCTATCTTGCTATCATTGGATCATTTCTATATTTCTATCTTTCAAGGTTAAACACATTGATATCTTGCTAAAATTGAACCATTGCTATCTTCTTATCACTTCAAAGTTAAAAAATCACGTGTGTGCCCAAGTAGATAGCTCATTTAGTCTTTTTCATTTTAACTAGGGGAAAAGAACCATTGTTTTTCATGTTTTTGGGAATGATACCAGGCCTATTCTCTCCCCTATATTTGGTGACCAAAATGCTAGACATATCATTTTTGCATGTGTTTTTCCTTTAGAGAGGTCTGCCCTTGGATATCCTTCCATCATTGGGGAACGACCTTAAGTGGTAACAAGCTATAGCCAAGCTCTGCCAAGCCATTATAAATAAATTGTGTTTGGAGCAAAAGCTTCAAACAATGAATGACGTTGTGTTATACCAACAACCAACCTCCCCCCAAACTATCCAAGGCACAACCCTTGTAGGTTGGGAGACTCCATAACAGACAGTAGTGCTACCGCATGTATAACCACTTGAATGGTTGCACTTATTAATCATCCTTTGTTTTTAGTAGCCAAATACCCCTATAAGCCAATGCAGGGAAGGGCGATTCTTACCTCTTGAAGATGCCTCAACTAGAAATATTGAGAATTTAGTTTATATTGTCCCAGCCAGCCTACGATTTGTACTTACTTTTTTGTCAAAAAAGAGTCAAAAAATTACAAAAAGATCTACAAAGACATGAAATCATTCTTCTTGTTTGCTATGTCTTCTTTCCATAATTGACAAAATCAAATCAAAAAGACAATCTTGCAACCAAGAAACCAAAAACAATGAAAAATGTGTCAAAAATTGCAAAAAAGAGTCAAAACGACTAGAGCTACGCATTTATCTTAGGAAGATGCACATTTGTTTTGATCTTCTACACATTTTCTTTAACTTTCTGTGCATTTTCTATCTATTCCTGCACATTTACATTGACCCACTATGCATTTGTCCTCTATTTCTGTGCATCTGTTACTGCACATCCATGGCAGTGAGCTTTTCAACCTCTTTTCAGAGAAAATTTTCAACCATTCTGGGTACCCATTTTGGTCTTGTGTCAGTTTTTGTAGAGATGACAACCTAATTAGAAGCAATCAAACAAGAACTCCAATCCATACAACAACAAATGGCAATATTACAAGCTGAACATGCCAGTACTAGCTACACCTTGCCCCAAAATCATGCATTATTTTCCCATCTTAATGATACTCTTGACAAGGCAAGCACCACCTCGAGCAGAAAATCTTCTACCACTTGATCTACTAATCCTCCTTCACCATCTGCTACAACACATATTCCAAAGAGGCTATCAATCCTACACCAACACCACCATTGAGTTCCCCAAGCTCTAAATGGACAACCAAAAAATCCTCAGATGATTTTTGGAAAAGATATTTTCCAAATTTATACAGTAAATGAAAAGCTATGGAAAACTCCAAATCCACCCCTTCCTTTCCTCAATCCTCTACCCATACACCTACCAATGATGTGATCCTAGGGCTACTAGCAGAGAGTCAACCATGTCCCCAAATTTTGGTCCTTGACCTTACCAAAGATTCTTCCAATGCTATGTCAAATCCTACAACCTTGTCGTATAATTAGCAACCCCTCGAGCATGTTGAAGAACCTCCTAGCATGACGCAAAGTCAAGGTCTGTCACACCTTCATGTTGTTGACAAAGATCCTATCCAAGAGTCCCTTACCTCCACTCCAATTTAAGAACACCAAGAGTTACATCAAGAGCACACTTTAGAACATGTGGAAACATCAACCCCTTGTCTAAATTAAGATCAAAGCACCCCCATTTGACCCATGCATAACCTTTATCTTTTCAATGATCCTATACCTATGCATGAGTAGGAAATCCCATTTTAGACCCTGTATAACTTGTATCATTTTCATGATCAAGATACCACCTCTAAAGAAGCTATCCCTAAACAAATTGATCCTATACATGAGCAAGAGAGCCAATTTGAAATTCTCCATAACTCCTCTCCTTTCTATGATTAGGACATCGTTATTGATGAAGAACCTATGCAAGAGCACATTAATCCCATCACACAAAGTCCTATTTATGATCAAGATCCCATCTACGACCAAGAGCCTATCTATGATCAAGAAAACCATGATGATCCTCTTAGCCCACCTTATGCATTCCATGGTCTAAAGCTTGTAACCCCATCTAGTCCCATCCAAGATCTAACAACATCCACTTCCCTCGATGAGACACTTGCCTCCCAAGTAAGTGTAGAAGATCAAACCAATAATAAACCTCCACCATCCATTATCGATAATGCTACAAATCCCCCACCATATATCCTTGGTCTTACTGCCTTCATTCATGAGTGTTCCTTCTTAGAACACAAACAACCATTATCCTATATCTTACCTTCTCCATCAAATAAGGAACTTGTGTCTAGTGTTCCACCTACACATAATCCTACTATCCACCGCATACTCCAGCATATGAACTATCAAGGTAAAGGCTTAGGCCTCTGTGAATAAGGTATTTTGGAGCCTATCCATGTCGATGTTCATCCTCATTCATATGGCCTTGGATACATACCCCAAGGTGAACAATCTCAAGATGTTGGTACTTCTTCCACTCCTAAATCCTCCACTTTTCATCAAAAATCCTTTGATATCCCTGAAACATATGTTACCATTCCACCTCCATCATCCTACAATTGTCAAAAGCATGTGACCATACACTTTCCACCATCCAATCTACCACTACTACTTCCAACTCCTAATATCCCTCCATGCATTTTACCATGACTTCTTCCAACACCTTATCCATCCATCTATGAATCTTCTAACAATCCCAATCATGACCAACAAATGCACATGTCGTCTAAACAAAGAGCTTCCTCCAACTCTACTTCCACCATCTACAGAGAAATTAATAGCAAAAATCTGGATGCCTCTACCTCTAAAGCCAAAAATTCTAAGAGTCCTCATGACCTAGCATGCAAAATCCAAGAATCAAATAAACATCCTTCTCAAGAGGGGCATGCACCCACACACCTATACGCCAAGCTGAAAAAGGTGTGGGTACGCATCCAACAAATAATTACCTCTAAAGCTGCATAATAGTTGCATACACCCAAGCCCATACCTTCATAGGTACTATCTACAAGCAAAATGGTTTGGGTACATAAGAAAAAATCCCTCAAGTTACATGCAGCATCCACCTCTCAAGAATCTCAACCATCCACTTTCCTCCATTCCATCCAAAAGTCTCAAATTCTTCCATCCCACATGACAAGTGAAAATAAAAAAAATACTTAGTCTATGTGGATACCTACATGCCTAAGTCATTCATCCATGATCAAAAGTCTCCATTTCTTCCTACACTACTTTTCCATCACCATCTTCAATGTTTATCATGGTATGTGCAACCGTTGGTCATGATTCCCTTCCATCCCACAAAATTTCTATATACCTCCATCTCCCCTTCGTTCCACTATTATCCTTCATATCTTCCCCATCCTACTCCCATGGTCCATGTTTTTGTATAAGCTTTCCATCCATATTCTGCATCATCATCCACTATCGTACCCTCCATAATTTGCTATCTAACTTCTCCATCTCACTTTCATGCAATCCCCTACTAGCATCTATGAGATACACTTGACAGAGTCCATGTGACAACATCCATCTAATAGGACTATCACCTTTCAGAGAGCTAGATGCTCAAGTTCTTATCCATATCCATCTATCCCATCCAAAAGTTTAAAAAAAAAAGTAAAGAGAAATCCCTTTGTCCAACGGTGAAAACCTCGCAAACAGGCGCCTTGGATAAGTACCATGATGAAAACCTAGTGTAGACACCCAAATTTGTCCCAAATTTGTGTATGTCTTGCAACACCTTGATAAAAACATCACTTAGACATCATGTAGCATTTTGTCTTAATCCCACTCTTAATCCCATTTATCCATTAGCCAATTAATTAAGTAAATTTTATTTATTTAATTAAAATCCCATTCAATCCCATCCTCATCCTACTTAGCTAATTAATTAAATAAATTTTATTTATTTAATTAATTTCACATGCATAATCCCATTTATCCTATCCCCATCCCAATTAATTAAATAAATTTTATTTATTTAATTAATTTCCACATCATATCTTATCCCATCCTATTCATTTATCCAATTAATTAAATAAATCTTATTTATTTAATTAATATCCAACTCATATCCCAACTAATTCAAATATTTTATTTGAATTAAGTCCTCATCTTTCATCACATTCCAACACTTGTCCAATCAATCATGTGTTACAACTTTTATCCTTCACATGCACAACTAATGGACCTAATTTTAGTATTTATCTACACAAGCACACCTAAGCTTTATCCTCCTTTGCCACATGTCAATTGACTACAATTTCTTGATGTGCAAGGAAACCTAACTCAATCCTATCCATCCATTTCATCTAAAGCCCTAATTGATCCTAGCCATCCATTGGAACCAAGCCTTTCCTATAAAACAAGCCTCTCTTGAGCCATTAGGGGGGGGATTTTCAGGATTCTTCTTCATGCAACCTCACTCTACTGAATTTTCATCTCAAGTCCTCATCCATCATCTTCAATCCATCTAGCTTGCATCCTTATCAACGTTATGCTGCGGAATCGAGCAATCAACACAACAAAGCGATCAATCAATCGAGCTCATCTTGCATCTTCGAGGTATTGAATTATTTGGGTTTAGGTTATGCATTTCAATTGTTTGATCATTTCCATTTACGAATCTAAATTTTTTGATATACACCTAGCAAATAGGCGTCATGTGTAAGTTGATCTTCTACTTCACCTACACTTAGGGGCACCTTGTCTCATTGGAATATCACTTTCTCCTATCAGTTTCCTTCCATAACATTTCCTATCCTATCCTTCTATCCATTCCATACCTATACTATCCAATCTATCCATCCTAGTCTTCCATTCCTATTTTGGTCTTGATAAAGATTGGGGGCACAATGTTGAAAACTATTTTAGATGTCTCCTTACATACCTTATCCATCCAAACCATGCATATCCTTCATTATCCTCTCATCATCCTTTGTCTTCAATTTTGTCAAATGTCAAATCCTGAGTTATTCCTATGCAACATAGTCCTTAGAGATCACATCCTTGATTCCTTCTACCTAACCATCTGTATCAACTGCAATCCATCCATCTACCTATTCATGGTTTTTCCCTTGTCATCAGTATCTAGCATTAAGGCTATCCAAAATTCTTATCCAGTATCATGTCCATAGTGTGAGCCTAGCATAGCATCTATCTTCAGTATTGTTTGATCCATATTTGTTCCATATCTGATCCATATTTGTTCCATATCTAATCCATATTTATTCCATAGCATGTCTCATCTGATCCATATCTTAGGTACATTAGGGTTCTCCCTAAACTATGCTGCCTCTGCATTGTCACATAGGCAAGAGCATTTTCAGTGCACCCCCAAGGCACTCGACTAGTCCCTTAGGGTCTGTTTCCCTAATAAGGATTGTGGAACCTTTAAGCAAACACAAGTGCATGCAAGCAAAGCCTATTTCCAAGTAGAAGTTTTGATGCAAGAGATCAACCTATCTAAAGAAAAATAAAAACAAAAGCAAACTGATCTAAATGATTCTATTTAAATTATAGCAAGAAAGATACATCTAATGCAAGAATATTTTGTTTCAATTAAAGTTGTGTCTTAAGGTCTTCACTTTCTGTTATCATGTTTCCTATGGTACTCAAGGATGCTAAAAGATAGAGGTGCTATTATGGGGGCATGATTGTTTTCTTTGTTTGCTTCTTGTGGGTTTATCTTTAGTAATGTGAAGCCTTGTCTAAGGACATGATCTGACTCAAATGATCATTGAGGACATTAAAGGACTAACATGAAACAATTATAATCCTTGTCTATTGATACACAAGAAATAATCAGGTCATCTTAGTTCAATTATACCTCGATGCTTGTGTTAACTTGCTAAATCAAAATCCATGTAAGTGATGCTCAGGTCATCTCGGTTCAATTTTACTTAGATGCTTGCATTTTCTTACAACATTTAAAAAACATACACAAATAAAAAAAAGCCCAATGATGAAATAAGCAATTCAAAATACTTGCACTATCAAGATGTCAAATACCATTCACATCCAAAAGCATCCACAAAGCATCCATACCATATCCCATGCAAATAAAGATCCAACAATATAGAATATCACTATTTACAAGTAAAATCTTGGAACCCTTCCATCAGTTAGTCTTCTATATATCATTGTGTCATTTCTGTGTCGATTGAGTACATTCGGACATAACAAAAAAACATAGCATAATTTGCATATCATATCACATGAAATAGTCATTAGCATGATTAAATCAGTTGCATACATCATAGGTGCATTAGAACATCCATATCCCTTTGCATCATACATAACATAATATCCATAACAGAATCAAAAACATAGGCAAAAGACATATAGATCATCACATAAACTACATCATCATATAAACTACATCATCATATAGCTAGCATCTCACATCTTGCATATTAGAACATCGAGTAAACATCTAAGTCTACATTAGATCATCATGACATTAGGTCATCATAAACATCACATAGCATCATATAGACATAAGTAAAAGAATGCATCACATGTGAAACATCATAAGATAGAATACATCCATGACATATAGCATAAACAACTGCATATTGAGAATCACATAGCCACATCATCATATATATATAAAACATAAAACATGTCCAAATGTACAAAATATCAAAGTCCACTATGTCTAAGTTAGAGTCATATCAAGTGTATACATCACGAAAAAAAATAATGATACATGTCTTGGTACAAAATGATACAAGTCATATATACATATCTGGCTATCTGAGCCATAAAAAATGTGTCTACATAAGCCAAAATTGGTACAAGTATAATGGCTAGCCCTACTGCCATGGAGCACTACTTCCTACACTGTCCTCTCCTCTGTTAGCCCCTGACTGCTATGGGCCCCTCACCGACACTCCTGACTATGAACCCACTGCCCTCTGTGAAGCCATGGACTAGCTCCTGTAGCTAGGTACCCTCATGTTAGCTGGCATGGCCCCGTGGTAAAGACCCCTATAATACTACGTCTGCATCTGTACTCTAGCAAGCTCACCTTAAACCTGGACAAGCTATGCTTTAGCCTATTGCACCTTTGTAACCAAAAATGTAGTGGCACCGTCTATCTCCAAGGTTGCTACAACTGAATCTCTCTCTAGTTTGAGGGTCCACACCCTTGCCAATGATGTATCTCTCTCTACCCTAAGCCCTAAGATAAGACCTACATCTACCTGTCTCTAAGACTCTGCCACTCTGAGGTGTGCTCTAAGATGTCTCACCTAGCCCTATAGTGTAGTGTAGCAATGGCCTAATGTTGTAAGTCAGGCTGCGGGCCATGTCCCTTCACCTACTACTGGGGAACCTACTGTGCTCATCCCTATCCCTATACCCACTACTGGGACACTTGCTGGGGCACCTACTATGGTGCTAGCATCTAAACCCACTGTACAACCTATGGATGCACTAGCTTCTGCTGATGGGAGGGTCCCTCCCCAACTCTCCTCCTCTGCCTCTATCAGACTCCATCTCCCCCACATCCATCACCTCCACCATCTCTACCTCCTCCTCTACCTCCATCACCTCCATCTCCCCGTCCTTCGCTACCCCTCCTTTGTCTCATCCTCCTCTTGTTAGCCCCATCCTCATTAGTTGAATCCTCCTCATCTATGCAAGGAATCAACTCTCTAGGTCCTGAATACCTTAGAAAAGGATGTACTACAAACCAATCCTCATAATTAGGATTCATCCCTATGTATATCACCTCTCTCCTCATTGGCCAATATACATAAGGAACCTACTGGAAATCTACTAGTGCCTCCTCATACGAAGCAACTGGATCCCATCTGAACTGCTCAACGTGTGTCTGAGAAAACAGTTCATGTCCCTGCGGTCGACCCTATATCCTCCCGAACTATCTTTGAACTTAGATAAGAATCTATCTCTCTAGTATAATTGTGTCCTCCCAATGAGCCACTAAGTTTGAAAGCAATACGACATGGCATCATCCTCGTCATCCCAAGGCTCACAATCTAGATAAGGATGCCAGACAACTCTATCTACATTGTCGAACGCATGTCTCCAATACTTGAGCTTTCCTAGCTTGTGCTGGGAAATAACTCCTGCATATCCATAGTTGTATGGCTCACCCCTCTAGCTGGAAAATACACATATCAGTTGAGTAATCGCAATATGCTCCCATAGCCAAAACTATAGAAGTGAGACACCTATCGACAAACTGGCACCCCTGTGGTATACCACCTAATGCATATCATGGTATAGGTGAGCCAAGACATAGACACCCCATGCATATCAGGTGCCCTCTATAATCATCCTCTCCATAATTTGTCCCGAACTAATAGGGAATCTAGGTGACCTCCTATCGGGTCATACAAGGCCTCTGATCAATCCAACCACTATACCTGGGAAGCAGTCATAGTAGTCATGAATATCCTACCATGAGATAACCTGACCTCTAACTCTGGGTCATCAAACACATGCCTGCACTCTGCCAATCAGACATCACATTGTGAATCATACTCTACTAGCTCACCCTGTATAGGCAAGTGCAAAATCGTATAGACATCCTCTAGAGTGATCACCATCTCACCCATCGGCAAGTGAAAAGTCCCATCCTCGCTGTGGAATTACTTCACTGTGTAGTTAGCAAACTGAGGTTCACACGAACTTCAGGCATGAAGAAAGCATAGTCAAGTCCCATAGTGCCAAGAGCCTCCTGATCTGTCTCAGTGAGCATGTACCAGTGCAACATAGGCAAGGGAAACTACTCCCATGACATAAGAGTATCTCGAATGTCCTCCTGCAAACAAGCAAAGCAAGGCATCAACCTAAACTACAAAACTAGTCAACATATCTAAAACATCATATCACTAACTTAACATGTCAAATTGATCAAAATAGCATACATCTCTTGACTAGATTCATGCAATCTTAGAGATAGCTCATCGATTGATGCATCAAGAAAGATTCCAATTGAGTCAATTTTGTTAAGTCAACTGACTATCTAAAACATATGCGCCAAACCAGAAAGTACATGCACCATTTCACAGTAAATGTGCCACTTCTGGTAGATGTGACATGACATTTCATAAATGTGTAGATCCATATCAAAAGTGTAGCTATACCTAGTATATGTGCAGCCTTGACACATGCACAGGAAGATAACATACATGCACAAGTTCTTGATATATGTGTCAACCCATACTGTATATGCGCAAGAAACATGCATGAGCTGAAAAGTATCTTAAATGCATCACAAAAATTCATATGCATAGTTCTACATGGCATATGCACCGACCTGCGAACCTATGCATCTATCGTATCTAATTTTCCCTAGCATTTATTGCACTAATAAATGACCCTAGGTGAGGTTTTTTTAACTACATACCAGTGCTCCTACCTTAGCTAGCTGGTTGAACTATCAAACTCACTCAAAGCAATGCTCCTCATGTGAAATATCCATCCCATTGTTGACTACTCTATGCTCCTATGCTCTCCTAAGCTCTCAAAGACCAATCAACTAAAGCCAAGTGTGCAAATGACTAAGATTGTGGACCCAACTCCTATTTATATAAAGTGAACCCTAACTAGTTGTCTGATGACTATGACTACTTCCCAAGCTTGTTTCTTCCTATTTCTCCAAATTGTATCCTGTTATCTTCAAACCTAGCCTATATTTTCACCTTATTCTTTGTGAGATTGTCCGTCTCATGCCTTCTACCTTCTTCTCGTCCAATCACCCGAGGGGGCATCCTACCATCATTAAACCTGTGCTAGGGACAAACTGGGGCATGTATCGTTATCAGAAAATCTATTCTTTGAAACAACATGATAAAACACATTTCTTCAAAGAGGGGCAAAATATATATAGCTAAAAATGACATGACTCTATCTAAATAAATATTCTTAATATTTATTTAAGTCTAATCCCTATATCAATAAATAAACAAACAAATTTATTTATTTGATTCATATTCTTCCAACAATTAAATAAAATCATTTATTTAATTGAAATCATTTATTAAATAATACTAATTATTTAATTAGTTCTTCCAAAATAATTCTATATTAAATAATACCAATTATTTAATTGTTTCTCCCAATAATATCTTCTTTAAATTTAAATAAATCAAATATTTATTTAAGTTGTCCACTTCTATAAATTGAGTTATCTCTAAATATAATTCAATCCTTGTGCACATGCAATTGAATATTCCAAATATTTAATTAAGCTAAAATATTTTCTCATACTCACGCAATTTCCATTCTTTAATTCTATTCTCTTAACTGATTAATGTATTCTTTTAATTGATTAATCTCTTCAGTTAACTCATTCTTCTATTTTATTAAGTCCTCTCATGCAAAATAGAGCAAGACACATGTCTTCTTCCTATTCACACACATTCCTCAACCATTCTAAACCTTTGATCTTCTCACTCTTTCTATACCATTGATCTTTTCTCTCACAAGTCTATAAGTATAACCCTATTCCTCCATTTCAATCATCCAAGCTTTTAGTAAACTTACTCTGCAAGAATTACAGTGCACCTTTGGCACCAATTCCTTCATTACTTGTGATCAAATTGTTACCATATCATCATCACTATTGTGAAGCTCATCTTCATTGCAATAAACTATGACAATTGTTCTCCATTGACAATCTTGAAGAAATAGCAAGGAAGTACACCTTCTGAGGGCCATATTCACACACAAGATCGATTAAGATAGGAGACCAATGGAAGTTATGAAGTATAGAGGTTTGCAAAAGTTTTGTCTTTGTTTGTTTGATCTTGATTATTTCACCTTTCATTGAGTTATTGGGTTTATTTGATATATTTGATTATTCATTCCAATTTTCCCTTAACACAAAGTATGAAGAGTTCGATGGCGGAAAGGTGTACCTAGGTGATGATTCTCATCTGAAGATTGTTGCTTGTGGAAGAATCTCAATCCAATTCCCTGATGGACGAGTGTTGGGAATCACTGGGGTTATACACATCTCAAGCCTAGCACAGAACTTGCTTTTTTGTAAGTATGTTGAATGATGCTGGTGTACAAGTTGTCTTTTCAAAGGATGGATGCAAGATGACTAGAGGATCTATGGTGCTTGCTAAGGGTAGTCGTAGAGGTACTTTGTTTTAGTTGGAGGCATACACTTCATAGTACAATAGTTCTTCTGACTTAAAGAAAAGAACTGAAGTCACTTCAACCCCACCATTTGAATGAGTAGTGAAGAAATCTATTGTAACTAGTTTTGATGGTAGTGCATGTGCTTTGGAAGTTAAGTTTCCTACTAAAAAGACTATGTTATGGCATTTGAGATATGGACACATTGGTGAGAAGGTTCTGCATACCCTTAAAAATAAAAACCTCATTGAGGGGTTAAATGATTGTAATCTCAATTTTGACTTTTGCAAACATTGCATTTATCATGTTCAGTTTTACTCTAGTTCTCACAAATCTTCTAGTTTCTTGGATCTTATTCATTCTGATGTGTTTGGTCCTGTTAATGTTCCTTCGATTTCAAAATCTGTATATTTTGTATCTTTCATAGATGATTACAGTAGAAGGACATGGGTTTATTTTCTCAGAAGCAACTATGAAGTCTTTAGTCAGTTCAAAGAGTTTAAGGCTTTTGTTGAGAATCAAACTAGTAAAAAGATTAAGTATTTGATAATTGATAATGGTGGTGAGTTTTGTTTGATAGATTCTGAGAAGTGATGTAAAGAGCAAGGGATTGAAAGACATAAGACAACTCCTTATACCACACAACAAAATGGAGTTGTAGAGAGGATGAACATGACCCTGATGGAGAAGGCTAGGAGTATACTTAGTGGAGCAAGCCTCGAACAAAAGTTTTGGACTGAAGTTAAAGCCACTGCATGCTATCTGGTAAATAGATCTCTTACATCAACTCTTTTTTGTAAGACATATATGGAGGTGTGGTCTAGTAAGAAGCCTTCAGTTAGACATCTTTGTGTTTTTGGTTTTGAGGCATATGCACGTGTCTAGCGAGAAAAGGTCTAAATTGGAGAACAAGGCTATTAAGTGTATCTTCATTGGCTATGGTGTTGGTGTGAAAGGATATGAGCTTTGGGATCTTGTGGCTGAAAAGGTATTGTATAGAAGAAGTGTTATCTTTAGAGAGATAATACCATCTTCCATTGTTCTATAGCTAGAACATATAGAAAAGAAAGAGGATGTGGTTTAGTTTCCTTCTACCACTAAGAAGACTGAATAGACAAACCCTGTGAGACCAAATCATTAAGAGAGCTCTAGCATCTTTGAAAGCTCAGAAAAAGTAGAACCTCAACCTCATTCATTGAGAAGGTCTACACAAATAAGAAAGCAACTTGATAGGTTTGGTTATTCATTGCTTGATTCTAGTTGTGCTTTAGCTTTACTTGCTGACACTAATGAACCTAGAACTATGTCAGAGGCTATGGGTATGAAAGATGTAGGTTCCTGGAAGGAGGCCATGGAAGATGAGATGGCTTCTTTGGAAAAGAATAAAACACAGGACTTGGTACCTTTCCCTGAAGGACAGAAACCTGTTGGATGCAAATGGGTGTTCAAGAATAAATTTTGTGTAGATGGTATTGTTGAAAAGTACAAGGCTAGATTGGTTGTGAAGGCATACTCACAAGTGGAGGGAATTGATTATGGTGAAATTTTCTCTCCTGTTGCAGAGCTAACATCCATTTGATTTTTGTTATCTCTTGCTGCATCTTATGACTTAGATGTAGAACAGATGGATGTGAAGACAACTTTACTTCATGGTGATTTGGAGGAAGAGATTTACATGTCACAACTAGAGCATTACATAGTGAAAGGTAAAGAAAATTTGGTCTGCAGGTTGAAAAAGTCTTTTTATAGTTTGAAGCAGTCTCCTAAGATGTGGTACTTTAAGTTTGATGCCTTTGTGTTGTCAATTAGATTTGTGAGATCAAAACTAGATCACTGCATGTATTATAAGTTTGATGGTGATCGTATTCTCATGGTTGTATTATATGTTGATGATATGTTGCTGATTAGGAAGGGTAAGAATATGATTTCTGATTTTAATTCTCAGTTGGTAGCATAGTTTGAAGTGAAAGATTTAGGGGCATCTAGGTACATTCTAGGAATGGAAATCAGAAGAGACAGAACTAATAGAAAACTTTGGTTAAGCCAGAGTAAGTATGTGAAGACCATGTTGGATATGTTCAACATGGCAAATTGTAGACCATTGTGTGTTCCTGTTTCTTTGGGGACAAAGTTGTCTATTAACGATTGTCCAAAATCTCCTAGTGAGGTGTAGGACATGAATAGAGTACCTTATGCTAGTGTTGTTGGTAGTTTGATGTATGCTATGGTCTGCACAAGACCAAACGTTGCCCAAGCAGTGGGAGTCCTTAGTCGATTTATGGCTAATCTTGGATGGGTACATTGGGATGCAGTTAAGTGAGTGTTCAGATATTTGAGAAGTACTTCTGAGTATTCGATATTCTATCATGGTAATGTTATAGGACCTCTGCATTCAGTTTGTATTCATGGTTTTATGGATTCTAATTGGATAGGTGACATTGATAGCAGGAGATCCACTAGTACATATGTGTTCACAATGTTTGGTGGTGCAATTAGTTGGATGAGTAAGCAACAACCTATGGTTTCTTTGTCCATGATAGAAGCTAAGTACATGTTAGCAACTCATGCTTGCAAAGAATCCATTTGGATTAAGAGATTGTGTTTAGATATTGGTGTTGATGTAGGACACATGATTATTTGTTTTGACAGTCAAAGTACGATTTGCCTTGTGAAGAATCAAACTTTCGATGCCAAAACAAAGCATATTGATGTACATTTTCACTTTGTGCAAGACATGGTAGAGGATGGGAAGGTAAATTTGGAGAAGGTAGTTACATTGAAGAATGTTGCAGATGCATTGATGAAGCCAGTGGGCACAAACAAGTTTAGATTGTGTTTGGATTCTATGGCCCTCTCAGCTTATAGTAGTTAAATCCTATTAATTCTATTAGGTCTTACAAGGTGTTTGACAAGTGGGAGAATGTTGGGAATTAATGTGTCTCAACCTTTGTTAATTCCTTGTATTATTTTCATCATATTTATTTATTTATTTCCTATGTGTAAATTAAATTGTAAATTCATATTGTCATCTTATGGGATGTTGCACAGTGATGTGTCATCCTACATGGAAGATGACAACTTGTAATTTTGTCATCACATGAGGAGATGCATGTCCCACTTTGTGGTAAGAGTATTTTTCCATGTGTTAGCATGTTGGATGTTGTGTAAGGGAATATTGACTAAAATGGGCATGATAGATTCCTATGATGAACTTATGACATGTAAGAGTCAAAAATAGGAGATTCTATGATAGGTGAAAACATGTGTCAAAGAGCATCTTTGAAAAAGGCATCTTTGGGTGCCCTAAGGTGGACTATGACATGTTGTAAGAGAATATGCTATTTATAGCATGTGCATGATAGATTCTCTTACAACTGTAAGTTATGGAAACTATGACAAATTTTATGACAGTCATAAGAGTCATAAGAGCATCTGTTATAGCCCATTTTGGAAATAGGTGACCTCTTTGGGATGGGGTGTGTGGACAAGTGTTAGAAGTATCTTACAATGTTGACCAAGTGTTTGTAGGCATTGGTTTTGGGCCATGAGGCCATGTTGGACGACCATTCCAACATAGAGGCAATTTTGCCTTGTATTTTCTATATAAATAGGTGCTTTGTGGAGGAGTTGCATTATGTGATTTACTGGTACTATTATGCTTTTGGAATACCTTTAGGTATGAGTGTCAAAGACTCTTGAGAGCTTGCATTGCAAGTGTATTGTAAAAGACATTTAGATTTGTTAATACATTGTGCAGGTTTTGGAATGTGCAGTTTTTCTCCTGAAAGGGTTTTCCCCATGTTAAATCTTGTCTCTCTCTTCTTTTGTGTCATTCTATGTGTATGTTGTTTTCTACAATATCTCTGTTATTTGGTTGATAACACTGTAATTGTAAGGATTTGAAATAATTTGCACTCTACTTCCCTTATTAGATTAGCATAGGAAGTGTGTTTTGTGTACCTTGCTTCCTTTCACTTGGTATCAGAGCTTGATCACCTTTGGTCCTAGTTGTTGAGTAGGTTTTTTTTGAGTTGATCTTAGTTTGAGTAGGAATCCTGTGCAGAGTATTCTATAATCTTTTTGCAAGAAAGAGATGGTAGGTACATCCAAAAGAATCGAGGTGGAGAAATTTAATGGAACTAATTTCGAGTTGTGAAAACTCAAGATGGAAGACCTACTTGTTGATCGTGACCTATGGGAAATTGTATCCATTGTAAAACCAACCACAATGTCACAAGCAAATTGGGATCTCAAAGATCGAAAGGCTAAGGGTCTCATAAGACTTAGTCTAGTTGATTATGTCTTGTTAAATGTCCATGAGGAGAAGAGCACAAAAGACCTTTGGATGAAGTTGGGTGATGTTTATCAGGCTAAATCCCTGGTGAACAAACTTTTCTTGAGAAAGAAGTTATATTCATTGAGGATGGAGGATGGAGGATCAGTTGTAGATCACCTAAATGCTTTCAACATTTTAGTTGCACAATTGACATCCTTTGGTGTGAAGATGGAGGAGAAGGATCATTGTATGACCTTGCTTTGTTCTTTGTCAGACTTGTGGGATCATCTTGTTATGGCTATTGGGAGAACCACACCCACATTCAAAATGGATGAAGTGGTATCTTCACTATTATCTAAAGAGATGTAGAGAAAGTCTTTTGAAGCAGCCAAAGAGGCTCTTGTGGTTTGTGGAAGACCCAAGGAGAAAGGGAAAAATAAGGACAAGAAAGCTGAGAAGGGAAGATCTGAATCCCACGAGAGATCCAAATCTCTTGGAAAGTCCAAGGCTCTTTGTTGGAACTGTGGCCAAAACACGCATTTTGTAAAGGAGTGCAAAGAGAAGAAAAAGAGGGAGAAAGCTCCTGATTCAAATTTTGACAAGTCACAACATGATGGTGATGCCTTCATCATAGTCTTACAACCATGCATCTGATGATGTGTGGTTGATAGATTCTAGAGCATCATTCCACATGACCTCGCATTGAAGCTAGTTTACAAATTATGAAGAGTTCGATGGTGGAAAGGTGTAACTAGGTGATGATTGTCATCTGAAGATTGTTGGTTGTGGAAGAACCTCAATCTGATTCCCCGATGGATTAGTGAAGGGGATCACTGGGGTTATGCACATCCCAGGCCTAGCATGGAACCTACTTTCTACAAGTATGTTGAATGATGTAAGTGTGCAAGTTGTCTTTTTGAAGGATGGATGCAAGATGACTAGAGGATCTATGGTGCTTACTAAGGGTACTCAAAGAGGTACTTTGTTTCAACTAGAGGAATGCACTTCATAGTACAATATTTGTTTTGACTCAAAGAAAAGAGCTGTAGTCACTTCATCCCCACCATCTGAATGAGTAGTGAAGACATCTATTGTAACTAGTTATGATGGTAGTGCACATGCTTTTGAAGTTGAGCTTCCTACTGAGAAGACTATGTTATGGCATTTGAGATATGGCCACATTGGTGAGAAGGGTCTGTGTACCCTGAAAAATAAAAACCTCATTGAGGGGTTAAATGATTGTAATCTTGAGTTTGACTTTTGTGAACATTACATTTATGGAAAGCAAAATTGTGTTCAGTTTTACTCTAGTTCTCACAAGTCTTCTGGTGTATTGGATCTTATTCATTCATATGTGTTTGGTCTTATTAATGTTCCTTCAATTTCAAAATTAAGATATTTTGTATCTTTCATAGATGATTATAGGAGAAGGACATGGGTTTATTTTCTCTGAAGCAAATTTGAAGTCTTTAGTTGGTTCAAAGAGTTTAAGGCTTTTGTTGAGAATCAAACTAGTAAAAATATCAAGTGTTTGAGAACTAATAATGGTGGTGAGTTTTGTTTGGCAGAGTTCAAGAAGTTATGTAAAGAGCAAGGAATTGAAAGAAATAAGACAACTCCTTATACCCTACAACAAAATGGAGTTGCAGAGAGGATGAACATGACCCTGATGGACAAGGCTAGGAGTATGCTTAATGGAGCAAGCCTCGAACAAAAGTTTTGAGCTGAAGTTGTAGCCACTACTTGCTATCTGGTAAATGGATCTCCTACATCATTTCTTGTTGGTAAGACACCTATGGAGGTGTGGTCTGGTAAAAAGCCTTTGGTTAGACATCTTTGTGTTTTTTGTTGTGAGGCATATGCATATGTGCCTAGGGTGAAAAGGTCTAAATTGGAGAAAAAGACTATTAAGTGTATCTTCATTGCCTATGGTGTCGATGTGAAAGGATACAAGCTTTGGGATCCTATGGTTAAAAAGGTGTTTTATAGCAGAAGTGTTATCTTCAGAGAGCTAACACCATCTTATGTTGTTCTATAGCTAGAACGGATAGAAAAGAAACAGGATGTGGTTTAGTTTCCTTCTACCCCTGAGAAGACTAAATAGACAGACCCTGTGAGACCTGATGATGAGGAGAGCTCTAGCAGCTTTGAAAGCACTGAAGAAGAAGTAGAACCTCAACCTCAAGCATTGAGGAGGTCTGCATGAACAAGCAAGCAACCTAATAGGTTTGGTTATTCATTGCTTGATTCTAGTTGTGCTTTTCCTTTACTTTCTAACACTGATGAACCCAGAACTGTGTCAGAGGCTATGGGTATGAAAGATGCAAGTTCTTGGAAGGAGGCCATGGAAGATGAGATGACTTCTTTGGAAAATAATAAAACATGGGACTTGGTACCTTTGCCTAAAGGATGGAAACCTATTAGATGGAAATGGGTGTTCAAGAAGAAATTTGGTGTAGATGGTAGTGTTGAAAAGTACAAGGCCATATTTGTTGCGAAGGAATACTCACAAGTGGAAGGAATTGATTATGGTGAAATTTTCTCTCCCATTGTAAAGCTGACATCCATTCAATTTCTATTATCTCTTTCAGCAGCTTATGACTTAGAGGTAGAATAGATGGATGTGAAGACAACTTTCCTTCATGGTGATTTGGAGGAAGAGATTTACATGTCACAACTAGAGCATTACATATTGAAACGTAAAAAAAATTTGGTTTGCAAGTTGAAAAAGTCTTTGTATGGTTTGAAGTAGTCTCCTAGGATGTGGTACTTGAAGTTTGATGCCTTTGCATTGTCAATTGGATTTTTGGGATCAAAATCAGATCACTATGTGTATTATAAGTTTGATGGTGATCGTATTCTCATTGTTACATTATATGTTGATGATATGTTGTAGATTGGGAAGGGTAAGAATATGATTTCTAATTTTAAGTCTCAGTTGGTAGCACAGTTTGAAATGAAATATTTAGGGGTAGCCAAATACATTCTAGGAATGGAAATCAAAAGAGACAAAACTAATAGAAAACTTTGGTTAAGCCAGAGTAAGTATGTGAAGAACATGTTAGATAGGTTCAGTATGCCAGATAGTAGACCATTGTGTGTTCCTTTTTCTTTGGGGACAAAGTTGTCTATTAGTGATTGTCCAAAATCTCCTAGTGAGGTGGAGGACATGAGCATAGTACCTTATGCTAGTGTTGTTGGTAGTTTGATGTATACTATGGTTTGCACAAGACCAAACATTTCCCAAGTAGTGGGAGTCCTTAGTTGATGTGTAGCTAATCTTGGATGGGTACATTGGGATGTAGTTAAGAGAGTATTCAAATATTTTAAGGGTACTTCCGAGTATTCCATATGCTATCATGGTAATGTTATAGGACCTCCACATTTAGTTTGTATTCATGGTTTTGTAAATTCTGATTAGGCAGGTTACATTGATAGCAGGAGATCCACCAATGCATATGTGTTCACAATGTTTGGTGGTGTAATTAGTTAGATGATTAACCAACAACATGTGGTTGCTTTGTCCATGATAGAAGCTAAGTACATGGCAGCAACTCATGCTTCCAAGGAAGCCATTTGGCTTAATATATTGTGTTCAGATATTGGTGTTGTTGCAGGACAAATTACGATTTGTTGTGACAGTCAGAGTGCAATTTGCCTTGTGAAGAATCCAACTTTCCATGCTAGAACAAAGCATATTGATGTTCAATTTCACTTCATGTGAGACATGGTAGAGGATGGGAACGTAACTTTGGATAAGGTAGATACTTTGAAGAATGTTGCAAATGCATTGATGAAGCCAGTGGGCATAAAGAAGTTCAGATGGTGTTTGGAGTCTATGGCCCTCTTAGCCTATAGTAGATAAATCTTGTTAATTCTGTTGGTTCTTACAAGGTGTTCGACAAGTGGGAGAATGTTGGGAATTAAGGTGTCTCAACCTTCGTAATTCCTTGTATTATTTTCATTATATTTATTTATTTATTGCCTATGTTGTAAATTAAATTGTAAATTCATATTGTCATCTTGTGGGATGTGGCATGGTGATGTGTCATCCTACATAGAAGATGACAACTTGCAATTTTGTCCTCACATGAGGAGATAGGCATCCCACTTTGTGGTAGGAGTATTTTGCCATGTGTCGGCTTCTTGGATGTTGTGTAAGGGAATATTGACTGAAATGGTCATGATAGATTCCTACGATGAAGTTATGAAATGTAAGAGTCAGAAATATGAGATTCTATGACAAGTGAAGACATGTGTTGAATAGCATCTTTGAAAAATGTATCTTTGGGTGCCCCAAGGTGGACTATGACATTTTGTAAGAGAATATACTATTTATAGCCTGTGTATGATAGATTCTCTTACAACTGTCATACCCCATTTTGGAAATAGGTGACCTCTTTGGGATGGGATGTGTGGACAAGTGTTAGAAGCATCATACATTGTTGACCAAGTGTCCATAGTCATGGGTTTTGGGCCATGAGGCCTAGTTGGACGCCCATTCAAAGATAGAGGCAATTTTGCCTTGTATTTTCTATAGAAACAAGTGCTTTGTGGAGTTGCATTATGTGATTGATAGGTACTATTATGCTTTAGAATACCTCCAAACATGAGTGGTGAAGACTCCTAAGAGCTTGAATTGTAAGTGTATTGTAAACAACATTTAGATTTGTTAATACATTGTGTAGGTTTTGGAGTGTGGTGTTTTTCTCCCAAAAGGGTTTGCCCCACCTTAAATCTTGTCTCTCTTCTTCTATGTCATTCAATGTGTATGTTGTTTTTTGCAATATCTCTTTTATTTAGTTGATAGCACTATAATTGTAAAGATTTGAAACAATTTGCACTCTACTTCGCTCATTAGATTAGCATAGGAAGTGTGTTCTGCATACCTTGCTTCCTGTCAAATTTTTTGATTTCTCACTAAAGGGACGCTAGATCCACATCAGTATAAATGTTTTTGATCATCTATCCACTAGATACAAACACTAGAGGAAGGTAAAAAATGAAATAAGAGAGGAGAAACAAGTGCCTTAGGGACAGTCACGTAGGAGGGTGCCCGCAATTCACCAACTACAACTCTATGTTCGTAAGACACAATACAACAATGAAAATAGAGAGGCAATATAGAAGAATGATGACACAAATAGAAGGTCACAACAGAGGCAGTCTCCTAGTATCCTGAACCTTAAAAGAGAATCAGGGGTCATCCTAGCAGGCCTAAGCAATACATAACACATCATGGGGGAAACACATGACGAGAGATAAAGGGTTAGTAATACTTACTTGGTAGGTGTTGGAATTAGGTCAGATAACTGAGAGGGTGGTGAATTAGTTGTCTACAACTTTAACCTTTTCTACTTTTAATCTTCATTGACAAATTATAAATAGATTAATGATGTGAACATTAAAGAATGAATTAATAACACATGAGAAGAAAAAAGATGAACACACATAACACCAGAACTTTTTACATGGAAACCTAGTTAAGGGAAAACCATGGTGGGGGTTAGCCCACAAGATTTGTACCCTATTAAAAGTACTTAAAAGAAATGGGAAGGTACTTGCCTTCAGGTGCACTTCCCAGAGCTCACTACTTAAAGAGGCTCACTGTATAAAAGATTTTATGTTTAATATAGGAAGAATGAACTGATAAATATCATCTTCTTCATGCTTGGTTTAGTCCCATTGAAAGTTCACAAAACTTTTTCTTTGCCCCCCAAGCACTTCTTCACTATCTCTTCATACCTTACTACTCCTTTTCCTCTATTTCTCCTCTTCTCTGCTTAGCCTCTGTACTGTTCTTAGGATTTTATCATTTTTCCACATAGGCTTCTTTCCACAACTCATCCACAAGTATTTATATGCTTCATCAACCTTGGAATGAATATCAAGGTAAGCTTAAATTAATATGGATTATTGTACTATTGGCCAAACATATCTGGGACTTCAATCTTCTTTGATCAATATGCTACGCTCCAAAGAATTGCTTTTAGATCATCCACAACATGCTTGAATCATCTGGTCGGCCAAGACTAGGAAGAACAGTAACACCAAGGAATAAATCTTCAACAATGAGCTAAATCTTCCAAGTGGACCTCCAACACATCAGGCACATAATCCAGAGACCTCCATAAGCACATTGAATTCAACAATAGCATCCACACTACTTTAAATCATCAGAATCACTTGCATCTTCATCTGGTACCTAAAGAACATTGTTTGTCATGACTGTCACACTAGGAAGATTGCTTGTAGACCTCCAAACCACAAACCACTTGAGTTCAAGATACACATTAACTTCCCCAAACATCCCTCTAAATTTAGAGATTATAAGTTTTCATTGTGGAGCAATCCAGATGAATTTCCTATCACTCTGTCACTTCTAAACATTACAAAACCTGATTCTACTCAAATGGCCATAGTTTCTTCAAATCTTCATGTAGACCTCTCAAATCTTAACTGGAGCTACTTTAGGCAATCCTCTACACATCCATATGGTTCACATACTTTGATCTTCATTACTCTAGAAATGCAGAGCAATCTACTTCACTGATCTGCACTATTTCCCCTATTTCTGACAAAGAGATATGTTGACATTAATGACAACACATCATAGGCACATATTTGCAACAATAGGGTCTTCAAACTAAGTGTTTTCATCAATAAAATCATCATCATCTTCCCACTTCCAAATGTTAGAGGAAAGTGGGACATAATGTACCATAGCCCAACTCTTGTCCTTGTCGTTAGGTTGCTCATTCATAGGATCATCTTTGTTTGGTTCAATGTTAGGTTCAATGTTTTCTTGTTGAGATGCAAGGTTTTTAGCATAAGCTTGTCACCTACTCTTCCTTTCTTTTGCTTGTCAATTTCTTTATTTTCTACCACTTATCTCTTGTAAGATAGGGTTTTACGCTTTCATAGATTTTTACGTTTTAGAAGAGGAAGCACTAGGATCAAATCTCATTTGTCTCGGTGGAATGCTTTGTTGTCAACAATTACCTCCCGATCCTTGTAAGGATGACAGAGGAGGAACCTTAGGATTGTTGATTGTTAGGAACACTGAGATGGGGGGTGAATCAGTGTTCTATAAATCTATTATTGTACTTTTACTTTTAACCATTTCAAAATAATAATCCAATAGAAGAAAAATATACAACTGAACAACATCCACAAAAGCATGACACATAACACCAAGATTTTACGTGAAAAACCCAAAGTGGGAAAAACCACATAGAGGATTAGATCTCATATATATATATATATATATATATATATATATATATATATATATATATATATATATATATATATATATATATATGTATAAATATATACATATATATATACATACATATATATATTGTAATCTTTACAAAAATGATGCTCAAGCTTGGTCACTCCACAGAGCCTAGAGCATGCTGGCTTATTGCCATGAAGTACAACTAGATTTAGTAGGCTCACTACCTCAAACATAAACCTAGAAAGATTAAAATGAGGGCTATTAAACCATACTAGAGGCTCACTACTGGCTTACTTCCTTAATGACAAAATCTTGCTTCCAATTAGATCAAACATGATAACTGAATACTTCTTAAGCATCTGCCACTATTACAGGGTGCAATCCTTTAGCAACTGAAGTCTGAATCCTAATTCTTCATCAATGCTTCTCTTCTTACTCTTATCTTCTATTTGCATGCTTGCATCACACACACACACAATACTCATTAACATACTCAACCAACGATCATTACTCTTATATATATATATATATATATATATATATATATATATATATATATATATATATATATATATATATATATATATATATATATATATATGTATGTATATGTATCATGATTTAATCCATAATCAAGTCAGCATCCAAGAAGTGAAATGTGTACACAGAAAGATGTACCTTGTCACTCAATCCAATAAACTATGTGTCATACGGACCCAAGTCTTCTCTCAAACGTGTTCATATATGTCAGTTCTAATCATTTAATTACTTGAATAGATATTTCACACACTATCCTTTCTTTGCATCATGATTGTCTCACTAGTCAACATGTTCCTCAAGAGTATGCTTAACAACTTCATCTACTGACTTACAATTTTTACTAAGGATCTCAAAAAACTTCCAATTCATATCAAGAACTCTTTACACATTCTGAAACTCACCTTCAGAACCACAAGGCATGGTATCATCTTGCAGAGAAATGCAGACCATCAGAACTCAAACTCTGTCTCTGTCAAACACTATGTTGATACTCAGTAGCTTGTAGCTAAGCTTCCAGTGGACTTTAGATCTCCTAACTCTGGAATAAGACACTTCATACAAGTGTTTACAACACCTTACAACCATATAACAAAATACTAATCTGCGGAGGAATGTAGACCACTGCACTATGCCCTATTCACTAATCCTACTAAGCCTTTCCTTACCTGGACTTAGACATTTCTTCAAGATGACTTCGAGAGGAAGTTAGGACATAAGGTCCGAGGCATAATAGTATCAAAAATTTGAGAACATCATACATGAACTGCATTACGAGATCATCATCTGCGAAGGCATACTGTCCTTCTACTCTGTATACTTTCCATACTTGGCCATTTTCTGTCAACTAGACCTAGAATCTAATATGTTCTTCTAGAGATGTCTCTTCCTATCATGGTGATAGGATCTCTGATCCTTGTTGTCATCAATGACAACATACCAATCCATATCAGAGAAATTTCTCTTGCCAACAATCTCTACTTTGGCATTGATGGCAACACTTATTGAAACATGTCTGACTGCCCCCCCTTACTATATACACACTACTTTCTTGGTCCCCTTGAGATGATTATCCATTTTTCATTGATCTACTTCTTGCCTTTTGACATTAATGGCAAAGGGTGTGATCCAAAATCCACAAATTTCAAAATTTTCAAAAATTGATATACTCAACTGCATATTTACAAGTGCAATCTACCTCAATAATTTCTTCATTTGTGCCCACTCAATATCCTAGTCATTCTTGGCATTTTCAGAATAAAAAATGTGTCCACTAAAAATAAAAACTATAGCTTCTTCCTTTTGTAAATTTGATGGTGAGATAGTTTGTCTAGATGGATGTGCCTCAGCCACAATCTTAGTCATTGAATCTCATTTGGGACTGATCAGTCTTCTCAATTGTCCCATTCTACTCTTTATTTGATACTTTTGATTTATTAATCTATTCAAATAATTATGGATGTTAATGACTTGACCTTCCTTGTTGCTAGTTGATTCTTGTACCAAATCAAAATTCTGAGAAATATCCATCAATTTTGCATCTAGTTCATTGATCTTTTCTTCTGTCTTCTTTGTAACTTCCGGCCATGATAGACAAAACTTATATACATCACCAGCTTCTATAATAGCACTTAGAATATTATATATTCCATTTTCTATTTGAGCCTTATCATGGGCTATAAACTTTGTCAACTCACCTAGCCTTTTCTCATTAAAGTCTTGTCTAACTTTTGTTTTAGCATATTTTTTAAGAGATTCAAAATGTCTACTTATAGATTGAATTAGTCCCCTTAGTTGACAATTGGCAGACAAAGAGGTATCCCTCTAGTAAGTAGGCACCAACTTTTCAAAAACTCTAGATACATCATTTATGAGTTCACTATCCTCAATGTGGGACTTCAAAATCTCTTTTCTTTCTTTAGCTTGGACAACTGAATCCAACATGAACATTTGAGTAGGAGACATTGTGTTTAGATTTACCAGACCTTGGATTGATTCAGAGTCATCTAGAACTAATTCTTGTTTTTCCAAAATCTCTTTTACAGTCTCTGCAATGTCTCTTGCTACTTCTTCAGACACATCTTTTTCTTGAATTTGTTCCAAAGGTTCCATGTCAATATTCTCTTGTTGACCAATAATTTGCTCCATTGTAGGATTTTCATCAGCTCGATCAAGTTCTTGATTGTCAACTTTGGTCTGCTCACTAGTTTTCTCCTTGTTTTTTGGATCATTGGTCTATTGTCCTTGAAGAAGACTTGTTTCAGTTTGATCCTTTTCAGCAGCAGGGGTTTGATTAGATTTTGCTTTTTGCTTTTTTGTTATTCTGACTTTTACCAGAGGATTTGTATCATTTTGCTCCAAACCTTGACCCATGCTAACTTATGGAATAGACGTGTCATCTCTAGCATTTGTTTCTTCATTGTCATAGATGGTAGCAATGTTGTTTTTCTTCAATATTTCTAAAATGATTTCCTCTATGAATTCATCCTTTTCTTGGTATTGAAGGCATCCTTTTGTTGATTTCACCTATCATCTATGAATTCATCCTTTTCTTGGTATTAAAGGCATCCTTGAGTTCCCTAAAAATTTTGACTTCTTCAGGAGTGATCTACAAACTTAATCTTGTTAGTGCATGTTGTCTGAGTTCAATATCTTTAGTCATAGTAGTTTCCTTCCTGACTAATAGAATGTTGGTTAAGGTATCTGGGAGATCACCAATGATGTCAATGAGGGCTCTATTGTATATGTTCAGATGCTTTACAATAGCTTCTTCCAAAATCCTCTTGTCAGCATCATTATAATCATCATAAAATTCAGCCATAGGTTTCAAGTTACCATCAGTAGTGACAAACTTTAATACATCTTCAATTTTTAATGTGGCATGAGACTCATCTACCTTCTATCTTTTGTTGGGTATATTTCTTTTGGATGACTTCTCCTTGCTACTTTTGGAGACTTTAGAAGCCTCAAATTTCATTTTCTTTACTTCCTCATCTGATTCTGTCTCTTCTTCATCCTTTTCTCCCACACTGACATACAATCTTTTTCCCTTCATCTTCTTCCTTTTTGTATCTTTGTTAGAGGGTTTCTTTGATGATGGTGTACTAGATGAAGTAGAAAATCTTCTGGTAGTCCATTTTATTGTTTCAAGCTCTCTTTGCTTCTTTATAGGCTATTCCAAAATCTTAGCCTTTTCCTTTTCTTGTCTTTCCTTGATGGGTTGTGTCTTTTCCCTAGCCTTTTCCACTTCTTCTTTTGTAAAGACAACTTTTATGGTGATTTCTTTTGCCACTTTCTTCATTTTCCTAGAGATTTTAGATTTTCTTACTTCAACATGAATTTTTACATGCAGTTCATCATAGGTCCTGAATCTTTCTTCCTTACGGTCTCTAGGTTTACTCAATACATGTTGTGCATAGTTATCTAGAATTCTCTCATCTACCTCATACCCCATGGGCATTACCTATATAGTTCTAGGCTCAACAACCTCCATCAAACATTGATCCTTTGTAACAATAAAGAAAATATTGTGTTTGTATTTTTCAACCACTATTTAGGAATTCTTTGTCTAGCTTGCATTGTCCTCTAGAAATTTTTGAAAAGGCCCCATAGAACAATGTTTTGAGCATTTATATCACCTATGATGAATATACAATCTCTGATTTGTATCGCAACTAGTTTACCACTTGTCCAAATGAGATTTTTCATTCCTAGCAATTCTTGCATGAAATAAAAGAACATGCAAACAATTAGTGTACTGTACTTGAATGGATATTTCTACTCTTTGGTTTTCCTAAGATTCTCCATCAATTGTTGTCAAAGCAGTTCACACATATCATACTCTGCATCTTCTATTACCATTTGAAATGATGTATAAATTATAGTGACAGATTTTGAATGTTTCCCTATTTGAAAAATAGATATTGTACCCAATAACCATGGACACAAATTTTACTAGATTATCTTCAATGTCATTGATGGTAAGTGCCCTCTTATCAAACTTTGCTTTGGTTGCATCCATGACCTTGTCATTTTTTACAGCTTTTAATAATGATAATGATCCAATGGAGCACAAACTACTAACTATCCTTATGGCTTCTTTTGTAATCTTAAAGGGTCTTTCGAGCCATAAGAATTCAATATGGACTTTGCTCAAAACATACCAGACACATTCATGCTCAGTGAAAGTCAGAAAGTTGATGTACTAAATGAATTTCTTGGTTTCCAATATTTTGAATTTGTCCTTCAACATGCAACCTCATTGCTCAAGTGATTCATAAATAAGTCAGTGAGATTGATTCTCTGATGTTCTTCTAGGACAACATGAATATAGGCCCTAACATCCTCTACATGTAAGAATCCATGAGGAACTTCTAAAAATGCACCTGTCTGATCGACTTCTACTAATTTAAATGGGTGTTTCTTGAATTTTGGTCTTGGACGCTCAGTAATGTCTACAACTTGTTGAGTAGCAATTTCAGATTTTAATCAATGTTTCAAAAAGAGGGTTTTTAGTCAGACTACCTTGTTCCGTTGTGTTAGGGTTTTTAGAAATTGTTCAATTTCTTTGAATCTTGGTTGTGGATGCTCAAGAATTGCTTCAATCTCCCTGAAAACTTGAAAGCATCTAGTGCAAAATGATTTTGAAATTCCTTTTTATCCTTCGCATGACTCGACCTAGTCATCAATAAAATACTCATTCCCAAAAAGCTATCAAGACTCTTCACTATAGATTAAAGTTGATTAGAATAGCTTTACAATATGCCGCATTGACCCTCTTTCTTCTAGTTTTTCAATAGACTTTACTTGTCAGATTTTACCACATGACTCATTGCTAGATTCCAGCTCCAATTATCTGGTTGGGGAGATTAGATTTTCAATACTACTCTCCTGAGCCAGAGCTCTCTATTTACTCTTCAAAGAAGGTATCCACATCAGATGTTGGTGTGGATCTATCCTCAATTAAAATTGCTTCCTTATCAATCTAGATCTCATCCATTTCTTCCTTAGTCTTAATTAGATCAACCTTTTATTTTCCCTTCTCATTCTTCTGTTTTGTTTTCCTTTCTTCAGAATAGCAATCTCACTTCACATTCTTGCTTCTACAGAATCTTGCAATATGTCTAGATTTGTTGCAATTAAAATATACCACATTCTTTTGACCTTGATTTCTTCCATTGAATGATTGACTATTCCTGATATTTTGAAAATTAGTTCTTACCAAACTTCTACATTTATTTGATTTGTGTCCTATTTTATAGGATGCATTGCACCTAATAGAATTTTGACTTACTTTACTTCTACATACAATAGCTCTATGTAAAATTCTATTGGAAGTGAAGTATTGACCATTGAATGATTATTCATTCCTCCCATTGTTGAAACTTTTCCTGATTTGATTTCTACATTCATTTTCTCTATGACCAAATTTTTTACAATTGAAACACTAACTAGAGAATGATAGAGTCTCTTGATTTATTCTACTCCTACACTAAGTAGCCTTATGACCAAACCTATTGCATGAATTACAATAACTATTCAAAATGGGTACCTTTGAGCATTTGGTTATCTGATTGGCAGTCTCCTAGGTCTTCTCCTTTGATTTCTGAACTGGTATCCTTTGTTTTGCCTAGAGTTTGAACTTTCTCCTTTCTCAAATCCTAAACCATGTTTGTCATCAGCATTCATTTGGCTAGCAATCATTTCATCAAGCTTTATAGTACTTAACTTGAATTTCTCTTCAAAACTTCTAGCCTTTTCTAGATCTATTTTCAAACTTATAATTTCTCTTTCAAGTTTTGTACAATCTTCTAGTATGTTCTTCACAATCAAATTTAGATAATCTTTTGTTTTGGTTATTTTTTTAAACTTCTGGTTCCAAGTCATTTAGGGCTTTATTTGATAATAACAATTGGTCACTAACTTCTTAGTATTTGTCTTTGAATTTCTTGACTTGCTCTTTTAGCTTTAAGATGCATTCATCAGCTTGTTGCAAGTTTTCTTTCAAATCCCTTACTTGTCCTTTAGAATTTTTAAGATCCATAAGAGTTTCTTCTAGTTGGTTGTATCTCTCATAATTTACATACCTTCTTACTACCATGATCACGCTAGACCAGATCTTCCTTAAGCTATTAAACTATTTCCAAGGAACCTTTCTCTGATACTAATTGTTGATTGTCAGGAACACTAAGAGGGGGGGTGAATCAATATTCTATAAATATTTTCTTGTATTTTTTCTTTTAACCATTTCAAAAGAATAATGCAATAGAAGAAAAATATACAACTGAACAACATCCATAAAAGCATGACACATAACACCAAGATTTTATGTGGAAAACCAAAAGAGGGAAAAACAATTGAGAGGATTAGCTCTCATATATATTGCAATCTTTACAAAAATGCTGCTCAATCTTGGTCACTCCATGGGCCTAGAACATGTTTGCTTACTGCCATGAAGTACAACTAGATTTAGTAACCTCACTGCCTCAACGCTAGACCTAGCAAGATTACAATGAGGGCTATTAAACCCTACTAGAGGATCACTACCAATATATTGCCTTGATGACAAAAACTTACTTCCAATCAGATCACACATGATAACTAAATATTGCTTAAGCATTTGCCACTATGCTAGGGTGCAGTCATTTAGCAATTGAATTTAAAATCCCAAGTCTTCATCATTGCTTCTCTTTTAACTTTTCTCTTCTATTCGTATGCTTGCATCATACACACACACACACACACATACACTCTACTCATACACACACTCAACCAAAGATCATCGCTCTTATATATATCCACATCGTGATTTAATCCATAATTAGGTCGACATCGAAGAAGTGAAACATGTACATAGAAAGATGTACCTTGTCACTCAATCCAATGCACTATGTGTCGCATGGACCCAAATATTCTCCCAAACCTATTCATATATGTCTTCTCTAATCATTCAATTACTTTAATAGATCTTTCACACACTATTCTTTCTCTGCATCATGATTTATCTCACCAGTCGGCATGTTCCTCAAGAGCATTCTTAACAACTTCATCTATTGACTTACAAATTTTACTAAGGATCTCAAAACACCTTCCAAATCATATCAAGGACTCTTTACACATTCCCAAACTCTCCTTTAGAACCACAAGACATGGTATCATCTTGCAAAGAAATGCAGAACATCAGAACTCAGACTCTGTCTCCGTCAAACTCTGTCAAACACTATGCCGATATTCAACAGCTTCTAGCTAACCTTCCGATGGACTTCAGATCTACTAACTCTAAAATAAGACAATTCATACAAGCATTTCCAACAAATTACAACTGCATAACAAAATACTTATTTCTGGAGGAATGCAGACCACTGCACTATGCCCTATTCACTAATCTTGCTAAGCCTTTGCTTACCAAGACTTAGACATTTCTTCAATATGACTTCCAAAGGAAGTTAGGACATAATCTCCAATGCATAACACTATCAGACAATCAAGAACATCATACCTGAACCACATTACTGGATCATCATCTGCAGAGGCATACTATCTAGCTTAATGTCCTTCTACTATGCATACTTTCCATACTTGGCCATTTTTCTGTCAACTGGACCTAGAATCTAATATGTTCTTTTGGAGATATCTCCTCTTGTCATGGTGATAGGATCTCTGAGCCTTGTTTCCATCAATGACAACATACTAGTCTAGGATTCTCTTCAAATGTGGGTTGTTTGTCTCTTGTTATTTCTTGCATAAAGGGGCCAACCACTTGATGTAATAGTTTTGGTTTGTAGTTTCTATAGCTCACAAAGTTGAAATCTATTCGTGGTTTTGGTTCCACCTCTAATTTGTCCTAAAAGTAATGCAGTGTACAATGTTGTCTTGTAACCAAAGGTTTATACTTGTTGCGAGGGATAATAATCACTTGTCAATTCAAATGAAATTTTACATAGTTATGAATTGTTGAAGGGAGAGCTTTCATAGCCTGTAACCATGGATGTCCCAATTTTATGTGAAAGAGATAAAAAAAATGGACAAAATAATCAAACCATTGTTTCACATGTTTCTCAAATATAGTGACCAATAATGATATCTTCCCCAAAGTGTTTATAAAGGTTCCCTTATGTGCCTCGATCATCATATCTAAAGGGTCATAAGATCCTTGCATTAATTGATGTGAAAAGAGGAACTCTTTAGTAGCTACATTAGTCATGCAATTAGGATGAATAAGGAATCCATCCACAGGATTTCCCATTATTTTCACAATGATGTAAAGAGGTACTTCAATGTCTCCAATTGTTCTATCATGAGGTGTAAACACAATTTCAGGTTCAGAGACCGTTCTTTTAAGGTAAGGCCTAGGAGGAAACCTATTGTTTTTGTTTTGATTAGAATCCATATATTTAAGTGTTCAAATCAATGCAAGATCATATTTTAAAATCTTTTCAAAATTTATGCAAAAGACTAGTGCAAGACTATGTGCAAAGATGACCTAAAATGCTTGGTTTTTTGTACTTTTTAAATGGAAATATATGAAAGAAAAGGTGGTTTAAAGATTTTGTTTAAGAGAAGAAAATAATATGTATATTTTCAGTCCATTAAAGGAATAAACCACTTCACAACACACTTTTGATGCAAATATAAAATGACAAAAATTGAATACGTAGTGAAAATACCCTAAAATATTCAATTTTTCACAATTTTTCGATTCCAAGACCTAATGAAAAAGGTGTTGTAAGGAATTTTATGAGGTGAAGAAAATAATAGAAATAATATCAGTCACTTAAAATCATAAAATCTTTTACAACACACTTGGGGTGCAAATCTAGGGCAAATATAGCAAAAATATGCAATTTTCCACCAAATTTTTAGGACAACAGCCCAATAACAAGGTGTTGTGAATATTTTATGAGGGGAAGTAGATAATAACCCTGATAAAATCCAATTAATGCAAAAATATTTTTCACAACATGCCTATGGTGCAAATCTAGAGAGTTGATACAACCAAATCTAGTGAAAATCAAGGTTTTTCAAGCCGTGCGTATGAGATATTAATGTAAAATGCTATATGAATGCCTTCAAATCTGATTTATGATGAAAATTAATTCTCCTTAGATCTAAAAATGGTTTTCAAACCCTACAATGCAAAATGCAAGTGCAACTCTAATGAAAAATCAATGAAAAAAATGCTAGTTTTTATTGAAATTTTCTATGTAAAAATGTGAATTTTTGAGATCTAAATGCAAATTTACACTAAAATGCAACAACTACAACCAAATAAAAATTTGAATGAGTGTCTAAGATCAGTAAAAAAATTGAAACAAGATTTTACCTACAAACCTTAGTTTTTGAAATTACAAGGGTATGTGCAAAATTCAAAATTCCCAACAAAACCCTTGCAATTTTATGATGAAAATGCAATGCAAGTGATTGGATTTTTGTAATTCTACAATTTATCTTAGATATAATGCAAAAATCATAAATTTGATGAAATTCAAATTAATTGATGCACAATAGAAACCTAGAATGCAGTGTTTTTTTAAAATTTTCAAAATTTTCAATTTTTTTTGTAATTTTTCCAATGCAATAAGTTGAATGGTAATATGAATGAATAAAATGAGTAAAAATCTGAAGCAAAATATTCAGCAAGGTGCCAAAAATTTCAACAACACTGGTTCACCAAATGTTTACTAGGTATTTTGGATAGAGTGATAGAATGGGTTTTTGATTTGGTTTATGTCTATCCTCTTTTCACTTCAAACATTCAAGGACCTTGGGTTGAGTAGGAATCTACCATCAGACCCTTGATCACTCAGAATGTAGGGAAATTATATTTGTGTGATTTGATTTCTTGATTATGCCCAATTATGCTTAAAACCCTAATTATGCAAATATAGAAGCAAACAGACAAATTACTGAAAATGTTGCTATAAGAAGATGTAAAATAACAAATAAATGTGTACCAATTTCTCAAGTTTGGGAAGTGGAACAATTGAGGACTAATGAGTGGGTGGCCTAGTCTAGTGCCCTAATTTTTTTCAGGATCTGGGAACTTTACCTGCAACCCATTCTTGTTGTTTTAGAGATTTCTTTGTTACAAGATTCAGAGGACAAATGAGCAGGTGTCTGAGTCTAGGTCCCTATTTTTACCTCTGATCTACAATTCCAACACTTTACAACCCTTCTTTACAACTCCACTTTTCCTTCTTCTTCAACCTGTAACTTGCAGTCATGGGAAAATGGGGAGGTGGTTGTGGTGTTTAGAGGCTTGCCTCAGTTAAGCCCCAGAGAGACATTTAAGTCTTTTGAACACCGTTGTCAGAGAGAGTGCATGCCCTTGTGAGGTAGATACAAAAACTAATGATAAATGCTTGAAAACACAAATGATATCATCATGTAGTGAAGATCTCATCGAAGTAAGAATCTCTTCATGCCGTGAGGAGATGGATGCTCAAATCTACAAATACAAACACATAAACAACACAAAATCTACTCTTCCACATAATGAATGCCTTGAATCACCCTTAGAATACTAATGCTCATCCAATTTCTATCTAGTTTTCAAATGAATGCATAAACATGCTTATATCCAACTACAAACATTCCTGCAAAGAATTTCTTAATTTAAACTTACCGTGTCAGGCTAGGAACCAAATAACGGTCATAAACTGACACTTAAAATTTGGTCCTAATCCAAAATAGGGAAGGACAAGGGTGCTGTTGCCCATGCCCTCCCCCATATTTTTTACAATGTCTAGCTCAAGGAATCCCCTAGGTCCCATTCATCATGAAACATAGGGGTTTTCTCATCAGGTTGCCAAAATATGATGCAATATGTCCTAAATACAGTTCAAAGACTTGGGAGCTAAACCTTAGGAGGTAAAAGGCCCCAAGGGGATATTTTCTGACATTACACCTCTAAGTACCACAACCCCCTCCCACACTCCTTTTTATTACAGGTTACCGGTATCAGATCTAGAGAAAGTGGAGTTGTAGGGATGAAGGGTAGACATTGAAGATGCCAGATCTAAAATGAAGTGGACACTACGTGAGATTTTAGGACAAGGGCACCATCAACCTTGTCCTCGATTGCTAGGTCACAAAAAATACAAGATACAACAAATATCAGTGCCAAAAGGAGATCAGGACTTTGCAGAAAAAGTAGCACACTAGACTATGGTGTCGTCATCACTATCCCTGACTTTTCCACTTTTCAGACTTTGAAAAATAGTGAGTTAAGGTTCTCTCCCCTTTGTCTAATTCCTATAGCATTTGTCATAATTCATAGATTTGATTACTATTTTTCCTAAATTAGGGTTTCAAGAGCATAAAATCATTAGTTAGCAATATTATATGATCACATCTAAATTTCCCAGCAGAAAACCAAGTGGCAACTCAAATCTGATAGTTGACTCTCCTTTTGATAGGAGAAGCACTTAGTTGAAAAGCCCTCAGAATATTTTGTGGAAAGGAGGATTCAAACTAAAACAACAACTCCATCAAATCCATCATCCTCCTTTTCATATAAAACACCCTATCCTTCTTGATTTTAATGCAATTACTCTTGCCATCATGAATGGTCTGCCTATCATATTGACAATGTCTATCCAACAGAAGGTAGCATGCACCCATTAGCACAAGATCATACATTAT